>BSBM01000321.1:7590500-9029000 GCA_027924585.1 Larix kaempferi
CTCAGATTCACCTCCTTCTGCAGCGAAGTGCAAACAATCTTCTCATCCACATATGAGCTACTCGAGATACCTTTGCTTGAATCTATGGCTAAAGGTTCTTATTCTTAGCATCCTTCTTGTGATTCTTAGGGCTATATTTGGATGTAGTTTCCAACACTTTTCTTTAGTGTGACCATCGATATTGTAATGGTTACAATGGTTACTTGGATCCTAGCACTAATGTGAAGTGGATATCGTCTTATTGTCCTTCCCTTTCCACTTCTTCTTCCCCTTCTAGGAAGTGCCTTGGTTCTCTTTATGTTTGGAACCACTTGGATGCCCTTTATTGTGGCCTATATTTTCTAGGTATTGTGTTTTCACATAGGCCTCATCAAATGTCTTAGTCTTGAAGAGAACCACTTTCTTTCATAATGAGTATGTAGACCCCACACCCCATATATTTAAGAAGTATATCTAGATTATTGGGTTATATACTTAGCATGATAGCCATCTTCCTGAATTCTTAAGTGTACTCCCTTTCCTTTGCTTGAAGTAATGTCAATAGATCCATTTTTACTCTACATACTCAATTAGGTAGAATTAGGACATAATGAGGATTTTGAAATCCTCCAATTTAGTTACTAGTAGATCACCCTCTAGCCCAAGTATCTCCGTGTGTCTTTCCCACTAAGTTAATGCATGTCCCTCTAATTTTATTCTAGCAAATGAAATATCATGCTTCGCATCTATGATGTGGATACTAAAATAAACCTATCATTTCTACAACAAATGTCTCAGATTTAAATCATCGATCTAACCTTGGTATGGCTTGATATCCACTTTTGCTTCCATCTTAAATAAAGGCTAGGAAGGGGTAATGGAACTGGAACTTAGCTACTCTTTCTCAAGATATTTTCTTATCCCCTTTTCTAGGACACCTTTATCTCCCAATTTCCCCTCTGATGTGATCTCTAAATTGGAGTCTCCGAAATCACTGAAAGGTCCAAATCTGCCATTAGGATTGACATATTGCAAGAGATATTAGAAGCTTGTATTTCTAGCATTGTAAATTGTTCTTTGTATTTTCCCCCTAACTCTTCACAAGACTCACATGCCATGGCTAGGGTTTGAATACTTTTCTTCATTATGTCAAATCCTAGATCTTACAATTTCCCATAAACACTCTAGGAAAACTACATTGATTCCAATATGATTAGTAAACTATCATGAATATCCCACTTGAACAGTTTTTCACAACACATGTGAAGAATAAATATTATATTATGCAAACTAACATTAATGCAATAACATGAACATAAACAAACCATCCACATGAGGAACACAATATTTTCTTGGGAAACCCAATAAGGGATAAAACCCAACTAGAAGGTGAGTCATATGCTCTTCTCTCTATTTTTTACAGTTATCAAAATGCACATACAAAGTAATGGACACTCACTATGGAGTTACCTTTAGACACTATGGCTTGAAAAAATGCTACAGGATCTCCCCCTCCTCCGTTATGCTCTTAGTATACCACTTCTAGATGTTTTTCTCAGCTACAAAACAAGTACAATGTTCAAGAATGGAAAACCTTCTCCACCTAACAACATGTTATTTAACATAGCCCGATAGTCATCTAGGGTTAGTTTTTAAAACTTCCTCAACCATCCATTATTAATAGGGTTTGGACCTTCTATAGAATTCATTAAACTCAACACATGGCTAGCCCCTCTAATTGGGGGATGACATTGCATCCACTTGTACCAGGGTGGTCAATGAGATTGGTCAACTTGAAATAATCATAACTTTTACATATGAACTATGATTGAGGCAATTTTCACACCGTTGGAAAGGTATGTCTGTAGAATATGGAGTGTTCCAACTATAAATAGTTCATACCAAGAAAACTTGGTAATTTGATGCCTCAAAATGGATCCATAAGGTTTCAAACATTTTTTAACCCCAATTTCCACCTAGAAAATACCGAAATAGATGACAAACTATATTATGCTCCCAGCTAGATCGCATATTTTTATCAATGTTTATTTGGATAAACTATTGTTATTCCACACAACGCATATTCAAAGCACACATATTGAGAGTGAGATTGTTCAATTTTTTAATATTTGAAGGTTACCACAGATAAGTATTCTTTTCACTTTTACTTTCATGTTCAAGAAAAGGTTGAAGAGGATATTAGTAATGGATATCCTTAGATGGAGTCAGTTGATCAATTAATAATAATGTGTAATTGAAGTTTATGAACATTTGGTTCAAGAAAAATAAAATTAGACGACATGGTATTTTGCTTTCTCAACGACAAGTGCTCAAGGTGGAAAATGAAATAGTCATTGTAGGGAAGCTAATTGTATTCCCTATTAATACATATAAAACGAAGGTTTTGAGGTTGAATAAAAAAATATTTCATAGAAGCATGTGAAAGAGAGCACTAAGAATGGCATAATAAAAAGGAAGAATAATCTACAAAACTTATTCCTCAAAGAAACTAAGGGTTGAAAAGATTCAAAGAAAGAAGAACTAATAGATAATGTTGTTGCATGATATAATCACTCAATCAACCTCAATGAATAACAAGCATCAGAGAAAGTTTGCAAGCGTCAACAACCCTATAATTTACATCCATGGAACTAGACTAACACCTAGTATAGAGGCGCATGGAGGAATAAAATCGATTCATCGAGTTATCAAAATAGCACAAAGATAGATATATGGCACAAAAGCATCCATAATCAAGAATAAGGTGGCAAGGAAGAATTTGGACCCCATGTGCAAATTTCACTATGATGGATGGATATTATTTCTTTGTACTAGTTGTCTACATTGATTAACATATACCATTATATGACTTACACATGCATTTTTTAAGGATGAAAGATGCAAAGAGGGATGGAATATAATGTACCTAGGGAATATTATACCACTTTATCTCCAACAATTTGGGGTATTTATAGTGGCCAATTAGAGGATCTCTTGCAGGAAGCAAGTTGTGTAGGCCTACATTTAGTAAGATTGATCATCCTCCTCCTATACATAAATGATGTTGCTTGTTTAGAAAGGATACCTTGTGACTTCAATATGAGACCTAAAATTTTAAAATATATAGCTACTAACTCTTAGGTGTTAATGAATACTAGTAAACAACAGCAATGATCATTGTCCCTAGAGGCACCTCTACAGCCCAATATGGGGGAGATGTGGTTACGTTATGTTACATAACATAATGTTCCCAACCACCATGGGGGAGATGTTTTCATGTTACATAATATGTAATTTAACATTCTGACATAGTGATAATTGAGCTAACATAAATTTTAATTAAAAATTTAATAATAATTTTTAAGGAATAAGAAAAAGTAATAAGTAAAACAATGTAAAAAAAGTTAAAAAGAAAAACAATGTAAATATAAAAAGTAAAACAATAAAAAAAAGTAAAAAGTAAAACAATGTTAAAAATTTAAAGTATCTATTCAAAGTTAAACAATGTTAAATAGTTAAACAATTTTAAACCTATCCAACAAGAGATAGACAAAAAATGTCTGCATCTCTAGGGAATTGATCCCTCTCTACCCATAGTAGATTTATCTAGGTTGGAGGTGCAACGTAACATCCTTAACCACTATAGATAGGGAATTGATCCCTCTCTACGCATAGTAGATTTATCTAGGTTGGAGGTGTAACGTAACATCCTTAACCACTATAGATGAGATGCTGTGAGATTACATTACATAACATAACGTTCCAAAATAGTAGATACATCTAGGTTGGAGAAGATACGTAACATCCTCAACCGCTAATGAGGAGATGTTGTGAAGTTACATTATATAGCATAATGTTCCAACATATTAATAATTGAGTCAACATAAATTTTATTTTTAAAATTTAATAATAACTTTTAAAGAATAGGAAAAAGTAATAAGCAAAACAATGTAAAAAAATTAAAATGTAAAACATTGTAAAAAAATTAAAATGTAAAATCCCCAACCACTATGGAGGAGATGTTGTCATGTTACATCTATGTAACTTAATGTTCCAACATAGTAATAATTGAGCAGACATAAATTTTAATAATAATAAATTTAATAATAACTTTTAAATAATAGGAAAAAGTAATAAGTAAAACAATGTAAAAAAATTAAAAAGTAAAACAATGTAGGAAAATAAGAAAGTTGAAACAATGTTAAATCGTTAAAGTGAAACACTGATCTATTAAGCACCAAGAGATTGAGGTGTAAATTTTTTCTAGACATGTAAAAAATTAAAAATTAAAAATAAAAAATAAAAATAAAATAAAATTGCACCTCAACAAATTGGATCCCTCTTCGTGCTTGATAAATCGGGTTTAAGATGGATCTATACTAGTTAAATCGAAGAAAACCATGTAGCCTAATTATATTTGTAGAAGTCAATTTTTAAAAGTATTTTGGAATTGACTTTAATCAAAAGTTAAAGTGGAACTATAGTGTTGAAATAAGAACCATCATAGATCCATATTAAGTATTGCTCTATCAAGAGTCGAGAGGGATCAAATCCCTTGAGGTTCAAACCCCTTTTAGAGTCACAAACTTGAGGAAAGGTTAGCAACTTAATAGATTTGATCCATCTAGATGCTTGATAGAGGTAGAGTTAAGATGGATTTATGTCGATTCCAATCGCATTGGCTCCAACAAAACAATGTTGCTTAAAACAAAAATTAACTTATTGAAATCATTTCATCTAAAAAAATATTCACATGATCAAACTGGTGAATTGTAAGAAAGTATTAATGTTCATACATGTGAAAGAATGCAGTAAAATTTAATGATGTCTATTTAATACCCCCATTTTGACCCTTGGAATTATTGGATTGATATGTAAATATTGTAAATAAGTGGTGTATGATTCCTAGCATGGACCTTAATGCCAAGAACCCGCTAGTGAATGCTCGTCTTATAAAGGCAAGTATTTTATATTTTGTGGACATGTGCTATTCATCCATGGAAATGTAAAAACCATGTAAATATTTATAATGCAAATACAAGTTCAAGAGCTGGCTATGGAGGCAACTAAAATGAGGGGGATGTGTTTATCCACTAGGGAGAGGTAAGGAGTTTGGGGGATTAAATCCTTTGTTTCCAAGTTTCATATTGAGAACCCATGTGCCATAAATAGTAAGCAACTACCCAAGTGGACTTCCTTATTGATCTTTATTTTTGTTGTAAGAAGGAAGCTGAGAAATCAACTCATGAATTTAATGGAGCATGGGATAAAACCAAAAATTTGTATGGTTGAGCATGGGATCAGTTTTGGGTACCCAGAAGTTAATTTATCTCATGGTCATTCACTTCCCTTAATTCCCATATCATTGTTGGGCAGCTAGACTCCAATTTTCAGCAAGCCATGCATTCCCAGCAATGAAAATAACAAAAATCGTAACCAGAAAGAGAGTCATGTTTTAGAGCGTAAAAAATGCCCAGAATTTCATGTGGGTTGTGAAATGCAGTGGGGGATCCATATATGTCAACCCTGGGGAAAATTTGAGAGTGTCAAAATCCCAACCATCCATAGGAGAACCCAGATTTGGGAGCCTAGAAATTGAATTTCGTGACTGCAAATTAGTGTTTCCATAAATAAAAAAATCAAAGAGAAAATTGAAGTTAAAGAGAGACCCAAGTTTCGAATGGCTTGATAAAAAAAATGATGTAAAGAAATCTATGAAGGTTTAGCAGCTTGGACCTTTCTATTCACATCCTAAATAACACTAGAGGGAAGGGGCGCTTAAGGGATTTTGTAGCAGATAAGGTCACCTTCCTTGTGTTGGGTGTGGTAGGTATTATGGGTTCTAAGGTTGGATGAATCCAATTGAGATGCTTATAGCTATGTGGTTGAGCTCACTAGCTTAAAATTCTCCTTTCTTGTCTCACTACATGCTTGATAAACCTAGTTGTGTTATGGTTTAGCATGAGTGTATGTGTCTATGGATGTGACTGAACCTACATAGTTCCTCCTTAGTGGATACATAGCCTAGCTCGGGGGTGGCCTCTCAGCAAAGAGATAAAGTGTTAGACAGAGTGCCTATGGCTGGGTGGAACGTTGCTCTTCCATAGCCAATTTCCTGAGAAACTTCATTGAAAAGATAAGTGTTTGCTTGTTAATATATTGTTGTGTTTAAATGTGCATGATTATCATTCTTATGCATGTGATGAATATGCTAGTATATGAATGTTGTGTGTGCAATTAAATTAATTTCCATTGTGTATTTTTATTATGCATCTACACACGCATTTAGATAATTATGAATTTCGTAATTTGGCCATGGGGGGGGATTTAGAACCCCATAGATCGTTCATGTCTCCTCGGTTGGTCAGATTGATTGAAGGAGATGTGACAATCTATATTAGGAAGTCATTAATCTCAACGAGACTATGGTTTCAACTATTTAAATTAATGATATCATAGAAAATGTATTTAAATTAATGATATCATAGAAAATGTAATATTAGTGAAACCAATGCATCTTAACAATGTTATTAGATCATATTGCATTTTCCAATGTAATGATTTCAAATTAGATGGATGTTAGATCATAATGAAAATATCCATCTAAATACATAGCTCAATAGATCATAGATGTCACTCATTCTAAGTGAATCAGATTAGGGTTTATGTTATCTACTTAGATAACTATGGAAACTGAATCAAATTAGAGTTTTGACTATTTACTTGAATGATATCATACAAAACAACTAGAATGGATGGATGGAAATATTTTGTTTCTTAGTGTTGTTTCTATTAATTAGATTAGGGTTTCAACTATTTAAATATGTCGATTTTGTCTATAATTCTAGGTATTTCTTTAGATTCTTTTTTAATGTTTACATGAGACCACACTTACTTCAAGTGGATGATACAAAAGACTAGGGTTTTGTGGCCATTTTATATTCTATCTACTCAACTAACTATGGTAACTTAATCAAATTAGGGTTTTAACTATTAAAATATGATGATTCTATTTACTCAGTTAACTAAATCAAATTATGTCGACCATTTCACTGAATGATATCATACAAAATGTAATATCACTAAAATCAATGCATCTTAACAATACTATTAGATCATATTGCATTTTCCAATACACAAATTTGCATTAGATCATAATGCAAATATCCATCTAATGACACATATCAATAGATCATAGATGTCCCTATGTGTAACTAAATCGGCTTAGGGTTTCGACTATTTAACGGCGGTGATAGTAAATGATATCATACAAAATGTAATATCACTGAAATCAATGCATCTTAAAAATACTATTAGATCATCTTGCATTTCCTGGCAATGCATAGATTTCACATTAGAGGGATATTAGATCCTAACCCAAATATGGAAATGTACAATTAAGATATGTAGAATTAAGTTAAGATTATGATATGTAACGATTTAATAATGTTATGATTTTGTTGAGATATAGAGTGCATATCAAATTTATTGGATATTGATATATGCAATAGTTAGGTTAAATTAAATAAATTAAATAATTAACATATATATTTTTTGTATATATAAATTTCAAATTAGAATCTTCAATAATATTTTAATTTTATGTGTTGTATTTGAAATGGATCTTTGATTAAAGAAAGTAGAATAGTTAATTATGATTATCTATCATTGGAAACTATGATTATATTAATATTTTTAAATACTGATATGTATTTTTAACCTAATAGAATATATCCATCTTTCAATTTCTATAAATGTGGACATGCATTTTTAACCTAATTTCATTTTCTATAAATACATATCATATTTCAAATACATAATAAATTTCAATGTCAAACTAGTTCATTTATGTAAATATGTATCCAAAATGAACAAAGCAGGGAAATTTTGGAATCTACTTATTTGGATATCTTAGTGAAATAGAATTGAAATTGAAATTATATATGTATTGATATAAATATGTTTTACGATGTAGCAAATTTAAACTTGGAGTCTGCATCTACTTGGTTTTTAAAAGAATATACTTATTTCAATTTCTATAAATGTGACTATGCATTTTTAACTTAATTTCATTTTTTATAAATACATATCCAATTTCAAATACATAATGAATTTCAATGTCAAAATATGTCGCGTCCCCTCCTGTGGACCCAATTCGAGGAAGGGAACATGATACCAAATTCTGGGGCTTTTACATAAACTCAACCCATTTCATTAGATTCATGCGAATAAAACAAATTTGTGCAGATGCAAATCAAGCAAACATGCACAGCAGAAATAAACCTCATCCACACATTTCATATGCATTCAGCATATCAATAACAATCATCAGTTTAAAGCATTGCAGAGGAAAAACACATAGATAGAAAAACACTTATCTTTATTGTGAAATGGTCCCAAGCAACTAGCTATGTCACTACAACATTCCACCCAACCATAGATCTCTGCCCAACCTGTATTCTTTCAGCACTTAGAGACCACCCCCGATCTAGGCATGATCTCTACAAGGAAAAGGGGACACTGAAGCTCATACACAGCCAAATATTCATTGCATCTAGGCCAAGCCAGTCCACAGCTAGGTTTATCAGGCTAAATCTGAACCCTCTTCATTTCTGGATGCTTGCACTCAAGCTCAAGCCAAAACAATGGATACCCATAACCCATACCCCAACATACTTTATCTACACACAGCAAGCACAATCATTGGGAATGGATACACATGTTTAAAAATGGGATTTACAAAAAGGATGGCCATGGGATTTCCCCAAATTGTGGGCACACCGAAAACTGACCGTGGGAAGAGGAATTCGACCCTAGGGAGAAAACCCAATTTCTCCCACAGGTTATGAGCATTTCCAATGGCCAAAACGGCCCCAGTGAAACCCCAAATCGATCTCCCTTCCTCCCAGTAGCTTTGCAATACCCAAAACACCTTCTTCCCAACCAGAAAACAAGGGAAAACCAAAAAACGTGGAGCGAAAACGCCCAGGTAGCTCCAAAAACGTGGGAGAGGAAAAACCAGTTGATGGGTAATGGATTGAGGAGAAATTTTGTGGCTCCTTTATTGCCCAAGAAGTCAAACATGATTTTATATGAAGGGTGGCTTTCCCATACCCGAATTTGGACAGCCATACCTCTCCATTCCTCAAGGTATTAACTACTTCACCCAACTCTTGGGAGAAATGAATGATTGGGTACCAAAGTCAACATGGGTAGTTGATGGTTTTATGGGTTCTTTCATTGACACTTGGCTTGACTTGATTGGCTCAAGGGTTTGAATGTTTCCCTCCCAATTCCTTGTAAAATCATGCCCCCATCTCTTGTTGCATTGCATAGCTAGTTGTGGGTATTTTATTAAAATGCATATTTACATGATATTTGAAATTCCAATGTGCCTGGCTAGCACGTAAATGATATGCATCACTAAATCGATGGCAAAGCCTTGGCCTTGAGCTCCTCACCACGATTTTATAACAATATTACATCATTTACCTTTTAATGCAATGGGGTCAAAATCGAAATATTACAAAATAGCTCATTTATGTAAATACATATCCAATTTCAAATACATAATGAATTTCAATGTCAAAATAACTCATTTATGTAAATACATATCCAATTTGAATTTCAAATTATATTGACTTCAAACTTGATAAATTTTAGAATCTACTTATTTGGATATCTTAGCAATCAATTTAGACTTCACTAATAATTAAGCAATTTAAACTTTGTTGAAGGTTAATATTTTTAAATATGAATATGCATTTTGTTTTTTTGTAAGCTAGTACCCACGAGGATTTGAACTTGTGACCTTCCATTTACAACTCCTCATCTCACTTACTCATTACCAATTTCTCTACCCCTATGGGAAATATGAATATGTATTTTTAACCTAATTGTGCATATCCATATTTAAAAATTAATAAAGTTCAACAATGCAGAAATTGCTTCAGTATTCAAATAAGTGGAGTCTAACTTGCATTGAAATTGAAATTCTATATGTATTGATATAAATATGTTTTAAAATGTAACCAATTTAAATATGGAGGTGAGATCTACTTAGTTTTGTATTTGTTTTTTAACTTACATGTGTCACTTCAGCTTGACAAACAATCAATTGAGGCCATTTTGGTTCTCAAGAACAATTGTAAAATTGGATAATTTTTTAATTTGGAAAAAAATGAGGTTATTACGCTGATAGACGTTATTATCTCCACTTTTCTCATATGGAAGTATATTAAAGGAGAGACCTGACAATTGTATGAGCCAAATTGTTTTGATGGTCATCGACAAACAAATGTCCAGTATGCTAACTAATTATTTGTGTTAATGGTGAAACCTTGTGCTAACTAATGCTTCCACACCCATCTCGAGTTCGCTTGTCGTGGTGGCTTGGCTGCAGCAGGCGATTGTGTGGCTACCACCATACATCTATGCCAATGACTTCAGATAATTCAACCCATGGAGCCTTCTTGATTTGTCATGCAGTTGTTGGTCTCATGGTATTAGCTACTTTGGCCATTTGCAAAGAGGTTCTGAAAAAATTGTAATCTATTATTTAGTTAAAGGTGTGTGTTTTAAAAGTTAAAAACTATGCCATATTATTATAAAAAGGAAGATTTGAATTTGACAACATTTTATTTGTTACTTTTATTCAATTGCCAAAATAACCAATAACATACATTTAATCGTATGATCCCAACATAAAATTTTGGAAACTTTATTTCACATTTAAAATTTCCTAAATATTCTCACTATATTGAAAATTGTCAAAATTTATAATATTGCAATGAATATATTAAATTTATATATCTTTTTTTTTGTAAGTTGCAGAGTAAAAATAATAAACTGAGCCGAGAAAGATGGCAGAAATTACATAGAAGACCAAGGAATCTAGTGTTGACTGGGGAGGCCTCAAGTGATGAAGCCACCATCCTAGTCGCTCAAAAATACTGAAAATATTGTCATTATACAAAATTGAGACCTCCTGGGTGAGGCCTTGCCATAAAAAAGGCTGGGACTTTTTCCAAAAAAATATTTCATAGTGTCTAGGAGCTTTAGATATCAGACTGTAAAGGAAATAGAAGCAAAAAAGCTGAATACCACAAAAATAACCCGAGGTTAGAGTGGCCCATCTAGGGACGTGCAGCTGCAGGTAGTGCTTTTGGTTTCTCCTCCAGGATGGGACAGCCAGCATAGAAAACTTTGAAATTCCCCTGGAGAGGGGAGGGTCAGGGAAGAAGGACCTAGTGCACCATGACCATCTTGCGCCTCATGGTTGGCCAACGTTGCAGGTGTGTGAGCTGAGTCTTTTCTCACTTTGGCCTTGTCCTTGGCCGAGCCATCGTTCTGAGCCGCAGCTTCACTGTTGACTGCGTTATTTCCTTGAGTTTCATGTTCGGTGCCACGCCCCAGGGAGAAGATATCCCAGGTCATGTTGGCATCCAGAGTGTTCAGGAGTTCCGAGTATTTTGTCATACTGAATTTTATGTTCCGAACCATTCTGGTGTTGGCTTCCCAGCTCGCTTCCATTTTCTCAACCAAAGTACTCATCATATTTTTCAGCATCCAGTAATGATTAATTGCTCCACCATTGTTGCCCGAGGCCAGGAGAGCCACTACCCTTCGAGCTTCCCAACCATCAATGAGACTGCGAGTCCATGCAGAGATATGCTCAGCGTATCCATTCATAACCGTTGAGTCCATAGCAACTTTAGGCTGCCTACTAGAGCTTGAGCCTTTCCTGCCACTATCGCTTCGGGGGATGCCTCTGGTGCGAGTCATGGAGTCGTGTCGCCAAAGAGATTTCAGGAGCCGGGCAGAGAGAGCCACAAGGAAAAACTAGATAGAAGACTCAGCAGTAGGACAGTAAGGCATGTCGACAAATGGCTTTAGGGAGCCAAACCAAGTCATTTCCCTCCCATTGAGGTAGTTAATGTCGCAGGCTGTCATCTTTGAAAAAGGTGGCAGAATTAATGTTATCCTGTGCCAGCGATCGACGTCCATTGTCATGGTATCAGAGAAATGAGGGTTGAGTCTTGGGGCTCATCCTCAAAACTTAAATGATCCTCGCTACCATAGGGGTGTGCTGACCAATGGAGCCCGTTGACAGGTGGGCGGTACTTTCAGTCACATGGCCTAGGGTGTGCTGGCTGGGACCAATGCCACGTAAAGGTAGGTCCGTGTGGGTTGGAACCACAACAACATTAACACTCGGATCGAGAAATATTAAATTTATATATCATATATGGTGAAGTGGTAAATATTAATTCTTAGAACTTGGGCATTATATAGTTTAAACTACACTTCTTAAAAAAACCTTATAATATTTCAATAATTTATGAAATATAAATGGAATATGTATTATAAAATTTAAATAGTTCATATATTTAAGATATGTAATATATTGATTTAAATAAAATTAATGAAAATAATTTTTTTAATAATTTAAATATTATAATTAATTTTTTAAATATAAATAATCATTTTAATATTTTAATTTTATTATAGAAAAAGTAATATATTTTATAAATTATTATCAATTTATTTAAAATATATATATTTCAAATAATTATTTTTTATATTTTATTTTAAATTTTTTTAATTTTTTCCCAAATTTAAAACTTAAATCTTATGAATTTCATGTGTCTCGGAAAATTAATCATAATACAAAAAATTTCTTTTACTTTTATTAATCATTTTGTAAAACTGATTTTGAATGGGGATCACGGTTTATTTAATAATCAAGAGCTCTATTCTCTTCATGTTTGGTTTGAGACCCACAACCCACAATAAACATGATTCCAGTCATTGCCTTTAAAATTAATAAGTAAATAATTTTGATACTTAAGCAATGGATAAACTATTATAATTTGTATCACTGCATTCGGGATTTTTTAATTATTTTGTAAAAATTGATCATTTTTATAAAATTGGGTAGAAAAATATGTTTGCTAATGATTTTCAAAGTTAAATTCAATATATAGGGAGAATTTATCATTTCTATATAATTAATTTGAATTAAATATTTAAGATAATAAATTAAATATTTTAACAACATTTAGGTAGAAATTTTAACTAGATTTGTATTTTAAAGATTTGATTTTAAATTAAAATTGATTGAAGTTGACATTTCAATGAATTTGATATTTTTTAACTTTGCCAACTCATTGTTAATTTTTTAATTTTGATTTTTTTATGATTTATTTTAATAAAGTTTATTTTATTATAATATTGATTAAAAGGTGTAGTTAAAACAAAGATTTATTAATCATTGTGTTCATCAACCACAATTTAAGTGATTGTGCTAGTTTTTATGCACTTTTAATTATGATTGATTAAGTTATATTATTTCTAAAAAACCTAAAGAAAAATTACGTAAAAACATAAACATTTTATAATTTAAGCAACCTTCAAATTAAACAATACATCATATCCATTCCTCGTTTTATAAGTTCTCCTTCCTTTCAATTGTATAGTAGTGGAGGTCTCCTTTTGATATATCAATATTATTACAATTACTATTACAACTCATTTTAATTAAAAAGGTGGAGTTGGAGTGACTGACATTGAGGATAAGAAAAACACAATTCACTAAAAACAAATAATTAATCTCAAGTTAAAAGGTCAAAATCATTTTTTTTATTGTTATTAACTTATAAACAGTAAATAAACGTGACAAAAATAAGAATAAATTTTTATGATATTCAATGATATTTATAACATGAAAAAAAAATTAAACACATAAAATATTAGCATGAAAGCATGTATAAAATCCTTAAAACTAATAATAAAATAAGGACAAAAAAAAATGCTTTATCTTGGAATGACTAACCTACAAAAACATTTGGTACTCAACATTCAAACCAAACCATTTGTAATACAAATAGTATCCATAACTTACTAATTCATACAATAAAATAAAAAATGTATTAACTCCTTCAAATTAATAAAATGGAAAAAAAAAAGCTTTATCTTAAAGTTTCTAATTTACAAAAGCTTTATCTTAAAATCCCTAATTTATAAAAGCATTTATTTGTGAGATATAGAATACTTGGTGGCAGGGTATGGTTAAGACTCCCCCTAAGCGGAAAGGTCACCAGTTCTAATCTACCAAAAAATCTAACCATGTTAAGGGTTGGTGTGGTATAGGCCGGGTGGGAATACCCCTGATTTGTGGTAACTTAACCAAAAGCAAACTTGCTAGTCAAAGAAATTCCACAACTTTACCAAAAAAAAACCTTACAAAAACATTTAGTGCTCAATTTTTAAATTATTTGAAATACAAATAATTTCTATAATTTATTAATTCATAAAATAAATAAAAATTCACAAATTTTATTATCAAATTATTTTTTTATATAAATAATTTTACAATAATTATTATTATTTTTTTTAATTTTTAATTTTACCTTTTTATAATATACAAAATATTAAACCATATATATTAAATAAAGACATCATCTTTTTCAATCCTAAATTTTTGGAGGAAATTCCAATTCTTCTCCTCATTCAAAAGATGATATGTCCTAAACTAACTATGAATCCAATATGTCACTAGCATAAATATATATATAACTATGAATCCAATATGTCACTAGCATAAATATATATATATTGCAAGTGGGTAGGATAATTAGCACTCCTTTACTTAACCATTAAAAATAGGCGCAATTATCACGTTGATAAAAATATTACGTATTTAATTAACTATTGTATGTGTTGATCAATGTGACATAATAATCTAAGACGCAATTTAAAGTTTTTTAAATATGACATGTTATTTTAGTTATCATACATCCATTTTGAGATTGTGAAAAACACATTTTCTAGTCAACTTTGGCATTAACGAAAATTCATTGGAAAATTTAATCGTAATTGGAAAGTTTAATTGTAATTGTAAGATTAGATTTATAATTTAGGTTAGTATTTTTCTATTTTAACTAGTTTAAAGAAGAAAATGAATATAACTAAGATGAGAATGAATTCTCATAATCTCCATAGTGAAATGGGTGTTGGATAATTCCAAAAACTTCGTGGGTAGAAAGGATTTGCCATCTTAGTGAAACTAGGAACGTTGAGAATGAAAGTCAGTCTTTCTTAGAATGTCCTTTTAACTTGTCAAAACTATTGCGACCTAAAGACACTTAATTCTAAACTTTTTGAGTAAATAAATAAAATTTTATAACAATCCAAGTAATCCTCTTAACATCAACATTATTTCTAAACCTTTTATATATATATATATCAATCATCCATTGAGATCAATTCTGATCTATTGAATTTTAAGCAAAATATCCACACCTTTTTTATATATATATATATATATATATATAAACAAAATGGTTTAGATAAGCAAATGTTCCAACATGTGTTTTTTTTACTGCTATTAGGTTTTTTTAATGGTGCTATCAGATTTGGCTCTTGTAGATCCTTGGATCTAATATCAAAGCTAAATTGGTTGCTCAAAGCTGAATTGGTTGCTTTTTGAAGTTATTACACTCTGTACTTTGTAGTAATTAATAATATCTCTTATATATTTAAGTTTTTGGTGATTCTAATGTGATTGTTTTGTTTATTGGGTAAATGTTCGATATATTCTTCAAAATAATAAATTTGAAAGTTTGGTGTCAAAGATTCTTCCATCATTATGGGGATAATTGGCACTCAAATTACCCAGTTTTTTTGGTGATTTGTTTACTAGATCCGGTGCGGATGTAGTTCCACCCCATTTACTGCGGAACTATGCCATGGAACTGTACCCCTAGAAATTTTGAGCCATAAAAAATTGAAATTCCAAAAAAAAACCAAAAAAAGTGTAACTATGCCTTGCCAGAAAAGTTTCTTGAGTGCCAATTATCACACGCCCATTCTGCGTTGCTTATGTTATACGCATTTATCATGGGTAGCGTGTGCGTACGTATGAACGCCGAATGACCAACATCATCGGGCAGAAGTCCATATGTTCAGTAAACACGTCGGTTTTTATGAACAAGAATGGCTGACGTACAGACTTTGCAACAACTACAGATTATTTGTTTCAACACACGAGCGATCAACAAAGAAAAGGAGGTCGGAAAACGAAATCTCAACGAATTATGAGACAATCTGTCCTCCCGTGACCTCCAATTAAAATTACGCGCACAGACAGGAGATTCTATCGGAAAAAGCTCCAAAATAACACCTGAAGACTTTAATTCAAGAAAAAACTGGACAAAATTCTCTCCGGCTATCTCTCTTATTCTTCGGCCGGTACCATAAAAAAGGATTAAAGTAATAAGCTCCAATCACACCTACTAGTGTAAGATCTGGATCGAATCCTTTATCCACTCCGTAGGTGAAGCCTGTGTCTTGCGTGTGAAAATCAAAGTTGACGCAACCACAAGACAACTGCAATTGAAGATAAATTTCACGTAGCAGACTAAAAACACACAACAATTCTCCTTTTTCTCTCAAACTTATTACAACACACACAAGGCCGAAGCACACAGTGCTATATTCATGGCGAAACCTCTAGCACAGGCTACACCTCATCATTCAGACTCAAAAAGCTCCATCTCAATCGTGGTATCTCAGAAGAAGTTGAAGAGCACCAGTTTTTTTTTATACTTCAGTTCCCTGTGCATTACTATGCATAGTTACACCGATAAGCATCTTTATTTTGGAAATGGATGGAAGATGCTTGATTGGATGGTGGAGCATGTGCAATCATCAGGTCTCTTTTTAATCTCTACCATCCAACAATGACTTCTATCGTTACCTTTCTCGTCTTTATTTTGGAAATGGATGGAAGATGCTTGATTGGATGGTGGAGCATGTGCAAAATATGCGATAGAAAAATAAAGATAAATAATAGCAAACATAGGGGAGAGAGTTTTATAGTTGAACGGGAGTGGTAGTGGTCATAGAACCGGTGATGGTTAGAATCCATTAAGTGTCCAAGAAAATGTCATATGTCAAACACACATTATTATATAAATATATAAAAAGTGTCTTGTTAAAGTTCATTAACTGTCATTATGTGCACTAGGCCTGCACCTGTCAACTATAAGACAAAACGTTGACAACTGCACAATACTGACATAAAAAAATTCAAACCCATCTTGTCCCTTCCAAATCCCAAGGCTCACTGACATAAACATCTAATCAGACATCAACACTCCCCATGCAACCCACTCTACAAGAATAGATTGTCCATCACATCAACCCCATTGAACAAGCTTCCGTGAAGTCCCAGACCAGCATTGAGTATCAGTTAACCACCAAGGCATCCCACCTGCACATTTAATGGATGTCACCTGCATAATAAATGGTGAATAAGTTTCAGCTCCTAGTGCATGGTTGATCAACAAAGTAACCCAAACAAGGCAATTAATGTTGCCAACTCCATTAAAATCATCAAATCAGCCATAAAACCAAACAGAACCCATCCCAAAGCATTTCGAATAACACCTGAATCGACACAACCCCATTGATGGCCATTGGATCCACGGGGCCATCACTAGAAGGCAATATAATACCACATTCATTCATATTGCGGTATTAAATATTCGTGAAAACCTAAAAATTATATTGCTTATATATTAAGGGGCGAAGGTTTTTATTTATTTAATGTAACAATACAAAATACTTTGGGATCTTTTTTATATGGGCAGGCTGACAAATATCCTCCAAATGGAGATGGCAGGATCACGGCCGGATGAGAAATCGGGTTGAGGCAAGGCTCGAGCTTACCATTATGTAGGGAAATCGTGTCTTGAGGAATGATTGAGGATAGGGGGTTTCGTGGTGAAGTGGGTTTCCAGTCGATCATAGTCAAGAGACAGTGGTCATTGACATCCAATTGTTACCAATAGCACTCAGTCAGTTGTTACCAATAGCCTTGGGAGGCTCTAAACCTCCAGGCCCTATTATAGGCCCTCGATAGGCCTTGGGGGCTTGAATACCCAACCACTCGTGCCTATTACAGGCCTTGGGAGGTTTAGTCAGCCTCCTAGAGCTTGTTACAGGCCCTCGGGGCTTCGATACCTAGCCCACAATAGGCTTAGTCAGCGATTGGGGAACTGCAACATGCAATCTAAATGTTGTACTATGTGCATTGGCTCTAGTGATATACAAGAAGTGATCTCCTATCTCTTCATTCGACCATTAGATGTTGCAAATCATAATGATATGTGGTTGAGTAATTGCATTGTGGGTAAAGTAATGTGCATCCACAATATACATCAAAAGAAGCAAGGTGCATTGTAGAATGCATGTGGGATCATAAGAAGGGTATCATATCAATATACTAGGTAGAAATATAAAGAGGTATAAAAAATGTTAATGAAAAAATTGATACATACAATATCTAGTGAAAATAGGGGATTTTTTAAATTGGGAAGGCATATTGGGAGGGGGTAAAAAAAAATGATTTTGGAAAGTATTTTCCAATATTTAGTGAAATTAGGGGTATTGTTTCATATGCCATGAATGAACGTGCTATTAGCAGTTTATTGAGTGAAGCCCCCATGATTGGATCAAACCCAAATCAATCTTGAGCACTCATCCAAACCCAGCCACTTGCAATCCATGCTTTTTCAAAGTTGTCAATCAAATCAAACACCAAAATGCTATAAAGACACTACAACCTTCAGACAACCTCCAATTTTCTGCTATTCGGAATTCCTTGACCATGTTGAACTCACACCTCTATTTCCAAGCTTGATTTTCAAAGTCCAGGAATCGCATTCAAGCAAAACACAGTTGCAGATTGATCTTCAGGTGCAGATATAATTCAAGACAACAATCAGAGTTCATGTATTGCATTCAAGATAAACTTATATTTCAATAATGTTTTCAAGTAGCCAGACTATATCAAATTTTATGCGACAGATTGTATTGTGAAATAGCAGCTTCTGAATAGATGCATAACAAGTATATATATGTACTAAATGCTAGAATCATGTTTTCCAAACTGCATTGAACATATAAATCACATTACGAGTTCCCTTAGAATACTCCATATCCTTGTGTAGTTTTAACACAACTAGTTTAATATTCCAAAACCTTGTGTAGATACACAACTAGTTTTAACAATTCATGTGTACTTTCAGTGAGGCCCTGTGTTATCACTCCAGGAGTCCTTCTAGGTTGTAACTCGAAGAAGCCTGGTAACTTAATCAATATCTCAATAATATAAAAAAGTGGATCAAGTTGGATGACTCATACGAAACTCACTCGCTCAAACATGCATAGACATACTCAGATAGTCAAGGATTTTAACCACTGCTGCTCATAAGGTTTTGTAAAAGTAGATGTGTGCAGAAAATATAATGCTAGTAAACTCATATAAAGAACATACATGAATGGCTGATCACAATATGAAAATGGTACTTGGTATTCCATTCACCAACACATATAGGATGACAGATATCAAACGTTAGATAAACAGAATAAGTATGAAATAAACATTTCACTGCAAGTACAAGAAGATAGGAAGAAAGGATCTGAACATAAATGGCAAAAGAAGCTTATACAAACGAGATGAAAATGAGAAGTCTGAGAGCTATATTGCATAAAGTCTCCAAAATTGAACCCCCTTTTTTCTCTCAAGCTCTAGGATTTATAGCCTTTACAACATCTTCCCCCAGATCCTAAGAAGCTGGATCGAAATCCTAAAGATAGAAGATCATAACCGTTTTTTAACAAACCAGGAAAAAACATTTTTTAACATGGCCAAACTGCGAAAAAATGGGGCCCAGAGACGAATTCGATTCTCCCAATCTGTGATACCTGTAGGAAAACTGAGAGAGGTTATTGTTCTCTGACGTGTTAGGAAGAAAAAACTACAAGCGTTTTTCAGAATGATTCTTCAGTCGCTCAGAATCATCATTTGAAAATGATGACTCTACACAGTAAAACGCCATTAATTTGGCCAAACTGCTGAAAAAGGGGGTCAGAGATGGGTTCAGTTCTCCAAATTTGTGACACCTGTGTATAAACCAAAATAGGTTATTGTCTATTGATTTTTTGTGAGCAAAAACCTCCCTCAGATTATTGAAATTCATTTTCATTTTCCCGAGACCTTTATTTCAAAAACATGTGTCAAACAGGCAAATTCTGAGCTCCGAAAATGGGGGCTCAAAGATGGATTCGATTCTCTCAAACTGCAACACCTGTAGGAAAATGGAGAGAGGTTATTGTGCTATGGCATGCTAGGAACACAAACCACCAAACGTTTTGAAAACTAATTCCCCAGTCACTCAGAATCGTCATTTGAAAATGATGACTTTTCACAGTAAAAACGCTCATTTTTGCAATAAATATTCTTGCCTCCATCTTGATAGTTTCCATGTTTTCGACAGTTGCTCTGCATTATGGAGGATGTAGGAATCTTTCTTAATTTCTCTCCACCATCTGGACTATGAGTCATTGCTTCAAGAGATGAATACAAGGTCAAGGTTAACCAAATCTGTCACCTGTAAGAAAATCTCCAATTTGCAGCGCAATACATTCTCCTTTTATAACACTAGAGAGAAGTAACAAAACTCATCAATTTAACTATTATATTTCATTTAAAACCATTCTCACATGATCTGGAAAAAAGAATCTTTGATCTGGGAAAAAGAAGAGTGATCTGCCAGCTTCTGCACCTTTGGTGGCTTAGGGCTCAAAATTTGTAATCAATAAACTACCGAAAGCTCTGTTTTTGGTTGTTAAGGGAACCAGTGATGGTATATTTCTGAAAAGATCATGCAGAGCGCGACCAAGTGGTTTCTCCTTCTCCATCATCTACTCCTGAAATCTGTGTTGTCATTGGAAGTAGTTTATCAAAGAAATTTATCAGACCTGCTGAGTACCAACGGCGAATATTCGTGGATGGCCCTTTGCTTCTTTACACGATCTTTGAAACCTCTTTCATTGTCAATGCTGGGTGCATGGGTATCTTCTTATCTTATCTACTTTCACTTCAAAATTTTCTTTCACTTTCGGTAGCTAGGAGAGCCTCGAAAATTTCATTTAAGCTATCGAAAGCAGAGCTTTCGGTAGCTTAGGGACCGTTTTAAATAAGCGCTTAGCTACCGAAACCTGTCTTTTGAAATTTTTGAAATGAAAACCCAATATAATGTTTTTCAAACCTTATTACATGCATAAAGCTATCAACAATGAGCCTTAAGAAATTTAGAAATGAATTTTCAAATGAAATCCTATCATCTAAAATTGATCAACCCGACAAATTTATTTGGGGTGATAACATCTGGCTCCTACTCAGGGATGAAAGCCTCCCTGTGAGGTTTCAAGAACCACAGATCTGATGCCTTTCCTGGATAAACAAAATACAGAACCTAGTCTAGTGTTCCATTGGGCATGGACTCATTTAAACTACCACAAAATATCTGCAATCTGTCCACAAATGTTCAACTGTAAACCTGCTAGCAACGCCTTGCATCCATTGGACTATGGAGTCTCAAATGTTGCTTTCAAAACCTGATCCAAATCCTGCAACCCTGCTCATCATTTGAAGCCAAACTACCCCTGCCAACAGTGTCTTATATCCATTGGGCATGGAGTCTTTATTCCAAAACTAAAACCACACTACTAAATGCAAGCCTCACGCATTATGCAAACTTGAAATGCTCAGTCATGAGCTTATTCATCTATGCTACCCTTATCTAACTAATTGCACTGCTTCTTATCAAGTGGCATCATGCTTCCAATGAATCCATGTAAGAAAATGATTTACTGATATCATCCTTGATCTTGACCCAAAAAATAAATGAAACCATAGCATGCAGAAATGTAATTTGAAAGGGTGACAGAAACAACTGTCATCTGACAAAGATATTTTAACATCTGTGCTACTCATAAACTCTAGATAATCAGCAATAGGGTCATCAAAATCGTAAAAGAATACCTCTTCAAGCAGCTGTTCCAACTGAAGACTAAAATGTTGTTGTTGATTGCTCTCACTAATCTCAATACTAGATGCGGACTGCTCAACATCTGTCAAAGAGTCATATAGGATGGACTGCTGATATGAGATTTTCAGCTCCTCATCTTCCTCTTCGTATCTGTTGCACTCTCCCTTTGTCTGCAAATAAAAAATCTAAGGGCTGCCCTTACTATCCTCTGCATATTCAAATCTGTCACATGCTAATGTAAAGACCTGCACATCATCATTCGGGTTTCCAAGGGGGACAATGTCAACTTCATGACACCCTAAGTTGGTAGGTGTATTTGATACAATGTCAAAGGCATCCATACTATTGTTATAATCCTGGAGATCATCAATGTCTCAGTCACAATGAGAGATATCCCCTATAACAACATACTCTTCATGATTTTCTCAGTCTTTAGTTAATAAATTGAATTCATGACAACATTCAGGAAATAGAAGGTCAGCTGAAAAAATTTCTTTGCAGAACAAATGAAAGGCAGTATGAAAATCTGCCAAAGAGCTGATACTAGAAATAGGAAGAGACCGGAACCAATCACATGCAATCCCCTCTAATGAATGCCAGAAGAGCTTAATCCTAACATCTTCATGTACAATTTGTAACCGATGAATGCAATCATGAAAGTCAAGCAAATGTTCAGCTGGCACTTCCCACTCTTCACCTTGAAATATGGGAAGGCTATTTTCCCATTCATCTCTATTGGGCACTGGATTAGGGAAACCAAAATTTTTTGAAAAATCACAGAACGCATACCTCTTTGCCAAGATCTGGTTCATGTCATACCAGTGGATTCGTCAACAGATTTCTGAGCAATGGAGTCGCCACTGAATCCGTCCTTCATGGAGTCGCCAGATAGATGATTACAACCAAGAAAATGTCCAGTCTTTGTCTATCATCAAAGTTGGATCTATGTCGTTCTCCCAAGGAAGCTGAGCTTCAATCTCCTCTCCCTAGCAGCGGCGCCATTTTGTTATCACTCTAGGAGTCCTTCTAGGTTGTAACTCGAAGAAGCTTGATAACTTAATCAATATCTCAATAATATAAAAAAGTGGATCAAGTTGGATGACTCATATGAAACTCACTTGTTCAAACATGCATAGACATACTCAGATAGTCAAGGCTTTTAACCACTGCTGCTCAGAAGGTTTTATAAAAGTAGATGTGTGCAGAAAATATTATGCTAGCAAACTCATATAAAGAACATACATGAATGGTTGATCACAATATGAAAATGGTACTTGGTATTCGATTCACCAACACAGATAGGATGACAGCTATCCAACACTAGATGAACAGAATAAGTATGAAATAAACATTCCACTGCAAGTACAAGAAGATAGGAAGAAAGGATCTGAACATAAATGGCAAAAGAAGATTATACAAATGAGATGAAAATGAGAAGTCTAAGAGCTATATTGCATAAAGTCTCCAAAATTGAACCCCCTTCTTTCTCTCAAGCTCTAAGATTTATAGAATTTACAACATCTTCCCCCAGATCCTAAGAAGCTGGATCGAAATCCTAAAGATAGAAGATCATAACCGTTTTTTAACAAACCAAGAAAAATCATTTTTTAACTTGGCCAAACTGCTGAAAAATGGGGCTCAAAGATGAATTCGATTTTCCCAATCTGTGATACCTGTAGGAAAACTGAGAGAGGTTATTTTTCTCTGATGTTCTAGGAAGAAAAATCTCCGATATTTTTGCAAAATGATTCTCCAGTCGCTCAGAATCATCATTTGAAAATGATGACTCTACACAGTAAAACGCCATTAATTTGGCCAAACTGCTGAAAAAGGGGGTCATAGATGGGTTCATTTCTCCAACTCTGTGACACCTGTGTATAAAAATAAAATAGTTTATTGTCTATTGATTTGTTTTGAGCAAAAACCTCCCTCAGATTATTGAAATTCATTTTCATTTTCCCGAGACCTTCATTTCAAAAACATGTGTCAAACAGGAAAATTCTGAGCTCCGAAAATTGGGGCTCAAAGATGGATTCGATTCTCTCAAACTGCAACACCTGTAGGAAAATGGAGAGAGGTTATTGTGCTATGTCATGCTAGGAACACAAGCCACCGAACGTTTTGAAAACTAATCCCGTAGTCACTCGGAATCGTCATTTGAAAATGATGACTTTTCACAGTAAAAACACTCATTTTTGCAGTAAATATTCTTGCCTCCATCTTGATAGTTTCCATGTTTTCGACAGCTGCTTTGCATGCTGGAGGATGTAGGAATATTTCTTTATTTCTCTCCACCATCTGGACTATGAGTCATTGCTTCAAGAGATGAATACAAGGTCAAGGTTAACCAAATTTGCCACCTGTAAGAAAATCTCCAGTTTGCAGTGCAATACATTCTCCTTTTATAACACTAGAGAGAAGTAACAAAACTCATCAATTTAACTTTTATATTTCATTTAAAACCATTCTCACATGATCTGGAAAAAAGAATCTTCAATCTAGGCAAAAGAAGAGTGATCTGCCAGCTTCTGCACCTTTGGTGGCTTAGGGCTCAAAATTTGTAATGAATAAACTACTGAAAGCTTTGTTTTCGATTGCTAAGGGAACCAGTGATGGTATATTTGTGAAAATATCATGCAGAGCGCGACCAAGTGGTTTCTCCTTCTCCATCATCTACTCCTGAAATATGTGTTGTCATTGGAAGCAGTTTATCAAAGAAATTTATCAGACCTGCTGAGTACCAACGGCGAATATTCGTGGATGGCATTTTGCTTCTTTACATGATCTTTGACACCTCTTTCACTGTCAATGTTGGGCGCATGGGTATCTTATTATCTTATTTTCTTTCACTTCAAAATTTTCTTTCACTTTCGGTAGCTAGGAGAGCCTCGAAAATTTCATTTAAGCTGCTGAAAGCAGAGCTTTCGGTAGCTTAGGGACCGTTTTAAATAAGCGCTTAGCTACCGAAACCTGTCTTTTGAAATTTTTGAAATGAAAACCCAATCTAATGTTTTTCAAACCTTATTACATGCATAAAGCTATCAACAATGAGCCTTAAGAAATTTAGAAATGAATTTTCAAATGACATCCTATCATCTAAAATTGATCAACCTGACAAATTTATTTGGGGAGACAACACCCTGTTTGTTCTAATTCTGTGGGTGATTGCAGTCATGGAAAGAGTCAACACTAATTGTGCAAGGAGGACAAGTAGGAGACTCAGCAGGGGTTCCCAGCTACGATACACCTCGTCCGATGAGGACATAGCACATGATGCTGATAATAACAATGCACACAAAAATGTTGAAGAGGAAAATGATGCAGAGCGTGGTGGTGTTATTCCACCATCAACCACAGTTGAAGAGGCAAATGATGCAGAGCGTGGAGGTGTTATTCCACCATCAACCACAGTTCAAGGTGCAACTGCTAGTAAGAAGATTAGTGCCATCAGAGGATGGACACAAGAAGACATGAAGGCTACAATATATGATATAGAGTTCAATGGTTTTTCTATTAGAGCAGCTGCTAAAAAACATGGGATTCCACCAACATCAATCCATTACTGGATAAATGGTCTGACCCATACCAAGCGAAAAGGACCTCTTACAGTGTTGAGTGCAAAAGAGGAAGAAGAAGTTGTGGTTTGGTGTGAAGAGATGGCTCAACTAGGCCATGGTCTAGAGTTGGTTCAACTCAAATCCACTGTTGCCCAAATCTGTCAAGGGAGGCCAAACCTCTTCAAAGATGGATTTCCAAGGAAATCATGGTGGAGAGGATTTAAACAAAGGGATCCAGAACTTGTGTTACGCACAGTAGAGGGGCTTGACAGGGATAGAGCTTTCAATATACGCCCTACAATTGTGACCAAGTTATATCAGACACTCTCTGATGCATATGAGAAACACTCATACAGAGCAAACCATATATGGAACTGTGACAAGACTGGATTGCAGGCAGGGAGGAATTGTGGCATGCGAGTAATTGCCCAGAGAGGGAGCAGGAATGTGCCCAAAATTCTGCCAAAAAGTAGGGAGTGGATAACTATTCTTTGTTGTGTCAACGCAGTTGGAACATCAATTCCAGGTTTTTATCTGTTCAAGGGAAAGAATCAACTCAAAAATTACATTAAAAACTGTGAACCTGGAGCATGCATGGTTGCACACCCCCATGCATGGATGACAAAAGAACTGTTCTTGAGCTAGCTTTGCCACTTTGCTTCCTCTATCCCTAGTGGTGTTTCACCTGAAAACAGACACATGTTGATTTTTTATGGCCATGGCAGCCACATTGCTATACAAACCATTGAGGAGGAAAACAGGCTAGGCATTGATATGTTGACACTGCCTGCACATACCACCCACAGGCTGAAACTTCTAGATGTGAGTGTGTTTGGACCTTTCAAGTGTTACTTCAAGTCTCTGAGAGCGTCCTGGATGGAAAAGAACCCGAGGGTAGAGGTGAAGAGGTTCAAATTAGCAGAACTTGCAAGCAAAGATTTTTCTAGGGCACTCACAGCATCAAATATCAGGGCTGGTTTTAGGTGGACAGGAATATGGTCTTTCAATTCTGATGCTCTTCAACATGACATGGGATGTAGTCGGGCTTTTGATGTTCAAGGGAAAGAGGACGCAGATGTTGCAGATAACATCATATCACTCTCTCAAGGTCATTTCCAACCACTGGGCGACGACGATGAACATGTAAGTGAAACTCAGTATGGCACCAAACCTATTGGGGAGAATATAGAAGTTGTTGGAAAGACAGAAACAGAATTAGATGGAAAAGGGATTATTCATAACAACATTGTTGATTTAAGTGTGAATGGATGTGGCAAAGCAGTGGTAAACAACAACGAGGAGTTGGCATTTCCAAGCCAGCCAAAATAGCCCGAGTGGTTGGCAGAGGCCGTGACAAATATGAATAGACACATTGTCACCCCCACCAACGATGAAAGCCTTAACCTGCCTTCGATGCCAGCAATCCTTAACAATGAAGCTGTCCATTATTATGTGGCACTTGGGGGTGTTGGAGATGAGATTGAACAAAATGAAGATACAGTGGACCAAGAAAATGTTAAATTTTGAGCATTAATTCACAATACTCTAGGATCTTTGATGAGATAATAACATATACAGTATATCAATGCATGACAATCACAATATGACAAGCATCACAAGAATCAAAAGCTTAAGAGACAAGAGACACAGAGTTTCCGTGGGGAAAACCCTAAGGTGAAAAACCCCACAACTTCCTCAGAGATAGAGAGAGCAATGGCTCAACCAAAGTACAACCAAATAACACTGAGATAGTCTCCTGATAACAGATGATCCTCCTCCTCACTAGTGTGCCACTTTTCAATTGAGAATGAGTTACTTTTCCGAGTGACTAAAATAGAGATCTCCGATCTCTATTTATACTAACCTTTTTGCCCAGTGACCTTATGGGGGCCGACTTGTCTATCCATATACATCCACATTATATTATATATAATTCAAGGCCGACCCCACATGGTGGTCTAATAACCCATCGGCAAGTACACACACTTACGACACTTGTCAATCCACATGACGACACTTCCTTATAGAGGAATAACACATCTCTTATAAGGGTACAATAAATATATATAAAATACACAGATGAAATACATTCCGAAGTTACATATACATCAACATAAAATGTTGATGAGGCACTCCCCCCACATGAGCCACTACTTGACCAGTTCCTTAAGTTGCCAGTGGAGAAAGTTGCAGCTCAACTATCTAATCCCATTGCTGATCATCTTAGATTAAGCAGGATCTCACAACTACTAACATTAGAGGACTACATCACCCTACTGGTTGAGGTAGAGCACAAGAAAAAGGAGATGCAGGAATTAAAAGAGAAGAAGAAGGCCTTGGAAAAGGAGAACAAGGAAGCAAGGATTGTTGCAGCAGAAAATTGAAGGCAGGAAAGGCTTGAAAGAGTGAAAGAAAGGGAGGAAAGAGAGTGACAGAAATAATTGGCAAGGGAGGAAAGGGATCAAAGAAATGCACAACAGAGGAATCCAAATGGTCTGGACAAGACAGAGGTGGTGGACAACCCATTGGATTAGTTTTCAAAGAACAGAAGATTATTCCAGGACCTTATTAACATACATATACCTCAATACCATCAGGCAGGGGGAAACATTGTGTATGCCTTCCAAACACCTCCATTGACCCCATGGCTATTAGGATCAATTCATAACTATGGTTATTCAATCCCTCCTTGGCTACAAGGAGAAACCTTGCCTGCAGCAAATGTTTGTAGCTCAACACAACCAGGTCAAGCATCAGTATCTAACCCAACCAGATTGGGCAATGAAGGTAGTCAACCTCCTCACACATAGGGATCTTTGTTTGGCGGATGATAGATGTTTTGTGTTTGGCATACACATATGAAAGAAATATTTTGTTGCTGAAGGAATTTTGGGTGGTTCCAAAGTTTTTGTTTGACAGATGGAAGATGTGTTTTGTTTGGCATACACAGATGAAAGATAGATTTTGTTGCAGGAGGAATTTTGGGTGGTTTCCTAAGATTTTGTTTGATTCCAATCTGACAGTCGATATATGTTAGGCATAACCACAGTAAATGTATAAAGTCCCAACCCACGAGGGACCAACGATATGTATAAATCCCGAATTGCTACTATGTTGAACAAGAATATGCCCTTTATGTCAAGTATTGTTTTCTTCATGGCTCTGTCTATTTACTGGACTGCATTCCTTACTAAAACTAATTGCTATATTTATTGGTTGGCAAACTAATTTGAATGTTAAACTAAATTGGATGGTAGACCAACCTAATTGAAAATTTAAATTGAATGCAAGTTTTTCGTGAATGCAATACTGAGTTGAATGCAAATCAACTTGAACTGGATTGATAGTAAGCATTGCAAGCAACCTTCGAGCACATAGTTACAAATTACTTAGGTTTCCAGCATCTATGGTTAGAGCACACAGCAAGAATGAAAGCAATCATAAACAAACAACTCATAATTGTAATATTTCTTCTTTGGTTTACAAACAACTCATAATTGTAATTTTTCTTCTTTGGTTTACAAATGACTCACATGCATTACAGTCTCAAGAAAACATCTTGGTTACAAACTTTGCATCCTCTGCCATACACATTAGTGTTTGCCTAGGGTCTGGTTTATTGTAGATGGTTATTTACCAAATAAGAAAGCAAGGGGGAACCTTGGCTCAAACTTCAACCAATGGGTGCAAATAGAAGAATCCAAGCAAAGTGACGAGTAGAACATTGGAAGCAAGTCCATGTTTGTGAGGGGTAACACTCCACAATGGAACTCTACAATTTGGTATTATTTCAACGCACAACGACTCATAGATTTAAAAAGTAAATATAGAGGTAATAGCTTGGCACTCCTAGCTTCTACATGGATTCCTTGTTTTTCAGTTCAGGCTTTGATGCTCCTTCAAGCATGTCACTTTCAAAATTGCGAAGGAGAGCCTCAACAACTTGCTAGAATTTTACACATAATAGTTGGTGGAAACTTTGATTTGGGAATCCACTTCAAGAATTTTATAGGCAAAAACTTGCTATGAATATTTAATTAATATTATTATTTATAAATTAATAGATTATTAGGTTACTAGTGAAAGGGCATAACCCTTCACTATGCTTCCTCAAGCCCTATAAAGGTGATCTTATTATACTTTTATAAGCATCATCTATCATATATATTATTATCTTCAATCATGAAAGGCGGACTCGCTCCTTAACTCCACAGCCGGATTCAGTTGCTGCATTTGGTATCAGAGCTTGGATTCAGCTCCTTCAACCTAAGCTCAGATTCAGCTCATCCACTTACTTTCACCCATTTTCATCCACTTACTTCCCCATCTCTGACTTCCGCTCTTCCTCCCTTCACCCATCTCTCGAATCCTCTTCGTCACACCCTTGCACCTCCACATCCCTCCGAGCTCATACTTTTATCTCATACTTCCACCTTTGTTCCTCCTTTGATCCACCGTTCTCCAACCTCACACAACCTATTTCCCGTCTCCATCACATGCCTCCACTCCAATCCCCACTTCAACTGCCTCCTGTCTTCCGCCCTCCATCTGTGCTCTCCCAATCCCACAGCCCTCCATGTCCTCCACTGCCACTGCTACCCCGTCCTCCTCCCACGCCACCACTATCCTCGTTCCCTTATTCCTCCTCCACACTTGCACCGCTTCCTCCTTTCCTCCCCCATCTCCTTGTGCCTTGTCCTCCCATCTTCTTCCTCGTCCCGTGTTCCTCCCTCACGCAGCCCTATTTCCCTCACTCCATATCTGCGTCCACTCCTTTCGTTTCCCTCCACCCACTTCCATCCACACTCCCTGCTCCCTTCCTCCCTACACTATATACTACCGCACACTCCACTTGCCCTTCCACTTCAAGCCCCTCTCCTCTCACGTTCATTCTGCAGAACCTCGGGCTCATCCCACACAGCTCCAACTCACGCCTCTACTCTCTCTCCTTTGCATGCCCCTCCCATGGTATTCCTCCACCTTCCAACCACCTGTCCCTCCACATCGTTGTGCCACCCCTCTGCGCATGCCTCTCCCTACGCATTTCGCTCACTACCACCACTACAAGAAAAAGGGCATTTTAGCCTCACATTAGCACCACTATTTTGTAAAGGATTTGGGAAATCCTCAATTTTCAAATAGTGGTGCAAAAATGGTGATAATGTGGGGATACGCAAGTGGTGCTAATATTTATGGTGCAAAAGTGGTGTTTGTAAAAAAGTTGCTTTTGGTGTTAAATGAGTACGTGGCATTCCATGGTGTATGGTGCAAACCACCAAAACCAATCTTAGGTGGATTGAAGTTTTGTGGTGCAAAACACCAAAACCAATCCAACATGGATTGAAACTTTTTGGTGCAAAGCACCATAAAATAACAAGTGGTGCAAAGCACCATAAAATAATAAATGGTGCAAAAAAATATAAATCACATATTATATATAAATTATATAATATGTGATTTATATTTTTTTGCACCACACACATGACTCAAATGAGATATATACAAATTACTAAAACCAATATCCACCTTCGTTTAAATGCATGATAAAAAAAATACAAAATTGAGTTTTTTTTGCATCTATCTATATTCACAGAAGGGAAAAAAATATGTAGCGAAAGTAAGAGTGGCCTTGCTGATGAAAACCAAAGTCCAGGAAAAAACAATCAATTTACTGCCCAATCGACGAGTTCAATTCACCACAAATATAATATTAGTTCTGGATAAATGATTTACTGCAAAAATACTAGTAGTTCTGGATATTTCAGCCATGGCGTCAATGCAATCGAAGAGTTCAATTATAAGAAACGTTACATATACTTCAAATGTGAATACATCATACCAGCAATTCCAATAGCAGAGATTGTAATACAGTTATGCCAGGTTCTACCCAAAGATAGTGAAAGATGTTAACAATTTTTGGATATGAAAATTTAAACTATACTAATTATAGAACTTCCTATATAGGAGAGATATTTTTAGGTTTTATATGTTTAATTATAATAAAACATTCAACCACTTAGTTTATACAACCTAGTATAGGAGAGATTTTTTTAGGTTTTTAATATTTAATTATAATATAATAACAAGCATTCAAAGTCCATATCAAGCATAAGAGTTTTAACCAAAAACATTAATCATGTATAAAAAACAATAATTCTCTATTAAAAAACGCGCTATCACACACTTGTGAGGATTTCTTTGCCCAAAATTTCGTAACAAGAAGCAAGCCCACTAAGTTGTCGGCCGTAACAAAATGTATAGTGTTGTGATCTCAATGTACACAAACCCTGGTGTTGAATGAAAATAGATCGAAAAACTATGCTCCTCTACTTCCTGCACAAAGCCACCATACAATTGATAATTCGCCCACTTAAAAATATCTTTACTGCAATGCCCTTTAATTTTTTCCAATGTGAACTGCAAAATTAGGCTCCTCTAACGACCCTCACCAACATATTACATTAAAAATAAAATAATTCAAGTTTGCTTTGAACTAATCAGAACTTTTCAATTTAAACAAAAAGATATTAGGCCATCATTTAGTTATCCTCCATTTGTATGCATGATTGGTGTTGTTACATACTCAAATATTTACAATGGTTTTTTTATTGCAATGGTCTGTTCTTCAAAAATGATAGAATAATGTTCAGCTTTTATGCAATCCTACATAGAAATTTATAGCACAGGAATTACAAATTCATATGCCTTCATTGTAATATGAGGTATTTTAAGGTTAAACATGATGAAAAACATACTAAAACAGTATTTTTTCTTAATTTTTTGAGGACATGCATAAGGTTAAAATTTAAACCTTGAAAAAGTGTTGCCACATGAAATCCAAAGGAAGACGATTCCGTGCAAGAAAAAGAAAGGTGACTCCTTTGTCTTAATGGAGAGAAATTTGATTACATTACTGTGATTTGAAGTCAATTGGGACGTAAATTGCGCTTGCAGCTTAAACATGAAGAAAACAAAATTGACGACCATGAATATGACCCCAAACTTGCACATCCATCGATGGTGTCGTTGGAGTTGATTGTCAGTCGCCTTCTTCCTCATCTGCCCTCCTAGTATTCTGCATTAGCAACCTTTTCATGTAGTTGATCTAGCATTGGTAAGCCCAAAGCAACTAATGGAACATAATGATTTAAAAAGGAAACGATCATTTCATAAATTTTTATATATTGGCATTCCCAAATAACATGAACTTGTACTTACCTTGTCTGTGTCTGCTTCGTCAATTAACTCCTTAATAGCTTTTTCATCATCCATTCCATAGCTCTTTAGTGCCTGCTCTAATTCCTCCTTTGTAATGTACCTAAAGAAAGCATAAGTGGATTCATTGACTGCACATTTTTTATTATAAATTCCCACAAAATCATGATTGTGTCGAGAACGCTCATTTCTACAATCAAGGTAGGGAGAAGTGTCTCTTTTTTATAAATCCCACAAAATCATGATTACACATACAAGTTAACTAGTTATACTAATATAAACTTTCCACACAATTTTTCAAATGTCAAAAATGTTTATCTCACCTCGAATATCATCTTCAAATTATTTGCATAGAGATCATTTTTCGTGTTGGCATGAAAGCTTTGAGGAAATTGGACATAGGCAAACTGGTGACCTGTTTGAGGATCCAAGAAAAAGCACATGGCTTGACGAAGCGCTTCACAATTGTTGGTGTACATGTCGCAATCAAGAGTGAGAATGTAGGGAGCATTGCTCATTATGCCAGAGACTCTTATCTGCCAGCATTACAAATTAAGTCCTGTAATCTTCGGCGAACTTAATTAGATTGTATTTATAAACTTATTAATCAACTGCGTACTTGGTTAATTAGAACAGTAGACATGGAAAATATTACCAGAATATTAAGAGCACCGGCCTTGAAATGGTGGGGAATTCCAGGTCTCTTCTCACGTGAGACATATATAAGACCGGGCATATGATTTCCTTGAATGTCCCTGTATTCTCCTTTCTCTAGTAAAACCTGAACTTACAAATAAAAGATTCATAAAAAAGAAGACACAATTGGGAAACATATAAGTAGAATTTGAATATGGTCTAAGACAGGTGATCTCAACATGGCATAAGTAAATATGATTCAAAAGACTTGATAAGACTGACAACCTGAACTATACTGGGATGATCTCGTCTAGTGCTTCCAGAAACCCAGTCCTTGAATCCCTCGTGTTCTTCCTATTTTTCTACCAGAGGACTACCCATCTCCACAGTGTTGTTGATTCGATCCTTCAATTCCAAATACATTTTCTGATAGAAGACACAAAAAAAAACAAAGGCTATTTAAACTTGATACATGAAGTGAAGTAAGAAAAAAACTAGAAGTAATCAGTTTGGTAGTGGGTGTCCGCCGAGATATGTTGCTACCACCTTACATTTATATGCTTCCAATCTCTTGTGAAGGGTAAATTCTTATTTTCGAGAGCATCTGCATTTGAGAAATAAGCCTCTGGACTTCTGTCTTGAATGCAGTACTTTTCACAAAATGGAATCCAAACCTTTGCAAAACGTGAAGCTTCCAAGAGACAATAAAATGTAAGTGGGGATCCTCCATCATCAGAAACATAACATGAAGACTCCCATGTCATATAGACTCCCATGTCACCAAAAAGGAATGCAATAGTTTCATCTGAATCTTTATCTGAAGATACGAAACTCTAAATTGAACTCCAGCCACCCTCATCACCTCCTACCTGTTAAATAAATGGTGCATATACATTATGTTACTTAAAGCTTGACAGAATATGTTTGGAATATGGATCTCAACATGAGGGACTTAGGTCTAAAACACAACAGAAAATAAAAATAGTAATATTTAGCAGAAAACACATTTAATGATCGATGCTCACTTGATTTACAAATCCATAAACATACTATGACTTCTAAAATATTTATTTTTATACAAGACTCGATGATTATTGAAACCATAGTCACAAGAAATAGGAAATATTATCAATGAAACAGATTTCTGTATGTTGTGTCTCTTAAACTTATGCAACGTCAAATGGCCTAATTTAGGAGTTTGCAAATCAGGTATCTACAATCTTCAAATTTTCATGACAAATACAAAAAGGAAAAACAGAGAAGAAAACCGAGGAAAATAGGACTCAAACCATGTCATCTGGAAATTTTTCTTCCATATATATAGAAAATCCATGCCAGTATATTTCCAAGATCTAGAAGTAAAATAATCAAGCAAACACATTGTCTGCAATTTTCATTGTTTCACATATTCATCATCAGAAAACAATCATTACAACAATAGTGAACAAAGTCCTGTTGATAGAAAACCGTGTATCGGCTAAGAGGTCTTTCTGCATTTGTCTGTAAGACTCATTTCTTTTACTCCATTACTTATGATACTCTTTTAAATTGGGAAATCCCTCTCATTCTTCCTCACTTGCAATGTTTTTGTGATGAACTTCTGATGGCGACTAAATGAGCAGAGGAAATCTCTCTCTTTTATTCCTATTGCCTTTCAGTATTAAAATATTCTATAATAAAATATGTTGAGACTAAGGTTATCAGAACCAGAATTCCTAACATTACAAACCAGAACCAGAACCGGCTGGAAAACCAGTGTAAAACTGATTTTGAAAAATACATAAATATTCAACTTGGAATGTTAGAAATATATATTCTTGTACATCAATGTAAGTATTAGCTATTAGACATTGAATATGCAACATTTATTCATGTATATAGCATGTAGGAGTGAAAATAACAAAATGGCATCAGAGATATAAGCTCCTGTATACATATAATTAAGGTTCTGAAACAAAATACATAGATAATGAGGCTCTAAATGGCCTCTAGAATTCAAAAATAATCATACTCTAATCATAAGAGAATATAGCTCATCTGAAGTTTGGCTCATTAAACTGACTTGGCTGAGTCCAAGAACCTGAAGTTTACTTTGTCTTGGTCAATGGTTTCAACAGATGCTGCAATTTGATGTTTTAAATCAGCTGGCACCATATTGGTTTTTCTCAATTGCCACCATTGAGAAGCCTATTACCCTTCTAGGTTTCAGTGTTAGAGTCCCACAATTCCCAACTCAAGCATACAAGAGGAAGGGGTGGAGGGTCTTGTTTTGCATATATGATGAAATGCTAAGTTGCATAAGAGTAATGGCCCGCGACGAATCAGTTGACCATATCTTTGTATGTTGTTCTTTCTCCAAATTAGTTTGGAATGAAATTCCTTAGTTGGTGGGTGAGCGAAATAAGTCTGATTCCACAATCAAGTCCTATAAAGCTTTACTATGCAATGTTCTATGAGGCTTATGGTTGTGTAGAGATAAAATGATTTTTCAAGAGAGTATCATGGGTGTTGATTTGGTGTTCCCCAAATCGGGCTCTCATATAGAGAAGGATAGAAAGCTCCCAAGTCTAAGACTGTTAGGATTCTTATGAATCCAACCATTGACTGGATAATCCAAAGCCAGAGTGGACAATACTGTGTTTATAACTGTCAGTGGAGGTTCTTTGATAGGATCAATAGTGCATATAAATATATGCATAGGCAGTAAATCGTTCTCAAACCTGTCTAGTTACATAGATTCATTTATATTCATTTCACTTGTGTATGAAAATGTTGTATAAAAGTATATTTTATTGTGGTTGTGCTGGAAAATAGATGAACAAATGAGTACCTCTGAGAAAGTCTTAAAATAGAGGAACAAATTATTACTTCTGAGAAAGTATTTTTGGGAAGACTTTTCGCTCAAATGGTCACCACCTGTAGGCCTGATCTATAATCCAAATGTAGGCGAAGCCTACTTCTACTACAAATAGAAGAATCCATGGCCAATAATCCTCACTTGGGATGTACACAATGCGATAATATATAAGGTCAATTTAGGAGTTTTGCAAATCAGCAAGCATTCGAACTAGTCGGTAGCATCAATCAGATAGCATAATCCCTATCTCCTCTCCGGTCAATTTCTAGGGTTATCCCCCGTCGTTTTCTAGGGTGCAATGCTTCCCATTTTATTAAGTACTTCACCTTTCCAGGGAGACGGGGATACATGGAGACAGAAATGGGAGACAGGGAACTACTGGGTGGGATGGCCCATAAATAATTGATATCCTTCCTGCTAGTGCAGAGCGCCGAGAATCTCTCCTTACACTGAATATCCATATTAACCGCATATGTGGGCTTACACAGTAAGGATAGGTTAACTAGCTATGTTCTTAATACAGCAGGCTTGACCCAGGTTTAGATGAAAACAATGCATTGTTATGCACAAACACACACATATAAAGTATATTGATAATCACGGCCACCCCAACCCCAACACCTCGCTTCTCTCAATGCATCCAGAAATAAGAAACACACAAGCAATTCAGAACAATGAAATCCGTATAGAACTATTGATATGTATTGATAAATATGAACAGAATAGAAAACCTAGTTGGGTATTTAGCAGAAGAGAAAAAATATCTTATAAGAAAAGATTTAGAGATTCACTTGGTAGTGGCTAGCTCCAAGCAGAGCACAGATTTGCAGACCTCGCCCTGTGAACAAAAAAAAGAAATGAAGGTCCCTACTCTCTGCTATATACAAAATACAATGCAAAAGTTAAAGCACAGCAATAACCCTCAGAGGATTCTTTGAATTGACATACCACACCAAATGTCAATGAATTAAAATGCACATTGCTAAGACGCCTCAGCTTCTAGGCTTTTCTATTGGATGTATTGTCCTCTGCAAGACCCAACTTCCTTCCCAAAGTTTCCATATCCATCATTGATCCTTCCTTGTTGTCTAGAATGTATTATCAAGGGACTTTGTTCCCAGGTAAAATACCACTTCTCCTCTTCGCGGGTCCATTGCTCACTGTTTGTATTGGATTTTAGATACAAAATAAAAAAATGGGTTGTGGGCAACCATGGAAAGAAACCATTAATTTCAGAATGGATTCCTGTGATCATCCTTAACTGGTTCAAAGATATACTGCGTAGTTTTTAAATTTGGGGGATTTCAAAGATATACCGCGGTAGTTTTTAAATTTTGGGGATTTCAAAGATATACCGGGAAGTTCAAAGATATTGGGGTTTTATGACCACAAGGGTAAATTAAGCATACTAGGAAGTTTTAAAATTTTAGATGTGGTTATGTGGTTTCATAAAACTTGAATTTATTTCATTTTTTTAATTTATAATATTATATATTTAATTTTGGTATTTTATGTTAATTTATTTCATTTTTTTGTATTGTATATTTAATTTTGGTATTTTATGTTTTTAACATTAGGTAGGTCAAAAGATAAATTACGCATACTAGAGAGTTTCTAAATTTTGGATGTAATTTTGTGGTTAAACAAAACATTTTTTTTTTTTAATTCATATTATTAATTTAATTTGGACTTTTGTATTTATTTCATTTTAAAAAAAAATTATATTATATATTTAATATGGACTTTTGCATTTTATGTTCTTAATATTCTCTATTTAAAATTATCTTATTGTTCAAAGATATTATAGAATTATGATCAGAAGGTAGTTTGTTAAATCGAAAGAAAAAAAATGGTAAAATAAGTATGCCGGAGAGGTTATAAAATTTGATTTAATTTTGTGGTTAATATTAAAAAAATAAATTAATGATTATTTATTTTTATAAGTTTTTAGTTCATATGATTTTTTTTAATTAATTTTTATTTTCTGGAACGTTATGTTACATAGCGTAATGTGACAACAACTCCCCCATATTGGGTTGTAAAGCACATTGCTACTTTCCGTGGATAAACTATTTATCATGCCTGCACTCTCTTACTCTACCTTTATCCCTATCATAACTCAAGACCTTGTCAATCCCATGACCATGGCATGTAATGATCAATAAATATACAATATCACCTTAATCCTCGAAGAGAGCCTCTAGCTCATCGTGCATTCTCATATTTATCTGCATTTGTTCCCCTGTAGCTACTACAACCATCTTTCTTGGCTTCCTTGTGTTGTAACAACTTAACTCTTTATTTCATAATTTTCCTTGATCTCATGGTAACTCCCTTGTTTGTAACATTCATAACCAAATCTCATTCTTTTCTTTTGCCTCTAGGGATAAGCCATCTATAGCCTCATCTCCATCTTGCTTTAACCTTTCTTGGTGTTATATGTATCCACATGGCTCCTTATCTTACTTGTCTCTCATGTGGTCTCACCTCCTGACATTTCCTTGCATGACTAGAATATTCCTTTAAGGGTGAATGTTCAAGTCTACTCCACTAACCATGTCGAAGGCCCCAAGTCCATGAGACCTAGATACATAGTACAATGGATACCCATGCGAAGTCATGTATGGTTGAGATTAAATTAAAAAAAGTATTACAGATCGGTGATAAAACCCTTGTTGGTAGATCTTGTGAAAAAATAATAGGTGGATCCCATTATCGGAATACTTTACTCACAAGTGGGAAGAGGTAGGCTTGATCGACATAGCCCAATTGGCGCTAAATGTTACCTGGAGAAACAATTGGGTTGGGGAGGCTTAGGTAGTAAAAATATTAGACATTTCTCATTTTTAGTCTATTTGGATACCCTTCTGAAGTCATGCGTGGGGATTTGAAGCGATTTTCATGGATTTAGATGCCTCAATGATTTCTTTAGGGCCAAAGGCATGGTCTTCTTCCCTAGTAAGTCATTCCCAATGCCCTAGGATAGGCACACATTGCTCAAATCCACCTAATGGCATGTATATAATCAATAATAGGCCAATGATACCCCTAGGATCCCATGTGTTGTTGGTGGAGACCTTCTTATCCTTGAATGGTTGGTTGGAAGATTCCTTTAGGGCTTGAGGTTTAGGTCTCCTCCATTGACAATGACCAAGGCCTCAAGACCATAAGATCTAGATATATATAACCATGGATACCATGCATGGTTATTTGAGGTATTGTTCAAGGATCTAGATGCCTCAATGGTTTCTCTACGGCCAAAGGCATGGTCTTCTCTCGTAGAATGCCATTCCCAAGGTCCCCGGACACCTACATAATTCTAAAAAACACCTAGTGGTGCCAATATTTTGTATCATTGGCCAATGATGCCTTGATTCCATGTGTGGTTGGTGGAGGAAACCTACTTAACCCTAGATGGCTATAAGATTCTTTTAGAGCCGGAGGTTCAAGTCTCCTCCAATGACTATGTCCAAGGCCTAAGGGCCATAAGACCTAGGTACATAGTGCCATAAATACTACTACAAATTCATGCATAGTGCCTCAAGGAAGTGTTCATGGCTCTGGATGCCTCAACAATTTATTTAGGGCCAAAGGCATGGTCTTCTTCCTTGATATACCATTCCCAAGGCCTTGAGACACCTACATGCTTCCCAAAGCACCTAATGTCATTGAAATCCTCAATCATAGGCCAATGATACACTCAGAATTCCATGTGTGGTTAGTCGAAGCAACTTCCTTATCCTTGGATTGTTAGAATATTCCTTTAGGGATCGAGGTTTAGGTGTTCTATGTTGACCATGTTCTTCCTTTAGGTCCCTAAGTCCAGGTTTCCTCCATTGACCATGTTGAAGTTTCCAAGGCCAAAAGACCTAGATAAATAGTTCCTTGGATACCCCCACAAATTCATTTATGGCGTTGTTCATGACTCTAGATGCCTAAATGATTTATTTAGGGATAAAGGCATGGTCTTTTTTCCTATAGCACCATTTTGAAGGCCCTAAGACACATACATACTTCTCAAAACCACCTAATAGCATCAACATCCTCAATCATAGGTTAATGATACCTTAAGAAGGCCATGTATGGTTGTTATAGGAAACCTTCTTAGCCCTGGATGGCTAAAATTTTCCTTTATGGCTTGATATTTAGGGCTCATCCCATGACCATGTTGATGCTCCCATGTCCCCAATAGTTTGATACATAGTGTCGCGGTTACCCCTACAAATTCATGTGTGGTGATTTGAATATTGTTTCATGGCTCTTAATGCCTCAATGGTTTCTTTAGTGCCGAGGGCATGGTATTTTTCCCTAGAATGTCATTCCCAAGGCCTTGAGACGCATAGACATTTTTGAAAACCACCTAATGGCACTGATATAATCAGTCATATGTCAATGAAACCCTAAGGAGGCCATGTGTGGTTGGTGTAGGAAACATTCTTAGCCTTGGATGGATATAAAATTTCTTTAGGGCCCAAGGTTTAGGTCTCTTCCATTGACCATGTACAAGACACCAAGGTCCTAGGACCTAGATACATAGCACCATAGATATGGTTGCAAAGTTATGCATGGTGATTTGAGACATTCTTCATGGATCTAGATGCCTCAATGGTTTTTTTAGGGAAACATTCATGGTCTTATTTCCTAGAGAATCATTCCCAAAGTCTTGAGACACAAACATTTTGCTCAAAACCACCTAAAATCATTAATATTCTCAATCATGGGCCAATGATACCTCAAGAGGCCATGTGTGGTTGGTGGAGGCAATATTCTTAGCCTCGGATGGCTAAAAGATTATTTTTGGGACAAATATTCAAGTGTCCTCCCCCTACCATGTCCAAGGCCCCAACGCATGTATGTACATTATGCCACGAATATCTCTACGAAGGCATGCATGGGGCTTAGAGGCATTGCTCCATGGATACAAGACCTCAGGAGACAACTTGTTATTGGTGGAGGAAACCTTCTTAGCCCTATATGGTTAGAAGATTCCTTTAGGGCTTGAGTTGCAGGTCTCCTCTATTACCATGTCTAGGGTATTAAGACCACAAGACTTAGATACATAGCAAAATGGATACCCATGCAAATTCATGTGTAGTTATTTGAGGCATTGTGCATGGATTTATATGCCTCAATGGTTTCTTTAGAGACAAAAGTATGGTTTTAATCCCTATAATTCCATTCCAAAGGCTCCAGGACACCTTCATAATTATTAAACCACCTAATGGCACCGACATCCTGAATCATAGGCCAATGATACCTTCAATAAGCCATGTGTGGTCGGTGGAGGAAACCTACCTAGTTCTAGATGCCTAGAAAATTCCTTTAGAGCCTAAGGTTTAGGTATCCTCCATTAACCATGTTCAAGGCCCTAAGGCTGCAAGATCCAAATACATAGCACTATAGATACCACTCCAAAATTTTAAATGGTGGTTTGAGTCAATGTTCGTGGCTTTGAATGCCTCAAAATTTTATTTGAGGCCAAAGGCATGGTATTCTTCCCTAGAACATCATTTCCAAGGCCCTGACACACTATATACTACTCAAAACAACTTGTTGTCACCAACATCATAAATCATAGGCTAATAATACACTCAAGTGGCCATGTGTGGTTGGTGGAGACCACCTCCTTAACCTTAGATGGCTAAAGTATTCCTTTAGGGATTGAGGATCAAGTGTCCTCTACTAACCATGTCCAATGCCCAAAGGAAAAAAACCTAGTTACATAGTGCCATGGATACCCCTACGAAGTTATGCATGATGCCTTAACACACTGTTCATGGCTCTAAATGACATAAGAATTAATTTAGGGCCAAACACATAGTCTTCTTCCTTAGAATATCATTCCCAAGCCCTTGAAACAAGTAGATATTACTCAAAATATCTAATTGTACTAATATCCTCAATCATAATCCAATGTTACCTTTAAGAGGCCATGTGTGGTTGGTTGAGGTATCCTTCTTATCCTTGGATGGATAGAAGATTCCTTCAGAGCATGAGGTTCAGGTCCCCTCCCTTGACCATGTCCAATGCCCCGAGTTTTAATGACCTGGATGCATAGTGCCATGGATACCTTATGAAGCCATGTGTGGTGCTTTCTAGAATTATTTATGGATTTGTATGCCTAAATGGTTTCTTTATAGCCAAAGGAATGGTCCTCTTTTATAGAGTGTCATTCCCAAGGCCCTGACACATGTGTCTAATGCTCAAAACCAACTATTGGCATTCAAATCACTAATCATAGACCAATGATACCCTCAAGAGGCCATCTGTAGTTGGTGAATGCATTCTTCTTTGACACGGATGGATAGAAGTTTCCTTTAGGGCCCTATTTGTAAGTCTCTTTCATTGACCATGTCGAATGCCCTAAGGCCACAAGACCTAGATACACAATTCCATGGATATCCCTACCAAGTCATGTGTGGTTCTTCGAGGCATTATTCATGGCTGTGGAATCCTCAATGATTTTTGTAGTGCTAAAATCATGTTATTCCCCCCTAGAACTTCATTCCCAACACCCTAAGATATGTACATACTCCTCAAAACACCATAATGTCACTAACATCCTCATTCATAGGCCAATGACCCTTGAAATGCGATGTGTTATTGGTGGATAGAACCTTCTCATCTCTAGATGGCTAGAAGATTCCATTAGAGCTTGAGATTCATGCCTCCTCCCATGACCATTTCCAATCCCCCAAGTCCCCAAGACTTCGATACATAGTGCCATGGATACCCTTGCAAAGTCACGCATGGTGCTTTAAGGCATTGTTCATGGTTTTGGATTCCTTAATGGTTTATTTAGTTCCAAATGAATGGTATTTCCCCTAGAATTGCCATCCTTAATCATAGGCCAATCATACCCTCAGGAGTCCATGTTTGGTTGGTGGAGGAAAAATTCTTAGCCTTCGATGGATAAAATATTTCTTTAAGGCCCAAGGTTCAAATTTCTTTCATTAACCATGTCCAAGACCTCAAGTCCCTAAGACCTAGATACAAAGCTCAATGGATACCCTTGCAAAGTCATTCATGGTGCTTTGAGGCATTGTGCAGGGCTCTATATTGCTTAGTTCTCTATTTAGGGCCAAATTCATGGTATTCTTCTCTGTAGCATCATTCCTGAGGTCTTAAGACACCTACATACTTCTCTAAATCACATAATGGTGTTAATATCCTCAATCATATGACAATGATACCCTCAAGAGGTCATGTGTGGTTGGATGAGGTGATCTTCTTATCCTTGGATGGCTATAAGATTCCATTATGGCTATAGGTTCAAGTCTCCTCCCTTGACCATGTCCAAGTACCCAAGGCCCCAAGAAATGGATACATAGTGGTATGGATATCCATGCAAGGTCATGCATGGTGCTCTAGGAATTGTTCATCACCCTAGATGCCCCAATTGTTTCTTTAAGGCCAAATGCATGGTTGTTTTCCCTATAACATCATTCCCAAGGCCCTGAGACATGTAGATACTACTCAAAACCACCTAATGGCAATGACATAATCAATCATAGGCCAATGATACCTTCAAGAGGCCATGTGTTTTTAGTGGAGGCAATCTTCCTAGCCTTAGATGGATGGAAGAATCATTTAGCGCTCGAGATTTAGGTCTCCTCCAATAACCATGTGTAAGGCCCCAAGGCCACAATACATAGATACATAGTGCCATAGATACCCCTCTGAAGTAATCAATGCTGCTTTTAGGTAGTATTCATGGATCTAGATGCGTCAATGATTTCTTTAGGGCCAAAAAAATGGTCTTCTTCCATGTAACATAATTCCCAAGGGATTAAGACATGTGCTTGCTACTTAACAGCACCTAACTATAACAACATCCTCAATCATAGGCCAATTATACAACTAGGAGGTTGTGTATGGTTGGTGGAGGCAAACTTCTTACCCCTAGATAGTTACAAGCTTCCTTTAAGGGAAAAGGTTAAGGTATCCTCCACTAAGCATGTGTTGTTCTTGGAGGAAACCTTCTTAGCCTTGGATGGCTAGAAGATTCCTTTAGTGGTCGATATTTAGGTTTCCTCCATTGATATTATCTAAGGATAAAATTCCATAAGACCTAGATACATAGTGTATCAATGGATTTGGATGCCTTAATTGTTTCTTTAGGGATAAAGTCATGGTCATCTTCTATGTAATATCATTGCAAAGGCCTTGAGACACCTACTTAAGGCTCTTGCTTTACTTTTATGACTCCAATAAAGGACTTGAGATCCATCCCTCTATGCAAAAACTCTTGATTATGCTCATATCCAACTATTATGTCAAGTACCAACATTAAATGGTGTATGTTATGGTTCGTGGTCTTGATCATTGCCCATTAGCTCAATAATATTATGTTAGGGTATAATTCTTTCAATTTCTTCCCTAACTATTTACTCAGACCCATCGCTAATAGGCAAAACCACATATTTCCACCCATATCCCACTTTGAGAATAATGATATATTATACATTGCGTGATCTTCTAAATGATAGTTTGAGTAATTGCTATTAGCCCGATATGCCTAAAACTGTCCTTTAGGGTCTAGTTCCTGTAATTCCTCTCATGACTATGTCTAAGGTTTGCATACCTGGTGTCACTTATATGAATGCTCAGATGCCAAGGATAGTGTTTGGAGTTTATGGGTGTGGTTTAAAGTTTCCCTTAAGGTTTAAGGCCCAAGTTTCCTCCTATGGCATTACACAAAAACCTAAGACCCGTGCATACTAGCAAAAAACTCATAATGGTGTTGATTTCCTTACTTAGAGGTAAATAATAACCCCAATATGTCATGTATAGTGCTTTGAGTTGTTGTATTTTACCTTGGATGTACAAAATATTTTACTAGGGAATAAGACCTAGGTTTCATCTCTCAAACATGTTAAGGGACTAAACACCCATATATAGTGCTTAAAAAAAACCTCTTACTTACATTAATACCCCCAATATCAAGCCAAGGATACCCTTAGGAGGCCTTATGTGGTGTTTCAAGGTATACTTGTTAATCTTATATGCCTAGAGATTTCCTCTAAGGTCCAAGGCATGGGGTTCCTTTCTTAATCATCTTTATGCCCTAAAGACTTATAGGTCTAGTTTTGGTTCCTCCAACTCCCCCCATTATCCCTATTATAAGGCCATAGATATTCTCAAAAATTCATTTGTGTTAGTGTAACAAATCATTATAATCCCTACATGCCTAGAAGTTTAATTTAGGCTAAGGTCTAGGTTTCTTCCCTTAACTAGGTCGAGGGCCAATATACCTATCACTAGTGATCAAAACCTTATAATGCAATCAATATCCACACATAGATGTTAAGAATATTCTTAGGAATATATGTGTGTTGACCATATTTTTTGGTCCTAGATTCCTAAAAGATTCATTTAGGGCCCAAGGAAGAGGTTTCCTCCCTCGAACATCTCCAAGGATTTGAGACCCATGCCTTGTGCACAAAGCCTACTAAGGATATTAATATCCATTAGAAAATTTAATAATATCAATAAAAATATGCCCTATCAAATAATGAAATCTCAATTCAAATCATTTTTATTAATATTTTATAATAGTAATAAATTAAACTATGATTGTATTTAATTATTTGTCAAATTTAAGAATCATGGGTATTTATTTGCTTGAATAATATTTAAAATCAATAGTCGACTTGAGCTATTTATAAAATAATTATTTGTGAACTTGTTGGGTTTGTTGTGCAACACCCCATACATGAATCATGTGAGTTCGTTGGTTTAAATAGTGATAAAAACAAATAATTGAATTTGTTGTGATTGTGGTTTAAAACCTCATAAATTAATCATGGGCATTTATTTGAATGAAAAAAATTGAATTAAGTTATCACAAAATAATTATTTATGATGTTGTTGTGTTTATAGTGCAAATTATCATAATGAAATCCTTTTTGTACATGTCCATGTGACAAATATGAGCTTAGCCCTACTATATTGTACTTGACAACATGACATTTATTTATGCTTAGGATTCCTTTAGGCTAAGGCCTATGATTGTTCATTCAACAATGTGAGGGCCATTGGACCTATCCCTAGTGATTAAAAACTTGTAATAGTATGAATTCCCATACTTAGAGGCTAAGAATACTCTTAGGAATATGTGTGGGGACCTTTGTGGTGTCTTTCTTGGTTTTAGATTTCTAAAAGCTTCTTTTATGGCCTTAGCTAGAGGTTTTCTTCATTGATAATATAGATGGATCTAAGACCCATGTCTTGTGTTAAAAACCTAATAATAATACTAATTTTCATCAAAAAAAATTTAAAAAGATAAAAATATCCCAAATGAATAATAAAATTTAAATTCAAATAATTTTATTATTACTTTATAATAGTAATAAATTAAAAATAGTTGTTTTTATTTATTTGTTGATTGTATTTATATGTTTAAATAATATAAAAAATGAATAAATGAATTGAGCTATTTTCCAAATTTTTTTTTTGAACTTGTTGTGCTTGTGGTGTAAACCTCATAAATGAATCAGGTGAATTTATTTGCTTAAATATTCTAAATATAAATATTTGAACTTCTTGTAAGTATGGTGCAAAAACTCATAAATTAATCTTTGATCATTTATTTTAATTGATGAAAAAATAAATAAATATTGAATTGAGTTATTTTCAAAATAATTATTTATGAATTTGTTTATGGTGCAAATCCACATAATTAAATCCTACGCGTATATGTCCATGTGGAAAATAATATCTTAGCACCACTTTATGGTACTTGCCAACATGACATTTCTCATAAAGGTAAAACTCAATTTCCAATAATATTAACTAATATAACACCATATTAACACCACAAAATATAAGTGGTACTAATACCAACACTTTAACACCACAAAATATAAATGGTGCTAATAAAACCACTTTAACACCACATAATTGTAAGTGGTGCCAATACTACCACATTTACACCACAAACTATAACTGGTGCTAACTTGTGGTGTTAAAAGATGGATTTTCTTGTTGTGCACTCCAGCTCCTTTCACTCATATGCCCCCCCCTCCTCACACAATTTCCCTCGCTCTCTCCTCCGCCCGCGCCATCCTCCTACTCCCACCTTCTCCGGTGCCTGTCCACACCTCCCCATCTCCCCCTTCTGCACACCTCCCACGACCATGACCCTCGCTCATGACCCCCACCCTCGCTCACGCTCTCTCCTCCCACAACTGCTGTCATCCCGTGCCCTTCAACTCTCAGTGCTGCCCTTCCCTCCCTCTTCCCTCCACGCTTCCCTCTGACTGCCACTCCTCTGCACCCCATGACCGCCAACCATAGATCCTCGCGCCCAGCTCCTCGCAGCTGTCTTCTTCCCCACGCTTCACACTTTAGCATTTCTGCGCCATAAACCCTAATTCCACACAAACAAAAATTATAATATTTCAAAAAAAATTCAAATATTATTAATAATTATTATTATTATTTTTAATATTGTTATTATAAAAATATATATTATTATTATTAAATATAATAATAACTTATATCTATGAGGCCAAGTCCCTTGTTCCATGGCATCTTATAGTGACGAATTCACAGATCTCCTTGAGAAAATCCTTAAGGATATAGATGAAATAAAGAAATCTATTAACGAAATGTTTAAAGAAAATGAAGATGGATGTGAAAATATGGTAGAACAAACCACCCAAGCTAATGTAAAAGGTGAAAATGCAATAGACTATTATGTCATTTCCGATGAGAGTAATAGCATCAATAAAGATATTGTGCAAGACAAAAATATAACATACCATAGTAATGAAGAAAATGACAACGAAATATTTGACAAGAAAAAAGATGATCCTCACCAAGATTGTGATAAGAGACAAGCCGATGTTACTAACAATAACAATGATCAATGCATTGACAATAATATCACAATAACAAACGTACAAAGGACATATGCCGACACAAGGACTTCTATAAAGAACATCCACGAAAGCAACTATAATATCTATCAGACACAAGATAAGACCGGTGTTATTATGAGCATTATAAACACAAACAGCCCATTCAAGGGAACTGACACAAAATGTGTTGGAGATAACAACACGAAAATAATTAAGGTCGTAAGGTCGTAATGTATGTTGAGCATGTTCAATTGACGGCAAACATAGTTAAAAGAAGCAATCACACAAGTAGAAATAGCGTAAGCAAAACGTCACCAAGTTCGTACTTATTGCAAATATCAAGACATAATAATCAAAATGAGGCAATGGTTGTAATCAAAATCGCACCTCTCAAGTCATCAGTGCGACATAGAGCCAGAATAAAAGACGACATTAGGAAAATACTCAAGCTTTGAGAACAAAGCTTTCCTAAGGGGAAGGCGATGCTGTGAATATTTAATTAATATTATTATTTATAAATTAATAGATTATTAGGTTACTAGTGAAAGGGAGTAACCCTTCACTATGCTTCCTCAAGCCCTATAAAGGAGTTCTTATTGTACTTTTATAAACATCATCTATCATATATATTATTATCTTCAATCATGAAAGGCGGACTCGCTCCTTAACTCCACAGCCGGATTCGGTTGCTGCAAAAATTGGGCACATCGTGCACCTATGTCAAGACCATGGGCATGGTGGCCTATCCCTTCCAAATACTCTTGAAGAAATCAACTGGAAAACGAAATTGATTTCATTAGTGCAATTTGACAAGAATGAGAGCAGGTGGTATCACTATTTCAATGTTGTATATTGCAATACTGCTGGGAGAGTAATGACAATTTTTTAAATGAGAACCGAAATTCTAGAAAATTACAATATGAAGGTTAACTGTAGATGGGACAAACACATAGGCATAGTTAACATACTACAAATAACTACTGAGGAATAGTTAAAGGCTGCAAACACTAATATGTGAGGTGTATGTGAGCCACGGTTGGGGATCTTATGGTCTTAAACAAATCCATAATTTTTTCATTGACATCAATCTCTTTGGTTTGTTAGTCCGTCGAAGATGGACATAAACCAGTTGTACAACTCATCAACAATGTGCCTAGAGAAAAAAAAAATGGGAAGATCAGTTTTGACCTTGCCCTTATGTGTGCCCATAATAGAGATATGGTCATTAGGGACATGAAAGAGGGCACCTCTAACTAACCCAAGTTTACCAAATCAAGCATGGATGTCAGAGTTGATCCAACATAAGGAAGAGAACATTTGATTCGGGACTCTGGCAAGAAATAAACATGACCAGATTATGACCGAAGAAAGAAACAAAGGTTGCCTTGTCTGGGCTATAGAGATAAAATTGAAAAAACACATATTCATACACCTAAGCCTGCTGTAAGAGGATAACTAAGGAAAGACTATCTCAAGATGATGGGAGGATTCATGGTGAGCATTTGATTACAGGGATAGACTAGATGCAAAGTGCACTCAGCACACCATAGTAAAACCACCCTCATTATCTAATATTTTAATTTTTTAGCATTCATTTCATAATAATATAAATGTTTGCAAATGAAAATTTGATTGATTAGTTTAGACGAGTATTGTTATATAGTTGTACTAAAATTAATATTTAGCTATGAGTTTTTTAAAATAGAACATAGGCCTAATCCAATTTTCAATCCATTTTTCACATATTCATCTAATTGCCATGCCCAAATCACATGAACTCAGAATGCCTCTACTTCCAAATTAATCATCTAATTGGCATGCCTCTAATTGGCAGGAACTCAGAATGCCTCTAATTGACAGTCCAAATTAATATCTAATTTCCATGCCACTAATTTCAGAATGCCTCTAATTTCACATATTCATCCAATCAGCATGCACAAATTATTTCAGAATGCCTCTAATTTCACATATTCATCTTACATCTCAAGTATGCATCATTCCTATAATCAACTACTTTAATAATTTAACAATCATTCATTAAGAATTCAAACAATCACTAAAAGCAATATAATCACAGAATCGAAGCAATTAATGAACTGAATTTGCACATATCAGAATTTGCCATAACCTTCAAACCATGAAACCATAACTGAATTTTCCATAACCATGAAACCATAACTCAATTATAAAATATACTGAGTTACTATTTGGGTGAAATAAAGGCTATCCTAAAGCCGAAACCATGAAACCCTAGTAAACCATAACCATGAAACCATAACAATGCTCCGTTAATAATTAAATTCAAACCATAACTACAAACTGCATTGAAATTCATCCCATTAAACCCTAGCTCATAGCATACCCCGAAGCCATAACCATGAAACCATAAGCATGAAACCCTTGTAAATCATAACCACGAAACCATAACAGTGCTCCATTAATAATGGAATTCAAACCATAACTACAAACTGCATTGAAATTCATCACATTAAACCCTAGCTGCCATTACCTCAAAATTCATCAAAATTCAATTAGCTCTTCCACCAAACAAGATGCCATTAAACCCTAGCAATTGATATAATTAATCTTCATGGACGCAATAAAAAAAACTTTAAAATACTGTCATAATTCATCCTCGTCGATTCAATTGAAAACCCAAAACCATTCAACCAAAATGCAATATCCATTTTCCAAACAAGGTCACATTAAACCCTAGCCCATATCATAATTCCTCGCCATGGATGCAGAGACTGAAAACATAGTCGACCAATCGACCAAAAACCACACTAGTCGACCAAAAACCAAACCAGTCGACCAACAACCAAAAACCATTTAACCGAGGACATAGACCCAACCAGACCGGACCAGACCAAACACAAACAGAGAAGGCAAGCAGATCACACCGAGAGAGTGACTATGTTAAAAAACACATTCAACAGAAGCTGGTAGGATGAATATCCTACCACGTGTTTTGAAGAGGCTACCACCAACGAGCACGAACCAGGAGTGGAGCACGAACCAAGAGCCGAGCAGAAAGAGGGATTCGAGCACGAGCCAGGAGCATGAACACCACGAGCAACCCACAAAAAGGCAGGAACAAGAGCATGAAGCAGAAGAAATGGTGCCACAGTCCACGAACAACAAGTAAGCTTCAGACAACTTCCCCATGCCACGGAATTAAACAGACCACCCAACAAACATAACCACAGTGGCTCCACCGGACAGGATAAAAACATGTTCAGCTCGCCATGCAAGCGATGGAGGACAGGGAACAGATGATGAAGTATCCCTGCAATGAACGGTTCAACAACAACATGTAGTGGACTAGGAGTAGCTTCAACACCATGGAGGACAACAACCGGGGTGCGAAAATGCTCACAGACCAGCCCTGAGCAAGAATGCACGGGCTGGTGGAGTGGCCGCAGGGAAATGAACCTGTGGCACGATTGACGAGGCACATTAAAGTGCAATAAATTTCCATCTACCCAGGACAAGCTGGCGAAGACACTTGGGCAAGAAATAACACCGACAGGTGGCATCCAAGTGGCTAGCCAGGTGGCGCATTGGGACCCGTGCCACTACTGGCCTCCATCCCCTAATAGGAACACAAGATTTATCCTGGAAAACCCGTAATGAAAAACCAGTCATCAATAATAGATCTATTATTGGTCCCTAGCCAAACTAGGCCAAGGCCTCCAAGAGCATCTCTCGTGCTCACTTTGGCACCATGCAATGAAGGAATCCAACCCTATAAATAAGATTCTTTACATGCAAATACAACTAGAAAAAAACCATGAGCTACCAAAACCATGTGCCTGAAACTACTTACATCCTTGCTCATTCGTGAATCAAGATTAACCATTCACTTCCCTAGCTCCATGCAGGGGGCAATACGCCATGGCATAAACATGTTTCTCCATAATCTATGTCGCCTCTCTTCCAAACATATTTGCTCTCATCCTTTATATCTTCATTGATACCTAAATATGTTTGATACCTAAAATATGTTATACGTCGATCCACCATCAACTTGCTTATTTGCTTTCCAGTTTCTCCTTAAACATTATTTCTTGTGAGATTAATCCATCACTAGATCTATGGGAAGAGACATGTAGCACGCAATATCCACAAATGACAAAGATAGGGGTATGTAATTTCCAATGGCATTTCGTCACATTATAGGCCATCCATAACTTTTAAGTTTTGTTAATCTGAGGGGTATGTAATTTCCATTGGCATTCCCTCACATTATAGGCCATCCATAACTTTTAAGTTTTGTTAAATCTCTTTGTTTTACGTTTTAGTGATACCTATAAACTTTCTCCATTCATAGTTGTTAATCTCTTTGTTTTAAGTTTTAGTGATACCTATAAACTTTCTCCATTCACAGTTGGTGTGGCTGTGCTAATCATATATTAATAATATAAAAGATAAAATAAGATTTCTCCTTATTGGTTCATGCTCCACACTTCACACTTTCCATGCTTTGCTCTTGTTATGCCTTCCACACTTTTTGCTTCTCTTCATCCTCTATCTCTCTAGCGTCCATCTTGCTGGATCATCCACCCTCCACACTTTGTTCATGCTCTACATTCTACTTTTCTCTCCATTCCTCACTAAACAAAACTAACGCTAGAGCACATTAGATAACCCTGGGTAAAATTAATGAGTATCCTACCCACATGATAGATATACATAATTTACGTCGTGAGTATTCTAGTGCTCCTTTGTGATTGGACCCTCCTATGACTCGAACTTAATATTGAGTCATGGTCAGGGGATGTTGTGTTCACATTGCTTTGTGATGTTTTCTCTTTTTAGGGCTTCATCATCTTCAATATTTTTTCCTACAACCTATTTTCGTCGTGGATGTCTTTCCAATGCTGAGAGTCTTCTTCACCCTTCTCCGCTCACTAATCTCCCTTTTACACTTGTAACTTACCTGTTACAATGAGTTATTATGGTTTACACGTTCATTCTCTTGCATATTGGTGTTCGTTGCTTCATGTATTTGCACTGCAACTTTCTTGCTACATCTTGTGCCTCACTTATTCTTTCATGCATACTAACATTGAACTCAACGCCACTTTTCTATTGTCTTCTTAGACATCATAGGGAACAACGTATACATTTTCTCATCCTTCTCCAACTAGTAAGTATTTCTTCCACAATGTTGGATAACACATTGATGATATTGCCATGATCTCCTCAACAATATATGGCATACATCCATGGGAAAACATCACACAACACTCTATCATCATAATCATTAATATAGAATTCAATATCACACTACATATACATACTGACATTATGTCCTTTTTGTAACCAATACACCTTATGTGCACTTGGGTGAACATTTTAGGTAAATTAGTTGCTCTCTCCCAACTCAAATTACATTGGAATGACCTATGATTATGTTACCTCAACCACATGAACTTTTGCATCGTTCCTTCTTCCTTCACTCTACCTCTCTAGAGACTCATATGATCTATGTCAATGCACTCCATATTGAAAATAGATTCCATCAAATATGTGTCCTCTTCCTCGAACTCTTGCTAAATTTTTTCCTCTATTAACTTCACATATTCTTATATTGTTCTACAGTGTTAGCACTATCCTCATCTTCACCTCTCACTACAAGGAAAACATGTTTTAGGAGAGGTTTTTGTGAACCTCCCCCCAAAAATGTCACCCGTGTCCATTTATAGCATAGGTTGCTAGCAGAGGTAGGCATTGGAGGTTTTAGCAAAAAAAAATATTTTGGTGGTTCCAAGTTGTTAAAATTCACGGCAATCCCAAGATAAGCGCACTAATGTGTCCTAAAATAACATGTATCGAATGTCGTTATGCTCAATTCATAAAAATAAAAATAAAAATTGGTTTATTGTAATTTAAAGAAAAATATTAGCAGTCCATACAAAACATACAAATGCATTGGGGCATTACAATACACAAGCACTGGTGCTCCTTAATAAATGTTGCACCTATATTTTGTTTTTTTATAGCTCAAATAGCACACTAGAAAATTCTAGTGCACTCATGTCTCAATTCAAGGATCACTAAAGTAGGCTAAGACATTTGGTAATAAAATAAATGTTTTTATTATTTTTTACTTCGAAAACTAATTTAGGTGTTTACTTGTGTATCAATGCACTAGGGTATCTAAATACACAACACACCACCATGGTTATTTGTTAAAAATCCAATAGTACACTTGAAACATAAGAGCACCTCAATGCAGATGAAAAATTGGGTGCACCATCGTATTTCACCACACACACATACATAATTTTAAAAATGGATTAGTATGATACTACCATGTTGTCAAATTCCTCAATTCCTTTGATTCAACATCAAATTTGGTTTTTTTCTGGAATTTTCAAAACTATTCCATAATTTTTTTTAAAAAGTTATAAAAAAAAATAATTTTTAATTTTTATAATAGATAATTTCTATGTTAATAATTATATAGTCAAAACATTAATAATTATATACTCAAAACATTTTAAAATCTAACTTTTAAATAATTATTAAATTAATTAATAAATAATTAATAATTAATAAAGACTTTTTTCCTAATTAAATTATTAATAGTTTTTAATAATTTAAAAAAAAATTAATTTTTATAAACAATGTCTAGATTAATAATTATATAGTCAAAACATTAAATAAACATTAACATTATATTATCAAAACATCAATAATTAATAGTTTTAAAATTAAAAAAATTAATTTTATAATAGATAATTTCTAGGTTTAAATTGTGTATCTTGGTAGGTATTCATGTTAATAATATTACTTAACAATAGTATAAGCTAATATTTCAAAATATTAATAAATTATAATAATAAATAATAAATTTATTAAAAAATTTAAAATTTAAAATTTTAAAAATTTTAAATTTTAAAATTTTAAAAACTATTAATATCAGAACTGTCGGTTAAAAATTTAAAATTTAATTTGAACAATATGATCATACACTTATTAATGAGCTATTTTTTATATCTGAAAAACTTGAGATGCTTTTCTCTTGATGATGAGCTTTACTCTGAAGGTTCAAAACGTCGAGAAGATAAACCAGCCAACACAGTTTTCCTCCTTCTTCAAACTTCCATTATGTAAAATCATAAACATGGAATAGAAGAATTAAATTGTATGTTACATCCTCATTTATAATTTTAGCAAATTAAAATATAGAATCTAGATTAAATTTTTCATTTTTTCATTTAAAAAATTTATAATATTTACATGATGTATTAATATTCTTGTTTGGATCACACTCGAATATGTATATAGGGCGCACTATGCAGAGTGTGACCCTCCTCCAATTGCACCATCATAACAACAAATATTAAAAAAAAAAACCTTTGTGTGTTGTGTGGTCTATAATACATATAGACACCGATTGAAGTGCATTTAGGGATTATAAGTGTACATTTGAATTGGTATATATTTAAAGATATATGCTGCTTCTATTGGCCTTGAGATAACCATTATGCATAAAATAAAATATCTAAAAACAATTTTGTGGTGCCATTAGTGGTGCTTATAGATATTAACAACATGTGCACTAGTTTGTGCAAGAAAATAAGTGGTTAAAAAACTCTTGATGCATTTGGCATGAACATAGATATTAACAATGGTGCATCCTTACATTTCTTAGTGCACTGATAAAGAATTAAATAATCTTTTAAAATCAAAATATCACTTTCGTATGGTGGACTTTGTAAAAACTATAAGCACCATCGACAATGCTTCCTGATATTATAAATCCACCATTTGACAATGCTTCTTTATACAGTAACTCGAACCTACCACTGCACTATTTAATATATGGAGGAACCATCAATAGTGCCTATGTAGAAACGGAGCACAATGTTAATCTATTGTAAATATTGAAAAAAATCAACTTATTTATTGCGGTTCAAAATTATGAAAACACTATGAGAAATGCATCATATCACTAAAGGTGCACTAGTAGGCATCAGAGCATAGAATAAGTGGTTCATCGGTTATTTTAATAAGAATCCATATTTTCTCCATTGGTATAACATTGGTTATTTTAATAAGAATCCATATTTTCTCCATTGGTGTAGCATGTTGTTTATATTGCATTGTGTTTTTAAAGGTGCATAAATTGTTTTACATGGTTTTTTAGAAGTAAATTTATTTCAATTTTTAATAAATTAAAATGGTCATCTACTTGAATTTTTGTATGTTATGTGTATGTGCATGCACCTAATGAAAGTTGTATGTGAATCAACGATAGCAATAATGATGAAAGAAAAAACAATAGGTTGACTTGTACAATTTTGTATGGAAGTGGAAAGCCTAAGATTATTGACCTCATCAATTTTTATGAGGAGCCTACATCCCTAAATGGGAGCACCCACTTCTTGTTGCAGTTGATTTTTCGTTGGGATCATGCTATGTCAGCATTCAAGGCTTGGCATTATCTATTGTACTATCCCATAGAGGAGGATATATACTTTGTTACTAGGCTATTTAGGAGAAGGGAGGATTTCCCCTAGTTACCTGATCTCCTACTTGGTGTTGTGAGAGAGGCTCAAATTTCATACGTTAATCCAAGTGGATACTAGTGGCCACCCACCTATTCCACTAAGTTATAATATTTTTACATATTCTTGGAAATTTTCTACGGTTTTTTGGGTCCCAAACTTCCAGGGCTATTTTGAGGCCCTAAACGATGTTTTTGGCTAATCGGGGGGACAGAGGTTGAAATGGCATGCCTTGGCCTTAGACAAAAGTTGTAATCCTAAGTTAGTTCTTTCCAATGAGCTATCGTCCACCCTAAATGGAGATCGTATGAAAAATTTGCACCCCTGAGAAGCTGGCATATCAACTAGCCACCTCAGGGCACACAAATCCTTTTGGTGCTTCATCTCCTAGGGTTAGATTTTTGGATGTTTAGGGTTTTTGACTCTTTAGGATTATAATAAAAGGATCTTTCAGTCTCTTTGTAATTAGCTCTTGTGAATTAGCGTAGACGACACATATCTCTTCAAAGATAAGCTACTACCATTAAAGCTAGTTTGCATTCTTTACAGTTTGAGTATTTTCCCCTTCCATTCATTAATAGAATTTGGTTTTTACTATACTACTATGATTTCTACAAAAAAAGTGTATGTGTATGTGTGTGTCCATTTTATATTGTTGCCTTCATTTTATTTTCTAAATAATCCATATCAATGGTATCATATCAATCTTCTCTTATTATTTCTAAGTGCATGTCCCCAACGAGATTCGGATATCAAGAGTTAGGTCTCAAACTAGTTGAGCTTGGGGATAACCACTCTCTTCATCCCAATTAGCCTCATGTGGTAGGAGAAGAAAAGAGAGATGATGGAGCAAGTGATGCACAACTGTTCAAGGAATCCCTCAAATTCAGCGATATCTGATGCTGATGGGTTGCCTAATGCACAACTGTTTAGGGTTGAAGTAGCCGATGGCTATTTTGAAGACATCATTCAATTTTTGGCAACAGACACTGCACCAGACAAGTTCACCACTAGTCAAAAGAAGCAGTTGGTGGTTAAAGTTGTCGACTTCCAGCTTACCGCAGGAGCGTTATACAAGATGGGTGTAGACGACATATTGCAACGGTGTGTCTTGCCACATGAGCAAGCGCCGATCTTGTCAGAGGCACACAAAGGGGTGGCTGGAGGGCACTACGGGGGTCAGGTGACTGCCAGGAAGGTGCTTCGTGCAGGGATTTGGTGGCCCACGCTTCATAATGATGCGACAGACTATGCGCGGTTCTATGATGTTTGTCAGAGAACTGGGAAGCCATCCAGGAGGGATGAGATGCTGTTGATACCTCAGTTAACACTACAGTTAGGAAGCGGCTACGGAAGCAAAGGAGATGGTTATGACAGTCAAGTAGCAATATGACGATTTCAAATTCAAAACCACGGAGTACACCATGTCCAGTTGACGTGGCTCGAGGGCGAGCCAAAAGATTGTGTTGGGGGCCTGTTGGAAGGCGGTTTGGTAAGGAAGAATCGCAGCATCACTAATGCTGCAACACGTCAGAAGAGGTTGCAGAAAATAAAAGGCTAGATTATTCTATGTATTTTTGAGTCAATTTTACTGCAGAATGTGGGTTTTTGGGTCATTTGGACCACGTCAATTAGATTTTGGGTCATTTGTCCAACTGTCGGTTAGGAAGTTGTTAGTAAGTGGACAAGCATTGTAAAGGCGGAAGCCTATATATAGTCATAAGTTGTAAGTGTTATAGGAGGAGAGGAGAAGATCTTAATACGATTTTTGGATGTTGATTGGGTGCATATTTGAGTCTGTATGTGAGATCAAGAGATATTGCTGAGATCTGGTTTTGCAGAGATGTTGTATCAGGGTTTTTTGTTGAAGTAATATGACATGACGAAACTGTTTGGTGAAATTCCCTATGTACCTTTTATGCATGTTGCGATGATTTCTTGCTGCAGTTAATACTTTAAATGTTATGTTTGTCGCAATGAATGTTTCTATTGAATGATGTTGTGAACATGAATGATGTTAAACCTGAATGCATAGATCTGGCTTGAATGTTGAGATAAGCTAAGTAAGCAAGTAATTGTCACCGCAATTATCCTCCTTCATTCGGTAGAAGCATGGTTCCGTCCACTCTCCCTTGATTGTCTCGGGTGAGACCTCATCTGCATCTATAGGTGTTGTTGGGCAGGGTAAAACCTGTCTAGGTCGGTGCTCAGGGAGATCGCGGTGGGTTGGTGTCAACAGCGATGGGAACCCCTATCGACTGGGTTTCAGTCAACAAATGGTTTCGTTGCTGGGACCGCATGCAAAGTGAAAGGAGGATATGTTGTGGCATCCAACGCAACCGGAGATATAGAGCTAGTTTGATCAGAGGTTGCAGGAATTTGCTGAAGAAGAAATCTGGAACACTTGACTGACAGTAGATCAGTGGGTGGCAGATATATTCACAACGGTCTGCACGAATGGTTTTTTTGTGAATTCCCGGTCCTTTTGTTCGAGTGGTTGGCGAAGTTGACATTTCAGAAAAGGAACCACCAAGGCAGTGAGCCGATGACTTGGACTTCGGAGCTGATTCAAGAACCGCAGGAAGTTGACAATAAAGCATCGCGAGCTATCAAAGTGTGGCTTGATAGCATCTTGGAAGGATATATCATTGAATTGGTGGTTGATACGTAGAAGTCCTATAGTGAAGCTAAAAGGTATTTCTTCTGCGAACCCCGGGGAAGGTTTCTGTTGTCACTTCAATTGTCCATTAAGATGCTTATTTGCGAGAAGGGTATATTAAAGATGCATCTAGATCAGTAAGCATCCTAGCGGGCGGAGGCCGTGGGTGTCGCGACGACAAGGGGGTGATGCATGGAATGATCAGGTGTAGATGGGTGCAGGTCATGACAGGACTGTGAGTGGAGTCGAGGAAAAGAGTGGTCTTACAAGGGGAGGAGCGAGGTTTTGATGGGAAAAGAGGCAAAGGATAGGAGAAGATCCTGCTGCGATCGAACCACAAGTTCGCGAAGGAAGACCACATGGGACAAAGTGACCTCATAGTCCAGAAAAAAGACTCACAGGCTACGCCCAAGATAGAGGCAGGACCTAACCCTAGCAACAATGTACCCACACCTCCGCTCACTATCCGTCAACCAGTGAGAAACACCACTTCGACCCCACCAGGTCAACAAAACTTGAACGCTAGTAGTTCAGTACCTACAGGAATGAAGCCCAAGATGACGGGCGATGATGCTAAGTTACCATTGTTCCGTGGGGATGGGACAGATAACCCAAAACATTATTGGTTTTTGTGTGAAGCGGTCTGGACCATAAAATAGATCACTGATGATGATGCCAAGAAAGGACAGTCGGCGACAACCTTGCGAGGTCGCACCTTAGATTGGTTTATGAAATTTGTTCTAGTCCATACAGGAGCTCCGACAAAGTCACTCGATGAGGTCAGGGATGGGTTGATTGCAGAATTTAGGAAGCCCAAGTCTGAGGCTCAGTACATCACAGAATTGAAAGATATTAAGCAGTATCCCAACGAGACGGTGTGGGATTTCGACCAGTGATTCAAAACGCTGATGGCAAGGGTTAGTTTCGATATGAGTGTTGTCCAACATAAAGAGTGGTTCATCACGGCACTGCTACCGCACATTCGGTTACCATTGATGCAACACAACATTTCAACACCCAGTGAAGCTTTGGATATTGCAATGCGATTGGAGGTGTCGCCGATTGGAGAAAATTCCTCTGGGATGTCACATATATAGACACAGCTGGCTAACTTGACCATACAACTGCAAGATTTGGAGAAGGGCAAGGAGAAGCATGAAGAAGTATGGTGCACACGATGTCAAGGAGAAGGACATACAAAGGACAATTGCCCCAACTTCCGCAACTATTTTGTTTCAGGAGCGCCAAACCTGTTAAATGTTGTTGGCATGCCATGGTGTCGCGTTTGTCAGGTATATGGGCACTGTCATGAAGAATGTCCATATATGCATAAAATGGTCACCAAGCTGATGAATCTGTATTTCATTTTCTGTAAATCGGTGGGACATGATGACAAAGACTGCTGGGCATATGGGTTGCTTCATGAGAGAATGTACGACGCATTCTATATAAAGGATGACCAGCGTGCTGTACAACAACTGTCGCTGCAGCCACAGGTAGCCCAGCCGCTACCTCAACCACAGGTGCAGTTTGTACCACAGCAACAGTTTGTGCCACAATATGCCCCAATGCAAATGGCTCCACAACAACCACAGTACGTTCAGCAACCGCAGTATGCGCAACAAGGGAAAGGCCTGCAACCAGATCCGATGCAGCAACAGTACAACCAACCGCCGTACCCACAACACGGTGGATTCCGTGGAGGATTCAGGGGTGGACGAGGTGGAGGATTTGGTCATGGAGGAGGACGAGGAGGTCATGGACCCGTTTAGTGCTATCACTTTGTAGTATGGGGACACTATCAGTGTGATTGTCCACTTTTGCAGTCGCAGTGTACATTTTTCTTTGTTATAGAACATACAGTGGAGAACTGCACACAGTTGATCGCACGATGGCAGGTAGGGAATGTTGCGTAGTTGCAGAATCAGGTGCAGCAACCGGTGCAGAACCAGAACCAGCGACCAATCCAGAATCCTAATCAAAATGTGAACCAACAAGAGAATCCTGCAACAAACCAGAATCAGGGTGCAAACGTTGCAACAATTTCTCCGGAGCTTAGACCACAAGATGCAGCTATTGCAGTTATTACGCGGGAAGGCGCAGCAACAGGAGGGGACACTTGAAAGGCCGGGAAAAAGAAGGTATCATTTGATGTTGAGTTTGAGCATGATACGTTCTTTCAGGCACGTCGTGCGTTGGACCAGGATCATAGTAAAGCTATCATCTGCGACATGCCCCCTGTTTTTTATGCAACTTTAGAGGTAGGTCCATCAGCGCAGTTTGGAACCTTGCAGAAGTTTCTTGAGAGCTGTTTATTGTTGGCAAGAGATCCTGCAACCCTTGCTGAGATTGAAGGGTTGTTGCAGCATCTAGCTAAGGGACGAAAGGAGTCCGTGGTAAACTCCTTACAGCGGTGGAAGACAGGTAAGGAAATGCGCATGAATATCCAAATTGGGGATTATGACGTTGATTCAGTTATTTTGGATCTTGGTTCGGATGTCAACATCTTAACCAAGCAGGCATGGAAGGAAATGGGGAGCCCCCCATTGAGCTGGTCTCTTGTACAGCTCCGGTTAGCTAATCATGCTAAAGTGATGTTGATTGGGAGAGTCCCACGATTGGTGGTGGATATTGAGGGCATGAAGACCTGCGCTGACTTCAATGTCATCGAAGTGGTTGAAGGAGGAAGTTCGTATCCCGCGTTGTTTGGGATCGGATGGGCTAACGACAGTGGAGTGGTAATCAACTTCAAGCAGCGGATGATGACTTTTGAAAACCGTGACCTCAGATTCATAGCCCCGTTGGATCCAGCTGAAGGTCGCAGATACATTGAGCTAGTGAAGGATGATGATCCTAGTGGATGGGACCATGCATTTAACATTTCCGAAGACTATATTCATCCAACTGCCAATGGTGAGTTGGGATGGCGTGGTGATAGCTCTGCGTCTTTTGACTTTGATGACGCACTAGAACACTGGAAGAACCGCTTGCATGAGGTGTCGTTCCGCAAGTGTGGGTTAATCACGCAGTTGCTATGCCGCATTGCCACTGAAACTATCACACTACCAATATATGAAGGGTTTCCTAGTTTGTTTGGATTTCTAGCGAAGTTTGAGGAACGAGTTTCAGAACCATAGCGATTGCTGGCATTGGACAAAGCACTAAAGGATGATCCAGCATGCTGGTGGGTGACACACAAGGTATCAATTGATGGATGGTCAAAATGCAGACAATTGATGACACTTCGCTTTGGCAATATTGAGGTCTACCACATGGGGAAATATGATGGTCGGAACGACCCTGGAGGTCGTTTGATAGAGTGTCAGACATTATGGGCATTGCGACCACGAGATGAGTGGGTTCATGCATTTATCCATACTTTGGATGAAATGCCATGGTCATGGTATACTGCAGCTAAATTACGGGGAGAAATCACTACTTGGTTGCAGATGACAATACGTTTTACTCATATGTTCAATTTTGTTGATCCCAACCTAGATGTCCATAATGCTCTGCAGATTATCCGCGATGTGGTTCTAAAGGTTGTTCCTGTGGCATACCCAACGGATTTGCATACACACTACCAAATGAAATCCATTATGGAATGTTATAATATCACTAATGGGCCCGAAGACGGTGATGATCTGCAGAATGTCAATATTCTGGAGTTTGAAGGATGTCGCGATGTGGTACCACCTGGTGCACCAACTGATCCGTTCAACCAGCCCTTGAAGCTTCGCAAGATCATTATTCGGATGGAGGCCACTCCCAATTTTGCGCATGTTGGCGATTATTGGGATGATGAGATGATGGGAAAATTCACTGAGTTGCTGCATGAGTTCCAAGACCTTTTCCCTACAAATTTCTTTGAAATGAAGGGTATTTTGGGTGATCTAGGTGAGATGAAGAGTCCCTTGAAATCAGGTGCTAAATCGATTAGGTAGCGACCTTATCGGCTAAATCCGCGACATAAGGAGAAGGTCAACGCAGAACTTGATCGCATGTTGGATGCTGGTATCATTGAACCGGTTGAAGAGTCAGAATGGATTAGTCCTATGGTGGTATAGGACAAGAAGACTGGTGAGGTACACATCTGCGTTGATTTGCGGAAGTTGAATGATTCCTGCTTGCATGATCCCTTTTCGACCCCATTTATTGATGAAGTACTTGAGGGAGTAGGTGGCCAGGAGATGTATTCTTTCATGGATGGGTTCTCAGGATATCATCAGATCTGTATTGCAAAAGAAGACCACCACAAGACAACTTTCATGATTGAATGGGGATGTTTTCAGTATACCGTGATGCCGTTTGGTTTAAAGAATGCACCTGCAATATTTTCGCGGCTTGTTGTTGCTGCATTCAAGGATTTCATCCAGAAGTTCTTGCAGGTATACATGGACGATTGGACAGTTTATGGTTTGATCTGTGATCATCTGGCCAATCTACGGTTGATGCTGGAACGTTGTCGCCAACACCAGATATCGTTGAATTTGAAGAAGTGCATTTTTTGTGCACCGTTTGGGATATTGCTGGGTCACATCATGTGCAAACAAGGGTTGTTAGTCGATCCAGCAAAGATTGCACTCATTTTGAGCTTGACACTGCCGACCACTATTAAGCAGTTGAGGGAGACGTTGGGGCATACTGGGCATTATCGCAAGTTCATCCAGGGATATGCCGCAATCACCGTCCCTATGGAGAATCTATTGAAGAAAGATGTCGTATTTCAATGGAGCACTGAATGTCAGGATAGTTTCGAATAGTTGAAGGCTAAGATGGCTTCGACACCGATACTAGTATTTCTAGACTGGAGTAAGGAATTCCATGTCCATGTTGATGCATCATCAATTGCTCTCGGTGTAGTGCTAGCACAACCAGGAGAGGGGGATCTTGATCACCCTATTGCATTCGCTAGTCGGAAGCTGTCATCTGTTGAAAGGAACTACACCACTACTGAAAGGGAAGGATTGGCGATGGTCTATGCACTGCAGAATTTCTGACACTACTTATTGGGTGGACATTTTAAGATGTTCACAGACCACTCTGCATTGAAATACCTGGTCAATAAGCCTATGTTGGGGGGGAAGATATGCCGATGGTTACTTCTTTTTCAAGAATTTGACTTTGAAGTAATTGTGAAGCCAGGGTGGTTGAATTCTGGCCCCGATCATCTATCATGGATTGACACAGGAGAGGATCCAACTAACATTGAAGATGGGTTGCCTGATGCGCAACTGTTTAGGGTTGAAGTAGACGATGGATATTTTTAAGACATCATTCAATTTCTGGAAACAGGTACTGCACCAGATGAGTTCACCACTAGTCAAAAGAAGCAGTTGGTGGTTAAAGCTGCCGACTTCCAGCTCATCGCAGGAGCATTATACAAGATGGGTGCAGACGAGATATTGCGACGATGTGTCTTCCACATGAGAAAGCACAGATCTTTTCAAAGTCACATGGAGGGGTGGTTGGAGGGCACTACGATGGTCGGGCGACTTCCAGGAAGGTGCTTCGTGCAGGGATTTGGTGGCCCATGCTGCATAATGATGTGACATACTATGCGCGGTTCTGCGATGTTTTTTAGAGAACTGGGAAGCCATCTAGGAGGGATGAGATTCCGCTAATGCCTCAGTTAACTCTACAGTCAGGAAGCGGCTACAGCAGCAAAGGAGATGGTTACGACAGTCAAGCAACAGTATGATGATTTCAAAGTCAAAACCACGGAGTACACCATGTCCAGTTGACGTGGCTCGAGGGCGAGCCACAAGATTGTGGTTGGGGCCTATTGGCAGGCGATTTGGTAAGGAAGAATTGCAGCATCGCCGATGCCGTGACACGTCAAAAGAGGTCGTGGAAGACAAAAGGCTAGATTATTTTATGTATTTTTGAGTCAATTGTACCGCATAATGCGGGTTTTTTGGTCATTTGGACCGCGTCAGTTAGATTTTGGGTCATTTGTCCAACTGTCGGTTATGAAGTTGTTAGTAAGTGGACAAGCATTGTAAAGGTGGAAGCCTATATATAGTCATAAGTTGTAAGTGTTATAGGAGGAGAGGAGAAGATCTTAATACGATTTTTGGATGTTGATTGTGCACATCTTTGAGTCTATATGTGAGATCAAGAGATATTGTTGAGATTTGGTTTTGTGAAGATGTTGTATCAGGGTTTTTTGTTGAAGTAATATGACATGACGGAACTGTTTGGTGAAATTCCCTGTGCACCTTTTATGAATGTTGTGATGATTTCTTGCTACAGTTAATACTTTAAATGTTATGTTTGTCGCAATGAATGTTTCTGTTGAATGATGCTATGAACATGAATGATGTTAAACTTGAATGCATAGATCTGGCTTGAATGTTGCGATAAGTTAAGTAAGCAAGTAATTGTTGCCGCAATTATCCTCCTTCATTCAATGGAAGCATGGTTCCTTCCACTCTCTCTTGATCACCTCAGGTGAGACCTCATCTGCATCTGCAGGTGTTGCTGGGCAGGGTAAAACCTATCTGGGCCGGTGCTCAGGGAGATCGCGGTGGGTTTGTGTCAATAGCGACGGGAACCCATTTTGACTGGGTTTGAGTCAACACTAATCGAAACGTATTTCACTAATAAGGATTACTAGAAGGTTTTTCCCACTATAAAATTCCTTCACTAGAAACTATATAAGGAGTAGAAGCAATGTAACAAGATGCACCATGAAGTATTTTGTAATTGGACCTTAGCTTCATTTGGAGGTTTCCCCCTTGAAGAGGCAAGTGAACATTTATTTCATCAATAAAGGTATTTCTCTTGTGATATTTTGTTATCATATCTATTCTCTTGCTATAGTAACTCTATCCCTTTCATTCTGAAATCTTGCTTTATTATGTTATTTCTACTCCAAATTTACAGTTTTATTATCAAGGTACATAACATTTGGTAAAGACTGCTTTCACATGTCAAAAATTTTACAATTTTTTTACATCTCATATAGATGTGTTCCAACATCTATAATTAAAACAATGCTTTACTATTCAATTGGTAAATATTTGGTTGAGGATGACTACATGTAGGAAATACAAAAGGTTTCACCTAGTTGGACACCTTTGTAACTCCTATTGCTACTCCTTTGAGTAGTACCACATCAGACAACACTTGCATATGGAATTTCATTTCCATGTACCCTCATGTGTATCAAAAGTCCTTTATGCATCTGGAAACCAACTTTAGATAATTAAATTGATTGTCTTCTTGTGATAATGGCATTGATCACATCACTCAAGAAGGTTACTCTTTGTTACCTAAGTAGTTAGGCATTACAACTAAGGGCACAATCAAATCTCCTTAGTTAGTTCCCAGAGAGATTGGGTTGAGTACTACTATTGGTCCTTGCAAGTACATCAAATACATATAGCTTTTGGAACTCCCCGGCCCTAGATTCCCTGCCCTTTATGACTAGTCTGTGAATTCCAGTATTAATAATTTTATAATTTTGTTAATGCGGTAATACTTGGGTGGGAGTACAACTCCACTAGGAGTAACAAAACAATAAAATGAAAAATGAAAAAATAGTTTGGGTACTTCCCACACCCTTATTGCAGACCCATCTCAACAAAATCCTTGCACCGATTTGATCACATTTGTACCCCTCTTTTGTACCCCTTTTTTGGTAGACACATTTCTCCTATGGCTAACACTCAAGGATGTGAGCTCTGTCACAAAGTTTACCAACTAAAAACACTATATGATGAGTTGAAACACATGTTATACCACAACCACTATTCTACTCAACAAAATCTTGATGAAATTCATGGCAAGCTTACTAAATTGGAATCACTTTTAACTAGAAAACTCAATTCATGGGACTTTTTCCATCATCATATTCAAACTATCCTAAACTAGACCATCCTTCCCACAAGTAAGGGGCGGACTCATCCAATCCTAATTAGCCTCACTCCACTCCACTTTTCTATTATCTAACACATCAAATGTTACAAAACTTCCTAAAACTCATATCACCAAATTCTATGTGTTAAATCCCGTAGGATGGGCCACTAAGATGGAACATTACCTTTCCTTACATGGCATCACAAATGATATGTTGAAACCTATAGTGGGTGTCTTATATTTAGATCCTAAACACTAGAAATAGTGGAAATGACATAAGAAATACTACAAGGGCAGTATTTCTTTGACACAAATTATTTATGATCTCTATGAACATTTTGAAACAAGCACTCATTAATTGGGGCAAATTACCAAGCTCAAGCAATCGAGCACAGCTGAATATTTCATCTCATATTTTGAGTATCTAGCCATTCATATTGAATGTATGTCTGATACCTTTTACAAGGATTGTTTCATCAGTGGTTTGAAAGAAGAGATACACACATAGGTGTTAATTGTTGAATATTGTAACTTCAAAGAATATTATATTTGTACTTTATTATTCCGGAGATGGTTCATTCCTCCGAGGTAACCCTATCATGTATCTGGAGATGTTTATTCCTCCAGGGGTTTGTATTAACTAGGGTTATTAGACCCACCATGTGTGGGTCGGCCCGGAAGTTATATTTTAGGGGTTATTAGACTTCTCCAGGTGAGGTCGGCCCCATTAGTCTTTTAGTCAGTTGGGAGTCAAGTATAAATAGAGGAGGTGAACTCCTCATTAGATCATTCACTCACTTGTGGAAGAGTGCGCACTAGTTGAGGAGATCTGCTAAGGAGTCAAGGAGAAGGAGCACATCTTGTATTTTGGTTGATCATCTTATTGAGGAAAGCTTTGCTGGGTTTTCTACCCCATGAGGGTTTCCCAGGGTATATTGTGTGTCTATCTTGTGATTGTGTTTCTTTCAGAGATCTTGTTTGTCTATTTGGTTTAAAATTAACATGGTATCAGAGCTAGACTGAATAGGACATCTTTCACAAGGTAAGAATACCTCTTTCTCTCTCTTTGGTGAAGTTAGGGTTTTCAGCCCAAAGTTGGTATTATTGATTTTTGGTTGCATGGCTGGATAGCTCTCATCAATACCTTTCTTTTGAGCCATAGATCGAACTTTTTGGTTGGGTAGAACTTCGGGAAAGTCAAACCCTAATTCTACCAAAAGTGCGATACGTCAGATTTTGGTTTCAGAAAAAAGTTGTAATTTTTGATTTCTGATTACATGGCTGGATAGCTCTTCTCAAGAGCATTCTTTTGAGCTATAGATCGAACTTTTTGGTTGGATAGAACTCCGGGAAAATCAAACCCTAATTCTACCAAAAGTGCGATAAAATTCTGTTCCAGATTCCGGAAAAGTGAAAAGTAACTTCCCAGGTAAGTCTACTCTGTCTCTTGGACTCCCCCAAGAGAAGATGGCTCCAAATAATAAGCTTGAAGACAAGCTAGAAGGCATAGAGAATTTCCGGGCATGGAAATACAGAATTGGTCTCATTCTTGAGGAGAATGATCTTGCTCATTATATCAAGGAGGAAGTTGCAGAACCAGAAGATGATGAAGCCAAAGAAAAACAGAGGAAGGACCTGATTAGGGCAAAGAGAATCATAGCTGATTCCATTAAAGACCACTTTATTCCCCAAGTGTCTTCCAAGAAGACTCCAAAGGAAATGTATGATGCCCTAGGAAGAATGTATGAAGGAAAGAACATCAACAGGAAGATGAATCTAAGGAATCAGTTGAAAAGTACCAAGATGCACAAAGGAGAATCCATTCAAGACTACTTCTCAAGAGTCTCTCTAATCAAAGAACAACTAGATGCCATTGGTGATACTCTTGATGAAGATGAACTTGTGATGACAGCTCTAAATGGTCTCACTAGACCTTGGGAGTCATTCATTCAAACTATGTGTGCCAGAAAAGAAAGTATGAAGTTTGATGTAGTATGGGAAGATTGTGTTCAAGAGGAGGCTAGGGTTGCCAACAGAGAAGCACTTCTCAAAGAGGATGACCAAGCTTTGGCCACCCACACCAAAAGAGGAAAGAGAGGCTACTTCAAGAAAGTGAACCACAAAAGGCCTCAACCCTCTCATAGATTCAAAAAGAAAGGGGGAGACATCTCCACAGTCCAATGCTTCAATTGTCTCAAGCTAGGACACTATGCCAGAGACTGTACCCTACCAGAGAAGAAGAAGAAAAGGTTTGTTCACAAAAGACATCATGCTCATATGGCAGAAGATGACAGTGAAGAAGAAGAAGAAGAAGAAGAAGAAGTGGAGGAAAGGCCTCAAAAGAAAAGATCTAAAGTAAAGAAAGAAGAACCAGAAGAATATGTACTATTTTCTGCTCTCTCTGGATCTGTGTCCCCTGGTGAAGGCACTTGGCTCATTGACAGTGGTGCTTCAAAGCACATGACAGGTCATAAGGAAACTCTCTCCAAGATTGAAGAGAAGTCTTCACCACAAAAGGTATCTCTAGGAGATGATTATCAATATCCCATCAAGGGAATTGGTGAAGCAAGCTACAAGCTTGATTCAGGAACACCTTTGAAGATGAAAGAAATTTTATATGTCCCAGGTTTAAAGAAGAATCTACTTTCTATCTCTGCACTAGACAAGAAAGGCTTTAGAGTAGCCTTCATAGATGGTCAAGTACTCATGTGGACCAAAGGAAAATCAATCAAAGATGCAATTGTCATTGGTGAAGAAGAAGGAGGACTTTATAAACTCAAGGGTCATCCAGAATCTACCCTTGCTCATGAAGTTTCTAGTCCCAGTGAGCTATGGCATAGAAGACTAGCTCACATTAACTATAAAGCTTTACCATATGTGAGTAAGATGGTTATAGGTTTGCCAAACTTGAAGGTTGATCATGATGGCTCATGTAAAGGATGCAAGAAAGGGAAGAATATCAAGAATCCCTTTCCGAAAAGTGAAACAAAGACTAAGGGTTCTCTAGAGCTAATACACTCAGATGTATGTGGACCTATGCCTACCACATCTCTAAGTGGGTTTGAATACTATCTCTCTTTCATTGATGACTATTCAAGAAAAACTTGGATATACTTCCTAAAGGGTAAGAATGAAGTCTTTGGAAAATTCAAAGAGTTCAAGGCTCTAATAGAAAACCTCTCAGACAAGAAAATAAAGATTCTCAGAACAGATAATGGTGGAGAATATACTTCCAAGGAATTTGAAGAGTTCTGTAAAGAAGCTGGAATCAAAAGGGAACTAACCACTCCTTACAATCCCCAACAAAATGGGGTAGCTGAGAGGAAAAATAGAACCATCATGGAAGCTGTAAAGATTATGATACATGATCAAGACCTTCCCATGTATCTACGGGCTGAAGCAGCCAAGACAGCAGTATATGTTCAAAATAGACTATCTCATAGTGCTCTTGACTTCAAAACTCCAGAAGAAGTCTTTACAGGAAAGAAGCCTGAGGTAAGTCATCTCAAAATATTTGGGTGTCCTGTGTACATACACATTCCAAAAGAAAAGAGATCCAAATTGGATCCCTCAGGTAAGAAGGGAATATTTGTTGGTTATTGTGAAACCTCCAAAGCCTTCAGAATCTACATACCAGGTTTCCATCATATAGAAATAAGTAGAGATGTTACCTTCGATGAGGAAGCAGCCCTCAAGAAATCTAGAAAGTGTCAACTTGAAGAAGTTTATGAAGAAGATACATCTCCCAGAATCTCAGAGAATGCTCACATTCCTGAAGAGGACACACCAGAGGATCATGACATGCTGGAACCACAAGAACCTCCTGTTACAGAATTGTCAAGGAAAAGAAGACCAGCATGGGCTAGAGACATTATTCAAGGAGCAGAAAGATATGGTGCTCCTGAAGGCTCCACTAGAGAAAGAAAGAAACCAAAGTTAGTATCCAACTATATGGCCCTGATGTGTGATCTAGTGGATCAACTACCTACCAGCTATGAAGAGGCAGCTCAAAAGAAAGAATGGGTAGAAGCAATGACTGAAGAATATCAGTCAATAATGAAAAATGATGTTTGGGATATAGTTCCCAAACCAAAAGACAAAAGTGTGGTTTCTTCCAAATGGATCTTTAAAATAAAACATGCTGCGGATGGAAGTATTGAAAAATACAAAGCAAGATTTGTAGCCAGAGGTTTCTCTCAGAAGGAGGGAATTGACTATGAAGAAACATTTGCACCAGTTGCTAGGTATACTTCAATTAGAACTATCATGGCTCTTGCATCCATGATGAAGTGGAAACTACATCAAATGGATGTTAAGACAGCTTTTCTGAATGGTGTAATTGAAGAAGAAGTATACATAGAGCAACCACAAGGGTTTGAGGTAAATGACGGAAGGACTCATGTATGCAAACTGAAAAAGGCATTATATGGGTTGAAACAAGCTCCCAGAGCTTGGTACGGAAGGATTGATAATTTCTTAACTAGCATGGGCTTTACCAAAAGTAAAGCTGACCCAAACCTTTATCTCAAGGTGATGGATGATGAACCAGTTATACTTTTATTATATGTAGATGATCTATTTCTAACTGGAAATGAGAAACAAATCATTGAAAGCAAGAAGAAGCTTTCTTCAGAATTCGAGATGAAAGATCTCGGATTGATGCACTACTTCTTAGGATTAGAAGTGTGGCAAGAACCAAGAGGAATCTTTCTGAATCAAGGTAAGTATACTGTGGAAATTCTGAAGAGATTTGATATGTTGGAGTGTAAACCCATGGCCACTCCCATGGACTCCAACTTAAAGATTTTGGTTAATGACTCATCAGAATTAGTGGACCTAACTTTATATAGACAGATCATTGGGTCACTAATGTACTTAACAAATACTAGACCAGATATATGCTTTGCTATAAATACCCTAAGTCAGTATCTAGTAGAACCCAGAAAGGTTCATCTAATAGCTGCAAAGCATGTAATGAGGTACTTAAAAGGTACATTAGATTTTGGTTTACTCTATGATGGAAGTCATGAACTCAAGTTGCATGGTTACTCAGACTCTGATTGGGCAGGCAGTGTCTCAGACAGAAAAAGTACTTCAGGTGGATGTTATAGCCTTGGATCTGCCATGATCTCTTGGTTCAGCAAGAAACAATCCAGTGTGGCCCTCAGTTCTGCTGAGGCAGAATACATAGCTGCTTGCTCTGCCAGCTGTGAAGCTGTATGGCTTCGGAAACTGTTATCTGGGGTGTTTGACTTAGAAATGGATCCCACTATGATTATGTGTGATAATCAAAGCTGCATCAAGATGACAGAAAATCCTGTGTTCCATGATAAGTCAAAACACATAGAGATCCGATACTTCTATATTCGAGATATGGTGCAGAAAGGAGCTATCAAGCTTGAGTACGTGAGCACTGAAGATCAAATTGCTGATATCCTTACCAAACCACTGTCTCGTGTGAAATTTGAATACTTTCGAGACAAGCTTGGTGTAGTTCAAAAGGACTCTCCTAGAAAGGGGGAGTAGCATGGTTCCTGATGACAAGCAAGTCTCATCAACAATGAGACTTCACCTAGTCACTTAGAAATAGTTAGATTTAGGACTATTTTATTTTCATTTAGTTTCACTTATACATGATTTGATGATAGATGTATTAGTGAGAATACATGCTAGATGTATCCATGCTTTTGATGTTAGATGTATACATGATTTTGATGATAGATGTATTAGTGAGAATACATGCTAGATGTATACATGCTTTTGATGTTAGATGTATATATGATTTTGATGATAGATGTATTAGTGAGAATACATGCTAGATATATACATGCATCTGATGTTAGATGTATATATGATTTGATGATAGATGTATTAGTGAGAATACATGCTTTTGATGACAGATGTATACATGCTTTTAGATGTATTAGTAAGAATACATGCTTTTGATATATGACGTATACATGCTGTTGATGCTAGATATTGATTATGTACTTGTATGGATGAGGATACTTGTACTTGTATTGATGAGAATACAGATTGAGGGGATTGAATCATCCCTGGACTTTCAGTCCTAAAGAGAGCCGTAGACGTGAGGTCTTCGAGAATGAAGTCCTTAGTGGACAGTTGAGGGGATTGAATCATCCCTGGACTTTCAGTCCTAAAGAGAGCCGTAGACGTGAGGTCTCCGAGAATGAAGTCCTTAGTGGACAGTTGAGGGGATTGAATCATCCCTGGACTTTCAGTCCTAAAGAGAGCCGTAGACGTGAGGTCTCCGAGAATGAAGTCCTTAGTGGACAGTTGAGGGGATTGAATCATCCCTGGAATTTCAGTCCTAAAGAGAGCCGTAGACGTGAGGTCTCTGAGAATGAAGTCCTTAGTGGACAGTTGAGGGGATTGAATCATCCCTGGACTTTCAGTCCTAAAGAGAGCCGTAGACGTAAGGTCTCCGAGAATGAAGTCCTTAGTGGACAGTTGAGGGGATTGAATCATCCCTGGACTTTCAGTCCTAAAGAGAGCCGTAGACGTGAGGTCTCCGAGAATGAAGTCCTTAGTGGACAGTTGAGGGGATTGGATCATCCCTGGACTTTCAGTCCTAAAGAGAGCCGTAGACGTGAGGTCTCCGAGAATGAAGTCCTTAGTGGACAGTTGAGGGGATTGGATCATCCCTGGACTTTCAGTCCTAAAGAGAGCCGTAGACATGAGGTCTCCGAGAATGAAGTCCTTAGCGGACAGTTGAGGGGATTGGATCATCCCTGGACTTTCAGTCCTAAAGAGAGCCGTAGACTGGGTCTCCGATAATGAAATCCTGAATGAACAGGTAGGGGATTGTATCGTCCCCGGACTGAGGTCCCAGAATAGAACCGTAGACTGGGTCTCCGATAATGAAATCCTGAATGAACAGGTAGGGGATTGTATCATCCCCGGACTGAGGTCCCAGAATAGAACCGTAGACTGGGTCTCCGATAATGAAATCCTGAATGAACAGGTAGGGGATTGTATCGTCCCCGGACTGAGGTCCCAGAATAGAACCGTAGACTGGGTCTCCGATAATGAAATCCTGAATGAACAGGTAGGGGATTGTATCGTCCCCGGACTGAGGTCCCAGAATAGAACCGTAGACTGGGTCTCCGATAATGAAATCCTGAATGAACAGGTAGGGGATTGTATCGTCCCCGGACTGAGGTCCCAGAATAGAACCGTAGACTGGGTCTCCGATAATGAAATCCTGAATGAACAGGTAGGGGATTGTATCATCCCCGGACTGAGGTCCCATAATAGAACCGTAGACTGGGTCTCCGATAATGAAATCCTGAATGAACAGGTAGGGGATTGTATCGTCCCCGGACTGAGGTCCCAGAATAGAACCGTAGACTGGGTCTCCGATAAATGAAGTCCTGAATGAACAGGCAGGGGATTGCATCGTCCCCGGACTGAGGTCCCAGAATTGATCCGTAGACTGAAGTCTCCGAGAACTGGAGATTGGATTGTATCATCCATGGACCTATGTCCTAAAAGGAGCAGGATTGATCATCCTAGGAATATGATCGTGTGACGACGATGCTGATGATCGTGTGATGACGATGCTGATGATCTTGTGATGACGATGCTGATGATCGTGTGATGACGATGCTGATGATCGTGTGATGACGATGCTGATGATCGTGTGATGACGATGCTGATGATCGTGTGATGACGATGCTGATGATCGTGTGATGATGATGCTGATGTTCGTGTGATGACGATGCTGATGATCGTGTGATGACGATGCTGATGATCGTGTGATGACGATGCTGATGATCATGTGATGATGATGCTGACGATCGTGTGACGACGATGCTGATGATCGTGTGATGACGATGCTGATGATCGTGTGACGGCGATGCTGATGATCGTGTGATGACGATGCTGATGACGATGCTGATGATCGTATGATGGCGATGCTGATGATCGTATGATGACGATGCTGATGACGATGCCGATGATCGGATTGATATCGACACTGTTCCAGTAACTGGTTGAGTTACTGATGAAGATGAATTGAAGAAAGCTTCCGATGATTTGTAGATGTATCATATATGATGACTCCTTGCTCTTGCAGATGTTGTTATAATATCCTTCTTGTTAAGGGGGAGTGTTGAATATTGTAACTTCAAAGAATATTATATTTGTACTTTATTATTCCGGAGATGGTTCATTCCTCCGAGGTAACCCTATCATGTATCTGGAGATGTTTATTCCTCCAGGGGTTTGTATTAACTAGGGTTATTAGACCCACCATGTGTGGGTCGGCCCGGAAGTTATATTTTAGGGGTTATTAGACTTCTCCAGGTGAGGTCGGCCCCATTAGTCTTTTAGTCAGTTGGGAGTCAAGTATAAATAGAGGAGGTGAACTCCTCATTAGATCATTCACTCACTTGTGGAAGAGTGCGCACTAGTTGAGGAGATCTGCTAAGGAGTCAAGGAGAAGGAGCACATCTTGTATTTTGGTTGATCATCTTATTGAGGAAAGCTTTGCTGGGTTTTCTACCCCATGAGGGTTTCCCAGGGTATATTGTGTGTCTATCTTGTGATTGTGTTTCTTTCAGAGATCTTGTTTGTCTATTTGGTTTAAACTTAACATTAATGGCTCAGACTACTACATGGTTGGATGCCACTTGAATATCTAGAGAATCCCAAAAGGTGATGAATGGTTAACTAAAAAATGCCCCATTTATCGACCATCCCCCTCCCCCTACCTTCCCTTATACTAATCCCTCCCTATCCTCTCCACCTCTCAAGATCGATAAGTTAACATGAGTTGAAATGGAAGAGTGCAAAATCAAAAGTATTTGCTACAATTATGATGAGAAATATTCCCCCAGACATAAATGTAAGGAGTGAAAACTCTTTATGGCCATTTCAAAGGACATTTATGATTAGGAAGATGATTCTAGAACCCATTAAATCCATCATACACCTATGGAATACATTCCCTAGACTAATATTTCCATGCCCTGACTAGTCGTTCCACCCATCAAACCCTCAAATTTATTGGCTATTTCAAACATAGCAAGTTTGTTGTCTTAATTGACAATGGTATCACACATCTTTGTTGATTATTGGGTAGCCCAAGAAACACACTGTTATATCCATGTTGTGAACAACTCCAAATCATGATTGCAAATGGAGGAGCTATAGAATGTGGGGGCATTGTGAAAACTCAAAACCCACATGTTTTCTATCTACATGGGTGGTTGTGATACTGTCTTGGGTGCTGAATGGTTACAAACATTAGGTCCTATCACCATGGATTTTGGTTCCGTATACATGAGTTTCCAATAGGAAAGGCATAAATACACCCTCAAAGGAATTACAGATGGATCTCCAAAAATTATTAGTTCGCATAATATGGAAAAGTTTCTTAAAAAGGGTCATTTAGGCATTGTGGCACAATTCCATGCCATTCAAGCTTCTGAGACCCCTTCTCAACCCATTCCTTATGAAATGTAGTTAGTCTTCGCAAACACCAATCCATATTTGACACTCACAAAGGCCCTTATCCCCCTTTCCATGGTGAGCATGATCAATTCATTCCACTCATACCTAGTAGCCTCCCACCCAACATCAGGGTATTTTTTAAGGATTATAAAATTATACTTAAAGTAGAGTATTCTAGGCGATTATTCTGGATTGAAAAAAACATATATATAGATTGGTAGGCGAATATTAAATATGAAACATACAATTTACTATTGAATCTTGTAAATTTTGGCGAATATTATGATAAAAAACCATATTTTATGTAAATATAGGCGATATTAGAGACTAAAAATGACCAAATAACGAATTTATTTTTTGAAAAAAACCCAAAAAATAGCCAATTGGCTAAATTTCGCCCCTAAAATTTTCTCTGCCCAACATACACATGTATCACCATCAATTTTCCCCAAAAAAACAAATTGAAAATATCATTCAAGAGTTTCTAGCTACTAGTGTCATCTACCCCAGTACTAGACCCTATTCTTCCCCAATTGTTATGGTCCTCAAGGAATAAAGCACTTGGCACATGTGTCCTAAATTCCATGGTTTGAACAAGTTGACCATCAAGGATAAGTTTCCATGCCTATAATTGATTACCTTATGGATGAGCTCAAGGGTGCTCACTTCTTTACCTAACTTGATCTCCACTCAAGCTATCATCAAATTTGCATAAAGGAGGTGGATATTTCCTTAATTGCTTATCACATTCTCCATTCTCCTTTCTCATTTATCACATTAGTATATTCACTTGAAAAAACTAAAATAAACTTCTAAAATAAGTCCCAATTATTTTTTAACAAAAGAGAAGTAAATACGTCGGTGTCCAATTATTTTATTCGGAAAACAAAATCTCAAGAAATTAAGATTGAAAATGAAACATAAACAAGATAACGATGAGCAAAGCTTGAAATTAGCAATTATATCGAAAATATATAAGTATAAAGGTTAAAGTATACCTACTCCCATTAAATATGAATGGAATTATTTATTATCCACTCCACATGTGAAGTCAATTTCTTGACTCTGAATAACCCCTTCACAATCCCTGGTCCAATATGACCGATATGATCGACAATGCTGATAAGTATGCTACACATTACACTAGGGGAGGGGCGCCAGTGGTTGCACACCTTACCTTTGTCCAAGTAAACGAGCCCCATTTAGGGCCACGTAATCATAGATCGATAGTGCCACGTCTTAGGTAGTTGATGTGCTTTATTACGCTTTAATTCACCTCGATATGCATGCTAGTATTTCCATTCTCTTGACCCTTCTCCAAACCCCAGTGCATTCTTGTTCAGGGCTGGAGTGTGGGTGTTCCACCACCCCGATAATGGTCCACCTGAGCTCAATTCTACGCGCACCCTGTACTTGATAACCCATCGCAGTGTGGCTGCTTTGTGCTCGACGCACAGTAGTTTACATGTTTGCCTACGTTTCGTTGTGGTTCACCTACGTTTTTTTTTGGTTTGTCTGTGTTCTGTTGTTGTCCGGTGTTGTTCACAGTCATTCACATGTTCGTCGTTGGTTTTGGTTTGAAAGAGCTTTGTTACACCATGTCAAGGGTTCGAAGGCCAACTACCTAGTGTCCATTTCTCACTCATCCAACCTTCCATTTCAGGCCCATTTAGTGGATATTCTTTGGTTCGTTTGTTGTATCAATTTCGACCCATTTCGTGGGTGTTCTTTGGTTATTTGTGTGACATGTTTTCAGTTCAACTCCGTCAAGTTTTTTGTCCTGGTTTTCACTACAGTTTCAAGATGGTTTTGGTTAACCCAGTTCATCTATATTGGTTGGGAAGGTCACGCTGCTTCGGGGTTGTTGGAGCAGACAACATCCTACAATTGTTGGTCAATCGCTCCATGGATTTTAGTTGAGTAGGGTTCTCATCCTGCTGGATTCTAGTGTTTATCAATACTCCAAACCTCTTTATGGAATTTGTGACTGTCCCTAGTGTTGCATATCATGGTTCAGTTTTCCATCTGTAATGGTTGAGAGTTTAACTGCATATTTATGGGTATTTATGGGTATTGCAGGTCATTCTGTATTTGAGACTTTGTTTATAGTTATTTTAACATGGATTTTTTCTAGGTTATTGTCGATCGTTCTAAGATGAATCGATTTGCATCAATGTAATTCTGTCTTTGGATAATTATGCGATAAATATCTCAAATGTTGCATGTTATAATTGGGTTTTGTAATTTGTATTCTACAATGAATTTGTACACAGGGTTAGGGTATCGAAGGGTTTCGTATATGAATTTGTTTTTGGGTATAGTAAATCAGATTTGCATTGCAAAAAAAACACATGGTTATTTTTGTTTGTTTCCATTGTGTTTGTTGACAAATATATAATTTGGCATGGCGATGCATTTGGTGTTGATGAATGTGCTGTGTATGGTGTTTTTTAGCTACCCAAATGATGATATTGTTGTTGTTTGTTGAGACTTGAACACCACAGACTTTGAAGCCACACATTGTAATTTGTATTCTATGATGAATTTGTACACGAGGTTAGGGTGTCGAAGGATTTCGTATATGAATTTGTTTGTGGGTACTCAAAATTGGATTTGCATTGCAAAGAAACATATGGTTATTTTTGTTTGTTTTCATATGATGTCATTGTGTTTGCTGAAAATTATATAATTTGGCATGGTATTGCATTCGATGTTGAGGAATGTGCTGTGTATGGTGTTTTTGAGATACCCAAATGATGATTTTTTTGTTTTTTGTTGAGACTTGAACGCCACAGACTTTGAATCCACACCTTTAGCCTAGCAGTCTTCCAACCACCTACTTGGGAATCTCAACAAATTGCCTCGGTTAGCATAGTAGTTGATGATAGTGTAGTAGTGGCCTTTTTGTCCTTGTTAGCTTAGTTGTTAGCATATTATTTTTCCCTAAAAATGATGCCAAAATACTTGAATTAATATATAGTGGACTAGTGACCTTTTCAAATCCATCTACCTGATAAATGTTTGGCAAATCATCATCTTCCTTTGTTGGCCTCAGTGCAGCATATGGTCAAGTGCAAGCAATATTGCAGACACCCAATTAGGAACCAAATTAGCACACCATGTGGCTCGATGCTTTCACTTGACCATATGAAGATGATGTCCCAAAAAATCATAAACATTGCATAATAGCTAGATTTCAAAATTGATATAGAAATCGAAACTGCCTTAACCAATATTGCATTTACATAAAAAATAGCTAAATACAATTCCTTGAGCTCTAGAGAAAATTGACTACATATATAAGACTCGTTAGATTGTATTCAATCTAAGAGTATAGGGAAAACCAAAAGCTGTGACCTAGGATTTAGCGTAGGTCAATCCATCGTCATGCTTGACTGAAACTGCAAAAAAAATGACTTCATACCAAATTTTGCACTGCATGTGGTTAGGATATACACTAGATATTCTATTCTTGAGGCTTTTGGGTGCCTTCACCACCATTTCTTGTTGGGTTTCCTAGTTGATTCAAGAAGGGTGGCCTTCTTGACCATGTTTGATTAGGATGGGTGGGGTTGTTGGAAATGGAATGAGGCCAATTTGTTGCTTCCAGCCAAGGTGGAATTGAATAGCCATATGTCTGACGTGTGCTTGACACCCCCGTATTAACTGGATGTGTTGGATAAGTAAACATAGAATTTGCACCTGCACTAGTAGGAATAATGTGGGGGGGGGATACCAAGATGATGATAGTGGGGGATCTGAATGTTAATAAGGTCTTGGTAGGAGCGTTTACTGTCTGCAAATTGCTCCAATGAGTTGGCCATCGTGTTCCTTTCCTGGGTTTCTCTTGCAGTGTTGTCTAGCATTTCATCATCCTCAGTTTCTCTTGCAGTATTTTGGTTCATCTTTTGAGCCTTTCTTACCTCCTTTTCCATCCTTGCCAACTACTTCTGATTCTCTCTTTCTTCTCGATTTTTTTTCTTTCAATCCTCTCCTATGCTCGTTGTTCAGCTGCAATCATCTTTGTTTCCTTATTTTCCTTTGCGAGATATTTCTTGCTATGTTTTAATTCCTACAGTTCATGTTTCTTATTTTCAGATTCAACCAAAGTGCTAAGTTAGTCTTCTGAATTTAGCAGCTATGAACTTCTTCCCAATTAAATAATGTTAATTGATCCTTGACTTCCTTTTGTTGTCACTCTCCACTGGCAACTTTAAAAATTCTCCAAGTCTAGTTGTGTTCCTCGGCAGCGGTTCATGATCAGCTAGGACAGTTGCTTCAACTGCATTATCTTCTTCAACTGCCTTTTGACTGTCTAGCTTTGGTTATTCTATCGACCCACCTCCAACATAAAAATGGACAATCTCACCAGGCATGGCTGTTGGCTCCAAAGGAATGTTCATACTTTCATCGTTGGTGGTCGTGCCAATGTGTTTTCCCAAGTTCAACATGGATTTTTCCATCCATGATACTTGGGTTGGAAATGTCAATGGCTCATTGTTGTTACTTGGACTATGATATCGATCGACCATGTTGGAAGCATCATTGTCATTATTTGTATGCGCTACAGAATCCATATGTGTTTTGAATGGACTACTTAGCTGCATGTTATCTTCCTCTAGTTTGTGATCATATTGTGTAGTGCTTACCTATTCATCATCATCATCACCAAGTCCTTGGCATCTTCCTTGATATAGGGACAACATATTATTCACAACATCAACATCAGCATGTCCATCCATATGCTCTTGGCCAACCTCATCTTCCTACCCATCCACATGCTCTTGGCCATCATCATCTTCCTCGCCATCCACAACAAATGCCTGACTACAACCAGTGTCATGAATAAGAGCATCGTAATTCAATGGACAAATACCTGTTCGCCTAAAGCTAGCCTTGATATTCGAGGTTGTGAGTTCCCTTTTAAGATCTCTACTTGCAAGCTCATCTAACGCATACATCTTCACCTCTACCCTGATATTTTTTGCCATCCATGTTGTTGATTTTGACCTGAAAAAAACTTGAATAGAACAAACACACTGACTTCAAGTGGTTGCATCCTATGAGCAGTGTGTGCATGAAGTGTTAACAAGTCAATTCCCAACTTGTTGACCTCCTCAATTGTTTGGACAACAATGTGGCTCCCATGGCCATCTAAAATCAGTAGGTGTCTGTTTTGAGGGGAGACACCACCTGATATAGATGCTGCAAAGTGGCATAGCCAATTCAGGAAAATTTCTTTAGTCATCCATGCATGGGGATGTGCAGCCATACATGTGTCGGGTTCACAGTTTTGGATGTAATTTTGTAGCCTAGTTTTACCCTTGAACAAATAAAAAATCCTATGATTGAAAAACCAATCTCATCACATAGGCCAGAATGGTTATCCACTCCTTGCTCTTGGGTAGAATCTTTGGCACATTCTGGCTCCCTCTCTTAGCAATGACCCGCATGCCACAATTCCTTCGTGCTTGTAACCCTGCCTTGTCACAATTCCAAATATGGTTTGGAGTGTATAGGTGTTTCTCATATGCACTAGCAAGAATGTCATAGAATCTAGACACTACTACAGGGTGTAGATTTATTTCCCTATCTCTTTCAATTCCCTCTGTTGTTCTCAAAACTGGATCTGGATTCCTTATTTTAAAACCATCCCACCAAGATTTACCAGGAAATTCATCTCTGAATGGGTTAGGCCTCCACTGACATACCTGGGAAATGGTTGATTTCATTTGTATCAACTCCAACCCATGCCCCAATTATGCCATTTCCTTACACCACACAACCACCTTGTTCTCCTCCTCTTCAGTCATAACAGTAAGAGGCCTATTGACTCAAACCCAGTCGATAGGGGTTCCCATCACTATCAACACCAACCCACCGCGATCTCCTTGAGCACCGACCTAGACAGGTTTTACCCCGTCCAGCAACACCTACGGAGCAGATGAGCTCTCACCTGAGATGTTCAAGGGAGAGTCGACGGAACCATGCTTCCACTGAATGAAGGAGGATGTTTGTGGAAACAATCACTTAAACTTATTGCGACATTTATAAATAGATCTATGCATTTAACTTCGACATCATTGTATTTATTACATCATTCAACAGAAAAATTTATCACAACAAGTATACCAGTAAAGCATTAATTGCAGCAAGAAAACATAGCATCATTCATATATCGCAACATGCATTACCATAAGTGAACAGAAGATACACAGGGATTTCGCAAAACAACTCCATCATGTCATATTAGCTTAGCAAAACCTAGATACAATATCTCCGCAAAACACATATCTCGTAGATAACTCAGATGCATACCAAGATCAAATCTTCATTCACATTAAGATTTGGTTATGCTCTTCCTCTCTCTCTCTCCCTGTACAACACATATGACTCTATGACTATAAATAGGCTTCCGCCTTTACATTGCTTGTCCACTTACTAACAACTTCCTAACCAACACTTTGAGAAAATGACCCAAAATCTAACTGACGTGGTCCAAATGACACAAAAACCCGCATATTGAGGTACAATTTGACCCAAAATTACATAACATACGACCCAAATGACCCAAAACCCACATATTGCGGTACAATCAACTCAAAAATACATAAAATAATCTCCTTTCGCCCAGCTCTCCGCCTTCCACGATGTCTTTTGACTTGTCACAGAATCCGTGATGCTGCGATGCTACCTTACCAAACCACTTTCCAACATGCCCCCAACACAATCTTGTGGCTTGCCCTCAAGCAACGTCAATTGGACATGGTGTATTCATTGGTCTTGACTCGAAAATCCTCATACTGCTGCCAAATTTTGTTGACCCATTGTAGGACTGTTGCAGCAATTTCCTTACTGTTCTCGAGGTCTGTGGCCAGAGGGTGATCACAAAAGTGTGTGTTGATTCTATGCTTTGCTTCCTACACCACTTGGAGTGCAGAATCAGCGGCGGCATTAAGCTTGGCCCCAATGTCCTGGAACTCATCCAATTGTTGAGATATTGTAACTTCAAAGAATATTATATTTGTACTTTATTATTCCGGAGATGTTTCATTCCTCCGTGAAGATCTTATTGTATATCCGGAGATGGTTTATTCCTCCGTCGGAATGTGGTAACTTGGGTTATTAGAATTCCCTAGTGGGGGTCAGTCCTGTATGTGTTATGTGGGTCAAAGGGTTATTAGACCACCCTAGAGGGGTCAGCCCAGTTAGTTGTAGTGGGGTATTTAACCCATTGGTTAAATACGAGCCTACGTGTTCTTGTGTAAAAGACAAGTCGGAGTAGTGTATAAATAGAGGAGGTGTATTCCTCATTTGACACACTCACTCACTTGAGAGTAGCGCACTTGTGGAGGAGAGGTCTGCCATGGTGGAGAAGGAGATCATGTCTTTGGTTTGCATCTTTGTATATTGCTGGTCATCTATATTGAGGAAGCTTTGCTGGGTTTTCTATCCCATGAGGGTTTTCCAGGATAAATCTGTGTCTCTTATGTTTATGCTATGCTTGTTGTTTCTTCAGTGATCCTGTATATGCTATTATTGTGAAATGGAATGTAATGCTTCTATTTTCTGTCTTAGCATATTGAATTTTAACATGGTATCAGAGCTAAACTGAAGGAAGGCAAGGTATGGCACTTACAACACTTTCTTTACTTACGACAATTTGAAGGTTAGGGTTTTATATAGCAAAAACCAGTCATCATGGAACTTTCGCTATAAATCCATTTTGGCGAAGGTTCAAGATCTGAAACCCTTACACGTCGTAGATAACATCTCCATGTATCTTGTGTCCAAAGGGAACCCTCATATTTGTTGTACTTTGTAAGTTATGATCAATACAAGTTAGGGTTTCTGCCTCTTCCAGATCTCAGTCAAAATCAGGTGACCTAGGAAAAAAGGTCATAACTTGGGCTAGGAAGCTCCAAATGAAATTTTATAAAAAGTGGTAGGTAGTACACAGACTGTAATATCTCAGGAAACGTTTTTTAGAGGCCGAAGCTGAACTAGTGACACGTGGAACGCTGTACAAGTTCGCTCTCCTGTTTTATCCCATAAACAGGTCACATTGTGACACTTGGCATAACTCTCTCTTAGAGCGTCCAATTGAGGTCAGACCTGTCAAGATGGAAATATAACAGGGCGAGATATCTCAGAAAAAGTTTTCAGAGGCCGAATTTCAAACTGTGACACGTGTCACGCCGTACAAGTTCACTCTTCTGTATTATCCCAAAACAGGTCACGTTGCGACATTTGGCATAACTCTCTCTCAGAAAATCCAATTGAGGTCAGACCTGTCAGGATGGAAAGATGACAGGTCAGGCTACTGCAGAAAAAGTTTTCAGACCTTGTGGAGTGAAAATTTTGGAGTTATAGCAGAAACAATCAGGTACATATTTCTGTCAAAACATAATTATTTTTGGAGCACCTTTATTCATGGCTTCCGGAATTTAGGGTTTTGGAGAAAGTTAGAATTTTTGGAATTGGAATCCACGGCTGAATGATACTCAGGAAAATCGAAATTTAGAGACCAAGATCGAATTTTTTGGTTGGGTAGAAGACTGGGCTTGATCAAACCCTAGCTCAGGATTTTGATCGGAAAGATGGAAAATTAGGGCTTCAGCAAAAGTTGGAATTTTTGAAGTCTGTAACCACAGCTGGAAGCTCCTCAGAAAAATAAGAGTTTAGAGCCTTGGATCAAACCTTTTGATTGAGCATAAGGGTGGGCTTCATCAAACCCTAGTTCGGGATCCTGTCCAGAAGATCCAGAAGTTTCAAAGGCAATTTTGAGGGATCAAATTTTGGAGATTTCAAAATTGAAGTATGCTAGTTTGATCAGCTCAGCAAGACACATCCTTCCATTCATTCGGAAGTGTGAAAGTCAAAGATTGAATTTTTAGGGTTTCTCTAGCAAACCCTAATCAAGCTCCAGATCAATTTTAAGGGGGAGTTGAGGCTAAGACCTTACATAAGAAGACTACAAGAAGTCTCGACAGGTATGACTTAAGGAGGTTCAGGTATGTCTTGAAATCTGATTCTTGATTAAGTTCATGATGTGTTTGTCTTCATATTATTTATTAGTACAATCTTGATTAATGTTAGAATTGTCTTATCACCCTAGTAACAGTATGAATGCATGTGAATGATCGAAGACATTCATTGATTAGGGCTATATGATTGTACTAATGCATTATGGTGTTGTGTGAGGTTGATGTTGTCTGCTAACAAGACACAGGTACATCACAAAAGACAAATCAAGTTCCATGACCATGACAACATGAAGACAAAGACTCATCCATAATCTTTGTTCTACTTATGAGGTATGTATGACTTTGTTATATTATGCTTAACCTATGAGACATGCAGGTTCTAGCTCAGGATCTCTAAATCATTGAAGAGATTGTTTAGGTATGTTGTACATAACTAAGCAGGTATACTAATCCAGGTATGTTTACCTATGTCAAGTTAGAATCTTACCTTGTGTTAGGATCCCTTATGTAAGTATACTTGGTATGATTGGTTATGCTTATTCATAAAGTTAGTAATCAAGGGTTTATGCATACTATGTCTCTTATCTTGTTGATTTAATTAACCTGAAGAGTACTATGATCAAACAAGAATATGCATGAGTAAAAGAAGACTTCCTTGAAACTCTGAATACTAATGATCATGACTATATATATATTCAAGATTATTTAGAATTAGAATGTTATGATAATATTGAGAATATACTAATGAATGTATGTTTGTGTATGAGATCATGAGGATGACACTAGTGCACACTTGAGCATGCATAGTGGCACAGAATGAATAGAAGTTCAAAAGACTTATAGAAGATCAAGCAAGAGGAAACCACACAAACATAAAAGATAAGTATTTAAGTTGTTATTTGAAATAATAAATGATATTTTCTATAATAGGTTGTATGCATATTTGTATTCCTAGAATATATCATACTTAGTGTAAACATTCATAGAGCATTGAAACAGTATACTACTAATATGCATATGATTGGTAAGTTGGTCAAACATTCCATTGTTGCTTGTCTAGAATGAAACCTCTTTGCTGACATGCTGAGAGTTGTGCACACTCTCGATAGTATGTTCTGGTAGATATGGAAGGCATCTAGATAGCCACTGTATGCATACAGGATATGGAAAAGTGTTGTGCCAAAGTATTGATCAAAATAGTTGCATAACTATGTAAATGATATCTGTATGCATAATAGGTTATCATGTCAATATGATTTGATGATTATGAAGTATTACTAATCATGTACTTAATTTTGATTTGTAGGAAAGATCATGATGAATGATGAACAATGAACAAGCGATGGATGTTCAACAAAAGGATTTACAAATCAAACACACTATAGAAGGCTTGTGGCTAGAAGATTCTCTTAGAAAAAGGAAGAGAGTCATGATGAGATGATTGCTCCAAGTGGCTAGACCATTCTCTTAATGGTGTAATTAAAGAAGAAGTGTGAATCAGGTTTTGTATGGGTTCCCAGGATCGATAATCAATTGATGAGATTAATGATCACCATGGGTCATCTGGATCTCAACCTTTGCTACAAGGTTGAATATGGTTTCTATACACAGATGACATGGATACAAGAAAGAACTCACCTCAGAGTTCGAATGATGTTGAGGTTCATATCAGTAGACCCATCTAACGAGAGATGGCATAGATAGATGGATGCATAAAAGAAAATAAAAGATCTCAGATTAATGTATTACTTCCTAGGTCTGGAAGTATGGAAAGGCTCAGAAGGAATCTTTCTCAACTAGGGAAAGTATGCCGAGAAATATTAAAAGGACTTGATATGTTGGAGTGAAAAGCCATGGCCACTCCCATGGATTCCAACTTGAAGCTATTGGTGAATGACTCATCAGAGTTAGTGTATATAACTCTGTACAGACAAATTATTGGGTCATTGATGTATCTAATAAATACTAGGTCAGATATATGCTTTGCTCTGAATACCTTGAGTCAGTATCTAGTGGAAACTAGATGTGCTCACCTATTAGTTGCAAAGCATCTGATCAGGTACCTAAAGGGTACGATAGACTTTGATCTATGCTATTTTTGGAGATCATGACTTCAGATGGCACAGATGTTGATTGAGCAGAAAGTGTATCAGACAGGTAGAGCACATCGAGAGGATGTTATTGTCTGGGATCAGCCATGATCTTGTGGTTTAGCAGCAAGCAGTCCAGTATGGCTCTTAGCACAAGTGGAATATATGGCTGCTTGCTCTGCTAGTTGTGAAGCAGTATGGCTACAGGATTGTTTGACTTAGAGATAGACCCAACTATGATACTATGTGACAAATAGAGTTGTATCAAGATGGCAGAGAATTGAGTGTTCCAAGATATGGTGCAGAAAGGAACTATAAAGTTCGAATTTGTAACAGGTTGCCGATGTACTAACCAAACCTCTACCTCAAGTGAACAAGTTGCCAATGTACTAACCAAACCTCTACCTCAAGTGAACAAGTTGCCGATGTAATAACCAAACCTCTACCTCAAGTAAAGTTTTCCGAGACAAACTTAATATAGTTCAGAAGGACCCTCCTCGAAAGGGGGACTGATGTGATCATTCATGATGAGATGCCTGCATCGACAGTGAGGTCGATGATGAGGGTACCTATATTAGTGATGCCGATAGAGAGGTTGGTGGATGGTCCTTAGACAGGGTCTAAGGTGACAAGAGGATTTCATCATCCTTGAATGTATATTCTAAAAGAAGCCGTAGACAGGTGTCTTCGAGAAAGAATAGGATTGCATCATCTCGAAGAGAGCCGTAGACATGATGTCTCTGAAAATGAAGTCCTTGGTGGACAGAATAGGATTGCATCATCCTGAAGAGAGCCGTAGACATGATGTCTCTGAAAATGAATTCCTTGGTGGACAGAATAGGATTGCATCATCCTGAAGAGAGCCGTAGACATGATGTCTCCGAAGATGAAGTCCTTGGTGGACAGAATAGGATTGCATCATCCTTGAACATATGTTCTAAAAGGATCCGTAGACAGATGTCTCCGAGAAAGAAGAGGGATTGCATCATCCTTGAACATATGTTCTAAAAGGATCCGTAGAAATATGTCTTCAAGAATGAGGTCCTTAGTGGACATGAGGGGATTGGATCATCCCTGGACCACAGTCCTGTGAAGTGAGCCGTAGACGCATATCTCCGAGAATAAAATCCTGAATTAACAGGTAAGGGGATTGTATCGTCCTCGGACTTTGGTCCTTTGAATTGAGCTGTAGACAAGATGTCTCCGAGAATAAAATCCTGAATGAACAGGTAAGGGGATTGGATCATCCTCAGACTTTGGTCCTTTGAATTGAGCCGTAGATAATATGTCTCCGAGAATAAAATCCTGAATGAACAGGTAAGGGGATTGGATCGTCCTTGGACTTTGGTCCTTTGAATTGAGCCATAGACAAGATGTCTCTACGAATAAAATCCTGAATGAACAGGTAAGGGGATTGGATCGTCCTCGGACTTTGGTCCTTTGAATTGAGCCATAGACAAGATGTATCTGAGAATAAAATCCTGAATGAACAGGTAAGGGGATCATATCGTCCTCGGACTTTGGTCCTTTGAATTGAGCCGTAGACAAGATGTCTCCAAGAATAAAATCCTGAATGAACAGGTAAGGGGATTGGATCGTCCTCGGACTTTGGTCCTTTGAATTGATCCATAGACAAGATGTCTCCGAGAATAAAATCCTGAATGAACAGGTAAGGGGATTGGATCATCCTCGGACTTTGGTCCTGTGAATTGAGCCGTAGACAAGATGTCTCCGAGAACAAAATCCTGAATGAACAGGTAAGGGGATTGGATCGTCCTTGGACTATGGTCCTTTGAATTAAGCCATAGACATGAGGTCTTCAAGAATTGGATGATAGGACTGGATCGTCCCTGGACTTCGGTTCAAAAGGTACATGATAGGACTGGATCGTCCCTGGACTTCGGTTCAAAAGGTACATGATAGGACTGGATCGTCCCTGGACCTCGGTTCAAAAGGTACATGATAGGACTGGATCGTCCCTGGACTTTGGTTCAAAAGGTACATGATAGGACTGGATCGTCCCTGGACTTCGGTTCAAAAGGTACATGATAGGACTGGATCGTCCCTGGACCTCGGTTCAAAAGGTACATGATAGGACTGGATCATCCCTGGACTTCGGTTCAAAAGGTACATAGTAGGACTGGATTGTCCTTGGACCTCGGTTCAAAAGGTACATGACAGGATTGCATCATCCATGGATCTATGTCCTAAAGAGAGCAGGATTGATCATCCTGTAATATGATCGTGTGTGTTGCAGGGTATGCTGCTATTGTGTGGATACTTGTATTGATGATGTGTATACTTGTATTGTGTGGATACTTGTATTGATGATGTGTATACTTGTATTGTGTGGATACTTGTATTGATGATGTATATACTTGTATTGGTGTGGATACTAATACTGTTGATCTAGATGATGCTGCTGCTGATCGTATTGATCTAGATGATGATGATGCTGATCGTATTGATCTAGATGATGATGCTGCTGATCGTGTTGATCTAGATGACGATGATGCTGATCATGTAGATCGAGATGATCCAGATGCTGTAGATGGTGATGATCCATATGTTGTAGATCGAGATGATCCAGATGCTGTAGATCGTGATGATCCAGATGCTGTAGATAGAGATGATCCAGATGCTGTAGATCGAGATGATCCAGATGCTGTAGATCGTGATGATCTAGATGCTGTAGATCGAGATGATCCAGATGCTATAGATCGAGATGATCCAGATGCTGTAGATCGTGATGATCCAGATGTTGTAGATCGAGATGATCCAGATGCTGTAGATCGTGATGATCCAGATGCTGTAGATCGAGATGATCCAGATGCTGTAGATCGAGATGATCCAGATGCTGTAGATCGTGATGATCCAGATGCTGTAGATCGTGATGATCCAGATGTTGTAGATCGAGATGATCCTGATGCTGATGATCGTATGATGATGATGCTGATAATTGTGAGGATATAGATGTTGATGTTATTGTAGTTGTTCGAGTGCTGCAGAAGATAAAGACTCAGTACTGAAGATGTTGATGTTCCAGTATTGAAGATGTTCCAGTAACTGGTTGAGTTACTGATGATGTTGAGAAAGCTTCCAATGATTTATAGATGTATCATGTATGATGTTGATGACTCCTTGCTCATGCAGATGCTGTTATAATATCCTTCTCGTTAAGGGGGAGTGTTGAGATATTGTAACTTCAAAGAATATTATATTTGTACTTTATTATTCCAGAGATGTTTCATTCCTCCGTGAAGATCTTATTGTATATCCGGAGATGTTTATTCCTCCGTCGGAATGTGGTAACTCAGGTTATTAGACTTCCCTAGTGGGGGTCGGCCCTGTATGTGTTATGTGGGTCAAAGGGTTATTAGACCACCCTAGAGGGGTCGTCCCAGTCAGTTGTAGTGGGGTATTTAACCCATTGGTTAAATACAAGCCTACGTGTTCTTGTGTAAAAGACAAGTCGGAGTAGTGTATAAATAGAGGAGGTGTATTCCTCATTTGACACACTCACTCACTTGAGAGTAGCGCACTTGTGGAGGAGAGGTCTGCCATGGTGGAGAAGGAGATCATGTCTTTGGTTTGCATCTTTATATATTGCTGGTCATCTATATTGGGGAAGCTTTGCTGGGTTTTCTACCCCATGAGGGTTTCCCAGGATAAATCTGTGTCTCTTGTGTTTATGCTATGCTTGTTGTTTCTTCAGTGATCCTATATATGCTATTATTGTGAAATGGAATGTAATGCTGCTATTTTCTGTCTTAGCATATTGAATTTTAACACCAATTGTGCAGAACGCTACTTCTGTCATTCTTTTGCTTTGGCAACTCGTTGCTGCAAGTCCTTGATATCCACCTTTTTAGAGACCTGTGCCACCAGTGGCATGGTGTGCATGACGGTCTTCAGTGTAGCCAGCTGCTCTTCCACCTCATGCCGTTGCTTGGTCAACTGTTCTAGTAGCTCATCCTGGATGATGCTTCCCTATAACAACGTAGTCTCCACAGTGATCCATGTCGCCTCCTTGTTGGCTTGGTTTTACAACCAAGCTTAATGACGGCCGATGTGGCATGCAAACCGAGGCGACGAGGGGGCATGGAAAAAATGGTAAAAAATGGACCTAGTGAAAAATAGGAAAAGGAAAGAACTATCAGGAAGTTCTCGCTGTGCTAATTCCAACGGTTTGAGGACCGGACGTCGTATGATACCGCAAGAAATTTCTATAAATAGGGTGTGGGGCCCATATGATGTGTCATTGTTACGTGTGAGTTTGGCAGAGCAATCAGAGCTGTTTCTTGATTTTCGGGAGATTTGACCGTTGGTATTCGATTCCGCAAGTTTCAGGTAACCCTATTCACCTTAGCCTTTTCAATTATGTCTTTTTTGGTTAGCGGTGGGCCCCCGAAGGCCGCAAAATTCCATGTTGGCCTTCCAACGTGGAATATTGTGGGTTTTGCGTCTTTTTCCGTGATGAACATCGTGGGTTCGGGGCTGATAGTCGCGATGTTCATCGTGGGTTCGAGGTTGACAGTCGCGATGTCCATCGCGGTTGTCGGGCTTAAAGTCGCGATGTTCATCGCGACTGTGTGGTCAATACCCGTGATGTTCATCGCAGGTTCTTGGATGGAGGCCATGATGATCATCGCGGCTTTTGATGGAAAAGCCGCAATGGAATTTTTTGGAAAAATTTTCCTGATTCTAAAAAATTTCTTTGTTTTTTGGTAGGATGTTGAGGAGACCATTGGTGTCATGGCGCGAGAGATGGAGGAGGATTTGATGGTTCAGATTCAGACCGATCAGGGGGTCCGGCAGGCTCTGGCTGTGAGTGGGCTCTTGAAGTTCACTCAAATTCCATCGATGCGTTCAGTAGGACCACTACTGAACAAATTGGTAAGTCTGTGGGTCCCTACAGAGGGTGCCTTTATTGTTGAGGATGAGAGGTTAGAGATCACCCTTACTTATGTATATTTTCTTACCGGGTTACCTTGCTTAGGGGACATGGGGGATCTTCTGCCGAGGATCCCGGTAGGTGTGGACATGGAGGATCTCCTGGAGACCTTCTGTGTTGCAGGGGTGATTGTGTAGAATAGCGCTTTGAGCTTGAGATCTTTGCAGGAGTGGGACATGCGGGCTGTTGGGGCTTGTGTTCTACGGGTGTTGGGTGCCGTGGTGCCACATCGTTTGTCAAGGGGACAAACGATGATGGTGGATTCTGTGCTGAGGGGGACCTACTATGCATGGGGTCAGATGTTTTTGGATGGTGTCTGGAGAGATCTGGACAAGGTCAGTGAGGAAGGCGGAGAGTTCTGCTATGCCTCCTTTTTGTGTTGTTTTTTATTTGAGCGGGGTACCAACTTTGCGGCCACGAGTGCCGGTTCGAGACGGTCTGGTGAGCGAGCCACGCATGGTACGGTGGGGGTAGATGATGCCCCACGGTGGTGGTGGTATTCGCGGGTTCTTTTTGCAGGATATGTATGAGTAGTGGGAGCAGATCCCCCTGTTGATTGAGGACTATCCATATGCTGGTATGGATTATCGAGGAGATCCGGAGATGCCTCGATCCCAGTGACAGACCTGGGGTTTAGATGGTATGTTTTGTGTTTTTTTCTCTACTATAGCATGTGTTTTAGATGTGTTTGTTATGATTATAGTTAGATATTTATATGATGGTTCACTTTCGTGATTGTGCAGATGTTGGTCCTGTACCACCGGCAAACTATGTGGCTCGTAGGGGACGGGCGATGGTGGTCATTCCACCTCCTATAGTGGTACCGCCTCTGCATGCTCGAGGATTTGGGGCTCGCGGTCGAGGATCTGGGCCTCGAGATGATGCCGTGGAGGGTGTCTGAGAGACACTAGACATGATCCTAGCAGGATTTCCAGAGGATGGGTGGAGGGATTTGGATCGAGACATTGTCGAGCGTTGTTTCGATGCGCCTCGTGAGTGGCGCTCGATCTTGCTCAAAGTAGCATTGTTGGCGGTTGAGTGGAGGGATGGGGCTCGGCATGATCCGACAGCGCCGGCGAAGGGGAGGATTCGTTTACATGATGATCCAGCGGGGCCGGCAGAGAGGAGAGTTCGGGCTCAGCATGATTCGACGGGGCCAGCGGAGGAGGCGCCAGAGGAGCCTGGAGACCGTGATGATTAGATGATATTGTATCTGCCCCCAAATGCTGATGAGCATATGGGGAAGTACTTTTTTGTATGGCTGATGTATTTTTTGTATATTGGGTGCTGAGGGAACCTATGACATGTTTTGACTATATTATGATGATATATATATATATGTGATTTGGTATATAGTCGTATATGCACATGGATGCATTCATTGTCTTTTTGTTTGCCCGTGGAGGCATGTTTGATTTTTGTATATGCCTGTGGAGGCACATGTTATGCATGTGGATGCATCATTTTGATTTTTGTATATGCCCGTGGAGGCACATGTTATGCACGTGGATGCATTTTTGTAATTTTTATATATGACCGTGGAGGCACATGTTATGCACGTGGATGCATTTTTGTTTAAGATATGGTTTGATTGGTGTGCCGGACAAGTTCTGGCTCACATAGTATATGACATGCTCTTGGCGAGCAGTATCTTCTTGTACAAGAACTCCAGATACGGCATGCTCTGATGCTGAAACACAGAGGGTGAAATCTTTTGTGAAATCTAGAGGAGAAATCAACGGGGCGTTTGTGAGTGATTTCTTTAAGTCGGTGAAAGTTGTCTCTGCTTGTTGGTCCCATATGAAATGGGTATGCAGACGCAATAGTCATAGGAAACTGTGGACCGTTGTGGCATAGTTAGGGACAAAGCAGCGGAGGAAGTTGGACCTCCCTTGAAGGCTTTGAAGTTGTCTTAATGTACGGGGTGACGATAATTCTAGAATGGCTTGAACTTTTAAGGGGTATACAGTGATGCCTTTTTCTGAGATAACAAACCCCAGCAGGCGACCTGATGTAATGCAAAAGACACACTTGAGAGGGTTCAAGCGGATGTTGTATTTTCGACAATGCATGAAAACTTGTCGAAGGTCATCTAAATGGTCAGATCGCTTCTGGATCGAACAGTGAGGTCGTCCAGATAAACTTTTATGATCTTGTGTAGATCGTGGAAGCAATAAGTCATGGCGCGTTGGAAGGTGGCTCCAGTATTCTTGAGACCAAAAGGCATGATGCGATAGGCGAAGGTGCTCCATGGGGTAGTGAAAGCTGTCTTGTATTGATCTTCTTTATGGATTTTTATTTGGTTATATCCGGAGAAACCGTCCATAAAAGAAAGGACCTCATGTCCCGCACATTCATCGATGAGTTGGTCAATGAAAGGTGTGGGGAAGTTGTCTTTGGGACCAGCGAGGTTGAGGTCTCAGAAATCAGTACAAATGCATATGGTGCCTACTTTTTTGTTTACTAGTATTGGGTTGGAAACCCAGGTGGTGTAGGCAATAGGATATATGAATCCTGCTTTTTGGAGTTTTTCAATCTCAGCTTTAACAGCTGGGAGCTTGGACGGGTGAATGGGTCGTTGTTTTTGTTGGACAGGAAGCACATTGGGCCAAGTGTCGATGTGATGTTCCACAATTTTGGGATCGAGTCCAGGCATCTCGGTGTAAGACCAGGTGAAGACATCACGAAACTCTTGAAAGAGTTTCTTATATGCCTAAGTTTCCACTTGAGTGCATGATGCGCCTAGCGAGATGAGCTCAGTTTTTCCAGGTGTGGTGGAAATGTCGATTTGTATAATGGGGGAAATGTTGTACATGTTCCCTTCTTCGAAGACATCTGGTGCTGGGATGGGGTCTTTTAACCAATCAACCTTAGTTGGTAGGAAATCTTTCAATTCGACTGATAGCTGGTTTTATACGGTGGATGTAGACACCTCAGGGAGGAAGTATGAGCGATGATGCATATCGTCCCAAGGGTAGTCCGATGCAGTGAGGGTTTCTAAAATTTGCTCGTCAGTATGAAAGTAATCAGACCATAAATCGATGGGTTCTAGTTTGTATGTGGTTGAAATCATATAGATGGTATTGATTTCTTCCGAAGTAGAGGATTTTGGAGGGTAGATCTCCTCAATGAGGAGAGGAGATATCTCTAAGTCGACATTGTTAATCTCGTACAAGGATGCTCGATAATCTGGGAGATCAGGGTAGTGGTGTGAATAATGGCCATAAATGCCGCATATCACACAAGGGTGGTTAGTGCGGAGCGTTTTGTCGTGAGGGTGAGGAGGTGGCTCTAGTCTTACCACTGGAATCTCGGTGTCATCATCCAACATATTCATGTGTTCTTGGAGTGCAGGTAATTGTGGACATTGATGAGTGGCATGGCCTATGTCGTCACACAATGAGTACTTAGGGGGAATGCGAATAGTTGGGGGGTTTTTAGCTACCTTGGGGGTTGCTGGGGGGGTGCAAGTTATGAGTCCAGTGTTATAAGTTGGTGGGCCTCTTCCCCCTGTGTTCCGTAATGGAGGTGGTGTGTTTCTGGATGTTGATGTTGTAGTCACTATTGGGGGTGGTCTGTTTTGCAGATGAATGACTGGAGGGGGTGGGTGACTGGTAGTAGGGATAGGTTGTACCAGTTGTAAAATAACAGTCAGAGTTGATGGGGGGCTCGGAGCAGGTAAGTACCATACAAGTATCCCTAATGTTAAACCAGGAAGCTTGAGTGTAGCCATTACTGGCGAACTGACAACTTCGGAAAATGGGAACAAGAACAGGATAGTGTGAATTGGCGTTGTGCCAATATGAGTGGGCACTGTGGGTGTTTGTGGTAGTGACGAAGGCTACTGTGTGGTGTGCGACAAGGTGCACAAATATAATGTTTTTGTTATCGGTGAAGGTGGTGAGATCGATGGAAATGTGGAAGTCATAGGTGACTTGGTGTAGATTCCAGGACCTATTGACGACACAAATGATGTCGGTGCGTTTTGAATGGTTTGTTCAATCATTGGTAGCAAATTTTGAGGAGTTGCGGGGGCATTAGGATCATAATATGTGAGTTGATCGATCTTGATAACGCATCCTTCATGTGGGAACATCATGAGGCAAAAAACAGATGAAGCCACTACTTTCATTTTGCATGTATAGCTACGTCCAAGAAGGAGGTTGTAGTCGAGCTGGGCATTGATCACTTCGATGTTGATAAGAACTAATTTGCCTCCTAGTTCTATGCGTACATTCACTAAGAGGCCTTGTGGTTGAGTTGAGCGTCCGTCGTAAGCTCGTAATGCCGTGGTAGATGGTTGTAAAGTGGGGGAGCCAAGTTTCTACCACACAAGGGTGGACATAACGCAAGTGGAAGCTCCTTCATCGATGTACAACAAGGTTTCGAGTGTTTACTGATACTTGGAAAGCCAAATTTGATGGCAATCAAGGTTCGGCTTGGTCTAAGTCGAAAGCCATCATGTGTGTGTCATCAGGGTCTACTCCTCCGATGGCGGATGGTAGTAGTTTTCGTTGTGTAGGGCATGTTTTCAGTACGTCTAAAGCAGACATAGCAGCGGGGGGTTGTCCTAGGTCTTCCACGACGTTATAATTGGATGTTGCACGAGCATTAGGATTGTTGTTGATCCTTCGCAAAGGGATGCGAGGGATTTTAGGTCCGCCGTCCAACTGCATATTTGGTATGCGTAGTGGTTGATTTGGTGGAAGGGAGGTGGATGCATCGTTGGGAGGAGTTTTTGGGGCTGGGCCGTACTGATTCCTGCGAGTTTGGAGGTTGATGTCATTGGACGACATCATTAATAAATGGTGTGTGCCTAGATCCGCATGCTGATAATCAGTTGCGACATAGGTGATTTGCTGCTGGGGCGTAGTAGATCCTTGTGGGGGATCCATAGGGTGAGTATTTACTACTCCCTGGTTTGGAAATGGGTTTTGTAAACTCATGAGTTGCGGTTGATTAAGTGGAGCTAGCTATCTAGTGTGGCCCTGGTGTTGAGCATCGTCAGCCCAAATTTTATGTGCTTTCTCTAAATGGGGGTAGTTGTGAGTGTAGTGTCCATAGACTCAACATATAGAACATGGATGGTTTGTTCTCAGGTTATTTTTTTTGGGCTGCTTGGGATGACGATCAGGATTCTGGTTGGGAGGAGCAGCATTGTTATTATTTGGAGCATTGGGAGGTGGTGGACCTTGATTATGTTGTTGGTTGTTTCCGCGGTTATGTCCTCTTCCACGGTTTTGTTGTCCACCCTGGTTGCATTGGTTGTTTTGATGTTGGGGCTGATTGTGTTGTGTGTATGTTGATGTATATGTAACTTCGGAATGTATTTCACATATATGTATATTGTATTCCTATAGAGATGGTATTATTCCTCTATAAGGAAGTGTCGTCATTTATATTGTAAGTGTCGTAACTTATACTTGATGGGTTATTAGACCACCTTGTTTGGGGTCGGCCCTGTATAAGTCATGTGGGTCAAAGGGTTATTAGACCACCCTATTGGGGGTCGGCCATGTGGGTCAAAGGGTTATTAGACCACCCTATTGGGGGTCGGCCCACTCAGCATTATGTTATGTGGTTAAGTTCGAGCCTACATGAGTTAGGTAAAAAGGCAAGTCAAGTCAAGTATAAATAGAGTGCGGGAGGCACTCTATTTGCTCACTCACTTCTCACACATGCTCTCAAGGAGGAGAGGCGCACTTATGGAGAAGGAGGATCTACTGCTAGGTTATGTCTATCTCTTGGTTGGTTGTATCATTGCTCTATCTATCTCTGAGGAAGTTATTGGGGTTTTTCACCTTTATGGTTTTCCCAAGTAAATCTTTGTGTCTCTTGTGTGCTTGCATTATTGTCTCCATGATTGATATGCTGTAGATATGCTGTACATGTTGTTCTCTCAGTTAAGATCCTAGATCAGATTGAAGTAAATTCTGAAAATTTAACATGGTATCAGAGCTAGCCTGAAAGAAGGCATGATATGGCATGTATGACACTTGTTGCACTTACGATGCTAGGGCTTGATATAGCAAAAACCAGTCATCGTAGCACTTTCGCTATAAATCTGTTTTGGCGAAGTTTTCAGATCTGAAATTGTTACAGGCCGAAGCTAAGATCTCCAGGTACCTTGTGTCCAAAGCAAAACCTCTAATTCGTTGTACTTTGTGATTTATGATCTGTACAATATAGGGTTTCTGCCTCTTCCAGATCTGAGTCAAAATCAGGTGACCTTGGGAAAAAGGTCATATCTTGGGCTAGGAAGCTCCAAATGAAATTTTGTAAAAAATGACAGGTAGTACACAGTCTGTACTATCGCATAAAACTTTTTCAGAGGCCGAAGTTGAACCAGTGACACGTGGCACGCCGTACAAGTTTGCTCTCCTGTATTATCCCATAAACAGGTCACGTTGCGACACTTGGCATAACTCTCTCTCAGAGAGTCCAATTGAGGTCAGACCTATCAGGATGGAAGGATAACAGGCCGAGCTATCTCAAAAAACTTTTTCAGAGGCCGAAGTTGAAACAGTGACACGTGGCACGCCGTACAAGTTCCATCTTCTGTTTTATCCCAAAACAGGTCACGTTGCGACATTTGGCATAACTCTCTCTCAGAAAATCCAATTGAGGTCAGACCTATGAGGATGGAAAGCTAACAGGTCAGGCTATCTCTGAAAACTTTTTCAGACCCTCTGGATCAAAAATTTCGGAGTTACACCAGAAACAATCAGGTACATATTTCTGTCAAAACAGAATTATTTTTTGGTACCTTCATTCATGGCTTCCGGAATTTAGGGCTTTGAAGAAAGTTGGAATTTTTGTAATCGGAGACCACGGCTGAATGATACTCATAAAAATAAAAATTTAGAGACCAAAATCAGAATTTTTGGTTGGGCAGAAGGCCGGGCTTGATCAGACCCTAGTTCGGGACTTTGATCAGGAAAGTGGAAAATTAGGGCTTCTGTAAAAATGGGAATTTTTGAAATCTGAGACCACGGCTGGAAGCTCCTCAGAAAAATAGAAGCTTAGAGCTTTGGATCAAACCTTTTGATTTGGAAAAAGAGTGGGATTCATCAAACCCCAGTTCAGGGTCACGTCCAGTGAATCCGGAAGTTTCAAAGGCAAAATTGAGGAGTGAAACTTTGCAGTTTTCAAATTATGAATATACCAATTTGATCAGCTCATCAAGGCGCATATTTCTATCCTTTCGGAAGTTTGAAATTCAAAGTTTGAATTTTTGGGGTTTCTCTGACAAACCCATATCCAGCTCCAGGTCCAGTTCTTACACATCAAGTGGATTGGGTTAATCCTAGAAGAAAATGGATTGGTCACCTACATAGGTGAAGAAGTTCCTGTTTCAGAGGGAGATGAGGCTAAGGCCTTACATAAGAAGATTACAAGCGATCTCGACAGGTATGACTCATCGAGGTATGTTTTGATATTTGTTCATGATTAAGTTTATGGTATGTTTGTCTTCATGTTATTACTGTTAGTACAATCTTGATTTTAGACTTGTCATATCACCTTAATAAAATTATGAATGCACGATAGAAGATATTCATTATTTAGGTTGTTGACACTTATGATTGTACTAATGCATTATGGTGTTGTATGAGGTTTATGTTGTCTACTAACATGAAAGGTACACCAAGAAAGACAAATCATGTTCCAGTTCAAGAACATATGATCATGATGACATGAGGACAAAGATTCATCCATTGTCATGGATCTCATAAAAGATCCATTTACGAGGTATGTATAACTTGGTTTTATAATGGTTAATGAGATATACAGGTTACTAGCACAAGTCATTGAAGAAGAACAAGAAGACATCATGTGAGTATGTTAGACATAATTAGCTAGCATGCTAATCCAGGTATGTTTTTCCTATATCAAGTTAGAATCTCACCTTGTGATAAGATCCTTTATTTAAGTATACTTGGCATGATTGATTATGATTATTCATTGAAGTTAGTACTCATGGGTTTAGGCATATTATGATTTTTACTTTGATTGATGATATGACTAACCAGAAAATTCCTATGGCCAAATAGGAATATAAGTAAAAGAATTATGTCTCTTATATTGATTGATTTGACAAACCAGAAGAATCATGAAGGTATAGCTTTGAATAATCACAGGTTTTATGCATATTATATCTCTTATCTTGATTGATGATTCAACTAACCTGAAGAGTCATAGGTTTGAGTAATTATAGGTTTAGATATGTTATGTTTCTTATGATTCGACTAACCATAAGAATCCTGCATAAACCTTGAATAATAATGCTTACTATTTTTGTTTGAAATGATCATGACTATACATGCTTGAGATTATTGTGTTTTAATAGTATACTAATGAATGTATGTTTTTATATTAGACCTAGAGGATAACACAATGATGATACTAACAAGCATGCATAGGGATCGAGAATGTATATAAGTTCAAGGACAGGTAATCCAGGGAGCAAAAATCAAGAGGGAGTACACTTCAGTAGTTTCTGCAAGAATGCAGATATTCAGAGGGAGTTGACCATCTTTCTACATTCCACAACAGAAAGGTGTAGAAGAAGCTACTGCAGATTAGGACTCCAGCAGCCCCTGCAAGAAAGCAAAGACTCAGAGGGAGTCCACCCAACGAACAAACAAAGATAAGTATTTTAATTTCTTGCATATGTGTTTGTTTAAATAAAATTGTTCAATGATGTATATGCTCATGTTCCTAGACTTAGGATATGTATAGTTGCATTGATGAACAGTATACTACTAATATACATGGGTAAGTGGCCTATGGCACTGTACAACATTCCATTGCTACTTATATAGAATGAAACCTCTTTGCTGACATGTTGGGAGTTGTGCACACTCTTAACAATGTTCTGGTAGAGATTGGAAGGCATCTAGAAAGTTATGGGATATGGATAAATGTTGTATTGAAGCATTGGCTAAGATAATTGCATGACTGTATGACATATTTCTTTATGTGTAAGAATTTGTTCTGAAAACTATGAGATGTTTCTAATCATGCAATTTAACCTGTTTTGTAGGAAAGACCGTATATCTTTACCTACAAAAGGACTACAACATTTGTTCCAGCAACAAAGATATCTATTGAAGATATTGAAGTTCTAAGATCTGGGATGAAGAAATGGAATGCCATGATCCGTCGATCATGAAGAATGATGTTTGGGATGCAGTCCCAAGACGTGAAGGGAAGTTTGTTATGACTTCCAAAAAGGAACTATCAGATCAAGCATGTTGCAGATGGCAGCATTGAGATGAAATAGAAGATGCACCAGATGGATTTCAAGACAGCATGGTGTAGTCATTTATGTGTGCAGAACTTGGTATGGTAGGATAGACAGCTTTCTATCCAGTTTGGGATTTACCAAGAGTAAAGCGGATTCCAACCTTTACTACAAGGTTGAGGAAGGAAATCCAGTGATACTACTTTTGTATGCGGATAACCTGTTTGTTACAGGTGAAGATAGATTGATTGTCGACATGCAGCGGAAGAAAGATTTGGGAATGATGCACTATTTCCTAGGTATGGAGGTGTGGCAGAATGCAGGTGGAATATTCCTTGGACAAGGAAAGTATGCAGTAGAAATCCTGAAGAGGGTCAGGATGATGGATTGCAAGGCCATGGCCACACCTATGGCATCAAATCTGAAGCTTCTATGTGATGCTTCATCTGAGCCGATTGATGTCTCTATGTATCGCCAGATGATTGGGTCCCTGATGTACCTGATGAACACGAGACCAGACATTTGCTTTGCTATGAACACATTGAGCCAGTTCCTGACGGATCCGAGAAGTGTTCACTTAGTTGTTGTAAAGCATATTTTGAGGTACCTGAAGGGTACAGTGGATTATGGGCTCAGGTATGAGGTGAATCAAAAGTTTAACCTGCAGGGTTATGTTGATTCAAATTGGGCTGGCAGTGCTGCAGACAGGAAGAGCACATCTGGGTGCTGCTTCAGTATGGGATCAGGTGTGATCTCTTGGTTTAGCAGGAAGCAGTCCTGCGTAGCACTGAGTACAGCTGAGGCAGAGTATGTTGCAGCCTATTCAGCTAGTTGTGAGGCAGTATGGCTACGGAAGCTACTGTCTGATTTATTTGATCTCCCGTTGGAGGCTACTGGTATCTTCTGTGATAACCAGAGTTGTGTGAAGCTGTCTGAGAACCCAGTGTTTCATGACAGGTCGAAACACATAGAGATCAAATACCACTATATCAGGGATATGGTGCAGAGAGGAGCTGTGAAGCTCCTGTATGTTGCGACGGACGAGCAGATTGCAGATATGCTGACGAAGCCACTAGCCAGGGTGAAGTTCGAGTACTTCAGAGAGAGACTTGGCGTTATTCAGATCGAGGACACTTCGAGGAAGAAGTGATGGACACATCTGCTGAAGCCATTCCAAGCATGTTGGAAGGAGGATCCTTCACATGGCTGTGGATGTAAGTGCTGGATGATGAACATCAGGATGATGTTCTAGTTTCTGCTTGATATGACCAGTTAGATCATTTTATGTATGTATGTACGCATCATGTTGGATGCTGGATATGATCAGTTGGATCATTTTATGTATGTATGTACGCATCATGTTGGATGCTGGATATGATCAGTTGGATCATTTTATGTATGTATGTACGCATCATGTTGGATGCTGGATATGATCAGTTGGATCATTTTATGTATGTATGTACGCATCATGTTGGATGCTGGATATGATCAGTTGGATCATGTGTATGTATTTTATATGCATCATGTTGGATGCTTGGACCATGTATCTGTATATGTATCAGGTGGATACATTGTATGATCAGGTGGATCATGTATGGTGATATGTATCATGCATTTGTATATGTATCAGGTGGATACATTGTATGATCAGGAGGATCATGTATGATGATATGTATCAGGTAGATACTTGGTATGCAGCAGGATGTTGCATTGATGATCAGGATGATCGTAGATGACGAGCTTCAGGATGTTGCTCCAGATGACATGCAGCAGGATGTTGCAGTGATGATCAGGATGATCATAGATGACGAGCTTCAGGATGTTGCTCCAGATGACATGCAGCAGGATGTTGCAGTGATGATCAGGATGATCATAGATGACGAGCTTCAGGATGTTGCTCCAGATGACATGCAGCAGGATGTTGCAGTGATGATCAGGATGATCATAGATGACGAGCTTCAGGATGTTGCTCCAGATGACATGTAGCAGGACGTTGCAGTGATGATGATCAGGATGATCATAGATGACGAGCTTCAGGATGTTGCTCCAGATGACATGCAGTAGGACGTTGCAGTGATGATGATCAGGATGATCATGGATACATCAGGATGATGTATGGTGAGTATCAGGCTAATACTCTGTGGCCGTGGATCAGGTTGTGCAGATGAGCATGTAATTCGTTGCCCTGGGATATTTGCAGATGGTCTTGCGAGGTTTTGCCTATGGCATGTAATTCGTTTCCCTGGGACATCTGGCAAATGCTCTTTCGAGGTTTTGCTCTTGGAGGACATGTAATTCGTTTCCCTGGGAGATCTGCAGATAGTCTTGCGAGGTTTTGCCTATGGCATGTAATTCGTTGCCCTGGGATATCTGGCAGATGCTCTTGCGAGGTTTTTTCCTATGGCATGTAATTCGTTTCCCTGGGAGATCCGATAGGTTGGGCTGTGTGCCCGTAATCAGTCCTGGGATGCTCTTGCGAGGTTTTGCCATGACCACATGTAATTCGTTGCCCTAGGAGATCCTATAGGTAGAGCTGTGTGCTCGTAATAGCCTGGGATGCTCTTGCGAGGTTTTGTGGTGAGGTCACATGTAATTCGTTGCCCTGGGAGATCCTATAGGTAGAGCTGTGTGCTCGTAACAGCCTGGGATGCTCTTGCGAGGTTTTGTGACGCACGTAAAAGTCCTGAGGATTCCACAGTATGGCCAGTGATGACGAAGACCTGCAGATGGTGGGCCTACATCCAGTATGAAAAAGGACTGGCTCTGTAGAACTTCCTATGACGAGTAGATTCAGAGATTGATTGAGATAGCAGCAGCAGTGACGATGATGATGACTCGATGACGATTATCTAGTGACGATGATCCAGAGAAGATGACTTGTGCTAGAAGAACTGTGCTGAGAAATACCTTCCTAGTTAAGAGGGAGTGTTGATGTATATGTAACTTCGGAATGTATTTCACATATATGTATATTGTATTCCTATAGAGATGGTATTATTCCTCTATAAGGAAGTGTCGTCATTTATATTGTAAGTGTCGTAACTTATACTTGATGGGTTATTAGACCACCTTGTTTGGGGTCGGCCCTGTATAAGTCATGTGGGTCAAAGGGTTATTAGACCACCCTATTGGGGGTCGGCCATGTGGGTCAAAGGGTTATTAGACCACCCTATTGGGGGTCGGCCCACTCAGCATTATGTTATGTGGTTAAGTTCGAGCCTACATGAGTTAGGTAAAAAGGCAAGTCAAGTCAAGTATAAATAGAGTGCGGGAGGCACTCTATTTGCTCACTCACTTCTCACACATGCTCTCAAGGAGGAGAGGCGCACTTATGGAGAAGGAGGATCTGCTGCTAGGTTATGTCTATCTCTTGGTTTGTTGTATCATTGCTCTATCTATCTCTGAGGAAGTTATTGGGGTTTTTCACCTTTATGGTTTTCCCCAAGTAAATCTTTGTGTCTCTTGTGTGCTTGCATTATTGTCTCCATGATTGATATGCTGTAGATATGCTGTACATGTTGTTCTCTCAGTTAAGATCCTAGATCAGATTGAAGTAAATTCTGAAAATTTAACAGTGTACACTTGCCCTTGAGCAGTGGGAGGATTTTGGGGTTCCACAGGTGCAGGAGCAGGTTGCAGTGGATAATAAGCTAGTGGGGCTGGAGGTGGTCCAGTTGCTTGCTGGGGCTGTTGGTAACCCTGAGCTATTAGAGGTGTTGGGTTAGCTGTTGTAGCTTGCTGTGGGTAATACATTGGTTGTGCCGGTAAATGAATTGGTTTATGGGTGGCCGGTTGGTTATAGTATGTGGGTGGTACATATGTCAATGGCGCTTTCCCATAGCAATGTTGTGGACAAGAGGGTCCATGAGTGTGATGAGTCTGATTCGTTGGAGCGTACGAAGTTGTCGCTCCAGAATTAGATGTATCCCTAGAGAGGTCTAGGGCATTTATGGTGCTCACCATGCTAAAAGGATTAATTTGCATCGTGACTTGGCTGATAATACCATCAACATCATGTGATGCCCTCGGAGCGTCACCACATGAAGAATTGCCTCGTGGGGCGTCTGGTATGATGGTGTAGAGATAGCCTGATTGGGCATAAATCAGGTCGAATTGCTAAGCTTTTAGGATAGCTTCTTCCTCTGAATGGGGCCGTTCGGAAGCGACATCTTTTTCTATGAGGGGTAGGAGTGATTTAAGAAACCAGTCCAAAAATATAAGGTCATCCAATTTTATCTTACAGAGGCTACGACGCTTGCGCCACTCATGGATATGGTCGGTGATGTGGGTAGCTGTGTTTTGTCTGCAAGACAACAGTATTTCAACTCCTACATCACAGCATACAGGTAGCTGAAAAAATTGAAGGAAAGTTGAGGTGAGAGATGTAAATGTATGGTGGGTCCCATGTGGTTGTTCGATGTACCACTTGGTTGCAGATCCAGCGAACGTTCGTTGCAATAGTCTCAGATGAATGGAGTCATCCACTATGGAGTTAGATGAACACCATAGGTGAAAAGACATTATGTGGTTTTGGGGGTCCTCCCCAGTTTTTCCTTCAAACTTGGGGATGTCCAAGGGGAGCTTTGTAGGCATGGGTGGCCATGTAGGGTTGTTCCTGATAGGATCGTTTGTTAGCCTGGCTAAGTCTGGTAAGTTCAGACTAGCCATGTAAGGTAAACTAGCAGATGGGTGTGGTATAGGGACTTGGACATAACTATTAATGGTGGTGTTATGTATTGGTCCAGTTGCCCCTAAGGGTATGCTAGGTATTGAAGGTACGTGTCCTCCAACCATTGTGGTTTGGTATGGGCCAGTATTCCCAAGTGCAACATGGGTTACACCGGGGTTAGGAATTGTGCCAGGAATTCCTGGGATCTGGGTTGTGGTAATGAGAGGTGGTGTGATTCCTATCTTTGGCATACCCATAATAGGAGGTAGTCCTGTGTTGGGCATACCTAAAGGTGGAGTGTCCCCCATATTAGGCATGCCTAGAGGGCTGTTGTTACCATGGATGGCACAGTAGTAGAAGGGTTTGTGGATGTATCTCCAATAGTACTGGTAAAAAGTGGGTCGTATTGTGGTCCAGCCATGAGGTTGGTTGGTTATACTTCAGTAGGGTTTTCAGATTCATCCTTAGAATCAGATGTGAAGTGAGGCATCTCAGAATCGGATGACTGTGTGTTTGGCCAATGACGTGTCGAGTCAAGGGATAAGGCTCTACGTCGGTGACATGTAGAGCCAAGTAGACTGAACTAAGGGGGTTCACCCTGAAGACGACGAGATCGTCTTAAATTCTCAATGGTGATAAATATTTTTTTTTTTAAATTTCAGTGTAAGGTGGTGATGTAAAAAACTCGAAACCCTAATGCAACAATGAGTGCAAAAGGGGAGTGAAAAAATAAAGGCTCTTAGGCCAACAATCAACCTCAAAAAGCACTTATTATAGCAGCTGTGCTATAATAAGTGGAGGGATGCAACAAAATTGGTCAGAATACCAAAAGTCAAACAGTTTCTAGAAAAAAGAGGTGTTACTAGACCAAAGGTGGGTAATGTATCATGCAAACACCTAACTAGAAGTATTGTGAGTCAACAAACGATATCCTCTGCAAGGTGATGAAATCCAAGTCAGACAATATAGAGTGTTGAATCAACGGCTAGATATCCCCCTACCGGGAGGGATACCCGGTAGACAATCCTAAAGAGTGGCAACTAGGATACCCCGTTCATGACACGTTCGGTTGGGTGAATTTGCAGTTTGGTTCTATCGCTGTTGTACACCCTCTTGGGTGTACACCGAGAAATTCGAAAGGTATCCTTCACTTACTAAATGGATTGCGGTATTCCACTCAGACTTCCGGAACCAGTCTGGCTACTTCAACCCTCCTAAGGGAGAGGCCTTCCCGATAAATTGGTTGATAACCGTGTCAAAATTATAAGAGATTTTGGTACCGTAGAGGACAACCACTATGTCTCAAATGTAATAATTGAGGGGTGTTATTGGAACAACTATCCCCTCAATTCTACCTAACTACAAAATTCTTTTAAGTGCTCCCCAAGTGGGGTTAAAAGTTTGTTGAGTTTAAGGTAAATTTTAAGGCTCGGTTTAAATTATGTGGCAGAGTGGGTGCAAGTGTGGTATTTAAACTGAAATTGATTTGCCTCGCTTGGGCGATTGATTACAAATGAAAGAAAAGACGCTTCCAATTTTGCAAAAAATAAAGGCGTTTTTGAAATGTAAATGCTTGAAAAAACTATTCAAAAATAATGGATCTTTGAAATAATTTGAAGGAAAGCAAATAACATAAATACTTCAAGAAATAAATGGATTTCTTGAAAATTGCTTGGGAAAAGTATCGAGCAAATAAACAGTAAAACCTGATCTAAATAAAATGCAGAAAAATCTCTCTTTCAATTCCTCAAATTTTGTAAGAAGACTTTTAATGGAGCATTCTAAATAGTAAAAGATTTAATGTGGCTATAAAAATGAAGAAAAATTAAATGCTGTAAAATATGCTAAATGGGCAGAAAATACAGTAAAAATAATTTTCGAAAAATTGGCTGAATTAAAAAAAACAATTGCAGCACGGGTTTTGGGAAAACGGCCGTGATGGGCAGCGCGGGTTTTGGCCGTGAAGCCGCGATGTGAAGCACGGGTTTCGGCCGTGTAGTCATGATGGGCAGTGCGGGTTTCGACCGCAAAGCCGCAATGTGCAGCGTGATTTTTGGTCACACAGTCGTGATGTGCAGCGCGGCAAATGGCCGCAAAGTGCAGTGCGTAAAATGGCCGCGAAGCCACGGCGCGCCGCGCGGAAAAAAGCTGCGAGGTCGCGATGAGCCACGCGATTGTCGGGCAAAAAAACCGCGAGGTGAAAGTCGAAAACGGACACCAAAAAATGAACCCGAAAATGGAAATTCCAGGCTATTAATGGCAATAGAAGGGGCCAAGATCTAGAACAACAATGGATCTGCTGTCTAGGATGGCAGATCTATGAATTAAAATGATTAAAACTAACAAAAACTAAGATCTAAAGCAAAAAACTGAGATCTAAGAATTCGAAGCCAGTGGAGTTGCCAAAAACTGTTGGCTTGGTTTTGCAACCAAGATTAGTGCTGTGGGCACCTATCAACAAGTGATAGCAGTTTCAAATATTGAAAGCGAAAAACAATTATAAATCTGAATCTAAACTAAACTAGCATGTGCATATGACAATAAACTTGAAAAGATTTAAGAACAAGAACAAGAAATAAAATAAAAAATAACTTTTGTATTGTGATACCTCAAATGGTGAGGATGTTGTGGTGTTGAGCAGCTCCAAGGTGAGTAGCTCCAAGCTCCAATAGTCTCTTCTCCAAGATTGCTACAATGGTCAAGAACTCATGAGAGATTTTGACAGCATGAGGATAGGATGATGGATGGATGGAAAGTGAGGAGCCCCTACCACTTTTTTATAGTTTTTGGTGGTGGGGAATACCATTATGGTTTTGAGGAAACCAATGGTATTGACCAACATGGTTTAGGTACCTTTTCCCTCCTTTTTCCTTTTTTGAATATTTTTAATAATTTTATTCCCTTTTTAATATTTTTGGGAATTCTGGACCCTTTTTGAGGGTTTTTTTATGCTTTTTGAGGAAAAATATTCATTTTGAGTGGAAAAAGGGGTGTATTAAGGTCTTTTGGTGACCTTTTGATGGCTTTAGAGGCTCAAATGGTGAAAAAGTAGACAAATGGGTCATGTGAATAAGGAAATGAGTTAGTGAGCACTTTTTGGGTGTTAACACTCCTTCTCTAACTCAGCCAACTGAGTCGCCACTTCTTCAATGGCACTCTTTCGTTCCTCAACTACCTTCGGTGGTGTGGCGGGCTTCAGGGCATGGGTTAGTATTACATTGTCCTTTCGTAACTGGGTGATAAAAGCTCCCAGTTTTTGCGCTCGCTCGACCGGATCTAATTCTTCTATTGGCTCGAAGACATGGTTACAGGCTTCATCGATGGTCGCCTCCAACCGCACTTGAGTTTCCCATAAGGAAATTTTTTCCACACTCAGCCGATCTTGTTCGTTCTTCATCTCCGTGATCTCAGTAGCCTTCTCGGCCTGGAGGCTCTCCATCGTCTCCTTCAGCTCATCAACCACTTCCCATGTTGTTGTGACCTTTCCTTTGAGATCATCAACTTCCTTGTGGACCGCTGCATCCACCTCCTGCGACTGCACTAGCTAACTCCATGCATCACGTTCTCTATCTGCCAATTCTTGATTGGAAACTGCTTGTATGCACGCCAATGCTGGTGAGGACAGTGCATTGATATTCACTATCAAATCTTCAAACTGCTGCAACATTGTCCTAAGAGCGGCATCATCAGTCGCTATCGTAGTCGACAGAATTTGAACATTCCGGATGCGCGGCTCAGTGCTGATTCTGCCAATTTCCCTCACCATTTCTCCCTCGGGTGCCTTCTTCAAAACGATATCGCACAGGGCATCCAAGTGGGTGGTGACCACATGGAAACCTTCATCCACCTTCTCCGTCATGGCCCGAGCAGTCGTATTGGTTACCTCAGTAACCTCATGAATGAACCATCCTAACTGATTTTTTATGGCTGACGACACCCCACTGATCGTACCATGCTCATGGCGTGCCTTCGTCCACCCTTCCTCAATGTCATTGCCAATTTCATGGTCTGTCAAGGTCTTTGTCAATTCTTGGTCTAATTCATGGTGACTCTGCTGGTCCCGTGCTAATAGCCAATCGTCTGGGCCTTTCACCGGTTCTCTAGCCTCAATCTCAGCCAACCCTATGGGTTTGCACCATTTAGACGACCAATCGTTCACAATGGAATCCAGTGCTTCTGTCGTCACCTTGTAAGGGGTTAACAACCATTGCTTATCAAGGTCGCATCGGGCTTGCACATAAATGGCATGTAGCCGAATCACGAACACCATAATCTGCTTAAACTTTGTCGTGGTTTCCTCAGATAGCCACGGCACCTATACTACTGCATCATAGAGAATCTCCCAATGAAACCATAACTACAACGTGCAATCCCGGAGTCACTCTTGCTCACATACCCACCACAAGTTTTGATATCGCTCACCCTAGATCTCTTTCGCGGCCTCAACCTCCATACCTTAATAAGTGCTGGGCTCCTTCCAAGCCACAAATGCAATCAAAATCAACAGCCAGCTATATGTGAAGGAGCCCTTCCCAGCTTGGGCAGTGGAGGCATCCTCCGCCAATTGGTTCAGCAGAAACAAGGAACAATTCATCTGGACACCTTCTGCGCATGCCATGATCCCCGAATTACACTGATTAGGTCGACCGCCCCGAACCACCTTGCAGGACAATATCTTGGTGCTAGTGAGAACCACCTTATCGTTGATACTGTTGGTGCGATAACCATGATCATCTCATTCCAACTCATAGCGGTCAACCAACTGATTCACCCTCTTTTTGTTGTTCTCCTTCCCTCGGAAGTATTGCGACAGGTCTATCCCATCTTTGGGAAACCCGGTAATGGTCGCAATCAGGTCGATAGTGACCAGAATCCTTGTATCTAGCCACAATGAACCGTCGTGGAAGCAGGCCAGCAGCTGCTTCACACAAGCGTTAACCTTCAGCAGTCATCCAAAATGCAGCATGTTAATAAGGCCCAACAAGACATCCTAGTTCAGCCCCCATGCCCAGTATTGCGGAATCAACATCCTAATGGTTTGTGACTCTAGCACATAGGGGTCCAAGGAAATTTCCGGATAGGCCACCATATCATGATCATCATACTTCAGGTGAATCAATGCCTGCACAATATCAGCAGAGCACTCCATCCCAGCAGGGAGCGCGGGAAGCCTCAATGGATACCTCTGGTGTAACATCCCCTTCCATCACCAAATGCAGGGAAGGAAACATTAAAGACACACCGGGCTTTTGGCAGACTTAGCCCCAATATTTTTACTCATAAAAATTCATAACAATTAAAAACTTCTGTGTGCAGATTCAGACTTCAATAAAACACAACGAAATTAAACATAACAACACACATAAGCATAGATTCGCATCATCATACTTATTTCAAGCAATTAATAGTCAGAGAATTCAATCCCCTTCTTATGCTACTTCATATCGATTTTATTAATCATGAAGAATAATCATTCAAATAACACATTGCAGAACACAGATTGTATATAATTTAATCCACAAAGAATACTTATCTTGCAACGGAAATGTCCCACGACTGGCTACGTGAGAGCAATGTTCCACCCAACCATAGATATTTGTCCTGCTTGTATTCTTTCAGCTGAGAGATCACCCCCGAGCTGGGCTGTGTATCCACTAAGGAGGAACTAGATGGCTCACTCACAGTCAGGGTTTCACTCAGACAACCATGCTAAGCCAACACACAGTTGGGTTTTTCAAGTATGCAATGGAAAATGGAGGAGGATGCTAGTCCACTGAGCTCAATCCCAGAGCCACATACACTTCAAGCTGGACTCAGCAATCCCATCCTTTGTTCATACATCCACTCTTGGATTTCTCACAACTCTATCACAAATAACCCCAAATCCGTCACTGATTTTCTGGGTTGTTAAAACTGGGTTTTTCCATGGATTTTGGGGTAGCTATTGGTCCCAAATTCGCCCCAAGGCTCATACCAATGGATCCCCCATTGGATTTTTCTACCCAATACCAAATATTGACGTTTTTGGCTTCCCAAAATGTGGGTTCTCTCATAGTTGCGATTTCTAGTTTTCTCCCTGCTGGGAACTCGTTTTTGGATGGGTAATGATGCTGGGTTCCTTCACCATGAAATGGGGATGAGAATGAAGCAACTCCCAAGAGGTAGAGTGACTTGTGGCACAAGTAAAGAGAGCTCATTACTGCCCATACGAATTCCTGGGCTGCCCATGCTCCATCAAAGTCATTGACTTAATTCTTCAACCAATTTCTTACAACAGGAATAAATGTCATCTAGAAAAGTCAAATGGGTTCTCATAATGACATATGGCAACCTATGGTTCACTCCCTTGGCCCCCTCACCACTCCCTAGTGGATACAAGTGGCCCCTTCTCATTTGTTTCCTCCATAGCTAGTTTTGGTATTTTATATTGCATGATGTTTATTTACATCCTATTACAATTTCCATGGCTTAAGAGCACATGGGCATCAAATATCAATGTTTTCCCTTTTAAATCAAAATTCAGGCTTTCACTAGCGGGGCCTTGACCTTGAGCTCCACGCTAGGAAAACATACATCACATGTACACATTATTTACATTAAATGCTAATACATCCTAAGAGTCAGAATGGGATATTACATCTGGTTTCTGTTCACTTTGAGAAGTAGTGCACCCGGCCGGCGAGTGGGGACATACCTGGGGATGTCGACAGTAGACAATCCCTCCCATGTAGTGGACTCATCAATTCTGCGACTAGATTGTCCCTCCTGTACTTGAACCTCTTCCATCACCACAGTGGATGATCTAAGCTGCCTCTTGCTTTGCGGTGACTCAAAATGTGGACCTCCCCGATGCTTCTTAGCGATAACTGACGCTCCCACCGGCATGTTGGCAACTTCCACTTCATGATTTACTTCCTCCTCCACAACAACAACAAGATTGAAGGGAGACTCTACTTCGCTGGAGATTTCGATCATCTCTAGCTCTCCTGGCATACCTAACTCAACTCACCGAACTCCAGGGGATGGTGCAACGCCACTCACAATCTTAACTCAGCGCAGAACACCCATACGCCGCAAGTTCAACTGAACCTTGCCCGACTCACAACTGCGCTCACCAGTCAGCAATGACACTCTGCAACACTGTACAATATTGCACACTTAACAATTGAATTCTCTTGGTGCTTTCCGACCAACTTCGACCCATTCTTATAGCATCCAATCCGATCCTTCATGATCATCACTAACTCTGATCCAGGTGGATATCGGTGGCAGCCCACCTCTTCCAACTGGCTCAAAACAGTCTTCTGGCAATTTTGGTAAATTACTATTTTTAGCAGTTTTTCGGGTCCTGAACTTCCGGAGCCATTTTGAGGCCCTAAACGACATTTTTTGGCGATTTGGGGGACCCAATGGTTGCCAAAGGCACGCATTTGGGCCCAATCAAAAGTTGTAAATCTCGGTTATACCTTTCCAATGGGCTATCGAGCGCCCTAAACGGAGATCGTATGCAAAAGTTATGACCCCGGGAAGTTGACTGTTCAACTAACCACCTTGGGGCCGCAAACTTTATGACGGTTCATCTTCTAGGGTTAGGTTTTTGGATGTTTGGGATTCTTTCCCTCATACTTATGATAAATAGGCCCTTTCGGCCTCTCTTTGTATTCATCTTGGCACGAATGAGCATAGCGGCCACATCTCTTCTCAGAGATAGCTACCACCATTCCAGCTATTGTATTTTACAGTCTGTTCTATTTCCGCTATTTAATAGAATATGTGTTTACTGTATCACTGTGTTATTTGCAATATATCTCTGTATATGATTCTGTATATGCTATCTTTTGTTTCATTCCCACATAAATCCGGATCAGTGGTATCAGAGCAGTCTGCTCTTTGATTGTTTCTCGGTGCATGTCCCCGATGAGGTCAGGATATAGAGAGTTGGGTCTCGAACTAGTTTCACTTGGGGAAGACCACTCTCGCCGCCCCAAACGGCCTCCCATGGCGGAAGAAAAGAGAGACGATGGAGCAGTAGATCCTATCAATTTGTTGCTCGAGGAAGCCCTCGCGCGACAGAGGAACGAGATGATGGATAATTTCGCCCAAATCCTTCAACGCATGCCAACAGCGGCAAATGCACCCTCAACGAGCAGCCATTTCGGAGATACAACTCCCTTCAAGGTACAAGTTAATTTTGATATCCCTTTATTTGAAGGCCAAATCGATGTCGATGCCCTAGATAAATGGTTGAATCTACTAGAAGGGTATTTCTCTGTCCACAAATTTTTCGACAGGGAAAAGATCATCTTTGCGCTCCTTAAGGCCGTCCCCCATGTCAAAAATTGGTGGGAAACTTATTGTGAGCAAAACTCGTCAGACGAGTCTGGATTGTTTGAATATTCCAATCCCACTTGGGCCTCTTTTATAGATGTCGTCAAGGAACAATATTACCCTATTGGAAACTATGATGACCAGTACACAAAATGGACCATTCTGCATCAAGAGAGGGACCAAACGGTGTCGAAGTACACCAACAAATTTCATACCTTGAGCACAAAGCTAGGTATCAAGGACTCCGAGCGGCACCTAGTACTGAAATATCGCAGTGGCCTACACTGGTACATCCAAACAGAGATGGATTTCCTGGAAATCTCTTCACTCAGATCCGCCTATCGATATGCTGTCAAAATTGAGCAGAAATTTCAGCAAAAGAACAAGCGTGACTTCGGACCTGCGCAGAAGCAGGGCAAGGGAAACTATGGCTCGCAGAACACGGGGCAGGAAAAGGACAACCAGTCCCAACCACAGGCGAAGAAGGGTAAAGAAAAGACAAAGAAGGACACCGGGAAGTGGTGCGAGTTCCACAAAAGCCCCTGGCACAACACTGATGAATGTCACTCAAAACAGTCATTGGTGGCTGAGATCAAAGCTTCAGAATCAGATCCCAGTTCCGATTCTGACTCGGAACCTAATTTCACAGCCGCGCGAAAAGGGAAGCAGATCATTGATGCAGAACCCAGTGTCGTTGTTGCCACCACACAGATTCAACCAGAGGAGCCTGAAGAGTCGGAGGCAGAGGAGCGCCTTTTCCACTCACAGATGTGGGTGAAGGGAATTCCCCTACACTTTGTTGTGGACAGCGGCAGCCAGAAGAACCTGATCTCAGAAGAAGTCATCAAGAGATTGGAGCTACCAACAACACCACACCCACAACCATACACCATTGGATGGCTAAGCCAAGGACGAAGGATCTGTGTCAGTCACCAATGTCGCCTACCATATGGCATCAAGCCCTTCAAAGATGAGGTATTGTGTGATGTGGCCCCACTTGAAGTATGTGATGTTCTTTTAGGACAACCATATATGTGGAAGCGTCATGCTGTATATGAATCACGACCTCGCAGTGTCATTGTCACTTTGGGAGGACAACTCTATCGGATACCAGAGATAGTTGCACCTACCCCAAACGAGCAGGGAAGGAAGATAATCTCCCACACTGGGAAATTTTCCCTATTCGCAATTGCCACTAAAGGAGAACATCATATCGCAGAGACATCCACAACCTCTGCCCATCATTCCTCTACTCAGCAGAAACAAGAAAAACAGAAGTTTAGTGCAGCATCGCCTATTCGAGTTCCTTTGCAGTGCAAGGCCACGCATTCAAGGTGCTCCCCCAAAAAGAAACCATCAACACCAATGCAAAATACCACAACAACCAAAACTGTTGAACAGCTCCAACGCAGCCAGCAACAACAATTCCAGCCCTCTGAAGATTTCAAAGAAAGGCAACCTTTCTGCTTCAGCAAATGTCGCATCAAGAGCTCAACTCGACACACAGCTCGACATATGATAAGGGATTTAACGCAATGGAGACCATTGCTTCCTAAGGAGGGAGGATTGATCCAGGTGGATATCGGTGGCATCCCACCTCTTCCAACTGGCTCAAAACAGTCTTCTGGCAATTTTGGTAAATTACTATTTTTAGCAGTTTTTCGGGTCCTGAACTTCCGGAGCCATTTTGAGGCCCTAAACGACATTTTTTGGCGATTTGGGGGACCCAACGGTTGCCAATGACACACATTTGTGCCTATTTGAAAGTTGTAAATCTCGGTTAGACCTTTCCAACGGGCTATCGAGCGCCCTAAACGGAGATCGTATGCAAAAGTTATGACCCCGGGAAGTTGACTGTTCAACTAACCGCCTTGGGGCCGCAAACTTTATGACGGTTCATCTTCTAGGGTTAGGTTTTTGGATGTTTGGGATTCTTTCCCTCATGCTTATGATAAATAGGCCCTTTCGGCCTCTCTTTGTATTCATCTTGGCACGAATGAGCATAGCGGCCACATCTCTTCTCAGAGATAGCTACCACCATTCCAACTATTGTATTTTACAGTCTGTTCTATTTCCGCTATTTAATAGAATATGTGTTTACTGTATCACTATGTTATTTGCAATATATCTCTGTATATGATTCTGTATATGCTATCTTTTGTTTCGTTCCACATAAATCCGGATCAAACTCCCTCATTAAGTTGACCGAAATTCTGTATTAATGACTCAAATCCGCCATCGATCCTATCAGCCGATCGACTGGATCTGCCATTAATGCTCATCATTCAAACAAGCGTCGTTAATTAGCCGTCTTAACTTTTAGCATTTATTGTTGATTTGAACTGGTTGCGAGCCTACCACTGTCGTGGACCGCTCCTAACTTATGGCACAAGCATGCCTACCTGCGCATTTCATTCTTGTCGGTGTGCCACCCTACCACTGAGCAACCTGCAAAAGTTTTTTTTGTTTCCCCGATGCAACTCAGGCATCGTGTTGTTCCAAGCCCGACTGATAGGGATTTAACCTACTGCCATTAATCAATTTTGGGAGCATCGCTTTGTCCAACTGCTGCAACTGTACTACGCCTCCTGAAGTGATGCTACTGATGCGATATGGACCAAGCTAATGCATCTGCAATTTTCCTGGATGTTTCATAAACTTACTGTCATACAACAGTACCATGTTGCCCTACTGAAATTGTTTGTATTTGATGTGGCGATCTTGCCAAGCCTTCTCGCGATCCTTCTCCATGCCCTGGTGGAATCCTACAATAAAGAAATCTTCCTCCAGCTGTACTAACTATGCTAGACGTTCTTCTAATGCTGCTGCAGCATCCATATTGGTCTTTGCCGCTATGCGCAGACTCAGAACGATGTACTCCATTGGCATAATCGCTTCTTGTCCAAACACTAACTTGAATGGTGTCCTTCCTGTTAGCTGTTTACATGTGGTGCGATACGCCCACAACACTGCTGGTATTTTCAAATCCCAGTCATCGTGGTTCGCATTGCACACCTTTGTCAGCACATGCTCCAATATCTTGTTGAAAGCTTCCACCGTGCCATTTCCCTGCAGATGACATGGCGTACTCTTCTTATGCTTATCTGCAGTTCCTCCGTCAATGCGCTGATGGTGCGATTGAGAAAGTGGCTGCCTTGATCACTCAGCAATATCTTGGTGCAGCCGAAGCGAGTGACAATGTTGTCGAACAAAAACCGTGCAGCCATGGCCGCAAAACAATCAACGACTGGTGTAGCCTCTGCCCATCTTGTCAAATAATCTGTCACCATGATGATGTATCATGCACCAATGCGCTTCCCTGGGGGATTGATTGGTCCCACAAAATCCACTGCCCATTTGTCGAATGGCTGCAGTGTTAGCTGAGGCATCAGTGACATATCATTTCTCTTGGATGGCATCCCAGTTTTCTAACAAACATCGCAGGACTGCGCATAGTCGGTCGCATCATTGTGCAGCATGGGCCACTAGACCCCCACACGAAGCACCTTCCTGGAAGTCGCACCACCACCATAGTGCCTTCCAACCACACCTGCATGTGCTTCTGATAAGATCTGCACTTGCTCATGTGGCGAGACACATTGTTGCAATATCTCATCTGCACCCATCTTGTATAACTCTCTTGTGATTAGCTGGAAATCTACAGCCTTGACTACCAACTACTTCTTCTAACTAGTAGTGAATTCCTTTGGTGGAGTACCTATCGCCAGAAACTGAATGATTTCTTCAAAATAGCCATTGGCTACTTCAACCTTAAACAATTTCACATTAGGTAATCTGTCTTCAATGTTAGTTGGCTCCTCTCCTGTTTCAATCCGTGATAGATGATCAGGGCCAACATTCAACCGCCCTGGCTTCACAATTACTTCAAAATCAAACTCTTGAAAAAGAAGTATCCATCAACATATCTTCCCCCCCAAAACAGGCTTATTGACCAGGTATTTTAATGCAGAGTGGTCTGTGAACATCTTAAAATGTTCACCCAATAAGTAGTGTCGAAACTTCTGCAATGCATAGACCATTGCCAGACCTTCCCTCTCGGTAGTGGTGTAATTCCTTTCTGTGGATGACAACTTCCGACTTGCAAAAGCAATAGGGTGATCGAGATCCCCCTCTCCTGGTTGCGCTAGCACCACACCGAGTGCAATCGACGATGCATCAACATGGACATGGAACTCCTTACTCCAGTCCAGAAAGACCAGTATCGGTGCCGAATCCATCTTCGTCTTCAGCGTCTCAAAGCTATCTTGACATTCAGGGCTCCATTGAAATACTGCATCTTTTTTCAATAGCTTCTCCATAGGGGCGGTGATCGCTGCATATCCCCTGATGAACTTGCGATAATACCTACTATGCCCCAATTTCGCCCTCAACTGCTTAACATTAGTCGGTGGTGTTAAGCTCAAAATGAGCGCAATCTTTACTGGATTGACTAACAACCCTTGTTTGCAGACAATGTGACCCAGCAATATCCCAAACGGTGCATAAAAGATGCACTTCTTCAAATTCAGCGATATCTGATGCTGTCGACAACGCTCCGGCATCAACCGTAGATTGGCCAGATGATCATGGATCAAACCATAGACTGTCCAATCATCCATGTATACCTACAAAAACTTCTAAATGAAATCCCAAAACGCAGCAAAAACAACCCGTGAGAAGATCGTAGGTGCATTCTTCAACCCAAACGCAGCACGGTGTACTGAAAACAACCCCATTTTGTCACAAACGTTGTCTTGTGGCGGTCTTCCTTTGCAATGCAGATTTGATGATAGCCCGAGAACCCATTCATGAAAGAATATATCTCCTGGCCACCCACACCTTCGAGTACTTCATCAGTAAACGGGGTCGGAAAGGGATCATGCAAGTAGGCATCATTCAACTTCGGCAAATCGACACAAATGCGCACCTCGCCAGTCTTCTTGTCCTGCACCACCATAGGACTAATCCATTCTGACTCTTCGACCGGTTCAATGATACCAACATCCAACATGCAATCAAGTTCTACCTTGACCCTCTCCTTATGTCGCGGATTCAGCTAGTAGGGTCGCTACCTAATCGGTTTAGCATCTGGTTTCAAGGGGTTCTTCATCTCACCTAAATCACCCAAGATACCTTTCATCTTAGAAAACTTCATAAGATATAGGTCTTGGAATTCGTGCAGCAAATCAGTGACCTTTCCCATCATCTCATCATCCCAATAATCTCCAACATTCGCGAACTTGGGAGTGGCCTTTGTCCCAATATTGATCTTACAGAGCTTCAATGGCTGGCTGATCGGATCACTTGGCGCATCAGGTGCTATCACATCGTGACTTCCTTCAGACTCGGGAATATTGATATTCCACGGATCATCACCATCTTCAGGCCCACCGGTGATATTGTTACATTCCATCATGGATTGCATCTGGCAGTGCGCATGCGGGTCCGCGGGATATGCTACTGGGACAACCTTAAGAACCACATCGCGGATGAGCTGCAAAACATTATTGACATTAGGGTTGGCATCCATGAAGCTAAACGTATGAGTGAAGCATACCGTCAACTCCACCCAAGTGGTAATTTCTCCTCGCAACTCGGCTGCAGTATACAAGGATCACAGCATCTCATCTAAAGTATGGATAAAGGCATGGACCCACTCATCTCGCGGTCGCGATGCCCACAATGTCTGACATTCCCTCAGATGACTTCTAGGGTTATTTCAACCATCATATTTCCCTACGTGGTAGACCTCGATATCGCCGAAACGAACCGTCATCAATCTCCTACATTGTGACCCTTCATTAATTGATTTCTTGTGTGTCGCCCACCAGCGTGTTGGAGTAGCCTTCAGTGCTTCTTCTAATGCCAGCAGTCACTGGGGTTCTAAAATGCTTTCCTCGATCTCTGCAAGAAAGTTGGACAAACCAAGAAGCCCGTCGTATACTGGAAGTGTAACCATTTCAGTCACAATGCGGCATAACGATTGTGTGACTAACCCGCACTTGTAGAGAAATACCTCGTGTAAGCAGTTTTGCTAGTGTTCTAACGCATCATCAGAGTCGGAAGACGCAGAGCTGTCACTACGCCATCCCAGCTCACCATTGGTAGTCGGATGAATATAGTCTTCAGAAATATTGAATGCATGGTCCCATCCACTGGGATGTTCGTCCTTCATTGGCTCAATGTATCTGCATCCTTCAGCCGGATCCAACGGGGCTATGACTCTGAGATCGTGGTTTTCAAGAGTCATCATCCACCACTTGAAGTTGATTATTGCTCCACTGTCATTAGCCCATCTGATCCCCAGCAACGTGGGATACGAGATTCCTCCTTCAACCACTTCGATGACGTCAAAGTCAACATAGGTCTTCATGCCCTCAATGTCCACCACCAGGTGTGGGACTCTCCCAATCGGGGGGCTCCCCATTTTCTGCCATGCCTGCTTGGTTAAGATGTTGACATTCGAACCAAGATCCAGAATAACTGAATCAACATCATAGTCCCCAATTTGTATGTTCATGTGCATCTCCTTACAAGTCTTTCATCGATGTAAGGAGTTTATCGTGGACTCTTGCCATCCCTTGGTTGGTCATCGTAGCAACTCCTTGATCTCAACTAGAGCAGTAGGACCTCTTGCCAACAATAAGCAGCTCTTGAAATTTTTTTGCAATGTTCCAGATGGTACCGACGGACCTACCTCTGTAGTAGCATAAAAAACAGGGGGCATATCGCAAATGATAGCTTTATTGAGGTCTTGGCCCATCGCGCGACGTGCTTGAAAGAACACATCACGTTTGGATTCAATGTCAAATGAGACCTTCTTCTACCTGGCCAGTCAAAAAAGCAATTATGGGCTATCCCCTCCTGTTACTGCACCTCCCCTTGTGATGACTGTGACAACCACATCCTGTGGCCTTGGCTCTGCAGAAATTGTTGCAACACTCACACCTTGATTATGGTTCAATGGTGGATTCCCTGGTTGGTTCACATTTGGATTAGCATTCTGATTTGGGTGTTGGCTCTGGTTCTGCGCCGGTTGCTGCACCTAATTCTGTACTGGCTGCTGCACCTGATTCTGATTCTACAATTATGGAATATTCCTTGCTTGCCATCGTGCAATCAACTATGGGAAGTTCTCCACTGTATGATTTGTAACAAAGAAAAATGTACACTGCATCTACAAGTGTGGGCAGTCATGCTCATAGTTCCCCCATACCACACAGTGATAACACTGAATAGATCCACGACCTCCTCGTCCTCCTCCGTGACCAAATCCTCCACTACGTCCACCCCAGAATCCTCCCCGGAATCTTCCCTACTGTTGGTACTACGGTTGGTTGTACTGTTGATGCATAGGAGATGGTTTCATGCCCTGCCCTTGTTGCGCATATTGTGGTTGCTGAATGTACTATGGCTACTGTGGAGCCATTTGCATCGGAGCATATTGCGGCATAAACTGTTGTGGTTGTTGCTATGGTACAAACTGTACCTGTGGTTGAGGTAGCAGTTGGGATACCTACGACTACGGTTGCGGTTGTTGTATGGCACGCTGATCGTCCTTTACATGGAATGCATCGTACGTTCTCTCATGAAGCAACCCATATGCCCATCAATCTTTGTCATCATGTCCCATAGATTTACAGAATGTGCAATACAGATTCATCGGTTTGGTGACCATCTTCTGCATGTATGGACATTCCTCATGGCGGTGCCCATATACTTGACAAACGCAACACCATGGCATGCCACCACCACTCAACAGGTTTGGTGCTCCTGACACCAGATAATTGCGGAAGTCAGGGAAATTGTACTTAGTATGCCCTTCTCCTCGACATCGCGTACACCATACTTCTTCGCACTGCTCCTTGCCCTTCTTCAGATCTTGTAGCTATATGGTCAAGTTAGCCAGCTGTGTCTGTATCTATGACATCCCAGCTGCATTTTCACCAATCAGTGATGTCTCCAACCGCATTGCAATCTCTAGAGCTTCACTGGGCGTCGTAATGCTATGTTGAATCAGTGGTAGTTGAATATGCGGTAGCAGTGCCGTGATGAACCACTCTTTGTGTTGGACAATGCTCATATCAAAACTAACCCTCGCCATCAATGTATTAAACCGCTGGTCAAAATCCCACACCGTCTCATTGGGATACTGCTTAATTTCTTTCAATTCTGTAATATATTGTGCTTCAGACTTGGGTTTTCTAAATTCTGCAATCAAACCATCCCTGATGTCATCTAGTGTCTTCTTCGGAGCTCCTGTAGGGACTAGAAAAAACTTCATAAACCAGTCTAATGCACGACCTCGCAGAGTTGTCACTAACTGTCCTTTCTTAGCATTATCATCAGTGATCTATTTTACGGTCCATATCGCTTCACACAAAAACTAGTACTGCTCTGGGTTATCTGTCCCATTCCCATGGAATAGCTGCAATTTAGCATCCTCACCTGCCATCCTGGGCTTCCTTCCTGTAGTCGCTGAACTACTAGAAATAAATTTTTATTGAACCAGTGGGGTCAAAGTTGTGTTTCTTACTAGTTGACAGATAGTGAGCAGAGGTGTGGGTATGTTGCTGCTGGGGTTTGGTCATGCCTCTATCATGGGCATAGCCTGGTTGTCCTTGTCTAGACCGTGAGGTTGCTTCGTCCCGTGTGGTCTTCCTTCACAAACTTGCAGTTCAATCACAACAGGACCTTCTCCTCTCCTCTGCCTCTTTTCCTATCGAAACCTCGCTCCTCCCCTTGTAAGACCACTCTCTTCGTCAGCTTCGCTCATAGTCTCATCATGAACTACACCCATCTACCCCTTATCATTCCATGTACCGCCCCCCCCCCCTCGCCATCGCGATACCCACGGCCTCTGCCCACCAGGATGTTTAATGATCTAGATGCATCTTCAATATACCCTTCTTGCAAATAAGCATCTTAATGGACAGTTTAAGTGACAACAGAAACCTTCTCCGGGGTTCACGGAAGAAATATCTTTCAGCTTCACTATAATACTTTTTCGCATCAACCGCAAATTCAGTGATATACCCTTCCAAGATGCTATCAAGCCACACTTCGATAGATCGTGATGCTTTTTTGTCTACTTCTTGCATTTCTTGGATCAACTACGGGGTCCAGGTCATCGGCTCACCACCCTGGAAGGTCCTCTTCTGAAAGGTCAACTTTGCCAACCACTCATATAAAATGACTGGGAATTCACAGCAAAACCATTTGTGCGGACCGTCATGAATATATCTTCCCACCCACTGATCTACTGTCAGTTGAGTGTTCCGACTTTCTTCTTTAGCAAATTCCTGCAACTTTTGATCAAACCAGCTTTGTATCTCCGGTTGTATCGGATGCCACAACATATCCTCCTTTCACTTCGCACACGGTCCTAGCAACGGAACCATTTGTTGACTCAAACCCAATCGACAGGGGTTCCCATCACTGTCGACACCAACCCACCATGATCTCCCTGAGCACCAGCCTAGACAGGTTTTACCCTGTCCAACAACACCTGCAGAGCAGATGAGGTCTCACCCGAGATGTTCAAGGGAGAGTCAACAGAACCATGTTTCCACCAAATGAAGGAGGATGTTTGTGGAAACAATCACTTAAACTTATTGCAACATTTAGAAATAGATCTATGCATTTAACTTTGACATCATTGTATTTATTGCATCATTCAAAAGAAACATTTATCGTAGCAAGTATAATAGTAAAGCATTAATTGCAGCAAGAAAACATAGCATCATTCATATATCGCAACATGCATTACCATAAGTGAACATAAGATACATAGGGATTTCGCAAAACAGCTCCATCATGTCATATTAGCTTAGCAAAACCCAGATACAATATCTCCACAAAACACATATCTGACAGATAACTCAGACGCATACCAAGATCAGATCTCCATTCACATTAAGATTCGGTTATGCTCTCCCTCTCTCTCTCCCTATACAACACATATGACTCTATGAGTATAAATAGGCTTCCGCCTTTACATTGCTTGTCCACTTAATAACAACTTCCTAACCGACGCTTTGAGAAAATGACCCAAAATCTAACTGATGCGGTCCAAATGACCCAAAAACCCGCATACTGCGGTACAATTTAACCCAAAATTACATAACATACAGTCCAAATGACCCAAAACCTGCATACTGCATTACAATCGACTCAAAAATACATAAAATAATCTCCTTTGTGCCCAGCTCTCCACCTTCCGCGATGTCTTTTGACTTGTCGCAACATTCGCAATGCTGCGATGCTACCTTACCAAACCGCCTGCCAACAAGGCCCTTTCCGCTTGGTATGGGTCAGGTCATTTATCCAGTAATGGATATTTGAGGGTGCAATATTATGCTTTTTAGTAGCTAATCTAATTGAATATCCATTGAATTCTACGTCATCAATTGCAGCCCTCATGTCCTACTTTGTCCATCCTCTTATAGCATTGATCTTTTTCGTTTCACTGGAACCATGCACTGTGGAAGATGGTGGCACTGAGGTTGATGGTGCCATTGTGGGTACTGGTGGCACTGAGGTTGATGGTATCATTGTTGTTAATGGTGGAACCATCTCATCTACATGAGCATTCTCAAAATTTTCCAGAACATTGATCTCATTCGAATCCCGAGCTATGTCCTCAAATGATTTAGTGACACAAAACTATGTACCCCAGGAACCTTGATATCTTGTTTTCCTTGGACGAGGAGCACTATTGACTCTTTACATGGCAAGGAGAACCTGGAAAATTATCACAGATACTTGTATCAAACAAATATGTAGATTTGAAGTTTCTGCAAGTTTTTTTTGTTGTAATAGACATATTAGAGATCTAATCGAATGGAGTTCATTGACATAGTAAATTGGAAAGATGATCACGCGTTTGGTCAGAAATATGGATTTCCCAATAAAAGAGTGAATATGCATGGCCAAGTCAAGGAAATTTAATCAAAGGCAATGTGGAATTTTGGATTTTGTAGGTATTACAAAATGTGCAATGTGCAATTTTGGATTATGTATCTATTATCAAAGTCAATGTGAATGCTAAAAGTTCGGTATAAGGGAAAGAATAACCATATCATGATGGATTCTGTAGCTATTACAAATAATGTCAATGAGGATTTCAAAAAGGTTTGAGGTGTTTCGAGCCAGCTTTCTTGGACTTAATATGGGTATTATGTTACAGTCACCTAGTAAAACATATAAATGCATTTACTTAGGCACATAGAAAAACACTGAAGGTGACGAAGAGTGAGTTCATGGATACCTAAGAAGTGTTATTAATTTTTAAGAAGGCATCCAGTGACTATGGATGAGTCCCCTCCTCTGTTGTTCTTAATAGTATATGACGAGTGATCCTTGATCTCATTGTTGTGTGATGTGTATCGCTTGAAGTTACCATCTCTAATTTGATTTCCAATTTCATAACTTTACATGATCATGTCTTTTTATTTATGTCAATGTTTTTGTTGGCATGGATAGTCCTAGTTAGTGAATTCATTATGAAGTGAAAAAAAAAATCTACAACATTTAGTGATTCGATAGTTAATTTTTATAGAAACTCATATTCCTATTTTCTCCTATGTCTATGGTGTAGTTTTTTATGACTATTTAGGTAGCAGTCTGAAAGTAAAAAGGGCTCTAGAATGTTGGCATGCAATCTATTTTTTGTAATTTTGGTAATGTATCTTGACTGTAATGGAGAGATTGATCCATGGTAGTTTTCTAGAAATTGTGGTGAAGCAGACTATGTAACATTGATTCCTTGGTGTTGAATAACAAGTTACAGTTGTTTTCTTTGTGAAAAATCAATAAACTTCAGAAAGTAAACATGTAGATGAGAAGAAAGGCAGTGTTACAACATTATTATTTAGCATCATGCACATTATTGGTTCTGAAACCTAGAACAGAACACTCATAATGTTGTTGAAACATAGAAGGAATAACATGAAACAGTAAATTTAGGCGGTTGATTGATCTGAAACCTGGAAATTGTATGAATGTAGATAGTGTTGATGCACTGTAAGACTATTGACAGTGTCGATGCAATGTATGAATTCCTGGTCTGTTGATTGTTTCTCATGCTTCGTTTGAATTCATGGGATGCAAATGGGATTCAATTGTAGGCAAAGAGCTGAAATATATAGTTTTATGTTGTTCAAACTGATTGGTGCATGGAATTGACATGGATTGCAAACATGTATTTCAGAATGGGTTCCTGTGATTGAGTTGGCTCTAATCCAATGGATAAGAATTCAAATTTGTTGATCCATGTGCTTTCAAAGAGTTTAATTGATTATTTGATGTTGTTTTATAGGGTGGGTGTCATTTATTGCATTGGGAGGTTTGTATTGTTGAGAAAACACGGATCGGAAGCTGACCTCTAGGCCATTTGCAATTGCAGGTGTTAATGGATGATGGGATATAAGCACTTGCTTTTTGTGGATTGTTGCTCCAAAGGAAATCTGTGAGGGCTTATCTAATGGGCAATACATACTTGTATATTTAGCAAGATAGGATGTTTTGATGTTTTATTTGGTATTTATGTTAGGATTTGATTGGATATCAGTTGGAAAAGATGTTTTGTACTGTTGGCATTAAAGTGGCTCTTTTTTGGCAGCTATTGGCCTAGTCAGTTAATGAAGACTTTTTGGACTTAATTTAATGGTTTTTTATGCATTTAAAGAATACCCTCTTGTGGGTAAATGGTGTTTAAGTGTTCATGTATTGCGTGCTGATGTGACTGGAACCATCAACACTACTGGTCCCTACACAACAATAGGAGTCTCTCCCCTACGCACTTTGGATACGCTTTGAAGTGTCAATGAATACGATTCAATGGCGTCATTCTACACTTTCAATATTTAATATAATGACATAGAATTTAGAATTTCTTAATATTTATATTTTGTGGCTTTCCAAGTGTAAGATTCCAAATCAATCAGATATTGAATTGTATATAGAAGTTAAAATCAATGCAATTGTCACCTTAGGGTTACTACATGATTAAATATATTTTGACTTGATTTTCAATTGTATATGGAAGACAAGGCACTCCAATTTTCAAAATGGGGTTGTTGCATGATTCAACATAGTGTGACTTCTACCAACATGCTAACATGGCTGCATTAATGTATAATTTATACCAGAACCTACATTCAGAAGATTTCAATTTCGACATTTCGATCCATATATTAATGTAATTTAATATTTTATTTTTATATATTTTAATTGGTGTACTCTTTTCAATAAGAAAAAACCATTTTATCTACTATTCACATATAGAATTAAGATAAAATATTACATAAGTATTCCCAAGATCGAAACCCTCTCAGTATTGAGGGAAAGCTACGAGAATGATCGGAGGGAATCAAAACGATGGTCGATATAGCCGACCAACCAAATCACAATGTCTCAAATCAGAGGAAACACAAGAAAAATAGCTAACAGAGGTAACCATAACAAACCTATGAAAATAAGAGACATAATACAAACCACCATTGGGAGAAACATGGCGTAGGCCATCGAAGCCAAGATCGCCACCCCGAAAAATTGTTGTAGTTTAAAAGTTTTATGAATTTGATTTTTTGCACATAAAATAAAGGGAATGGAAATCAACAAAAAATATTTTGGATGTATGGAATTGTAAATATTAATTATTAACATTGCAAAATCAAGTTGTAAAAGAGTTATTTGAACATGTTGAATGTATGTTTGCACACAAATAAAGATTTCAACAATAAAAAAATTGCAATTTTACATTTTCCCAAATTGAATTTGGGTGGAGAGGATAACACTCATATAAACCACTGAAACTAAACCCAATTAACAAAATTTAATTTATTACTATTATTGTTAGAACACCCGTTTCTAATGGAAAAACAAGGACAAGAAAGGACAATCAAAGACAAAAGGAAATAGGTGTGAATGCACATTGTTTCGTTTAAAGGATATACATATAAATACAACATAAGTGATGCTTGGTTTCATCTTCCAAGCTGTCCCTTGGAATCCTCTTCACTATTCGTGTTTCTTCAATATTACCTAACCCAAGGAATAGGTTTCCAACATTCCCCCCTTAATCTAAAGGGGTGAATATAAGTCCAAGAAGAGAGTTGAAAATTAGAAGTGGACAACTATCAAATGCTGAACATCTCATACTTGATAATATGATAATTTTCCAAGTAATTTAGCTATAAGTTAGTGTCTTCTACTAATAGAAAGTGCTCTCTAAATCTCTTGGTTTTGAGATCACCACAAACCAAAAGCTATCATAATTTGATGTCTTCTACTAAATGGTGGTTTAAGGATAACCATAAATTCTGAAACTTGGCACTAAATTTGGTTCTGGATCAACGGTTCCCTCTGTAAATTGGCTCTAACTCAGTTTCTATCTCAATTGTTCCCTCTAGAACTTGGCTCTAAGGCTTGACGATTCCCTCTAGAAAATGGGGGTTTAAGGATCACCAAAAATTGATGTCTAGCAAAAGTTTTAAGTCTTCTACTAAATGGTGGTTTAAGGAAGACCACAAACCAAATCATGTTCTATGGAACATGGCTCTATTTATGTACTTTGGCACATCTCCGATTGTCATTGTGGTTTTGGCTCAAGGCTCTATTTGTTGGATCTCGTTCTAGTTGTGGCTGAGGCTCTCTTGTTCTCTTCCTAATTAATAGGGATCTCAATATTGAAGCATGAATATCAATCCATGACAATATCCCCTGTTGAGTGCAAGGTGACAAGAAAGAATACTTTCTACTACAAGTTGTGTCAAAACTCAGGACTAGATTCTTCAGTCTGAATGATATATTTTCTTGGTTGTTGATGACCAATGCCAAGAATGGATCCACCCATAGTGAATCTTGAATCTTGCAGGTTTCTTCAGTTTTGAGCATCTATATAAAGAATGATTATGGTTCCCACAATGCTGACAAGGATGGAGATTGAAACATTGATCCTCTGTGTGGCCAATTCAATGACATTGTTGGAACTGATGTTGATCTGCAACACGTGAAGATGAATATTTTTTAAGGAATTCAAAACTATGAAATTGGATTGGCTTGGCATAATCCAGAATATGAAATGTCACTTCCTTATCATATCCGATACTTTTTATGTGTTTGTTGTTCTTGAGTTCTTCTCAAGGTATGATGATGGGCATGGAAATATTACCTAAGTATGTTCATGATGGTCTTCATGTTCGACATCTGTCATTGTTTCACTAAATTGGTCCCATACGAATAGTTGATAGGAATCATATCCATATTCACAAAGAGGGTTGTTCTGAACAAGAACTAGTTCATAATTTTTATTCTTTTGCTTTGTTTGATCATGATGGAGTTGAATTTGGAGAAGTTCCACTTTTTCTTGTGAATCCTATGAATAAGTTAAAGAAGACTGAAGAATTTCTTTATTGATTATGACTGTATTGTCAACGTCGGTGAGTATTAGAGTGTTCCATAACTCTAATAGTGAGTTCTAGAGTGTTCCATAACTCTAATAATCTTTTAGTTTCAGCCATTTGAAAGACTAACTCGAACCTTAGAGAGTTTCTTGTAACTCCACCCTTTGACAATAATACTTAAAAACTGAAATTTTGGACTCAAAATATGAAGGGTGTTGGGTTCAATCGAGCGTGAACCCAATTTCAAACACAATTGGAATTGATTTTATTTTACACTTACAAAGAACTATTGCAAGTACCAAAAATATAAGAAAACTTAAAAAAAAAATATTGTTTGCAAGATGAATTGGTATCCAAAATGACTGCTTTATGATGCTCCAAATCCTTTGATGATTGATGATGCTTAATTAAGTTCCAATTAGACAATGTCACAAGACTCTTAGGCCATGCAATAATTAATTCAAATCTTTCCAACAACCCAACAAAAATAAACGGTACTCAAACCCCAACAATCTTTAAAATCTTCCCATATTGATTCATGGTAGGTTGTAGGTGGTTCCTACACATAAGGTTTAAGAGAGAATGCATGTATCAATATCTGGATGGAAGAAGAGTTATATAAATCCATATATGGTGAGCCCTAATCAAGAGGTCAAGCACACTAATGCTTGGCAACACCACAACTTGTAGATGGTCCACAATGCTATGTTGAGACTATGCTATGTCTCATAGAATACTAAATTCTACACTCATCAAGAGATCAATCCCAATGATTTATTCAACAATAAACTTAATCACCCTTTTGTCTAGCATAAAAGGTTGTAAATTGTTCCTTTCATCAGAAAAAACTACTAAGTTCAACTCAATTATGTGAATCAATTAATGTGAGTTAAAATCGCTTCCACTCTATCAAATGGAGCATATAAACATCTAGATTAATTCCAATGATTGGATCACCTGCACCCATACCCCCACTGATTTCTGGAAGAACATATTATGTGAGATGTATTCATGGTCGTACAACTCATTTTAACGTTGGAGTTCATTCTATTGGATTTTTGTGCCTTTTAAAATTAAAGTGCTTATGCACTTGCACAAGGCTAAGATTTAGATTAAAGTGATCAAGGCAAATGTAAACAAGCTTTAGTCTATCCCACCTCCACTAGCAACACTTCATGATTCCCTCCTCATGGAAACAAAATCCAATATGAAATATGCATCAACAAAACTATATAAATGTTTCACAATCTCTAATATTTGACTGAATGGTGACTTGCATCCTTCCTTGTGAGTTTCGTGTAACAATGAAATATCTTCCTATGGCAATTTCTGCATACAACATAAATATTCCAATTTGAAAAATGAACTCGGGGTTTTCCCATGAATATGGGTAGCACTTTTTGGCAAGAGGTGTACATAAATTGTAGAAAACAAAAGATTGATCTAGCCTGGTTAAGCCCTTGATTGAGCTTTTTAAATCTTGATCAAGGGCTTAACCAAGTGCATCCTATTATTCATTTTTTTATTTTTTGGAGAATTCCTTTACATCCTCTAAAATTGTGTAGGTACCCAATATACATTTTTTTAATCTAATATTTAAGTGCTATATTAAAAAACATTCAAATGTTTAGATATGTGTTGCATGCATTTAAACTTGAAAACAAATATATATTAAAAAATGTTACTTTAGGTTGGGATCTAAAAAAACACGAAATTATATACTCTAGAATATTTCTTATTTATTTTTTCCATCATAAAGTTCAATCATTTATTTTCTACTTCATTTTCAAATTAGAATTGGTATCTATAGAATTGGGGCTAATTCAATTTCCAAGACATAGAGGTATGTTTTGCACACAATGTTGTCATTACCACCAATTTAAAGAAGCACTATGGTGATCAAAAGTTTTTGTGAAAATTTCTTAAGGCCAATTTCATTAAATTTGGACCAATAAGTAAGAATTTAAATGAAGAAACTATGAATTTTGATTTCAAAAGTGTGAATATCAGTATTTATAACGATCAAAATTGGATTGCAAAAGTGTCAATTATGGTTATGAAAGTATGAATTTAGAACATTTTCAAATTCGAAATGTAAGATTTAAGTTTTAAGTTCAAATTCAAATTTAAAATGTTAAGTTTTAATAGAATGGAATCTAATTGTAGAGTGTGTAATTAGTGTTAATTAAAAAATAAATAAAACACATTAACACATTTTAGAAATAAGCATTTAATTTACTAAGACAACCCCAAAATGATAACAAAATTAAACACAAGTAATTGATTAAATTGTACATCTATTAGGAATTATGAATTAAGAATTAAGAGGGGCCTATTGTCGACCAAGAAGGTGTTAGGGCATAGAAGGTGTTAAGAGATATATCGAGATTTCCCCAAGAGGTAATGTTCACCATTGCGTTAGAGGTAGAAGTAATGTTCACTCACGTCTGATTGAGTGCATTATCACCAAATTTCTCAATAAAAGGGTATTCCTCTAAGAAATATTTTTTTAATCAAATCCATTAACAACATTGTCGAGATCTGGAGGGATGCCTATTTTTTCTAGTATCCTCCATTACATGGATATTAAGATTACAATGTTTAAAGAATTTATAAAATCATAAAGACCACAAATGTCAAAACAATTTCAAACACAAGGAATTGTCAATTTGGGAGACTTATAACTTTCAAAATTCTCAGTAAAACCTATAAAAACTGGTTATATATTTTATTCACAAAGCATTGATTTTTGTGAACCCATTGATACCATGCTATATTGATACAAAATTGGATTGTCAAATAATACGGATCATTGCAAAACAAGTTAGCATGCCAAGTAGGTCAACCTGAAAAGTGGCATGAGTAGTTTATTCTTTTGGTCAATGAGTTATAGGAATGCAAGTCTCCATAATGCGGTCATGGTAAATGTAATACCCCTAGATGAGACCCTTGAACTGATCATATGTATGATGTAAATATTGATATGAAAATGCCCGTATGGCAGAAAAAATGTTTTCTTACATTATTAATATTAAAAATCCACAACTGGGTATGTTGAGGCAGTAGGATGAAGAGATCAGGGACTCGTGTATTCATTGGAGATAGTAAGGGGGTTAGAATGTCCTAGGGTGAAATTATGCCATGACCCTTTGCTGTCCTTAAGTCTCTAAATTTTACCCTAAGTCATAATCTCATCTAAATGACTTTAGATTCATATTTTTAAATCATAATTATGATTTAATTATGATTAAGTGGGATGTTGGTGTTTTTATGATTTTATATAAAAATAAAAAATATAGGGGGGAAACGTGGGTCTCTTGGAGAACCCATGTGTTTCCATATTTCCATGCATAAAAACAATGAATACAAATGGAAAATTTCATTATGCATTATTCCTTCATCTTGGAAAAAGGATGGTGTGTGCAGGGGAGTGTTGTGGCCACAACATATCCCATGCTTAACTAAAGAACGGGAGCCCCATTTCTAAATAAAGGCAAAAATGTTTGGGTAAGTGCTTGCTAAACACGAAATTATGAAGACCCCTTACCCATTGTTTTGGCCTATCTATTTGCCAAGTTTTTGATTTCTTTTCTAAGTGTTACGATTTGGAGAAAACCTTAATTTTTGAGTGTTTTGTGGTTTATGTATTCCAACCCAAAACCTGATAGTTGCGGGTTGTGGGATTCCTTTTTCTTCGTTTTATGGTTATGTCAACCCAAAACCCGAAACCCGAAACCCGATAGTTGCGGGTTTTGGGTTCCTCCTTTTAATAATTTTGGGATATTCGTTCCCGAAACCTGAAACCCGCTATTGCGGCTTTCGGCTTTCGGGACTTCATTTCATTTTTATCATTTTTTGTGTGTTCCCAAAACCTGAAACCCAACAATGTCGCATTTTGGGATTCGGGAAAAGGCTTCATTTTTGTTTACTTTTATTCTGATCCCGAAACCCGAACCCGACCTTTCGAATTGCGGCTTTCAGGAATTACTTTTCTTGTTATGTTTCGCCAATGTGCAATCCCGAAACTCGAACCCAACTTTTCAGGTTGCGGCTTTCGAAACCTTTTTAAATTTTGTGAATAAAGCACCAATGGCCCGATCCCGAATCTCGATTTGGGTAATCTGAGCCGTTCATCTATTCCGATCGCATGGTCAAAATTTCGCCTTGTAAATTCGATAAATAAGGGTTTTTTCTAGTTTTCTTTTATCGTTTTTTACTTTTGAAATTACTGCACTGTGCTGGTTTTACTACGATTGTGGTTGTTAAGGGTCGCTATTACCGTTTGTTCAGTTATTTTAGGTTGGGTTGTTGCTGTAGTTGCTTTCTGCGTTCAAAATTTTGGTTGTTTTGGATTCAGTAATGGCCTTCTTCTATTATTTGATTGGACTCCACAAGGCTTTGTGAATTATACCTTTTCAGTTTTTTGGAGCCACTTTGGTCATTCTGTTAAATCAGCAATCCGGATCCGGTTTGTCAAGTGAAGTCAGGTTGCCAGTTCAAACATGCTAAAACCCTTGTCTTCGTCTTTTCGCAATCAGCTCTCTCGCCATCATTTCTGTTTTCCTCCTAAATTTAGAGTCGTGATTATTAATGTGATTAGATTTTTAATGATGTGTTTTCAAATCCAATTTAAGTCATGCGAGTCTCGATTGGATTTGTACTTTTGCATGGATCTAGATCCGGCTAACACACGTTATAGCTCTTTTCATTACATTCTGGATGATTGTAGTGTCCTAATCATAATAATTTGATTCTTATGACTGGTTCTGCTCAATCATTACTATCCTATCAATTGGCCTTAAATTGGTAATAAACATGAAATCTTTAGTCCGTCCTCTATATTCTTTAAGGGGAAAATTTGCATGTTGATGTTGTAAGTTTCCTCTTGAAGCATTTGGTATGTGCAATATGCTGATAGGAAATGAATCCCTTGATACATGTTTTGAAGATAAGGAATTACAACCCTTGCTATATCAAGAGTCTATGTCACCTCCTTTTGATGCAGGTATTCCTAATGTGAGTAGCGATAGCAAAGAAGAAGGTTCTGAAGCTCTATCTGTTTGCGTGCAGCTCCTCAAGAAGAAGGAAAAGAAATATCCTGAAGAGCCGATTGATAAAGATGATACTATTATACGGGATTTTATAATTAACGAAGAACCTGATATTCTGCCAAATCCTTCTGAGGTGGACCCCTTCACGAATTTCTTTGTTTTTGAGGATGTCGTTCATAATCCAGAAATTCCTGTGGAAAATACTGTAGAAGCTGAACCTCCCGTTGCTGATGCTCGGCAATTAAGTACCGAATTCTTGTTATGTTACGAAGAACTTTTTAATTAGAAGATGGATCCCTGAAAATCGTTTAGAGAAAAAGTCATTAAAATCATGTAAGCTAGGAAATGGCAGGATTTTCTGGTTTCATTGTCTAATTTGAACATTTGTAATCCCTATTTTTGGGAAAGTCCCAGCTAGACTCTTTTGTAATTTTCTATTTAATGAGAAATGCTTCTCATAGTTAAAGGTTGGGAATTTTGGAGTTATGCATCAGCAGGAGAAGGGACTGGGATACTCTATTCATTAGAGCTTTTGTAATTTCTGTACAAGACTCTTTTAATACAGTAAAGTTATCTTTGATCTATCTCTTGTTATTCCTCAAGTTTATTTGGGATATACTGATTGTGTGCTTCAGATTGTCACCTACAGTGAATGTTATCATTTTGCATATATACAATGTATGGATCTATCATATTGGTTTCTCTGTATGACTGATTGATACTGTGAAGTATTCTATTGAGTTTATTCAGTATTAATAGTTTCTTTGTCGATTTCTGCAAATGATTCGTTGCACACAATAATCATGGTTGATTTTTCAATTGATAGAATGATTACAAATTGAATCTTGAACAGGCTTAAGTACTTGAATTATTGTCTCTTAATTTTCATTAATGGATCGTGATTTAAGTTAATAAGTAACACATCAAAGACATTTTTGTTGAAGGTGGTAATTTACTTGTTCATCATACCTCAAGGTTGATCTGCACAATATCAAGCTTTCATTTTAGACTAGGACTAACCTAGATTAGTTTCCTTTCTGAAAAAGGTTAGCTTAGCTTAGCTTTACCATTTTCACACCCTTGTTTTCCTCTATTGGAAAACGGACCTATTTGGTCAAATCACCAACTCTTAGAGTGCCAGTGGAGGTCGAATATCCGTGGAGGATCACCATACCAAACAGGTTGGGGATAGAACTGCCCTTGCACAGGGTCTTTCGAAGCCTTTCAACTTGGGTTTTTTCCTCTGTTGGGAGCCTTGGAACCATTCCAGCACCTTTGCATCTAACCTGCACAACCGAGGCATCAACAAATGGCACTAGAAAGAGGGACATAGTACAACATGCCTAAACAAGCCACTAAGAAACCTCCTCCGGCAAGTACTTCAACAGTTCAAACTCGAAGCCAATCAAGGGATTCAACATCTGAACAACCCACTGAGTCACAATCCATTGTTGTTCCTATTACACCTGCTCAGGTCACTACTATTGTTGCTGCACCTATAACACAACAGGTTGGAAGGGATGTCGTAATCATATCCCCTACAAGAGGATCAATTCTCATTGAAGACATTTTGAACCAGTCCTATGACAGTGTAACTAGATTGGAACAAAGACTCGCTATTGAGCGAAGCCATGGTCTGGAAGCTATCAATTTAGATAACATTTCACAGACTAGTGATCAAGAGGGTCAACTAAACACAATTACACAGACCAGTGATCAACCGACCCAACACATAGCTGATCCCAACAGTGAACATCAACAGACAGCTTATCAAAACACACCACACCGAGAAACAGTTGATCGTTCAGGTTCTCCTGAATATAACCTTGATCAACTTTTTTAGGAAGCGCCAGATCAACCAAAACTTGGAGCTAGTGGACCACCACCATCTCCCCCTTCATCTTCATCATCTTCCTCAGATAGTGAATTCTCTTCAAGTTCTTCATCAGAAGATGAAGAAGAAGAACCACTGGTGGCTGGAGAAGGCCAAAATAGACCATGGCTTGACCAAGATGCAGTATGGGTACTTGGAGACCAACATAGATTACCCAAAAACCCTAAGAAGTGGTTACCCAAGTTTAACCCATATGACAAGTCACCTACACTAGATCATGTTAAAACCTTCATGCAGGCTATTAAACTTAGAAGTGTCATTCATGAGGATGTAGTTTGCAGGCTCTTTCCTTATAATTTTTAAGGAAAGGTAGCTATGTGGTATTTTGCCTTACCAGCAAGGTATATCGTTTCTTGGGATGAGTTTGAAAAGTTGTTCATCCAAAAATTTGGAGATGACAAAACACCACAAGATCTTGTTTTGGAATTATCCTCCATGAAAATCAAAGGAAAAGAAAGGGTTAAAGATTTCAATCAAAGGTTCTCATACCTTAAAAATAGAATTCCCACCAACCTTATTCCAGCTGAAGAATTGTTGGTAGCTTACTATGAAAAGGGCCTACTTACACCTATTGCAATGTGGGTGAAACGAGCTCACAAAGAAACTTTGTTGGAAGCATTTGTTGAATCCATACAAGTTGAAAAGGACATCTTTTGTCTGAAGGACAGTCCTGAAGCCTCAGAAGAACAACCTTCCACTTCCAGGAAAAGAAATGACAATGTCCCCAAACTCAGTTCTCAAAACAAGGATCCATTTGACATGACTGACATGAAGAAGTTCATCCAGAAAATGTCAAACGAGATGGTGGACTTGAAAAAGACAAACAACGAAAAATAAAAACCATAATAGAGGTTTTATAATACCACCTTTTAGGAGACCTTATCAACCTCCACCAAACCCACCACCTCCTAATCCAACAGAAGGCCTCACAAATGAAGAAATTTATTCTATTTTCAGAGCCTTAGCAGTTGAATCTCAAAACACCCCTGAAGTTTCCAATGATCAGACCAATCCAGATCCACGAGTACCTGAAGGAGAAGAAGATGAACATGAGGACCCACAAGTCAACACTGTACGTTACTTTTCAGAACTTCCTATGTGTGAAGAAGAAGAAAAACCCGAGACTGTGTTTAATGTGCAACATCCTTACAATACAAGATCCAAACCTCAACCCCCTTAGGAACCTTCATCCTCTACACCAGTTCCTAATAAATGCAAGACTGTTCCCCATAAGGACACAGTCATCCCTGAAATGGAGTACAACCTAGTTGAAGATCTTAAAAGAGTAAAGGCAAACATCTCTTTGTTTGAATTGTTGAAAATCCCTTCCATGAGGGATACCTTACCCAAAAGTCTGGTGGTCAAACAACCAAGAGAATCACATAATAACAACTTTGACTCTTTCACCAAACCAAATGATCAAAAGTCTGGAAGCAGAAGAACTCCCCTTTTTCTGCTTACTTTTGAGATTTTCAACCAAAATGTACATAACTGCATGATAGACTCAGGTGCCTCATCAAATGTGATGCCTTTGTCTGTTTGTATAAAGTTGAATTCCACATGGGAACCTTGCCCCACTTAGATAGTACAAATCGACAAGTCTAAAGTTAGAGTGGTAGGGAGACTTAGAAATGTTCTACTTACACTGTTAGCAGATCCGCGGATCCACCAAACTATTGATATTGTCCTTGCTGATATCCCGGAAGCATATGGTATGTGGCTCAACAGAGATTGGTCAGAAAAGCTAAAAGGCTATTTTTCTATTGATTGGTCCCATTTGTGGTTACCCTACAATGGACAACCAAACAAGATCAAGATTAGTAGGGAGCCTTACATGAAAGAGACAGTTACAGACTTAAACGACTCAAGTGAACCTACAGGTTATTTCAACTCACACTTTGCGCATTTTACATTCGACACCTTTTTTGGGGATTTACCAACTAACATTTCACCACAACAGAATGCACCGAATGAATATTAGGTAACTCGTCTCACCTCTGTGCCATTCTCAGGAGAGATTGTACATAATGTTTTTCATGTAAATACAAATTTTAGATTAGACCCTATTGCTTGGACATTGTTTTTTGACGGCTCTAGATCTAAGGATGGAGCTAGTGCAGGATGTGTCCTCATAGATCCAACAAGAACGAAAAATATGATTGCATCTAGGTTTGATTTCGACTGTACAAACAATGTAGCTGAATATGAGGCCCTGGTACAAGGACTTAAGAAGGCTATTGACATGAAAGTGTAGATAATCCAATGCTTTGGGGATTCAGAAATTAGTGTCAAACAGGTGAGGAATAAAATACACTACTTGTCTCCTTGCCTAATGAATTATCATAAATTGGTAAGAGATCTTACTAGTTCTTTTACTGCATTCAATATTAATTCAGTTCCTAGATCTCAAAATTTTGATGCTAACTTGTTGGAAAATACAGCTTCCAGATTGATTCCTCCAGAGGGTCTGTCTCCTCAAACATTCTCGATAGAACTTATGTACAGGCCTTCCATACTAGATAATGTGACTAATTGGAAAGTTTTTGACGATGATCATCATATACTTGATTTTTTGACAACCCAGGATACATTCCAGGATATGGCTATAGACGAGGCCGAACATGAAAAGTCTCTTTCTGAGCCCTCCAATGTCATACCTAAGTCTGTAATCAATTTGGAGAAGTTCTATGATTTGCAGGACAAATTCAGACATAAAACTAATTGCAAAACCCAGAGCTCCTCGCTTAACTATGAGCAAGTTAACTTAGGTACTGAGCAAGAACCTCGTTTTATCAACTTGGGAGTTGATTGCACACCTAAAGAATGAAGAGATATCATTAAGCTGTGTAAAGAATATAAATATGTATTTTCTTGGACCTATGACGAATTGAAAACATTCGACACTAGCATCATGTATCATAACATACCCATGAATCCGGAAGTGAAAACATATCAATAGAAGCTGCGCAAAATGCATCCCAGTTTAGAACCCTCGGTGAAAAAAGAACTGGAAAAGCTACTTGCCACTCGAATTATATTCCTGGTAAGGCATACACAATGGATAGCCAATTTGGTGCCTGTCCAAAAGAAAAGTGGAGAAATTCGACTATGTGTTGATTTCCATAATCTAAATCGGGCTTCTGAGAAAGACAATTATCCTGTTCTTCCTATGGAGCAGATTTTGCAAAAAGTAGCAGGATCAGAGATGTTCTCACTCCTTGACAGTTTTTCGGGATATAACCAGGTTATGGTTGCCCCGGACGATCAATTGAAGACTACTTTTAGAACCCCTTGGAGCACTTTCGCTTACAGACGGATTCCTTTCGGTTTAATCAATGCAAGAGCCACTTTTCAGAGAACTATGGATATAGCTTTCTGGGGTTTGATGCATAATTCTGTCGTAGTTTATTTAGATGACATTACTATATATTCTAAGAAGTGACATGAACATATTTTGGCTTTGAAACAAGTTTTTGAACGTTGCAGGAAGTACAGAATTTCCCTGAACTTGAAGAAATCTATATTCGCGGTCACAGAAGGAAAGCTTCTTGGTTTCATTGTATCGAAGGAAGGTATGATTATTGACCCTGAGCACACAAATGCTATTTCAAAAATTGGCATGCCAGGCTTGCGCAAATCAATGCAGTCCTTCTTAGGTAAGATGAACTTTGTACGTAGATTTGTACCTAATTTTGCACAGATAGTTAAACCTTTACAACATTTAGTTAAGAAAGATGTACAGTTTATCTAGTCACAAGAATAGAAAGATGCAGTCATTGAAATTCGTAAGGCCATAGCCGAAGCTCCTTCCTTGATGTCCCTAGACTTTGATAAAGATTTCATTTTGTATACTTTTGCTACTGATTTTTCATATGTAGGTGTTTTGACGCAGAAGCATGACAATGACACAGAGATTCCAATATCTTTCATGAGTTCAACTTTCAAAGGGGATGATCTTAATTACTCTCAAATTGACAAGAAGGCCTATGCGGTGTATAAGTCTGTCAAGCATTATAGGCCTTATTTGTTGAAATCTCGGACCAAGGTCATTGTACCCTACTCTGCCATTAGGAATGTGCTGATCCAGAAAGAGTTGGGAGAAAAAAGGGCTCACTGGATGACAGCCCTGCAAGAGTACGATCTTGAAATCAGACCAGCCAAAATTGTCAAAGGACAAGGTCTCTGCTTGCTAACAACGCAATCGAACGATCCCACATAGCAACATATTGAATGGGATCAAGAAGAACAGGTTCCAACAGGTTCTATCAATGCCATTGATACCCCTACCTCCAAGTGGTATGACCATATCAAACTTTTTCTGAACCATGGGTTTGCCCCCGAAACCCTTGACTTTAAGAAATGCAGAGCCTTAAGATTGAAGGCTGCTCCTTATCAATTCATTAATGAAGTCTTATTTAGAAAGAATTATGATGGAGTTTTCCTTAGGTGTTTGGAAAAGAATGAAACTGATGACATCCTCTTTCAATTTCATGCAGGACCTACTGGAGGCCACTTTTCAGGAGAGACAACAGCTCGTAAGATACTCAGGGCTAGGTATTATTGGCCCACGTTGTTTAAAGACGCATATGCTTATGTAAGGAAATGCGAACCATGCCGGAAATGTTCAGGAAACCTTCTTTTCCTCTTCAACTAGTCACTATTCAGTTCCTGTTTCAATAATGGGGACTGGACTTTGTGGACCTATCAACCCTGCCTCTTCTTTGCAACAAAAATACATCCTTACAGCCACTAACTATTTTACCAGATGGGTATAGGCATCCCCACTTAAAAAATGTAATGCTGACCAAGTGATTTCCTTTCTTGACAGTCATATAGTCACACGCTTTAGTGCTCCAGAGTACTTCATTTTTGATAATGCGTCCTATTTTTCCTCGATTGATTTGACTGGATATGCCTTTGAAACGGGGATTAAGTTGAAATTTTCCTCCAATTACTACCCACAGGGGAATGGGTTGGCTGAGTCTTCTAACAAAAATCTGATTAACATTTTGAAGAAGACTATAGCTTCTCATCATAGAGATTGGCACACACAGATGTACAATTCTCTTTGGGCAGATCGAATCACTCCAAAGGAAACAATTGGAAATTCCCTCACTACAGTTAGCTCAGTCTGTCCAAGAAGATGAATCTTCTCCCCTCCAGCACAGAATTGATACTTTACTCAAACTGGAAGAAGACAGGGAAATAGCTAAGAACAAGTTATATCTTCATTAGCAGATGGTGAAGAGATGGTTTGATGAAAAATCATCATCTGATAGGGAATTTTCTGTTGGAGACTTGTTCCTGAGATGGGACAAACAACATAAAGACAAGAATGCCTATACCAAGTTTCAGCGTCTTTGGCTAGGGATTTTCATTATTACAGAAAAGATTGGCCCTAGTATGGTTCGATTACAGACACTAGAGGGAGTTGTGGACACCTATCCAGTGAATGTTTCACTTCTCAAAAAGTATTTTGCTTGATTAATCTGATGTATTTGTACATAGGAGTGGTGTGTGTTTTATGTTTCCTTGATTTTATTGATTTTCTATGATTGTTTTAATATGTTTGCTTTAATAAATCCCACACATATGGCAATGCCTGACGGTCAGTTTTTCTCTCATAATCAGTTCAATTGAAATTTTAGTACTGTTTGTCAACCACAGTTTCTTGGAACTATGTCAGAATTTGCTTAGCAAAGGGTTAAACAGTTAGTAATTGCGAGACTTAAATTGATACCTTTTCGTCCTGATCATCATCTTACACATGTATTTTTATTTAATTGAGGTTCTGGGTGTGACTGAAGTTGTCTTATCTCATGTTTCATGGAACAAAAAACATATCATAATAACCTCTTTAACTTTATCTGCTCTGGAATCCTTTTACAATCATCTTGATAACAATCCTCTTAATAAATGTAAATTACAAGGTGGGGGCTCTTCTTTTAAGCCAGCCCATTAGGTTCATAAGTGCTAAAGTGGAATGACATCTTCACATCAAGCCACCACACTTGGAAGATGACTCTCAGTCAGCTGGGAGTTGGAAGATCCTATCACAGGTCGGTCCATTCATGTTTTGCACAACACTGGTGAGTAACACTACCAGTATATGGTTACCAAGTCATGGTAGTGCCTTGTAATTCACAACTCAATAAATTTTTTAGTTTTGTTGTAAGACACTTGCTGAATGTAGAGACAGGGGGGTCTTATCACAAGCCATCCCTGCCATGATCATGTGTCTGACCCTGGACTGAAATTATCATCATATGGTCACCAAGCCATGATAGTTTCTTTCGGTGTCACAACCGGAAGACAAGGAGTCTCTTTATCGAGCTAGCTTGTTCAGTTTCTAGATCAGATTTATGAATGACACTGCTATTTTCTGATCACCAAGTCAGGGCAGTGGTCCTATGTCTGCAAGTTCTTACCCGAAATTTATCAACAACAAAAAAAATCCAGAATGTAAATAGCTAAATGAAGTATTGTAAACAAATAAGTTTCAATAAATCAGGGTGACATGTAATTGGGATATCCAAGAGTAGTTCTGAGCTAATTTTCAGGTTTAACACAAGCTGGCTTCTATTATTGCATGAAGGTAAAGACTCTCGGTTGTTCTTGAATTTCCTTATCCAATTAGCATTACTTTAACATGATCATGTATGGAAGTATATTAATTTTATGTTTCTTGCTTATCAATTGTTCCCTTTGGTGAACGTTTTCTAAAATTTCAGGTTGGGATGGTCTTGGTTTCCTGACATACTTTCCTTAGTTGAATTTTTTATTGCAAAGATAACTGGTTCATCCCAGCTAGTCACCATTTTTTGCGGCCACAACAGATCCCATGCTTAACTAAAGCACAGGAGCCCCATTTCTAAATAAATGCAAAAACGTTTGGGTAAGTGCTTGCTAAACACCAAATTTTGAAGACCCCTTACCCATTGTTTTGGCCTGTCTATTTGCCAAGTTTTTATTTCTTTTCTAAGTGTTTCGATCTAGAGAAAATGTTAATTTTTTAGTGTTTTGTGGTTTATTTATTCCAACCCGGAACCCGATAGTTTTCACACCCGAAACCCGACAGTTGCGGGTTGCAGGTTCCTCCATTTAACAATTTTGGGATATCTGTTCCCGAAACCCGAAACCAGCTATTACGACTTTCAGCTTTTGGGACTTTATTTCATTTGTATCATTTTTTGTGTGTTCCCAAAAACCAAAAGCCGAAACCCGACAATGTTGAGTTCTGGGATTCGGGAAAAGGATTCATTTTTTTTCACTTTTATTCTGATCCCGAAACCCGAACCCGACTTCTTGGATTGCCGCTTTCGGGAACCTTTTTAAATTTTGTGAATAAAGCACCAACGGCCCGATCCCAAATCTTGATTCGGGTAATCTGAGCCGTTTATCCATTCCGATCGCACGGTTAGGATTTCGCCTTGTAAATTCGATAAATAAGGGTTTTTTCTATTTTTCTTTTATCATTTTTTACTTTCAAAATTACTGCGCTACGCTGGTTTTACTACGATTGTGGTTGCTAAGGGTCGCTATTACCATTTGTTCAGTTATTTTAGGTTGGGTTGTTGCTGTAGTTGCTTTTTGCGTTCAAAATTTTGGTTGTTTTGGATTTAGTAATGACCTTCTTCTATTATTTGATTGGACTCCACAAGGCTTTGTGAATTATACCTTTTTAGTTTTTTGGAGTCGCTTTGGTCGTTTTTTTAAATCGACGATCCGGATCCGATTTGACAGGTGAAGTCAGGTTGCCAGTTCAAACGTGCTAAAACCCTTGTCTTCATCTTTTCGTAGTCAGCTCTCTCGCCATCATTTCTGTTTTCCTCCTAAATTTAGAGTCATGATTATTAATGTGATTAGATTTGTAATGATGAGTTTTCAAATCCAATTTAAGTCATGCGAGTCTCGATTGGATTTGTACTTTTGCATGGATCTAGATCTGGATAACACACGTTATAGCTCTTTTCGTTACAGTCCGGATGATTGCAGTGTCCTAATCATAATAATTTTATTCTTACGACTGGTTCTGCTCAATCATTACTATCCTATCAGTTGGCCTTAAATTGGTAATAAACATGAAATCTTTAGTCCATCCTCTGTATTCTTTAAGGGGAAAATTTGCATGTTGATGTTGTAAGTTTCCTCTTAACACATTTGGTATGCGTAATATGCATATAGGAGATGAATCCCTTGATACATGTTTTGAAGATGAGGAATTACAGCCCTTTCTATATCAAGAGTCTATGTCACCTCCTTTTGATGCAGGTATTCTTGATGTGAGCAGCGATAGCGAAGAAGAAGGTTCTGAAGCTTTGTCTGTCTGTGTGTAGCTCTTCAAGAGGAAGGAAAAGAAATATCCTGAAGAGTCGATTGATAAAGATGATACTATTATACAAGATTTTATAATTAACGAAGAAACTAATATTCTGCCAACTCCCTCTAAGGTGGACCCCTTCACGAATTTCTTTGTTTTTGAGGATGTCGTTCATAATCCATAAATTCCCATGGAAAATATTGTAGAAGCCGAACCGCCCGTTGCTGATGCTCAGCATTTAAGTACCGAATTCTTGTTATGTTATGAGGAACTTTTTAATTAGAAGATGGATCCCTGAAAATTGTTTAGAGAACAAGTCATTAAAATCATGTAAGCTGGGAAATGGCAGGATTTTCTGGATTCATTGTCTAATTTGAACATTTGTAATCCCTATTTTTGGGAAAGTCCCAGCCAGACTCTTTTGTAATTTTCTATTTAATGAGCAATGCTTCTTGTAGTTAAAGGTTGGGAATTTTGGAGTTATGCATCAGCAGGAGAAGGGATTGGGATACTATGTTCATCAGAGATTTTGTAATTTATGTACAAGACTCTTTTAATACAGTAAAGTTATCTTTGATCTATCTCTTGTTATTCCTCAAGTTTATTTGGGAATTACTGATTATGTGCTTTAGATTGTCACCTACAGTGAATGTTATCATTTTGCATATATATAATGTATGGATCTATCATATTGGTTTCTCGGTATGACTGATTGATACTGTGAAGTATTCTATTGAGTTTATTCAGTATTAATACTTTCTTTGTCGATTTCTCTAAATGATTCGTTGCACACAATAATCATGGTTGATTTTTCAATTGACAGAATGATTACAGATTGAATCTTGAACAGGCTTAAGTACTTGAATTATTGTCTCTTAATTTTCATTAATGGATCGTGATTTAAGTTAATAAGTAACACATCAAAGACATTTCTGTTGAAGGTGGTAATTTACTTGTTCATCATACCTCAAGGTTGATCTACACAATATCAAGCTTTCATTTTAGAGTAGGACTAACCTAGATTAGTTTCCTCTTCTGAAATAGGTTAGCTTAGCTTAGCTTTACCATTTTCACACCCCTGGTTTCCTCGATTGGAAAAAAAACCTATTTGATCAAATCACGAACTCTTAGAGTGCTAGCAGAGGCCGAATATCCGTGGAGGATCACCATACAAAACATGTTGGGGATAGAACTGCCCTTGCACAGGGTCTTTCGAAGCCTTTCAACTTGGGTTTTTTTCCTCTGTTGGGAGCCTTGGAACCATTCCAGTACCTTTGCATCTAACATGCACAACCGAGGCATCAAGAGGGATGTATGAAAAAATAAAGAAGGAGAAATCATTGCCTGAGATTGGGTGGAGGCAAACCAGAACCTCTAACAAATTTCTGAACATTATTGGATAAACTCGTTTTTCTCCCTAAACCATTATTAATCTTGTGATTGATTGTTGTGTTGTGGTCAATGAAATAATGAAATGTGCATGAACCAGTGTGGTGGAATTCGTGTGTACTGGTTAAGCAGTGATGGGTTTTCATTGTGGTGAGATTGGAAGGAAGCCAAAGTGAGAATTGTGTGGTTTGGCATGGAATTGACTGTAACTTATTTTCCCGGATGCCTGTAAACTTGTGTTTAATCCTTGTGAATTGTGAGTATTGTTGAGTGATAATTCCTATTGTGGAATGAACATAACATTCTATTTGAGTCTAGCATGTATCCTATTTCATTAGGAATAATGCTAAAAGATGTTGTTGAGATGCTTTCTTTGTCAAAAGATTTTTTTTATTGGTTAAAATTCTCCGTGTGGTTGAGGAAATAATAGTTTATATTGTGAAGAAAGTGAGTCAACTAATAGCAAAAGTATGTGGCCAGAAAAATTTTAATGGGGAAAATTTCCTGACAAATTGGGACATTTTTTGGCAAAAAAAATAGTTAACGCAAGTTCGACATGAGTTAGGCAGTGACGAAGGTGGGTTTAAGAGTCTTGAAATTCTAAATCGCATTCAATAAACAACATATTCTAGGAATGGAACCTGCAAGTAAATTAGTTTTTAATTTATACGTATTTAAGAAAAGGTGGCACAATTATGTGGTAGGAGTAGTGGAGCATCCATTCCTGATCACGATATGACGGGTAATAAACTGAAAAAAAATTCCTAAATTGAAATTGGTAGAGCATCCAAACCTTATCACCAATTTGGCGTGCAACATAAAAAAATCGGGGAAGAAATTAAATTGATAATGATTTTCGAAAACCAGAGTGGTTGAATCACTAATTTAGCGGGAAACTTTAAAAAAAAATCATGGAAGAAATAAAACTGAGAATGTTTTTCGAAAATCCTTTTTTTGGTGGTGAAATTTGGCATGGTTATGAAAGAACGAAAACATGCCTGTGTATTCGACCTTACCTTTGGCCATTAAGACAACTCACACCAAAGAAAATTCTTGAAAATTCATCCAAGCAAAAATTTATTTTGATAATTTCATTATGTTGAAGGTCGTCGTGCGGGATAGCAATAAACCATTCTATCAAGCCATTGTAATATCAATAGGAAATAAAAATGCACTTGCATGTTACTATTGATCAATAAAAAACAAGAAATAAGAGCAATAGGAGCATGTACTTACTAATGTTTATAGAATTTTTTAAATCGTTGCTTCTATGTGTATCCCATTCACAGGATATTATGAGATGATATTAAGAAAAATCATTGGTTGATTGGTTGAGGAAGTGTGCATTTTTGTGCTAATCATGAAAAAATGGTTTTCCTACCAAATCATGGATAAATAGGATCATATATGTGTACGTATCCAATTTGGAAAAGGTGATTCATGGATAAGTATGCTCATATATGTGTAATTATGCCCCAGATCATATTTCATACATGGGGTGTACTTGGATTGGGCGGGTGTGCATTCTTGTGCTAGACATGAAAAATTGGGAAACCCTATCAACTGTTCATTGTTTTTATTTCCATGTAATAAAAATTTGATGAATGATAAATCATTTTCATGAAAAATTATTTTATATATGAATTCTGAATTTAATAGTGATTATATAAAATGATTGGTTGAGTCTCTAAATTTATGGAAATGATGTTTTTATGAAATGCAATGATAATGGTCAAGTGCATAAATCATCCACCTACAAGATGATACTTTCAGAAATTATTTATCCCAAGGCTACTTAAGCCCTTTTTTTCAACACTTAACCAATTTTTCCAATGGCGAGCATTTTCCCTGGAGGGTGCAAAACAGGACGAATGGATGTTTTGGTAGGAAATATCTCCATGACCAGAGAATTTTTTTCCAAAAGGAGTCAATGGTCAAGTGAATAAATGATCCACCTACAAACTTATGCTCTCAAAAATATTTTATCCCTCAAATATGAGAAATGGAGGGCATTTTCCTAAGGCCATTTAGGCCATTTTTAGGTGCAAAACAGGTTGAGTGGCTATTTTGGCAAGCCAATATTTTCTTTACCATAGAATTGTTTTAAAAAATGAGCCAATGGTCAAGTGCATAAATCAGCCACCTGCAACTAGCTGATGATTTCATAAAAATTCTATCCCTCATAGGTGATAAATGGTGGGAATTTTCCCAAGGCTACTTAAGCCCTTTTTTCAATACTTGAACATTTTTTCCAATGGCAAGCATTTTTCTAGCAGGGTGCAAAATAGGCTGAATGGTTTTTTTGGCAGGAAAATATCTCCTTTACTAGAGGATTTTTTTCAAAAATGATTCAATGGTCAAGTGAATAACTCATCCACCTACAAACTTATGATCTCATAAATTTTTTATCCAACACAGGTGAGAAATGGAGGTCATTTTCCTAAAGCCATTTAGGTCAGTTTTAGGTGCAAAACAGGATGAGTGGTTGTTTTGGAAGGTCGATATTTTCTTAAACATAGACTTTTTTTAAAAACTGAGCCAATGGTCAAGTGCATAAGACATCCACCTGCAAGCTTATGCTTTCCTGAAATTTGTATCCCTCATAGGTGAGAAATGGTGGGAATTTTCCCAAGGCTACTTAAGCCCTTTTTTGCAATACTTAACCAATTTCTCCAATGGCGATCATTTTTCTGGGAGGGTGAGAAAAAACCTGAATGGTTGTTTTGCAAGGAACATATCTCCTTGCACCAGAGACTTTTTTTCAAAATGGAGTTCATGTTCAAGTGTATAAATCATCCACCTACAAACTTATGCTCTTAGAAATTTTGTATCCCTCAAGTATGAGAAATGGAGGGCATTTTCCTAAGGCCATTTAGGCCATTTTTATGTGCAAAATAGGCTGAGTCGTTGTTTTGGAAGGACAATATTTTCTTGACCATAGACTTGTTTCAAAACTAATCCAGTGGTCAAGTGCATAAATCATCCACCTACAAGCTAATGCTTTCCTAAAAAATTTATCCCTCATAGGTGAGAAATGGTGGGCATTTTCCAAAGGCTACTTAAGCCCTTTTTTTCAATACTTAACCAATTTTTCCAATGGCGAGCATTTTTCTAGGAGGGTGCAAAACAAGCTGAATGGTTTTTTTGGAAGGACAATATCTCCTTGACCAAAGACTTTGTTTCAAAAATTAGTCAATGGTAAAGTGAATAAATCATCCACCTACAAACTTATTCTCTCATAATTCTTTTATCCCTCAAAGGTGAGAAATGGTGGGCATTTTCGTAACGCCACTTAGGCCAATTTTAGGTGCAAAACAGGCTGAGTGGTTGTTTTGGTAGGCCAATATTTTCTTAACCAGATACGTTTTTTCAAAACTGAGCCAATGGTAATGTTCATAAGTCATCCACCTGCAAGCTGATGCTTTCCTAAGAAATTTATCCCTCACAGGTGAGAAATGGTGGGCATTTTACCAAGGTTACTTAAGCCCTTTTTTCAATACTTAACCAATTTTGCCAATGGCGAACATTTTTCTGGGAGGGTAGAAAACAGACTGAATCGTTGTTTTGGCAGAAAAATATCTCCTTGAAAAGATACTTTAAAAAAAAAATGATTCAATGGTTAAGTGAATGAATCATCCACCCATAAACTTATGCTCTCCCAAATTTTTTATCCCTCAAAGGTGAGAAATGGCAGGCATTTGCCTAAGGCCATTTAGGCCAGTTTTAGGTGCAAAACAGGCTGAGTGGTTGTTTTGGAAGGCCAATATTTTCTTGAACATAGACTTGTTTTCAAAACTAAGCCAATGGTCAAGTGCATAATCCATCCACTTGAAATATGATGTTTTCCTAAAAGTTGTATCCCTCATACATGAGAAATGGTGGGCATTTTCATAAGGTCAATTAAGCTAGTTTTTCAATACTTAGGCAAATTTTTCCTTTCGCTGGAATTTTCTGGCAGAGTGCAAAAACACATAAATTTGAATTTTTATTGCACAACATTACTTTACTTAGAGTGTAAAATTACAAGTAAAGTTTGAGTGTAAAATTACAGTGTAAAACTTGAGTGTAAAATTACAGTGTAAAATTTGAGTGTAAAATTACAAGTGAAATTTGAGCATAAAATTACAAGTATGAAACTTTACTTAGTGTTTTGATAGGTAAACAACACTCTATAATAAGGATTTATTTCATATATTATAGGCACATTTATGATATATTTCACATTTTTTAATTAGAGAAATTATGTCTGAAATCTAATCCCAATATTGATTGTTTTTGTTTATTCTGCAGAGTATCTCATCAATGGATCATTCAAATGAGCCATCTCAACAAAATATTCCTCGAAAAAGAGGTCGAAGTAAGGGTGTAGATTACTTAAATATTCCAACTTTGGAACCATGTGACATTGTCCTTCAATTCACTCGTGCTAGAGGTAAAAAGAATACACAATGTGTTTCTCATGGACAATGTCAAGGATTTGGAGATCAAAACTCCATACCACAGAATGAATCTAGAACTTTCACTCAAACAACAAGCAATCATCGAGCCATTCTTCAAACCCATTGTCCTCAATGTAAGCAACCAATGACAAACAACAATGTTGCTGGACAATAGAGGCAACCTTTGTCTCCAATTACAATTGAAGGGAATGTTAATGCACAAAGTGGAAATCTTTATGAAATAATGAACTTTGTTTCAGAGAAGGTGAGGGTCCCAAATTTCCCTTAGAGAACAATTTTTATTCCTACTTCCACTACAATGAAATTTGTTTCATAGAATGTGTCAGTCCCAAATTTCTCTTAGAGAACAGATTTTATTCCTGCTGCCACTACAATGAACTCTGTTTATATAGAATGTGCATGTCCCAAATTTCCCTCAAATAACAAGTTTTAATCATGCTTCCATTACAATGAACGTTGATTTGCAAAATAAAATCTGTACCAAAGAATGAACCCAGTTTGTAGAATGAGGCCCTAGTTTCCCTCAAATATTAGTGATTGATGCTACTATTGTTACAAATCACTCTGATCAAAGTGAAGGATGTGTTGCTAAACAACCTAGGGAACCTTTGACTGCATTTGCAGATGAAGGGAATCAAAGTGTAGAACCCAATGGGCAGCAATTGGAACATGAACCTCTTAGGAACTTGGATGCAACTAAAAGACATGAAACAATTGAAATACATTTCATGAACAAATGGATAGAAATGCAACTACAGAAAATCAAAATTCTACAATTGGTCAAGCTGTAGAAGAAATGCCAGAAGGGTTTCCATCAAATCAAACTACACAAGTTAAGAGAAGGTCACTAAGAAATCGCTTAAGCACATCCTTATTGCATCTTAAGAAGCGGTCAGGATGGTATAACCACATACTAAAGGAGTGGAAGACAAAATTTAAAGAAATTGGGAGATGGTTTTCTAGAAAATAACTTGAAGATGTAGATGAAAATGACATTATTGCTGGAATTGGGTACTTCATGAGAAAAAAACTATAATGAAGAATCTAAAATTGAGGATGTTCTTGAACATCTAGATGGATTGTTTGATAAAATTCGATCAATTGTTGTAGAAGAGATTCGTAAGAATTTTATGCCGAGGAACATGGCTTAATTATTTATCGAATCAAGAATGACTCATAAGGATTTGTAATGTCTGAAGAGAATTGATGCTCATGGTGTACTAAAGGGGTTTAATCCAACATCAGTTTATAGCAAAATGAAAAAGTGGAGCAAAGAAGTTGAGGATATTGATATGGGTTGGGAGAGAACTGATGGTTTTAGATATGGAGTTAGGATCAAGCAAGTAAAGTCATATGCTTCTTTTTATGGTTGAATCATTTGAAAAGAGGCCTAGAACTATAGTCAATGAAGTTTATTTCAAACTTGGTATTGATTCTCGCATACATTATGATCGAGGTAGGAAGGTATGTGAGATATTATTTGAGTTTCTAGAAGACAATGGCTTGATGTCTTGTGTAAGCATTGGAAAATGGGATGGAAAATAAGAATATAGACAAGTTTTAGCACATGTTGTTGATCCTGAAAATGAGGAGAACTTAATGGAATAGATAAATAAGCTTTCACAAGATGCTATCAATATGGTAGATGGAAGGGTTTTTAAAACTAATTTGGTTGAGTGCCATGATCTAGTGGCCATATGTAGTTTAGTATGCAATAATAGTGTTTCTCCAATGGGAAATAATTTTTTTCCTCGGTGCACATGCCATAAAAAAGAGATACTCATGCTTATAGATGAAATCAACATTGAAGAAGGAGATACTATCCGTAGTGTTTCTGAATGTTATGCAATGTCAACAACATTGCTCCTTGTAAGTTATGCAAATTTATCACAAGTTTTCAAATTTATGTTTATTTATTGCCATTACTTTCTTAATCTAACTATGTTCTTAAACTTTACTATAGGAGTTGAATCCCGCTTTGGAACCAAGAAAAGGATGGGAAGAAAATTTAGATAAGAATATTATAAACATTCAACCAACCTTGTCTGGTAGAAAGATGACTATTATGAAGAACTATCCCATTGATAGAAGAAATGATGAAAAGGTACACTCTTTCATGATTTCACTAATTCATAACTTCTAAAACATTTGGTTCCAATTATAGTTGACTCCTGGCTCAATGTCCAAGATTGTATATTGTTCTTTCCATGCTGGGATCCAAACAATTTTGAATATGTTTCATGAAATTCAAAGAATTGGACAAGATTATGACAAGGTTCATCCAACTAGAGGCATGGAGAAAACAAAATTTGTTCAAATTTGGGAGGAGATTGAGAAAATTGGTGTTCCATGTAAGCCAAGAGAACCATACCATCATAAAATATAGTAGTACAATGATTTTAACTATGGGAAATCATATGGATCAGCATCGGGCAAGATCCTCATTCGACATGAAGGAATTTTAAAGGTTAAATAATTATACTAACATATAAATTATTTTTTTATGTGGGCCTTGACTAATAATAAATGATGGTGTTATTATGTTTTGACTATTGTTGAATGGCCCTCAGTGTTATTTACTTTGAACATAAAACTTAGTATTTATTTGTATGCATTGAAACTTATGTATTGTTTCTATGCTATTGAAGGCCTACTAGATGAAGAGAAGAATAAAAAGTTGGTGAGGATGTGGAAGTTTTATAAAGAATTCCACATGCTGCAACTGCAAGAGTGTAGGGGGGATGGTGTATATCCATATGAGAAAATGTACGTCGGTTTGATCATATTACCTATTTTGAATGGTGGTATCATTTCATTCATGATAAAAAAATTGAGCCAATGTCATTGCAGGATTGGCTTCCTTGCAAGTGAGTTTCTTTGGTTGTGTTCTGTTGTTTAGGAGATGAGATGGTTCCTTATATGCATGTCCAAGGGGCCCATTCTCTTGATATGACACAGTGTATTCGTCCTTATACGTTGGGATGGTTAAGGAATGAAGTAATGGAGTGTAATCATAGAGAAATGAAAATTTTGAATAGCAACCAAGGAGGAGGAAGAGGAGTTCACAAGGAGAATAGAAGCACATTTGAACATGATAGAATGTGTCTTTTAAATGAGATGAAAGCACAATTTTTCAAACTTGTTATGAGATCAAAAGGTACTTTCCAAAAGTTTAGACAAAAAATATTCTTGCCTTCTAATATTAGAAGTCAACTTCGTGTTGAATATGATCAGTCAATAAATCAATCAAATAAGGAAACTGCAGCACAATTGGAATCACGTTTCCCTGATGTCACTTGTCAACAAGTGGAACAACTATTTAACTCATGGGAAAAACAATCTAAGAAATCATTGATTGCACCACCAACAGTAAGTTTTTCCTAATTTTAAATGTTATCTTGTTCGATTTTCATTTTATAGCATGAGGAGTCATAATGTGGGTGTTTAATTATTAATATGTCCTCCCAATTCAATAACTATCTTCTGATATCAAAACCAATCAGCAAATATGGCGAAGAGGCTTATTGTGAATCACATCGCTTTGGAAAGCACAAGGCAAAAAATGGTGTTAAAACAAAAAAAAAAAATCTTTCCGTCGAATAGTGAGTATTATATTCATTCAATTCATTACATATCAGCATGTCTTTATCAATCTAGTTGATTTGTAGTTGAAGGTACAACTTTTTCTTGAACTCTTACTTGGTCCACCTCACTGATCACAGGAAATGAGCCAGGTCGGTATGATCAAACAAAAAAATGCAAGGGGAAGTTGATTCTAATACCCTAATGATGATTGATAACAATAACAATAAAAATTTGGGTGTTTCATCCTCAATAAAAGAGGCATTGGAGACTAGTCAAGTACAAGAATTGAATGGAGAAACTACTGTTGATATGCCATTGATGGAATCTATGATTCATAATAGAAGGTGTCTTTCATCCTCTATAAATGGGGTAGAGCAAAGTGTTGAAGAAAAATAAACTCAAGGGACATCCCTTGGCATCCAAGTGATGCAAGCTAACAATCATATTAAAACTGGTGTTGATAAACCAAGTAAGAGACAAGAAAAGAATAGAAAAGTCCAAAATGATCATAAAGCAACATTGTATGCAAAGTGGTGAAGAATAGAACATTCGTAATGATATGGAATTCTTATGGTCTTAATGTATAAAGAGGCCTATTTTGATGATATTTTGGACGTTGGAGATATTTTGAAGATTGTTGGATATAGTTTTGAAAAGGTCTAATATTGTATGCACCTATAAGCATTGTATTTCCATTTCTCTCTCAAAATAAAAACTTGGAGTTTTCTAAGGAAAAAAATAACTATTTGTTGAGATTTCATTATAAATTCATTCTATTGTGTGTGGTTGCATTCCGTTACATGTGCAGTTATAGTTCTTTTTACCCAAGAAAAGAACAATATATTTGTTATTTCATAGAAATGAAATCAAGGACAACTGTCCACTGTTACTATCAAAATTCACTAAGTCATCATAGACAATATATGAAAAAGGATATTAAAAATATCTGGGCAGTTGCAAATGCTCTAAAAAAATCCCTGAGTGTATAAGCAATGGAATATATTTTCTATCACTCACTAACGTACAACAAGAGAAAAAGTAAGACAACTAAAAATGAGCTAGAATTTAGAAAACTCCATTATACAAAAATGCATTTTTCATTATCTGCTGATAAATACATATATAGAATGATTTATACATGTATATCATATTTCTTAGATGGTTGCAATCCCTCCTCTTCATAATAAAACAAATATGTATGGTCTCTCTTTCCTTTCGTAGAAGACTTTGATTCTTCAGAAGCTGTAGGAGGAACGTTTTGTAATTTGTTTTCAAGCTCTTTAACTTTATGTGTAACTTTTTTTAAATTTCCATGCAAGGCACTTTTTTCTTCCATCAGCCTGTTCAACATTTCCATATTTTTCTTATACTTCGTTGATTCTTCTTTTTCCTTACCCTCCAATTGTTGTCTTGTATTTTTTAACGGTTTGGTAACTTCATCCAATTCAGCTGTCATTTTCTTTATTTCTTTCTCCTACTCTTTTTCCCTCAACTATGTCTCATTGGGAACAACGGGAATTGCCATCATTGCATCAGCTCGAGCATGTAATTCCTTCTACAAATTAGTAATTGTGGATTTAAGTTTTTGAATTTCGATATCACATCCCAAAGGCTGAACTTTTCGGCCCTCCAAGAGTTGTGATTCTAGCTCTCTTATTCTTGCATATTTTTCAGCCATCTTATCTTTCATTTCTTTATATAATGGTGATGAACCAAACACATAACATATAGAAATACTTATTGAGAAGCATTCATGCAAAATCTTCTCTCGATTTTCTAAGGACTTCTCTCGCTCTTCTAAGGACATTGTACATGTATGAGTTTTTTTATTTTTACCCTTACCCTGATCTCCTTTGGTACCCTCACCTTCACCCTCACCACCATCGTTACTGTCAATTTTTTTCCTCTCCTTTCATTTTTAAGTTCCAGTGATTCAAAGATCCTTTCATACCTTTTGGTTCTCAACTTATTTGCATGCTTAGAAATGGTTTTTCTCAAAATGGAAATTAATGATTCTAATTATCCAACTTTTTGTTCATGGCTTCCCTCCCACTCTTTCATGTTCAACTGATATTCTTGTATTAAGTGTTCCTTTTCTTTCAATTTCTTCTCCAATACCTGTAAAGGAACTATTTATGTCCTTATTGGTGGTATATTGAAAACATGTGGTCTTTTTGTCAACTCTTCTTTAAGTTCACTCACTTCAACTATAGCTTTTTCCAAAGCCTTTGTAAACACACCCGTCACTGGCTCAATTTCCTTTTCAACTTCATCACTGATTTTGTCTACTTCTTTGCATAATTCTTCAACCATTTCTTCTTTGCCTTTTATAATTCTTATCGCTTCGAATTGATTATCCACGGCTGTCTTTTGCAACACTGCTATATATTTGAGGCATTCTATAATATTATTATCTTTTATCACGCCTTATTCCGCCCAACTGCATATATAGGAAGCTTGTTCCTTGAAATTCTCCATTTTATCATACAGGATGAACACAAATCTACAATCAAACTTATACGATGGATTTTCTAAATGCATAGTGGAAGGCCTTGAATCAAATTTCAAAAAACAATCATACTCAATTGCCAACTATTTTGGAGGAATTCTATGAAGAACCTCTTGAGGAATGGAAAAGTCAGCAGTAGTTTGTTCCATTTCACTGCCTGTCACCTCCTCCCAATGACCGCCATCTACATTTCCATGTGTTGATGTATATGTAACTTCGGAATGTATTTCATCTGTATAGTTTATATATATTTATTGTACCCTTATAAGAGATGTGTTATTCCTCTATAAGGAAGTGTCGTCATGTGGATTGACAAGTGTCGCAAGTGTGTGTACTTGCCGATGGGTTATTAGACCACTATGTGGGGTCGGCCCTGATTTATATATATTATAATGTAGATGTATCTAAGTAGACAAGTCGGCCCCATAAGGTCACTGGGCAAAAAGGTGAGTATAAATAGAGATAGGAGATCTCTATTTTACTCACTCGGAAAAGTAACTCACTATCTATCTGAAAGTGACACACTAGTGAGGAGGAGGAGGATCATCTGCTAGGAGACTATCTCAGTGTTATTTGGTTGTATTTTGGTTGAGCCATTGCTCTCTCTATCTCTGAGGAAGTTGTGGGGTTTTTCACCTTAGGGTTTTCCCCACGGAAACTCTGTGTCTCTTGTCTCTATGCTTTTGATTCTTGTGATGCTTGTGATGCTTGTCATATTATGATTGTCATGCATTGATATACTGTAGATGTTATTCTCTCAGCAAAGATCCTATAGTATTGTGAATTAATACTCAAAATTTAACATGGTATCAGAGCTAACCTGAGAAGAAGACATTTTGTAGTGACAAAAGCTTGTGTTCCTTGTTTATTGGGTTTCTCTCCACAGATTTTTGAAATTCAGTATAGTAGATTGAATCTACTCATCAAGGCGCATCTATCTGTCCAATTAGAATTCAGTTCCGAGCATTTTCAGATTTGGCCCTAAAAATTAGGGTTTCCACAAAAATAGGAATTTCTGGAATTTGAAGACATAGCTGGAAGCTCCTTGCAAAAATAGAAGTTTAGAGATTTGGATCGAGATTTTTGGCTAGGTATATCTCTGGGAAAATCAAACCCTAATTCAGGGCTCTCCCTAGTGAACCTCGGAGGACAAAAAGGCAATTTTGAAGGGCAAGACTTTGCTGATCTCAAATTTTGAATGTACCAGGATGATTATCTCTCCAAGGTGCATCTTTCTATCCTTTCGGAAATTTGAAATTCACATTTTGAATTTTTAGGGTTTCTCTCACAAACCCTAATCCAGGACCAGATCCAGTTTTCAGCACTTCAAGTGGTAAGTCCTAAATCTTTTCTATTTCCATTTGAAGTACTCTTTAAGATGTCTCTCCACACCAAGCTTGAGGATAAGCTTGAAGGGGATGATAACTTCTGAGCCTGGAAGTATAGGATTGGATTAATCCTAGAAGAGAATGAGTTGGACTCATATGTGAAAGAAGACATCCCTATCCCAGAGGATGAAGAGGCAAAAGCATTGCACAAGAAGAACTTGGTCAAGGAAAAGAGAATCATTAGAGAATCATTACTGATTCTATTAGAGACCATCTCATACCCCATGTGTCTTCTCTTAAGACACCCAAGGAGATGTTTGACTCTTTGACCAAGCTGTTTGAAGGAAAGAACATAAATCGGAAGATGACCTTGCGGAACCAATTGAAAGGAGTAAAGTTTCAGAATGGAGAAACCATTTAGTCCTATTTTTCAAGGGTCTCCCAGATCAAGGAACAACTAGAAGCAATGGATGAAATGGTGGAGAATGGTGAAGTGGTGATGACCAATCTAAATGGCCTACCCAGGTCATGGGATTCCTTTATCCAAGGAATTTGTGCAAGGAAGAAGTTGATCTCTTTCAGTAGACTTCGGGAAGAATGCTCACAAGAAGAAGCAAGGCTTGTGGCACGAGAAGAAAAGATGGGGAATCAAGATCAAGCTCTCACAGCTCACACCAGGAAAGGAAAGTCCAAGAGAGAGCCATCTCACTCCAAGAGATCTTCACATCACTTCAAAGAAAGAAGAATATGCTTCACCTGTAATGAGAAAGGACATATTGCCATAAATTGTCCCAAGAACAAGAAGGACAATAACATCCCCAACAAGAAGAAGAAGGGTAGCAAAAGAAGGTTTCATGCTCATGCTGCCGAAGATGATGAACCCCCAAAGAAGAAAGCTAGGGAAGAAAGTGATGATGACTCATCAAGTGAAGAAGAGTATGTTCTGATCTCTGCTCTCACAGGTACCATCTCCCATGGCTGTAATGATTAGTTGATTGATAGTGGGGCTTCCAAACACATGACTGGGTTTAAGGAATCTTTTGTGAATCTATCTGAACATGAATCACCCCATAAGGTGAAACTTGGGGATGATTATCAATACCCAATCAAAGGAAGTGGTGAAGCCTCCTACAACCTAGATTCTGGAAAATCATTGAAGATGAAAGAAGTATTTTATGTACCTGGGCTCAAGAAGAACTTACTCTCCATTTCTGCATTGGATGCAAAAGGTATGAGGGTTGCATTTGTGGATGGCCAAGTCCTAATGTGGCCAAAGGGAAAGACCATAAATGATGTAGTAGTAATTGGAGAGCAAGAGGGAGGCTTGTATAAATTGAAGGGACAACCTGAACATGCCATGGTGCATGAATCCATGGAGCCAAGTGAACTTTGGCATAGAAGACTTGCTCACATGCACTACAGAGCACTTCCAATTGCAAGCAAGGCAGTAGAGGGTCTTCCTAAAATCAAGACCAAAAATGAAGGTGTTTGCAAAGGATGTGCAAAAGGTAAGAACATTAAGAAGGATTTCCCAAGCAGTGAAAGCAAGGCAAAAGACATCCTGGAAATCATCCACTCAGATGTATGTGGCCCTATGTCATCCAGTTCCCTGAGTGGGTATGTTTACTATGTCTCATTTATTGATGACTTCTCCAGAAAGACTTTGGTATACTTCTTGAAGGGCAAAGATGAGGTGCTTGATAAATTCAAGGAATTCAAAACCTTGATGGAGAATCAAACTGACAAGAAGATCAAAACATTCAGATCCGACAATGGTGGAGAATTCACCTCAAGTGATTTCAAAAATCTTTGTAGTGATTCAGGGATTAAGAGGGAGTTGAATGCTCCTTATAATCCTCAACAGAATGGTGTTGCAGAAAGGAAGAACAGAACTATCATGGAAGCAGCAAGGGCAATGTTGCATGACCAGGATCTTCCTATGCATCTAGGGGCAGAAGCAGCTAGAACAGCTGTATATGTGCAGAACAGAACACCCCACAAGATATTGGAAAACAAGACACCAGAAGAGGTCTTTTCTGGTAAGAAACCTGAAGTCAGTCATCTCATAATATTTGGTTGTCCAGTATATACTCATGTCCCAAAGGAAAAGAGGACTAAACTAGATCCTTCAGGAAGAAGGGTATCTTTGTGGGTTATAGTGAAAGCTCGAAGGCTTACAGAATATACTTTCCAGGGTTCAAGAAGATTGATGTCAGCAGGGATGTAACATTTGATGAAAACTCAGCATTCATCAAATCAAGGAAGGAACCTACCGAAGTTTATGAAGAACCTAAGGAAACAAGATTTCAGGACACTACCATGACTGAAGCAGTTCCAGAAGTTGTTCGTGAGTTTGAAGATCCACAAGAACCTGTAGATCCATCCCATAAGGATAACTCTCACAAGAGGAAACCTATATGGGCCAGAGAGCTCATTCAAGATGCAGAAAGATTTGGTATTCCAGAAGAAGAAATCAGAGCAAAGAAGAGAACCAGATCTCAGACCAGCTATGTTGCTTTACTCTGTGACATTATGAACAAAGAGCCTTCCATTTATGAAGAGGCAGCGGAAAAGAAAGAATGGAAGGATGCCATGGTTGAGGAATACCAATCAATAATGAAGAATGATGTTTGGGATGTTGTCCCAAGACCTAAAGAGAAGTCTGTTGTGACTTCTAAATGGATCTTCAAAATCAAGCATGCTGCAGACGGCAGTGTGGAGAAATACAAAGCAAGATTCGTAGCTCGTGGATTCTCTCAGAAAGAGGGAATAGATTATGAAGAAACTTTTGCACCTGTAGCCAGGTATACTTCCATCATAGCAGTACTTGCCCTGGCTGCAGCTATGAAATGGAAAATACACCAGATGGATGTCAAGATTTCTTTCTTGAATGGTGTAGTTGAATAGGAAGTATATGTGGAACAGCCACTTGGTTTTGAAATACATGGCAAGGAGTCATATGTGTGCAGATTGAAGAAAGCCTTGTGTGGCTTGAAGCAAGCTCCCAGAACTTGGTATGGTAGGATGGACAATTTCCTATCTAGCTTGGGCTTTACCAAGAGTAAAGTGGATTCCAACCTTTACTACAAGGTTATGGAAGGGAATCCTGTGACTCTACTCCTATATGTGGATGACTTATTTGTAACAGGAGATGACAGACTGATTGCAGATACTAAGAGGAAGCTTGCTGCTGAATTCGATATGAAAGATTTGGGAATGATGCACTATTTCCTAGGTATGGAGGTGTGGCAGAATGTAGGTGGGATCTTCCTTGGTCAAGGGAATTACACAGTAGATATCCTGAAGAGATTCGGGATGATGGATTGCAAGGCCATGGCCACACCTATGGCATCGAATCTTAAGCTTCTATGTGATGCTTCATTTGAGCCGGTTGATGTCTCTTTGTATCGTCAGATGATTGGGTCATTGATGTACCTGACGAACACGAGACCAGATATTTGCTTTGCTGTGAACACATTGAGCCAGTTCCTGACGGATCTGAGGAGTGTTCACCTGGTTGCTGTAAAGCATGTTCTGAGGTACCTGAAGGGTACAGTGGATTATGGGCTCAAGTATGAAGCAAATCAAAAGTTTAACCTATAGGGTTATGTTGATTCAGATTGGGATGGCAGTCCTGCAGACAGGAAGAGCACATCTGGGTGTTGCTTCAGTATGGGATCAGGTGTGATCTCTTGGTTTAGCAGGAAGCAGTCCTGTGTAGCACTGAGTACAGCTAAGGCAGAGTATGTTGCAACCTGTTCAGCTAGTTGTGAGGCAGTATGGATACGGAAGCTACTGTCTGAGTTATTTGATCTCCCGTTGGATGCTACTGGTATCTTCTGTGATAACCAGAGTTGTGTGAAGCTGTCTGAGAACCCAGTGTTTCATGACAGGTCAAAACACATAGAGATCAAATATCACTATATCAGGGATATGGTGCAGAGAGGAGCCGTGAAGCTCCTATATGTTGCGATAGACGAGCAGATTGCAGATGTGTTGACGAAGCCACTAGCCAGAGTGAAGTTCGAGTACCTAAGAGAGAGGCTTGGCGTTCTTCAAATCAAGGATACGTCAAGGAAGAAGTGATGGACACATTTGCTGAATCCATTCCAAGCATGTTGGAAGGGGGATCCTTCACATGGATGTGGATGTAAGCGCTGGATGATGAGCATCAGAATGATGTTCTGGTTTCTGCTTGGATATGATCAGTTGGATCATTATATGTATTTTGTATATGCATCATGTTGGATGCTGGATATGATCAGATGGATCATGTGTATGTATTTTGTATGTACGCATCATGTCGGATGCTGATGGATACATTGTGTGGATCATGTATCTTTGTATGATTAGGCAGATCATGTATGTTGATGGATACATTGTGTGGATCATGTATCTTTGTATGATCAGGTAGATCATGTATGCTGATGGATACATTGTGTGGATCATGTATCTATGTATGTATCAGGTGGATACTTGGTGTGCATCAGATGGATGCATTGTATGATCAGGATGATCGTGGATGACGAGCTTCTCTAGATGACATGTAGCAGGATGTTGCAGTGATGATGATCAGGATGATCATGTGTACATCAGGATGATGTTTGATGATTATCAGATGATACTTTGTGGCCGTGGATCAGGTTGTGCAAGAAAGCATGTAATTTGTGCCCTGGGAGATTTGCAGATGGTCTTTCGAGGTTTTGCCTATGGCATGTAATTCGGTGCCATGGGACATTTGGAAAATGCTCTTGCGAGGTTTTGCTTGGAAGGACATGTAATTTGTGCCCTGGGAGATCTGCAGATAGTCTTTCGAGGTTTTGCCTATGGCATGTAATTCGGTGCCTTGGGATATCTGGCAAATGCTCTTGCGAGGTTTTGTCCTATGGCATGTAATTTTCTCCTGGGATATTTGGATAGGATGAAAAAGGCCTCAGATGCTTCAGCCAATTTTTGCCATGACCACATGTAATTTGCTCCTGGGAGATCTGGATAGGATGAAAAAGGCCTCAGATGCTTCAGCCAGGTTTTGCCATGACCACATGTCATTTGTTCCTGGGAGATCTAGACAGGATGAAAAAGGCCTCAGATGCTTCAGCCAGGTTTTGTAGTGAGATCACATGTAATGTGCTCCTGGGAGATCCGACAGGTAGAGCCGCGTGCTCGTAACAGCCTGGGATGCTTCAGCCAGGTTTTGTGATGGGTCACATGTAATGTGCTCCTGGGAGATCCTACAGGTAAAGCTGTGTGCTCGTAATAGCCTGGGATGATGCAGCCAGGTTTTTTGACGCACGTAATAAGTCCAAAGGATTCCAAAGTATGGCCAGTGATGATGAAGACCTGCAAATGGCGGGGCTACATCCAGTATGAAAAAGGACTGGCTCTGTAGAACTTCCTATGACGAGTAGATTCAGAGATTGATTGAGATAGCAGCAGCAGTGATGATGATGATGTCTCGATGACTATTATACAGTGATGATGATCGAGAGAAGAAGACTTGTCTAGCAGATCTTTGTCGAGAAATACCTTCCTAGTTAAGAGGGAGTGTTGATGTATATGTAACTTTGGAATGTATTTCATCTGTATAGTTTATATATATTTATTGTACCCTTATAAGAGATGTGTTATTCCTCTATAAGGAAGTGTCGTCATGTGGATTGACAAGTGTCGCAAGTGTGTGTACTTGCCGATGGGTTATTAGACCACCATGTGGGGTCGGCCTTGATTTATATATATTATAATGTGGATGTATCTAAGTAGACAAGTCGACCCCATAAGGTCATTGGGAAAAAAGGTGAGTATAAATAGAGATAGGAGATCTCTATTTTACTCACTCGGAAAAGTAACTCACTATCTATCTGAAAGTGGCGCACTAGTGAGGAGGAGGAGGATCATCTGCTAGGAGACTATCTCAGTGTTATTTGGTTGTATTTTGGTTGAGCCATTTCTCTCTCTATCTCTGAGGAAGTTGTGGGGTTTTTCACCTTAGGGTTTTCCCCACGGAAACTCTGTGTCTCTTGTCTCTATGCTTTTGATTCTTGTGATGCTTGTGATGCTTGTCATATTATGATTGTCATGCATTGATATACTGTAGATGTTATTCTCTCAGCAAAGATCCTATAGGATTGTGAATTAATACTCAAAATTTAACACCATGTAGCTCTTTCAAAGTTGTGGTAGCATGAACTACATCAATGGTGACAAAATCAGGAGACTGTACTCGTAATTCGTTATGGTGCTCAGGAGTTTGTAATGGAAATTCCTCATTCTGTTCAAGAGGCTATACTGGTAATTCCTCATAATTCTCAGGAGATTGTTGTTAACACCCAAAAAGTGCTCACTAGCTCATTTTCCTATTCACATGACCCATTTGTCCACTTTTTCACCATCAGAGCCTCTGAAACCAACAAAAGGTCACCAAAAGACCTTAGTACACCCCTTTTTCCATTAAAAAAGATTATTTTTCCCAAAAAAGCATAAAAAACCCTCAAAAAGGGTCCAAATTCCCAAAAATATTAAAAAGGGAATTAAAATATTATTTTTATTCAAAAAATGAAAAAGGAGAGAAAAGTACCTAAACCATGTTGGTCAATACCATTTGGTTTCCACAAAACCACAAATGGTATCTCCCACCACCAAAACCTATAAAAAGGTGGTAGGGGCTCCTCATTTCACATCCTTCCATTATCTCATCCTTATGCTGTTGAAATCTCCCCTGAGCACTTTTAGCCATTGAAGCAACCTTGGAGAAAGAGACCTATTGGAGTTTGGAGCTACTCATCTTGGGAGTTGCTCAACATCAACCTTCACCATTGAAGGTAATATCGCAAGCACTTGCTTGCCCCCCACTTTTCAATACAAAAAATTATTTATTATGTTTCTTGTTCTTGATTTTGAAATGTTTACATTATTTGCTTAGATTCTTGTTTAGATCCATGAAAAGTATTGTTTATTTAGTTTATTGTTTTTATTTCCATTGAAACTGCTGCTACTAGTTAGCAGGTGCCCATAGCACTAAGCCTGGTTGCAAAACCGGGCCAACAGTTTTTGGCGACTCCGCTTTGGTTTGAACTTTAGATCTCTAGTTTTGCCTTTAAATCTTAGTTTTTATGAGTTTTTAACCTTTAGATCCATAGATCTGCCATCTTAGACAGCAGATCCATTGCTGTTCTGAGATTTGGCCCCATAAACAGCCCGAAATTTTCAATTTTTGGGTTCGTTTCTTGGTTTCCGTGCACGGCTTCCGCCTCGCGGCTTTTTGCCAGACAGTCGCGCGGTCCATCGCGACTTTTCTGGGTTTTTCCGCGCGGTCCATCGCGGCCTTTTTCCAGACAGTCGCGCGGTCCATCGCGACTTTTCTGTGTTTTTTCGTGCTGCACACCGCGGCTTCGCGGCTTATTTCCGTGCTGTCCATCGCGACTGTGCGCCCAAAACCCGCGCGGTCCATCGCGACTGTGCACCCCAAAACCCGCGTGGTCCATCGCGACTGTACGCCCAAAACCCGCGCGGTCCATCGCGACTGTGCACCCAAAACCCGCGCGGTCCATCGTGACTGTACGTCCAAAACCCGCGCGGTCCATCGCGACTGTGCGGCCAAAACCCGCGCGGCCCATCGCGGTTGTTCGTCCAAAACCCGCGCGGCTGAATTTTTTCATTCGGCCATCCCGATTTTGAAAAATATTTTTTACTGTACTTTCTGCCCATAGCACATTTTTTACAGTCTTTGCATTCTGCGTATTTTACAGCTTTGAAAAAAAATTTACTATTTAAAAGTGCATATTTAGAAATCTTTTTCAAAATTTTCAAGAAAGTGAAAGAAAGACTCATTTTGCATTTTCATCTAGATTCAAATTTTTTCTTGTTTACTTCTTTGAAATCTTGCCCTTAGCAATTTTTCTTGAAACGAAGAAATCCATTTATTTCTTTTAAAAAGGAGTTTATTATTTGCTTTCATAAATCCAAGAAATCCTTTATTTTTTGAGTTATTTTTTGAAAAGCATATTAATTCCTTTTAGTGAAAAAAGTCTTAAATATTTGCTTTTTTATTTTCGAAAAATCCTTTATTTTTTGAAAATTTCCCTTAAAGCATTTAATTTTTTCAAAGTTCAGTTTACAACACCTCACGTGCACTCACACGATCACTTAATTGAACTAAGCCTTAAAACGTACCTTAATTTGAACACACTTCTAACCCCACTTGGGGAACACTAAAAGAATTCTTGTAGCTAGGTAGTATTGGGGGGATAGGTGTTCCAATAACACCCCTCAGTTCATACATCTGAGACATAGAAGTTGTCCAATTAGGGAGCTAAAATCTCTTAGTACTTTTTGGCGCGGTCACAACCGGTTTGTGGGAAGGCCTCTCCCTTAGGAGGGTTGAAGTCGCGAGGATGGTTCCGGAAGCCTGAGTGGGATACCGAAACCCATTCAGTAACCGAAGGGCTACCATTCGCAGTTCTCGGGATATCCCTGTATTGGGATATTGCGATCAAAGGACCAAACGGCAGATTTACCTTTTCTCGACGCGTCATGAACGGAGTATCCTAGTAGCCTGTCTTTTTAGGATTGATTACCCGGTGTCCCTCCCGGTAGGGGGATATCTAGCCGTTGTCTCAACATTCATATTGTCTGACTTGGATTTCATCACCTTGCAGAGGATATCGTCTGTTTGAGTCACAATACTTTTAGATTAGGTGTTTGCATGATCTTTACCACCTTTTGAGTCTAGTTACACCTATTTTTTCTAGGAGCCGCTTGCATGTTGGTATTCTGACCAGTTGTTGCATTCCTCCACTTATTGTAGCACAGCTGCTAGAATAAGTGCATTTTTTTAGGATTGATTTTTTTGGCCTGTGAGCCTTCTTTTTCACTCCCCTTTTTGCACCCTTGGTTGCATTAGGGTTTTGAGTCTTTTACATACATATCACCACCTGATACTTAAAACAAATTTTTACATAAAAAACATATTCTCACCATTGAGAATTCTAGACGTTCTCGTCGTCTACAGGGCGAACTCCCAGAGTTTAGTCCACTTGGCTCTCCACGTCACGGACGCAGAGCATTATCCCTTGATTCGACACAACGTCAATCAATTAGACGGTCATCCGATTCTGACATACCCCACTTCACCTTTGATTTGGAGGTAGAATCCGAAAACCCCACCGAGTTACCACCAACCACAAGTATGTCTGGAACACCAGTTGATCCACTATATACATTAACCATAGGTTAGACATCCGCAGACCCTTCTGCGGTAGTACCATCAACGGCAACAACCACCCCCTTGGGTATGCCCAATATGGGTAACACTCCACATTCAGGAATGCCAAGCACAGGGCCACCACCTGTCATGGGCATGCCCAGCATGGGGGTCATACCCCCTTCGGTTTCCACAAACCCTATCCCAGGAATCCCTAGTGCGATTCCTAACCCAAGTGTAACTCCTGTTGCACTTGGGAGTGCTATCCCAGGAATCCCTAGTGTGATTCCTAACCCAAGTGTAACTCATGTTGCACTTGGCAGTGCTATACCAGGAATCCCTAGTGTGATTCCTAACCCAAGTGTAACCCAAGTTGCACTTGGGAGCGCTAACCCATATCAGGCCACACCTTTTGGAGGACACATACCCTCCATACCTAGCATACCTATAGGCGCTACTGGACCCCTACACCATACCACAATGGCTAGGCAGGTCCCGATTCCGGTCACCACATCCGCTAGTCTACCATACATGGCAAGTCTCAACCTGCCAGATTTAGCTAGGCTCACAAATGACCCCATCAGACATGATCCTGCTTGGCCCCATATGCCCACTAAGCTTCCTTCTGACATCCCTAAGTTTGAGGGAAAGGCTGGAGAAGACCCCCAAAATCACATCATGTCCTTCCATTTATGGTGTTCCTCCAACTCCATAGTGGATGACTCAATCCGCTTACGGCTTTTACAACGCACCTTCACTGGCTCCGCAGCCAAATGGTACATCGAGCAACCCCATGGGACGCATTCCACATTTACCTCCCTTGCCTCGACCTTTCTACAATTCTTCCAGCTACCTGTCCTCTACGATGCGGGCGTCGAGATCCTACTGTCTTGCAGACAGAACACGGCCACGCATATCACTGACCATATTCATGATTGGCGTCGGCGCCGAAGCCTATGCAAGATAAAATTAGACGACCGAATCTTTTTAGACTGGTTCCTTAAATCCCTCCTTCCTCTCATTGCGAAGGATGTAGCATCTGAAAGACCCCAGTCTGAGGAGGAGGCCATCCTTAAGGCCCAACAGTTTGATCTTATCTATGCCCAGTCAGGTTACCTATACACGATCATACCTGACGCCCCACGAGGTGACTCTGCACGCGGTGACACACCGGGGGCATCACATGCCGCTGATGGCATTATTGGCCAAATTACACCGCAAGCAAAACCTTTCAGTATGGTGAGTACCATGCCCGCCCCAGACCTTTCTAGGGCTACATCTAGTTCCGGGGCAACAACTTCTTATGCTCCAACAAACCAGACCCATCACGTTCATGGACCCTCTTGTCCACAACATTGTTATGGCCAAGAGCCATCAGCATATGTACCCCCTACATACTATGCTCAACCTACGGTACAAAACCCCATGCAGTTCCAACAACAGCCCATGCATTACCCACAACCGGTTGCACCGGCTAACCTCACACCTCCACCAGCTCAGGGGTACCAACAACCCCAGCAGGCAACTGGACCACCTCCAGCTCCACCTGCGTACTATCCACCGCAACCTGCTCCCGCACCTGCGGCTCCTCAGAATCCCCCCAATGCTCAAGGGCATGTGTACGCACAACAACATCAGCCCCAATACCAAAATAACCAACGCAACCAGGGTGGGCAACCAAACCGCGGAAGAGGACGCAACCATGGAAACAATCAAAACCGTAACCAAGCTCCACAACCTACCCATCCTCCGCAAGAAAATAACGCGGCGCCCGCTCATCAGAATCCTGATCGGCCACCTAAGCAACCCAAGAATGCTAATTTACGAACAAACCATCCTTGTTCCATTTGCGGTGTCTATGGCCACTATACCCACGCTTGCCCACATCTCGAGCGAGCTCGACAACTATGGACAAATGACGCCCATCGTCAAGGGCAGGCGGCTCCTCAGCCACCACCCAACCCCCCACCACCTCCACAACAACCTTTGGTACTACAAAACCCTTTTCCAACACAAGGAGTGGTGAACACTCAGCCGTTAGCCCCCCCACAGGGCAACGTGCAACCACAACAAATTACCTACGCAGCTCCTGACCAACCCATGTTTGATTCAGGCACCCACCACTTATTGATGATGTCCACTGCCGACGTCAATATCCAAACCCGTCGAAACCAATACGGACCGACTGCTGAAGCCACCCCCGCTGAAAAGGATACTAGTGCTCATACCACTGATCAGACATTGCGTATCCCTCAGGTTCCACTCGACGGCGCTTCTAAAGCACCTCGCTTTCCCCTACGCCGAATCAACAACAACCCCAATGCACGGGCTGCGTCCAACTACAACATTGTAGATGACTTAGCTCAATCTCCCGCAGCCATGTCTGCGTTAGAAGTCTTAAAAACCTGTCCTACTCAACGCAAGACTTTACTTTCCGCCATTGGGGCGATTGACCCAAATGATTCGAACTTGATGACCTTTGATTTAGACCAATCTGAACCACGGCTGCCTTCTACCATAGCAGTCCAAGTTTCCGTTTCTATCCGGAATCTGGTCATCCATCGATGTATCATCGATGAGGGTGCCTCCACATGCGTCATGTCCACTTTTGTTTGGCAGAAGTTGGGATCCCCTGCTCTCCAGCAATCCACCACTGCCTTGCGGGCCTACGACGGCCGGTCAGCTCAACCTCAAGGTTTATTACCCAAGGTACCCATCCAATTAGGTGGGAAAACTGTGCTCATCGACATAGAGGTCATTAACGCCCAGCTCGACTATAACCTTTTACTTGGCCGCAGTTACATGTATGCCATGAAAGCAGTCGCCTCCTCCGTTTTCCGCACCATGATGTTCCCCCACGAGGGACGCATGGTCAAAATTGACCAACTCACCTACTATGATCCCAACGCCCCTGCAGCACCCGAGAATGTTCTTCCCATGATTGAACAACCCGCTTCTAGTGCTGTTACCTCCTTTGTGTCTTCTGTGGCACCCGGACTGTATTCGGATACACCAATGACCTCTACATTCCAGGCCATTCCACCACCGTCACCAGAGACCCAAGTCGCAAACCTCTGTACTCTTTCACAGAATACGCAAACACCCGGTAGTCAACCACCATTGGTACCGAGTCACATCGGTGTTACACCCATCCACACCATCCCCTTTCTATTTCCTCCTTCGGGTGTAGTAAGCGCCCCGGTTATGGCTACCCTTAGTCTACCCGGGCTAACATTGGGATTACCCGTGTGGTATATTCCGCCTCCTGTTCGACCACCGACACCAGACGTCATCCTCCAACCGGTACAACCTATTGTTACCACAAATCAGCCTCCTCCTGGTGTCGCAATCCCTTCGTCGTCAACGACACCTCCTCCTAACCTCAATATCCCTTCGTCGTCAATGAAACCTCCTCCTGGTCTCACGATTGCTTCGACGTCAAAGGATCCCCCTCTTCTTGCTAATCCCACTGGGGGCAGAGGTCCACAACCATACACTGCTATACCACCCCCTAAGGCAGTCAAACCCCCACCGGTGTTTCGAGCCCCCCCCAAATGTTCATTATGCGATGAAATTGGCCATCCAACTCATCAATGCCCACATTTACCGGCACTCCAAGAGCATATGAATATGTTGGACGATGACATCGGCATCCCAGTAGTCAGATTAGAGCCACCTCTACAGCCTCGCGACAAATCACTGCGCACTAACCATCCTTGTGCTATATGCAGTGTTTACGGCCACTACTCTCACCATTTCCCTGATCTACCTGACTATAGAGCAGCGTTGTACGAGTTAAACAATGCCGACTTAGAGATATCTCCTCCCCTCATCGAAGAGATCCCCCCCCCACCATCATCCTCGTCAGAAGAAGTCAATACGATATATATGATTTCAACAACCTTCAAACCAGAACCCCTTGATTTATGGTCTGACTACTTCAATACTGACGAGCAAATTTTGGAGACACTCACTGCACCCGACTACCCTTGGGATGATATGCATCATCGCTCGTACTTCCTCCCGGAAGCATCTACCTCCACCGCATCCAACCAGCTATCGATCGAGTCGAAAGACTTCATACCCACCAAGGTCGATTGGTTAAAAGACCCCATCCCAGCACCGGATGCCTTTGAAGAAGGGAACATGTCAAACATTTCCCCCACAATACAGATAGACATTTCCACAACACCAGGGAAACCTGAGCTCATCTCGCTGGTCGCATCTTGCACTCAAGCAGAAACTCAGGTGTACAAAAAGCTCTTTCAAGAGTTCCGTGATGTCTTTGCCTGGTCCTATACCGAGATGCCTGGTCTCGACCCCGCCATTATTGAACACCACATCGATACATGGCCGGAAGTACCCCCTGTTCGTCAGAAACAGCGACCTATTCACCCTGCCAAGCTCCCCGCTGTTAAGGCTGAAGTCGAGAAACTTAGAAAAGCAGGTTTCATCTACCCTATTCCGTACACCACCTGGGTGTCGAACCCCGTTCCTGTCAACAAAAAGCAAGGCACCCTTAGAGTATGCACTGACTTCCGCGATCTAAACCACGCTTGTCCAAAAGACAATTTCCCCACGCCATTCATTGACCAACTCATTGATGAGTGTGCGGGCCATGAGGTCCTATCCTTCATGGACGGGTTTTCCGGATATAACCAGATTCACATCCGCAAGGAGGATCAGTACAAGACTGCCTTTACCACCCCATGGGGCACCTTTGCCTATCGCGTCATGCCATTTGGCCTTAAAAATGCTGGTGCCACTTTCCAGCGAGCCATGACCTATTGCTTTCACGACTTGGTCCATATCTTGCGAGTCTACCTCGACGACCTCACAGCTCGTTCCCGAAAACGATCAGACCACCTTAACGACCTCCGGCAAGTTTTCATGTGTTGTCGCAAGTATAAAATCCGCTTGAACCCACACAAGTGTGTCTTTTGCGTTCCGGCGGGCCGGTTGTTGGGTTTCATTGTTTCCCAAGATGGAATCACTGTCGATCCCCTGAAGTTCAAAGCCATCTTAGAACTTCCCCCTCCTCGCACGCTTCGACAGCTTCAGAGCTTGCAAGGGCGGTCCAATTTTCTTAGGCGCTTTGTTCCTGATTATGCCACCAAAGTCCACGGGTTCTTACGCTTACTTCGTACCCACATACCCTTTGTTTGGGATGAGCAAGCAGACACGGCATTCGAAGCCCTCAAGAAAGCTCTCACACAAGCCCCCTTGATATCCCCACCGGATTTCTCCCAGGACTTCACCCTATACGTCTCGGCATCTGAACATGCTGTGTCCGGAGTTTTGGTCCAAGAAGATGCCTCCCACAAAGAGCATGTGATTTATTACGTCAGCCAGACCTTGTCTGGCCCACCTCTACGTTACCCATACGAGGAAAGATTAGCCCTAGCTGTAGTCTTTTCCGTACAAAAACTACGACACTACATTTTGCTTAGTCATACCACGATCGTGGCCGACTCCAACCCCATGGTCTACCTCCTCACCCGGCGGCTCCTTCAGGGTCGTGTCGCTAAATGGGTCATTATCCTCCAGGAATATGACCTTACTTTCAAGACTCCCAAAAGCACCAAAGCCCTCGTGCTTGCTCACCTCATTACAGATCTCCCATCCTCTTCAACATCACCCGTCATCCAAACGGACCTGATTGACGAGCAAATCTTCGTCATTTCGTCTGACGACCCTTGGTACGGAGACATTTTGACTTACCTTCGTACGCAAAAATTCCGACCACACATCGATCGTGATGGACGCCGTCGCATACGACACCACGCCCCCCGATACCTACTTATTGGGGATGTACTTTACCGACGCGGCATTGATACTATCTTACGCCGCTGCCTATCCCATAGTGAGGCAGAGCAAGTCCTCAATGATTGTCATAGCGGTGCCTGTGGAGGCCATTTCTTCGGCATGGCCACCGCCCAGAAAATCATTCGGGCCGGTTACTTTTGGCCATCATTGTTTACTGATTGCATCACAGCAGTCAAGCATTGCCAGAACTGCCAGCTATTTGCCCCCAAAGCAAGAACCCCCCCTGCCCCCCTTCATCCAGTCATCACTGTTGGACCATTCTGCAAATGGGCCATAGATTTCCTCGACTGCAACCCCCCGTCAGCCGGTGGTCACAAACACATCATTGTGGCTGTATATTATTTCACCAAGTGGGCAGAAGCCATGCCGACCTATAATTGCAAAGCCGACACTGCAGCACGATTTTTCTTCAACCATGTTATCGCTCGTTTCGGAGTACCACAACAACTAGTCTCTGACCACGGCTCTCACTTCGAAGATGCCGTCTGGAAGGAATTATCAACCATGTTGAAATTTGAAGACCATTTCTCTTCCGCTTACTATCCCCAAGGAAACGGCCAAGTCGAAGCGATCAATAAAATCTTGAAGACCATTCTCCAACGCACTGTAGACAAGCACAAATCCAATTGGCATCACATGCTTTTCCCGGCACTATGGGCCTACCGCACCTCAACCAAAACCGCCACCGGTTTTACCCCTTTCCATTTAGTTCACGGCGTCGAATCTGTCCTCCCTGTTGAGTGCCAGATCCCAGCCTTACATATCGCCGTTGAGCTCCTACTGGATACTTCCCCGATCGAGCAACGTTTACTACTCCTAGAGCAGGCCGATGAAGATCGGCGCACAGCCATTCAAAACATGGAAGCAGCTAAACAACGATCGAAACTAAGTTACGACAAACGCGTCCACCCAAGAACCTTTTCTGAGGGAGACCTTGTCCTTGCTTACGATCAAGCTCATGATAAAACCGGAAAGGGAAAATTCATGTCCATGTGGCAAGGCCCCTACATCATACACACCTGCCTCGGGCAGGGGGCATACATTCTGACCGATTCAGAAGGCAACACCCTGCGCAACCCACGCAACGGGTTGTACCTTAAAAGATTTTACCCATAGAAAAACTCATGGACACCATCGTCCATTTTAGTATAGGCATACATTTTTTGATTCACAAAAAATTTCAAAAAAAACCTAAATATTTCTTTTTTTTTCTCTGCATGACCACAGATGGAGCCTCTTCCACTCTGCCATATCGGTTTCGCTGATGGTGCAAGCCGTTGGTCTCCCAATCTCGCCTCCGCAGCCTGGGTAATATACTCCCCCTCACATGAGTTAATTCACATTGACGGAGTATGTTTAGGTGCCGCTACCAATAATCAAGCTGAATACGATGCCGTGACCGGTCTCCTGGCCGCTGCTCTCCAGATGAGCATACGTCACCTCAACGTTTTCTTGGACTCACAGCTCCTAGTTTCCCAGCTCAACAATGATTACCAGGTACGCGATCCCTGTCTTTTCAGAAAATTCCTGCGCACTAAACAAATGGTTAGACAGTTTGAATCCATTACATTCACACATGTCCCAAGACACCTCAATAGTGTAGCAGATAATATGGCCAACAGTGTCCTCGACTGGCACACCAATCACATCAGGTCATATCCATAAACGAAAAATGCATCCATGTGCAAAACATGTGCCTCCACGAGCATATACAAAAAACCAATATTGCATCCACGTGCATAACATGTGCCTCCACGGGCATAAAACAAACAAACCAAATAATGCATCCACGTGCATAACAAGTACCTCCACGGGCATACATAAACACACTGCATCCACGTGCATAACATGTGCCTCCACGGGCATATAAAAGACAAATGTGCATCCACGTGCATACCAACAATATATCTAAAATATATATCCACATATATATACAAATCAAATAGTCAACACGTCATAAGTGCCCTCAGCACTCGATATACAAAAAATACATCTGTCATACAAAAAATGCTTCCCCACATGCTCATCAGCATTTGGGGGCAGATACTGTATCATCTACTCATCTGGATCCTGAGGATCCTCAGGCTCCTCCTCCGGCTCCTCCTCCGCCGGCCCCGCCGGGTCATGACGACCCCGAACTCGCCGCTCTGCTGGCCCAGCTGGATCGTCCCTCAGACGTATCCTCCCCTGAGCCGGCTCTGCTGGAGCACCCTGTCCACCACCCCCGTGTCTCGCAACGAACACCGCTGCCCTCAACAGAAGTGACTGCCACTCAGGCGGCGCACCAAGACATCCCTGCAAAACGTCCCGATCAAGGTCCCTCCAGCCATCCTCGGGGAGCCCATCTACGATCCGGGCTAAAGTCCGTCGAACACCATCTATAGCGTCGTCGTGAGGGCCAACCCCTCGCCCACGGGCTGCATATCCTCCACCGCGAGGAGGACGTACAGGAACTGGGGGACGAGCGACCACCATCGCCCGCCCCTGCCGAGCCACATAGTCAGGTGGTGGTACTGGACCCATATCTGCACAAAGCAAGTAAAACCATCAGATACTATACAACAGATATCATCATGATAAATCATACTACATATGATATAAGATCACATAATACACAAAAACATACCGTCTAAGCTCCAGGCCTGCCCTGGGGCGCGTGGCATCTCTGGGTCTCCCCGGTAGTCCATGCCGGCGTAGGGATAGTCCTCGATCACCAGAGGCATCTGCTCCCACTGCTGATAAAAGTCCTCTGTGAAGTAACCACGGATACCACCTCCAGCACGGGGCATCATCTGCCCCCACCTCATCATACGAGGCTCGCTCGAAAGCCCAGCACGAACGGGTACATGTGGCCGCAAGGTCGGCACCCGCTCAAAGAAAAAACAGCATAAAAAAGAGGCATAACAAAACTCGCCTCCCTCTCTCACGGCCTTGTCCAGATCTCTCCGGACACCGGCCAAGAACATCTGCGCCCAAGCGTAGTAAGTACCCCGTAGAACAGAATCCACCATCATCGTCTGCCCCCCAGACATACGATGTGGTGCAGCAGCACCCAAAATCCTCAAAACACAGGCACCAACAGCCCGCATATCCCACTCACGTAGGAACTTCAGACTAATAGAGCTGTTTACCAAAACAACGTCATCCACACAGAAGGTCTGTAAGAGGTCCTCCATATCCACAACCGGAGGCAACCTCGGAGAAATATCACCCACCTCACCCAAGCGAGGCAAACCGGTCAAAAAATATACATCAGTGAGAGTAATCTCCAATCTCTCACCACCAATAATGAAGGCACCCTCTGCCGGCACCCACCACTGCACGAGCTTGTTCAGGAGTCACCTCACTGAACGGATAGGAGGAATCTGAGTGAACTTCAAGAGTCCGCTCATGGCTAGGGTCTGTCTCACCCCTCCATCAGTCTCGATCCTCAACATGATCTCGGCATCAATCTCTCTCTCCCGCCACACGGACTGAGCTCTCCGCAACATCCTGCCAGGAAAACACAGGAAATTTTTAGCCCCGGCACAAAAAATTTACAAAAATCCCATCGCGGCTTTTACACAAAAAGCCGCGATGCCCATCGCGGCTTTTCCACAAAAAGCCGCGATGACCATCGCGGGATCCATGCAAAAACCCGCGATGAACATCGCGGGTTTTGGCCGGACAGTCGCGATGAACATCGCGACTATCCGCTATGAACACGCGATGAACATCGCGGGTTCCGACCTCACAGTCGCGATGAACATCGCGACTGTGAGCCTAAAACCCGCGCGGTTCATCGCGGGTTCAGACCCGAAACCCGCGCGGTTCCACGTTGGAGAGTCAACGTGGAGTTTCGCGGCCTTCGGGGGCCCACCGCCAAACAAAAAAGACATAATTGACTAGGCTAAGGCGATTAGAGTTACCTGCAACTCGCTAAATCGAAAACCAACGGTGAAATCTCCCGGAAACCGAAAAATAGCTCGGACAGCTCTATCAAACTCGCACGTAACAATGACAAGTCATATTGGGCCCCACGTCCTATTTATAGAAATTCCACAAATTTCAAACAACCATTGCGGGGTCATACGAAGTCCATTTCTCAAACCGTTGGTACCGTTGGGATCAGCACAGCGAGAACTTCATAGAGGTTCCTTCCGTTTCCCGTTTTCACGAGGTCCATTTTTTGACCATTTTTTAGCCTCCCTCATGGCCTCGGTTTGCGTGCCACATCGGCCGTTCTCCGTTTTAGACGTGCCTTATATAGCCGGATTCAGTTTTCCACGCTCGTGGTGACGCTTGAGATCATTTCTCGCTCTCACCTTTAGATTTTTCGGGCATCTTTTCCACGCCCCCTCGTCGCCTCGGTTTGCGTGCCACATCGGCCGTTCTCCGTTTTCGATGTGTCTTATATCGCCGGATTCAATTTTCCGCGCTCGTGATGATGCTTGAGATCATTTCTCGCTCTCACCTTTAGATTTTTTGGGCGTTTTTTCCACGCCCCCTCGTCACCTCGGTTTGCGTGCCACATCGGCCGTTCTCTGTTTTCGAGGTGTCTTATATCGCCGGATTCAGTTTTTCACGCTCGTGATGATGCTTGAGATCATTTCTCGCTCTCACCTTTAGATTTTCCGGGCGTTTTTTCCACGACCCCTCGTCACCTCGGTTTGCGTGCCACATCGGCCGTTCTCCGTTTTAGACGTGCCTTATATAGCCGGATTTAGTTTTCCACGCTCGTGACGACGCTCGAGATCATTTCTCGCTCTCACCTCTAGATTTTTCGGGCATTTTGCCTTGTGACCCCTTCGTCACCTTGGCTTGCGCGCCACATCGGCCGTTCTCCGTTTTCAACAATCCTTAGGTCACCGGATCCAGTTTTCCGCACTGATGACGATGCTTGAGACCTTTTCTCGCCCTCATCAATCCATTTTTGTTCGGTATAATTTTATCCCTTTTTCGGGCCGAGCAACCCCTTTTACGAAAAAGGCACTTAGGGAGTTTCTGTTAAGCTCTTTTCTGACTCCTAAAACAATGAAAAGATCGCCGAGCAATCTTGCTTCCTTTCATGCTCGCTAAACGTATTTGAAAGGGCGTCTACCTGGTATAAGTTTACCCCTTTTCCGGACCTCGTAGACTAATTACGAAAAAGGTATACTCTAGTCACATCGGCTAGAAGAGTTCTCCATCTGCATCATTTTATGCTTTTTCGGGCCTTGGAGACTAAACTCACGAAAAAGAAACACCAATAGAGTCCACTTACCGCTTTCAGACTCTCTAAACATGAAAGCAACCATGAGCATGAGCCATCCTGGGCTCACAAAATCCACAGGACCGTACCATTTTAGAGCACACTTTTATCCCTTCTTGGAGCTCATTAAAACTACGAAGAAGGAATCAATGGTACCTCTTGGCGCCACGACAGATCACATCTACTCATATGGCAGCTTCCCCATTTTGGTCGCCTTTGTTCAGAGTATTCTGCAGTATGTCACCTTGATAACCCCTCGACGGCACCTATCAGCTCGTCCTCCCCCCCAGAGTCAATATATACCATTCAGTCAAAGCAATGATCCCCACACCTACAAGTCAGTTCCCTACGCTGCCAGGTCAACCATGTCATCATGCTCTGAACAAAGGAAGTTTGAGTCTACCCATTTTTTGACCCAGTTATTTTCCTTCCCCACAAGTATGTCAGTCCTACCATCAGTACTACATCACTTCAGTTATACACCTCCTGCTCCTATCAAGGAAACATCATTGCCTTGTTAGTTGCTGGTCTCCCTCTGTCGACGACAACTACATTTGATTCCAGAGGATAGACCTAGAGGTCCCTGTGTCTTGGACTCATTACCATTTATGATGAGTGCCTACGAATCATTTCGAGAGGAATCCTCAGTGCCTCTCCGAATGGTTGTTTCTCACATGCTCGACTTCAACACCTTGATCGCATCGTTGAGACTCGCACAGGGTATTGGTCCGTTCAGTTACTGTTGAAGACCCCGGATACCACCTGACTCCTCCACATTTGAGAGTCTACCTATGGATACAACCAATTACATTTTTTCTATCGATATCCGGGTTGCGTATGGCGACAGTATTCCAGATGACTCACAGTCATTGAGTCCATACAGATGTTGGACCCCTTCAGATTTAGCAGTTCAACAGTTATTCCAGTGTATCAGTTATTGAGATCAGCCATGATCATGAGTATATCCCACAATAATGTCCCCTCTGGACCATTATGATGTACCAGTATATTTCTTTACGTATTAGATCCCCCTTCTTGGGACTAATTGTTTTGTATACGTCTTGATACGAGCATGGGAATGCCCGCCTCGTCCTTTATCAGAGATTATACCTCATTCATATTGAGGCCATGTAATATTTTTTGTTTTTTGCAGCTTCCAAGGGCCGTGGCTCCAGTATCCAACCGGTCTCTTCTCTCCCCTAAAAACCCCAGAAAAAGACAAATGAACTATGATGTCTATCGGCCATACGATGAGCTCCTGCCCTCACACATCAGGGGGCAATCTGTTAACACCCAAAAAGTGCTCACTAGCTCATTTTCCTATTCACATGACCCATTTGTCCACTTTTTCACCATCAGAGCCTCTGAAACCAACAAAAGGTCACCAAAAGACCTTAGTACACCCCTTTTTCCATTAAAAAAGATTATTTTTCCCAAAAAAGCATAAAAAACCCTCAAAAAGGGTCCAAATTCCCAAAAATATTAAAAAGGGAATTAAAATATTATTTTTATTCAAAAAAGGAAAAAGGAGGGAAAAGTACCTAAACCATGTTGGTCAATACCATTTGGTTTCCACAAAACCACAAATGGTATCTCCCACCACCAAAACCTATAAAAAGGTGGTAGGGGCTCCTCATTTCACATCCTTCCATTATCTCATCCTTATGCTGCTGAAATCTCCCCTGAGCACTTTTAGCCATTGCAGCAACCTTGGAGAAAGAGACCTATTGGAGTTTGGAGCTACTCATCTTGGGAGTTGCTCAACATCAACCTTCACCATTGAAGGTAATATCGCAAGCACTTGCTTGCCCCCCACTTTTCAATACAAAAAATTATTTATTATGTTTCTTGTTCTTGATTTTGAAATGTTTACATTATTTGCTTAGATTCTTGTTTAGATCCATGAAAAGTATTGTTTATTTAGTTTATTGTTTTTATTTCCATTGAAACTGCTGCTACTAGTTAGCAGGTGCCCATAGCACTAAGCCTGGTTGCAAAACCGGGCCAACAATTGTGCTAATTCCTCATTCTGTTGAGGAGACTGTACTGAAAATTCCTCATTATTTTCCATGATATTATATTTCCAAAAGTATGTTTTATGAATAGGTGATTTTGGCAAAGATATATTTTCATGCTAATTGATATTTCCAATCTTTGTTTCAGTAGCATGGGGTCGACATAAATCAATTATTTTTTGAATTTTTCCCAAGAAACTAAATTTAACCTTCTTCAATTGGCTCCCTCGCAACGTAGAGTGGATTTTCTTAGCTAATATATAAGGAATATCTACAGGTTTATCTACAACCCAATGTATCACTACCCTCATACATCCACCCGAAATGTCTTGCTTGTGATGATTCAAAATCATCCTAAGGACAATTTGAATCAATGTTTTCTATATTCCGGGAGGGACATCCTGCATTATTAAACCATTCCTTGGAACATATATTTTTTCCCACAAATTTTATTGGCCATCTAGTTCTTCTTCGGTTTGGGGGTTTTCCAAGAGCTAAAAATCGCTCCCCCTCTACTTGGAATTTTTGTTGCTTGGGAAACCAAATCAGGGTTGAGATATACCCGCTTCCAAAAAATTCTCAATTCCATATTTCCAGCTGTAAAATCTCAAGCACAGTTGAATCTAGCTACTGTGGATTCCTCACTGGTGAAAGATTGCACAACATTTGCAAGAATTAGCATAAAAAATTTAAATGAATGAAGAACAATACACATGAATTGGTGAATAATGTCAATATTATTAACTGTCCAACCTTAACAAAGGTTAAGAACACCCATATATACAAATCTGGAAGAATTCGAATCCATCTGGAGTGTTCACACTGATCTAGCTTAGAAATAGCTCAAACCCCCCTAGGTTGACCAAAATATCCCAAACCATCCCAAACTGGTTCGAATCTGTTGTGTGAATGCTGGGAATGACTGGACAGGCCCATGTGACCTCACACATGTGAAGAAACTGGTTGGTTAGAGGTTTGGAGTCTAAAATTGGTCAAAAATATGACAAAACAAGGCAAGATTGTCCACAAAGTGAGCAAATGCGCCCTAGGTAGAAGAGAAGCATGCTGAGTGCATTAAATGACCTGAGGAGGGCGCTCTAGGCATGCTGAGTGCATTAATTGTCCTGGGGAGCGCTCCACAAAGCTGGTTTGACTCAGCACTTGTTCACATTGCTAACCAGTTCATGATAAATTGACCATTTACCAACTAATCAACTTAGGGATGTAATCATTAATCACTTGGGCTAATTAATCATCATTAATAAATGATTAATGTACATAGGTGGAAAAATGTTCTAACACCCCCCCTTAAGCTAGACTTAGTGAAATATCAAAAATTAAGGCCTTGGCAACTAGGCTCAAGTCACCTTTTACATCATAAAATTTATTTGTCCATGTAAAATGAGGAAAGAGGCAAAACCACATGGGAAAAATCCTCCCTCAAGAATGGACATCATACAGAGATGATCAAAAGGTCTTCAACAGGTCTTGTTCTTCACTTGAATGAGTTGAATGAACAACTTCTTGCTGAAATACTTGGTGAAGATGTTGTGGATGTCATGATCATGCACCAATTCTTCAATGTTTTGTAGGAAAAAAACATGTTGGAAGGCTCCTTGAATCTCATCATTTGATGATGGGGGAGAATTATAAGAATGCTTCTTGCTGCATACATACTCTGATATGAATACATGATCAATAATGGAAAAGATATCTCTGCAAAATCCTTCCCAAAGAACATCAAAAATCTCAAGAAAATCTGCATTTTGAGGAGCTTCCACATGGCAAATCAAACCATGAATCTTCCTTCCGAACTGATGTAGCACCTTCCCAAATCTGTAATAGAGATCATGTGGCTCTGATATATCAGAATAGGATCCATATGGAGCAGCAAAAACTAGAGGTATAATGTCTCCATGATCGAATGGTTTTACAGTAAGAGAAGTGTGTGTAACTGGATCACACTGACAGTTGAGCAAACTTGAAGGGTTTGGAGACTTGAGTTTTGAACCATAGGTGGTAAGATCAGGTCCAGACATGTGGAACAGCAGTCCCATGATAGCCAATGACATGGCTGTCCAACCAAGGAATGATATGCAAGACATAAAACCAAGATAGATCAGTGACACAGTTTTGGAAACAATAAAATTGTGAGATTTTCCAACTGTAGAACTTGGGGTTTGTGTGGTCTTTTGGGCATCCGATGGTTGGGGAAATGGTTTGATGGCTGTCATAACCTGTATATCAGCCTGCATATTATCTTCCATATCAGAATATGAAAGATCTGATTGAAGTGGGAAAGAGCTTTCAGAAGGCATGTCAAAAACTAGTGAAAAATTACTAGTATTGGGAGAAAGCTTCGGTGAACTGGATGGAGATTCTTTCAGGGAAGAGACTGATTTTTCTAAATCTGATATATCAGAATGTAAATCAGAAACAGAGATATCAGAAAAATATTTGGCTCTTTCACCCAAATCATAGAGCTTTTTACCTTTGCATGTGGCATAGAGGCAATGATCTTGTTCCAAAGAGAGCTTGGCTTCTTCTCTTCTTGCAAAATCTGGAACATCAATGTTATGTTCTTCAAGTAGCTTGGTTAGAATGTCTATCTTCTTTCTGAAACATGATTTTTCATTGTGAGAACCTCTGCAATAACCACATTTGGGCTTCTCTTGAGGTTTCGGCCCCTTTGGTTTTTGCTTGCCTCTTCCATATTTCGAATCTCCAGCTGCAAGAACTTGGTCTTTTTGCTTGATGGAGCCCATCAAGACCAGCTTGTCTTGCTCTTGAGTTAGCATCTCCATGAAGTCAGCCAAAGATGGCATCTTCCAACCTCTAACTGTGAGCCTTGTGGAGTTGAAGGAAGACACAAAAACTGAGTATTCAGAACCCAATTTGGAGAGAATGGACAACACCAACTGTTCTTCTTTCTTTTCTATGCCACATTGTCTGATCTGCAAGACCAAGTTCTTGAACTTGGTGAAGAAGTCCTGGATGGAATCGAAATTCCCTGGGCTCAGTGAGACAAGCTCATTTTCGAGCTGGTGGCCTCTCATCTCATCAGTCTTTCCAAACAGTGTCTCAAGCTTGAGCCACACTTCATTTGGAGTTGCTAGACTTTCTACATGAAACAAGAGGTCTCTCGAAATGCTGAGACAAAGGAGGCCAAATGCCTCATCCATTCTGTTAAAAAACTTGGATTTCTCCACAGCTGAGTTTGGCTCAACCTCAGTGCCCATCGTGATTCTGTAGAGACCCTTGGATCTCAGCAAAATCACCATTTCTGCCTTCCAATCGAAATAGTTGAAGGGAGTGAGCACGTTTGGGTGAGATGGCTCCATTCTCCTCTGCTGCAATTCGCACTTGCTGACAATGCTGATCTTCAACACCTGCAAACAACTCTCAAATCACTCTGGAGGGATCTACACTAACAGATTCGAACCCTGTATGGATAGTGGGTGCATTCGGGAGAGCATCACACCTGAGAGGAGCCACTAGATTTCTCCAGTAAGCTCAAGGCAATGGCCTCAGGAATTATGTGGTTTCTCCACTGCTTCTGGCAATCCACTACAACAGTCTTGCTGGTTCGAATTCTAGCTCCAAGAGCTCTGATACCATGTAAAATCTCAAGCACAGTTGAATCTAGCTACTGTGGATTCCTCACTGGTGAAAGATTGCACAACATTTGCAAGAATTAGCATAAAAAATTTAAATGAATGAAGAACAATACACATGAATTGGTGAATAATGTCAATATTATTAACTGTCCAACCTTAACAAAGGTTAAGAACACCCATATATACAAATCTGGAAGAATTCGAATCCATCTGGAGTGTTCACACTGATCTAGCTTAGAAATAGCTCAAACCCCCCTAGGTTGACCAAAATATCCCAAACCATCCCAAACTGGTTCGAATCTGCTGTGTGAATGCTGGGAATGACTGGACAGGCCCATGTGACCTCACACATGTGAAGAAACTGGTTGGTTAGAGGTTTGGAGTCTAAAATTGGTCAAAAATATGACAAAACAAGGCAAGATTGTCCACAAAGTGAGCAAATGCGCCCTAGGTAGAAGAGAAGCATGCTGAGTGCATTAAATGACCTGAGGAGGGCGCTCTAGGCATGCTGAGTGCATTAATTGTCGTGGGGAGCGCTCCACAAAGCTGGTTTGACTCAGCACTTGTTCACATTGCTAACCAGTTCATGATAAATTGACCATTTACCAACTAATCAACTTAGGGATGTAATCATTAATCACTTGGGCTAATTAATCATCATTAATAAATGATTAATGTACATAGGTGGAAAAATGTTCTAACACCAGCATCATAATTTCAAATTGCCTCATCTATCTCTTCATTAACAAAATTGAACATTCCAAACAAAAAGTTGAACACTTATGCTTTCCTCAGGACAGTTTCCATACTTGATGGCCAATTCTTTTCATCTCTCCATGCATCAAAAGACTCCTGGATTTTTTTGACTCTGAACCTATAATCTGTGGACGCCTTTGTTTCAACTGTGGTCGCAGAGGAGGACACCCCCATCTCAACTTCTCCCATGGTAGAGGACCCACCTATTTCAAGTTCGGCCATGGTTGTCTAGGTTTGAAGCAGAAGTGATGCACACGGACTGTATTTTAGACTCAAACAAATTATGCACGCACAAATTAATTCAAAAAAAAAACATAGGACTTGAGTGTATTTCAAGGTCATATTTCATGACTTAGGCATGCACATTTCCCTAGTCTAACATCCGAATTTAAATATTTTTTTAGGCCTTGGCCTCATAGGGAATTTTATAAATGGGTTGTACTTTGACATAAAAAAGTACATAAACATAAGCTTTCACTTTTTATAAATGGGTTGTACTTTCACATAAAAAAGTGCATAGACATAAGCTATCACTTCTTTTAAAAATGCATAGATCAATCTTAAACCCGGATCTACCAAGCCTCAAGTTTTAATTTTTTATTTCATTGGCCAAGATTGATCTTTTTAATCATTTTTATTTTATGACCAGAGCCTTTTACCCAAGAGTGAGACTATATTCAGGTGCATTATTCATCCACCTATAGGATGGTGCCTTCAGAATAATTTTCTCTCTCTTAGTGAGGAAATGGCAATCATTTTCCCATAGCCACTCGAGCCAGCTTTTCAATACTTAGCCATTTTTTCCAAAGGGGAGCATTTTCTAGCATGGTGTAAAAGAGGTTGATTGGATATTTTGGAAGGCCATTGTCTTCTTGTTCATAGAATTTTTATCAAGAATGAGTCAATGGTCAAGTGCATAAATCATCCACCTAAAATCTTATGCTCTCATAAAAATTTTATCCCTCAAAGGTGAGAAATGGAGAGAATTTTCCTAAGGCCATTTAGGCTAGTTTTAGGTGCAAAATAGGATGAGTGGTTGTTTTTGCAGTTCAATATATTATTGACTAGATATTTTTTTCCAATACTGAGACTATATTCAGGTGCATTAGTCATCCACGTACAGGATGGCGCCTTCACAATAATTTTCTCTCTCACAATGAGGAAATGGCAGTCATTTTCCCAAAGCCACTTGAGCCATGTTTTCAGTACTTAGCCATTTTTTCCAAAGGGGATCATTTTCTGGCATGGTGCTAAACAGGCTGAGTGATTGTTTTGGAAGGCCAATATATTCTTGACCAGAGACTTTTTTCCAATACTAAGACTATATTTAGGTGCATTAGTCATCCACCTATAGGATGGTGCCTCAGAATAATTTTCTCTCTCTCAGTGAGGAAATGGTGGTCATTTTCCCATATCTACTTGAGCTAGATTTTTAATACTTGGCCATTTTTCCAAAGGGGATCATTTTTTGGCATAGTGCAAAATAGGTTGAGTGGTTGTATTAACAGGCCATTATCTTCTTGGCCATATACTTTTTATCAAAAATTAGTCAATGGTTAAGTGCACAAATCATCCACATGAAAGCTTATGCTCTCAAAAATTTTGTATCCCTCAAAGCTGAGAAATGGCAGGCATTTTCCTATGTCCATTTAGGCCATTTTTAGGTGCAAACCAGGTTGAGTGGTTGTTTTAGCAGGCCAATATATTCTTGACCAAATCCTTTTTTATAAGAATGAGACTAATTCAGGTGCATTGGTCATCCACCTACAAGATGGTGCCTTTAGAATAATTTTCTCTCTCTCATTGAAGAAATGGAAGTCATTTTCCCAAAGCCACTTAGCCATTTTTTCCAATGGTGAGCATTTTCTGGCAGGGTGCAAACCAGGTTGATCGACTATTTTGGCAAGCCATTATCTTCTTTGCCATACACTTTTTATCAATAATGAATCAATGTTCAAGTACATAAATCATCCACCTGAAATCTTATGTTGTCAGAATAATTTAATCCCTCGCTGGTGAGAAATGGTGGGCATTTTCCTAAATCCATTCAGGCCAGTTTTAGGTGTAAAACTGGTTGAGTGGTTGTTTTGGCAGGCCAATATATTCTTAACCATAGACCTTTTTCCAATACTGAGACTATATTCAAACGCATTGGTCATCCACCTACAGGATGGTGCCTTCAGAATAATTTTCTCTCTCATTGAAGAAATGGTGTTAATTTTACCATAGCCACTTTAGCTAGTGTTTTAGTACTTGGCCATTTTTGCGAATGGTGATCATTTTCTAGTAGGGTGCAAAACAATTTGATTGGCTATTTTGGCAGGCATTATCTTCTTTTCCATAGAAATTTTATCAATAATGATTCAATGGTCAAGTGCATAAATCATACACCTAAAAGCATATGTTGTCAGAACAATTTAATCCCTCACTAGTAAGAAATGGTGGGCATTTTCCTAAAGCCATTCGGGCCAGTTTTAGGTGCAAAATTGGTTGAGTGGTTGTTTTGGTAGGCCAATATATTCTTGACCAGATCCTTTTTTCCAATACTGAGACTATATTCAGGTGCATTGGTCATCCACCTACAAGATTGTGCCTTCAGAATAATTTTCTCTCTCTCATTGAGGAAATGGCAGTCATTTTCCCAAAGCCAGTTGAGCTAGTTTTTCAGTACTTAGCCATTTTTGCCAATGGCAAGTATTTTCTGGAAGGGTGCAAAACAGTTTGATTGGTTGTTTTTGAATGCCATTATCTTCTTTGCCATAGAATTTTTATCAAGAGTGAATCAATGGTCAAGTGCATAAATCATCCACCTGAAAGCTTATGTTGTCAGAATAATTTAATCCCTCACTGGTGAGAAATGGTGGGAATTTTCCTAAAGCCATTTAGGCCAGTTTTAGGTGCAAAACTGGCTGAGTGGTTGTTTTGGCAGGCCAATATATTCTTGACCAGAGACTTTTTTCCAAGAATGAGATTATATTCAGGTGCATTGTTCATCCACCTACAGGATGGTGCCTTCGGAATAATTTTATCTCTCTCATTGAGGAAATGGAAATCATTTTCCCAAATCTACTTGAGCCAATTTTCTTAGTACTTAGCCATTTTTGCCAATGGTGGGCATTTTCTGGCAGCGTGTAAAACAGGTTGATTGGTTGTTTTGGCAGGCCATTATCTTCTTTTCCATGGAATTTTTATCAATAATGCATCAATGGTCAAGTGCATAAATCATCCATCTGAAATATTATGTTTTTAGAATAATTTAATCCCTCACTAGTGAGAAATGGTGGGCATTTTCCTAAATCCATTTAGGCCAATTTAGTGCAAAACTGGCTGAGTGGTTGTTTTGGCATGCCAATATATTCTTGGCCATAGACTTTTTTCCAATAGTAAGACTATATTCAGGTGCATTAGTCATCCATCTATAAGATAGTGCCTTCAAAATAATTTCCTCTCTCTGTGAGGAAATGGCGGTCATTTTTGCATAGCCACTTGAGCCGGTTTTTCATATCTTAGCCATTTTTACCAAAGGGGAGCATTTTCTGGCATGGTGCTACAGAAGTTGATTGGTTGTTTTGGCAGGCATTATCTTCTTTTCCATATACTTTTTATCAGTAATGAGTTAATGGTAAAGTGAAAAAATCATCCACCTGAAAGCTTATGTATTCAGAATAATTTTATCCTTCACTGGTGGGAAATGGAGGGCATTTCCTAAAGCCATTTAGTCTAGTTTTAGGTGCAAAACAGGATGAGTAGTTGTTTTGGAAGGCCAATATATTCTTGAACGGATACTTTTTTCCAAGATTGAGACTATATTTAGGTGCGTTATTCATCCACCTACAAGATGGTTCCTTCAGAATAATTTTCTCTCTCTCTGTGAGAAAATGGAAGTCATTTTCCCATAGCCACTTGAGCCATGTTTTCAGTACTTATCCATTTTTGCCAATGGCATGCATTTTCTGGCATGGTGCAAAACAGGTTGATTGGTTGTTTTGGCAGGCCATTATCTTCTTGGCCATAGAATTTTTATTAGGAATGAGTCAATATTCAAGTGCGTAAATCCTCCACTTAAAAGTTGATGCTCTCAGAATTTTTTTATTCCTCATAGGTAAGAAATGGTGGCCATTTTCCTAAGGCCATTTAGTCCAGTTTTAGGTGCAAAATAGGTTGAGTGGTTGTTTTGGCAGGACAATATATTCTTGACCAGATTTTTTTTTTCCAAAACTAAGACTATATTTAGGTGCATTAGTCATCCACCTACAGGATGGTGCCCTTAGAGTAATTTTCTCTCTCTCATTGAGGAAATGGCTGTCATTTTCCCACAGCCACTGGAGCCAATTTTTCAGTACTTAGACATTTTTTTCAATGATAATAACTCAGGCAAATTTCCTGGTTTTTGCAAATATGAAATGAAAATATGAAAATGTAAAAAAATGAAGAATAATAAAAGTCACATTTTCCAATTTGAATCACTCAAACATGCCAAAAATTGAACCCTATGTGTGAATTTTGGTGAACTATAGCAGATTTTCAATATTTTTACACAATAACAATTTTTAGGATAAAATTGAAAATATTTGTTAGTTTTTCATAATTTACTTCAATCTGATCTAGGATCTTAACTAGGAGAACAACATGTACAACATATCTACAACATATCAATCATGGACATAATAATGCAAGCACACAAGAGACAATAGACACACAGAGTTTCACTGGGGAAAACCATAAAGGTGAAAAACCCCACAACTTCCTCATAGATAGATAGAGCAATGATACAACCCAAGAATAAGAGATATACTCCTAGCAGCAGCTTCTCCTCCTCCACTAGTGCACCACTCTCCAATGAGAGTAAGAGTGAGAATGTGAATGATCAAATAGAGTGCCTCCCACACTCTATTTATGCTTGACTTGACTTGCCTAATAACCTTTACTAGGTCAGCCTCAACTTAACCACATAGCATAATGTTGATAAGGCCGACCCCCAATAAGGTGGTCTAATAACCCTTTAACCCACATGACTTATACAGGGCCGACCCCATCAAGGTGGTCTAATAACCCATCAAGTATAAGTTACAACACTTACAATATAAATGACGACACTTCCATATAGAGGAATAATAACATCTCTATAGGAACACAATATACATATATGTGAAATACATTTTGAAGTTACAATTACATAAACACTCCCTCTTAACTAGGAAGGTATTTCTTGATACAGATCTGCTAGCACAAGTCTTCTTCTCTGGATCATTGTCACAGAATCATCGTCATTGTCACTGCTGCTACTATCTCAATCAATCTCCAATCTACGCGTCATAGGAATTTCTACGAAGCCAGCCCTTTTTCATGCTGGATGTAGGCCCACCACCTATAGGTTTTCATCATCAGTGGCCATACTATGGAACCTAGGACTGATTACGTGCGTCAACAAAACCTAGCGCAGACTATAGGCTCTTTTACATGTTGACCTTCACAAAACCTACTCAGAGCATCCCAGGATGTTACGAGCACACCGCTCTACCTATCTGGATCTCGATAGAGCATCCCAGGCTGTTACGAGCACACTGCTCTACCTATCCGTATTTTAAAGCATCTTTTCTATGTGAACTTTCGCAAAACCTACTCAAAGCATCCCAGGATGTTACAAGCATACCGCTCTACCTATCTGGATCTCGATAGAGCATCCCAGGTTTTTACGAGCACATCGCTCTACCTATCCGGATTTTAAAGGATCTTTTCTATGCGAACCTGTAGCAAAACCTACTCAGAACATCCCAGGATGTTACAAGCACACCACTCTACCTGTCCAGATCTCTATAGAGCATCCTAGGCTGTTACAAGCACACTGCTCTACCTGTCCAGATTTTAAAGGACCTTTTCTATGCTACCTGCACAACCTATCCACGGCCACAGAGTATCAACCTGATACTCGACACACATCATCCTGATGTAAACATGATCAACCCGATCATCATCACTGCATCATCCTAATGCATGTCATCTAGAGCAACATCCCGAAGCTCATCATCTGTGATAATCCTGATCATCATCCTGATGCATGTCATCTGGAGCAACATCTCGAAGTTCGTCATCTGTGATCATCCTGATCATCATCATAGCATCATCCTCATGCATATCATCTGGAGAAACATCCTGAAACTCATCATCTGTGATCATCCTGATCATCATCATAGCATCATCCTAATGCATATCATCCAGAGCATCGTCCCAATACTCATCATCCATGATGAACCTGATCATACCATGCATCCACCTGATGCATACAATGTATCTTCCTAATACATATCATCATACATGATCCACCTGATCATGCAATGTATCCACCTGATACATATCATCATACATGATCCACCTAATCATACAATGGATCTACTTGATACATACACAAATACATGATCCACCTGATCATACAATGTATCCACCTGATACATATCATCATACATGATCCACCTGATCATACAATGTATCTACCTAATACATACACAAATACAATGTCCACCTAATCATACAATGTATCCACCTGATACATATCATCATACATGATCCACCTGATCATACAATGTATCTACCCGATACATACACAAATACATGATCCACCTGATCATACAATGTATCCACCTGATACATATCATCATACATCATCTACCTAATCATATCAAGCATCCAACATGATGCATATACAAATACATGATCCAATTGATCATAACAAGCATCCAACATGATGCATACACATATACATGATCCAACTGATCATAACAAGAATCCAACATGATACATACAGATATACATGATCCAACTGATCATAACAAGCATCCAACATGATGCATACTGAGCAATAACTAGAGAATCATCTCGATACTCATCACATAACGCTTATATCCACAGCCATGGGAAGGATCCTCCTCTCACCATGCTTGGAATGGCTCATGCAAATGTGTCAATCACTTCTTCCTCAAAGTGTCATCAATATTAAGAACACCAAGCCTCTCTCTGAAGTACTCAAACTTCACTTTGGCTAGTGGTTTCGTCAGCACATCTGCAACCTGCTCATCCGTCGCAACATACAGGAGTTTCACTACTCCTCTCTGCACCATATCCCTGATATAGTGATATTTGATCTCAATGTGCTTCGACCTGTCATGGAACACTGGGTTCTTAGAAAGCTTCACACAACTCTGGTTGTCACAAAAGATACCAGTAACATCCAACGTGAGATCAAATAACTCTGACAATAGCTTTCTCAGCCATACTGCCTCACAACTAGTAGAACAAGATACAACATACTCTGCCTAAGTACTCAGTGCTACGCAGGACTACTTCCTGCTAAACCAAGAGATCACACCCAATACCATACTGAAGCAGCACCCAGATGTGCTCTTCCTATCTGTAGCACTTCCTGCCCAGTCTGAATCAACATAACCCTGCAGGTTAAACTTTTGATCCGCATCATACTTGAGCCCATAATCAATTGTACCCTTTAGGTACCTCAAAATATGCTTTACAACAACCAGGTGAACACCTCTGGGATCCATCAGGAACTGGCTCAATGTGTTCACTGCAAAGAAAATATCTGATCTCGTGTTCGTCAGGTACATCAAGGACCCAATCATCTTCTGATACATCATGACATCAACTGGCTTAGATTAAGCATCACACAGAAGCTTCAGGTTCGATGCCATAGGTGTGGCCATGGCCTTGCAGTCCATCATCCCGAACCTCTTCAGGATTGCTACTGCATACTTCCCTTGTCCAAGGAAGATCCCATCTGCACTCTGTGACACCTCCATGCCTAGAAAATATTGCATCATCCCCAAGTCCTTCATCTCGAACTCAGCAGCAAGCTTCCTCTTGGTATCGGAAATCAATCCATCCTCACCTGTAACAAATAGGTCATCTACATACATAAGTAGTATCACAGGATTTCCTTCCTCAACCTTGTAGTAAAGGTTGGAATCTGCTTTACTCTTGGTAAATCCCAAACTAGATAGAAAGCTATCTAGCCTACCATACCAAGTCCTAGGAGCTTGCTTCAAGCCATACAAGGCTTTTTTCAACTTGCACACATATGACTCCCTGTCATGTGTCTCAAAACCAAGTGGCTTCTCCACATACACTTCCTCTTCAACTACACCATTCAAGAAAGTTGTCTTGACATCCATCTGGTGTATCTTCCACTTCATCACTGCAGCCAGAGTAAGAACTGATTTGATGGAAGTGTACCTGGCTACAGGTGCAAAAGTCTCTTCATAGTTAATCCCTCTTTCTGGGAGAAGCCACGAGCTACAAACCTCGCTTTGTATTTCTCCATGCTATCATCTGCAGCATGCTTGATCTTATAGATCCACTTGGAAGCCACAACAAACTTCCCTTCAGGTCTTGGGACCACATATGTTAGGAACCCATGTCAACCGTTCTCTTTACTATGTTAGTATATGTTGTTGGATGCATATGCTTTGTAAGTCGTCCCGTAGTATTTATTGATCCATAGTTTATATTAGCCCCTAGTATTCACCCATAGTATTGGACGCATATGCTTTGTAAGTCATCCTGTAGTATTATATGTCCCATGGTTTTGACCCATAGTATTGGGCATAGACTTAGTATATAAGTGTGTGTTGAGGTCATTGAAGGCACCGTGAAGTTAATTGTATTAAGCTTGCTCAAAGGAGGTTGCCCCCTCGAAGTGGACCGTGATCAATATAAAAGTGATTCTGAGTTCTATTATTTCTGATATCTCATGTATTTACATTAATTAATTATTGCAAGTTCATCACACCTGGTATCAGGGCACTTTCTTGGGCTCGTTGGGTGGAATTTCTGCCAATTTTTTTTTTCTCATCTGTTTCAAATTTGGATCTGGGGATAACCCCTATCCGCTTAACTGCGGAAGGTACTTGGGCATAATCCCTAAAACTAATTGTGAGGAGTACCACAGGAACCCCAAAGTAGCTAGCCCATTGAGAGGACCTGCCAGCGAAAAGGGCAACGACCCCTACTTGATTGACTAGTTCCCACCCATGAGGTAAACCAAGAGTTGTCGTTTGTGGCAAAGCGGTTATCAGTTTTACCTGAGCCGTGGAGTGAGGGGTACTGCCCCAATATGCAATCCGTCAGACAGCATTGGTGGCCGAGTGAATCCCCTAAACCGATAGGAAGCCGCACATACCTGGGGTCCATATCTGTTTTCAGCTAAACTGTTGCCGATCACTTCCGCTCCAGTACCATCCGTTTCAGATCTATTCTAAAATTCGTTCCAGATCCAGTCACCATTTCAGATCCATCCGTTTTCGATCCCTTCTACGTTGTTGTTGCAGATCCATTTCTGGAGAAAAAAAAACTGTTTTTCTCCATATCTCCCTTGTTTCAACTCTGTTTTCTCTGAAACTTCACTGACATCCCTGCAATCCCATTATGCATATTTCCTTCCTAAAGACCTTATCCCAAATTCCACTTCCCAACACCCGAAATCTCACATTTGTCTATTTTTAGGGTTTGCCATAACTTCTTCGATTTTCACCCGATCGCATTCAAATTTTACCACATACTTCCTTTTCTAATTCTGCTTCTTTGTCCCTCTCTGCCAAATTTTTTCATTCTTTCACTCCACTTCTGAAATCCCCCTTTTCTGCTTTCATGTCCTTTCGACAGTATCCAAAATCTCATCAAACCCCAATTACCCATCAAATTTTTTCCCCAATCCAAATTTCCTTTTACTAAATCAGCTTTTGTTTGTGTTTTTCTACCCATTCCCCCCACCACCCTTACAAACCAGAAAAAAAAAAACCCTCGTTATGGTTGTCACCCGTACAGGAGCACACACCATGGAGGAAGCACTTGCAGCCATCCAAACCAAACTCCAAGATCTGGATGAAAAATTTCTCAGCCTCCATCTTCAGCATTCAGCCATGAACAATAACCGACAGCTAGAATCTTTTGCAGCCACCAAGTTATCTTCTTCCAGCAATTTTTGTGGGCCGAAGCTTGATTTTCCTCGCTTCAATGGTACTGATCCGACTGGATGGATATACCGAGCAGAACAATATTTCAGTCTACATAATACTTTTGATGTCTAGAAAGTTCCACTTGCATCCTTTCATTTGGAACAGGAAGCCCTTCAATGGTACCGTTGGTACTTCAAAGCTCATCTCGAGCCAAACTAGACAGATTTTTGCCAACTCCTTTTGCCACGATTTGGTCCTAGTGCTTTTGATGACTTCACCGGAGCACTCACTAAACTTCACCAAATTGACACAGTGAGAGAGTATCAGACAGAATTTGAGAAACTGGCCAATCACACAGAAGGATTGTCTGATGAATTCTACATGAGTTGTTTTATCAGTGGTCTCAAGGATGAAATCCGCTCAGAAGTCAAAATGTTCTGTCCCAACACAATGATGGAAGTCCTAAGGTTGGCTAAGTTGGCAGAGGACAATATCGCAGCTCAACAACGCTCCAAAACCACCTTTGTTCCCTTCAGAAATATGGGTTCCCAACGACCTCCCATCACGCCTGCTCCTCGACCAACTCCTATCAAGAATTTGTCTGAAACAGAGATGCAGGCACGTCGAGAAAAAGGGCTTTGTTATAATTGTGATGAGAAATTCACTTAGGGACATAGATGTGTTCAACAAAATCTTTATCTCTTGGATGTGGATTCTCTGCCTACCTCAGAACTTGGTGAAGAAGCTCTAGCTACAGTATATGTTCAGGTCGACATTCAACACCCTCCTGTTGACACCCCATCTCAAGAAAACCCACCCGAGATCTCTCTCCATGCTATAATTGGCGTCACCACCCCACAAACAATGCAGGTCAGTGGATACTTCAAGAAGCTCCCTCTTACCATACTCATTGATTCTGGTAGCACTCATAACTTCATTGACCCTCGGATTGTCAAACAGGATGATTGTTTTGTCCATCCTTGTTTCAACTTTGAAGTCATGGTTGCCAATGGGGGCACCATACTTCGCAAGTCAAAGTGTCATAATGTGCGTATCTCTATGGAAGATTATAACCTACGCTCTGAAATGTTTGCCTTGTCCTTAGGTGGATGTGATGTGGTTTTGGGCGTTCAATGGTTACGCACACTTGGCCCCATCTTATGGGATTTTGCTGAACTTTGGATGCCATTTTCAGTCAATGGGACACAACACACATTTATGGGCTTACAACCAGGGTCTCTCTACATCATCAGTTCACATCACTTGGAAAAGATCCTTAAGAAGAATTCACATGGTGTCATCACTCATCTCCATTCCATTCAGATGCACGCATCAACGGTCTCCACTACTTCCTTGGATAGATATGCAGGTGTCTTTGTTGAACCAATGAGCTTGCCGCCTTCAAGAGACCTTTTCGGTAAGAATTTAGTCGCATCAACCTCTCAGCAAGAACTAATGGCTATTTTGCATGCAGTACAGAAGTGGCAGCCATACCTATTCAGGAATTATTTCCACATCAAGACTGATCTCCAGAGTCTGAAAAATTTTCTAGCACAATGGGTCTCCTACCCAACACACCTAAAAAGGATTATCCAACTCATGGGTTATCCCTATGCGATCACTTACAAGAAGGGTAAGGACAATATGGTGGCAGATTCTCCTTCTCGCACAATTGATGACCCAGTTTCTCTTACAACTCTTTCTCTGCTTGTTCCAAATTGGTTGCAATATGTTCAACAGGACTATCTCTTCTATGAACTCCATGCTTCTTCATCAGCAGGGCACTCTGGGTTCTTCAAAATGTATGACCGGGAACAATGTAACTTCTTTTAGCAGGGACTAAAAATGACAATTCAACAGATGGTGGCTGACCGTGATACTTTCCAAGTCAACAAGGGTGAAACGACACTCCTTTCAGGATTGCTCAAACCCTTGCCCATCCCTACACAGCTTTGGCCAACTATTTCTATGGATTTCCTAGCAGCGCTCTGGTGGTACAATACCACATCTCAAAGGACACCATATGAAGCTGTCTATAGACAGACACCGCCAGTTCTTCTTCCATACACCCTTAGCAGCTCCCTAGTTTAGGAAATTGACTTAGTTCTTCGCAACCACGATTAGATTCTTCTCATTCTGTAGGACAATCTTCACATGGCCAGAATTCGCCTAAAACAACAAGCTGATCAGCACCATTCTGAGCACATTTTCCACGTAGCTGATAGGGTTCTTCTTCATCTACAGCCTTCCAAGCAATCCTCCTTGACACTCCAAAGGCGTCAGTGGCCCGAAATGCAACCCGAGGATGCTACCGGGGAACCACTCCTTCAGATTCTACAGCAATTCCTCCAACCAAAGCTTTGAGGACAAAGCTTTTTCTAAGGGAGAGGAGATGTTAGGAACCTGTGTCAACGCTTCTCTTTACTATGTTAGTATATTGTTGTTGGATGCATATACTTTGTAAGTCGTCCCGTAGTATTTGTTGATCCATAGTTTATATTAGCCCCTAGCATTGACCCATAGTATTGGACGTATATGCTTTGTAAGTTGTACTGTAGTATTATATGTCCCATGGTTTTGACCCATAGTATTGGGCATAGACTTAGTATATAAGTGTGTGTTGAGGTCATTGAAGGCACCGTGAAATTAATTGTATTGAGCTTGCTAAAAGGAGGTTGCCCCTTGAAGTGGCCCATGATCAATATAAAAGTGATTCTGAGTTCTATTATTTATGATATCTCGTGTATTTGCATTAATTAATTATTGCAGGTTCATCACATCTGGTATTAGGGCACTTTCTTGGGCTCGTTGGGTGGAATTTCTGCCAATTTTTTTTTCGCATCTATTTCAAATTCAGATCTGGGGATAACCCCTATCCACTTAACTGCAGGAAGTACTTAGGCATAAGCCCTAAAACTCATTGTGAGGAGTACCACAGGAACCCCAAAGTAGCTGGCCCATTGAGAGGACCTGCCAGCGAAAAGGGCAACGACCCCTACCTAATTGACTAGTTCCCACCCGTGAGGTAAACCAAGAGTTGTCGTTTGTGGCAAAGTGGTTATCAGTTTTACCTAAGCCTTGGAGTGAGGGGTACTGCCCCAATATGCAAGTCATAAGACAGCATTGGTGGCTGAGTGAATCCCTTGAACCGATAGGAAGCCGCACATACCTGGGGTCCATATCTGTTTTCAGCTAAACTGTTGCCGATCACTTCTGCTCCAGATCCAGCCATTTCAGATCTATTCTGAAATTCGTTCCAGATCTAGTCGCCGTTTCAGATCCATCCGTTTTCGATCCCTTTTGCTCTGTTGTTGCAGATCCATTTCTGGAGAAAAAAAAAAACCTGTTTTTCTCCATATCTCCCTTGTTTCAACTCTGTTTTCTCTGAAACTTCACTGACATCCCTGCAATCCCATTATGCATATTTCCTTCCTAAAGACCCTATCCCAAATTCCACTTCCCAACACCCGAAATCTCACATTTGTCTATTTTTAGGGTTTGCCATAACTTCTTCGATTTTCACCCGATTGCCTTCAAATTTTACCACATACTTCCTTTTCTAATTCTGCTTCTTTGTCCCTCTCTGCCAAATTTTTTCATTCTTTCACTCCACTTCTGAAATCCCCCTTTTCTGCTTTCATGTCCTTTTGACAGTATCCAAAATCTCATCAAACCCCAATTACCCATCAAATTTTTTCCCCAATCCAAATTTCCCTTTACTAAATCAGCTTTGGTTTGTTTTTTTCTACCCATTCCCCCCCCACCCTTACAAACCAAAAAAAAAAAAAAACCCTGGTTATGGTTGTCACCCGTGCAGGAGCACACACCATGGAGGAAGCACTTGTAGCCATCCAAACCAAACTCCAAGATCTGGATGAAAAATTTCTCATTCTCCATCTTCAGCATTTAGCCATGAACAATAACCGATAGCCAGAATCTTTTGCAGCCATCAGGTTATCTTCTTCCAGCAATTTTTGTGGGCCGAAGCTTGATTTTCCTCGCTTCAATGGTACTGATCTGACTGGATGGATATACTGAGCAGAACAATATTTCAGTCTGCATAATAATTTTGATGTCCAGAAAGTTCCACTTGCATCCTTTCATTTGGAATAGGAAGCCCTTCAATGGTACTGTTGATACATCAAAGCTCATCCCGAGCCAAATTGGACATATTTTTGCCAACTCCTTTTGCCACAATTTGGTCCTAGTGCTTTTGATGACTTCATAGGAGCACTCACTAAACTTCACCAAATTGGCACAGTGAGAGAGTATCAGATAGAATTTGAGAAACTGGCCAATCACACAGAAGGATTGTTTGATGAATTCTACAGGAGTTGTTTTATCAGTGGTCTCAAGGATGAAATATGCTCAGAAGTCAAAATGTTCTGTACCAACACAATGATGGAAGTCCTAGGGTTGGCTAAGTTGGCAGAGGACAATATCGCAGCTCAATAACGCTCCAAAACCACCTTTGTTCCCTTCATAAATATGGGTTCCCAACGACCTCCCATCACGCCTGCTCCTCAACCAACTCCTATCAAGCATTTGTCTGAAACAGAGATGCAGGCACATCGAGAAAAAGGGATTTGTTATAATTGTGATGAGAAATTCACTCGGGGACATAGATGTGTTCAACAAAAGCTTTATCTCTTGGATGTGGATTCTCCACCTACCTCAGAACTTGGTGAATAAGCTCTAGATACTGTATATGTTCAGGTCGACATTCAACACCCTCCTGTTGACACCCCCATCTCAAGATGACCCACCGGAGATCTCTCTCCATGCTGTAACTGGCATCACCACCCCACAAACAATGCGGGTCAGTCGATACTTCAAGAAGCTCCCTCTTACCATACTCATTGATTCTGGTAGCACTCATAACTTCATTGAACCTCAGATTGTCAAACAGGATGATTGTTTTGTCCATCCTTGTTTCAACTTTGAAGTCATGGTTTCCAATGGTGGCACCATACTTTGCAAGTCGAAGTGTCATAATGTGCGTATCTATATGGAAGATTATAACCTGCGCTCTGAAATGTTTGCCTTGTCCTTAGGTGGATGTGATGTGGTTTTGGGCGTTCAATGGTTACGCACACTTGGCCCCATCTTATGGGATTTTGCTGAACTTTGGATGCAGTTTTCAGTCAATGGGACACAACACACATTTATGGGCTTACAACCAGGGTCTCTCTACATCATCAGTTAACATCACTTGGAAAAGATCCTTAAGAAGAATTCACATGGTGTCATCACTCATCTCCATTCCATTTAGATGCACGCATCAATGGTTTCCACTACTTCCTTGGATAGATATGCAGGTGTCTTTGCTAAACCAATGAGCTTGCCGCCTTCAAGAGACCTTTCTAGTAAGAATTTAGTCACATCTACCTCTCAGCAAGAACTAATGGCTATTTTGCATGTAGTACAGAAGTGGCAGCCATACCTATTAGGGAATTATTTCTGCATCAAGACTGATCTCCAGAGTCTGAAAAATTTTCTAGCACAATGGGTCTCCTACCCAACACACCTGAAAAGGATTATCCAACTCATGGGTTATCCCTATGCGATCACTTACAAGAAGGGTAAGGACAATATGGTGGCAGATGATCCTTCTCGCACAATTGATGACCCAGTTTCTCTTACAACTCTTTCTCTGCTTGTTCCAAATTGGTTGCAATATATTCAACGGGGCTATCTCTTCTATGAACTCTATGTTTCTTCATCAGCAGGGCACTCTGGGTTCTTCAAAATGTATGACCGGGAACAATGTAACTTCTTTTGGCAGGGACTGATAATGACAATTCAACATATGGTCGCTGACTGTGATACTTTCCAGGTCAACAAGGGTGAAATGACACTCCTTTCGGGATTGCTCAAACCCTTGCCCATCCCTTCATAGCTTTGTCCAACTATTTCTATGGGTTTCCTAGCAGCACTCTGGTGGTACAATACCACATCTCAAAGGACACCATATGAAGTTGTCTATGGACAGACACCGCCAGTTCTTCTTCCATACACCCTTAGCAGCTCCCCAGTTCAGGAAATTGACTCGATTCTTCGCAACCACGATTAGATTCTTCTCATTATGTAGGACAATCTTCACATGGCCAGAATTCGCCTGAAACAACAAGCTGATCAACACCATTCTGAGCGCATTTTCCACGCAGCTGATAGGGTTCTTCTTCATCTACAGCCTTCCAAGCAATCCTCCCTAACACTCCAAAGGTGTCAGTGGCCCGAAATGCAACCTGAGGATGCTACCGGGGAACCACTCCTTCAGATTCTACAGCAAATCCTCCAACCAAATCTTTTTCTAAGGGAGAGGGGATGTTAGGAACCCCTGTCAACCCTTCTATTTACTATGTTAGTATATTGTTGTTGGACACATATGCATTGTAATTCATCCTGTAGTATTTGTTGATCCAAAGTTTATATTAGCCCCTAGTATTGACCCATAGTATTGGATGCATATGCTTTGTAAGTCGTCCCGTAGTATTATATGTCCCATGGTTTTGACCCATAGTATTGGGAATAGACTTAGTATATAAGTGTGTGTTGAGGTCATTGAAGGCACCGTGAAGTTAATTGTATTGAGCTTGCTCAAAGGAGGTTGCCCCCTCGAAGTGGCCCATGACCAATATAAAAGTGATTCTGAGTTCTATTATTTATGATATCTCGTGTATTTGCATTAATTAATTATTGCAGGTTCATCACAACATCCCAAACATGATCAATTGGTACTTATCGACCATGGAATCCTTTTACTGTATCTCATATCCTGGGAACTTCAAATTCTTCAATATGTTCAATAGATAGTTTGAAATTCGTTGTTGGAACAAATGTTGTAGTCCTTCTTTTGTAGGTGATGGTATACGATCTTTCCTACAAAACAAGTTAAATTGCATGATTAAAAACATCTCATAGTTTTCAGAACAAATTCTTACACATAAAGAAATATGTCATACAGTCATGCAATTATTTTAGCCAATGCTTCAATACAACATTTATCCATATCTCATAACTTTCTAGATGCCTTCCAATCTCTACTAGAACATTGTTAAGAGTGTGCACAACTCCCAACATGTCAGCAAAGAGGTTTCATTTTAGATAAGTAGCAATGGAATGTTGTACAGTGCCATAGGCCACTTACCCATCACATGCATATTAGTAGTATACTGTTCATTAATGCAATTATTATAATATGCATAATACACACCCTAAGTCTAGGGACATAAACATATACATCATTGAGCAATATTATTTAAAAAAACAAGTATGCAAGAAATACTTATCTTTGTTTGGTTGTAGGGTGGACTCCCTCTCAATATGTGCATCCTTGCAGGAACTACTGGAGTGCGCTCCCTCTTGATCTTTGCTTCCTGGATTACCTGTCTTTGAACTTATATCCATCCTCGATTACTATGCATACTTACTAGTATCAATCATTGTGTTATCCTTGAGATCTCATACATACATTCATTAGTATAATCTTAACACTATAAAAAACATTATGATTCTAAGTAATCTTAAACATGTATGGCCAATATCATTTCATACACATATAATTTATCACAATTCTTTTACTCGTGCATATTCCTATTTGACCATAGGACTTTTCTAGTTAGTCATATCATCAATCAAAGTAAGAAGCATAATATGCCTAAACCCATGATTACTAACTTCAATGAATAATCATTATCAATCATGCCATGTATACTTATATAAGAGATCCTAACACAAGGTAGGATTCTAACTTGATATAGGAAAAACATACCTGGATTAGCATGCTAGCTAGTTATGTCTAACATACCCGCATAATGTCTTCTTGTTCTCTTCAATGACTTGTGCTAGTAACCTGCATATCTCATAGGTTAATCATTATAGAACCAAGTTATACATAGCTCGTAAGTAGATCTTCTATGTGATCCATGACAATGGATGAATCTTTGTCTTCATGTCACCATAGTCATATGTTCTTGAACTCGAACATGATTTGTCTTTCTTAATGTACCTTTCATATTAGTGGACAACATCAACCTCATACAACACCACAATGCATTAATACAATCATAAGTGTCAAAACCCTAATCAATGAATATCTTCTATCATGCATTCATATTTTTATTAAGGTGATATGACAAATCTAAAATTAATCAAGATTGTAATAATCTTAATGAAGACAAACATATCATAAACTTAATCATGAATAGATTTCGAAACATACCCATAATTCATACCTGTCGAGTTTGCTTGTAATCTTCTTATGTAAGGCCTTAGCCTCATCTCCCTTTGAAATTGGAACTTCTTCACTTATGCAGGTGACCAATCCATTCTCTTCTAGGATTAACCCAATCCACTTGATTTGTAGAAACTGGATCTGGAGCTGGATTAGGGTTTGTCAGGGAAACCCTAAAAAATTCAAACTTTGAATTTCAAACTTCTGAAAGGATAAGAAGATGCGCCTTGATGAGGTGATCAACCTGGTATACTCAGAATTTGAAAACTGCAAAGTTTCACCCCTCAAATTTGCTTTTCAATCTTCTAGATTCACTCGAGAGGACCCTGAATTAGGGTTTTAGTTTCTTGGAGCTTCACCCAACCAAATAGTTTGATCCAAATCTCTAAACTTTGATTTTTCCAAGGAGCTTCTAGCTATGGTCACATATTTCAAAAAATTCTCATTTTTGCAGAAGCCCTAATTTTTCACCTTTCTGATCAATGTCCCGAACTAGGGTTTGATGAAGCCCGACCTTCTGCCCAACCAAAAAATTTGATCTTGGTCTCTAAATTTTGATTTTGATGAGGAGCATCCAGTCGTGGTCTTCGATACAAAAATTCTAACATTCTTCGAAACCCTAAATTCTCGGAGCCATGAATGAAGGTGCTCAAAATCCAATTATGTTTTGACATAAATATGTACCTGATTGTTTCTGGTGTAACTCCAAAATTTCAGATCTATAGGGTCTGAAAATTATTCCTGTGGTATCCTGACCTGTTATCTTTCCAACCCCATAGTTCTGACCTCAAATGGATTCTCTAAGAGAGAGTTATGCCAAGTGTCGACACGTGACTTGTTTATGGGATAAAAAAGGAGAGCGAACTTGTATGGAGCGCCACGTGTCACTAGTTCAATTTCGGCCTCTGAAAATCGTATCTGTGAAAGTACAGTCCGTGCCCTACCTTCCAATTTTTATGAAATTTCATTTGGAGCTTCCTAGCCCAAGTTGTGACCTTTTTTCATAGGTCACTTGTTTATGACAGAGATATGGAAGAGGCAGAAACCCTATATTGTACAAATCATAAATATGAAAGTACAATGAATTAGAGGATCTCCTTTGGACACAAGGTACATGGGGATCTTATCTTCGACCTGTAATATTTTTAGATCCTTAAACCTAGCCGAAATGAATTTATAGCTAAAGTGCTACAATGACTGGTTTTTGCTATATCAAGCCCTAGCTTCGCAAGTGCAACAAATGTCATAAATGCCATACCATGCCTTATTTCAGGACAGCTATGATACCATGTTATTTTTTCATAATTTACTTCAATATGATCTAGGATCTTAACTGAGAGAACAATATGTACAGCATATCTACATCATATCAATCATGGACATAATAATGCAAGCAGACAAGAGACAATATACACACAGAGTTTCACTGGGGAAAACCATAAAGGTGAAAAACGCCACAACTTCCTCATAGATAGATAGAGAAATGATACAACCCAAGCATAAGAGATATACACCTAGCAACAGCTTCTCCTCCTCCACTAGTGTGCCACTCTCCAATGAGAGTAAGACTGAGAATGTGAATGATCAAATAGAGTGCCTCTCGCACTCTATTTATACTTGACTTGACTTGCCTAATAACCTTTACTAGGTCGTCCTTAACTTAACCACATAACATAATGCTGACAGGGCTGACCCCCAATAGGGTGGTCTAATAACCCTTTAACCCACATGACTTATACAGGGACAACCCCATCAAGGTGGTCTAATAACCCATCAAGTATAAGTTACGACACTTACAATATAAATGATGACACTTCCGTATAGAGGAATAATAACATCTCTATAGGAATACAATATACATATATGTGAAATACATTCTGAAGTTACAATTACATCAACAATATTGAATAGTGGATTAGTGGTGATTGTTAGGACACATCATGTTCAACTTGGATCATTCAATTTGACTATGTAACGTTCTTACTAGCACATGAAGAATGTTTTTATTTTTGTGTTAGATTAAATAATATGAATTTAGTCCTTGGATAAAAAAGGTAAAAAACCACTCATTATTTTCCTCAGAAAAAATCATATTATATTTCAAGCAGAAATGTAATACATTCTTCAACAATATCTAAATTGGTCTATCAAAAGACCCCAAGCTTCTTCAGCAAAACGAAAGTCCAAAATGATCAACACATTTAATCCTAAAGCAGCTACTATAGAACCAGAGTGCATATATATTTAAATTGCACTTCATGTAACTATCATAAATAAATATTATCAACATAACTAAATAATAAGAAGGGAGAAAAACTATTAAGATGAGTCTAGATTTAATTTTAGATGGTTTTCCCCACAAAGATGAAGAAAATACCACGTTTGTAAGGTTTTTGTTTTTGGAAATTTATACTTTATGTTTTCTGTAAGTGTAGATCCTCATAGGGCATGTTTTGATGATTATAGAAGACTGAAATAAGTAGCTTTTAGGATAGAAAAAAGATAGTATAGAACCATCTTCTCAATAGCCCATAGGATACAAAATGTATATTATCGTTTCAAATATTCAAATTTCATATATAAAGAAAATTTTCATGGAAAAAAATACTATTTATAACATAACAGTAAAATACCAAAAACAATTGAATGCAAGAAATAAATAATTAATATATACTAAATAATATAATTCACCGTACATATTACACCAAACAGTATAAAAATTTATTAATGAAAGGATAAATGTTTACAAATCCAAATGGGGTACACCAATCCTCATCCCTAATCCATAATGCTAATAGACAGGATCCCATTGGTGTGAATCCCATGAAAAAATGTACTTGTACACGAGGTTGTAGGCTATTATACAAATAGCAAAATTTAAATTTTGGTCCCACTCTCAATTTACCAAGAGGTTGAGTCTGATCATTTGAGCCCAAAGTTGGTTGATATCTTTCAGGAAAGGTTGGCCATGTATAGAAAATTGCCTCCTTAATATTCTCATAGCCTTCTATGATGAACTCTAGTGAATTATTCTTCTTTACAATATCGAGAGGTACAGAATGCATTGCAATTAGTTCAAAAGTAAGCATGAAACTTTCATCTGAACAAGGAATTTCCACATAAGATTCACTGTGTATAATGTTTCGAGACCTTATGTGATTGAAAATTTTGTAGGAAAGAAGATGAATATTGTGACGAAGTACTCGATTGGGCTGCAATACTCCAATATATGATGGCAATGCATTGTGTGTTTCATATTCTGTAGAGGCGGCTAATCTAGCAGTCACAAATTCATATTCACCTTTTGTTGCAAGAAGTTGAAAAGTAGTGTGCTTATCATCATTCATAGCAATAAAATGACAAGAAAAGATTATCCTTTTCGACTACTAGTGCCCCACCTTTTAAAAGAGCTCATAGTAAAGAAAACATCAACAATTCCTACAACACAATAGAATATAACATTAGATACTATAAATAAAAATTTCATATATGAGTTGAAGAATATATATTAAAAGATACACATGTATACTCACCATCAATTATTTCAGTTGGTATCAACAGAGCTTGTTTTGTGTAAAACACCTCATGTGGATAGAAATTCACACCTTCGGAAATATATTGGCCTCTACCAAAAATGAGTCTACATGATTTTCAAATATTCTTACCCAACAAAATGTTCCACCAATTGAAACATCTACTAAACAGTTCAACACTTCTACAGGATATGAATTTTTCAATGACTCATCTTCAAACATTCTAGGAAATTTTTCATAATAAATGAGGACATACATGCCTTCCTTTATGGTAAAATCAAATGGATTTTTGTTGCACACCAATAACCCATCCATTTGAATGAATTTTGTTCTACCAATCTTCACAAAACGACCATTTTGACTCAGTAAGGGAGTCACATCTGAACAAGATCCCATATAAAACCCTTGCTTAATTACTGCAGTGGAATGTTTTTTATGATTTTCATTTGGCCCACTTGAAGATAATTGTGATTTTATCTCAGAAAGTGAAGGATACTACAACATAAGATTTTCACTTTCATCTGCATACACCATTTGAACAGGCAGAACATCATCCAACATTGTCAACTATACATTTCATGTATGTGACTCATCTATAACTTTGCAAATAATGATTTATTCTGAACCATTTTCTCCTTTAAGAACTATAGTTGTATCAATGTTTGAATCCTTTCCCTTAACATATTGCAGAGTTGAACGACATCAGAGTTGATAAGGTATATCCCTATCATTAGATTGATTATCAACATCAATACCGTCGAATACATCATCGTCACTCCAACAAGCAGTTTTTGCAAGTCTATATAATTTCCGTGACTTTTATCATTGTATAGACAATTGTTGCTTCATTTTTCGTCTCTTTTCTGGTCCAGCATCCTCTTCAGCAAGTATTCAAACATATTCTTCCACAACCTCTGGAGGCAATGACTTATGTTCTTTATGTGGAAACAGATCAGGGTTTGTATTGAACATGATCAAATTTATAAGAAGTAAAATTCTGCAATCTCGACAGGAAGTTAAAATGGCCTAGATAGGTTACACATGATCTCTTAATTGGAAAGCAAGACTAAACAAACATAGTATTATAAAGGCATAATATAAATACTAGATAAATTCTAACCTTTGGTAAAAACCTTCAATTTATTTTCTCCTTCCAACCAAGCTTCTATATTCGCATCCAGATGGTCCAAACTGATATCTACATCAAATAATAAAGGGTAAAATTAATTACTCTACATATACAGTATTTGATAAATAATTTTATAGACTACATAAATACATAAATTGCAGCGTAAGAATGTAATTTTTTTTAAGCACAAAAAACTGAAAAAATAAATAAAAAATAAAAAATCTTACCAGTTGTATCACTACACCATCAATTTTTCTCAGAGGATTTCAATGCGATCCAATTTGGTTTGATCGAAGAGCCGATGCATTGAATCAATCGATTGATAAGCAGTGCATCACTACACCAGTCGATTAACAGAAAAAGTAAAAAAAAAATTCAGCCGGTCACTATACCATCAATTTTTTTCAACAGATTTCAACGCAATCAATTTTGGTTTGATCACAGACTTATTGATGGGTTCGTAGATTTTGTTCAAGCAGGGTAAGAATGTAAAAAATTTAAGCACAAAAAATTGAAAAAAAAATACTTACCAGTCGTATCACTACCCCATCAATTTTGCTCAGAGGATATCAACACGGTCTGATTTGGTCTGATCAGAGAGTTGATGCATTGACGGTTCAAGCAGGGTTGGATCTAAAATAAGACACGAGTTCAAATATTTTGTTCAGGATAAGATATAAAACAAAATGTGTAATATTTTAAGCAATAGAGGATTCCTCGGCAATGCATATTTTGTAAGCAATAGAATGTTCATTTGTACTTACAATCAGCTCTGAAACAAAAAAAAAAAAAAAAACTTTGAAAATATACAACCTAGGGCACAAAAAACTGGAAAATACATATTCTTACCAATCGATCACGATAATATCAATTTTATTCATAGGATTTCAACGCAAACCAACTAGCCGAACAAGCTGCGTCATACTCTACTTCGGCTGTACTTAGTGCTACGCAGGACTGCTTCCTACTAAACCAAGAGATCACACTTGATCCCAAACTGAAGCAGCACCTAGATGTGCTCTTCCTGCAACACTGCCTGCCTAGTCTAAATCATCATAACCCTGCAGGTTAAATTTTTTATTCACATCATACTTGAGCCCATAATCAATTGTACCCTTCAGGTACCTCAGAATATGCTTTACAGCAACCAGGTGAACACCTATGGGATCCGTCAGGAACTGGCTCAATGTGTTCACCGCAAAGCAAATATATGGTCTAGTGTTCGCCAGGTACATCAAGGACCCAATCATCTGACGATACAAAGTGACGTCAACCAAATCAGATGAAGCATCACACAGAAGCTTCAGGTTCGATGCCATAGGTGTGGTCATGGCTTACAGTCCATCATCCCGAACCTCTTCAGGATCTCTACTACATACTTCCCTTGTCCAAGGAAGATTCCATCTGCACTCTGCCACACCTCCATGCCTAGGAAATAGTGCATCATCCCCAAGTTCTTCATCTCGAACTCGACAGCAAGCTTCCTATTGGTATCGGAAATTAACCCATCCTCACCTATTACAAACAAGTCATCCACATACAAACGTAGTATCATAGGATTTCCTTCCTCAACCTTGTAGTAAAAATTGGAATCTGCTTTACTGTTGGTAAATCCCAAAATGGATAGAAAGTTGTCTATCCTACCATACCAAGTCTTAGGATCTTGCTTCAAGCCATACCAGGCTTTCTTCAACCTGCACACATATGACTTTCTGTCATATGTCGCAAAACCAAGGGGCTTCTCCACATACAGTTCCTCCTCGAATACACCATTCAAGAAAGCTGTCTTGACATCCATCTGGTGTATCTTCCACTTCATCACTGCAGCCAGAGCAAGTACTGATCTAATGGAAGTGTATCTGGATACAGGAGAAAAAGTCTCTTCATAGTCTATTCTCTCTTTCTGGGAGAAGCCACGAGCTACAAATCTCGCTTTGTATTTCTCTATGCTACCAACTGCAGCATGCTTGATCTTATAGATCCACTTTGAAGTCACAACAGACTTCCCTTTAGATCTTGGGACTACATCCCAAACATCATTCTTCATGATCGACTGGTACTCCTCGATCATGGCATTCTTCCATTACTGCATCCCGTATCTTGGAAACTTCAGATTCTTCAATATCTTCAATAGATAGATTTATTTAAACTTCGTTGCTAGAACAAATGTTGTAGTCCTTCTTTTGTAGGTGATTGTATACAATCTTTCCTAGAAAGCAAGTTAAATTGCATGATTAGAAACATCTCATAGTTTTCAGAACAAATTCTTACACATAAAGAAATATGTCAACCAATCATGCAATTATTTTATCCAATGCTTCATTACAACATTTATCCATATCCCGTAACTTTCTAGATTCCTTCCAATCTCTACCAAAACATTGTTAAGAGTGTGCACAACTCCCAACATGTCAACAAAGAGGTTTCATTCTAGATAAGTAGCAATGGAATGTTGTATAGTGCCATAGGCCACTTACCCATCACATGCATATTAGTAGTATACTGTTCATTAATGCAATTATTCTAATATGCATAATACACACCCTAAGTCTAGGAACATAAGCATATACATCATTGAACAATATTTTTTAAACAAACAAATATGCAAGAAATGACAATTAAAATACTTATCTTTGTTTGGTTTGTAGGGTGGACTCGCTCTAAATATTTGCTTCCTTGCAGGAACTACTGGAGTGTGCTCCCTCTTGATCTTTGCTTCTTGGATTACCTGTCCTTGAACTTATATCCAATCTCGATCACTTATGCATACTTACTAGCATCATCATTTTGTTATCCTCGAGGTCTCATACATACATTCATTAGTATAATCTCAATACTATCAAAACACAATAATCTTAAACATGTATAGTCATGATCATTTCAAACATAGATAATAAACATTAGTATTCTAGGTTTCAGGGAATACTTGTTTTAGTCATGCATATTCTTTATTTGACCAAAGGACTTTTCTGGTTAGTCATATCATCAATCAAGGTAAGAGACATAATATGCATAAACCCTTGATTACTTACATTTCTAACTTCATGAATAATCATTATCAACCATACAACAGTATAAGATCCTAACACAAGGTAGGATTCTAACTTGATATAGGAACAACATACCCGGTTATCATATTTGCTAGTTATTTCTAGCAATGTCTTCTTGTTCTCTTCAATGACTTGTGCTAGTAACCTGCATATCTCATAGGTTAAGCATTTTAGAACCAAATTATACATACCTCATAAGTAGAGCTTCTATATGATCCATGACAATGGATGAATCTTTGTCTTCATGTCACCATGGCCATATGTTCTTGAACTAGAACATGATTTGTCTTTCTTGATGTACCTTTCATGTTAGCGAACAACATCGACCTCATACAACACCACAAAGCATTAGTACAATCATAAGTGTCAAAACCCTAATCAATGAATATCTTCTATCATGCATTCATATTTTTATTAAGGTGATATGACAAGTCTAAAATTAATCAAGATTGTACTAATCTTGATGAAGACAAACATACCATAAACTTAATCATGAACAGATCTCAAAACATACCTGGATAAGTCATACCTGTCGAGATTGCTTGTAATATTCTTATGTATGGCCTTAGCCTCATCTCCCTCTGAAACAGGAAGTTCTTCACTTATGCAGGTGACCAATCCATTCTCTTCTAGGATTAACCCAATCCACTTGATTTGCAGAAACTGGATTTGGAGCTGGATTAGGGTTTGTCAGGGAAACCCTAAAAATTCAAACTTTGAATTTCAAACTTTTGAAAGCATAGAGAGATGTGCCTTGATGAGTTGATCAACCTGGTATACTCAAAATTTGAAAACTGCAAAGTTTCACCCCTCAAATCTGCTTTTCAATATTCTAAATTTACTAGGGAGGACCCTCAATTAGGGTTTGAGTTTCCCGGAGCTTCACCCAACCAAATAGTTTGATCCAAAGCTCTAAAATTCAATTTTTCCAATGATCTTCCAGCTATGGTCACAAATTTCAAGAATTCCCTAATTTTGCAGAAGCCCTAATTTTTCACCTTTCCGATCAAAGTCCCAAACTAGGGTTTGATCAAGCCCGGCCTTCTGCCCAACCAAAAAAATCAATCTTGGTCTCTAAATTTTGATTTTGATGAGGATCATCCAGCTATGGTCTCCAATTCCTAAAATTCCAACATTCTCTGAAACCCTAAATTCCCGGAGCCATGAATGAAGGTGCTCAAAATCCAATTCTGTTTTGATAGAAATATGCACCTGATTGCTTCTGGTGTAACTCCGAAATTTCAGATCTACAGGGTCTAAAAATTCTTCCTTTGGTAGCCTGACCTATTATATTTATATCCCCATAGGTATAACCTCAAATGGATTCTCTGAGAGAGAGTTATACCAAGTGTTGCAACGTGACCTATTTATGGGATAAAATAGGAGAGTGAACTTGTATGGAGTGCCACATGTCACTGGTTCAATTTCGGGCTCTGAAAATCATAACTGTGAAAGTACAGTCCATTCCCTACTTGCCACATTTTACAAAATTTCATTTGGAGCTTCCTAGCCCAAGTTGTGACCTTTTTTCCTAGGTCACATGTTTATGACTGAGATCTGGAAGAGGCAGAAACCCTATATTGTACAGATCATAAATCTGAAAGTACAACGAATTAGAGGCTCTCCTTTGGACACAAGTTACATGGGTATCTTATCGTCGACCTGTAATATTTTCAGATCCTGAAACCTCACTGAAATGAATTTATAGTGAAAGTGATATGATGACTGGTTTTTTCTATATCAAGCCCTAGCTTCGCAAGTGCAACAAGTGTCATAAGTGCCATACCATGCCTTCTTTCAGGCTAGCTCTGATACCATGTTAGTTTTTCAGAATTTACTTCAATTTGATCTAGGATATTAACTGAGAGAACAACAAGTACATCATATCTATAGCATATCAATCATGGACATAATAATGCAAGCACACAAGAGACAATAGACACACAGAGTTTCACTGGGGAAAACCATAAAGGTGAAAAACCCCACAACTTCCACATAGATAGATAGAGAAATGATACAACCCAAGGATAAGAGGTATACTCCTAGCAGCAGCTTCTCCTCCTCCACTAGTGTGCCACTCTCTAATGAGTGTAAGAGTGAGTAAGTGAATGATAACATAGAGTGCCTCCCACACTCTATTTATACTTGACTTGAGTTGCCTAATAACCTTTACTAGGTCGACCTTAACTTAACCAAATAACATAATGCTGACAGGGCCGACCCCCAATAGGGTGGTCTAATAACCCATCAAATATAAGTTACAACACTTACAATATAAATGACGACACTTCTGTATAGAGGAATAATAACATCTCTATAGGAATACAAACACTTTCGTATAGAGGAATAATAACATCTCTATAGGAATACAATATACATATATGAAATACATTCCGAAGTTACAAATGAATCAACAAGTACAACCTTATTTTGCACAAAAATATCAACAATTTGAGCGGTTAAACACAACTAACCCCCAGAATCCTCAAAATCATGGGAAGAAGAAAGGTAAGAACAAACAAAAATAGAAACAGGGGCAAGGGGGAAAACCCCCCTCCCTAGCAAAACCAAGGTAACCAAAATGCAGGGACCAAAAATAACCCCAAACAAGAAAAAAACACTAACCTAAGGAAAAACTAATCCTACACAATTTATGAAGAATATGGTCACTATTCTCACCATTGTCCACTCATCCTCGACTGTCAACAGTTGGTTGAAGCCAATAAAAAGACAGACGTAAATCTCCCTTATTTACCTAATGTCCCACAACCAAATCCAGCTATCTTGAAGCAACCATTTTCCAACCAAGGGTCCATTACCCAACAACAGTACCCTCCCCCCTAGTGATGGCTCCTTTCAAAACATCTACATGAACACAGTAGATGTCAACCTACAAACTCAAGCCAAAGGCTATAGTGGTCCTAAAACCCCACAAGGAGAGGATGTACATACCTCTTCCTAGGGCCCTTTGCAAATACCATTCCCCAGTGATGAACAAATCCCTAGGATCCCAAAGGTACCACTAGGGCACATCCCCCATAACCCTCACATGAAATCCTCCCACAACTACAGTATTTTGAATGACTTTGCTTAGTCACCAACTTCCATGTACACTCTAGAAGTGCTACAATCAATAGCAACCCAAAGGAAGGAATTACTTAACGCATTAGGCATTTTCAACCCTTCAGACTCATGCCTTATGACCTTCGATCTTGATAAAGGTGAACCATGACTACCCTCGTCAGTCGCATTCCAAGTTCCATTTACAGTTAAAAAAATCATGATTCATCGATGCATTATCGATGAAAATACATCCACATGTGTCATGTCATATGATGTCTAGAAATAGTTGGGTTCACTTGAGTTAGTCCCCTTATCTATCACCATTTGCATACATGATGGAATACCATCACAACCTCGGAATTTGTACCAAAATGTCCCCATTGAGCTTGGGGGAAAGATGGTAATGATTGATATTGAGGTATTCAATGCACATATTGACTATAATATCTGTTTGGGTCATAGGTATATGTACTCCACAAAGGAATTTGCCTCTTAGGTCTTCTACATCATGATATTTCCCTTTAATGGGAATATAGTCACCCTTGACCAGCTCAATTACTATGACCCTCATACCAACACCAACCCCAAAAATCTCCTACCCACTGTAGGCGAAGTGACTCAACCTCCTTACGTTGATATATGCCCGAGAGTGTACAAATATTCCAACCTTTTAGGGGCATATTCAGGTCCCCTACCTAAAATATCCACCTCGACATATGGTCTTATGTGCATTATTTTCACCTCTGAAAATCATCTGCCACCTCATTGGCATCATCAATAACACCTATCACGAGTCATGTCTTTGAACAGAAATTGTGTCCATCAGTTCCTCCCATATTTCAAATACCATTCTTGAACCCCCCCACGGGTTTGCAAGAGACACCGGTTATGGCTTGCTAACTCTACCTGGGATTACTTTGGCAATACCTTTGTGGCACCTTACTCCACCTTGCCCAGAAATAGCCTCAAACTAGTGGCCCACTATGATTTTGTACCAGTATCGACAGTTACACCATCCAAGCCAGTTACACCATTTATACCACACATAGAGCCAACAATACATGTAACCAAGCCACCTCTAATTGTCGCTAAACCCAGCAATGGGGTCATAAGACTACCCAAGTTGATGACCCTCTTGGTAACCAACCATCTTCCCGCACCACCATCGGCAACTGCTAGGACTAAATTTGGGGGAATAACTCAACCTAGGTTGAAATCCCCAATAATGACAACCACTACTTCCACAACAAGGGTCACCCCATCATGTGCGCTATGTAGGAAACAAGGCCATGCAACTAACTTGTGCCCCACTTTGTCGGAGCTCAAGAATTTACTTAATACCCCTGTTAGTGTGACACACACGGAACATATTATAGCAGCGATCACATCTTCAACCTGGTTTTCTCCCAACATGACCACTAAGTCCAAGTGACTACGTGCCAATCATGCGTGTTTGATTTTCTTTCAGTTTGGGAATTAAACAAACCATTGTCCCAACCTCCCTCCATTTTGGGATGGCTTGGAGACCATCCACCTCACCCATCCTTTGGTTGAGATTCCTTCACCTCAAGCATAGGAAACTGATTCAATAAATGTTGTCACTACATTGGTGACAAGACTAGTTGCGCTTGCCTCAGAACTATCGAACTTAGCAGTACCAACCACCAAGCCACCTATGCAACAAGTACTACAACCTAATTCTCGCACATTAGAAGCACAACATGATGAATGTACATCTTGGGGGAACCATACTCATATGATTCCCAACGAGATATGTATGGTCATATCTGACCATGTTACCCCACCCTTAACTTTGGCACGTGCACACATCCATGCTAGGATCCCACACCTATGTTGATCATGTGGTGACACTTCCCACTACTCGTTTCACTATCCCATCTTACGTGTCGAACAAGAATTTTTCATCGAACTTGTGCAGCTGCAAGATCAACTTCCCCACCTTAGGGTATTCCCACAAGGGTTACCTACTGAGTAAATCATTTCCCCTTCACCGGATACCATCGATAACACATCATCATTGGCCGGCCTACTTACCAGTGACAATTCATCATCTTTTGATGAAGACCGGGATCCATTGCATGTCACCTAGAAACCTGTGAATATCCTTTCTGTTAGTTTTTCAAAATTTAATCAATACGTATCTAGGATCCTACTGAGAGAATAACAAGCACAACATAAACACAAGAGAGACAAATATTTTCCTCGGGGAAACCATAAAGAAGAAAACCCCACAACTTCCTCAGAGATAGAATGATCACCAATACAATGTCACAAAAGTAAAACCCAAAATAGAGATGGTCTTCAACAGCTTCTCTCTTCTCCACTTGTGCGAACTTTTCCTCCTCCTCACTAATATGAACTTGAGTGTGAGTGAGTGAATGAATAAATAGAGAGCCTAACTCTCTATTTATACTTTACCTTTCTCTTTACCTTTTTAAATTGACAAGTCAGCCTCAACTCAAGTTGACTGGGTTGACTCCTTTAGGGGACTTAAAAACCCCAATACAAATGACTCTAGGGTAACTAATGCCCCGACTTACATGGGAGGTTTTACCTCAATGACTTTACTGTTGATGTGTATGTAACTTCGGAATGTATTTCACCCATGTATTTCATATACGTATTTTGTACTCCTATAGAGATGGCATTATTCCTCTATACGGAAGTGTTTGTATTCCTATAGAGATGTTATTATTCCTCTATACGGAAGTGTCGTCATTTATATTGTAAGTGTCATAACTTATACTTGATGGGTTATTAGACCACCTTGTTGGGGTCGGCCCTGTATAAGTCATGTGGGTCAAAGGGTTATTAGACCACCTTATTGGGGGTCGGCCATGTGGGTCAAAGGGTTATTAGACCACCAAGTGTGGGGTCAGCCCGGATTAAGTTAACCATGGGTTAAGCTAGACATGTAGGCCCCATTAGTTTATTGGGAAGGACAGAACAGGTATAAATAGAGATTGGGAGATCTCTATTTGGTCATTCATTCACACACTTCTCTCATTCGAAAAGTGGCACACTTGTGAGGAGGAGGCTCTGCTACTAGGAGAAGACTATCTCTTGTATTCTGGTTGTATCATTACTCTATCTATCTCTGAGGAAGTTATTGGGGTTTTTCACCTTTATGGTTTTCCCCAAGTAAACTCTGTGTCTCTTGTGTGCTTGCATTATTGTGTCCATGATTGATATGCTGTAGATTTGGTGTACATGTTGTTCTCTCAGTTAAGATCCTATATCAGATTGAAGTAAATTCTGAAAATTTAACATGGTATCAGAACTAGCTTGAAAGAAGGCATGGTATGGCATGTATGACACTTGTTGCACTTACGATGCTAGGGCTTGATATAGAAAAAACCAGTCATCGTAGCACTTTCACTATAAATCCATTGTGGCAAAGTTTTCATATCTGAAACTTTTACAGGTCGAATATAAGATCCCCATGCACCTTGTATCCAAATGACAACCTCTAATTCATTGTACTTTGTGATTTATGATCTATACAATATAGGGTTTCTGCCTCTTCCAGATCTAAGTAAAAAACAGGTGACCTTGGAAAAAAGGTCATAACTTGGGCTAGGAAGATCCAAAATAAATTTCCTAAAAAGTGACAGGTAGTACATAGACTGCACTATCTCAGGAAACGTTTTTAGAGGCCGAAGTTGAACCAGTGACACATGGAACGCCGTACAAGTTCACTCTCCTATTTTATCCCATAAACAGGTCACGTTGCAACGCTTGGAATATCTCTCTCTCAGAGAATCCAATTGAGGTCAGACCTGTCGGGATCGAAATATGACAGGTAGGGCTACCATCGAAAAAAATTTCAGACCCTGTGGATCGAAAAGTGCGGAATTACACCAGAAACAACCAGGTACATATCTGTCAAAACAGAATTATTTTTTAGCACCTTCATTCATGGCTTTCGGAATCCAGGGTTTCAGAGAAAGTTGGAATTTTTGCAATCGGAGACTACAGCTGGATGCTACTCATCAAAAATAGAAATTTAGATACCAAGATCAGAATTTTTGGTTGGGCAGAAGACCGGGCTTGATCAGACACTAGTTCGGGACTTTGATCGAAAAAGTGGAAAATTAGGGCTTCTGCAAAAATGGGAATTTTTGAAATCAGTGACCACGGCTGGAAGCTCCTCAGAAAAATAGAAGCTTAGAGATTTGGATCAAACCTTTTGATTGGGTAGAAGAGTGGGCTTCATCAAACCCTAGTTTGGGGTCACATCTAGTGAATCCATAAGTTTCAAAGGAAAAATTGAGAAGTGAAACTTTCCAATTTTCAAATTCTGAATATACCAGCTTGATCAGCACATCGAGGCGCATATTTCTATCCTTTCGAAAGTTTGAAATTCAAAGTTTGAATTTTTGGGGTTTCTCTGACAAACCCTAATCCAACTCCAGGTCAAGTTCTTCCAAATCAAGTGGATTGGGTTAATCCTAGAAGAAGATGGATTGGTCACCTGCATAAGTGAAGAAGTTCCTGTCTCATAGGGAGATGAGGCTAAGGCCTTCCATAAGAAGATTACAAGCAATCTTGACAGGTATGGCTTACAAGTATGTTTCGATTTCTATTTATGGTTAAGTTTATGATATGTTTGTCTTCATATCATTACAGTACAATCTTTATTAATTACTAGACTTGTCGTATCACCTTAATAGAAGATATTCATTGATTAAGGTTTTGACACTTATGATTGTACTAATGCATTGTGATGTTGTATGAGGTTTATGTTGTTCACTAACATAAAAGGTACACCAAGAAAGACAAATCATGTTCTACTTCAAGAACATATAATCATGGTGACATGAAGACAAAGATTCATCCATTGTCATGGATCACATAGAAGATCTACTTACGAGGTATGTATAAATTGGTTCTACAATGGATAACTTATGAGACATGCAGGTTACTAGCACAAGTCATTGAAGAGAACCAAAAGACATTATGCGGGTATGTTAGACATAACTAGCTAGCATGCTAAACCATGTATGTTTTTCCTATATCAAGCTAGAATCCTACCTTATACTGTTGTGTTGTTGATAATGATTATTCATGAAGTCATAGGTTTGAATAGTCATGATTGTATGCATATTATGTTTCTTACCATAATTGATGATATGACTAACCAGAAGAATCATGAAGTTATAGGTTTGAGTAATCACGGGTGTATGCATTGATGATTTAACTAATCAGAAGAGTCCTATGATGAAATAAGAATATGCATGAGTAAAAGAAGACTTCCCTGAAACCTTGAATACTAATGTTTATTATCTGTGAATGATCATGACTATACATGTTTAAGATTATTGTGTTTTGATAGTATTAAGATTATACTAATAAATGTGTGATTATGTATGAGACCTCAAGGATAACACAATGATTATACTAATAAGCATGCATAGTGATTAAGGATGGATATAAGTTGAAGAACATGTAATCCAAGAAGCAAAGATCAAGAGGGAGCACACTCCAGTTGTTCCTGCAAGAAAGCAAAGGAGCACACTTCAGTAGTTTCTGCAAGGATGCAGAGGGAGTTGACCACTTCTCACAATCCATGTCAGAATGGAGTTGCAAAGATTCAGAGGGAGTCCACCCAGCAATCAAACAAAGATAAGTATTTGAATTGTCATTTCTTACATAATGTTATTCAATGATGTATATGATTATGTTCCTAGAATTAGGTTGTGTATTATGCATATTAGAATAGTTGCATTGATGAACAGTATACTACTAATATACATGGGTAAGTGGCCTATGGCACTGTACAACATTCCATTGCTACTTATCTAGAATGAAACCTCTTTGCTGACATGTTAGGAGTTGTGCACACTCTTAACAATGTTTTGGTAGAGATTGGAAGGCATCTAGAAAGTTACGGAATATGGATAAATGTTGTATTGAAGCATTGGCTAAGATAATTGCATGACTGTATGACATATTTCTTTATGTGTAAGAATTTGTTCCGAAAACTATGAGATGTTTTCTAATCATGCAATTTAACTTGTTGTGTAGGAAAGATCGTATACCATCACCTACAAAAGGAGGACTACAACATCTGTTCAGCAACAAAGTTATCTATTGAAAATATTGAAGATATTGAAGTTCCCAGGATCTGGGAAGAATGCCATGATCGAGGAGTACCAGTCGATCATAAATATGTATGGGATGCAGTCCCAGGACCTGAAGGGGAGTCTATAGTGACTTCCAAGAGGATCTACAAGATCAAGCATGCTGTAGGTTGTAGCATAGAGTCTTTTGCTCCTGTAGCCAAATACACTTCCATTAGATCCATACTTGCTCTAGCTGCAGTGATGAAGTGGAAGATACACCAGATGGATTTCAAGACAGCCTTCTTGAATGGTGTAGTTGAAGAAGAAGTGTATGTGGAGAAGCCACTTGGTTCTGAGACACATGACATGGATTCATATATGTGTAGAGCTTGGTATGGTAGGATAGACAACTTTCTATCCAGTTTGGGCTTTACCAAGAGTAAAGCAGATTCCACCCTTTACTACAAGGTTGAGGAAGGCAATCCAATGATACTACTTTTGTATGAGGATAACCTGTTTGTTACAGGTGAAGATAGATTGATTGCCGACATGCAGCAGAAGCTTGTTGTTGAGTTCGAGATGAAGAACTTGGGGATGATGCACTATTTGTTTTTTGGATGGAGGTGTGGCAGAGTGCAAATGGAATCTTCCTTGGACAAGGGAAGTATGCAATAGAGATCTTGACGAGGTTCGGGATGATGGACTGCAAGGCTATGGCCACACCTATGGCATTGAACCTGAAGCTTCTGTGTGATGCTTCATCTGATCCGGTTGATGTCACGATGTATCATCAGATGATTGGGTCCTCTATGTACCTGACGAACACAAGACCAAATATTTGTTTTGCGGTGAACACATTGAGTCAGTTCCTGATGGATCCTAGAGGTGTTCACCTAGTTGCTGTAAAGCATATTCTGAGGTACCTGAAGGGTACAGTTGACTATGGGCTCAAGTATGATGCAAATCAAAAGTTTAACTTGCAGGGTTATGTTGATTCAGATTGGGCAGGTAGTGCTACAGATATGAAGAGCACTTCTCGGTGCTGCTTCAGTATGGGATCAGGTGTGATCTCATGGTTTAGTAGGAAGGAGTCCTGCGTAGCACTGAGTACAGCCGAAGCAGAGTATGTTGCAATGGATGAGTAGTTTGCAGATGTATTGACTGAGTCATTGGCCAGAGTGCAGTTTGAGTACTTCTAAGAGAGGTTTGGTACACTTCAGATCGAGGTTCCTTCCAAAAGGAAGTGATGAGTCCAGAAGATGCAGATGCACATGAACTTTTCTGACATGGTTGATGTGTTCTCCCTTGGTCGTGATGTAATTGCTGAGCCATTTTTCACATGGTGGTAGATGTGTTCTCCCATGGTGAAAAATTAAGGGCTGGGGCCTTCCCCGAATGGTGGTAGATGTGTTCTCCCATGTCGGTGGTGTAAGTGCTAGATGATGTGCATCTAGGTTGTGCTTCGTGGACGATGAGATGATCTGAAGAGGACGATGCTATGATGATCAGGAGGATCATGGATGATGAGCATCAAGACAATGCTCCAATTACTACTATGTATATGTATATGCATCATATTGGATGCTTGTTATGATCAGTTGGATCATTGCATCATGTTGGATGCTTGTTATGATCAGTTGGATCATTTATGTATATATGCATCATGTTGGATGTTGGATATGATCAGTTGGATCATTTATGTATGTATGCATCATGTTGGATGATGGATATGATCAGTTGGATCATTTGTATGTATTTTGTATATGCATCATGTTGGATGCTTGGACCATGTATCTGTATATGTATCAGGTGGATACTGAGATCATGTATGTTGATATATATCAGGTAGATACACTATGTGGATCATGTATCTATGTATGTATCAGGTGGATACATTATATGATCAGGTATATCATGTATGATGATATGTATTAGGTAGATACTTGGTATGCATCAGGTGGATGCAGTGTATGAGCAGGATTATCATAGATGACGAGCTTGAGGATGTTGCTCCAGATGACATGCAGTAGGATGTTGCAGTGATGATGATCAAGATGATCATGTGTACACCAGGATGATGTATGGTGAGTATCAGGATGATACTTTGTGGCCATGGATCAGGTTGTGCAGATGAGCATGTTTGGGAGATCCTATAGGTTGGAGTTGTGTACCTGTAACAGCCTGGGATGCTCTTTCGAGACATTGCTCTGGGAGGACATGTAATTTGTGCCCTAGAAGATTTCAGGTCAGAGTTGTGTACCCGTAACATCCTGAGATGCTCTTACGAGGTTTTGTCCTATGGCATGTAATTTGTGCCCTGGGAGATTTCAGGTTAGAGTTGTGTACCCATAACATCTTGAGATGCTCTTTCGAGGTTTTTCCATGACCACTTGTAATTTGTGCCCTGGGGATATTTCAGGTCGGATTTGTGTACCCGTAACATTCTGAGATGCTCTTGCTAGGTTTTGTAGTGACCACATGTAATTTGTGCCCTAGGGAGATTTCAGGTTGGATTTGTGTACCTGTAACATCCTGAGATGCTCTTGCTAGGTTTTGTGGTGGGGTCACATGTAATAAGTCCTGGAGATATGGACAGGATGAAAAAGGCCTCAGATGCTCTTTAGGGTTCTTGCTAGGAAAGAGACTCTTTTAAGGTTTTGTGACGCACGTAATAAGTCCTAAGATATCCACAATATGGCCAGTGATGATGAAGACCTGTAGATTGTGGGCCTACATCCAGTATGAAAAAGGACTGGCTCTGTAGAACTTCCTATGACGAGTAGATTCGGATATTGATTGAGATAGTAGCAGCAGTGATGATGACGATGATTCGAGGATGATGATTCGCTGATGATGATCCAGAGAAGAAGACTTGTGCTAGCAAATTTGTGTCAAGAAATACATTCCTAGTTAAGAGGGAGTGTTGATGTATATGTAACTTTGGAATGTATTTCACCCATGTATTTCATATATGTATTTTGTACTCCTATAGAGATGGCATTATTCCTCTATACGGAAGTGTTTGTATTCCTATAGAGATGTTATTATTCCTCTATACGGAAGTGTCATCATTTATATTGTAAGTTTCGTAACTTATACTTGATGGGTTATTAGACCACCTTGTTGCGGTCGGCCCTGTATAAGTCATGTGGATCGAAGGGTTATTAGACAACCCTATTGGGGGTCAACCATGTGGTTCAAAGGGTTATTAGACCACCAAGTGTGGGGTCATCCTAGATTAAGTAAACCATGGGTTAAGCTAGACATGTAGGCCCCATTAGTTTATTGGGAAAGACAGAACAAGTATAAATAGAGATCAGGAGATCTCTATTTGGTCATTCATTCACACACTTCTCTCATTCGGAAAGTGGCGCACTTGTGAGGAGGAGGCTCTGCTGCTAGGAGAAGACTATCTCTTGTATTCTAGTTGTATCATTGCTCTATCTATCTATAAGGAAGTTATTGGGGTTTTTCACCTTTATGGTTTTCCCCAAGTAAACTCTGTGTCTCTTGTGTGCTTGCATTATTGTGTCCATGATTGACATGCTGTAGATTTTCTATACATGTTGTTCTCTCAGTTAAGATCCTAGATCATATTGAAGTAAATTCTGAAAACTTAACATTTACATGACCCAAATACAATAATGACTTCTCCGACCAGAGGAATAAACATCTCCATCGGAGGCACAAATAAAATAAAATAATAAATACAATATAAAATACAAGTGAATATCTTCCGAAGTTACAATTACATTAACACTCCCTCTTAACTAGCAAGGTATTATCTTGACACAGTCATCAACACATCTAGACACAAGTATTCATCATTGGATCAACAATAATAGAACATCGTCATTAACACTGGATTGTCGTTGTCAGTGCTGTTGCAATCCTCATCATCTCGATCATCGATGGGTGACATCTCTCGAATCTAATCATCATAGGAAGTTCTACAGAGCCAACCCTTTTTCATGTTGGATGTAGGCCTAGCCCTCATGTAGGTATTTATCATTTCTGCGAGCAAACCATCAAGTAGGTACAGCCTAGGACCAGCCATTACATTGCCTCTGCAAATACCTGCATCTCCTATTGTCGCCTCATCATCTTCATATCATCTCATCATCACAGGGAGCACAGGCCAGATGCACATCACACATCACTTACATCAACGACCATGGGAGGACCAACATACCACCATGTCAGAATCACATCACTTACATCAACGGCCATGGGAAAACAAACCTACTACCATGCTGGAATGGCTCAGCACTTACATCAACGGACATGGGAAGACATACCTACTACCATGTCGAAATGGTTCAACAATGTTGAAATATTGTAACTTCAAAGAATATTATTTTTGTACTTTATTATTCCTGAGATGTTTCATTCCTCTATGAAGATCTTATTGTATATCCAAAGATGTTTATTCCTCCATCGGATTGTGGTAACTTGGGTTATTAGACTTCCCAAGTGGGGGTCGGCCCTGTATGTGTTATGTGGGTCAAAGGTTTGTCAGACCACCCTAGTGGGGTCGGCCCAATCAGTTGTAGTGGGGTGTTTAACCCAGTGGTAAAGTTGGGGCCGACCTAGTTAATATAAAGTACAAGTCGGAGATGTGTATAAATAGAGGAGATGTGTTCCTCATTATACACACACTTCCCTCACTCATAATGTAGCGCACTTGTGGAGGAGAGGTGTGCTATGGTGGAGGAGGAGATCATTTCTTTGGTTTGCATTTTTGTATATTGTTGGTCATCTATATTGAGGAAGCTTTGCTGGGTTTTCTACCCCATGAGGGTTTCCCAGGATAAATCTGTGTCTCTTGTGTTTATGTTGTGCTTGTTGTTTCTTCAGTGATCATATATATGCTATTATTGTGAAATGGAATGTAATGCTGATATTTTCTGTCTTAGCATATTAAATCTTAACATGGTATTAGAGCTAACCTGAAGGAAGGCAATGTATGGCACTTACGACACTTGCTTTACTTATGACAATTTGAAGGTTAGGGTTTTATATAGAAAAAACCAGTCATCATGGAACTTTCACTATAAATCCATTTTGGAAAAGGTTCCAGATCTGAAACCTCTATAGGTTGTAGATAACATCCCCAGGTACCTTGTTTCCAAAGGACACCCTCAGATTCGTTGTACTTTGTGAGTTATGATCAATACAAGTTAGGGTTTCTGACTCTTCCATATCTCAGTCAAAATCAGGTGACCTAGGAAAAAAGGTCATAACTTGGGCTAGGAAGCTCCAAATGAAATTTCGTAAAAAGTGACTGGTATTACATAGACTTTAATATCTCAGGAAATGTTTTCAGAGGCCGAAGTTGAACCAGTGACATGTGGCATGCTGTACAAGTTCGATCTCTTGTTTTATCCCATAAATAGGTCACGTTGCGACACTTGGCATAACTCTCTCTCAGAAAATCCAATTGAGGTGAGACCTATCGAGATGGAAATATAATAGGTCAGGCTACCACAAAAAAAATTTCACACCCTGTGGATCGAAACATTCGGAGTTACAGTAGAAACAATCAGGTACATATTTATGTCAAAACAGAATTATTTTTGGAGCACCTTCATTCATGGCTTCCAGAATTTAGGGTTTAGGAGAAAGTTAGAATTTTTGGAATCGGAGTCCATGGCTGAATGCTACTCAGGAAAATCAAAATTTAGAGACCAAGATCAAATTTTTTGGTTGGGTAGAACACTGGGCTTGATCAAACCCCAGTTCGGGATTTTGATCGGAAAGATAGAAAATTAGGGCTTCAACAAAAGTTGGAATTTTTGAAATCTGTGACCACGGCTGGAAGCTCTTCAAAAAAATAAGAGTTTAGATCCTTGGATCAAACCTTTTGATTAGGCAGAAGAGTGGGCTTCATCAAACCCTAGTTCGGGATCCTGTCCAGAAGACCTAGACGTTTCAAAGGCAATATTGAGGGGTCAAATTTTGGAGATTTCAAAATTGAAGTATGCTACTTTGATTAGCTCAGCAAGACACATCCTTCCATCCATTCAGAAGTGTGAAAGTCAAATATTGAATTTTTAGGGTTTCTCTAGAAAACCCTAATCAAGCTCCATATCAAGTTTCAGGGGGAGTTGAGGCTAAGGCCTTACATAAGAAGACTACAAGAAGTCTCAACAAGTATGACTTAAGGAGGTTCAAGTATGTCTTGAAATCTGATTCCTGATTAAGTTCATAATATGTTTGTCTTCATATTATTTATTAGTACAATCTTGATTAATGTTAGAATTGTCTTATCACCCTAGTAAAAGTATGTGAATGATAAAAGACATTCATTGATTAGGGCTATATGATTGTACTAATGCACTGTGGTGTTGTATGAGGTTGATGTTGTCTGCTAACAAGATATAGGTACATCACGAAAGACAAATCAAGTTCCATAACCATGACAACATGAAGACAAAGACTCCTCCATAATATTTGATCACATAGAAGTTCTACTTATGAGGTATGTATGACCTTGTTCTATTATGCTTAACCTATGAGATATGCAGGTTCCAACACAGGATCTCTAAATCATTGAAGAGAACAAAGAAGATATTGATTAGGTATGTTAAAAAGATATACTAATCCAGGTATGTTTCCTATGAATCTTGCATTGTGTTAGGATCCCTTATATAAGTATACTTGGTATGATTAGATATGCTTATTCATAAAGTTAGTAATCAAGGGTTTATGCATATTATGTCTCTTATCCTGATTGATGATTTAACTAACTAGATCAAACCAGAATATGCATGAGTAAACAAACACTTCCCTAAAACCTTGAATAATAATGTTTATTATATATGATCATGGCTATACATATTCAAGATTATAATATAATAATGAATGTATTTTTGTGTATGAGATCATGAGGATGACACTAGTGCACACTTGAGCATGCACAGTGGTACAGAATGAATAGAAGTTCAAAAGACATACAGAAGATCAAGTGGGAGGCAACCACACAAACATAAAAGATAAGTATTTGAGTTGTTATTTGAAATAGTAAATGTTATTGCTTGTAATAGTTTATTTGTATTCCTAGAATATATCATGCTAAGTGTAAACATTCATAGAGCATTGAACAGTATACTACTAATATGCATATGATCGGTAAGTTGGACAAATATTCCATTGTTGCTTGTCTAGAATGAAACCTCTTTGCTGACAGGCTGAGAGCTTTGCACACTCTCGATAGTATGTTCTGGTAGAGATGGAAGGCATCTAGATAGCCACTGTATCCATACAGGATATGGGAAAGTGTTGTGCCAAAGTATTGGTCAAAATAGTTGCATAACTATGTAAATGATATCTGTATGCATAATAGGTTATCATGTCAATATGATTTCATGATTATGAAGTATTGCTAATCATGTACTTAATTTTGATTTGTAGGGAAGATCATGACGAATGATGAACACTGAACAAGCGATGGATGTTCAACAAAAGGATTTACAAATCAAACACACTATAGAAGGCTCGTGGCTAGAAGATTCTCTTAGAAAGAGGAAGAGAATCATGATGAGATGTTTGCACCAAGTGGCTAGATAAGACCATTATCTTAATAATGTAATTGAAGAAAGCTCTGATCGGGTGCCTAGGATTGATAGTGATCACCATGGGTGATGTGGATCTCAACCTTTGCTACAAGGTTGAATATGGTTTCTATACACAGATGACATGGATGCAAGAAGAAACTCACCACAGAGTTCGAATGATGTTGAGGCTTATATCAATAGACCCATCTGACGAGAGATGGCACAGATAGATGGCTGCAGAAATGAAAATGAAAGATCTCATATTGATGCATTACTTCCTAGGTCTAGAAGTATGGCAAGGCTCAGAAGGAATCTTTCTCAACCAGGGAAAGTATGCCGAGAAATATTAAAAGGACTTAAGGTGTTGGAATGGCCACTCTCATGGATTCCAACTTGAAGCTATTAAGGGATGACTCATCAGAGTTAGTGGATATAACTCTGTACAGTCAAATTATTGGGTCATTGATGTATCTAACAAATACTAGGTCAGATATAAGCTTTTTTGTGAACACCTTGAGTCAATATCTAGTGGAAACTAGATGTGTTCACCTAATAAGTTGCAAAACATGTGTTGAGGTACCTAAAGGATACGATAGACTTTGATCTACGCTATCTTGGAGATCATGACTTCAGATGGCTACACAGATGTTGATTGAGCAGAAAGTGTATCAGATAGGTAGAGCACCTCGAGAGGATGTTATTGTCTGGGATCAGCCATGTTCTTGTGGTTTAGCAGGAAGCAGTCCAGTGTGGCTCTCAGCACAAGCGGAATATATGGTTGCTTGCTCTGCTATTTGTGAAGAAGTATGGCTTCATGATTGTTTGACTTAGAGATAGACCCAACTGTGATCCTATGTGACAAACAGAGTTGTATCAAGATGACAGAGAATCCAGTGTTCCATGATAAGTCAAAGCACATAGGGATCTAATAAGATATGGTGCAGAAAGGAACTATAAAGTTCAAATTTGTAACAAGTTACCGATGTACTAACCAAACCTTTACCTCAAGTAAAGTTTGAGTATTTCTGAGACAAGCTTGGTAGGACCCTCCTCGAAAGGGGGAGCGATGTGGTCACTTTTGATGAGATTGCCTACATCGACAGAGAGGTCGATGATGTGGATACCTATATTGGTGATGCCGACAAAGAGGTTGGTGGATGGTCCTTAGACAGGATCTAAGTGGGGATTGTATCATCCCTGGACTTCAGTCCTAAAGTGATCTGTAGACATATGTCTTCGAGAATGAAGTCCTTAGTGGACAAGTGGGGATTGGATCATCCCTGGACTTCGGTCCTAAAGTGAGTCGTAGACATATGTCTCCGAGAATTAAGTCCTTAGTGGACAAGTGGGGATTGGATCATCCATGGACTTCGGTCCTAAAGTGAGTCGTAGACATATGTCTCCGAGAATGAAGTCCTTAGTGGACAAGTGGGGATTGGATCATCCCTGGACTTCGGTCCTAAAGTGAATTGTAGACATATGTCTCCGAGAATGAAGTCCTTAGTGGACAAGTGGGGATTGGATCATCCCTGGACTTCGGTCCTAAAGTGATCCGTAGACATATGTCTCCGAGAATGATGTCCTTAGTGTACAAGTGGGGATTATATCGTCCCCAGACTTCAGTCCCTTGAATTGATCCATAGACGTATGGTCTTCGAGAATGAAGTCCTTGATGGACAGGTGAGGATTAAGTCATCCTTGGACATGGTCCTAAATGTATGGTGGGGATTAAGTCATCCTTGGACATGGTCCTAAATGTACGGTGGGGATTAATTCATCCTTGGACATGGTCCTAAATGTATGGTGGGGATTAAGTCATCCTTGGACATGGTCCTAAATGTACGGTGGGGATTAAGTCATCCTTGGACATGGTCCTAAATGTACGGTGGGGATTAAATCATCCTTGGACATAGTCCTAAATGAATGGTGTGGATTAATCATCCTTAGACCATAAATCCCGTAATTCTGAAAGGAAGGATAGTCTTAAACATGATTATGATGAGACAGATCCCGTAATTCTGAAAGGAAGGATCATGTGTATTGCAGAGTATGCTACTATCGTGTATACTTGTATTGATGAGGATACTTGTATTGATGATGTGTATTCTTGTATTGGTGGATACTAATACTGATGATCTAGATGACGATGCTGCTGATCATGATGATCGTGAGATGACGATACTGATGATCATGTGATAATGATGCTGATGATCATGTGATGATGATGTTGCTGATCGTGATGGTCTAGATTACGATGTTGATGATCGTGTGATGATGATACTAATGATCATATGATGACGATGCTGATGATCGTGTGATGATGATGCTGCTGATCGTGATGGTCTAGATGACGATGCCGATGATCGTGTGATGATGATGCTGATGATCGTGAGGACCCAAATGTTGATGTTGCTATAGTTGTTCGAGTGCTACAGAAGATAAAGACTCAGTACTGAAGATGTTGATGTTCCAATATTGAAGATGTTACAGTAACTACTTGAGTTACTGATGATGTTGATAAAGCTTCCAATGATTTATAGATGTATCATGTATGATGTCGATGACTCCTTGCTCATGCAGATGTTGTTATAATATCCTTCTCGTTAAGGGGGAGTGTTGAAATATTGTAACTTCAAAGAATATAATATTTGTACTTTATTATTCTGGAGATGTTTCGTTCCTTCGTGAAGATCTTATTGTATATCCAGAGATGTTTATTCCTCCGTCGGATTGTGGTAACTTGGGTTATTAGATTTCCCTAGTGGGGGTCATCCCTGTATGTGTTATGTGGGTCAAAGGGTTGTTAGACCACCCTAGTGGGGTCGGCCCAGTCAGTTGTAGTGGGGTGTTTAACCCAGTGGTAAAGTTGGGGCCGACCTAGTTAATATAAAGTACAAGTCAGAGATGTGTATAAATAGAGGAGGTGTGTTCCTCATTATACACACACTTCCCTCACTCAGAATGTAGCGCACTTGTGGAGGAGGGGTCTTCTATGGTGCAGGAGGAGATCAGTTCTTTGGTTTGCATTTTTGTATATTGCTAGTCATCTATATTGAGGAAGCTTTGCTGGGTTTTCTACCCCATGAGGGTTTCCCAAGATAAATCTGTGTCTCTTATGTTTATGCTGTGCTTTTTGTTTCTTCAGTGATACTGTATATGCTATTATTGTGAAATGGAATGTAATGCTGATATTTTCTGTCTTAGCATATTAAATCTTAACAAACACTTATATCAACGACCATGGGAAGACAAACCTACTACCGTGTTGGAATGGCCCCGGCACTTATATCAACGATCATGGGAAGACAAAACTACTACCATGTCGGAATGTCCCCAACCCTTACATCTGCACCATGGGAGGACACACCTACCACCATGTGAGAATGGATCCAGCCATTACATCTACACCATGGGAGGACACACCTACCACCATGTGAGAATGGATCATGTGTTGATGTATATGTAACTTCGGAATGTATTTCACCTATGTATATTGTACTCCTATAGAGATGTATTATTCCTCTATACGGAAGTGTTGTCATTTGTATCGACAAGTGTCGCAAGTGTCGTAACTTGTCGATGGGCTATTAGACCACCATGTGTGGGGTCGGCCCTGATTAAGTTAACCAAGGGTTATTAGGCTAATCTAGACAAGTCGGCCCCACTGGTTTATTGGGCAGGACAGGACAAGTATAAATAGATATCGGGAGATCTCTATTTGATCACTCATTACTCACTTCCATCTCTCTCAGAAAGTGGTGCACTTGTGAGGAGGAGGATCATTTGCTAGGAGAAGACTATCTCTTGTACTTTGGTTGTATCATTGCTCCTTCTATCTCTGAGGAAGTTGTGGGGTTTTTCACCTTTATGGTTTTCCTCAGTGAAACTCTGTGTGTCTATTGTCTCATGTGATTGCTTGGTGTGATTGATATGCATTGTTATACTTGATATGATGTACATGTTATTCTCTCAGTAAAGATCCTAGAGTATATTGAATTAATGCTCAAAAGATTAACATGGTATCAGAGCTTCCCTGAGAAGAAGACATTGAGCAGTGGCGAAAACTAGGGTTTCTTGTTTATTGGGTTTCTCTCCACAGATCTTGGAAAAGCAGTAAGGTAGATTGACTCTACTCATCAAGGAGAATCTTTCTGTCCAATCAGAATTCAATTCTGGGCACTTTCATTTTTGGCCCTAAAATTTAGGGTTTCCACAAAAATAGGAATTTTTGAATTATGAGGACATAGCTAGAATCTCCTTGGAAAAATTGAAGTTTAGATATTTGGATCGAGATTTTTGGTTGGGTGAAGCTCCGGGAAACTCAAACCCTAATTTAGGGTCCTCCCAAGTGAATCCGGGAAGACTAAAAGGAATTTCTGAAGGGTGAAACGTTGTAGATCTCAAATTCTGAATATACCAGGCTAATCGGCTCATCAAGGTGCATCTTTCTATCCTTTCAAAAAGTTGAAATTCACATTTTGAATTTTTAGGGTTTCTCTGACAAACCCTAATCTGAGACCAGATCCAGTTTTCAGCAAATCAAGTGGTAAGACCTAAATCTTTTCTATTTCCATTTGAAGTACTCTTTAAAGATGTCTCACCACACCAAGCTTGAGGATAAGCTTGAAGGGGCTAATAACTTCCGAGCATGGAAGTATAGGATTGGGCTAATCCTGGAAGAAAATGAGTTGGACACTTATATAAGTGAAGAGGTCCCTATCCCAGAGGGAGAAGAGGCTAAGGCTCTTCACAAGAAGAACTTGGTCAAGTCAAAGAGGATCATTGTTGACTCTATCAAGGACCATCTCATTCCACATGTGTCATCTCTAAAGACACCCAAGGCAATGTTTGAATCTTTGACCAAGTTGTTTGAAGGGAAGAACATAAATCGAAAGATGACTCTGTGGAACCAATTGAAAGGGGTAAAGCTTCAGAATGGAGAGACCATTCAAACCTATTTCTCCAAGGTCTCTCAGATCAAGGAACAACCTGAAGCTGTGGATGAAATGGTGGAGAATGGTGAAATTGTCATGACCACTCTAAATGGCCTACCTAGGTCATGGGATTTCGTTATTCAAGGAATTTGTGCAAGAAGGAAGTTGAGCTCCTTCCGTAGACTATGGGAGGAGTTCTATCAAGAAGAAGCAAGGCTTGTGGCACAAGAAGAAAAGATGGGGAATGAAGATCAAGCTCTCACAGGTCACACCAAGAAAGGGAAGATCAAAAGGGAGTCATCTCACAAAAGAAGACCTTCACACCACCATCATAAGAATGATCTCAAATGCTTCACTTGCAATGAAAAGGGACACTTTGCTGCAGACTGTCCCAAGAGCAAAGGGGACAACAACAACAACAACTTCAACAAGAAGAAGAAAAATAACAAAAGAAGATATCATGCTCATGCTGTTGAGGATGATGAACTACCAAAGTGTTGATATTAAGTTGTCATTGATGCCAACAGTGTATAGTCATTGATGCCAACATGTCTTGGTGCCCCTTGAAAATCCCCTGAGGGTTAAGTAATTGTCAGTGTCTAAGGAGACCTTTTGATCTTGTCCAAGCCCAAGTTTGAAGCCCTTAGAGCCCTTGGGACAATGACAAAAGCCCTAAACCACCTCTAGAGTGTTTAAGTACCCCAAAGATGTTTTATGGCTCCCCAGTTGTTTCTTTGGTTCCCCAGTACCACAACTTATGCCCCAGTATGCTACAAAAGTGTTGAAGAAGCTGCAAGAGTCCAAATGACCCTTTCAGTGGTCATTTGTGTTTATTGAGGTCATGGTACCCCAAGAGAAGGTCTAGCAACCCCACAGGTGATGTCATGATGGATATTCACCCTTGGAGGTATCTTGGTGTGGTTGAGGTGGTTGAAAAAGCCTATGAATCCCCTTGCTTGATGAAGAAGCCCTGAGGAAGTCCTTGGACCCACATTTGATGGCTTAATGGTCCTTGTCCCCTTAAAGGTGATGATGTGGTCATTAATGAATTGATGAAGACTTGGAACCCTTGATGAAGATCTTGATGCCCATGTATCCCTTATTGGGGTCATGGAACCCTTGGAGATGGTCATTATGCATGAGAAGGTCTGGCACCCACATAAATGGCGGCATGATGACCCTTGGACACTATATGATCATTGATGGCGCATTTGGAAATGATTTGTGTCTTGGACTTCATACATATGGTGGTTCGTAAGCCCATGATTGTTGGAGCCTCTGATATGATAGAATCCTTGGTTATGATGCCCTCATCACTTAGTGATGGAGTCCTATGTGATGGGCTTGAAGTCCATAGAAAGTATATTGTTTAAATATGATATCCTTGAAAGAGTCCTTGAAACCCTTGCATGTGGTGCCTTGTGTTAAAATTCAATATGCTAAGACATAAAATAGCAGCATTACATTCCATTTCACAATAATAGCATATACAGGATCACTGAAGAAACAACAAGCACAGCATAAACACAAGAGACAGAGATTTATCCTGGGAAACCCTCATGGGGTAGAAAACCCAGCAAAGCTTCCTCAATATAGATGACCAGCAATATACAAAGATAAAACCCTGAGACATGATCTCCTTCTCCACAATAGCAGACCTATCCTTCACAAGTGCACTATCCTCAAGTGAGTGAATGTGTATAATGAGGAACACACCTCCTCTATTTATACACTACTCTGATATGTATTTTACACAAGTACATGTAGGCTCGTATTTAACCATTAGGTTAAATACCCCATTATAACTGACTGGGCCGACCCCTCTAGGGTGGTCTAATAACCCTTTGACCCACATAACACATACAGGGCCGACCCCCACTAGGGAAGTCTAATAACCCAAGTTACCACATTCCGACGGAGGAATAAACATCTCCGGATATACAATAAGATCTTCACGGAGGAATGAATCATCTCCGGAATAATAAAGTACAAATATAATATTCTTTGAAGTTACAATATCTCAACACTCCCCCTTAACGAGAAGGATATTATAACAGCATCTGCACGAGCAAGGAGTCATCAACATCATACATGATACATCTATAAATCATTGGAAGCTTTCTCAACATCATCAGTAACTCAACCAGTTACTGGAATATCTTCAATACTGGAACATCAACATCTTCAGTACTGAGTCTTTATCTTCTGCAGCACTCAAACAGCTACAGCAACATCAATATCTGAATCCTCACGATTGTCAGCATCGCCATCACACGATCATCAGCATCGTCATCACATGATCAACAACATCGTCATCTCACTATCATCAACATCGTCATCACACGATCATCAACATCGTCATCTCACGATCATCAGCATCGTCATCACACGATCATCAGCATCGTCATCTCACGATCATCAGCATCGTCATCATACGATCATCAACATCGTCATCTCACAATCATCAGCATCGTCATCACACGATCATTAGCATCGTCATCTTACGATCATCCGCATCGTTATCTCATGATCATCAGCATTGTCATATCATCTGGATCTACAGCATCTGGATCATCTCAATCTACAGCATCTGGATCATCACGATCTACAACATCTGGATCATCTCGATCTACAGCATCTGGATCATCTCGATCTATAACATCTGGATCATCTCGATCTACAGCATCTGGATCATCTCATCTACAGCATCTGGATCATCTCGATCTACAGCATCTGGATCATCTCGATCTACAGCATCTGGATCATCTCGATCTACACCATCTGGATCATCTCGATCTACAGCATCTGGATCATCACGATCTACAGCATCTGGATCATCTCGATCTACAACATCTGGATCATCTCGATCTACAGCATCTGGATCATCTCGATCTACAGCATCTGGATCATCTCGATCTACAACATAAGTATCCTCAACCATACAAGTACATTAATCAATACATGTATCATCAAAAGTATGTATTCTCACCAATACATCTATCATCAAAACATGTATTCTTACTAATACATATATCATCAAAAGCATGTATTCTCACTAATACATCTATCATCAAAAGCATGTATTCTCACTAATACATCTATCATCAAAAGCATGTATTCTCACTAATACATCTATCATCAAAAGCATGTATTCTCACTAATACATCTATCAATACAAGTATCCACACTGATACAAGTATACATAACAGCAGCATACCCTGCAACACACATGATCCAATTACGGGATGGTCAATCCCTCTCACTTTAGGACATAGGTCCAAGGATGATACAATCCTGATCCACTTATGGGATGATCAATCCCTCTCAATTTAAGACATCTCTCATGTCTATGGATGATGCAATCCAGATCAACTTACAGGATGATCAATCCTTATCCTTTTAAGACACCTCACCATGTCTAAGGATGATGCAATCCCGAATCAACTTACAGGATGATTAGTCCTTATCACTTTAAGACACCTTACCATGTCTAGGGACGATGCAATCCCAATCTACTTACAAGATGATTAGTCCTTATCACTTTAAGACACCTCACCATGTCTAGGGATGATGCAATCCCAATCTACTTACAGGATGATTAGTCCTTATCACTTTAAGACACCTCACCATGTCTAGGGACGATGCAATCCCAATCTACTTACAGGATGATTAGTCCTTATCACTTTAAGACACCTCACCATGTCTAGGGACGATGCAATCCCAATCTACTTACAGGATTATTAGTCCTTATCACTTTAAGACACCTCACCATGTCTAGGGACGATGCAATCCCAATCTACTTACAGGATGATTAGTCCTTATCACTTTAAGACACCTCACCATGTCTAGGGACGATGCAATCCCAATCTACTTACAGGATGATTAGTCCTTATCACTTTAAGACACCTCACCATGTCTAGGGACGATGCAATCCCAATCTACTTACAGGATGATTAGTCCTTATCACTTTAAGACACTTCACCATGTCTAGGGACGATGCAATCCCAATCTACTTACAGGAGGATTAGTCCTTATCACTTTAAGACACCTCACCATGTCTAGGGACGATGCAATCCCAATCTACTTACAGGATGATTAGTCCTTATCACTTTAAGACAAGTCTCATGTCTAGGGACGATGCAATCCCATCACGTACATTTTGAACCCAGTTCATGGACGATGCAGTCCTCACGTACATTTTGAACCCAGTTCATGGACGATGCAGTCCTCACGTACATTTTGAACCCAGTTCATGGACGATGCAGTCCTCACGTACATTTTGAACCCAGTTCATGGACGATGCAGTCCTCACGTACATTTTGAACCCAGTTCATGGACGATGCAGTCCTCACGTACATTTTGAACTAGTGGTTCCGGGATGATGCGATCCCCATCACTTTATTCTCGAAGACCATACGTCTACGGATCAATTCAGGGACCAAGGTCCGGGGATGATACAATCCCCACTTCTCGGAGACCTTACGTCTACGGCTCTCTTTAGGACTGAAAGTCCAGGGATGATCCAATCCCCTCAACTGTCCACTAAGGACTTCATTCTCGGAGACCGCATGTCTACGGCTCTCTTTAGGACTGAAAGTCCAGGGATGATCCAATCCCTTCAACTGTCCACTAAGGACTTCATTCTCGGAGACCTCACGTCTACGGCTCTCTTTAGGACTGAAAGTCCAGGGATGATCCAATCCCCTTAACTGTCCACTAAGGACTTCATTCTCGGAGACCTTACGTCTACGGCTCTCTTTAGGACTGAAAGTCCAGGGATGATCCAATCCCCTTAACTGTCCACTAAGGACTTCATTCTCGGAGACCTTACGTCTACGGCTCTCTTTAGGACTGAAAGTCCAGGGATGATCCAATCCCTTTTCTTTCTCGGAGACACCTGTCTACGGCTCACTTTAGAACAAGTGTTCAAGGATGATACAATCCCCACATGTATTCTCATCAATATACTATCGATCCTGGGAACCCATCTAGAACCTGATTCACACTTCTTCTTTAATTGCACCATTAAGAGAATGGTCTTATCTAGCCACTTGGAGCAAACATCTCATCATGATTCTCTTCCTCTTTCTAAGAGAATCTTCTAGCCACAAGCCTTCTATATTTTGTTTGATTTGTAAATCTTCTTGTTGAACATCCATCACTTGTTCGGTGTTCATTATTCTTCATGATCTTTCCTACAAAACAAAATTAAGTACATGATTAGTAATCCTTCATAATCATGAAATCATGATAACCTATTATGCATACAGATATCATTTATATAGTTATGCAACTATCTTGACCAATACTTTGGCACAACACTTTCCCATATCCTGTATGCATACAGTGGCTATCTAGATGCCTTTCATCTCTACCAGAACATACTATCGAGAGTGTGCACAGCTCTCAGCATGTCAGCAAAGAGGTTTCATTCTAGACAAGCAACAATGGAATGTTTTTCCAACTTACCAATCATATGCATATTAGTAGTATAATGTTCAATGCTCTATGAATGTTTGCACTCAGCATGATATGTTCTAGGAATACAAATATGCATACAAGAAATATCATTTACTATTTCAAATAACAACTCAAATACTTATCTTTTATGTTTGTGTGGTTTCCTCCCGCTTGATCTTCTGTATGTCTTTTGAACTTCTATTCATTCTGTACCACTGTGCATGTTCAAGTGTCATCCTCATGATCTCATACACAAACATACACCCATTAGTATATTCTAAATGTTATCAAAACATTATAGTTCTAAATTCTTGAAAATGTATAGTCATGATTAATTAGTATTCAATATTTCAGGGAAGTATTCTTTTACTTATGCATATCATCAATCAAGATAAAAGACATAATATGCATAATCCCTTGATTATTAATTTTATGAATAAGCATAGCCAATCATACCAAGTATACTTATATAAGGGATCCTAACACAAGGTAAGATTCATGGGAAACATACCTGGATTAGTATACCTATTTAGTTATGTACAACATACCTAAACAATCTCTTCAATGATTTAGAGATCCTGAGCTAGAACCTGCATGTCTCATAGGTTAAGCATAATATAACAAAGTCATACATACCTCGTAAGTAGAACAAAGATTATGGATGAGTCTTTGTCTTCATGTTTTCATGGTCATGGAGCCTGATTTGTCTTTTGTGATGTACCTGTATCTTGTTAGCAGACAACATCAACCTCACACAACATCATAATGCATTAGTACAATCATAAGTGTCAACACCCTAACCAATGAATATCTTCTATCATGCATTCATAATTTTGTTAAGGTGATACAAAAAATCTAAAATCAAGATTGTACTAACCGTAATAACATGAAGACAAACATACCATAAACTTAATCATGAACAAATCTCAAAACATACCTCGATGAGTCATACCTGTCGAGATTGCTTGTAATCTCCTTATGTAAAGCCTTAGCCTCATCTCCCTCTGAAACAGGAACTCCTTCACTTATGCAGGTGACCAATCCATCTTCTTCTAGGATTAACCCTATCCACTTGATTTGCAAGAACTGGACCTGGAGCTGGATATGGGTTTGTCAGAGAAACCCCAAAAATTCAAACTTTCAATTTCAAACTTCCGAAAGGATAGAAATATGTGCCTTGATGAGCTTATCAAACTGATATATTCAGAATTTGAAAACTGCAAAGTTTCACTCCTCAATTTTGCCTTTGAAACTTCTGGATTCACTGGACGTGACCCTGAACTGGGGTTTGATGAATCCCACTCTTCTGCCCAATCAAAATGTTTGATCCAAAGCTCTAAGCTTCTATTTTTCTGAGGAGCTTCCAGCCGTGGTCACAGATTTCAAAAATTCCCATTTTTACAGAAGCCCTAATTTTCCACTTTTCTGATCAAAGTCCCGAACTAGGGTCTAATCAAGCCCGGCCTTCTGCCCAACCAAAAATTCTGATCTTGGTCTCTAAATTTCTATTTTGATGAGTAGCATCCAGCTGTGGTCTCCGATTACAAAAATTCCAACTTTCTTCAAAGCCCTAAATTCCGGAAGCCATGAATGAAGGTACCAAAAAATAATTCTGTTTTGACAGAAATATGTACCTGATTGTTTCTGGTGTAACTCCGAAATTTTTGATCCACAGGGTCTGAAAAATTTTTCTGAGATAGCTCGGCCTGTTATCTTTCCATCCTGACAGGTCTGACCTCAATTGGATTCTCTGAGAGAGAGTTATGACAAATGTCGCAACGTGACCTGTTTTGGGAAAATACAGGAGATCGAACTTGTACGGCGTGCCACGTGTCACTGTTTGACCTTCGGCCTCTGAAAACGTTTTCTGAGATATCTCGGCCTGTTATCTTTCCATATTCATAGGTCTGACCTCAATTGGATTCTCTAAGAGAGAGTTATGCCAAGTGTCGCAACGTGACCTGTTTATGGGATAATACAGGAGAGCGAACTTGTACGGAGTTCCACGTGTCACTGGTTCAACTTTGGCCTCTGAAAAAGTTTTTTTTGAGATAGTACAGTCTGTGTACTACCTGTCACTTTTCACGAAATTTCATTTGGAGCTTCCTAGCCCAAGTTATGACCTTTTTCCCAAGGTCACCTGATTTTGACTCAGATCTGGAAGAGGCAGAAATCCTATATTGTACAGATCATAAATCACAAAGTACAACGAATTAGAGGTTGTCCTTTGGACACAAGGTACCTGGAGATTTTAGCTTCGTCCTGTAACAATTTGAGATCCGAAAACTTCGCCAAAATGGATTTATAGTGAAAGTTCTACGATGACTGGTTTTTGCTATGTAAAACCCTAACCTTCAAATTGTCGTAAGTAAAGCAAGTGTCTTTAGTGCCATACCTTGTCTTCCTTCAGGTTAGCTCTGATACCATGTTAAAATTCAATATGCTAAGACATAAAATAGCAGCATTACATTCCATTTCACAATAATAGCATATACAGGATCACTGAAGAAACAACAAGCACAGCATAAACACAAGAGACAGAGATTTATCCTGGGAAACCCTCATGGGGTAGAAAACCCAGCAAAGCTTCCTCAATATAGATGACCAGCAATATACAAAGATAAAACCCTGAGACATGATCTCCTTCTCCACAATAGCAGACCTATCCTTCACAAGTGCACTATCCTCAAGTGAGTGAATGTGTATAATGAGGAACACACCTCCTCTATTTATACACTACTCTGATATGTATTTTACACAAGTACATGTAGGCTCGTATTTAACCATTAGGTTAAATACCCCATTATAACTGACTGGGCCGACCCCTCTAGGGTGGTCTAATAACCCTTTGACCCACATAACACATACAGGGCCGACCCCCACTAGGGAAGTCTAATAACCCAATTTACCACATTCCGACGGAGGAATAAACATCTCCGGATATACAATAAGATCTTCACGGAGGAATGAATCATCTCCGGAATAATAAAGTACAAATATAATATTCTTTGAAGTTACAATATCTCAACACCTTGGGTCTTGAACCATGGTGATGTATGGTCCTATTTGTGGTTATATGGCTATTGGGATGTAGATGGCGGTAGATCCCACGGACGTGCCTTGATATGTTGAATAAGACTTTGAAACTCTTGTAGTTGGTGGTATGGTCTTTGGCACCCTCATGTGTTGGGTCTTTGATGTCATGGACATATTGAATCATTTAAGGGTATTAGACCAATAATTTGCAAATAAACCCATCATAGGGAGATATTCCTCGTCAAGCCATTTCCATTGATATGTGGAGCATTTTCTAACTCCTTACGGTTGAAGAGATATGAATTTTTGAAGTTGGTGTACCCCACCTTTTTGGGTGAGCCAACCAAACAAAAGAAAAATTAATTATTTGTAATTTTGAATTGCATGTCGGCCTAGTTTGAGGTAATAACTTCCCTCTACGACCTATATAAATAGAATATCAAACATTTCATTTGCTCATCAATTGGAATTTTGCAACTCTTGGAGAAAAGTGCGAAATTGTGTGGAGGAGAAATTTTTGGGTATCTTCACTAAAATTGGCATAACTTTCTCATACGGAATCGGAATTACAAAATTCTTGTCTCTTTCGAATGATTGTTATGAGGGCTATGTGATGACATGATATAGAGTTTATTTTGGTTTTTCTATTGTTTATTGACCTTATGATCTTCAAAAAGTGACGATTATGCATATTTTATGATGATGATGCATACCCTATGACGATGATGCATACCTATGATGATGATGCATGATGATGCATGCCCTATGTTTAGTGGAAGCAGAGAAGGATTATTTGTTCAGTGACTGTGTATGATGAGGTGTACAAGGATGTACATGAGCCGTGTATGGTAGTAAAATGACTTGTTGTTATACATGGATGATTTGGCAGTGATAAGAGTGTAGAGGTTATCAGTAGTAGATTCAGGGTTTGGTGTGCAGTTGGTTAGACTCAGATTGACTGAGTTGGATGATGTGAACAACAGATTGATTGGTGCAGATAGATTGATTGGTCAGTTGATGAGTAGTGTGGAGCAGTTATGGTGCAGTGGTCAGTGGACAGTTGATGAGCAGTGAACAGTTGATGAGCAGTGGTCATTTGATGAGTAGTGGCAATGGTTGTGCAGTGTGGTACAGATAGGGTACAAGTGTTGGATAGTAGATCCGCAGATCAGTGAAGTTTGTGGTTCAGTAGTTTCAGTTACTATCTTCATATCAGGGTGGCAGGATGGGGCAAGGAAATCTAGGGAGCTAAGGCTTCCTTCAGGTTGTAGCCTCCTTCCAGTTGTAGCTGGAGAATTGAAGTCTTTGTAACAAAGGGGGTTGTTGCCTCCTTCCAGTTGTTGCTGGTAAATTATTATTATAAAGGCCTCCGTGGTTTTTCCCCCAGGACTTGGGTTTCCACGTAAAAATATTGTGTACTGTGTTTTGCAATGCTTCCTATGCGATGATGATATGATGATATGTGATGATGAGATGTAGTTGTTAATAACGATGATGATGATATAATCATAATGTGATAATTAAGTAGTTTGCATAATATTGAAAAAGATGCCAATGATTGTTAAAGTTGAAAAAGTAATAAAAGCTACACACATTGTTCACCCCCCCTCTCAGTGTGCTCGGTGTGTCCAACAATTGGTATCAGAGCGGGCCTTCAGAGAAAGCCTTACCAGCTTGAAGGAGATCCTTGACACACTATGGGGTTCTCGGTGAATGGAGCACCATTGTTTTGTGGGACAAATTACTTGATCTGGAAAAGAAGAATGCAAGTTTATCTTGAATTAGAAGGTATTGGAATATGGCAATTAGTGCTTACAGGGTACAATCATCCGAATAAAGTGAAAACAACAGCTTAGAAGGAAGGGAGGAAAAATAATTCAATGGCTATGGAATCCATTCTTGAAGGCTAATCAAATTCCATAAAAAGAGAAGATTGGAAAGTACAACATAGCTAAGGAATTGTGGATCAAATTAGAACAGTTATACTCCACTAAAGAACATGAAGAAGAGGTTATGAAATTCATGGTTAAAGATCTGACATATCTCCAAAAGGAGAAAATAGGAAAGTGCAACTCAATTGAAGAATTGTCACTAAAGATAGATCAACTCTACTCCATTGAAGAACAGAAAGCAGAAGACAAATCCATAGAAAGGTCAATACAAGATCTAGGTAAGTTTGAAGGTAAGTCTCTTGAACACCCTGCTTGTAATGTTTTTGAAGAAATATGTTTATCAGGTATAGAAGATAAGCACTATTCTAAATTCATATATACTTCAAAATGTGATGAATCCCATTGTTCCCTGACAAATGATAGAAATGAATGTTTAGATAATCATATTGCTAATGCTATGCAAAAGGTTGAGAAACTTTATGAACAAAACAAGGTATTGCAAGAGCAATTAGACAAATCTAAGAAGAGGAATCAAGAAGAATGTGAGAAGGCCACACAGACTATAATTGATCTAAATCTCCAAGTTGAATAAGCTACTAGAATCAAAGAAGCCATATCAAACTCTTTGAAAGATCAACTTGAGAAGTCAGCTGCTGAAAATAAAAGGCAATTAGAAGAAATTGGCAAGCTCAAAAGACAGCGAAACGATAAGGAGAAATAAATCACTCGCAAGCTTCAAGACAAAGATAGTGAGATTAGTACCTTACTTGAAAAATTGCAGAAGGAAAGTACCACTAGTCAGAAAGGAGATTCAAGTGATAAAAAGGGAATTCAGTTCAGTCATGAGATTGAAGAGAAACTAAGAAGAAAACAAGAAATTGAAATCAAATCCTTAAAGATAGAATTACGAAAGGTATGTCTGACAAATTTTTAATTTGAAAAAGAACTCACAGAGATCAGAAAAGAAAATCAAGTACTAAAAGGGTGACTGCAAAAATCTCATGAGGAAGATCAGAACTCAAAAGGACAGATGGAAGACAATATTATTGATCTGAAAAGACAGGTAGAAAAAGCCAAGAAAATAGAAGAAGACCTAACAAGACAACTCCAAGAAAAGATAGAAATTTGTCAAAGGCAAGAATTGAAGATCATCTCTCTGAAGGAAGATCTGGACAATACAACTGCTCAGTTAAAAAAAAATTTGAATATCGAAAAGAACATTGAAGAAAGCAAGAATTTCAGGGAAAAGGAAGAACAGACCAATAGTTATACAGAAGAAAGATCTTTTGCTCAGACATATCCTATAATGTTCCATGGTAACTGCTACAAATGTAACAACTATGGTCACAAAACTATCCATTGTAGAACTCATGACAGAATAATTCCATATATAAATCAAGGTATGTTTTCCGTTCAATGTTATAATTTTTATCATTATGGTCATTTTGCAAAACATTGCAGGATGCATGGAGAAGTTAAATTTTGGAGAAGCAAGCAAGTTCAACCAAATGTCATGAACATTTATCATCCTACCAAAGTATGGAAAAGAAAGTCAGTAGATTGCACCATTGATCAAAATAGAAATGATGAAAATATTGGGAAAAACCCAATACCATTTTGAATACTATCGATCAACAACAATGCCCAATGATAGGGGGAGCAGTATTACCAAAGGAAATTCTTGTTGCCATTGATGCAAAAAGGAAGAAAAGGTTTTTCAAGAGTCAAAAACAAAGAGAAGTTGTTGACAAAGGGATCATGCCCTGAGGGGGAGCCGTGTTCTCAAAGGAAGTTCCCTTTGCCATTGATGCCAAAGGGGGAGAGAAGTTGTTGACAAGGGGAGCTTGTTTTGAAGAGGATTTATGGTGTTGTCATCAATGACAAAAGGGGATATTGTTGATTAAGTTGTCATTGATTCCAACAGTGTATAGTCATTGATGTGTCTTGGTGCCCCTTGAGGAGCCCCTGAGGGTTAAGTAATTGTCAGTGTCTAAGGAGACCTTTTGATCTTGTCCAAGCCTAAGTTTGACGCCCTTGGAGCCCTTGGGACAATGACAAAATCCCTAAACACCCTCTAGAGTGTTTAAGTACCCCAAAGATGTTTTATGGTTCCCCAGTTGTTTCTTTCATTCTCCAGTACCACAACTTCTGCCCCAATATGCTACAAAAGTGTTGAAGAAGTTGCAAGAGTCCAAATGACCGTTTCAGTGGTCATTTGTGTTTATTGAGGTCATGGTACCCCAGGAGATGGTCTAGAAACCCCACAGGTGATGTCATGATGGATCTTCACCCTTGGAGGTCTCTTGGTGTGGTTGAGGTGGTTGAAGAAGCCTATGAATACCCTTGCTTGATGAAGAAGCCCTGAAGAAGTCCTTGGAACCATATTTGATGGCTTCATGGTCCTTGTACCCTTAAAGGTGATGATGAGGTCATTAATGACTTGATGAAGACTTGGAACCCTTGATGAAGATCTTGACGCCCGTGTATCCCTTGTTGGGGTCATGGAACCCTTGGAGATGGTCATTATGCATGAGAAGGTCTGGCACCCACATAAATGACGGCATGATGACCCTTGGACACTATATGATCATTAATGGTGCATTTGCAAATGATTTGGGTCTTGGAATCCATACATATGGTGGTTTGTAAGCCCATGATTGTTGGAGCCTTTGATATGATAGAATCCTTGGTCATGATCCCTCATCACTTGGTGATGGAGTCCTATGTGATGGGCTTGAAGTCCATGGAAAGTATCTTGTTTAAATATTACATGCTATCCTTGAAAGAGTCCTTGAAACCCTTGCATGTGGTGCCTTGGGTCTTGAACCATGGTGATGTATGGTCCTATTTGTGGTTATATGGCTATTGGGATGTAGATGGAGGTAGATCCCACGGACGTGCCTTGATATGTTGAATAAGACTTTGAAACTCTTGTAGTTGGTGGTATGGTCTTTGGCACCCTCATGTGTGGGGTCTTTGACTTCCTGGACATATTGAATCATTTAATGGTATTAGACCAAGAATTTGCAAATAAACCCATCACATGGAGATAGTCCTCGTCAAGCCATTTCCATTGATATGTGGAGCATCTTCTAACTCCTTACAGTTGAAGAGATATGAATTTTTGAAGTTGGTGTACCCCACCTTTTTGGGTGAGCCGACCAAACAAAAGAAAAATTAATTATTTGTAATTTTGAATTGCATGTCGGCCCAATTTGAGGTAATAAATTTCCTCTATGGCCTATATAAATAGAATATCAAACATTTCATTTGCTTATCAATTGGAATTTCACAACTCTTGGAGAAAAGTGCGAAATTTTGTGGAGGAGAAATTTCTGGGTATCTTCACTAAAATTGGCATAACTTTCTCATACGGAATCAGAATTACAAAATTCTTGGCTCGTTGGAAATATTGTTACGAGGGATTTGTGATGACATAATATAGAGTTTATTTTGGTTTTTCTATTGTTTCTTGACCTTATGATCTTCAAAAAGTGACGATTATGCATATTTTATGATGATGATGCATACATGTTGATGCCTCGGGTGTGCAGGGTAAGTGCAAAGTGTTGAATGTTAAATTTTGAGCATTAATTCACAATACTCTAGGATCTTTACTGAGAGAATAACATATACAGTATATCAATGCATGACAATCACAATAAGCATGACAAGCATCACAAGAATCAAAAGCATGAGAGACAAGAGACACAGAGTTTCCATGGGGAAATCCCTAAGCTGAAAAACCCCACAACTTCCTTAGAGATAGAGAGAGAAATGGCTCAACCAAAGTACAACCAAAATACACTGAGATAGTCTCCTAGTAGCAGATGATCCTCCTCCTCACTAGTGCGCCACTTTCTGAGTGAGAGTGAGATACTTTTCCGAGTGATCTAAATAGAGATCACCTGATCTCTATTTATACTAATCTGTTTGCCCAGTGGCCTTATGGGTCCGACTTGTCTAGATAGGTACATCCACATTATAATATATATATTTCAGGGCCGACCCCACACATGGTGGTCTAATAACCCATCGGCAAGTACACACACTTGTGACACTTGTCAATCCACATGATGACACTTCCTTATAGAGGAATAACACATCTCTAATAAGGGTACAATAAATATATATAAAATACATAGATGAAATACATTCTGAAGTTACATATACATCAACACTCCCTCTTAACTAGGAAGGTATTTCTCGACACAGATCTGCTAGACAAGTCTTCTTCTCAGGATCATCATCATCGATGCATCATCACTGCTGCTGCTATCTCAACCAATCTCTGACTCTACTCGTCATAGGAAGTTCTACAGAGCCAGTCCTTTTTCATACTGGATGTAGGCCCACCACTTGCAGGTCTTCATCATCAATGGCCATACTGTGGAAATCTCAGGACTTATTGCATGCGTCACAAAACCTTAAAAGAGTCTCTTGACTAGCAAGAACCCTAAAGAGCATTTGAGGCCTTTTTCATCCTGTCCAGATCTCCAGGACTTATTACATGTGACCCCACCACAAAACCTCGAAAGAGAATCCCAGGACTGATTACGAGCACACAACTCATTCTATCGGATCTCCCAGGGCACAAATTACATGTGGTCACCACAAAACCTCGAAAGAGCATCCCAGGACCGATTACAAGAACAAGGCTCAACCTATTGGATCTCCCATGGCACAAATTACATGTGGTCATGGAAAAACCTCGAAAGAGCATCCCAGGACTGATTACGAGCACACGGCTCAACCTATCAGATCTCCCAGGGCACAAATTACATGCCATAGGAAAAAACCTCGAAAGAGCTCTACCAGATATCCCAGGGCACAAATTACATGCCATAGGAAAAACCTCGAAAGACTATCTGCAGATCTCCTAGGGAAGAAATTATATGTCCTCCCAAGCAAAACCTCGAAAGAGCATTTTCCAGATGTCCCAGGGTACGAATTACATGCCATAAGCAAAACCTCGAAAGACCATCTGCAAATCTCCCAAGGCACAAATTACATGCTTATTTTCACAACCTATTCCACGGCCACAGAGTATCAACCTGATACTCGCCATACATCATCCTGATGTACACATGATCATCCTGATCATTATCACTGCAACATCCTGCTGCATGTCATCTGAAGCAACATCCTAAAGCTCATCATCCATGATCGTCCTGATCATACAATGCATCTACCTGATGCATACCAAGTATCTACCTGATACATATCATCATACATAATCCACCTGATCATACAATGTATCCACCTGATACAAATACGAATACATGATACATATCACCATACATGATCCACCAAATCATACAATGTATCCACCTGATACATATACACATACATGGTCCAAGCATCCAACATGATGCATATACAAAATACATATAAATGATCCAACTGATCATATCCAGCATCCAACATGATGCATACATACATATAAATGATCCAACTGATCATATCCAGCATCCAACATGATACGTACATACATACATATAAAAATGATCGAACTGATCGTACTAGAACATCATCCTGATGCTCATCATCTAGCGCTTACATCCACAGCCATGTGAAGGATCCTCCTTCCAACATGTTTGGAATGGCTTCAGCAAATGTGTCCATCACTTCTTCCTCGAAGTGTCCTCGATCTGAAGAATGCCAAGCCTCTCTCTGAAGTACTCGAACTTCACCCTGGCTAGTGGCTTCGTCAGCACATCTGCAATCTGCTCATCTGTCGCAACATACAGGAGATTTACAGCTCCTCTCTGCACCATATCCCTGATATAGTGATATTTGATCTCTATGTGTTTCGACCTGTCATGAAACACTGGGTTCTCGGACAGCTTCACACAACTTTGGTTATCACAAAAGATACCAGTAGCATCCAACGGGAGATCAAATAACTCAGACGGTAGCTCCTGTAGCCATACTGCCTCACAACTAGCTAAACGGGTTGCAACATACTCTACCTCAGCTGTACTCAATGCTACGCAGGACTGCTTCCTGCTAAACCAAGAGATCACACCTGATCCCATACTGAAGTAGCACCCAGATGTGCTCTTCCTATCTGCAGCACTGCCAGCCCAATCTGAATCAACATAACCCTGCAGGTTAAACTTTTGATTCGCCTCATACTTGAGCCCATAATCCACTGTACCCTTCAGGTACCTCAGAACATGCTTTACAGCAACCAAATGAACACTCCTTAGATCTGTTAGGAACTGACTCAATGTGTTCACCGCAAAGCAAATATCTGGTCTCGTGTTCGTCAGGTACATCAAGGACCCAATCATCTGACGATACGTAGAGACATCAACCGGATCAGATGAAGCATCACATAGAAGCTTCAGATTCGATGCCATAGGTGTGGCCATGGCCATGCAATCCATCATCTCGAATCTCTTTAGAATATCTACAGTGTACTTCCCTTGACCAAGGAAGATCCCACCTGCACTCTGCCACACCTCCATACCTAGGAAATAATGCATCATTCCCAAATCTTTCATATCGAACTCGGCAATAAGCTTTCTCTTTGTATCACACCAAGTTCTGCGAGCTTGCTAAGGCTTTCTTCAATCTACACACATGTGACTCCCTGTCAGGTCTTGGGACTGCATCCCAAACATCTTCTTCATGATCGACGGATCATGGCATTCTATTTCTTCATCCCAGATCCTGGGAACTTCAATATCTTCAATAGATATCTTTGTTGCTTGAACAAATGTTGCAGTCCTTTTGTAAATGAAGATATACGGTCTTTCCTACAAAACAAGTTAAATTGCATGATTAGAAACATCTCATAATTTTCAGAACAAATTCTTTATACATAACGAAATATGTCATGCAGTCATGCAGTTATCTTAGCCAATGCTTCAATACAACATTTATCCATGTTCCACAACTTTCTAGATGCCTTCTAGTCTCTACCAGAACATTGTTAAGAGTTTGCACTACTCCCAACATGTCAGCAAAGAGGTTTCATTCTAGATAAGTAGCACTGTAATGTTGTACAGTGCCATAGGCCACTTACCCATCACATGCATATTAGTAGTATACTGTTCATTAATGCAATCATTCTAATATGCACAATACATCTCCTAAGTCTAGAAACATAAGCATAATATCATTTAAACAAACAAAATAGGCAAGAAATGATAATTGAAATACTTATCTTTGTTTGTTTGTTGGGTGGACTCCCTCTGAGTCTTTGCTTCCTGGTAGGAGCTGCTGAAGTAGCTTCTTCTACACCTTTCTGTTGTGGAATGTAGGAAGATGGTCAACTCCCTCTGAAAATCTGCATCCTTGCAAGAGCTGCTGGAGTGTGCTCCCTCTTGATCTTTGCTTCCTGGATTACCTATCCTAGAACTTATATTCATCCTTGCTGACATCAATATTCTTGAACCCTGGAAAGTATATTCTGTAAGCCTTCGAGCTTTCACTATAACCCACAAAGATACCCTTCTTTCCTAAAGGATCTAGTTTAGTCCTCTTTTCCTTTGGGACATTAGTGTATACTGGACAACCAAATATTCTGAGATGGCTGACTTTAGGTTTCTTACCAGAAAAGACCTCTTCTGGTGTCTTGTTGTCCAATATCTTGTGGGGTGTTCTGTTCTGCACATATACAGCTATTCTAGATGCTTCTTCCCATAGATGCATAGGTAGATCCTGGTCATGCAGCATTGCCCTTGCTGCTTCCATGATAGTTATGTTCTTCCTTTCTGCAACTCCATTCTGTTGAGGATTATAAGGAGCAGTCAACTCCCTCTTAATCCCTGAATCACTACAAAGCTTCTTGAAGTCACCTGAGGTGAATTCTCCACCATTGTCGGATCTGAATGTTTTGATCTTCTTGTCAGTTTGATTCTCCATCAAGGTTTTGAATTCCTTGAATTTATCAAACACCTCATCTTTGTTCTTCAAGAAGTATACCCAAGTCTTCCTGGAGAAGTCATCAATAAATGAGACATAATAAACATACCCACTCAGAGAACTGGATGACATAGGACCACATACATCTGAGTGGATGATTTCTAGGATATCTTTTGCCTTGCTTTCACTGCTTGGGAAAGCCTTCTTAATGTTCTTACCTTTTGCACATCCTTTTCAAACACCTTCATGTTTGGTCTTGATTTCAGGAAGACCCTCTACAGCCTTGCTTGCAACTGGAAGTGCCCTATAGTGCATATGAGCAAGTCTTCTATGCCAAAGTTCACTTGGCTCCATGGATTCATGTACCATGGCATGTTTAGGTTGTCCCTTCAATTTATACAAACCTCCCTCTTGCTCTCCAATCACTACTGCATCATCTATGTTCTTTCCCTTTGGCCACATTAGGACTTGGCCATCCACAAATGCAACCCTCATACCTTTTGCATCTAATGCAGAGATGGAGAGTAAGTTCTTCTTAAGCCCAGGTACATAAAGGACTTCTTTCATCTTCAAAGATTTTCCAGAATCTAGGTTGTAAGAGGCTTCACCACTTACTTTGATTGGGTATTGATAATCATCCCCAAGTTTCACCTTATGGGGTGATTCATGTTCAAATAGATTCACAAAAGATTCCTTAAACCCAGTCATCTGTTTGGAAGCCCCACTATCAATCAACCAATCATTACAACCATGGGAGATACTACTTGTGAGAGCATAAATTAGAACATATTCTTCTTCACTTGATGAGTCATCATCACTCTCACTTTCTGCCCTAGCCTTCTTCTTTGGGGGTTCATCATCTTCGGCAGCATGAGCATGATATCTTCTTTTGTTCTTCTTCTTCTTCTTATTGAAGTTGTTGTTGTTGTCTTTCTTCTTCTTGGGACAATCTGAAGCAAAGTGTCCCTTCTCATTGCAATTGAAGCATCTGAGATCTTTCTTATCTTTATGATAATGGTGGTGTGAGAATCTTCTGTTATGAGATGATTCCTTCTTGGACTTGCCTTTCCTGGCATGTGCTGTGAGAGCTTGATCTTCATTTCCCATCTTTTCTTCTTGGGCCACAATCCTAGCTTCTTCTTGAGAGCATTCTTCCCGCAATCTGTTGAAGGAGATCAACTTCTTCCTTGCACAAATTCCTTGAATAAAGGAATCCCATGACCTGGGTAGGCCATTTAGAGTGGTCATCACCACTTCACCATTCTCCACCATTTCATCCATTGCTTCTAGTTGTTCCTTGATCTGGGAGACCCTTGAGAAATAAGATTGAATGGTTTCTCCATTCTGAAACTTTACTCCTTTCAATTGGTTCTGCAGGGTCATCTTCTGATTTATGTTCTTCCCTTCAAATAGCTTGGTCAAAGAGTCAAACATCTCCTTGGGTGTCTTTAGAGAAGACACATGGGGTATGATATGGTCTTTGATAGAATCAGCAATTATTCTCTTTGCCTTGACCAAGTTCTTCTTATGCAATACCTTAGCCTCTTCATCCTCTGGGATAGGGATGTCTTCTTTTACATATGAGTCCAACTCATTCTCTTCTATGATTAACCCAATCCTATACTTCCAAGCTCGGAAGCTCTCAGCCCCTTCAAGCTTATCCTCAAGCTTGGTATGGTGAGACATCTTAAAGAGTACTTCAAATGGAAATAGAAAAGATTTAGGTCTTACCACTTGAAATGCTGAAAACTGGATCTGGTCCCGGATTAGGGTTTGTCGGAAAAACCCTAAAAATTCAAAATGTGAATTTCAAATTTATGAAAGGATATAAAGATGTGCCTTGATGAGCTGATCAGCCTAGTGCATTCAGAATTTGAGATCAGCAAAGCTTTACCCTTCAGATTTGCCTTTTTGTCCTCTGGGGTTCACTAGGGAGAACCCTGAATTAGGGTTTGAGTTTCCCGGAGATCTACCCATCCAAAAATCTCAATCCAAATCTCTAAACTTCTATTTTTGCAAGGAGCTTCTAGCTATGTCTTCAGATTTCAGAAATTCCTATTTTTTTGGAAACCCTAATTTTTAGGGCCAAATCTGAAAATGCTCAGAATTGAATTCTGATTGGACAGATAGATGCGCCTTGATGAGTACAGTCAATCTACTATACTGCTTTTCCAAAATCTGTTGAGAGAAACCCAATAAATAAGGAACTCAAGTTTCCGTCACTGCAAAATGTCTTCTTCTCAGGTTAGCTCTGATACCATGATAAATTTTGAGCATTAATTCACAATACTCTAGGATCTTTACTGAGAGAATAACATATACAGTATATCAATGCATGACAATCACAATAAGCATGACAAGCATCACAAGAATCAAAAGCATGAGAGACAAGAGACACAGAGTTTCCGTGTGGAAAACCCTAAAGTAAAAAACCCCACAACTTCCTCAGAGATAGAGAGAGCAATGGCTCAACCAAAGTACAACCAAAATACACTGAGATAGTCTCCTAGTAGCAGATGATCCTCCTCCTCACTAGTGCACCACTTTCTGAGTGAGAGTGAGACACTTTTCCGAGTGATCTAAATAGAGATCACCTGATCTCTATTTATACTAATCTGTTTGCCTAGTGACCTTATGGGGCCGACTTGTCTAGCTAGATACATCCACATTATAATATATATATTTCAGGGCCGACCCCACACATGGTGGTCTATTAACCCATCGGCAAGTACACACACTTGCGACACTTGTCAATCCACATGACGACACTTCCTTATAGAGGAATAACACATCTCTAATAAGGGTACAATAAATATATATAAAATACATAGATGAAATACATTCTGAAGTTACATATACATCAACACTGGAATGGGTTCCAAGGCACACAATAGGGGATGAAAACCCATCCAAAGGCTTCAGTTAACCCTACGCAAGAGTTACCCTATCCTCGAGTTGTTTGGTGTGGTAATCACCCACAGATATTTGGCCTCCACTGGCACTCTAAGAGTAAAAGGTTTGATCTTTCAAAGATCAGTTTTCCCGTTAAGGAAAATAGAGTGTGATAACCGGTTAACAAAACTAACCTAACCTAACTAAGGAAAGAATCTATCCTAAGTCAGATCTAACCTAAAGAGGGAAAGTTGATATTGTGCAAATCAGGTTTGAAATGTGATTAATAAGTATTAGATACCTTAAATAGAAATTTCTTCGGGTTCTTCCACTTGTAGCTTTGAAGGATCATCAATCAATAAAAATTAAGAGACAACTCTTCTACGTGCTTTGATCTTAGTCAAACAACTGATCTGTAATCATTGTGTTAATTGAAAAATTAACAATTGATTATACATATTTAATTGCATCAAATCATTTGCAGAAATATAAATATGAGAACTGTTCAATTAAAGAAATTTAATAGGACAATTCAGAACATGAGTCAAAACATACAGAAAAATCAATATGAAAGACCATGTACATCAATAAGTGACCTGCAATAGATTGAACGCATAACTAATGACAATTTGAAACATTTAACTCAACGATTCTCAAAGAAATTTGAAGAACTCAAGAAGGTGGAGAAAAGATAACTTTACTGCATATAAAAGTCTTGTACAAAAATTACAATGGCTCAAATAGACAGAGCATCTTCAGTCCATACTTCTGCTGAATAAAAATTCCAAAATTCCCAACCCCTTTCTAAGGGCAACATTCCTCCTTAAATAATAATTTTTTCCCAAAATCCCAAAAGGAGAAATTATACAAAATAGAAATTACAAAATCGGCTCCAACTGTCGATCCAATAAAACCTGCTATTTTCCAGCTTGAAGGATTTTCTGCCACCTTATCTCCTAAATATCTTACAAACAATTATTCTTTAGTCAGGTAAGGTCTTGTCGCACCATAGAGATTCAATAACCGATTGCTCATTATCTTCGATGAATGGCATGGTTTGTGGAACATCTGGTGTAAGAAATTAGGGGTCGGGTAATTCATGGCTAGAAACAAAGAAATCCATTAAAGGATTTACTTCAGAAACAGTGGCCAGTACGTCAGGTTCTCCATTGATTATAAAGTCTTGTATTAGATCGTCGCCAAAGTCAGCTGATTCTTCCAAAATTTCCTCGCTCTGCTCCATGGAATTTTGCACATAGGAAGATAACACTTCAAAGTCCTCTTCACTACTGTTGTTGCTAAAATCAGGAACACCTGCATCAAATAGTGGTGACAACATTTCTTGATATAACAAAGGGAAAATTTCTTCATCATCAACAAGAATATTAGAAGGTTCACCTCCTGCATGAAAATCACTCATCCTGGCAAAACCTTAGATAACAAGATGCCCAAAATGCTATACAGAATGTTTCCTATTACAGAAAGCAATGAACATTGTAGAATTTTCATGTTAATTGCTACTTTAAGACCAACAGGCAGGGTGATATCGATTGAGCGGGGCAATTTGCAATGATTAAACTTACGCGGCGAACCCATTATAATTACTTCAACTGTCATGAAAAAGGCAAAGATTTGAGTTTAAGCTTGTGCGAAGTACAGGCTCAATTACTGCTTGCATCATTTTTAATTGCCTTTACGATCACATCATTATAAGCAATCCCCAATCAATAATTATAACTGGTAATTAATAATGGTTACGGAGGCTGCGGTGACAGAAATGACCTTCGAAGAGTCTCGATTAGGAGTTCCGGTACACTGGTGATCATTTCTTCACACGTATAAAATCGGATTAATCTGACCCAACTTCCATGAGAATGAAAAGAAGCTTTGAAGTCGAAATTTAAGTGAAAAGACATGATCATTAAGAAGCAGAAGAATAACGACAAATTGTCAAGACTCGAGATCAGACACGACGAACTTAAGGAAGAGCAATGGTGTCCATCCAACATGAAGCAATTGATAATCTTGTAGTAGTATCCACTATTACAGAAAAATGATGATTTGGGAGAACCAGTTTTCAACAAACAAAATAATGCATCCTGACATAACTGATTACCCAAAATCAACATAACTGCAAGTTTACCAAAATCAAACGTTCTCAATTCGTCATAAGTCCAGGCAAAGACATCTTTATACTGTTTACACAATGCAATAATGGCTCTGCGTTCTTCAGGGGTGCAATCAATTCCCAAATTGATGAAACGAAGTTTTTATTCGGTACCTAGGTTGACCCACTCATAATTTAGAGATGAACTTTGAGTTTTACAATTAGTCTGAGATTTGAATTTGTCCTGTAAATTGTAAAACTTTTCTAGATTGATCACCGACTTCGGGATGACATTTGAGGAATCAGTGAGAGACTTTTCATGTTTTGCCTCATCGATGGCCATGTCCTGGAACGTGTCCTGAGCAGTGAGGAAGTCAATTATCTATCGATCATCATCAAACACTTTCCAATTAGTCACATTATCTGGAATAGATGGTCTGTAGATCAATTCAATTGAAAAGGTTTGAGGGGACAGACCTTCCGGCGGAATCAGTCTAGAAGTTGTATTTGCTAATAGATCTGCATCAAAATTTTGTGATCTAGGAACTGATTTAATATTGAATGCTGAAAATGAGTTGGTTAGTTCCCTTACCATCTTTTGATAATTATCCAAACGCGGAGATAAGCAGTGTATCTTATTTCTGACTTGTTTGACTATAATTTCGGAATCCCCATAGCATTCTATTGCTTGAACACCCAAATGAATGGCTTTCGTGAGCCCCTGCACAAGAGCTTCATATTCGGCTACATTATTAGTGCAGTCAAATTCTAATTTGCATGCAATCATGATTTTCATTCCTGTAGGATCGATAAGAACACAACCTGCTCCAGCTCCCTCCTTGGATTTAGAACCATCGAAAAATAAATTCCAGGAGACAGGGTCTAATTTAAAATTAGTATTCACATTATATACATTATGCACAATTTCACCATAAAAAGGTATAGAAGTAACCTGAGTGATATGTGATTCGTTATGAATGCTTTCTTCTGGTGAAACATCAGCTGGGAATTCACCGAAAAAGGTATCAAACATAAATTGCTCCGTACGAGAGGTGGGATAACCAACAGGCTCACTTGAATCATTAAGATCAGTAACTGTCTATTTCATAAAAGGTTCTCTGCTGATCTTAATTTTATTCGGTTGACCATTGTATGGCAACCATAAGTGGGACCAGTCAGTTGCAAAATAACCTTTAAGTTTCTCTGACCAATCCCTGCTCAACCACATCCCATAAGCTTATGGGATGTCAGCTATCACAATGTCAACTGTCTGATGGATCCTAGGATCAGCTGACAATGTAAGCAGAACATTCCTCAATTTGCCAACCACTCTGACTTTGGATCTGTCAAGTTGCATAATCTGGTTTGGACAGGGTTCCCACGTTGCATTCAATTTTTTGCAAACAGAGAGGGCATCACATTCGATGACGCTCCTGAATCTATCATGCAGTTGTGCACATTCTGGTTGAAAATCTAAAAAGTGAGCAAAAAAGTAGGAGTTCTCTTACTTGCTATTTTTTTATCATCAGTTTTAGTGACAGAGTCTAGATTATTATTCTGTAACTCTCTAGGCTGTTTGACTACCATGTTTTTAGGTAAAGAATCTCTCATAACAGGAATTTTAAGCAGCTCAAACAGAGAGATGTTTGCTTTGACTCTTTTTAAGTCTTCAACCAGGTTGTATTCCATTTGAGGGAGGACTGTATCCTTCTGTGGGACAGGGTTGTTTCTCGTGGGAATCGGGGAAGAGGATGAAGGTTGTTGAGGTGGCTATGGTTTTGACCTTGTATTATAAGGATGTTGTGTGTTAAACACCGCCTTAGGTTCTTCTTCTTCTTCACACATAGGAAGTTCTGAAAAGCATCCCATAGCATCAACATGTGGGTCACCTTCCATTTCTTCTTTAGGTAGTGGAGAATCAGGAGTAGTCTAATCATTGGAAGTGTCGGGATTGACTTGAGATTTTGCTGCCAATGCTCTAAAAATGGAAAAGAGTTTCTCGTTTGTGAGTGCATCCACTGGATTTGGTGCTGGTGGATTTTGTGGAGGCTGGTAAGGTCTCCTGAATGGTGGCCTTACAAAACCTTTGTTCTGATTCTGATTATCATTAGTGTTCTTCTTCAAATCTACCATCTCATTTGAAATCTTCTAAAGGAATTTTTTCGTCTTAGTCATATCAAATGTATCCTTGTTTTGAACTATGGGTTTAGGGACATTATCAGTTTTCTTCCTAGAAGTAGAAGGTTGCCCTTCTGAAGTGTTAGGGTTGTCTTCTAGACAAAAGATGTCTTTCTCAACTTGGATTGCTTCATCAAAAGCTTCCAGTAAAGTACCCTTTTGTGCCCTTTTGACCCTTATTGCAATAGGGGGAGGCAGACCCTTTTCATAATAAGCCACCAATAACTCTTCAGTAGGAAGGAGATTCGCAGGAATTCTGTTTTTGAGATATGAAAACCTTTGATTAAAGTCTTTTACTCTTTCTTTTCCTTTAGCTTTCATGGAGGACAACTCTAAGACAAGATCTTGCGGTGTTTTTTCATCCCCGAACTTCTAGGTAAAATGTTTCTTGAATTCATCCCAGGAAGTTATAGATTGAGCCGGCAAAACAAAATACCAAGTGGCGGCTCTACCCTCAAAGGTATATGGGAAAGGTCTGCATACTACATCCTCATGTACCACACTTCTAAGCCTAATTGATTGCATGAAATTTTTTATGTGGTCCAACGCAGGTATCTTGTCATTAGGGTTGTATTTAGGCAGCCATTTCTCAAGAATCTTTGGTAATCTGTGTTGATCACCTAGTATGAAAACTGCACCTTGGTCAAGCCAAGGTCTATTTTGACCTTCTCCAGCCATTGGAGGTTCTTGCTCTTCTTCTTTAGATGACAAACTAGAGGAATTCTCTTCGTCTAAGGAAGATGATGAAGATGAAGGAGGGGACGGTGGTGGACCGCCTGCTCCAAGATTTGGCTGACCTTGTGTTGCTGTGTGAGTGATCTCACAATTATATTCAGGAGAATCTGGTCGATTAATTTGGTCCTAGTTTTCAGTTTGGTGATTAGTTGTATGTTGATCCTGTGCATTAAAACTATCAGTATTTTGAACCAGTGGATCAGAGGGGTGTGAAGTGGGAACTCGGTGCTCTTTTCGATCACTAGCCTGCAAAATACCCTCTAAGTTTAAAGCTGCCAAGCCACATCTTCTTTGATCGGCAAGACATTGTTCAACTCTTAAAACCCTATTGGCAGATGTTTTCAATAACTGCTCTAATGAGATGGGCCCCCTTGTGGGTGATGTGAAAATAACCTCTCTTCTGTTCTCCTGTTGTACCACAGGTGTGACAGGTATAGCTGTAGGTTGCGCGGATGTAACTGCGAGAACTGTAGGTTGCGCAGATGTAACCGGGAGAACTGTAAGTTGCGAGTCGGTTGGTTGTTCAAATGTTGAAGCCCTAGTCTGGCTTCGGGTTTGAACCATTGAAGTACTTGTTGGAGGAGGTTTATTAATAGCTTGTTTAGGCATGCTTTACTACCCACCCTCCTTCTAGCACCATTTGTTGATGCCTCAGGTGTGTAGGGTAAGTGCAAAGTGCTGGAATGGGTTCCAAGGCACACAACAGGGGATGAAAACCCATCCAAAGGCTTCAGTTAACCCTATGCAAGACTTACCCTATCCTCGAGCTGTTTTGTGTGGTAATCACCCATGAATATTTGGCCTCCTCTAGCACTCTAAGAGTAAAAGGTTTGATCTTTCAAAGATCAGTTTTCTCGTTAAGGAAAACAGAGTGTGATAACTAGTTAACAAAACTAACCTAACCTACCTAAGGAAAGAATTTATCCTAACTCAGATCTAACCTAAAGAGGGAAAGTTGATATTGTACAGATCAGGTTTGAAATGTGATTAATAAGTATTAGATACCTTAAACATAAATGTCTTCGGGTTCTTCCACTTGTAGCTTTGAAGGATCATCAATCAATAAAAATTAAGAGACAACTCTTCTACGTGCTTTGAGCTTAGTCAAACAACTGATCTGTAATCATTGTGTTAGTTGAAAATTTAACAATTGATTATACATATTTAATTACATCGAATCATTTGCAAAAATATAAATATGAGAACTGTTCAATTAAAGAAATTTAATAGGACAATTCAAAAGATGAGTCAAAACATACAGAAAAATCAATATGAAAGACCATGTACATCAATAAGTGACCTGCAATAGATTGAACGCATAACTGATGACAATTTGAAACATTTAACTCAGCGATTCTCAAAGAAATTTGAAGAACTCAAGAAGGTGGAGAAAAGATAATTTTACTACATATAAAAGTCTTGTTCAAAAATTACAATGGCTTGAATAGATAGAGCATCTTCAGTCCATACTTCTGCTGAATCAAAATTCCAAAATTCCCAACCCCTCACTAAGGGCAGCATTCCTCCTTAAATACTAAATTTTTCCCAAAATCCCAAAAGGAGAAATTATACAAAATAGAAATTACAAAATCGGTTCCAATCGTCGATCCAATAAAACCTACTATTTTCTAGCTTAAAGGATTTTCCGCCACCTTATCTCCTAAAGATATTACAAAGAATTATTCTTTAGTCAGGTAAGGTCTCATGGCACCATAGAGATTCAATAACCGATTGCTCATTATCTTCGACGAATGGCATGTCTTGTGGAACATCTGGTGTAAGAAATTCGGGGTCAGGTAATTCATGGCCAGAAACAGAGAAATCCATTAAAGGATTTACTTCAGAAACAGTGGCCGGTACGTCAGGTTCTTCATTGATTATAAAGTCTTGTATGAGATCGTCGCCAAAGTCAATTGATTCTTCCAGAATTTCCCCACTCTGCTCCATGGAATTTTGCACATAGGAAGATAACGCTTCAAAGTCCTCTTCACTGCTGCCACTGCTAAAATCAGGAACACCTGCATCAAATAGTGGTGACAACGTTTCTTGATATAACAAAGGGAAAAATTCTTCATCATCAACAAGAATATTAGAAGGTTCACCTCCTGCATGAAAATCACTCATCTTGGCAAAACCTTAGATAACAGGATGCCCAAAACGCTATACAGAATTTTTCCTATTACAGAAAGCAATGAACAATGTAGAATTTTCATGTTAATTGCTACTTTAAGACCAACAGGCAAGGTGATATCGATTTAGCGGGGCGATTTTCAATGATTAAACTTACGCGGTGAACCCATTATAATTACTTCAACTGTCATGAAAAAGGCGAAGATTTGAGTTTAATCTTGTGTGAAGTACAGGCTCAATTACTGCTTGCATGATTTTTAATTTCCTTTACGATCACATCGTTATAAGAAATCCCCGATCAATAATTATAACTAGTAATTAATAATGGAAACGGAGGCTACAGTGATAGAAATGACCTGCGAAGATTCTCGATTAGGAGATCTGGTACACTGGTGATCAGTTCTTCACACGTATCAAATCGGATTAATCTGACCCAACTTCCATGAGAATGAAAAGAAGCTTTGAAGTCAGAATTTAAGTGAAAATCCATGATCATTAAGAAGCAAAAGAATAATGACAAATTGTCAAGACTCGAGATCAGACACGACGAACTTAAGGAAGAGCAATGGTGTCCATCCAACATGAAGCAATTGATAATCTTGTAGTAGTATCCACTGTTACAGAAAAATGATGATTTGGGAGAACCAGTTTTCAACAGACAAAATAACGCATCCTGACATAACTGATTACCCAAAATCAACATAACCGCAAGTTTATAACAATTAAAGAAGCCATATCAAACTCTTTGAAAGATCAACTTGAGAAGTCAGCTGCTGAAAATAAAAGGCAATTAGAAGAAATTGGAAAGCTCAAAAGACAGCGAAAAGATAAGGAGAAAGAAATGACTCACAAGCTTCAAGACAAAGATAGTGAGATCAATACCTTACTTGAAAAATTGCAGAAGGAAAGTACCACCAGTCAGAAAGGAGATTCAAGTGATAAAAAGGGAATTCAATTCAGTCATGAGATTGAAGAGAAACTAAGAAATTGAAATCAAATCCTTAAAGATAGAATTACGAAAGGTATGTCTGACAAATTTTGAATTTGAAAAAGAACTCACAGAGATCAGCAAAGAAAATCAAGTACTAAAAGGGCGACTGCAAAAATCTCATGAGGAAGATCAGAACTCAAAAGGACAGATGGAAGACAATATTATTGATCTGAAAAGACAGGTAGAAAAAGTCAAGAAAATAGAAGAACTAACAAGACAACTCCAAGAAAAGATAGAAATTTGTCAAAGGAAAGAATTGAAGATCCTCTCTCTGAAGGAAGATCTAGACAATACAACTGCTCAGTTAAAAACAAATTTGAAGGTCGAAAAGAACATTGAAGAAAGCAAGAATTTCAGGGAAAAGGAAGAACAAACCAATAGTTATACAGAAGAAAGATCTTTTGCTCAGACATCCTATAATGTTCCATGGTAACTGCTACAAGTGTAACAACTATGGTCACAAATCTATCCATTGCAGAACTCATGATAGAATAATTCCAGATATAATTCAAGGTATGTTTTCCATTCAATGTTATAATTGTTATCATTATGGTCATTTTGCAAAACATTGCAGGATGCATGGAGAAGTTAAATTTTGGAGAAGCAAGCAAGTTCAACCGAACTTCATGAACAGTTATCAGCCTACCAAAGTATGGAAAAGAAAGTGAGTAGATTGCACCATTGATCAAAACAAAAATGATGAAAATCTTGGGAAAAACCCAATACCATTTTGAAGACTATTGATCAACAGCAATGCCCAATGATAGGGGGAGCAGTATTACCAAAGGAAATTCTTGTTGCCATTGATGCAAAAAGCAAGAAAAGGTTTTTCAAGAGTCGAAAAACAAAGAGAAGTTGTTGACAAAGGGATCATGCCCTGAGGGGCGGCAGTGTTGTCAAAGGAAGTTCCCTTTGCCATTGATGCCAAAGGGGGAGAGAAGTTGTTGACAAGGGGAGCTTGTTTTGAAGAGGATTTATGGTGTTGTCATCAATGACAAAGGGGGAGATTGTTGATTAAGTTGTCATTGATGCCAACAGTGTATAGTCATTGATGCCAACATGTCTTGGTGCCCCTTGAGGAGCCCTGAGGGTTAAGTAATTGTAAGTGTCTAAGGAGACCTTTTGATCTTTTCCAAGCCCAAGTTTGAAGCCCTTGGATCCCTTGGGACAATGACAAAATCCCTAAACACCCTGTAGAGTGTTTAAGTACCCCAAATATATTTTATGGTTCCCCAGTTGTTTCTTTGGTTCCCTAGTACCACAACTTATGCCCCAGTATGCTACAAAAGTGTTGAAGAAGTTGCAAGAGTCCAAATGACCCTTCCAGTGGTCATTTGTGTTTATTGAGGTCATGGTACCCCAGGAGAAGGTCTAGCAACCCCACAGGTGCTGTCATGATGGATATTGACCCTTGGAGGTCTCCTGGTGTGGTTGAGGTGGTTGAAGAATCCTATGAATCCCTTTGATTGATGAAGAAGCCCTGAAGAAGTCCTCGGACCCACATTTGATGGCTTAATGGTCCTTTTCCCCTTAAAGGTGATGATGTGGTCATTAATGACTTGATGAAGACTTGGAACCCTTGATGAAGATCTTGATGCCCGTGTATCCCTTATTGGGGTCATGGAACCCGTGTAGATGGTCATTATGCATGAGAAGGTCTGTCACCCACATAAATGGCGACATGATGACCCTTGGACACTATATGATCATTGATGATGCATTTGGAAATGATTTGGGTCTTGGAATCCATACATATGGTGGTTTGTAATCCCATGATTGTTGGAGCCTTTGATATGATAGAATCCTTGGTCATGATGCCCTCATCACTTGGTGATGGAGTCCTATGTGATGGGCTTGAAGTCCATGGAAAGTATCTTGTTTAAATATTATATGATATCCTTGAAAGAGTCCTTGAAACCCTTGCATGTGGTGCCTTGGGTCTTGAACCATGGTGATGTATCATCCTATTTTTTTTTATATGGCTATTGGGATGTAGATGGAGGTAGATCCCACGAACATCCCTTGATATGTTGAAGAAGACTTTGAAACTCTTGTAGTTGGTGGTATGGTCTTTGGCACCCTCATGTGTGGGGTCTTTGATGTCCTGGACATATTGAATCATTTAAGGGTATTAGACCAAGAATTTGCAAATAAACCCATCATAGGGAGATAGTCCTCGTCAATCCATTTCCATTGATATGTGGAGCATCTTCTAACTCCTTACGGTTGAAGAGATATGAATTTTTGAAGTTGGTGTACCCCACCTTTTTGGGTGAGTCGACTAAACAAAAGAAAAATTAATTATTTGTAATTTTGAATTGCATGTCAGCCCAGTTTGAGGTAATAACTTTCCTCTACGACCTATATAAATAGAATATCAAACATTTCATGTTCTCATCAATTGGAATTTCGCAACTCTTAGAGAAAAGCGCGAAATTTTGTGGAGGAGAAATGTTTTGGTTATCTTCACTAAAATTGGCATAACTTTCTGATACGGAATCGGAATTACAAAATTATTGGCTCATTGGAAAGATTGTTACGAGGGCTATGTGATGACATGATATAGAGTTTCTTTTGGTTTGTATATTGTATCTTGACCTTATGATCTTCAAAAAGTGACGATTATGCATATTTTATGATGATGATGCATACCCTATGACGATGATGCATACCTATGATGATGATGCATGACGATGCATGCCTTATGTTCAGTGGAAGCAAAGAAGGATTATTTGTTTAGTGACTGTGTATGATGAGGTGTACAAGGATGTACATGAGCAGTGTATGATAGTAAAATGACTTGTTGGTATACATGGATGATTTGGCAGTGATAAGAGTGCAGAGGTTATCAGCAACAAATTTAGGGTTTGGTGTGCAGTTGGTTAGACTCAGATTGACTGAGTCGGATGATGTGAACAATAGATTGATTGGTGCAGACAGATTGATTGGTCAATTGATGAGTAGTGTGGAGCAGTTATGGTGCAGTGGTTAGTGGACAGTTGATGATTAGTGAACAGTTGATGAGCAGTGGTCAGTTGATGAGCAGTGACAGTGGTTGTGCAGTGTGGTACAGATTGGGTACAAGTGTTGGATAGCAGGTCCGTAGGATTAGTGAAGTTTGTGGTTCAGTAGTTTCAGTTACTATCTTCATACTAGGGTGGCAGGATGGGGCAAGGAAATATAGGGAGCTAAGGCTTCCTTCAGGTTGTAGCCTCCTTCCAATTGTAGCTGGAGAATTGAAGTCTTTGTAACAAAGGGGGTTGTTGCCTCCTTCCAGTTGTTGCTGGTAAATTATTATTATAAAGGCTTCCGTGGTTTTTCTCCCAGGACTTAGGTTTCCACATAAAAATATTGTGTACTGTGTTTTGCAATGCTTCCTATGCGATGATGATATGATGATATGTGATGATGAGATGTAGTTGTTAATAATGTTGATGATGATATAATCATAATGTGATAATTACGTAGTCTACATAATATTGAAAAATATTCCAATCATTTTTAAAGTTGAAAAAGTAATAAAAGCTACACACACTGTTCACCCCCCCCCCTCTCAGTGTGCTTGGTGTATCCAACACAAAGAAGAAGGCTAGGGAAGAAAGTGATGAATCATCAAGTGAAGATGAATATGTTCTAATCTCTTCTCTCACAGGTACTATTTCTCATGGTTGTAATGATTGTCTTATTGATAGTGGGGCTTCCAAACACATGACTGGGTTTAAAGAATCCTTTGCTAATCTATCTAAACATGATTCACCCCATAAGGTGAAACTTGGGGATGACTACCAATATCCCATCAAAGGAAGTGGTGAATCCTCCGACAACCTAGACTCTGGGAAGTCCTTGAAGATGAAAGATGTGCTATATGTACCTAGGCTCAAGAAGAACTTACTCTCCATATCTGCATTGGATGCAAAAGGCATGAGGGTTGCATTTGTAGATGGCCAAGTTATAATGTGGCCAAAAGGTAAAACTATTGATGATGCAGTAGTGATTGGAGAGCAAGAGGGAGGTTTGTATAAATTAAAGGGATAACCTGAACATGCCATGGTACATGAATCCATGGAGCCAAGTGAACTTTGGCATAGAAGGCTTGCACATGTGCACTATAGGGCACTACCAATTACAAGTAAAGCATTAGAGGGTCTTCCTGAAATCAAGACCAAGCATGAAGGTGTTTGCAAAGGCTGTGCAAAAGGAAAGAACATAAAGAAGGCATTTCCAAGCAGTGGAAGCAAATCAAAAGGAATCTTGGAAATTATCCACTCCGATGTATGCGGTCCAATGTCATCCAGTTCTCTGAGTGGGTATGTTTACTATGTCTCTTTCATTTATGACTTCTCCAGGAAGACTTGGGTTTATTTCTTGAAGAACAAAGATGAAGTGTTTGATAAGTTCAAGGAATTCAAAGCCTTGATGGAAAATCAAACTGATAATAAAATAAAGACATTCATATTTGACAATGGCGGAGAATTCACTTCAGGTGATTTCAAGAAGCTATGCAGTGATTCAGGGACTAAGAGGGAGTTGAATGCTCCCTACAATCCACAACAGAATGGAGTTGCAGAAAGGAAGAATAGAACAATCATGGAAGCAGAACGAGCAATGATGCATGACCAGGATCTTCCTATGTATCTATGGGTAGGAGCAGTTAGGACAGTTGTGTATGTGCAGAACAGAACACCTCACAAGATATTGGACAACAAGACACCAGAAGAGGTCTTCTCTGGTAAGAAGCCTAAATTCAGCCCTCTCAGAATATTTGGTTGTTCAGTATACACTCATATTCCAAAGGAAAAGAGGACAAAGCTAGATCCTTCAGGAAAGAAGGGCATCTTTGTAGGGTACAGTGAAAGCTCGAAGGCTTACAGAATATACTTTCCAGGGTTCAAGAAGATTGATGTCAGCAGGGATGTAACATTTGATGAAAACTCAGCCTTCATCAAATCAAGAAAGACACCTGTTGAATATCATGAAGAACCAAAGGAAAACAGATTTGAAGACACCACCACAACTGAATCAATTCCAGAAGCAGATCGTGAAGTTGAAGATCGACAAATACCTGTAGATCCACCCCGTGAGAATAACTCTCATAAGAGGAAACTTGCATGGGCTAGAGAGCTCATTCAAGATGCAGAAAGATATGGCATTCCAGAAGAAGAACATAGAGCAAAGAAGAGAACTAGATCACATACCAGCAATGTTGCTTTACTCTGTGATATTATGAACAAAGAACCTTCCAATTATGAAGAGGCAGCGGAAAAGAATGAATGGAAGGATGCCATGGTCGAGGAATACCAGTCGATCATGAAGAATGATTTTTGGGATGTAGTCCCAAGACTTGAAGGGAAGTCTGTTGTGACTTCCAAATGGATCTACAAGATCAAGCATGTTGCAGATGGCAGCATAGAGAAATATAAAGCAAGATTTGTAGCTCATGGCTTCTCCCAGAAAGAAGGGATTGACTATGAAGAGACCCTTGCTCCTGTATCCAAGTACACTTCCATCAGATCAGTACTTTCCCTGGCTGTAGCGATGAAATGGAAGATACACCAGATGGATGTCAAGACAGCTTTCTTGAATGGTGTAGTCAAGGAGGAAGTGTATGTGGAGCAGCCACTCGGTTTTGAGACACATGACAGAGAGTCATATGTGTGCAGGTTGAAGAAAGCCTTGTATGGCTTGAAGCAAGCTCCTAGGACTCGGTATGGTAGGATAGATAGATTTCTATTCAGTTTGGGCTTTACTAAGAGTAAAGCAGATTCCAACCTTTACTACAAGGTTGAGGAAGGCAATCCTGTGATACTACTATTGTATGTGGATGACCTGTTTGTAACAGGTGAGGATGGTTTGATTGCCGATACCAAGAGGAAGCTTGCTGCTGAGTTCGAGATGAAGGAATTGGGGATGATGCACTACTTTCTAGGCATGGAGGTGTGGCAGAGTGTAGAGGGGATCTTCCTTGGACAAGGGAATTATGTAGTAGAGATCCTGAAAAGGTTTGGGATGATGGACTGCAAGGCCATGGCCACACCTATGGCATCGAACCTGAAGCTTCTGTGTGATGCTTCATCTGATCCAGTTGATGTCACTATGTATCATCAGATGATTGGGTCCTTGATGTACCTGACGAACACTAGACCAAATATTTGATTTGCGGTGAATGCATTGAGCCAGTTCTTGACGGATCCCAGAGGTGTTCACCTGGTTTCCGTAAAGCATATTCTGAGGTACCTAAAGGGTACAATTGATTTTGGGCTCAAGTATGATGCGAATCAAAAGTTTAACCTGCAGGGTTATGTTGGCAGTGCTGTAGATAGGAAGAGCACATCTGGGTGCTGCTTTAGTATGGGATTAGGTGTGATCTCTTGGTTTAGCAGGAAGCAGTCCTGCGTAGCACTGAGTACAGCCGTGGCTGAGTATGTTGTAGCATGTTCGGCTAGTTGCGAGGAAATATGGCTCAGGAAGCTACTGTTTGAGTTATTTGATCTCTTGCTGGAGGCTATTGGTATCTTTTGTGACAACCAAAGTTGTGTGAATCTATTTGAGAACCCGGTGTTCCTCGACAGGTCGAAGCACATAGAGATCAAATCTCACTATATCAGGAATATGGTGCAGAGAGGAGCAGTGAAACTCCTATATGTTGCGACGGATGAGCAGGTGGCAGATGTGTCGATGAATCCATTAGCTAGAGTGAAGTTTGAGTACTTCAGAGAGAGGCTTGGTGTTCTTCAGATTGATGACACTTCAAGGAAGAAGTGATGGACACATTTGCAGGAGCCATTCCCAGCATGGTGAGAGGAGGATCCTTCCATGGCTGCGGATGTAAGAGCTGGATGATGAGCATCAGGACGATGCTCCGGTTACTTCTATGTATATGCATCATGTTGGATGCTTGTTATGATCAGTTGAATCATGTATATGTATATGCATCATGTTGGATGCTTGTGATGATTAGTTGGATCATGTATATGTATATGCATCATGTTGGATGCTTGGACCATGTATCTATATATGGATCAGGGGGATACGTTGTATGATCAAGTAGATCATGTATGTTGATATATATCAGGTGGATACATTGTATGATCAGGTGGATCATGTATGATGATATGTATCAGGTAGATACTTGGTATGCATTAGGTGGATGCATTATATGATCAGGTTGATCATGTGATGATGTACATCAGGATGATGTAAGGTGAGTATCAGGTTGATACTCTGTGGCCATGGACAGGTTATGCAGATGAGCATATAAGTAGACCCGGGAGATCCGACAAGTAGAGCTATGTGCTCATAACAGCCATGGATGCTCTTTCGAGGCATTGCTCTGGGAGGACATATAAGTAGACCTAGGAGATCCGACAGGTAGAGCTATGTGCTCGTAACAGCATGGGATGCTCTTTTAAGGCATTGTCCTATGGCATATAAGTAGACTTGGGAGATCCGATAGGTTGGGCTGTGTGCTCATAATTAGTCCTGGGATTCTCTTTCGAGGCATTGCCATGAACACATGTAAGTAGACCTGGGAGATCCGATAGGTTGGGCTGTGTGCCCATAATAATTCTCAGGATGCTCTTTCGAGGCATTGTGATAGGGGTCACATGTAATAAGTCCTGGAGATATGGACAGGATGAAAAAGGCCTCAGATTCTCTTTAGAGATCTTGCTTGGCAAGACACTCTTTTAAGGTTTTCTGACAGCCACATGTAAGTGGACCTGGGAGATCTTGGCGGTCGTGCTTCGACACATAAATGGTCCTGGGATACTCTTTCAAGGCATTGTGACGCACGTAATAAGTCCTAAGGATTCCACAGTATGGCCAGTGATGATGAAGACCTGCAGGTGGTGGGCCTACATCTAGTATGAAAAAGGACTATCTTTGTAGAACTTCCTATGACGAGTAGATCGGAGATTGATTGAGATAGCAGTAGTAGTGACGATGGTGATGATTCGAGGACGATGATTCGCTGATGATGATAAAGAGAAGAAGACTTGTACTAGCATATCTATGTCGAGAAATACCTTCCTAGTTAAGAGGGAGTGTTGATGTATATGTAACTTCGGAATGTATTTCACCTATGTATATTGTACTCCTATAGAGATGTATTATTCCTCTATACGGAAGTGTCTTCATTTGTATTGACAACTGTCGCAAGTGTTGTAACTTGTCGATGGGTTATTAGACCACCATGTGGGGGGTCGGCCCTGATTAAGTTAACCAAGGGTTATTAGGCTAAGCTAGACAAGTCGGCCCCACTAGTTTATTGGGGAGGACAAGACAAGTATAAATAGAGATCAGGAGATCTCTATTTGATCACTCATTACTCACTTATATCTCTCTCAGAAAGTGGCACACTTGTGAGGAGGAAAATAATCTGCTAGGAGAAGACTATCTCTTGTACTTTGGTTGTATCATTGCTCTTTCTATCTCTAAGGAAGTTGTGGGATTTTTCACCTTTATGGTTTTCCCCAGTGAAACTCTGTGTGTCTATTGTCTCATGTGATTGCTTGGTGTGATTGATATGCATTGTTATACTTGATATGTTGTACATGTTATTCTCTCAGTAAAGATCCTAGAGTATATTGAATTAATGCTCAAAAGATTAACATCATGTGAATCTGCATCTTCTGGACTCATCACTTCCACTTGGAAGAAACCTCGATCTAAAGTTGTAATACCCAATTTTGACCCTTATGAAATATTGGCTTTTAATGTAAATATTGTATACATGCGATATATGTTTCCCTAGCGTGGAGCTCAAGGCCAAGGCCCCGCTAGTGTCTGTTCGGATTATATTTAGAATGGACAAGCATTTGACATTTGTTGCCCATGTGCTATTAATCCATGGGATATTGTAAATTGATGTAAATATTAATATTGCAATAAAATACCAAAATTGTCTATGGGAGCAACGAATGAGAAGGGGCCATGTGTATTCCAATAGGGAGTGGTGAGGGGGTTGTGGGGGTGAACCATATGCTGTCAAATGTCATTGGGAGAATCCATTTGACTTTCCTTGCTGGCATTTATGTCTTTTGTAAGGAAGTTGTTGAAGAATTCAGTCCATGGCTTCAATGAAGCATGGGCAGCCCAGAAATTCGTATGGTAGAGTATGGGTTCTGTATTATTGTACCATAAGTCACTCTACCTCATGGGAATGGATTTTTCCTCATTCCCATTCCATTGTGGAAGAACCCAACATCAATTTTCATCCATTATGAATTGCCAACAGTGAGAAAAACCAGAAATCGCAACTTTGCAAGAACCCACGTTTTGAAGAGTCATAAACACTCAGATTTGGTATTCGACAGTAAAATACAATGGGGGATCCATGGATATGAACCTTGGGGCGAATTTGAGAGTATTAGATACCCTGAAATCCATAGAAAAACCCAGTTTTTATAGCCCAGAAACTTAGTGATGGGATTGGATTATTTGATGACAAAATTGTGAGAAATCCAAGTGTGAATGATTGAACAGAGGTTGGGTTTACTTGATAAACCCAGTGAAGGCTGAGATCTCAAGGAATTAGTAGCTGGACCTTTCTATGCCCACCCTAAATAGCACTGGAGGGAAGGGACGCCTGAGGGACTGTGTAGCAGAAAAGGGGACCTTCCTTGTGTTGGGTGAGGTAGGTATTGTGGGTTCCATACTGTTGAATTCATTTGAGATGCATGTAGCTATGTGGTTGAGCTCACTGGCTTAGCATTTCCCTCCTTTGTCTTTTGTATGATTGATAAACCCAACTGTGTGTTGGCTTAGCAGAGTTGTTGAGTGAAACCATGGCTGTGAGTGATCTTGTTTAGTTCCTCCTTAGTGGATACATAACCCAGCTTAGGGGTGATCTCTCAGCTGAAATAATATAGGTTGGACAGAGATATATGGTTGGGTGGAACGTTTATCTCTCATAGCCAGTTGTTTGGACAGCTTCATCTCAAAGATAAGTATTCTCTGTGGTTAAACTTGTATGCATTCTGTGTTCTATATGTGTTAATTCTGAATGTTAAGTATTCATGTTAATGAATCAAAATGATTATCTTCATATGGTTGATATGATATCTATGCATAGCATTGGAATGGGATTAATTCCCTGCATGAATGAATCATCCTCTCCTTGTGATAGATATGTTGATGCATTACTATTTGTGCATGTGTAAATATGTTTATTTCCGCTGTGTTTATAATGAGTATGAATCTGCACACAAAAGTTTTTATTTATCCATGAATTTCTTAGTAATGTATGGGGTTGAGATTGCCAATAAGCCCGGTATGTTGGTCATGTTTCCCTTGCTACATTGGATTGATGGAAGGGGACATTACAGAAGTACACCAAGCTTCTCTCTGAAGTACTCAAACTTCACTCTGTCTAGCAGCTTGGTCAACACATCGGCTATCTTCTCTTCCACCACAACATACTGGAGCTTCACTGCTCCTCCTACACCATATCCCTGATATAGTGATACTTGATCTCAATATGCTTCGATTTGTCATGGAACATTGGGTTCTCAAACAACTTCACACAACTCTAGTTGTCACAAAATATATAAGTCGCCTCTAACTGGAGATCAAACAAATCAGACAATAGCTTCCTAATCCATACTACCTCACAACTAGCCAAACAAGCTACAAAATACTTTGCTTCGGTTGTACTTAGTGCCATGCAGTACTGCTTCCTGCTAAACCAGGAGATCATACCGAATCCCATACTGAAGCAACATCCCGAAGTGCTCTTCCTATCTACAACACTTCCTGCCGAATCTGAATCAACATAACCCTCCAGGTTAATCTTCTGATTCACATCATACTTGAGCCTATAATCAACTATACCCTTTAGGTACATCGGAATATGCTTTGCAGCAATCAAATGAACATGTATCGGATCCGTCAGGAACTGGCTCAATTTGTTCACAGCAAAGCAACTATCTGGTCTTGTATTCATCAGGTACATCAAAGATCCAATCATCTGACAATACATTGTGGCATCAACTGATTATGATAAAGCATCACTCAATAGCTTCAGGTTCGATGCCATAAGTGTGTCCATGGCCTTGTAGTCCATCATCTCGAACCTCTTCAGAACCTCTACTGCATACTTCCCTTGTCCAAGGAAGATTCCATCCACACTCTACCACACGTCCATACCTAGTATCCTTTCTAGGTCGGCCAAGATCACAATAGCTCGGTCCCCTATGGCCACTCCATTATAGGAGATCCCCCACTGCAGCTATACCAGTAGCTCCACCACCTGCTCCATCAACCCCTGCAGGCTTGGCCCCCTCATCACGCCTCAGACGACGTCGTGGAACCCGTGAGGGTGTCACTAGTCCAACATATGCATCACAGATAAGAATCCACGGTCAATATCGAATATACATAAGAAGTATGTGCATAATCAAATCAATGTACAGAAAAAATGTGTAATCACGAAACACATCGTACATGTGAGGTCCCACTTGTGGATAGGAATCGATAACTCTAGCCCCCCCTTGTAGTCCATATTGCTCCAGGGGTACTATTCCATGCGGTCAATCCACTGCTACCACATGTCCAAATTAATAATGAGGATTAAAGACGTTCCTTATCTCTCCCCAACCACCACGAGACACTTGCCCCCAATACATCATCTAGGGCTCTTGGGGCCCTCTCACAGGCACAACCACCTGTGGCCTCAGCGATTGGGTATCACTCGAAGAAGTATGAGCACAACATGCTCCCATGGAGAAACGTCCTCTCACTTACATCACAACGGGCATATGTAATGTCCCCATCTCTGGTAAAAGTTTTATTTACTCAATTTTTGTCTATCTTACATGACGACACTATATAAAACCTAAATTAGTTCCCGCAATGCAACCTAGAGTGGAAAAAGGGCATGGTGAACCACAAGGGGAGAATATTTAAGTTGTTAAAGTCACGGGATTGCTTGACTTTGATTAGCTTTTAAACTTGAATTAAGTTCAATTTATCTAGGATATATTTCTATATACAGTTATACCTAGTATTTAAAGGAGTATCATTTAAGCGGGTTCAAAATTTAAAGTCTCATGACCAGTAATTAATACATATGTAGATGTATTAATTAGTGTAGGTATATGTGCATTGTATGGGACAAAATAACATATATTTTATTTTATATATTTATGCTTTTATCTAACTATGAAAGAAATGCATATACTTTACTTATGTGTTTATGCTTTCACACAAATCTATATATTTTAATTATGATAATGTCTATGTGGATTTTGAGTAAAGTAGGATAACTATTGTTATCGAAATACATAGGTAAATGTATTACCTAATATGTGTGTGTGTGTGTGTGTGTGTGTGTGTGTGTTTAAATGAGATAGTATAAATTTATGGAAATACATATCTATTATCTATATATTTATGCTTTTGTATACTTATGTGAAAAGGTATATATTTTATTTATATGTTGATGCTTTTATATATATGAAGAAATGCTTATAGGATGGGGGGATATATTTTTTTATATGAAAATGTAGAGGATTAATTTTTGGAACCTAGTTTTGGATGGTTGCGTGAAGATTTGGGGCAGGCAGAGGTAGCCAAACCCATTCTTGTTCACTGTATTCGGGGAAAACGTTCTGATCTCTGTCTCGGTTGGAGAAAAAACAATTTGGGGATCTGTCTATTTCCTGGTATTGATTAAAAACGTTTTGTAGCTCTGCATTTGTGCATTGGATTGTTAAAAACGTTTTGTAGATCTGCATTTGTGCATTGGGTTGTTAAAAACGTTTTGTAGCTTTGCATTTGTGCACTGGGTTGTTAAAAACGTTTTGTAGCTCTGCATTTGTGCATTGGATTTAAAAATGTTTTGTAGCTCTGCATTTGTGCATTGGATTGTTAAAAACATTTTGTAGTTGTGCATTTGTGCATTGGATTGTTAAAAACATTTTGTAGCTCTGTATTATGCATTGGGTTGGAGAAAAAATGATTTGGGGCTCTGCCTATTTCCTGGTATTGATTAAAAACATTTTGTAGCTCTTCATTTGTGCATTGGATTGTTAAAAACATTTTGTAGCTCTGCATTTGTGCATTGGATTGTTAAAAAAGTTTTGTAGCTCTGCATTTGTGCATTGAATTGTTAAAAACGTTTTGTTGCTCTGTATTATGCATTGGGTTGGAGAAAAAATGATTTGGGGCTCTGCCTATTTCTTGGTATTGACTAAAAATGTTTTGTAGCTCTGCTTTTGTGCATTGGATTGTTAAAAACGTTTTGTAGCTTTGTATTATGCTATGGGTTTGATAAAAACATGTTGGGGCTCTGTATTATGCTATGGGTTTGATTAAAAACGTGTTGGAGCTCTGTATTATGCGGTGGGTTTGATAAAAACATGTTGGAACTTTGTATTATGTCGTGGGTTTGACTAAAAAATGTGTTGGAGCTCTGTATTACATTGTGGGTTTGATAAAAACGTGTTGGAGCTCTGTATTATGATGTGGGTTTGATTAAAAATGTGTTGGAGCTCTGTATTATGCTGTGGGTTTGATAAAAAGATGATTTAGGAAATTTGTTATATTTATATATTGTGCATTCTTTATTGTTTATTTATCTATGCATGAATGTTGAGATAGCATGGACGCTATGTACATTACCTCTGCGTGAAAGCTAGAAGATAGCATTGATGCTCTGCTTTTCTTACTCCTTGTGGTCTGCGTTTGCCACTATTCCTTAGAGTCAAATCGCTGCATGCATTAGAGATCGGTCTGCCATCGATCTTGTGCTATCTTTGTGATAATATTTTACTATGTTTTCTCTTTGTTAGGATATATATATATATGGTTATAATGCCGCCAAATTGATGTTATCCCTATTGGGATCTTGTTTGGATGTTGATGCTTCCCGGAGAAAATGTGGATGTTGAAAGAGCACAGATGCTTTGCATCTTTAATGTCTTATGTGTATTATTTTATGAGAACATGATATATGTTATCAATGTGTATATATATTGTAAAAAGATATATGTAAGAGATATCATGAGTGTATATATATATATATATATACATAAATAGTAATATCATTTATATATATATGTAATATATATAAATCATATGTGGAGTGCTTTGTATGCATTGGAAGCATTAGAAATGGGAGTGTGTTGATTGGTCTTTGACAGTACTTGTTACATATGAAATAAGTTGTTTCATATTAATTATATTGTATGCATTGGTTATGTATGCTTTGGATGCATTAGAAAAGTATTCTACTATGCATCGGGCATTGGTTGTATTGATGGCATAGGGATTAAACCCCGTAACTAGAAACCTTTAAACACTTGTGTGTGTCATAGAGCATAGGAGGTCAATTCCGGAGCACAGACTTGGGCCAGCAGAGAACAACACTACAGCCAGGAAGTGGTTAGAACACGAGATGTGTTCAGGTAGGAGCACTACCTTATGAGTTGCAGGAACACTACAGTAACCAATAGGGCAATGAGACTTAAAAAAAACTCCCTATCCTATTTGCGGATCACCATGTCCAGCTCGGGGGTGGCCTTCGGACGGACTAGGTAGAAGCCATCGAAGATCCTACGGTTGGGTGGAGTGTTGCATTTCCCAAAACAGTTCCCCTTAATAAATATTTATGATTGTGGATCAGTTAGATGTATCATTAATAATGGAAAGGAATCTAAGGTTAAAGAGTATATTTTGCAGTACTAATAAATGTTACAAGTATGATGAATACAGGTAGGAGGAGACGGGAAGAAAATCCTCTTTCACCTCTATCAAATTGGTAAGAAAGTATGCTTTGTAAATTTATCATAATCATTGATATATAATCAATTATTTGTATATATGTTCTTCCATTTATGTAAGTTGCTAACATAAATGTTCTCTTAATATGGTTCAAATGACTAATAGCAATTATTAGCATGAATAAATGTATTTAACTATCTTACTTGTCAGAGATATGGATCTAACTAAACTAGCTTACCTATATATGCATAACAATAACATATCACGGTAAATAAGAATAGAAAGAGAACAAGAGAAAAGAGTATAGCAGATATACGTGGTTCACCCAATTGGGCTACGTCCACGGGAAGGTAGTCTTATATTATCTCCAAAATATCTCCTCCAAGCTTACAAAAAGAAATTCCAATAACCCCAATACAATATGACCACAATGGATGAATGATTCACGAACGAATGAATGAGAGAGACTCCCTTGACTCTGTTATATACCAAGAGATGAGGAGGAATTACTCTCACATATTACATGTGGGATAATATAATTATCCATAATAACATCTCTTTATATAATAATGAATATCAAGAGTATATTTTACCATAATGAATATGGGATAAATGTATTACTCACTCTTTTACATAAGATTGTGGATATCTTCTGACATAATACAAAGACATTATTTCCTTCCAAGGAATATAAAATATTCCAACACTCCCCCTTAATAATGGCTGGGCTAAAATCCTACTAAAAAGGAAGGAAGGAGTCATTACTTCTCCCCCTTGATGACAACTTCCAGAAGAACCAAAGTTGTAAAAGAAGAACACTTCGGCTGATGGAATTTGATGAACCATGAACCATGATTGAAAGTGGGCATAACAAGAATGTGATCATTGTATACCTTGTGTGGAATTTACTAAATGATGCAAAATTTAGGTACGTATTGATGAGTTAGAGCTACTATTGTAATGTGGAATATTATATGGAATGGACATACTTCACTAGGTAAATAGTTACCTTAGAATGATTGAATATCTGGTATGGAAGTCTAGGTATGATGATAAACTATTATCATTAGGTTATCGTACTTCTAATGTTGAAAATATAAGCTTAAATAGTTGAGTATACTTATGTTATTAATTGTGGTAATGAAGTTTAAGTTATGGTCAAAGGTAGAGGGCTTAAAACAGTGAATCTATCAAGTAGATTTACAAATATAAAGATTAGATTATGACAATCGATGATTAGAGTCTTAAATCATTTTATCTTAAGGGATTTAATAGACTCTATTTTGATATTTGTCATTGTGGAATACAAGTGGTATCAAATGTATTATAAACTTATTACATGATCTTCAACATTAGGAGGCAGTACCATATTTTACCTATGAAGCTAATACAACGGGTTTGTTGGAGTTAGAAGGAAGAAATTGTATTTCTAATGGTATTCTAGTGATGTAAGTGAATAGTATAATATCTTATGTTTACTTCTCCATGTATCTATGTACAGCTGATTGGTAGATGGTCAATGGAAAAATATTCTTACAACTGGTTTGAAAAAGAGACTTCAATATGGTACTAACCATATGGATGCATAAGGTCATACATATGCTTTTGATTTCACAATTTCATTATCTATATGATGTAATTGCATTTAGGATGAGTAGGACTTATCTCTAAATGTATGAGCATGTAGTTATGGGTGCAATAAAATATAAATTTTTTACGTGCTTATGTTTGAAGTAACAATGTATGCTTGTAAGAGTTAAATAATAGCAAGGATTGATACAAATGTTGCATAGAAATGCCTCTTACATTAAGTTTACATCTATGATTTTAATATGTAATGAAATGTATAAAAAGGGGCATGTGGATGCGATCATGATTATATTCATTTTTTATATAATTAGGTAGTTAATATAAAATAGTTAATTCCTCTTGAACTATATATTTGCACCATTCGATATCATTGTTGATTGATAGAATGTTTAATAGGTGTAAGAGAAAAGAAAATTATTACATATCATTATATGGAAAGATAAGTGTATATCTTGGTCTACCTCTATGGTGAGATTAATGGTATGTAGACATGCTTCTAATGTTTAGTTGAATTCTTGTTAAGAAAACTATGTTAAGAATACATGACATCATGAGGTTGAGAATGACTTGTTTTGCATGCTCCTTCGTTGAAAAGGCTTTTATTTATTTGCAAGTAAAGATTTGTTACAAGTAGGAGAAATGATGTTGAATAAGTATTTAACTTATTAACCAAGGGCCTTTGCATAAGGTGGTTATGTTTTATACTGAAGAATGGATTAACGCATATGAATGTGTGTTCTCGTATTGTTGTATTAAGTGTCATACTTACCCAGTATGGTTTAGTATAATTCGACAAGAAATAAAAACAAAAAAAAAATCACCCCATTTCCTCTAGAACGTGATGAGGATTTTGGGTATGTTATACTATCTGTCAGATGCCTTGTCAATACAGTAAGTAGGATGGGCCCCCACACCACCTGGCTCCCCACCATAACTTGCTCTACTAATCCAAGTTGTCCCCCTATGATCTTGTTGGGGGATGATACCCCAACACTTTGGCAGTGACAATCACCACTAGCCAAACCGCTAAGCTCTAATTACAGTCAGTGAGGATCTGATCGGAGCTCACTGCAGCCATATCACCTCCACAATATTGGTCAACAAGACCCAGGATACTCTGATCACCTTCCATCTGAGGCTGGGTGGAATCATGTTTTCCACATAGGCACAAACTAGTCACGAAGTAAATACCCTAAGCATTGATGCTCAAGTCCTCCTCCCCCACTCGAAATACCCCCCTGTCAGGGTCCCACATGAATATAATGTGTTGCAGTAGGAAATCTACAGGCCGAAGAAAGGGGTACTTAAAAATTTTCAATATCCCTGCATCTCTCAAATCTTGATTCGTAACCAATCCATAACCCACATCCCCCCTGAGAGCATCGTAGTGGCACTCTTGCCAGTCTGTGTAGGCCATATAGGTCAACCAGAAGCACCTACAAGCACAAACAACATTACATCAAAGTTGATCTCAGCATCCAAAATTCAAAATGAACATTAACCCTAGCTCATGCAAGTTTTCCTCAGAAATGAGCGCAAGTAGCGCGTCATCCCTACGCCTATATCACGTGTAGTGTGATTGACTATTGATATCTCGTGCGACCATAGTCAAGCAGGTGATATATCAATCAGTCGTGCTGTCCGCGTAACTGTCTAGCAGATAGTCATGTGAGACCAACGCATGGCCAAGGAATCCATTTCCCACATGGCATGCAGCCATCGCCAATTTCCTACATGGGGAGTATCATAGGAAAATAGATTTTATCGCACTACCATGCGAAAAAATCCAAAATCTCGTGCGGTCCTTTTTTAAAGAAAAAATAACCATACAGCTCTAAGGGCTTCCCTTCCCGAACAACTGACCAAATGGACATGACTAGAAAGAGGTGTAGGCTTATCGGGATCTCGCAGCTCAGGAATTAGATGCTTGGATCTCCCAGAGTCAACAGAAAATGCTCTGGGAAACGAAACACGAAGCATATAGGAAGCATTTTCTCTCTTCTTACATTGCATTTACTAGTATTCTTGCTTATAACCATACGGTCCCAATCATGATGTCCATATCGTTACTAAGGATAGCATGTTTCCCCCATGGGTGTGCACACCATTTCCTCCTAGGCATAATTTGTCACCCATGATGTTGAACCCCCAAAATTCCAAGGAATCTAATCAACTTTGCAAAGATCAACCCATAGTTCATCATTTTATAGTTGCGCATTTACTCTGCCACCTCTAGCAGTTGATGCCATCATATTCCTTGGCACATGTTATGATCAAGACTCACAATTAACCACTCATACCTCCATGATTCACCTACCATATGCACTCTTCTTTGTATCATCATCCCTACAAAGACCACAATGGGACCTCTACCCTCTAAAGAAACCAATTCAATTCAGTTATTCCATAGGAACAACATGCATGGCACCGATTCATGGGGAACCCATCTTTGTGCTTGCAAAAAAACCCTCACACCATCATGGAAAATGTTCCATGACTCAATTAAACATATGGGGACTCTTCCCAACATTAAATTGATTCCCCAATTCACCCAAAACCATGGGAATCCCTCCCATCATCAAATTGGTCCCCCAACACACTCAAAACCATGGGGACCCCACCAATTATTCTTTATGTACAAGTAGTTCCATGATCTAGACAAAAGCATGGAAACCCTTTATTCTTTTGGAAAAATCCCCTGGTCACCTTTGATCGATGTAGTTGAGTCTCTATATCCCCATCATTGTCTGTTTTTTTAGTCACCATCACCCTCAGTGCCATGTCTCCAACAAAGCCCTTCATCTATAATTTGTCTCCATTTGTTATATTATGTATCTCTCGTTGAAGAATGTTGTCATCAGTTACTACCCAAGTTTACATTGATCAAAGGAATTTATGAGCCCCACGCTTATCTACTAGTCTTGTGTCAGGTATATCAGTCTCATGGTTGGTTACAAAATTGTCTTAGTTCTCAGGATAAGACCCTTGTCTTATCATGTACTTCAGTTCTTGTTGTAGTCACGGGGGTCGCGTGATTACCAATGATATATAATATATTATGAAAGCAATAAAAAATATACAGATACAATACAAGGGATGAGAGACGAAGCAAAAAGCCTTTTATTATCAGCAAGAAGTGTGCAGAGTTATATATATGAACAGAATCTAGTTATCTTTAGATCGGCTCACCAACCTATTTATACAATTGATAGATAGTTACATAATAGTTTGTCGGTTCAACTAACCAGCTCGACATTTTATGATTCGACAAAATCCATCACCATGTATTACAATTGTTTGGATGGAGGACCTAGTGGCAGGTCGAATTAGGCTCCTCCAATATCTCCCCCAGCACAAAATATTTCTTCGTCCCAAAGAAATGCGAAGATGTAATGTAACTGCAAGTAGTGCATTTGGCTGCTAATGTTCTATACGACTGGAGCTGGCTGATGTTTGTTGTTGGATGCAGACTTCAATGATGGACTCTGCGGAAACTTCCAACTGATGCTGAACATTTTCCCATTCATGTAAAGCATTTTGGATGTCAATAGTCAAATTAGTTAGGCTCGACAAGTTTTCCATTTTATCTTGTGTGGATTTGTCTTGCAAGTTGATCAAGTCATGACCAAATAGTTTCAATTTGTCATTGGCGGTAGACAAAATTCTATGGAGGTATGGTTGGATATTTTCTAGCTTTGAGAGGCTAAGACGAGCTTGGTTGATCCACTGTTCTTCTTATTTCTCTAGCTTGGTGAGCTTTCTGTTCTCCAGAATTATTTTTTCGTCGACGGTTGCTGTGAGTACTTCGTCAGCGTTTTGTCATTGCTGGTGCAGTGTGTCGAGAAACTCTTGTTTCCTTTTCATTTATTTAAATACATTTCCATAGTGAGTATACTAGTTCCTCAAGACTTCAGCTACTGTGTTTGATTCTTGGGTATACTTTGTAAGTAGGTATGAGCTTCTGTGAATGTCGTTTACTCGTTTGTCATTAAGATTGATGTCTCGGCAGCCTGATATCGTCAATTCTTGTCCATTTGATCTCTCAGCGATGACATGACATTTTACAAGAGTGTGTATGCTTTGTCAAGAGTGTTTGTCGTGTCGAAACTCGACGGTAACGGTATGACCTACTGTACTAAGTCGTGGCACTTAGTAAAAAATGTGGCTTGTTCCTCTTGCATTTTCTGTAGATGATTGCGGGTTTCAAGTCATCTTTGCCTCTGTTCTCTGGTAACTGTGTTTGCAAGGAGTTAGAGCTCTTCCTCATTTGCTTCATGTGGATCATACGTAGAAATGGGGCCAAACTAGTCTAGATGCACTGAGAGTTGGCTTTCCTACCGGATGTGCTGGAGGTGCTACTGTTGCCTCTGCTTCTGTTGTTCTTTCTCTTGTCATCCTTTTTCTTTCCTCTGGTTTCTCTTACTTTTTCCTTGTCCTTTGTCTAGGGCCTGTTTCTGCTAATATAGTTCCTTCTGCTGGTCTGGTTCTTTCTATTGATCTGGTTTTTTTTTATCGACCACTTCTGCTTTTTTTTTTGCTTCTGTCTGCTGGTCGGCAGCTGCTTCTGTTGTTTCTGGTGTTGTCTTGGCTGTGTCGGTTTCTTCTTGTGTTACTGTATCGGTTTCTTCTGTGTGCTCTTCAGGCTATTGCGCTGCTGAAGTGGTTTTGGTACCCTCCCCAGGGGTAGGGGATGGTAGACTGACAATAACTAGGGAAGCGGGTGGAGTGTTCAACAGTACAGATGGGAGTTCTTCTATCAGAGGTGGTGGTGGTGGGTTGGGGTTTCCTGACAGAACTAGAATTTCTTGGGATACAGGGGCTTCAGTGACATGCGGGTCAACTATTTCAAGGACCAGGATGACTGCGGGTGAATTTTGGGTTGGGTCTTCCATAGTTGGGTCGACTGAGAGGGGTGTGAATGAGGAGGTTTCGTGCGCAAAGATGTTTCTTGTTGAGTCAGTTTCTCTTTCCATCGTGGTTCAGGTATATCCGACAACTTGGGGTTCTGCAGTAGATGGTGGAGACAACTGGTCGTTCATGGGGGTGTATAGTAGGGTTGAATCAGTCGGAATGCTTGGTTCAGTTACGGCAGGTTTCTTAGTGATTAAAGTTCGCTAGTTGGGGAAAAGTGAAGGGAGCTAGCTGATGAATGTGTTTAAGTCATTATTAGATTGTATCTTGCCTCTTAATGGTTGAGGAAGAGTTTGTACCAAATCTAGAAGAGTGGATGAAGGCAGAAGTGAGGAGGCTGTGGCGACTGGAGGTGTCGGAATAATTTTTTCTTCCATGACAACGCTCGACGAATGTGGTGGTGGAATTTCAGTGAGTTCGACATGGGGTTCGACCACAGTCTTAGTTATCTTCTTAGGAAATGTCGAATCTCGTTTCCTTTCATATTCCATGAATTTATTGAATTGTTCCTCAATAGGGACCTTGTTTTTAGCTGCATCAGCTAAAATTTATGTTGCGCTATCGACAAGTTCTATGTTATCCTTTTATGTCAATTCTTGTATCACCAGCTTCCTCTTCCCTTTTCCTTGAACCTTGGGTTTCATGTTCTATCGAGCTTTGGATATTTCTTTATCTATTCGACAAATTTTTCTTTCATCGGGGCATACTCCGAAAGTGGGGTATCTGACTATGTGCTTTCATCTAACTGCTCTACTGTGTCTGGTTGGTCTTGATGGGCTATCATTGTGATCCCCAAAGGATTGATGTCTCCATTCTGGTCTGAATATAGCGTGAATTTGTTAAGATGGAGTCGTACTTCATAATCATCTTATTTTTCAGCTCTTGTCAAGGGTTCGACCATTGTGTAGTCGACTCTTCTCGTCTGCTGTGGTATTTGGATGACTGAATTAGATTTTCGACTAAGTTCACCAAATATCTGCTCAATCGAAGGGTAAAAGTTGAGTTCTTGTGCTACTCCGGCTGCTCCTTCAAGATACCAAACCGCTATGTGGTCAAGAGAAAACTGAATGTGTGCAGTCGATGGCAGACTTCGACAAATGTTTTGTGGTACCCTCCATCTAGTTGTTTGGACTTTGAGATTTTGAAACCAATTGTCCAGCCAAATATTAGTTGTCACTGCTCCCAGTCAACTTCCTCCATGAGTGAAACAATGAAATTTTTCCATTAACGGCCCTTTCTGTGCGGAAAATTCCTTGTTGCCTATTGGTCGAAGGTGTGCCATGGAAATCCAGATGATCAAGGATGGGTACTAGATGTTCGACCCATCCTCCTAGCATTTGTAACACATGTTTCTTACGATTTCATCGAGGTGGTCAGCCTAGTTGTATACCTTTACTCGTAATGCAACATTTTGGACAACCTCAAGCATGTCCAATTTGAGTTCGAAACCTCGACCAATACTAGTTAGGGAAGCCGACACAATGCGGGTTGTTATTCTGAGGTTTTCATTTTTTATTTGGTTTATAACCAACCCTCTGTAATTTCTTGTTACAGGTGTTCTTGTGAATTCCTTAACCAAATCAGGATTTGATCGTATTGGGACGACGTCTCCTTTGTTGGACAATCCATTAATTTGATTGATGAGCACGCCATTGATTTCGATAGGCACGTCGAAGTAGAGCTTGTCATTGTGGTACTAGCTCACAATGAATTGTGCGATGATATCTTTCAACCCGGTGAAATTGTCCATTAATGGCGCGTTTATGTAGGTTAAAAGGGTATTGATCTGAATTTTTTTTGCTTCATCCCTCCATTTTTTGTTTTCTTCTTTACCCCAATCAAGAACATTATTCCATATTATTTTCCATTGTTGTTCGAATACCTTGGCATTGCGGATGACTTGCAGTCTGGTTTCTAACGATGTAGTTGCTTCTTCGAGCTCTCTGACTTTGGTTGCTACAGACCTGGTTTGAGTTTTCTTAGGTGCCATTGTTGTCGGTTCAAACATTTGCTCGAACGGTTTGGGTGGCTTCGGGCACTGAAGTTCAATTTCTTGGAAGAATAACAGCTAAGAGTCCTCAAGCTCAGTATTTATAGTGGAGCTATTCGGCACGGGCGAACGTGTAGTAGTCGGTTGCATTGATTGCAGGTTTGGTGAAGAATTTAATTTTGAGTGACAGGTTGTCGGTCCTTTTGGTGCCGCATTCCGACTTTTCCGTTTTGGATGTCGAGCTTCATGGTAACTTCTTTCTATTATTTCTTTTTCGGTGAGATGTCAGATAGCGTCTCTTGGTGTGTTGGTTCAGTCAAGTAATGGTTGACGAAGTTGGGAATCTAGTTCGACATTTGTTTTTTGACTTGTTCCTTCTTGTTGATTCTTCTCATATCGTCGATCATACTTTGGACTCTGTTTTCTGTAGCTTTTTGCATGGCCTTTGTCAGCATTGTCTCTTTAGTCTCTCGTCATGATTCTATTTTACCCAACTTGCTTTGACTAATTGCTTATAATGCTTCATCTTCCAAGTAGTTATAACGGGTTTTTTTTTTCGTATTTTTATGCTTTGTACTGCTTTAGTCGGGCATCGTTGACAAGCTTCCTAAACATGCTTCCTTGTAACGTATTTAGTTGGACTGATCCGTTGGCATTGATTTCTTCGAATACATACGGGCCCATCCATTCTATGTGCAAATTTTTGGGTTTTCCTTTCACTCGACCGTTGTGTTCGGGTACACAGGGTACTACCAAAGGACCGAACACCAAGAGCAACCACTTCACACAAACAGATCACAGATCAACACACCGATGTTTTGACGTGGTTTAAACCCTCTTGAGGGAAACACTCCACGGCCCCGGCCAAATAGCTTCTACGGGACAATTTATTATGCAAAGAAAGAAAGTTACAAATGAGCTTCTCATAATCGATCAACTAAACAATGACCCTCCATGCTCTTTAAATAGAGATCATGGACCAATCGGGTGTTAAGCCACGGATCAAGGTTAGGTTTGATCTAAGAGAAGTTGAGCCGTCGGATCACTCTATGTCGGAAACATATCGTGACCGTCGGATTAAGTATTTACAAATGCATACTAATGCATACTAAAGAAACACACTATCCCTAACGGATATATTACACAAGTTGATCTTAACTAACTCCTAAGTGTCTAAATATCCTAACATCCCCCCTTAAGAACAACTTGGGATAGGATTGAAGGATTTACAAAAGTGACACTATTAGGAGAAGGAAGGAGGCATTAGAGCCTATCCCCCCTTAATGACAAGTTCCTGAACTCCTAACATAGATCGAAGTTTAGAAAACTTCGCTTCTGTAAGAGACTTGGTGAAGATGTCTGCAACTTGATCATCTGTAGGGCAAAAGAGCACTTCGAGAACACGATCATGAACAAGATTTCTGATGAAGTGCATATGTAGCTCAATGTGTTTGCTGCGTTGATGTAGAACTGGATCTTTGGCAAGCTTGATGGCACTTTGATTGTCGCACCAAAGTGGAGTAGGCTGCTGCTGCTCGAATCCAAACTCTGAAAGGATCTGTCGAAGCCATAAAGCTTCCTGACTGGCATTGACGGCTGCTCGATATTCTGCCTCTGCTGAAGAAAGAGCAAGAGCTTGTTGTTTCTTACAAGCCCAAGTAATAGGTCCAGATCCCAGACTGAAAACATAACCTGCAGTAGACTTTCGATCATCAGGATCGCCGGCCCAATCTGAATCAGTGAAACCAACCAACAAAGGTTTCCCCCCTATACTGTAATGAATCCCAAACTGAACTGTACCTCGAATATATCGAAGTATTCTTTTAGCTGCTTTCCAGTGACTTTCATGAGGTGTCTGCATATAACGGGCAACTCGACCAACGGCAAAGGAAAGGTCAGGACGGGAATGAGTCAAGTATAAAAGACTACCAACAAGCTGACGATACAGTGTGGCATCTACTTCAGGTGAAGTACAAGTGGCAGAAAGATTGACTCCAGACTGGAAGGGAGAAGGGGCTGGTTTACAATCTTCCATGTGAAAGCGACGAAGAAGGTCACAAGCATACTTAGACTGAGAAAGAAAGATTCCTTCTTTGGTTTGCAGAACTTGGAGACCAAGAAAATAATGCAAATGTCCTAAGTCTGACATTTCAAAAGTTTGTTTAAGACTGGATTTCACATGGGTTATAAGCTTAGGGTCACTACCAGTAAGAATAAGGTCATCAACATATAGAACAAGTATGATGAGATGGTTTCCTACTTTCTTGGTATAGACATTGGGGTCAGAATGGCATCTAGAAAAACCAGTGTCAAGGAGAAAGTTATCCATTTTGGCATACCAAGCTCTAGGAGCTTGCTTAAGGCCATATAAGGATTTCTTAAGGCGACAGACAAGGCTAGAGTTATTCTGAACATAGCCAGGAGGTTGTTCCATGTAAATTTCCTCCTGTAAATCACCATGTAAGAAGGCAGACTTGACATCCATTTGATGGACTTCCCAGTTGTGTAAGGCTGCAAGGGAAAGAACAAGGCGGATGGAGTTCATTTTGGCGACGGGAGCAAAGGTTTCATTGTAGTCAATCCCTTCAACTTGGGAAAAACCTTTGGCAACTAACCTTGCCTTAAGTCTTTCAACACTTCCATCTGATGCATACTTAGTTCTGTAGACCCATTTACATCTGACAAGTTTTCTTCCTTTTGGAAGAGGTACAAGATCCCAAGTATCGTTCGCCATTAAGGAACGATATTCTTCATCCATGGCTGCATCCCAATCTGGATTCCCTGAAGCTTCTGCAAAGGTTTCTGGATCAAGATTCTCAGAAACTTGAGCCAAAAGAGAAGAGGCTCGCTGAAACTGAGAACGTGTTCGACGTTGATCTCTAGGATCACCGGCAAGATCACCAGCTGCTTCACATGTTGAACGGACCCATCGAGGAAGCACTTGTGCTGGTGCAACTGGAGGAACATGAGTAGGCAGAGGTGGATTTTCATCCTCACTGTCATCATCAGAAACTGGAGTTGGAAACCTGTCAAAGAAGTTGGAAGAAGAAGAAGAAGGCACAAACGCCGAATCAGGCTCGCAGGCCAAAGGTGGCACACTCGCCGAGTTAGGCTCGCAGGCCAAGATATTTTCATCAAATTTTACATCTCTTCTAATTATTATAGCATGAGAATGTGGTTGAAGAAGTCTATAACCTTTTACATCTTCAGAATATCCAACAAATATGCACTTTTCACTTTTAGGCTGCAATGCTTTCCGTTTTTCATCGGGAATGTGAGCCCATGCTTCACTACCAAACACACGAAAGTGACTTACATCAGGTTTAACTTTACTCCATGCTTCTTCTGGTGTTATACCTTGTAATGCTTTTGTGGGGGTGCGATTAACTATGTAATTTGCACAATTTATGGCTTCAGCCCAAAATTGAAGACTTAGTCCCTTAGATTGGATCATACAATTTGCCATTTCTTTTAAAGTGCGGTTCTTCCGCTCAGCTACACCATTTTGTTGTGGTGTATATGGAACAGTGTGTTGTTGTTGGATGCCTTGTTCAGTGCAGAAAGTAGTGAACTGGTTGTTAACATATTCTCCTCCATTGTCAGATCTTAACTTAATAATTTGATGACCAGATTGTTTTTCAACAAGGGCCTTGTAGGCCAAGAACATGTTAAATACTTCGCTCTTAAGTTTTAGGAAATAAACCCAAGTGCGTCTGGTGTAATCATCAATGAAAGTTAAGAAATACTTGAAACCAGAAAAGGAAGCAGATGGAAGAGGGCCACACAAGTCACTATGCACAAGCTCCAAGGGTACCGAGGCGTGCCAAGAGGCACGTTTGTCAAAACTGTCCCGATGATGTTTTCCAAGTACACAACCGGAACAAACACCATCTCTGCAAGATACCATCGAAAGACCTGTCACCATATTTTCTTTACATAGTTGTTGCAATGAGCGATAATTTAGGTGACCAAATCGCTCATGCCAAAGTTTGCTCAAGTTATCACTATGAGCAACAAAAACTGAAGGGAAAGGTGATGACCCAAAGTTGTTAAACTTGTACAACCTGGTAATATCATCAACAATTCCGGTAGCTAGAACCTGTTGAGGATCTTTAAAATCCTTGATTACAACCTTGTGAGGTGTAAAGGTCACAGTTTTACCTTCACCAGAATGAGTGATCTGATAGACTGATAACAAATTGCAGGAAATTCTTGGAACACATAGTACATCACTAAAATGACCATTATCTACTGGAACTGTTCCAGCTCCTACAACACTTAGAGATCTATCATCACCAACAAATATTTGTTTGGTGTTACATTCATGCATAGTAGAAAAGATGGCTTGATCCTTAGCCATATGATAAGATGCTCCAGAATCAATGAGCCATTCATTTGAAGTAGAAGAAGAAGATGCATTATAAGAATAACCAGAAGCACAAAGTGCATGTCCATGAGAGGCAGATTCTGAAGGTGAATCTAGGCTGATGTGGTGCTTCTTCATTGCTGCTTCCAAGGCTGCCATCTTCTTGAAACACTTAGATTCATCATGATTATCTTTCCCGCAATAGTTGCAATGACGCTCAGTCTTCTTGCCTTTTGGCTTGAATCCTTTGTCATTTTTTAAAGAAGGAGCTGACTGAGAGGGTTTTGGACCCTTGTTGGACTTATTATTGCGAAAATTTTGTTTCTTGGGAGGCTTGGACTTTTCTTTCTGTTGGGACAATAAGGCTTTCCCAGATGTATCTGCATTGTTGATTATTCCAAGATGAATGAGTTTATCTTGTTCCCTAATCAAGGAATTACAAAAGGATTCAAGACTAGGCTCTTGATAGCTAGCTGCATTCAATGACGCTTTCATGGAGTAAAATGTAGATACAAAAACAGAATATGCAGGTCCAAGTTTGGAAAGAATATGATAAATGCATTGTTTGTCTTCCCTCTCAATCTTACATTCTGCACATAAGAGCTTGAGAGTTTTGTACTTAGATAAATAATCTTGAATGCATGAAAAGTCACTTGGATTTAAAGAAATCAACTCATTTTCGAGTTGGTGACCTCGAATTTCATTGTGTTTACCAAACACAGTTTCCAACTTGTCCCAAGCAGTATTAGGTTCATCAATTCCAGATATGTGGAATCGCAAATCAGTAGAGATTGACATCCCAATCAATCCACGAGCTTCATCACATCTATTTGCCCATTTTATTTTCTTATCATCATCAGTGGGTTCTTTTTCTTTCCCTGTGGTAATTCTGAAAAGTCCCCTACTTCGTAGAACATCCTCCATTCGAGATTTCCATGAGAAATAGTTAAAACTGTTAAGTAGAATATCACAATGGGAGGCCATATTTGTAAAGTAATGGCTGTAAAAGCAGAAACCAATAGTCTGGATGTGAAGAGCTCGAAAAAATAGGTGGTTTCAAAAAAAACGGCACTGAAAACTGACTCTGTATGATGAAGTTATGCTTGAACAAAGAAACTGTGGAAGATGTCCCCAATAGTGACGTGGCAGCTAGAGAATGTCCAGCAAAAAAAAGAACCCCCCTCTTCCCAAGATGAACCTTTTGACAATCACTTTACAAAAAAATTGCTTTTAAGTGAATCACTTTTGTAAAATAAGTGATTTCACTTTTACAATGATATTACTTTTAAATAGTGCAACAATAAATAAAAGGCTTAAGTGACTCACTTGTATTTTTATTTTTTATTATTTAAGTGAGATGCACTTTTACAATAAAGTAACTTGAAAATAGAAATTGCATGCACTTTTCTTTTTAAAAGTAACTTCCTAAGACTTGAACTCAAGACCTATTAAGGAATAAAGCAACTTTGGACCAAGTGAGCTAGTTTAAAAGGTATGTAAAATATGGAAATGAGGAAGGGGGCTTTTTTTTTTTTTTTTTTTTTTACTCTTCTTGCTCGGTTTGCGTGCTTGCCCTTTTTCCTGCAAAACAAACCACAAAACGAAACAAAAAAAACTTTTCCACACTTGTGGAGTTAGATCTTGTTAGCTTGCCCGGAAAGTCTACGTTTTCTCTCTGCTTCTGATTTGCCGAGATCGCGCAAAGTGCACGGCAAAGAGCATACGCAGCCGAAAAAACCCTTTCCCTTTCTGTTTCTGATTTGCCGAGATCGCTCAAGGTGCACGGCAAAGAGCATACGCAGACGGGAAAACAACAATCCGAACCAAAAAAAATCTAACAGTAAAAAAAATGAAATATGAGATTTTTTCTTTTCAAAAACTAAAGTAAAAAAAAATGCGTCACTGTAACATTATACCTTCAGATCTGATGAAAAACGTGTTTCTGGAGCAACCGAGAACCGTTTTCGATCAAACGAAAACTATTTCCCAATGGAAACGACGCTCCGGACGCAATGGAACACCTCCCACAGCCCAGAAATGCACAGAAATACCAGAACTAGAAACCCTTTCGAGTTTCGGCAACAGCAGTTCAAGATCTAGATCATAACCGGAAGCGGCACTTCATAAAAGCTCTGATACCATGTTCGGGTACACAGGGTACTACCAAAGGACCGAACACCAAGAGAAACCACTTCACACAAACAGATCACAGATCAACACACCGATGTTTTGACGTGGTTTAAACCCTCTTGAGGGAAACACTCCACGGCCCCGGCCAAATAGCTTCTACGGGACAATTTATTATGCAAAGAAAGAAAGTTACAAATGAGCTTCTCATAATCGATCAACTAAACAATGACCCTCCATGCTCTTTAAATAGAGATCATGGAACAATCGGGTGTTAAGCCACGGATCAAGGTTAGGTTTGATCTAAGAGAAGTTGAGTCGTCGGATCACTCTATGTCGGAAACATATCGTGACCGTCGGATTAAGTATTTACAAATGCATACTAATGCATACTAAAGAAACACACTATCCCTAACGGATATATTACACAAGTTGATCTTAACTAACTCCTAAGTGTCTAAATATCCTAACATGTTGTAGACTAATGCCAAATCTCCAACTAATAAATTCTTGCACTTTAATTTCTATTATGCCAGGCTTTTTGCTGTTGTTTTTGTATTTCCTGGTGATGTATAGCTAGTTGTCGTCTTTCTTTGAGCTTCGACAGTTGGATCAGTCTTTCATTTCTCGCGTGTTCGACATCAATATGTAGCACTTCAACGATTGTAGGAGCTTGTTGTTGAAAGTGCAAAGGGGCGACTACTTATTGGCTATATACAAGCTTAAATGGGGTCTGGCATGTCAATCATTTTTATGTTGTTCTGTAAGCCCATAGAACGACAAGTATCTTGTCGTCCCAGTTATCCCTATCGATGTTGCACATCTTCATTAGGCCTTTAGTTAATGTTTTGTTCAAATATTCTACTACGCCATTCGACTGCAGATGATAAGATGTACTTATCCGGTGTTCAATTAAGAATTCTTTAGTAAGAATGGAAATTGTTTTACAAACAAGTGTGTCCCCTGGTCATTGATCAATGTAAGTGGACATCCGAACCTTGTGATGATATTCTCATATATAAACTTGGCAGCCACTTCACTTGAATAGGTCTCGACAGGTTCTGCTTATGCCCATTTGGTCACATATTCAACTACAGTGATGATGTACCTTGCTCCTATTCTTCTTCCAAGGATCGGAAATGGTCCAATGAAATCTATTGCCCAAATTTCAAATGTTAAGCTTGGATTTATGGGGACAAGGGGAATTTTTGTACTAGGAAAAGGTCGTCCCAACTGCTAACATCTGTCGCATTTTCTCACAAATTCTCGACAATATTTTTGTATTATCGGCCACCATAGTCCATATTGTAGGATTTTTCTTGCTGTTATGTCGGCCTGAAAGTGTCCTCCCACTGGTCCATAATGTGCTTAAGTAAGAATTATTTTTCTTTCATGCTCAAGTGCACAGCGTCTTAATACATTGTCAGGTCCAAGTTTGTAGAGGAACCCGTTAATTAAAGTGTAAGGCGTAACCTTCATTGTTAGGATCTTCTTTTTATTCTCGGGCATTTCTTCTGGTGCTTGTTCGTATTCTAAAAATTATGCAATCTCTACTAACTTTGATGGGACAGCTTCAATTCTAAACAAATGGGCATCAGGAAAGTCATCTTCAATTCCTGTTGGATATTCTCCTGTGTCGATTCTCGACAGGTTATCGGGTCTAACATTTGTTTTTCCTTGTCGAACTATGACTTCAAACTCGAATTCCTGAAATAACAACAACTAGCGGTAGAGTCTTCCATGGTGTAATGGTTTATTGACTAATTATTTTAGTGCTTGATGATCTGTATAAAACAAAAAGGGGTTGGCCAATAAATAATGTTGATATTTATGCAATGCAAATACCATACCCAACGCTTCTCTTAATGTTGTTGAATAGTTCCTTTATGCTCTATTCAACTTTCTGCTGCTAAATTTGTTGGGGTAATCCATGCCATCATCACCTGGTTGCATTAATATTGCATCGACTATTATTCCCGAAGAGTCCATATGTACGTGGAATTTATTCGACCAATCTAGAAATATCAGTATGAGGGATTCAACCAATTTTCGCTTTAGGATGTCGAATGACTTATTGCACTCGTCTGTCCACTGGTATTCTTGATTTTCTTGTAATAGTTCTTCCAAGGGATATTTCATGTCGGAGTAATGTCGAATGAACTTCCTATAATATCCTGTATGGCCCAGCAAGGTCCGTACTTGTTTAGAGTTGACTGGTGGCTTTAAGTCAAGAATTATTTTGATTTTGGCGTAGTCGACTTTTATTCCTTCTTTGCAAACGATATGTCCTAGTAGTATTCTGATTGGAGTTGCAAAGATGCATTTCTTTATATTCAGCGATAGTTGTATTTTTCGACATATTTCTAACATCAATCTGAGTCATTTGTAATTATCCCTCAGCATGGATTATATTGTCCAGTCATCGAAATAGACAACCATGTTTTTATAGATGTATTACTGGAATGCTTTGAAAACAATTCTGGAAAAGATGGCGGGTGCATTCTTTAGTCCAAATGGCATGAATTTGTATGCAAATGATCTGAATTCACAGACAAGTGTAGTCTTCTTCTTGTCTTCTTCGGCGATGGGCACTTGGTTATAGCCGTAGAATCCATCCGTGAATGAATAAAATTCATGACCTACAACTTCGTTAATAATTTAATCAACAAAAGGAGTAGGAAAAGGGTCATTAGGTGTTACTTTATTAAGCTCTCGGAAGTCGACACAAATTTGGAGTCGAGTCAGATCATGCTTCCTCGGTTGGACAACCATCGGACTGGCCCATTCTAATTAGTCAATAGGATAGATGATTTTTGGGGCCAGCATACTGTCAATCTCTTTCTTAACGATTTCCTTATACTTATGCGCGAGTTTGTATGGTATTTTCTTTATAGGCTTTGAATCTGGCTTAATATCAATCTTCATCTGTCCCATCTCCTATACCAGGCCTTTGAGATCTTTGTAATCCTGAGAAAATACATCTTGAAATTCTTTAAGGAGACTAGTGATTTCTGTTGTTTGTTCCTCATTCTAGTAGTCACCGATCTTCGCCATTTTTGGTCTGTTGTCATTGGATATGTCAATTTCTTTTGTTTTGAATTTTTCATCCATCCATTCTGGTGCTCAACTGTCATTGATCAGTCAATATTCTTCTTTGATCTGCGTGAATGCCAATGGAAATTCATTTTCAGTTAATATTTATGGATCTTCCTTCTGTAGCTTCAACTTTGAAGGTGGTTCTAACTAGCTTAGACATGGATGGATGATCTTGTTTCCATTGGAAGCTCTTTCCCATTATTTTATCCATTTCCATTCGTAATATTTTCGAATGATGGACTTCTGATGACCTAATATTATTGCAAACAGTGGTTTGTCGAGCAAATGGATGGTTATCTACTGGCATTTTATTACTTGTCCATTGTAGAAACTTCTTCATTTGATTGCTCGCTTCAATTAGTTGTTCCTCCTTTGGGGAAAATTTAAAATCTTTGATGAAGTTTTATTTTAACTCTTTCCAAATGAATGTTTCTCCTCTTGCCTCTTCCATTTTGTACCATTTGTTTGGCAAGTCGTCAAGTGTGTTTGGAAAAACATGTGGCCACGCTCTTTCATCTTTGTATCCCAAACTTCTCCATTCCCATTCACAGGTATTGATGTGAGATTCAGGGTCCTGTCCTTGTTTGATTAGTGGGATATTTGCTTGTGTTGTAAGTTTATTTCCTCCAAACCTTTCAACAAAATATGTCAAAGCAGTGGTCCAAGTATGGAGTTTCAATTGGTGCGTATCCCACCATCTTGGTGCTTGACCAGTGAATGTGTCGACTAAGCTCTACAGTCATCCTTTCTCTCCAACATTATTTGATACTTCTTCGACATGTAAAGATGAGGATTCTCATTATTTATATCTCATCAGAGGATTATATGTTGAATCATTCTTTGCTAGTACCAATGTTGTATATTCGCGGATTTTTCGTTCGAATATCTTCGGGATGGTCAAGATAGAGAAACATTGCCTTGATTTTTTCTTGGGAATGGCTTCAATTGTCTAGCATTCTTTCACTTGGAGTTCATAATTCTCTATTTTACAATCATAGATCTCGGCATCGGAATTGTCTCAGATCGATGCAGGATTTCCAAGATGGAGTTCTCCTTGATAATTAGGTTCAATATAGTCTTCATCGTTCTGTATTTGATATAGATATCGAATATCATTATCGTCATCAATTGGTTCTATCCATGGCTCTCCTTGTGACGGGTAAATAGGTACTATGACCTTTTGACCATTACCTTTGAGCTTGATATGTTCTTTGTCGAGTGAAATTGAGGCCTTCATTTTTCTACCCCAAGGTCGGCCAACTAATGTTGGAAATGAATTGGATCCGTCTTTAGGATTTATGATTTCAAAGTCGACTTTTGTCATTATTCTCTTTATAGATGTTTCGACATCTCTCCATGCTCCAAGTGGTTCAAGCAGACCTTGTTCAGGTAGCTTCAAGTAAATGCCCTATTCTTGTAACTATGGTCGACCTAGTTGTTTCCAAATATCACGAGTCATGATGTTCACTCAGGAACCAAATTCGAGGACTACCTGTCGGACACAGTATCCTTTTATTTTGAGGTCGACAAGAGGGTCGGCATCATTCTTGTATTTATGGTTTAATCAACATATATTTTTGGTTGGCTTTGATTTGACATATTTATTTTTAATATTGCACATCAAGTCTATTAATTTTTCGACGGCTTCTTCTTTAGTCATTAAATTTACCAATTCATTAGTAGCTTCTTGTCGAGCTTCATCATTATCTTCTTGAGATTCCAGTTCATGGAATATATCAGATGCATTCTTAAACATATTTTTTTGCTTATTTGGATTTGGATAATCCTCTTTACTCATGATTTTGCTAATTTGTGGATTATCATGACCAGTTCTAGTTCCTTTCCTTGTTACAATTTGAAGATTCTTCATTCTAATTACGTCATATTTAGGAACACAAGATAAGACATTAACATTCTTTTTATTATTAATCTTTTCAAGTATAGTAGGGAAATCCTCCCAATAGTGATCCCCTACTCCACATTTTGAACAAAATTTTAGATCCGTTTGATCTTTATAAGGACAATTTGCATAACGATGTCCTTTGTTACAACATGTGAAACATTGTACAGGTCGACTAGGTCGAAAGTCTCCACTTCCATTATTGCGACCTCGACCTGGGAATCCTCCACGTTGGTTTTAATTGTCGTTGCGTCGGTCATATCTTCTGTTGTCGTATCTTGGATATCTATCATTTCTGTCATTCTAGTCATTTCTATCGCTCCTTTCATTTCTGTCATTTCTTTGGTCGACAGAATTGGTCTGGTATATTGCATGGTAATTATGTTTGTTCGTTAAATTCAAATGACATCCTGTTACAGAATGAGTACTAACTTCACATATAGCGCACCACTTATCTTGATTGTTCTTCATGTTATATGGGAGTATTTTGTAGCATGAGAGTCGTAATCTTGATAAATATCACAGAATCACTTTGTCTGTACAAGTTAAACATCTTGTCGCCAGTCCTCCTGACGACATTAGTCTTTTGTGTGGCCTACAGTGGAACATTTTGTGCACCATAATTATGCTCCTCTAAGATTGATGTCTCGGATGGATTGTTGCATGCTATCCAGTCATTCTTCAATGTGTATGTCGACAAGAGCCATAGGGTAGTCGTCATCCATTTCGATTTGTAAATCCTTTGTCAAGGCATCTTCATATGTGGTGATGTTCTGCCAATGGATGTGCACTTTGATCTTTTGTAGAATCCCATCTACGAACCATTGGATTAAGAGCTTTTCCTCAATGTCGTAGTCAATCTAGCTCAATAGGTCTTTGAATCTCTTATCATATTCTCATATGGTTTATGTCATTGTTTATGTAGTAGTCTTCAATTTTTCAGCAACCAGGTACTTCGCATCTGGTGTTTTGAAGAAGGATAAGAAGTGTTGTTTGATTTGAGCCTTTGTCGCATCTGGTGTTTTGTCAATATATCCCATATACCAGCTTAATGCTCTTTTTCGCAAAGAGCCAGCAAACTACTCCATTTGTCAATCTTCATTGGTAAGTGGGTTGGCTCCCCATATTGATTCGCATACAAACCAATGTCTTCTAGGGTCTTCATCACCTTCATAGAAATGAAGGTGTGTTGTTGTGTGCGCCATGTCTGCTACGATGTCAACCTCTAAACTTACTGGTGGAGAGGGTGGATTGTTTCCGGTGATAGAATTACTTGAATAAATTCAATAGGTACTATTGCCAAATGTGTATTTGGATCTTGTTCTTCACTTTCACTAGCAGCTTCTGTAACTTAGTCGGTTCTTCGTTGGGTCAGCTTCCTTCAATCACTTCTGTCGAAACCCAGGTAAAGTTTTGCTCAATCTGGATTTCACTTCTCCTCGTATTTTCCGATGAACTCACTGAATCACTTAATGTTAGAAGTGGCAAGGGGGCGCTTCCACATGATCTAAATAGAGTAGATGAAAACTTATGTTTGAAAAATCGGGCTGAAAAGTGACCCAGTTCCCTTCTTTTGATCGATGAATCAACAATATTTCAACTTCATCACCTTCATTGCTTCTTCAACTCTAGATGCCCGACTGACCAACATGAAGACTTAAGTCTTCTTCAACAATATCCGACACTCGAACACTTTGATTTAGATGGAGCGAAGAATGTGGTGTTATTACCTCAGGTATGTTTACTTGGAGAGCTCCATCATGCTCAATCCACAAGTCTTCATCCATCAGCGACAGGTCTTCATCAACGCCTCTTTCTTGTCGAGCTCAACTTGACTCTGGCATATTTCCTTCTTCATCTATCGTGATACCCGACTTCCATTTTTTCTGGAGCACACTAGCCTGCTCCCTTATCTCTTCACGCAGCTTTCTCCTCTTCTCCCGCTCAATCATGTCGTCTTTTCATATGTCAAATTTTTTCATGCATCTATGCCATCAGAAACGTGTTTTGGATACCCCTCCAATGTCGGCCCGAAGTTCTTTAGGCAACTGGGGAAGTGCGGCACTTCGTTTGTTCAAGAAATATTCCCATTCTCGTTCTTGTACGAATTTCTCCCACTTTCTTTCCTTCTCTTCCCAATTTGATTTCGTGAGTGGTGGAAACAACAAGGGTCAAGTTTCAACAATTTGTGTGGCGCCCTTGTCGATCAGGAATTTGAACAGAAGTGTCGGTAAAGAACACAGAAACTGGTCGGTAAGGTCGTTTCCATCACATTGTTCTATTAATTTTCAAAACATAAGATTTTTTATCCCTTCGATGTTGTCTCGAGTTCCACCTTGAATCAAAATTCCTTCGGCCTTGTTCTGATTCTTTTCAAAAAAATTCACACCCAGGCCTAAGTTATGATGTTATAACTAAAATAGCTAGCTACTAATTTTGTTCCTGCGAGAATTAAGACCTTAATTTCTTCCTTAAATCACTGTGATGTGCTATTGAAATAGAGACTTTTTCCCATACTGAGAAAATGTTAAATTTTTGTCTATTGTTGACATGACCTGCCAACATGGCACCTTGATGGTATGGCATCATATGTGCTTTCATGTGTGGTAGTGGAGTCCTACGTGGTCATCAACAAGCCCTACCATGTCATTGAAACCATTGCTTTACCTACACCAAGTTAGCTTCGATCTAATGCAGCTTTTCTCCGTAAACAGCATTGATTAGGTCCTACATATGCTCTCCTTAAATCTCCACCATTCCCGTAAGATCACCTGTATGATGGTTAAATACCAAGACCTTCCTGCGAATAATGTAGATTAACCCTTACAAATTTCAAGTTTTAATTTAATCCATTCGCACATATGTACCTACTCGATAGGTAATACAGGATGGTCCCCCATGAATGGTATAAATCTACTGTGCAACTTTCAGCTTTCAATCATGGCCATTCACGGCATGAGACTTGATCACCCTAACACAAGTGGTCCCCCTCCCGCAAATGGTTTAGATCACTCTATGTGCCTTTGAACTTTCAATCCTAGTCATTCACGGTGATCTAACCTGCATGCCCAAACACATGTGGTCCCTCCCCGCCAATAATCAAGGTTGACCCTCAACAATTGTGCCAATAAATCTCATCCATTCTTGTACGATGAGGATTTCGTCATCAATCATACATGAGAATCTGAATATCGCCTTCATAATATTCTCGATCACCACCTTGGTAGAATATCCACCTAGACACCTCACTCTGGCTGCCACCTGTACCAAACTGTCCACCTAGACCTCTTTCCACAGTGCTACTTTCCATGTAGACCTAGCCACATTAGCTTTAGCCACCAATCCTTGATCTTCACATGCCCATTGATACAGGAAGTTATCCGACCTAGCACCTTTTCCAGGTCACCATACTACTAAACCACCTTTACCCACTAATGGTTTTCCAGGAAACAAAGAGTTTATTTCTACAACCCATGTTACCATAACTAGTTTTTTTACCACCAGTAAGTTGTTTGTTGATTACTGGATAGTTTTTTCCTGATCACTAAACAACTATTTTCAATGCCTTTCCTGCAATGGTATCTAGTTTTTAGGTGACCAGTTAGTGGTTTTTTGGCACTGTATTACCTTTTCATGTTCCTACGCACATGCCATCCATACTCCCATGAACAGTCCATACATGTCCCTTCCTAGGCCCAAATCAAATCTCAACCATTCATGGCATTACACCTCTATAAAACCTCTCATCACTTTACCTTGCACAAATGGTCAAGATCGTGTGCCAAGACTTGCACGATTCAATCATAACTAGTCACGATATGTCTTCTAGATTTACACCTTGTGCAATTTCGTTCTGGGAATGGTGACGATCATGCTACCCCCAACATGCTCGATTGATCCGATTCATTCGCGGCACAATACCCCCAATTTTCTTTCTATCACCTTTTGTCCCTCCAAAGAATCGGGATTACCTGATTTGACTTACACAATTGTGTCTCAACCATTCATTGTGAGCCCCTGAATTAACTCCCAATTACTTGCGATATGCACGAATAGACAGGATCTAGCGATCCAACCTATGCGATGCAATCTGATCCATTGGTAGTAGACTCGAAATATTCCCATGTCCACTCAAACCCACATGGCTTCCATCTAAGGCTTTCGATCCTACTACATGTTCCCTTTATCTGACATGGCTAGTCCTTGTCATATTCCCCAATCCATGTGGCAACTTCGCATCACATCCTTCATTCCACGTGGCTCATCCATGTCACCTTCTACCCATGTGGTATCTCCACGTCAAATTTTTCCAACTTTTTCAATATCCCATATATGTATAATATGGTCTTATAGGTGGCTTCTTAAACATTACACATGGCAGCTATCACTTGATGAGTGGCTACCAATGAGTTACACATGGCGGTTTTTTTTACAATGGCTTCTAAGAATATACACACAACATCCTTCTCTTGAAAAATGGCTATACAATTTGTACATCTAGAGACAAAGTTTAACACTTTGCACCTCACGTCCAAGTCTCTATCTCCTTCAATTGCTTAAAGACTTTATGTCATCAATGATTTAGGCCAACTAACAAAACGGCCATTTCCTACTCAAATTTTCCATGAATCTCAAGGATGGCACCTCCACTAGCTTCCATACCTGGGCCTAAAGGGACTAATATACCCACTAATCAAAATGCCCCCAAGCCACCAGAATCTTGCAGTAGAAAAATTGCTAGAATTGTAGTTTTTATTGCTCAAATCACAATTTCAGCGATTTGGGTAGTTTTAAAATGTGGTATTTAGTCTAGGAAATATCATTGATTGTTGAAATTGCAAAATTACACAAACTGCAATTTTCAGACGTGATTTTGATCGGTTTTGATAAGAAGTTGACTGGAAAAGCGGGGTGTTTTGGTGGGTTTTTATCCTACGCAAACCCAAAGGCTCATACATCTTCCCACTGTCCAATTAAGGCCTGAATTGATTCAATTAAGGCTTCAATAACCTTTCCCCGAATTCATTCTCTGAGGTAATTTCACAAATAATTCATGTATAACCTTTGTGCAAACAATTATCTGCCCCATTGTATTCCTAGTATTGCAACCATGACTCTGCACAACAATACTAAGCCCATTGTAGTCCCAATGTTGCAACCAGGACTCTGCAAAACAATACTCAGCCCATTGCAATCCAAGTATTGTAACCAGGACTCTGATACCAAATTGTCACACACCCAACCACCTCTGTACACCATGGAGATGATGGGGTGCTCTAATACCAAACTGCAACATGCCTAACCACCTCTGTGACTCCTCAAGGTGACAAGGAACTCAATTGACTAACTTTGATGTACTAGTCTGCTTTAATACCAAGTTGTCACACACCCAATAGCTTCAATTCCCCTTTAGATACTATTACACCTATTTTTGCATGAGTGATACAATAGACCTGGTTATGCCCTCATGACAACAAAGAGCATTGTTGATTGAATTCTAGTTGTATTATGGGCATCATGTCAGTCTTAACATCCCTGTTTCTACTAAAATGCACACCTGGGGGGAAGCGCAGCAGAAATATTTTGAAGATGCTCGGTATGGCCTTGGGGGAAAGTCTTGAGTCAGGTGTTGTCACCTGATCCTAACTCCTTCGTTTAGGAAAACTCCTAACGAAGCCAAGGGGGGTAGACCCTACTAAAAAAATGTTTCTAAGGCTTTTTTAGTTAATGTTGAGTGATTGGAAAGAGTGTTGTTTTAGGAGTTTTTTAGTTGAATCAAATTAAACCAATTATGTTCACCAAATTAATTGTAATACATCCACAGCATAATATCATAAAATAAACAACAGTTTGTAAGATAGATAAAAAGAAAAATATTGAAATATTGTTGCTAATGAATGAGACCAGTGGTAATGGAGTCACTAATCATTGGAGTGTTGTGCTGAAAACACTGTGGTGTGAATGTTATTGGTTTGTTTTATTAAGGATTTTATGGGATGAGTTGATTAATGGGGGATGAGGGGATTCCTGATATACCTTGCGGTACGGGGAATGTGTCTGGATTATGATCTAAGTGGTTTCGTACAAGGGCATGTGGGCTGGAATGGAGTCTCGAGAACGATGTTAAACACTACACTAACAAGGGTGTAGTCTAACTGTGCTCTGAGGTCTCCTCCCAATTGTTTATGCTTCCTTAGTCAAAATTTTCCCACTTGATCATTTAACGGTAACATTGGATTTTTGTTTGTTGAATGGGACTTGATTTTATTAGCGTGAGTGAATTAACTTAATGTGGAAAACTTAAAGATTGCAAAGACTACCACTTTTGATATCCCAAAGCTCATACTAGCCTGTGATGGGTAGAGCATACGCGGAGCATGCGAAATATTCATTCCAATTTGTTAACTCTCCGACAGAGAGCACTCTTGATCCACAAAAGCGAGATTCAAGAGATTTTAAGAAAGTAAAAAACCTCCGATAGAGAGCGTTATTGATCCACAAAAGCGATATTCAAGAGACTTTAAAGAGAAAAAGGAAAATGCAAAGAAATACAGAAACAAAGCAAACGAAGGTTCTCTAATTACTACCCAAGAGTCTCTTTCAGGTCAAAGCCCGTACTCGGGAAAGCAAGGGGGTTAGTATTCAGTTTATTCCCAAAATAAAGTAACATAAAACATGAAAAAAAAGTCCAGATCTAGTTGCAATAATTGAAAGAACTAATCTAGCAAGCAAAACTAATCTAAAGTAGAAAGTAAAGGGGACAAGTACAAGCTTCCCCAAAATGGGGGAAGGGGGTGTGAGAACCTTAAATCCCACTTACTCTTTATTAATTTATTACAAATCTTAACTCTCCGACAAAGAGCGTTCTTGATTCGTGAAAACAAGATTCAAGAGACTTAAAAAAAAATGAAAAAGCTAAGTAAATGCAAGGGGTTGAAATATGTCCTATCCGCAGTTCAAACTTCCCAAATTCACTCAAGTCCTTTGCTTTTCTATGACAGAAAGACAAAAAACCAGCGAACAACAAATTTATTAAAATGTCAAAGGATTAACTAAAATCACAATAAAATACAATATTTAGTACTTGCAAATGATAGAAAATAATTTGCTAGTTCAAGTACTAAATATCCATGGATAGATATAAGCATGAGATAACAAATTTAAAGCATTTTTTAGATCTAACATATAAATAAATAACTAATGATGAAACTTTCTTAGATCTAATTTGCTTGTATTAAAAAAGTAACCGAGAAAAGAAGAGTTTAGATCTTTTTAAAGGGATGGAATGAGGGCTTCAAGCCCCAAGTTTGATCTTTATCGAAGACTTTAGAATGCCAGCAAACAAAAGTATTAGCTTGAAAGTGTTGAAGAGGGGAGAGGATGCAACCGATCTCAACTCCTCCTTCAGATCTGTAATCCTGCACAGCTATAAGAAACACTTGCCAATGGTGGATTAGATCTAGTGTGCATGCAAAAAAGAGATCAAGAGAGCCTCAGTACAACCGAGTACAGTTGGTTAATCCTGTGTATCTTGAAAACAAAACACAAATAAATAACTTAGCGACCGTAAATGTTTACTCTATGATTATGAACAACCTTCTAAGCTAGATCCATTACCAATATTGAAACAAGAGAAAATAAGTGGTACAGTATCACCTCAATAACACAGCATCATCAAATGGCACAGCATGGACCTCCAAAGTCTTTCAATATTATTCATCAAATACAACAGTATTACAATGGGAAGAGGTTCCACCATCCTTCATCAAACAATGGAATGGGCCTTCATTATATAGAAAAATGGAGAGAGGGGGGCGAATCTAGCACAAGAGATGAGAGGGGGCACATTCCATAATTAGTGGAGTGATTCGCTCTTGAACTAAAGCTTGAAATCATGCTTGGTTGGTGTGATTAAATGAGTTCGTTGCCACCTCATGAGAGGGGCGCCCCTCATCACCTTGTAAACTCCACCAACCTTATGAGCTGCCACACGTGAGATATGATGCCCATGTGAGATATGTGCATCCCTTAAATTGATTTCATTCACCACTTAATAATTTTAATTTATAACATGTGCTTTATCCACTTCATGAGGTCGCACATCATAAGAGACCACCGTGCCACCTTTTCCCACATGTTTAAAACATGCTTTTTTCAATTTTGACAATTTGTCCTTTTGTGTATTTTGTCACTTCTTTAGCATTATATGTGTCATTTTGTTGTCTCCTTAAGAAAAAATGCCATAAGTGATAATTTAATCACCCGAAACCTAGGAAAAGTAGGTTCTGGGGTAAAGAGGATGCTCTGAGTGTGAAAACGAGCACCCCTGCCAAATTTTGCCTCCAGACCATACTTTTATTGCAATTTGAAAATTTTCAATTAAACCATTAAAAAATGGAAAATTTTATGGAAAATTTTTATTTTTATCGGAATTGACTCAAACTCCTAGGGAACCTAGTGCATGTCCATACGACTTATTATTGATAGCTAGCATGTAAAGAAAACATAGGCACTTAGGCTTTAATAACCTCCCAAGGTTCGACCATCATGGTAAATACTCCAGCTTTGGAGGTGTGAGTGAAAAACTCATGTGATTATACGCCACTGAAGCGCAACGCATAATTCATAAGGAAAAAACACTCTAGAGTATCCCCTTGATAGCTAAACCTAAGGTAGGCCAAGCCTTTTACAAAAGGACCATGCTTAGACCAACTTATTACAATTCCCCCAAGGGGGTCTGTACATGCAATTTTTACGAAGGGCCAAAACTTTGGCCTGATGAACTTCTGAACATTGACGATGAACATTGAACATGCTCACAACTCTGGCGGCTCGCAAGAAATCCACCTAATTTACAAATTAGGATGTAACAAGCCCCATAGAATCAATTTTGGGCATGTCTTTTAGTAGTTTGGGCAATTTTCAATAGACCCTATGCACTATATATCCTCATGCAGCAGCTATAAGGTAATGGAGACAATTTTGTGACAGAGGAAGCATCCCTTGTTCATTCAAGTTAATTCTGAGATAAACTGGGCATGTTTCCTCCATTGAGTAGCATGTAAACAGTTACTCTCTCATTTCTGGAAAGTTGTAACAGTGTAAGGGGGCTGTTCATTCCTTGCTGCTATCTCAGATTTCCAGACCTCAAATATCATCCTCATAAGACAAGAGAGCTAACAAACCCTTTTCTAATAGTCAAAGGGAAATCATGGAGAATGCTCAGCCTTATTTTATATTACTACCTTTTGGTGGAAACAAGTGGTCTCCGGAGGTGTTTACAGCGGCATTTTGGTTCAGTCTTCATATTATGACAATGTCCCAATGGTTAATGATGCTCTTGGACATGTTTGATTGAAGAATCTCCACATTAGTTATGGTTGGCATGTATTATTGTGGAATATTTTTGAGATTTTAGGTTGCTGACATGATATGCTTAAAGTTTGTACTGTGATTATGAAGCAGCAAAAAAATCATCAAACTAATCTAAGGACTATCATGGACCTATGTGCCTCATTTCATGATAACTGAGTTCTAAAGGGTCGAAACAAGAGAGCTGGATTTGAAAAATGTATCTAGCATATTGCAAATGCGTGGAAGGTTGTCTATGATGAGATTGTTGGCCTAGTATGACAGATGACAAGGGTATATAATACTGATATAAGTGCTATGTTAAAATAAGAGTGTGACGGATACTAAAGCTGCCAGTAATGAAATTGATGTTTAGTCCAGCATGAATGTGGAAGGACCGGAAGATACACTTAGGGTATCTCATTGGATTAGAAGCAAGTAACTCCCAGATTTGTCTGTGGTAGCTGGAAGGGCAGTCTTTGAGGCAGACAGGTCTGTTTGAGACAAATTACAACCCTGTTCCTGACCTCATAACACAGTAAACTACACTCTATCCCCTAAGCATATTGCAGCAACAGCAAGTTTAAAATCACAGAAAATTAGGCCAGCCTGTAGAGGCACATATACTTCTAACGTATTGAGAATGGTAGATTTACAATTGAAGGATGCCAAGATCATCCTAAGACACACTTATAGCAACCAGCAGCATAATAAGGAAAGCGACCAGCAAGCTAGTGAATGGGAGGTACACGTCGATGGTAGATGCACCAAATAGATGTCTTGCTATTTCACTACTGTGGCATTTATTTCAATTCCTTGGTGACTGCTTATAGCGTATATCTTTCTATATGGTCGATTATATCTGGTTCTGACTAGACTTGTAAAATCAATGTTGCATGAAGCTGTCATACAACATAATAATTCTCTGGAAGCAGCCCTTGCCTCACGGCACATTGTGATGACCAAACATCACTTCGTGGTGAATCAAATTATAGAGCTACTCGGCGTGGTGTTGTTTCCTTTCATGCCAAGACAGGGCAATTGCTTCCATTTCTCATACCATCATTGAAAAAATCAAGAGAAGACTGGCGCAATTTGTAAATCGTAAAGAGCCTTCGTCACAGTAAATCGCAGGTTAAAAATGAACTTTACAAGAATAGATAACAAATAGTAAAGATCAGCAGTGAAAGTATTTGTTTTCTTTGTAACAAGCGTATTGGGAGCAGTGTGTTTGTTGGTGCTACTCTGATGCACTTCGTTCTGAGACCTGGGGCAACTGCACCATTCTTGATGAGCATTTCAATTTAAATATATACTCATACATGAGGAAATCGAACATAAGCATTTCAATTTAAATATATACTCATACATGAGGAAATCGAACATACGCCAACTTGTTGAGGACTTGAGGGCCCACTCGTGAGGAGTTAGCATTTGGTTTGAAAAGTCTTTGGAGGCTAGAGCTTGGAGGATAGACACTTCTTTTTAAACCATGCCATGTTAACGTTTTTATTATTTCTTTGGGTAAAAAGGGTGCATCTAACCACTTTTGGAAAAAGTTGATTAAGGAGAAAAATTCATCTTAGCAATTGGAACCTATGTATTTTGAACAGTGTGATTGTGGCTTTGAACATTATACTTTGTTGTAATAATTATGTGGCTGACCATTTTACTTTGTTGTAATAGTTAGGAGTTTGTTAGCTTAGTGTGGTTTTGTCATTTATTACCCCACCCTAAGCTGAATTCAAGGAAAATTTTGATATTTTATTGTAAATGAAGTTTTAGCCTCTCCTATGAATAGAGATATACTTTTTTATTTCATTTCATGGTTGGACTTTGAGAGTTCTCTCTCTTTTGGAGCTTCATCGATATATCTTTCTTTTGTGCAATTTAAAGTGTTAAGGGTTCTTTCTATGTGGATCTAGTGTTGTTAATGTTTGAAGCCTCTTCTTCTTGGTTCTATGTTGGTGCTTAAAGGATTGATGGTGGAATGTTTAAGGCTTTACAAACCTCTCAAAGATTGATTTGGTTCAATAGTTGTAATAACTCTTGGAAGGAGGGCATCTTGAGCTCCTGGCTTGCACATTCTCCTTTGATGGTTTGGGTAAGTATTTTGGACCTTGTCTCGCATAGCTACTTTGCCTCCCTTGACAAGGGTTTCAGAGTATTTACTTTATCCATAGTTGATCTTGGGTGGTTAGGACTTCCCTTGTTGGAGCTCCTTCTTGTAGACCTTGAACCCCATTGTTATCCTCAGTGGTGATGTGACTTGTTTCCTAGCACCAATCCTTAATCTCTAAAGGAACTAGGCCAACTCTTCAGGGACATTCTTCTTGGCTTCAACTTCCATTTGATTCACCTTGACTCCATTTCCCTAGTTGGATATTGGCACTGATCTCTGATCTTTCCATCACTTTTTATAAGAACCCTAAAAACTCCAAACCTCGTTTTGTTAAGGTTGTCTCTTCCAAATCATCTTGTGCCCTCATTGTCATAGCCTAGCAATCTTATCAATGGATTCCCCCCCGAGTGGGAGAAGAGCCAACAGTAAGTACATAGGTAGTTATCGTGGCAACAGTGGGTAACACCTCTTAGGTTATTGCGACTAACATCGATCTTCAGGGGTTGAAATACAACCTGCTAGTTTGCGCGGTAATAGCGAACGCGGGGTATTCTTAGCCTAGCTTAAATACATCAATTTTATGTTTCTAATACCAATCTTAAATAATCCATATGCCTACTAAATTGAACATTTTACAGCGAAAACATAATGCAGACATATATAGCAGACAATAACCAATTAAGCATATTAATTATTCCATGCAAACATGCCATAATCAAGCAAACTTGCTCAAATTTACCATGCACAAATATACATTCAATTAAGCAAATGTAATAGAGAATAGACATGGCATTTCGCAATATAAAACACTTATCTTTGAATATTATCCTCCAAACCAGTTGTAGGTGAAGGACGTTCCACCCAACCTTAGGCTCTCTATAAAGCCTTAAATATATTTGACAGATGCCACCCCCAAGTTGGGGCTATCATTCCACGAGAGATGAACTTCCTCTTCACTTTTCCTACTCATCCACACTCAACCCATATCACTACTCACCCAAGGGCACCTATCCTCTACCCAAGTGGTGCAGAAAGCCCCATCTGCAGCTAACCCAAACCTCTCACTCACTCCCCATCAACTTGCACAATGCAAGAGAAGGTACCCCCTTCTCTACACTGTAGTCCCTTGGGTTTTCCCTTCCCCTTCAGGTTCTCCAACACTGGGTGGCTAAGAAGTCTTCGTGACAAGTTTCCAGGGATATCACACTGCATGCCAAGTTTCTTATCTTTTGGGCACCAAGCCGAAGCACCAATTTATCAAGGTAACTAGGTTGTTGTTGGAGCAAGGTGGGGTCGCTGGACCTTCTTGCTTAACAATAACACACGACGTTCACACAGACTGGATGTAAACAGGATGCTAGAAGCTGGCTTCTATTACTTCAAATCAATTACAATGCGAATTACAAAGCAAGTGAACTAATCTAGTCAGCCTTAATCGGATACAATATACAAAAGTAAATGTGTGCTCTCTCTGTGTGCGATATTCCTCCCTCTCATAGCCTCTTTTGAATGCAAGTGCTTGCTAAGCTATGGATCCGGTCTATGTTGTTCTCGATCCTTCGCTAATCGAACTGAACTCACTCGAACTGACTTCCTATGTGCTTGCGCACTGGTCTTCTACTGTTGCTCATCTCGAGGTCCACTTCATTCCCCAAGACACATTTCCTCTGCCCGCTGAATCCTCTAGATATTCCAGACCTACAATTGTCAGTTCCCCCTGTCGTGCTGCATGTTGATGTCCAATTTTGTCATCACTTTTGATCATTAAACGTGCTTTGTTGGCATTATTTTTACCATTTTTGATATGATAAGTCATATTTCTTTCCATTTAGACCACCATTCGAACTCAAACTTCATTCTACAGGTTATGGTTTTCAAATGGACTCTCATTCAGACACGCATCATGTTCAAGACACCCAGTCGCATTCGGACCATCGTTAAGACCTCTGTTCGCACCCTCAGATTCGTTGGTTAGCATATTCCGAGGTGTTAAAGGAAAAAACCACGACGTGGGTTTTGTTTGAAACATGGCCCTTATGGTTTGTGAGCCCTTGTTCAAGAATATCCGCGTTTCCACTCTCCCATCCTGCCAACACACCAACTGCTCACGCGAAGGGAACCAACACGCATGGAATCAGGAAGACGGCCTGTGCGTTGTAATGGACCATTTTTATAGCAGTAAAAGACCTCCTATTTTTAAAGAGGTCAACCACTGAAAGGGTCGACCTGCTCTCTCTTTGTGAAAACTACATAAAGACATCTCAGGTTGAGAAACGTAGCAATAGACAGAAGGAAAGATATAGAAAAGACGTTGTGTAACTTTGCCTCAATTTAATAGAAAGACTATGTTTCAGCTGTTGATGATCATTTTCGTTTTCTGTTAATGAATGGTGACTGAGTAGCTAGGAGATAAACCCTTGTTGCTGGGAAGGGCCCCTCAACAACCAGAGGTTCCATTTGTATATATTCAGCAGTTTCTTTTTATATTTGTAGCTAAGTCATTTCATTTTTGCATGTATCTATTACGTTTTCCTGTAAGTCATTTCGTTTCTGCAAGCAAGTAGTTCGCTTTCCTGTAGGTGACACTTTGTTGTTTATAACATGTAATTTTCCTACATTTTTATGCAATCTACACCTTCAAAATCCATTCCGCCGGCCATTTGCACCATCCGTTCAAATTGCCTTTTAGACCTTCTTTCAGCCTTTCATTCGCATTTAGACAGAATTTTCCAGAATTTGTAGTCATTTCCAGAATTGCTAATATTTCATTTTATGCAGAGATAATTAGTTGGAGTCTAGATTGATTTTTCAGTACTTTGACATGTTCTGTAGCTAGTTTGAGATTCAAATGTATCTTTAAACACTTTCATCACTTTACATTCAATTTTGTATTCACATAGAGATTAATTATTTCAAGTTTTATGAATGATGGAATCCATCTACATTCAACACATGTTTTACTATCCAAATGAGAAATAGTTTTGGTATAAGTAGAAGCAATATAAATGTCTTTTGCTTATGATTTAGGTAGCTTATGAGTTACTTTCACTTACTTTCATGCCTAGGACCTAGATTAGCTTAAACTTGTTTACAATGTTATCATAGACTTTGTTAAAATCTCAGTTTGTCTTATTTCTGAATTAGTTCAGTATTTCATTTCCAATTTTCATTCAAGTTTCTAGTTAGTCTTTCACTTTTATTTACATAGTGTTTTGATTTGGTTTAATTTCATTGTTTCAAGTTCTTTCATTTCTGCAGGTAGAATAGACTAGGAACTAGTCTCAATCCAAGTTTAATAAGTTCATGTGTGTTTAATATAGATGCATTAGTTTTCAATCTCTAAGAGTTTTCATAACTTAGTTTAATATAGCTTTACTTCTCAAGTTATAGATCAGCTTTATTGCACTTTCATAGTTGTCTTGGATTATAATTTGATTTGCAGTAGAGGTAGCATAAGAACATCTTGTTTTCTGCTGTAGGTTTTGATTACAAGTTAATATTGATTTTAGTCATTTAAGTTCTTGTCTTGTACTTAGTTTAGTTTGTTTTTCTTGTAGTTAATGTTTCATAAACTAGTTTGAATTATTGATAGGTATCATTTGATGTTGATAGGCATATGCATGAGTTAGACAAACATTTCATGTTTTAATTCCAAGTAGTCATTAGAGATTAAATAACTTAGGATTTGTACTTTTGTTAATCAGCATTTCATTTCAAGTACTGTAGAAAGTTTTTAAGTATCATTTGCTTATGGATAAAGAATAGATTACAATGTTTAAAATCACTTGTAATTGGTCACTTTTTAGCTTGCATCTCTTTGTAGAAGTTAAATTAGATTTACTTCCGTTTTGTTTCTCTATCGCATTTGAAAGTCATTTTGATACATTCCCTCAAATTGCTCAAGGAGAATGGAATTAGGTATCTTAGCTTAGTCTTGAGTATTTGTTAAATACATGAGTAGTTTAACTGTTGAATTTCTTAGGTTCATTAAGTAATTGTAATCTTACCCAAGATAGTATAGTTTCTTGTCTTTATATAGTTAGTTGTAAATTGAATCACTTCATAGATAGGTTTCTAAACTTGTTCATAGTCATTACATGGTAGCTAGTCTTTCTAATTCCTAGATTAGAGTTTGAATAATTGATCAGTAGTTTCCATTTTCATAAGAGTAGTTTGATTTTGATCAAGTCTTGTTTCCTAGAGTAGTATTGTTTTTATCTTTTCAATTATTGTTCATAGAGTAGAATAGTATAGATTGATACTATTGTGATCTATTGGTTTGGTTAGGTCTAATCAGCTTGGTAGTTGTATTTCTGAAGTTTGACTCGGTTTTTCATTTTGAAAGATCTTTCGATCTTTTCATTATTAAACATTTCTAAGGTCGGTCGAGCCGATATCTTAGGTATCCTTCTACCTCATCATATACTTTGCTACAACTCTAATATTACCAACCCTGGTTGATAATTAAATATTTGGTGAATTCATTAAGACAATAAAACACCCAACATTTTGGCATTGTTGCCGGGGAGTTGTAGATAGGTAGAATTTTCTTTCTAAACCTTAATGATAGGTATAATTTTCCCTTTGAAACTTAGATATAGGTTGGTGGCAGGTGAGCGGTAAGACGAGAGGTAAGAACCTGCACATCTGTTATAACAGGCATCCCCAAAACTCAACAATAATAGTAATGCAATTAAAATTTGTTTTAGTTTTAGCTTTGTTTTCATGAATAAACATAGAGATTTAAAAGGTAGATACATTAAAACTAGTCCCCAAAACACTAAAATTCCTACTAACCTTTATGGGGAGCATGCCACCCCAACTACTAACTTAGCATAAAGGTATCAGAAAACACCTAAAGGGGATAGTCCTACTTGGAAAGCTAAGGAAATCCTTTCTGGAAACCATTCAAGGGGAACCATAGAGACATTAGAGAAGTCTGTTCATAAAGAAACACCACTAGGAGAACCTCAGTCTCATATTGAAACTGAACTTAGGAAGGAAGAAGTTCAAAAAGATAAACCATCATAACCTCTTAATCCTCCATTAGTTTCAAAACCCAAAGACACAACCTTCTCACTAGTAGGGTGTCCGAATTTAGTAGATTTTGTTGTTACCTCACGGATAGACGCTTTTTTTTAAAACTCTGCAAACATAATTGTTTCACAAATAGAAACATCAACTATAAGACCTACAATACATGTAGAGCTGGACTCTCACATAGCTGACAACTCTTCTCATCAAAGGAATACTCTCCATGAAACAAAACGTTGGGACATCCCGTATTCACCAAGAAAGTAACCACCTAGGTACACTCTCTTTGGGAATCAAGTTTACATGGAGAATGAAAATGAAGATCATGTCCGACAAGATGAAGAAGAGGGAGAGGTTAGAACTGAAGGTACTTTTGGGTTCCCTATTTTAGAAACTGCACAAGATGTAACCATGAAAAACATCCCTACCTCCTCACTACCTACCTTTTATGGGAAGAGTAGTGAGGATCCGGATACATTTATGTTCGAATTTGACATTTTGTGTAGGAGATACAACTACCTACAAGATGGCCAAAAGTTAAAACTTTTCCTTGCTACACTGAAAGATTCCGCTCTTAGGTGGTTTATGGGGTTAGGAGAATCTAGTATTAGAACTTGGGAAGACATGAAGACTGCATTTCTACGGAAATATCAGGATTACTATAAACCTAAGGACTCTTGGAATGACATTTTCAAAATACAACAACTTGAATATGAGAGCCTAGAATACTATCTCGAAAGATTTAACTATGTCTTACATAAATCAAAGTATAGTGATCTTCGAGAAGATGCAGTAAGAACACTCTTCCTTAAGGGAATTTCAGAAGAGTTTTTAGAAAATATTAACCTCGTGGCAGCTAGAGATATTTCTCATAGGTCTTTTTCACAAATCTTTAAGTTGTGTAGGAATTACTCTAGGAGCAGAGGGAAAAGTGGGAGACACTTTCAGGAATCTTATACTAAAAACCTAAAAGGAAATACATCCAGTCCTGGTGGAGTTACAAGGGTAGAATTGGGGAACCTATTAGAAAATTTCAAAACAGATATTTTAGGAGCCATGGGTTCTCAATTATATGCATTACAAGCTAAAAAGAGACAGGATGAAGAGCATGCAACAATCAGTGTTTTTTGTCATAGGTGTAGAACTAAACATCCCGAACAGGAATGCCCATTGAATAATGTTTCAGTATGTCACCTTTGTACATAAGAACATCCAACTGATAATTTTCCATTGTTTCCTGGGTTGCAAGCCATATATAAGAGTGGAAATTTTGGTGAGACATCTAGGAGGCCTTGACAACCTAGAGACCAACCATCATATCATGATCCATCATTACAATTTCCGCCCTATTATCACCCTTATCAACCACCTCAACAATGGCACACCTCAAATTGGAAAAAATGGCCACCTTAGTATCCTCCTCAAAATGCTCAACATCAACAATGGTCACAAGGGTGGAGGGGACAAGAATATGCTCAATATCCACCTACTCCTATGCCTTGTTAGTTTTTCAGCATTTAATTCAATTTTATCTAGGATCTTAACTGAGAGAACAACATGTATAGCATATCAAACAGAAGAGACAAGAGACAGAAAGCATTTCACCGGGGAAAACCAATAAGGTGAAAAACCCCGCAACTTCCTCAGAGATAGAATGAGCATCAATACAAAGATCACAAAGATCAAACCCCACAACAAGAGATATTCTCTTAGTAGCTACTCCTCCTCCACTTGTGCACACTCCTCCTCTCTCTCACTAATGTGAAGTGAGTGAGTGTGTGAATGAACAAATGAGAAAGTCACACTCTCTATTTATACTTTACTTCACTTAACTTTTAATTCTAACTAGGTCGGCCCCAACTTAACCACTTAACATAATGCTGACTAGGTCGACCCACTAGGGGACTTAAACACCCCATCACAACTGACTTTGGGTCGACCTCCCTTAGGAGAGTCTAATAACCCACTACCACTTCACACTGGGCCGACCCCACCAGGGTGGTCTAATAACCCTTTAACCCACATGACTCATATAGGGTTGACCCCACCAAGGTGGTCTAATAACCCATCAAATATAAGTTACGACACTTATAATATAACTTGCGACACTTGCAAGTACAAATGACAACACTTCCAATCGGAGGAATAATACATCTCCATTAGGGATACAATAAAGTACAAATGTAATACATACAATATACAAGTGAATATATTTCGAAGTTACAAATACATCAACACTCCCTCTTAATTAGGAAGGTATTCTGTTGACACAAGTCTTCAATACTAGAGCTGGATCATCGTCACTGGATCTCGGAGCATCATCGTCACTGCTGTTGTACTCGTCATCTCGATCACTGGGCTATCTCTCAATTCTTCTCATCATAGGAAGTTCTATAGATCCATCCCTTTTTCATGTTGGTTGTAGGCCTAGCCTCATGTAGGTCTTCAACATCTCTGGCCATCCTGTTGAATGTGCATCAACAAAACCTCGAAAGAGCATCCTAGGACTTTTACAAGCACACAAATCGACCCATTGGATCTCCTAGGATATTTTACATGTGACCACCACAAAACCTTGAAAGAGCATCCGAGCTCAAACTATCGGATCTCCCAAGATATTTTCTATGTGGTCAGGCAAAACCTTGAAAGAGTGTCTTGCAACCTACAAGATCTCTAAAGAGCATCCAAGGAATTTTACTAGCACGCAACTCAACCTATCAGATCTCCAAGACTGATTACATGCCTCTTGTAGCAAAACCTTGAAACAGCATCTGAGCTCAAACTATTCAATCTCCCAGGATCTTTTCTATGCTACCTGTAGCAAAACCTTGAAAGAGTATCCGAGCTCAAACTATCGGATATCCCAGGATCTTTTCTATGCTACCTGCACAATCTATCCACGGCCACGGAGTATCATCCTGATACTCGTGATCAACCTCATCATCCTCACATAGAGCATCATCCTGATGATCATGATCATATTGATCATCATCATACAGTACATCATCCTGATGTACAACATCTGGAGCATCGACCTGATGCTCACCACATATGATCGTCCTGATCATCATCGTAGCATAATCCTGATACATATCATCACATCATCATCTTGATCATCATCACAACATCATCCTTATGCATATCATCTAGAGCATCATCCTGATGCTCATCACACATGATCATCATCATCTCATGATCATCCTCTTCAGATCATCTCATCGTCCACGGAGCACATACCAGATGCACATCATACAGCACTTACACCACCGACATGGGAGAACACATCTACCACAATTCGGGGAAGTCTCCAGCCCTTACTTTTTCACCATGGGAGAACACATCTACCACCATGTGAAAAATGGCTTCATCCCTTACATCTACACCATGGGAGAACAAATCTATCACCATGTGAGAATGGCTCTAGCCCTTACATATGCACCATGGGAGAACACATCTAACACCATGTGAGAATGGCTCAACAATTACATCACGACCATGGGAGAACACATCTACAACCATGTCGAAAAATCCCATGTTCATGTGCGTCTTCTGGACTCATCACTTCCCCTTGGAAGGAACCTCGATCTTAAGTACACCAAGCCTCTTTCTGAAGTACTCAAACTTCACTCTCGCTAGTGGTTTGGTCAACACATCTGCAATCTGCTCATCCATCGCAACATACTGGAGCTTTATTGCTCCTCTCTACACCATATCCATGATATAGTGATATTTGATCTTGATATGCTTCGACTTGTCATGGAACACTGAGTTCTCTAACAACTACACACAACTCTGGTTGTCACAGAAGATACAAGCAACATCCAACTGGAGATCAAATAAATCAGACAATAGCTTCCTAATCCATACTGCCTCACAACTAGCCAAACAAGTTGTGACATACTCTGCTTCGGCTGTACTCAGTGCTACGCAGGATTGCTTCTTGCTAAACCAAGAGATCACACCTGATCCCAAACTGAAGCAGCACCCCGAAGTGCTCTTCCTATCTACAGCACTTCCTAACCAATCTAAATCAACATAACCCTCTAGGTTAAACTTTTGATTCACATCATACTTGAGCCCATAATCAATCGTACCTCAAAATATGCTTTACAGCAATCAAGTGAACATGTCTAGGATCCGTCAGGAACTGGCTCAAGGTGTTCACCACAAAGCAAATATCTGGTCTCATGTTCGTCAGGTACATCAAGGACCCAATCATTTGATGATACATAATGGCATCAACCAACTCTAATGAAGCATCAGTCAATAGCTTCAGGTTCGATGCCATAGGTGTGGCCATGGCCTTATAGTCCATCATCCCAAACCGCTTTAGGATCTCTACTGCATACTTCCCTTGTCCAAGGAAGATTTCATCTACACTCTGCCACACCTCCATACCTAGAAAGTAATGCATCATACTCAAGTCCTTCATCTCAAACTCGGCAGCAAGCTTCCTCTTCGTGTTAGCAATAAATCTATCCTCACCTGTCACAAACAAGTCATCCACATACAGAGTATCATTGTATTTCCTTCCTCAACCTTGTAGTAAAGGTTGGAATCTGCTTTACTTTTGGTAAAGCCCAAACTGAATAGGATGCTATCTATCCTATCATACCATGTCTTGGGTGCTTGCTTTAAGCCATACAAGGCTTTTCTTTAACTTGCACACATATGACTCTCCTGTCATTTCTCTCAAAACCGAGTGGCTGCTCCACATACACTTCCTCTTCAACTACACCATTCAAGAAAGTTGTCTTGACATCCATCTGGTGTATCTTCCACTTCATTACTGCAACCAGAGAAAGTACTATTCTAATGGAAGTGTATCTGGCTATAGGTGCAAAATTTTCTTCATAATCTATCCCTTCTTCTTGCGAGAAGCCACGAGCCACAAACCTTGCCTTGTATTTCTCTATGTTTCCATCTGCAGCATGCTTGATCTTGTAGATCCACTTGGAAGTCACAACAGACTTCCCTTCTGGTCTTGGGACCACATCCCGAACATCATTCTTCATGATCAACTAGTACTCCTCGATCATGGCATCCTTCCATTACTACATCCCAGATCATGGGAAATTCAGATTCTTCAATATCTTCAATAGGTATTTTTCTGGATTTGTTGAGTCTTCATCGCTTGTTCTTCGAAGCAAGTCTCTCTTGTAGGTGATGGTACATGGTCTTTCCTACAAGACAAGTTCAATTGCATGATTAGAAACATCTCATAGATTGCAGAACAAATTCTCACACATAAAGATATATGTCATACAGTCATGCAATTATCTTAGCCAATGCTTCAATACAACATTTATCCATATCCCATATTCATACGGTAACTTTCTAGATGCCTTCCATCTCTACCAGAACATTGTTAAGAGTGTGCACTACTCCCAACATGTCAGCAAAGAGGTTTCATTCTAGATAAGTAGTAATGGAATGTTGTGCAGTATCATAGGCCACTTACCCATTACATGCATATTAGTAGTATCTTGTTCATTAATGCAAATGCATAATATACATCCTAACTCATAAGTATGTACATGACTGAACAACATCATTTAAGTAATCATATATAAAAGAAATAACAATTCAAATACTTATCTTTGTTTGGTTGTTGGGTCAACTCCCTCTCAATCCTTGCTTCCTTGATTATCTGTCTTTGAACTTATATCCATCCTGGAGCACTATGCAAGCTTAAGTGTGCACTAGTGTCATCATTGTGTCATGCTCAGGATCTCATACATAATCATACATGCATTAGTATAATCTCAATACTATCAAAACATTATGATTCTAAATATGTATGATCATGATCATTTCATACACAGGTAATTTATCACAAGCGTTAGTATTCAAAGTTTCAGGGAGTACTTCTTTTACTCATGCATATTCTTATTTGACCATTGGACTCTTCTAGTTTGTCATATCATCAATCAAAGTAAGAACCATAATATGCATTAACCCATGATTATTCAAACCTATAACTTCATGAATAATCATTATCAATCATACGAAAGCATACTTATATGAGAACCTAACACAAGATAGGATTCTAACTTGATATAAGAAAAACATACCCGGATTTAACATGCTTGTCTAGCATACCCTAACAATGTCTTCTTGTTCTCTTCAACCTTGTGCTAGTAACCTGTATATCTCATAAGTTAAGCATTGTAGAACTAGATTATACATACCTCGTAAGTAGAGCTTTTATGTGATCAATGGCTATGGATGAGTCTTTGTCTTCATGTCACCATGGTCATATGTTCTCGATCTAGAACTTGATTTGATGTACCTTTCATGTTAGCGGACAACATCATCCTCATACAACACCACAGTGCATTAGTACAATCATAAGTGTCATAAACCTAATCAATGACTATTTTCTATTATTCACATGCATCCATACTTTTACTAAGGTGATAAGACAAGTCTAAATTTAATCAAGATTGTACTAACCTCAATAATATGAAGACAAACATATCATAAACTTAATCATGAACTGATTTCAAAACATACCTGTATCTCCTCAAGTCATACCTGTCGGGATTGCTTGTAGTCTTCCTATGTAAGGCCTTAGCCTCATCTCCCTCTGGAAATGGAAACTCTTCACTTATGTAGGTGTCCAAATCAGTCTCTTCTAGGATTAACCCAATCCACTTTGATTTGATGAAGCTGGATTAGGGTTTGTTAGAGAAACCCTAAAAATTCAAACTTTGAATTTAAAACTTCTGATTGGATGAAAAGATGCGCCTTGCTGAGCTAATCAAGATGGTGTACTTCAATTTTGAAATATCCAAAATTTGACCCCTCAAAATTGACTTTGAAAGTTTCGGATCTACAGCTTCTGTCAAATTCTGGTTTCTCGTTTTCTGGTCAAAATCCCAAACTAGAGTTTGATAGAGCCCGAGGTTCTACCCAACCAAAAAATTCGATATTGGTATCTAAATTTTGATTTTGATGAGGAGCATCCAGCCGTGGTATTAGATTTAAAAAATTCCAACTTTCTCCGAAACCCTAATTTCCCGCAATAGTGACAAACCAAAAATGAAAGTGCTCAGAATCCAATTCTGTTTGGACAGAAATATATGCCATATTGTTTCTGATGTATTTCTGAACTTTCGAATCCTCAAGGTATAAAACTTCAGCCTGTGGTAGAAGGAACTGTTATATTTCCAACCCCATAGATTTGAGCTCAAATGGATTCTCTGAGAGAGATATATTCCAAGTGTTGCAACGTGACTTGTTTATGGAATGAAACAGTATAGCGAACTTTTACGACATGCCACATGTCACTGTTTCAACTACGGCCTCTAAAACCTAGACCTATAAAACTAGAGTCCATTCCCTAACTATCACATTTTATGGAATTCCATTTGGATCTTCCTATCCCGATATATGACCTTTTTTCCTAGGTCACCTGTTTAGGAGTACATTTTGGAAGAGGCAGAAACCCTAACTTGTACGGATCATATCTCACAAAGTACAACGAATCAGATGATGTCCTTTAGACACAAGGTAAATGGACATTTCATCTTCTACCTGTAGAAGTTTCGGATCCTAAACCTTCGCCAAAACAGATTTATATCAAAATTTCCACGATGACTGGTTTTTACTATACCAAGCCCTAGCTTCCAATTTGTCGCAAGTGCAACAAGTGTCATAAATGCCATACCATGCCTTCCTTTAGGCTAGGTCTGATACCATGTTAGTTTTTCACAATTTAATTCAATCTGATCTAGTATCTTAACTGAGAGAACAACATGTACAGCATATCAAACAAAAGAGATAAGAGACAGAAAGCATTTCACCGGGGAAAAACAAGAAGGTGAAAAACCTGGCAACTTCCTCAGAGATAGAATGAGCATCAATACAAATATCACAAATATCAAACCCCACAACAAGAGATATTCTCCTAGCAGCTCCTCCTCCTCCACTGGTGCGCACTCCTCCTCTCTCTCACTAATGTGAAGTGAGTTAGTGTGTGAATGAACAAATGAGAGAGTCACACTCTCTATTTATACTTTACTTCACTTGAATTTTAATTCTAACTAGGTCGGCCCCAACTTAACCACTTAATATAATGCTGACTGGGCTGACCCACTAGGGGACTTAAACACCCCATCACAACTGACTCTGGGCTGACCTCCCTTAGGAGAGTCTAATAACCCACTACCACTCACACTAGGATGACCCCACTAGGGTGGTCTAATAACCCTTTAACCCACATGACTCATACAGGGCTGACCCCACCAAGGTAGTCTAATAACCCATCAAATATAAGTTACAAAACTTACAATAAAACTTGCGACACTTCAAAGTACAAATGATGACACTTCCAATCGGACGAATAATACATCTTCGTTGGGGATACAATAAAGTACAAATGTAATACATACAATATACAAGTGAATATCTTCCAAAGTTACAAATACATCAACATGCCTAACTATCCTTACCCACCTAATATCCAACAACGTTTGCCTGGATTTGTGCCTCCTTTGTTAGAATATTCTCCCCATCATTTTGTATTTTGCATGCTTGCATGTAGATATGCATGTTGCATGCACTTGCATGCAATTGCATGCATCCAGTGATCATCATGGTGATCTCCCCATCACCTAGAGCTTGCTTCTAGCTCTTCTTTACATGCATGTTGCATGCATACAGTCATCATCATGGTAAACCACCTAGCTCCTAGAGCTTGGTTCTAGCTCTCCACATCCTACCTACAGCCCCCAGCGGGCCTCCCAACTACCAAAGGCACCCTTCTCCAGTATTTTGCATGGCTAGTGCACCTTTCTCACCTGCCACAGCCAGTTAGGTGCCTTTCTCACCTACCAGTCAGTTATATCTTAGTTCTTCCTTGATTTGAGGCTAGATTGACTCCCCCACTAACTATTTCACTCCGATAGACCTTTAGTGAGACTAGTCTTCCCATTATAACTCCAGTTAGCTCCCCATGCACCCTCCATTGAGCCTCCTTCATTCAGTTCATGCTTACCTCACTCAGTTAGACTCCTCATGCACCCTCCACTGAGCCTCCTTCATTCAGCTAGTACCTACTTCACTCAGTTAGACTCAATTGATTGACTGTTACCTCTGATGACTGATACATTAACTAGATGATGACTCCACTATCATTCAAGCCACACTCTGAGTTAGGAATTCGAATTCCCTACTTGGCCTATTCAAATCCTATATTATGCACCTTATTGTTCTATTGTACGCATTCACTTACATTCTTATCCATTGTATAATACTAAGATTATGTTCTATTCTACTGTGTTTATGAGTGATCATTGAGTGTCTCCTCCTCTTCTTCTTTTCAACATATTTGTGAGTTTGATTGTGAGTTGCTACAACTATCAGATTCTTGCATATTATAACATCCTTCACTACCCCCTATCACACATCAACCTCACCATTTCCAGAATATGAATCCCCCCAGACCCACGATATTGCCTGCACAACCGATACCAAATCCTAACAATAAACCAACTCAAGCTCTTAACAGCAATGGGTTTCCACCTCTTCCATCATATGTCATTTCGACCGCACTAGTGCATGAGATTCAACTGTGGTCTGGAAGAGTTCTGCAAGATCATCCCAAATCATCAGTTGTTATTCGTGAAGAGAATGAAGAAGAAGATATACCAAATGAAATATTGAATGATGCCATTTTTGAAAATGTAGTTATTCCAAAAGTTCCAACACATGACCCCTCTCAGAAAGAAGCAACTCTAGGAGAAAAATTACCACCATATCCAGAGCGTCTAGCAGAGAGAAACCTGCAACTTTTCCAGAGTATGATATTATTAACGAATTGAAAAATATTTGTATCAAGATCCCTTTGTTACAACCCATTAAAGACATACCAATTTATAGTAAATTGGTAAAGGAACTCTGTATTAAAAGACCAGGTAAGAAGCAAAAAGACCCTCTAACAATTCATGCCATAGGTGAAATGTTAGATTACATAGCAAATCAACCTAGAATTCCAAAGTATACAAATCTAGGAAATCCTGTGGTAACTGTTATCCTCAATAACACTGCTATAGGAAACAGACTTATTGATCTAGGGGTTCTTATTAACATGATGAATACCACAATTTTAGAAACTCTCCATTTAGGACAGTTTATCCCCCCTACCCCAACAACACCGGAATTAGCAGATCGCACTATGGTACAGCCTGTTGGGATCCTAGATGATATCATTGTATCAGTGGCTTCATGGGAATATCCCATGGACTTTATGGTCATAGAATCAAAGGATCCTTCTAAAGGACACCCTATTATTCTGGGAAGACCTTGGCTAGCCACTGCTAATGCATTTATACGATGTAGGGATGGAGAGATGATCATCTCTGATGGGTTATCTACAAGGAAACTCGCTTTATACCCACCAACACAACCAGTAACCGAAAACCTATTTTGGTTAGATTGTCCTTTTGGGGATGAGAACTTGGAAGAACTTTCCCTTGTTAGTGATTTCTCCTGGGCACTTCAAGAACAAAATACCGAAAATGTGTTGAACCAGTTTGTCTCTTCCACAACATGTATAGACTTTCCCCAATCTTTTTCCCAACTTGATCAAATCTTTGGAGATGAATTCCAAGAGAACATGAGCCTCTCCACATTTACAAACACACCTTGTGTCTTTGCAATCGAAGAACATCTAGGATCCTATACCATACATACCTTGTGAGTTCAATCCTGAAAAATTTCTACATATAAATGCAAGTTTAGATGAGCGTCAGCAAAAACAATTACTAAAAGTTCTTAAAAGTCAAACTGGAGCATTTGCATGGGAATACACCGATATGAAGGGTATGCACCCAGATACTTGTATTCACCACATTTACACAGATACAAACATACCTCCTGTCAGGAAGCCCTAGAGAAGAATGAATCCAACCCTAAAGGATATAGTTAAAGATGAATTAAAAAAACTCCTCAATGTTGGTTTCATCTACCCAATTTCTAACAGTAAGTAGGTGTCTCCTCTGGTAGTAGTTCCAAAGAAAGTTACAGGGAAATGGCGTATCTGTGTTGACTTTCAAGAATTAAACAAGGAAACTCTTAAGGATTATTTCCCTTTACCATTCATTGACCAGGTGTTAGATAACTTATCTGGGAAACAATACTTTTCTTTCCTCGATGGGTATAGTGGATACAACCAAATATTAATAGCACCTGAGGATCAAGACAAGACCACCTTTACTTATTCTTGGGGGACATATGCCTATAGAGTTTTGCCATTTGGCCTATGTAATGCACCTGCCACTTTCCAGTGTGCAGTCTTAGGAATTTTTGCTGACCTTATACATGACTGTGTAGAAGTTTACATGGACGATATTACGGTATACGGTAATACCTTCCAAGAAGCCCTTGATAACCTTGAAATAGTTCTTATCCGGTGCCAAGAGAAAAACTTAGCCCTTAGTCATGAAAAATGCAAGATGTTATTAACCGAGGGTATAGTTTTGGGACATCATGTCTCTCTTCAAGGAATCAAGGTGGACCCTACCAAGATAAAAAAAAATGTTAATCTTCCTCCTCCAAAAAATCAGAAGGAGGTAAGGAGCTTTCTTGGCCATGTAGGCTATTACATACATTTTATTGAAAACTTTACCAAGACAGCTGCACCTATGTTCAAATTACTCATGAAAGATACAAATTTTCAATGGACTGAACCTTGTCAACATGCCTTTGAAACTTTAAAGGCAAAGCTATCAATGGCACCAATACTTAGGGGCCCCAATTGGTCCCTTCCCTTTCATATATCCATTGATGCTTCCAACATGGATATAGGAGGATTCTTAGGTCAAAAGGAAGGACAAGCATCATCTACCATCTATTTTGATAGCAAGAATTTGACTCCTACGGAATCAAAATACATTGTTACTGAAAAAGCGTTTATGGCAGTAGTCTATGCTATTAACAATTTTCATCACTATATCACAGGATACGAAGTTTTTGTACACATAGACCACTATGCCATTAGATTTTTAATGAACTTACCAATCACCAATGGCAGGGTGACTCAGTGGCTTCTTTTATTACAAGAATTCAACATCACTATTGTTGATTTTCCCAGACGAGAGAATGTGGTAGCAGATTTTCTCTCTCGTATTCAAATTGACAATAGTGCCAGTCTCATCGATGATAGCTTTCCTGATGAACATATGTTCGTTGTGTCTATTCGAACCCCTTGGTTTGCAGACATAGCCAATTATTTAGAAACTAGAAAGTTACCAAACCATCTCTCCCCACCCAAGAAACATAGGATCATAGTCCAAAGTTCTAATTATTCTTGGGTTGATAATGATCTTTTTCGTATTGGTCCTGATCTTATTATTAGACGATTTGTATGAGAGGATGAGATGGCAGAGATCCTCCATGCATGTCATGGTGGACCATGTGGTGGGCACTTTTCTGATAAGAGAACATCATATAAAGTGTTGCACTCTGGATATTACTGGCCAAGCATTTTCAAATATGCTTCCAAGTATGTCAAGGGATGTGATAGTTGTCAAATAATGGGTAGACCTACGCCATCCAATGAGATGACCTTACAGCCCCAGGTTATGATTGAGCCTTTTGAGAAATGGGCTCTAGATTTCGGAGGGTCAATTTCCCCCATGTCTCGCAAAAAGAAGTATATCCTAGTTTGTACAGACTATGCCACTAAATGGGTGGAAGCTAAATCTTTATTCCAAGCCACAGAAAAATATGTGGTAGAGTTTATATATGAAGAAATATTTACCCGATTTGGTGTACCTAGGGAAATTGTAACTAATCAAGGATCTCAGTTTTCCTCCAAGTTAATGAAAGAACTTACGAAAAAATATGGTATTAGACATTGTAAATCTTCACCATATCACTCGCAATCCAATGGTCAAGTAGAGTCTACAAACAAGGTATTAGAAGCCATCCTAACCAAGACTATCCAGCTACACCACAAAGACTGGGCAGATAGGCTTCCAGAAGCCTTGTGGTCTTATTGAATAACATGGAGGAATACCATTGGACACACACCTTATAAACTTGTTTATGGTAAACAAGTTCTTCTACCCATTGAATTTCAAGTAATAACCTTTCGTATTGCTGCACAATTAGGGATGGATTTAGAAGAAGCATAGAAACAACTAATCTTGCAAATAAATGAACTAGACAAGATAAGAAAAGATGCCATTCAACGCACAATTCTGGTATAGAACCAACGCAAAAAGTGGCATGACAAATACATCAAACAAAACAATTCAAGACTAGAGACTGGGTATTATTGTTTGATTAGAGGTATACAAATCTTAAAGGGAAGTGGACTACCCGTTGGATGGGTCCATATGAAATTGTTACAACTTTTGATAATGGATCTGTTGAATTTAAAACAATCAATGATTCACAAATTTCCTTTGTTTTCAATGGACATAGACTAAGACTTTATCATCAACCAATATCTAAATAAGACTTTGTGCAAAATATCTCACAGCAAAAGGAGATGGAGCTGGTTGAAGGGGAAGTCTCTCCTTCTCCTAGTTCTTGACTTATTTTTGGGTTATCTTCATTTGTACATATGTAAATATATTTATGTTTTTTGAATAAATAAGAGTCATTGTTGCTTGGTTTTTCAACCAAGCATGTGCAAGGATGCACCTATTAACAAAGTAATAGCAGTTTCAAATGAAAAGTAAATAACAATTATAAATTTAATCTAACATTAACATAAACATGTGCAAATAAACAAGAACAAGATTAAGAACAATAAGCAAATGGATCTTTGGAAGAACAAGATAAAAAAAATAATAGATTTTTGTATTGCCTCAAAGGTGAGGATGTTTGGTGTTGAGCAGCTCCAAGGTTGAGGTGCTCCAAGCTCCAATGGTCTCTTCTCCAAGATGCTGAAACGGGGTTCTTCAAACTCGAAATGAGAGGTAATGACTCTCAAAAGGAATTTGGCAGCATAAGTATAGGATGAAATGTGGATGAAAAGTGAGGAGCCCCTATCACCTTTTTATATTTTTTTGTGATGGGGAATACCATTATGTTTTTTAGGAAACCAATGGTATTAACCAACATGGTTTAGGTCTCTTTTTCCCTCTTTTTCCTTTTTTGAATATTTTGAATATTTTTATTCCCTTTTAATATTTTTGGGGAATTTTGGACCCTTTTTGAGGGTTTTTTGTGTTTTTTGAGGAAAAATATATATTTTGAGGGGGAAAAGGGTGTATGGTGGTCTTTTTGGTGACCTTTTGATGGTTTTAGAGGCTCAAATGGTGGAAAAAGTGGACAAATGGGTCATGTGAATAAGGGAATGAGATAGTGAGAACTTTTTGGGTGTTAATAGATTGCCCCTTGATGTGTGAGGGCCGGAGCTCATTGTATGGCCGATAGACATCATAGTTCTTTTGTGTTTTTCCTAGGGTTTGGAGAAGAGAACAGACCATTTGGAGACTGGAACCATGGCCCCTTTGAAGCTGCAAAAGCAAAAAATATTACATGGCCTCAAAATGAATGAGGAATGATCTCTGACTATGGATGAGGTAGGCATACCCATGCTCGTATCAAGACATATACATAACAATTAGGCCCACGAAGGGGGGCCTGAAGAAATACATAAAAATCTGCTAGTACATCATAATGGTCCAGAGGGGACATAATGTTGGGACATACTCATGGTCATACCATGACTAATTTGAATAACTGATACACTGGAAAAAAGGAAACAACCATTCTGAATAAGGTATCATGAGGGTTGATGAACTGTTGAAACTGAAGGTGTCTAACATCTATAGGGACTCAATAACTATGATTCAACTCTGAGGAGTTATATGTAACTGTATACTCGAGGGAGTACAAAAGCGGGGGACATCTAAAAACTGTCGGTAAACGCAACCTGGATATCCATAGGAAAATGTAACTAGTTGTATCCTTAATTAGACTCTCATATGTGGTAGAGTCAGATGATATCTGGGGTCTTCAACAAATCACTGAAAGGACCAATACCCTATATGAGTCTCAACGATGCGATCAAGGTGTTGAAGTCGAGCATGTGAGAAACAATCATTTGGAGAGGCACTAAGGACTCCTTTCAAAATGATCCGTAGGTACTCATCGCAAATGGTAATGAGTCCAAGGCACAGGGACCTCTAGGTCTATCCTCTGGAATATATTTGGTTGGTGTCGATAGAGGGTGACCACCAACTATCAAGGCAATGATGTTTCCTTGTTAGGAGCGCAAGGTGCATAACTAGAGTGTGATAGTACTGATGGTAGGACTAACATACTGTGGGGATGTGGAAAAAAATGGTGTCATAGAGTGGGTGGACTCAAACTTCCTTTGTTCAGAGCATGATGACATGGTTGACCTGGCAGCATAGGAAACTGACTTTTAGGTGTGAGGATCATAGCTTATCAGGGGTATGTATTGCAAACTTGAGTGACTATGGGGGGGAACAAGCAGATGTATGCTGTAGGGGGACTCTCAGGGTGACTTATGCAAAATACTCTGAACAAAGGCGACCAAAATGGGGATGCTGCCATATGAGTAGACCTGATCTGTTGTGGTGCCGAAACACACCGTTGCATCCTTCTTCGTGGTTTTAATGAGGTCCAAGAAGGGATAAAAGTGTGCTTTGAAATGGTACTATGCTGTGGATTTTGTGAGCCCAGGACTGTTCGTGCTAGTCATGAGTACTTTCATTTTTAAGGAGTCTGAAAACGATAAGAAGACTCTGCAGTGGTGGTGGAGTACCATCCTGTGGATTTATACGAGCCCAAGATGGTGATTGCTCGTGGTTGCTTTTGTGTGTTAGTCTCCAAGGCCCGAAAAAAGGATAAAATGATGCAGATGGAGAACTCTTCTAGCCGATGTGACTAGAGTATTCCTTTTTCGTAATTAGTCTACAAGGTCCAGAAAAGGGGTAAACTTATACCAGGTAGATGCCCTTTCAAATACTTTTAGCAAACATGAAAGGAAGCAAGGTTGCTCGACGATCTTTTCATTGTTTTAGGAGTCAAAAAAGAGCTTAATAGAAACTCCCTAAGTGCCTTTTTCATAAAAGAATTGCTCGACTCGAAAAAGGGATAAAATTATACTGAACAGAAAGGTATTGGTGAGAGCGAGGAATGATCTCGAGCATCGTCACGAGCACGGAATACTGAATCCGACGAAATAAAGATTGTGAAAAATGGGCAACGGCCGATGCGGAATGCAAACCAAGGCGATGAGTGGCATTTTGAAAAAATGCCTGAAAATGGTGGGGGTGAGAGCGAGAAATGGTCTCAAGCATCATCACGAGTGCGGAAAACTGAATCTGACAATATAAAACTCATCAAAAACGGATGATGGCCAATGTGGCATGCAAATCGAGGCAATGAGGGGCATGGGAAAAAAATGCCCGAAAAATCTGGAGGTGAGAGCGAGAAATGACCTCAAGCATAGTCACGAGCGTGGAAAATTGAATCCGACGATATAAGACTCGTAAAAAATGGACAACGGCCGATGTGGCATGCAAATCGAGGCGATGAGCAGCATGGAAAAAATGCCCAAAAAATGGACCTGGTGGAATCGGGGAAAGGAGTGGATTATCATAAATTTCTCGCTGTGCTGATTCCAATGGTGCCAACGGTTTGAAAAACAGACGTCATATGATACCGAAATTGTTGATTGAAAAATGATCAAATCTCTATAAATAGGGTGTGGGCCCAATGTGACATGTGTCATTGTTACGTGCGAGTTTCACAGAGCAATTGAGTGGGTAAGAGCATTTTCTCGATTTGTGGGAGATTCAACCGTTGGAATTTTGTTCTGCGAGTTTCAGGTAAGCCATGTGCCTTAGCCTTTCAAATTATTTGCTTTCTAGTTGGCGACGGGCCCCCGAAGGCCACGAAATTCCACTTTGGCATTCCAACGTAGAATATTGCGGGTTTCGACTCTTTTCCCGCGATGAACATCGCGGGTATGGGCTTGATACCCGAGATGTTCATCGCGGGTTTGGGGCAGACAGTCGCGATGTTCATCACGACTGTTTAGCTGACAGTCGCGATGTTCATCGCGACTTTGGGGCTGATACTCACGATGATCATCACGGCTTTTGATGAAAAAGCCGTGATGATCATCATGGCTAAGAGCCCAAAAGTCGCGATGCAATTTTTTTGAAAAAAAAAAAATTTCTAAAAATTTTCCTTCGTTGTTTTGGCAGGATGCTGAGGAGGCTGCTAGTATCGTGGAGGGAGTGAGAGATCGATGAGGACTTGATGGATCGGATTCGGACCGACCCGGGTGTCCGAGAGGCCTTGGCTACTGGCGGGCTCCTAAAGTTCGCTCAGATTCCACCTATGTGTCCAGTCAGAGAGCTACTGAACAAATTGGTGGGTTTCTGGGTTCCAACAGAGGTTGCATTCGTGGTGGGGGGTGAGCGGTTAGATATCACCCTTTATGATGTTTATTTCCTTACTGGGTTGCCTCGCTTAGGGGAGGTAGGGGAGCTCCAGCGGAGAATCCCTGCTGGGTTGGACATTAAGGATCTCTTGGAGAGATTTTGTGTTCCGGGAGCTATTGCGCAAAACAACGCACTGAGTTTGACATCTTTGCGGGAGTGGGAGATGCAGGCAGTTGGGGCTTGTGTTCTGCATGTGTTGGGTGCCGCGGCACCACATCGTTTGTATGGGGTAAAAATGATGATGGTATATCGTGTGTTGAGAGGGACCTTCTTTGCCTGGGGTCAAATGTTTTTGTCCTGTGTCTGGAGAGATCTGGACAAGCTCAGTCGGGAGGGGGGGAGTTTTGCTATGCCTCCTTCCTATGTTGTTTTTTCTTTGAGCGAGTACCAACCTTACGCCCACATGTGCCAGTTCGGGAGGGGTTGATTAGTGAGCCGCGGATGGTGCGGTAGGGGGAGATGATGCCCTGGGGTGGTGGTGGTATCCGACATTTCTTTTCGATGGATATCTATGAGCAGTGGAATCAAATCCCCCTACTTATTGATGATTATCCATATGCTGGCATGGATTACCGAGGAGATCCGGAGATGCCTCAGGCTCAGGGGTAGGCCTGGGGTTTAGATGGTATGTCTTTGTTTTTTGGTTCTCTACTATATCATGTTTTTAGATGTTTTTGTTATGAGTATAGCTAGAGATATTTATATGATATTGACTTGGTTCACTTGTGTCATTGTGCAGATATTGGTCCGAGGCCACCAGCTGATCATGTAGGCCATCGAGGACAGGCGATGGTGGTCGTTCCTCCACCTATAGCGGTACCGACTCCTCATGCTCGAGGGGTTGTGTGTCCTCGAGATGATGCTTTGGAGGGCATACAAGAGACTTTGGAGGATTTTCTAGCAGGAGCACAAGAGGAGGGGTGGAGGAACTTGGACCAGGCCACTATCGAGCGTTGTTTCGATGCTCCTCATGAGTGGCAGTCTATCCTGCTCAGAGTAGCAGTTATGACGACCGAGAGAGGGCTCGGGATTAGGAGGATCTGGAGGAGCCTACAGAGGAGCATCCAGAGGATCCTGGGGATCATGATTACCAGTTGATCACATATTTGCCCCCAAATGCTAATGAGCATATGGGGATGTACCTTTTTGTACGGCTATGTATTTTTTTATATTGGGTGTTGAGGGAACCTATGACATTGTGACTATATGATTATATATATATATATATATGTTTTGTTATATAGTCATGTATGCACGTGGATGCAGATCTTATCTATTTGTTTGCTCGTGGAGGCACGTATTTGTTTTTCCCATGGAGGTTTGTCATATATATCTTGTGTAGCCTGTGGAGGCATGTCATATATATATGGTGTATGTTTGTGTTTGTATGCCCATGGAGGCACATGTTTTGCACGTGGATGCAATTTTTATTTTTATTTTTACATGGTTTGATTGCTGTGCCAATCTAGGATGTTGTTTTCCATAAGGTCTGCTATACTGTTGAGATTCCTTGGGACATGTGTGAATAAAATGGACTCAAATTGTCGAATCATTTGTTTAGTGCACAGGAATTTTCTGAATAGACAAGGATCACATACCTGATAAACATTGTTGATCTGGGAAACAAGGAGCTGGGAGTCCAAGAAAACGCTAAGGTGACTTATGCTCATTTGGAGAGCAGCGGCCAGGAGACCGGTCACGGCGTCATAGTCAGCTTGGTTGTTTGTGGCGGCACCTATGCACACTCGATCGATGTGGATCAGCTCATGTGAAGGGGAATATATTACCCAAGCTGCGGAGGCGAGATTGGGAGACCAACGGATTGCACCATCAGTGAAGCCAACATAGCAAAGTGGAATAGGATCCATCTGTGGTCATGCAGGAAATTTTTTTTTTAGGTTTTTGTATTTTTTGTAAAAAATAAAATAAGACTGTACAATTGTGGACTGTGGTGTCCATCAGATTTTCTATGGTTAAAATCATTTGAGGTACAACCCATTACGTGGGTTGCTTTGGGGGTTTCCTTCTGATTCGGTCAGAATATATGCCCCCTGTCCGAGGTAGGTATGTATAATATATGGGCCTTGCCACATGGACACAAACTTTCCTTTTCTCGTTTTTTCATGATCTTGATCATAGGCAAGCACGAGGTCGCCTTCACTAAATGCTCATGGGTGAACAAGTTTATCATAATGAAGTTTAGATCTGTTCTTTATGGCTTCGATTGTTTGGAGAGCTATGCAGCGATCTTCGTCGGCCTGCTATAAAAGAAGTAAGAATTCTTCAATCATTGATGTATCGGGGAGAAGTTCTACGGAAATTTGTAATGTTGGTATCTGGCATTCAATGGGGAGGACAGATTCCACGCCATGAACTAAATGGAATGGGGTAAAGCCGGTGACAGTCTTGGTCGACATGCGATAAGACCATAATACGGGAAAAATCATGTGATGCCAATTGGATTTATGTTTGTCGACAGTGCGTTGGAGGATGGTTTTCAAAATTTTGTTAACAGCTTCAACTTGGTCGTTCCATTGGGGGTAGTAGGCGGAGGAGAAATGGTGTTCAAACTTGAGGAGTGTGGACAATTCTCTCCAAATGGAGTCTTCGAAGTGAGAGATGTGGTCTGAGATGAGTTGTTTTGGTACTCCAAAACGAGCAATAACATGGTTGAGGAAAAAACAGGTTGCAGTGTCGGCTTTGCAATTATAAGTAGGCATGGCTTCCACCCACATTAGAGAAATTTTGAGGTCAAAAAAGGGCCTCAAAACAAAGAAAATGTACTATAAAATACAACCAATCACATTCTAGTAGATGACATCATCCCCCTTGGTGAGGTGGCATTGCATGAGTTAAGAATGCTTATTTGTCAAATTTTCTATGGTGGATGAAAACACATAGTTAACCAAGGTAGTGGTGTAAGTACTTTTAAGTCATAAAGTAAAGTACTCATAATGATAGTCTTTTCATAAAATAATATTATTGTAATTTTCAAGTAAAGTACTCATAATGAATGTCTTTTCACACTTTCACATAAAATAATATTATTGTCATTTTCAAGTGAAGTACTCTTAATTCATAAAGAAAGTCCTTTCACATTTTTTTATAAAATAATATATTATCATTTTTATGTTTTTAATTTTAAATTATATATTCACTACATTCTATTTAATAACATAATGTCAAACTAATAAATAATAATAATAGATTTAATAAATAATAATAATAATAATAATAATGCAATGTGGATTATAATAATATTATTGACATTTTACATGTAAATAAATTCTCAATTAAATTACATTATTAAATTCATGAGAAAAGTACTAAATATAAAAAGTCAACATAAAATTTTAAAAAAAGCTCTTAAAAATGTTTTTTATTATTTAATTTCATTTGCAAGTTCAAGACAAATAAATGTTAAAGGACAATACATTTTTGGGAATTCACAATGAATCTTAGTCACATCAATGTAGACTTATTTTATTGATTTTATTTCTAGTGAATTTTAAAAAGTAACTCAACCATGGTTATTTATATTGTGCATAGAAAATAGTGTGGGAGGTGACTTGTCATATATACCTACCCCATAAAACCCCCAATTCATAATATTTTAATATATCTCATATTTTTGTAGTACATCTCTTAGGAGGCCCTTTTTTGACCTCAAAATCTCTCTAATGTTTGGTAAAGTAATCAACAGCCACGATAATGTGTTTGTGACTGCCGGCTGATGTGGGATTGCAATCCATGAAGACGATGGCCCATTTGCAAAATGGTCTAGTGGTGATGACCGGATGAAGGGGGGCAGGGGGGCAGGGGGGTTCTTTCTTTTGGGGGAAAAAGCTGACAGTTTTGGCAGTGTTTGGCTGCTATGATACAATCAGTGAATAATGATGGCCAAAAATAACCTAGGCGGATTACCTTTTGGGCTGTGGCCATTCCTAAAAAATGGCCACCACAGGCACCGCTATGACAGTCGTTAAGGACTTGTTCTGCTTCATCTTGGGAAAGGCAACATCATAAGATTGTGTCGACACCACATCAATAGAGGACATCATCCAAAAGGAGGTAACGGGGGGCATGGTGACAGATGCAACGGCGTCCATCACGGTCGATGTTGGGTCGAAACTTCTGTGTGCGGAGGTATACCAAAATGTCACCATACCAAGGGTCATCCGACGAGATGATGATAAAATGTTCGTCGATTAGATCAGTATGGATAGTTGGTGATGACAACGATGATGGTAAGTCCGTAATGAGTTGAGCGAGTGCTAATGCTTTGGTGCTCTTCGGGGTTTTAAAAGTTAGGTCATATTCTTATAAGATAATCACCCATTTGGAAACACGGCCTTGTAGAAGGCGACGATTCAAGAGATAGACCATTGGTTTGGAGTTTGCCACAACTGTGGTATGGCTAAGAAGAATGTAATGTCAAAGCTTTTGTACTGAAAAGACGACAGCGAGGGCCATTTTCTCTTCATGTGGGTAGCGCAGTGGTGGTCCTGACAAGGTCTGGATCACATAGTAAATGACGTGTTATTGTCGAGCGGAGTCTTCTTGGATGAGCACTCCAGAGACGGCGTAATTTGATGTCGAAATGTAAAGGGTAAAGTCTCTTGTGAAATTTGGTGGAGAAATCAATGGGGTGCTAGTAAGTGCTTTTTTCAGATCTGTGAAAGCTCCTTCTGCTTGGTTTTCCCATACGAAGCGGGTATGAAGATGTAGCAAACGGAGGAAACCGTGTACAGTGGTGGCACAGTCTGGGACAAAACAACGAAGGAAGTTGGACTTCCCCTGGAGGCTTTGAAGCTGTCTTAATGTACGTGGTGAGGGAAGGTCCACTATGGCTTGAACTTTTAGAGGGTCAACGGTGATCCCTTTTTCTGAAATGGCAAACCCCAACACGCATCCTGTTATAATGCAAAATACACATTTAAGTGGGTTCAAGTGGATTTTGTATTTGCGGCAACGCAAGAAAAATTGTCGAAGATATTCTAAGTGGTCAGATCGTTTCTTAGATCGGGTGGTGAGGTCGTCTAGATAAAATTTAATGATTTTATGCAAATCATGAAATCAATAAGTCATGGCTCGTTGGAAAGTGGCTCCTGCATTCTTCAGACCGAAAGGCATGACACGATAGGAAAAGGTGCCCCATGGGGTTGTAAAAGTGGTCTTGTATTGATCTTCTTTACGGATTTTGATTTGGTTATATGGGGTTGTAAAAATTGTTGCTTCGTTTTTCAACCAAGCATGTGCAAGGATGCACCTATTAACAAAGTAATAGCAGTTTCAAATGAAAAGTAAATAACAATTATAAATTTAATCTAACATTAACATAAACATGTGCAAATAAACAAGAACAAGATTAAGAACAATAAGCAAATGGATCTCTAGAAGAACAAGATAAAAAAAAAATAGATTTTTGTATTACCTCAAAGGTGAGGAGTTTGGTGTTGAGCAGCTCCAAGGTTGAGGTGCTCCAAGCTCCAATGGTCTCTTCTCCAAGATGCTGAAATGGAGTTCTTCAAACTCGAAATGAGAGATAATGGCTCTCAAAAGGAATTTGGTATCATAAGGATAGGATGAAATGTGGATGAAAAGTGAGGAGCCCCTATCACCTTTTTATAGTTTTTGGTGATGGGGAATACCATTATGGTTTTTTAGGAAACCAATGGTATTAACCAACATGGTTTAGGTCTCTTTTTCCCTCTTTTTCCTTTTTTGAATATTTTTAATATTTGTATTCCCTTTTGATATTTTTTGGAAATTTTGGACCCTTTTGAGGGTTTTTTGTGTTTTTTGAGGAAAAATATATATTTTGAGGGGAAAAAGGGTGTATGGTGGTCTTTTTGGTGACCTTTTGATGGTTTTAGAGGCTCAAATGGTGGAAAAAGTGGACAAATGGTTCATGTGAATAAGGGAATGAGCTAGTGAGCACGTTTTGGGTGTTAACAGTCGTTTCTGACAACTGGTTTGTATTTACACAGAGATTTCACTCTTATGATCAGCTCACAATACTTCATCAATTAAGAAGGGAAGATTCTTTTCCTTTTCCTAGCTTTTGATAAAATTTCATATAGTTTCTCTTTGTACATATGTTTTTGTTTTGAATAAATTTGAATCATCTAACAAGTGGTTTTGCAGTTTGATTACAAGAACCTTATCTCTGTAATCAGCTCATAAAAATATTATCTGAAAAAGGGAAGTGCTCTAAACATTCATCACACATCTTGATCCCCTTTCCTCCTGATTATTTTAAGAATTTAAAATTTACATTGAAAAATTAGGATTTTCTTGTATCATATTTTTCTACTTACTTAACATGATTCTTGCAGCTCTTCTAATAAGGCTTTCATATATCTTATGTCAGTGATCCTATCTTTATAAAGAGATTGATAATTAAAAGTTTTTCTCCATCTGAAGCCCAGAGGCTCTCAGTACATTTTAACCTTGTTCAGTTAGTAAGTAGACCAATATTTTTTGAACAACAATAGGAAGGGAACCTTGGGGATCTAACTTTTGAGAAACACCGTTGTAATCTTTTGAAGAAGGCAACTTGGACTAGAGAGGTCTTCTTTCTATTATCTTTTGGATCCATCCACTACACATTAATACAATCAACCATATGTATCTTTGATTTGACAAGACTTTTTATTTTGGTTTATATAAGAATGATTGTCTTCCAACCCATATATCATCCCATTCTGTAGCATGGTTTTCAGAGTTGCTCCCCCATCTACTCACTTTTAGGCAATTCATTGCCGAATATCTATAGAGGGTAGAAACACTGGGACAAGAGACTCTTATGCAAAAAGGGTTCAAGTGGTTAACCCGCCGGAGTACTGAATAGGCTTCTTGGCAGCGGGTACCGACCTATGGTATGACCAGGTAAACTTGATGGGGTACTAAATAGGATCAACTGATAGAGGGGAATATGCCTAGGGAAGACATCTTGTTTATCAAAAAAAAATAATGTCTAAAAAAAATAAAAAAATTATATGTTAAATTGTTGAAAGTCTAATCGGAAAGAAGTATGTATGGTTGAGCTAAGGAAATGAACTTCATCAATTGGCCAAGGGAGAATAGTTTCAATATTGTATTAAGACCGGTTACCTTACCTTCATGAGATTAAACATCTCTTATCTTTCCAGGTGGGGCCATATACTTAAGATTTCCAGGGACCTGAATGTGAAATTCGATAGGATTGTTCTATGTACTGTGATTCTGGGGCTCTTGGGAAATTTGACTAAGTTCCTATGAGCAGCTTTGGCGAGGAAAACTGATTAATTTTGATATTCTCTTAATTTTATACAAGGGTCATTGTAATTTTATCTGAAAAAATCTTTGATGAAGAAAGGCATATTTTCTTTTGTACAAACTGAAATATATTGAATGACTATCTGTATGGATCATTTTTACAGCTAGTTAATTTTTCCTTTTTGTATAATAACATCAACATACTAGAGTTCTTTGTTAAACTGCTAATTGGAAATATGTGAATATCAATCAGTTTTATTTGATAGATTGAGGACATGCCATATTTTTGGTTTGGGGGAGGATCAGAATTGTCGTTATTTTCTGATTATTTATAAAAAGTTCATTTATCTTTGATAAAATGATATATGTTTCAGGAATAATGCAAGTAGCGGAAGAAAGACTGTTCTGATCCACGTTAACTAAAGGAAGAACGTGACTGAAGTTTCAAAAAAGCAGGTTTACATCGTCCTTTTGTGTGCTAGCAGCCTCAGAAATTCTCTGCATAATCAGCAGCAGTCAGATCCAACAAAGCACATCTTATACAGATAAAAGGTCTGTATGAAGGGTCAAATGACGATCCGAATGAAGTGATGAATGAAGCGAATGAATGAGATGTCGAATGAAGTGTCAAATGATGATCCAAATGAAACCATAAATTTATAACAACATGATCAAGTATGCTAAGGTATCTGATTTTTGAATTTTGATTATAAACAAGAAACCTAACCATATCAGGAAATATCAAATGTCATCTCTGCACATGATCTCATTCTTCAACTCATCTCGACTTCACCAAACGAATCGACTAATCTTGCATCAATGCGATTTTTAGAATTTTTGACTATCATATGTTTTTAATTCTTCATTAAGTTATATGTAAAAATCATCATGTGAGCTGTCATGTTATTAATCAAGGTCATCAGGATTTTTCAATACAGCATATGATCTTTGTAAAAACTATATAAAGACGTCTCAGGTTGAGAAACGCGGCAATATACAAAAGGAAAGATATAGAAAAAGACGACGTGTAACTTTGCCTCAGTTTAATAGAAAGACTTTGTTTCAATTGTTGATGATCATTTTCGTTTTATTGCACTTTCATAGTTGTCTTAGATTATAGTTTGATTTGCAGTAGAGGTAGCGTAAGAACATCTTGTTTTCTGCTGTAGGTTTTGATTACAAGTTAATATTGATTTCAGTCATTTAAGTTCTTTTCTTGTACTTAGTTTAGTTTGTTTTTCTTGTAGTTAATGTTTCATAAACTAGTTTGAATTATTGATAGGTATCATTTGATGTTGATAGGCATGTGCATGAGTTAGACAAACATTTCATGTTTTAATTCCAAGTAGTCATTAGAGATTAAATAACTTAGGATTTGTACTTTTGTTAATCAGCATTTCATTTCAAGTACTGTAGAAATTTTTTAATTATCATTTGCTTATGGATAAAGAATAGATTACAATGTTTAAAATCACTTGTAATTGGTCACTTTTAGCTTGCATCTCTTTGTAGAGGTTAAATTAGATTTACTTCCGTTTTGTTTCTCTATCGCATTTGAAAGTCATTTTGATACATTCCCTCAAATTGCTCAAGGAGAATGGAATTAGGTAGCTTAGCTTAGTCTTGAGTATTTGTTAAATACATGAGTAGTTTAACTGTTGAATTTACTAGGTTCATTAAGTAATTGTATTCTTACTCAAGATAGTATAGTTTCTTGTCTTTTTATAGTTAGTTGTAAACTGAATCACTTCATATATAGGTTTCTAAACTTGTTCATAGTCATTACATGGTAGCTAGTCTTTCTAATTCCTAGATTAGAGTTTGAATAATTGATCAGTAGTTTCCATTTTCATAAGAGTAGTTTGCTTTTGATCAAGTCTTGTTTCCTAGAATAGTATTGTTTTTATCTTTTCAATTATTGTTCATAGAGTAGAGTAGTATAGATTGATACTATTCTGATCTATTGGTTTGGTTAGGTCTAATCAGCTTAGTAGTTGTATTTCTTAAGTTTGACTCAGTTTTTCATTTTGAAAGATCTTTCGATCTTTTCATTATTAAACATTTCTAATGTCGGTTGAGCCAATATCTTAGGTATCCTTCTACCTCATCATATACTTTTCCACAACTCTAAGATTACCAACCCTGGTCGATAATTATTCATTTGGTGAATTCATTAAGACAATAAAACACCCAACACTGCACAACCTCTTGTCGTGGTGACATCTGTCATGATCCCAACCACCTTCATAACTTCCTTACCAACCCCAAATGACTACCAAGTACTCGCCTTGACTTCTGAGCATCTCTAACATTGCTACAGTATTCAGCCCCATCTCCTGCGTCGACCATACTACCTTCCGTCACCCTTTGACTTACCCGTCGACTTCACTTCGCTTCTAAGGCTTCTCTAGTCTGCCCCTTCCTCCACGCTTGGCTTCCGCCCAAAACGCGTCAGTGTCGCAATTCAACAACATGTCGACCTTCGACGCCTCCATTGCAACCTTGTCATTTGTCGACCTCCAACATGTCAACTATCGACCTTTCGCTCCTTCTGTCAACCACATATCGAAAGCTTCTGCATGACTTATTGGATTCGACAGCCAATCTTCCTTCACACCAGTGGTCGTCGACACTCCCCCTGGTCGACTCCTCCTATCAATCATCTTCGACTATTTCTCCTAGGCCCCGATGCCCCTGCATCAGACTCCCTAGGTGAAAAAGAACTCGACTGCTCTGTCAGTATACTAAACTCTTCTTTGAAAATCCATGTCACCTCCTGCAACTCATCATCTTTCCATCACACTAAGTACTCTTTCCTTCACAAACTACGCGTGTGACCAACTTCATGTTCCTCTAACACTTCGGTGATTTCCTCTTTGTGTCGATCTAGAATTTGCATTGTCCATTCGATGTTGGACACTTCTGCGCTACTGCTGGTTGAACCTTCTTCAAACTTGTACATATCTGAGACATTGAACATTGGTGAAATGCTCAAGTCCTTCGGCAACTCCAACACATAAGCATTTTTTGAAATATTTTTCAGAATCTTACATGGTCCAATCTTTTTCAACTTCATCTTGTTATACATTCCTGTCGAAAACCTCTCCTTTCACAAATGTGCATAGACTAAGTCTCCTTCGCTAAATGGTTGTAGCCTCTTCTTCCTGTTGGCTCTCAGCTTGTATGTCATGTTACTCTTTTCAATGCGCTTTCATACATATCCATGCACTTCTTGCATTTGCTATGTGGATGATTATGCATCCGCGCTTTTCCTGATTTCTGTCGGTAACTCGACCAAATACACCACTCCAAGTGGGCTTTGTCCTTGAACAATATGGAATGGGCTCAAACCTATCGACCGATTCACATAATTGTTGTACACTAAATCTGCTTGCGCTAACACGTTCTCCCACTGATTAGGTCTGTCGGTTGTCAAACATCTCAGAAGGTTTCCCAAACTTTTGTTCACCACCTCGGTCTATCCGTCTGTCTGCAGATGATATGTTGAGTTAAACTGAAACTTCATGTCCAGTTTATTCCATAGGGTTCTCCATAAATGTCCCATAAACTTGGTATCTATGTCCAACGTTATACTCTTTGGAAACCCATGCAATCTGATTATCTCCTTGAATAATAGTACAACAATGCTTGTGGCATCACTTGTCTTCTGACACTGAATAAAGTGTGCCATATTCAAAAATATTTCGACTACAACAAAGATTGAGTTGCTTCCCTACTGTGTCTACGACAGTACTATCAGAAAATCCATGCTCAGGTGTTCCCATGGGGTATTCGGCACTGGTAATGGCGTATACAACCCTGTATTCTGACTTCTTCCTTTTTCCAAGTGGAAAACTCGACACTGTCGTACCCACTTACCGACACCTGTCTTCATTCCTATCCAATAATACTTTTCTTTGACCAATGCCTTGGTCTTGTTGATGCAAAAATGACCTACTAATCCTCCGTTCTGCAGTTCGCGAATTAGGTTCTCTCTTATGGATCCTCTGGGAATACACAACTGATGTCCCCTGAATAGGCATCCCTCTTGGATGAAATAATCCAAGTATGGATTTTTTTTGACACTCCACGGTTCGCTACTTGCATTCCATGCTTTCACAAAATCCTCATGGATCGCATACTCTGCCTTCACCGACTCTATTCCTGTTGCCTAAACTGTCATTATGTTCAGCGATGCAACTCTATGACTCAGTGCGTCATAAACCTTGTTCGACTTCCCCGACTTATGTCGTAACATGAAGGTATATCCCTGCAAGAACTCAAGCCATTTCATGTGTCGCTGATTCAACTTCGACCGAGTGTTAAAGTACCTCAGTGCTTGGTGATCTATGTACAACACAAATTCCTTGGGAAACAAATAATGCCTCCACTTCTTCAATGCTTGGACAATAACATAGAATTCTTGGTCATAGACCGAATATTTCTGTTTCGCATCATCCAAATTTTCACTAAAGAATGAAATTGGTTGGCCCTCCTGGCTCAACATTGCTCCAATTGCCATTCCACTCGCATTGCAATCGACTTGGAAATTTTTTTCAAAATCTGGGAGTGGTAACACTAGGCTCTTAGTCACCTTTTCCTTCAAGTTGTCAAAATGTTTATGGGCAGCTTCTGTCCACTTGAACTCCCTTTTCTTCATGCACTCTATCAAAGGTTCACAAATCTAACTGAATCCTCTTATGAACTTCCCGTAGAAACTAGCAAGTCCATGGAAACTTCGCACTCCAGTCGCGCTCGTCGGTTCTGGCCACTCCAATATAGCCTTCACCTTTTTTGGGTCCATCACTAACCCTATACCCGATATTACAAATCCCAAGTACACCAGCTCTTCCTTCATGAAGAAGCATTTTTGCAGGTTCACCATCAGTTTCTCTTCCTGCAGCTTTCGCAATACTTACCGAATGTGCTCCAAGTGCTCTGTCTTGGTTCGACTGAAAATCAGAATGTCATATAGGTACACTATGACAAACTTTCCCAAAAATGGCTTCAATACCTCGTTCATCAACCGCATGAATGTACTGGGTTCATTAGTCAATCCAAATGGCATGACTAACCACTCATACAGCCCTTCCTTCATCTTAAAGGTTGTTTTCCATTCATCTCCATCTCTAACCCGAATCTGGTGATAACCTCTCTTCAGGTCGATCTTTGTGAAGTATCTCTCTCCACTCAAGAAATCCATCAAGTCATCCATTCTCTACAATGGAAACCGATACTTGATTGTGATCTTGTTGATGGCTCTAGAGTCTATACAGATCCTCCATTATCCACCTTTCTTTGGTGTTATATTGTTGGTACCGCGCAAGGGCTCAGACTTTCCCTGATCAATCCCCTGTCCAACAGCTCCTGGACCTGTCGATTGAGTTCCCGACCCTCTGCCGGAGTCATTCTGTGAGGTGCCTTGTTTGGAAAAATTGATCTTGGAATCAAGTCGATCTAATGGGATATGCTTCTCATCGGTGGCAATCCCGTTGGGGCTTCGTCGACTAATATGCTCCTGAATTCGTCGAGCATCTTTTCAACTTCGACCGAAATCCTCTCCATTGTCGACCTCTCGACATGTGGTCCCTTCGGAATGATGGTGAAACATCCTAACTTCTTCTCCTCCTCTGCAAGGATGAGTACATTAGCACATTAGCACTCGCTTCTCCCAATAGTTGCACTCCCCCTGCTTGCAGTCGGCTCGATCCTCCTGCTTCGACTTCAGAGTCCTCCGCGTGCCATTTTTCCACATTGTGACTATGTTGGCTCGACCATCATAGATAATATTGCCATGGTCTCCCTAACAATAGATGACATGCGTACATTGGGATTACATCGCACAGTACACTGTCTTCAAGTTTCTCGACCTTAAAGTTTATCAGGCATTGTCTGGTTACCTTGACATGATGTCCTTTCTGCAACCAAAATATCTTGTATGGGTGTGGGTGTTCTTGACATCTCAAACCCAACTTGTCAATGACCTCTGTCGACACAAGATTCTCTGTACTGCCACCATCAACTATGATCTTACAATACCTCTCACCAATCCACACTCCGATTAGAAAGATAGCCTTTCGTTGTGCTAGCTCTTTCTTGTCGTGTCAGTCATCCTAAACCAACGTCCTCCTAGCTGTCATGGTTCGAATTTTTCTTTTCCCATCCTCACTGCTGTTGGATTTTGACTCCGCCCTCTCGTCGACTTGCTCATCTCTTCGACGTCTGGGTTTTGACTCCTCTGCAATGTGTAGGTTCTCTGGGCACACATATGCCTTGTGTCCAACTCCTCGACACTTATAAAATATTATGGCTGGTCTATCAGCTGGACCACTTCTACCAAATGCACCTCGACCGCAATTCTCATGACCATCGCATCTATTTTCCTGCATCTTCTCCTTAGTCGATGTCCCTTCTACATGGCGGTTTTCTTCAACGGATTCTCTCCTAGTTCCACTACTTTATCCTTTCACAGAAATAGTATTTGTACCATTGTTAACACCCAAAAAGTGCTCACTAGCTCATTTTCCTATTCACATGACCCATTTGTCCACTTTTCCACCATCTGAGCCTCTGAAACCAACAAAAGGTCACCAAAAGACCTTAGTACACCCCTTTTTCCATTAAAAAAGATTATTTTTCCAAGAAAATCATAAAAAACCCTCAAAAAGGGTCCAAATTCCCAAAAAATATTAAAAAGGGAATTAAAATATTATTTTTATTCAAAAAAGGAAAAAGGAGGGAAAAGGACCTAAACCATGTTGGTCAATACCATTTGGTTTCCACAAAACCACAAATGGTATTTCCCACCACCAAAACCTATAAAAAGGTGGTAGGGGCTCCTCATTTCACATCCATCCATTATCTCATCCTTATGCTGCTGAAATCTCCCCTGAGCATTTTAGCCATTGCAAACCACATTGGAGAAGAGACCATTGGAGATTGGAAGTTGCTCATCCTTGGAGCTATTCAACCTCACCATTAGAGGTATTGATTCCGCAAGCACTTGCTTGCCCCATTCTTTCAATACAAATTCTTTATTTTATATGTTCTTGTTCTTGATCTTAAATTATTTTTGTTATTTGCTTAATATCTTTGCTTAGATCCATGAATAGTCTTGTTTAATTAGTTTATTGTTATTTATTTACATTGAAACTGCTGCTACTAGTTAGCAGGTGCCCATAGCACTAAGCCTGGTTGCAAAACCGGGCCAACAACCATGACCAGTCATCCTTCCTCTAGTCGATGCGGATTTCCTTGACAGTTTCTCTTCTGCCTTCAGAGCTAACTAGTAGGCTTCACCAACCGCTCTGAACGTTAACAGGATCCACTCATCCTATAAGGAATACTTCAATTCATTCACATATCTAGCGACAGCTTCTTCTCCTTCGTCGGTTTGTCCGGACCGAATCGACAGTCTATAGAACTCTTTCGTGTACTCCTTCACGGTCATCTATTTCTTTCGAAAGTTTTGCAACTTCCGGAACAAGGAAATCACATAGTCACCTGGAAAGAACTTCCCCTTCAGCTTGGTGACTATCCTATCCCAAGACTTGATATTTTCCTTGTATTTCTTGACTCTGTCAGCCTGTACATTGTCACACCACAATGAGGCCTGACCCTTCAACCTCATACATGCAGTTTTAACCCACTTGGGATCCTCAATCTGCTCTATGTTGAAGTATTTCTCCATCTCTCTGAACCAGTCGATCAAGTCTTCTGGATCCATACTTCCTGAGTAGGTATGTACATCTATCTTCGTCCGACCTCTCATCTCCGTCAGAAACTTGATGAATCTATCTTCTAGTTCCTCAACTGCCTCTTCCCGTGCATCCACTCATTCGACTTCCTCGTGCATCAGGAATGCATCCACGTCTTTGGATTTCCTTGATTGCAGCGACTTCACTAGTCAGACTTGGCATTGTTCGCATGCACTCATCGAACATTTCACAATCAACTATGACTGCAACACCACACGCTCTTCGTCCAGTACCTCAGAAATTAACGCCTCTGTGAGCCATTTTCAATCGTAGCTGAAACTCCCACTCGTCCAATCACAACCGAACTTTCACAAGTCGTGCACAACTCTAACCAACCATAGCTGGAGTTGTTCAATGCACTCAACACTGGATTCACTTCCAGCTCTGATACCAACTGGCGCAAGGTGGGGCCGATGGACCTTCTTGCTTAACAATAACACATGACACACATGACGTTCACACAAACTGGATGTAAACAGGATGCCAGAAGTTGGCTTCTATTACTTCAAATCAATTACAATGTGAATTACAAATAAAGTGAACTAATCTAGTCAGCCTTAGCCGGATACAATATACAGAATTAAATGTGTGCTCTCTCTGTGTGTGATCTTCTGCCCTCTCACGGGCTCTGTTGAATGCAAGCGCTCATTGAGCTATGGATCCGATCTCTATTGTTCTCGATCCTCCGATGATCAAACTGAACTCACACGAACTGACTTCCTTTGTGCCTGTGCACTGGTCTTCTACTACTGCTCCGCTGCTTCTCATCCCGAGGTCCACTACATTGCCTGAGACACTCTTCCTCTACCCGTCGAATCCTCCAGATCCTACAAACCTGCAATTGTTAGCACCCCCTGCCATGTTGCACAACCTCTTCCCATGGTGACATCTATCATGATCCCAACCACCTTCATAATTGCTCATAAATTTCTTAGTAACCCCAAACAGCTACCAAGTACTCGCCTTGACTTCTGAACATCTCTGACACTGCTACAGTAGTTTCCCCATCTCCTGCATCAACCAGACTACCTTCTGTCACCCTTCAACTTACCCATTGACTTCACTTTTCTTCTAACGCTTCGCCAGACCGCCCATTCCTCCATGCTTGGATTCCACCCAAAACCCATCGATGTCGTGATTCAACAACATGTCGACCTTCAACGCCTCTGCTGCAACCCTGTCATTTTTCAACCTCCAACATGTCAACTATCGACCTTTCGCTCCTTCTATTGACCACATATCGACAGCTTTTGCATGACTTATTAGATTCGACAGCCAATCTTCCTTCGCACCAGTGGTTTTTAGCACACCCCCTGGTCAACTCCTCCTGTCGATCATCTTCGATTGTTTCTCCTAAGCCCCGATGCCCCTGCATCAATTGTTTATCAAGGTGAACTCTGATGAGCTACACGATGGCTTCAATGATCTCAACAACACCTCCAATGCTATGAGCAATATTTCCCCAATTATACCAATGGTACCCAATCCCCCTAAGCAGAATCATTGGATGATCGAATGCCCAAACAACCGAATGGTGATTCCCCTTACAATTTAATTTTCCACATGATATATGCTTTCCATGATCATGACAAGTGGCATGCTGTGAATCCTACTTAAGACACCCCTTAATCCCCAATTAGGTTAGGGATTATACAAGGTTAAATAATAAGACAAATAATTATGATGACTAGGTGACTAGTGTCATCCCCTAGACCTCCCTTACACTCTCCCTCTCGTGGAATCATAGTCCCCTATTCTTGTTTCATCCTTCTTTCCCCTAACACCTAGTAGGGGTTCTTTTATTAATAGAATCAAAGTGATATTTACAATACCCTTGGTCATCCAGACCATAACATCAGGCTTCTAGTCTCATCATCACGTACAAATTACATATTTACATTCTATGGTCAAAACAAGGTGTTACAATGCAAGCCCTACATTGACTCTCAAAGAAAAATCATTGAACAAAGAAAACCTCATTATTGATGTGTATATTTACAAAAACCATTGCAATTTTGGCTCTAATTTATTGCCTCACTACCTATAATAAATCCATATGAGAGGATATGGAAATGGCCTTTCCAAAGCAACAAATATTTGCATGAATAGGCCTCCATGGCATTATTAATGATTTTATCCAAATATTTCCCATCCTTTTGAGGGCCTCCTGTATTTGATGCAGCCATGGAAGCAAATATATTTTTCAAAAAAAAAAAAATCCTATGAATTCTATGTATTCACCCTCGAGAAGAGAAGCCACTTGAATAAGGTGTAAGGCTTTGAACAACCCTTGTCCAGAATTTGAATGGTCCCTATCCAAGAATCATCTTAGTGAGGGATGGGAAACGCTTGCATGTTCTCTTCCTAACTATGCCGACGTGATAGATCATGATTGATTTTTCAATGACAAATGGATGGCTTAGTGATTAATAGACATGCGAGAAATGGATGGTTATTATGATTTGAAGTGTCATCTGTTAAGTGATTATCGGGAAGAAAAATTCCTACAGTGTAATAAAACATAAAATCATAATATAACCTAAATCAAAAAACTTTATTGATGTCTGTGTCTAGCATCTACTTGACCATTATTATTCTAACATTTAGTTTAACATTCCTTAGAAGCTAAACAAAGAGGAAATCAAAAAAATAAGGGCTCGTGCTTTATGGTTGTCATGTTATTCCTTCGTCCCCCTCCCCCCCACCTTGTTTGTTTATCTAAGAAATCATAGGTCCAATAACGAAGAGTAGGCAGGAGGAAGGATATCTAGAAATGTTTTAGGGTGCTCTGTATTATGCTAAGAATATTCTAGTAAACAAGTATATTGTTTTTAATGGAATCAGGTTCATCAAACTAACAACAGACACTCTATGGATTAAGGAATATTATAAATATTTATTTAGTTCAAATTCAATCATGTATCATTGCTGGAAAAGAATATATACCAAACACAATGGATGGACACTCACAACTTATCAATTAAATCAAAGCAGTTATAGCTAATCCCTATAACAAATAATAACAAACACAAAAAAAAATTATTAAAAAAAGGCAAGAAATTAAAAAAAAGGTTAAAACAAATTAAACAACTAAACTAACATTATCATTATATATATATAGCTGAAAAATATCTTTCCTAGGTTTAACTAGCTCAAGTTCAAGGGGTTCTTTGAAACACTTTCTTCTCCCATAGGCACCTAGTAATAAAAACCTAGGGATTTAATACCAATATGTAGAAGTGTTACCTAGCATGGTGGGCTAGGAGGGTGTTACCTACTAAATAATGTATATTTGTTTCTTTTAATTCAATCAAGTAACTCAATCATAGCTAGGAAATTAAGTACATCAACCATATCTAAGTAATCAAATAGATTAACAATCAAATAAAACTATAACCAAGCAATCATTAACTACCTACAACATTTTCCTTATCGGTGACCAGACCTTGATCCCAACCAATTCTCAACAAACATTATGCCAATAAATGAAGAAATATTTCCCAAGATTCGATTTTACACACAATTAATGCAACCACTTGCACCAAATGTTACCCCTTGAGCAAGGGTCAATCTTTAAGGAGGTCTAGGATAGACTAAGTACTCAATAATATTACTCACTCAACCTAAAATTTCAAATCCAATTAATTAGACACAACATGGTGGATAGACTCCTAGACTTACAACAATCCCATACCCATCAATGTTATGGTATGCAATATCATCCACTCTAGCTCCTAATGAATACCCTTGATTGGTCAAGGAACACCTCCATTTGTGGATAGTTTTTGCAAGGACTTGATTGACCATTCTAGCTCTTGATAAATACCCCATTTGGCCAGATACCATTTGCAATAGTGGCATCCCAAGGTCCCAAAGAATCAAGTGTCAATATCAATTAGAATTAGTACCCTAGTTGGTTGGGTACACTCTTAGCATCATCAAACCACTACTCCCACAAATTTGCAACCAAAATAGTTATCTTTCTCAAGGCATAAATTCTCTATGATCCATCTATATCTAGTGCCCTCGCATATGGAAAGTATTTGTTTTCTATTTTCTCAAAGGAGAACGGCACTCTCACCCCCCTCCCTAATGTCTCTTGGCTTTCGCATTCCACTTTACTTGATTATACATGGGAAGAAATTAAGCTTAGTATCATAAATACAAGAGTCTCAAAATGAGTAAACGGTGATATATCATTCATCCCCTTTAATATTTTTACTTCAAATTAATTAAGAAAGTATTTTCAAGACACTTTTCCCCTTCTCGTGTGTTTGGTTTAAGCTTTAACAACAAATATACTAAAACATATATCAAGCAAGGGACACTAGGAGTTTGCACTCAAGAAACTCCTAAAGGGGAAATTCTATTCAATCATTTCATTCTTATGCATGTTTCTATTGTACAATAGGTCCCTTTATATAATTTTAGGTGATGATAACAAATATGTCATAATAAGATATTTAGTTCAACCATATGCATAATTGTCTTTCATAATATCTCCATGAATCTCTCCATTGATCTCCATCTCTAACTTCTTTATTTTCTACTCACCATCGCTTCATAGGTCGACTTATGTATAGTCTACTTCAACACATAATACACTTTCATTTTAGGCTAATTTAACCCTTTTACAAACATAGGGTTGTAACCATTTCCTTTTCCATCATCAAAACAACATTATCAAGAAGGATCATCAAACTAATTAGGAATTTCATTTTTTCTAGATTCATTTTAGTGGCTTTTGCATTTCAATTTTTTATCACAATATTATTTTCAGTACTTTTCTTACATTGCTTGCTTGTTTTCTATTCATTACCCTAACTCATTCTACATTCCGTTTTCTTGCTTCTTTCTTCTATGTCTTTATCTCTTTTCTCTTTAATATTCCCTTACCTCCTTTCTTTTTTTCATGCCTAAGAGTCTATCTTCATTGTCTATCTTATTTTGCTTTATTTTGTTGTCTTTATTTTTTGCTTTTTTTTTGCTATCTTCTTTAACTTTCTTCAATTAAATTAATTGCATGTGATTTTATTGTTGGAGTGTGCAAAATGCCCAACAAGATAACCTATGACAATGAATTGACAAATTTAATTGATGCATTATTACCATGATTTTACATCACTTAAACTTGACTTAATGATGAATTTAAACTTGGGGTGTCAAGTAATATCGATCATGCACCCCTAATGTTTATTCATGAATGTTCCCTAGGATTCAATGAGGAAATACTTTGAACTCATATTCCTATGTTTATGATTAATGGGATAGGCCCACATGCCCATTGCAAACAATCTAGCCACTTTAAAACTTTGGAGATTCTCTCACCTTTACAATTAATGTGGACCCCTTACTTTATACCAATACACCCATACTTTGATGGTGATTGTTACCAGGAAAACTACAGAGCTAGTTCCCAGTAAGCAAATATAATAAATGTGACCCAATGTCACCTCAATCACAATTCTAACTTCTTTGGAGTGTCGTAACCTCCAAGGGTAAGGACACTTTTGATGTTCTGTAGGACATTGATGCAACAAAGGCTATATTCTCTATGCAATTGTTAGTTTTGACCAGTTCCTTATGGAGTCAATTTGAGAGTGCGGAATGAATTCAAAGTGTTTCTAGCTATATCAATCCCATGAAATGAGTGATGAGAAAAATAGACAACCAATAATGTTTTGATATAAGAGATAGATCATTCATAAATAACACAACCATCCAAGTATTAAAGCCAATATACTAACACCATCAAAGTACAAAAGACCATCACCCAACAACTAGTATGCAAGTAGGTATTATTAATAAAAGGTGATCAATGAAGGACTCTTAAATAAGTACGGTATATCCTATCCAAAGATATTCAATGAAAGAAAATATTAAACAAAACCCAATATGCAAATACTTTGTGTCACAACACCCTGTATTAGGTTTCTTATGAAGGTATATCCAAAATCTAACTGTTATGAGGCGCTCTCCAAGGCCGGAGAGCAAACCTGGGACTTACTGAACAAAGACATCATGCAACTACGGGCTGAATTCTCTGAACATATGGATGAATTAAAAGATGAGACGCGCACTGGCTTTAAAGACATGGCGAACACTCATGGTAATTTTGGGCACCGTATCGCAGCACTGGAAGCCCAAGTCTCCAATCTGGAGGATAAGCTGGAAAAATGATGACAGAACCTGCTGCACAATACGCCTCTCTTCTCTGGTATAGCTAAATAAAGTCTGGCATATGGGAGTAGTTGAGCCCTGCCTTGTTTTGAGCGATCTCTGTAAGCTCGATGAACTACTACAGAGGTGTATTGTATCTGAAATTTCTATGTAATAGCTTTCGGTAGCTAAAATACCGGCACTAATATACTTCCCACATGTTCTTGTCAAAAAAAAAACAATAGTCAAGATGTCATTGAAATTTCACTAAAACAAATTGCACTTGCATATCAAAGATAGTCTTGAAATCACTAGTGTTTAGCATTCAATGGAGACAAACATACCCAGTTAATTGTAATGTAGAGATCTCAAAAAAGTCACTAAAATATATCAGGTCTGTAGTGAAAGGTATTTTAGAATAACATTAATGCTAAAGTAGATAACCTTGTCAATAAGCAACCTTATAACACCAACAATGGAAAATATAACCACCAGTGTATCAACAAGTCCCCACAATCATCAAATTAAAAGATATGTTCAGAATGATAACGTTTAATACTGTGGAATTTCCAATCTATCATTAAGAACAAGTTTGTGATACCATGTTGTATGTAAATCTCAGATTTTCAGTTACAGAGTAAAATTTAGACCTCAGTAAGGTATAGCAGTAGGATTTTCAATTTGCAATATATGTAAGCTAATTGGGGAATGAAATATCAAAACCAAGATTATCATTCACTTTATGCCAAGTCAATTTTACCATAAGCATCAATGTTTCCAATATTACATAAATAGAAATATGGATTACTTTGGTAAGATGGCAGCATTAAAATCAATAAATACTAAAGTAAACAAATTAACCTTTACTTTTTTGTGTATGTGTGCAGGTAGGAGCAGCAAGGTGGCAGCCAGCAAGGTCTGCAATTTTATTGCAGATGTGTTGTAGGGATGAAGGTAGCGAAGGATAAAGGAGGCAAGGCGAGGCGAGGTGTAGGAATGATGGAGTGAAGGTCTAAGGAAGAATGGTAGAGGGAGGCAAGTAGGACAAAGAGGAGGGTGAAGGTAGGAATGGTGAGAAGAAAGGGATGCAAAGTGTAGGAGGAGAGGGAGCAAGGAAGAAATGAGGAAGAGCGAGAGTGTGGATGGATAGGAAAGGGGAGACCAAGCTTGTAGGAGGGAAGAGAGAAGGAAAGGGAAGAGAGAGAAAGGATGCCGCAAAGGGTCAAGTTCTCTGTAGTTAGGTTCGCATAGAAAATTAGGGCTTTTTAGATTTTCTGAAATTGATTATTTACCAAATAACATAAAATATTAAACGTAAATTACAAAAAGAAAACAAACATCTAAGGTAATAATAATATGTATAATAAAATAAAAAAAACTTGGAAATAACGATTAAAGAGAGCAACCTAGGGTTTTTAGAGACTCTACCCTAACCCTAGGGCATCAAGGAGGATGGCCCTCCTCTTCAGATGGCACTTGCCAAGTTTGGAAAACCAAGGTTTTCTCCAACAACTACAAAATTTGGTTGAAGAAACCTTAGTTAAGACAAACTTTGGAGACCTAAAGCTCAAGTTTGACAATGCTAGGGTAACTAAAGGTTGAAAAAGACTTAGCTAGGGCAAAATGCAGCATTAATGGCTACCATTCAACCTTATACAAGCACACATACAACATTTAACAAAGAAATATCAAGAAAATAAACTTAGATACCTCCTTGTGCATGTGTCAATAAAACAACTCCTATCATCACCTTAGAAAAGAACAAGAGCAAAGATACCTCAAATATTTGTCCCCAAACTAGCAAGTTAATCTATCCTCAAGAGATGTGCATCACTCCATGAGCCCAAGTAGGGTAAAAATCAGAAATAAATTTTTTATTCCATAAGATATTTTTTTTAAATGAAGTGGGGAAAATTTTATTTATACCTTTTCACACTCACTTTACAAAAATAAATAAAATCCATGCCGACATGCCTTTTTAAATGTCAATTTGAAACTATAAAATTTCAACTTAAAATTAAAACAACAATAATATAAAATAATCAAAACTGTGGGTAATTTGGGGTATTTTCCCCAGTCTTTACCCACATATGACTAAAATGACTAAAAATGAGCAAATCAGCCTGTTCTGAAGGCTAGACTGCAGAAGAGGGGTCATCATGCCCCATCTAACCCCAACAGTAGTGAAAATACCTCAATTCCCCCCTACTCAAGCATAACAGTCTGGCCTCAAGGACGATGTCATCATCAAAGGAGGACCCCAGAGAGAGGGCGTTAATGAACTGGAGGGCCAGGAGGGTGTGTAAAGTGATCTGGAGGATAGATAGGTGCCCCAGTGTTGAAACATCTGCTGTTGGAATGATGAATCAAGGTTGGGGTCATGTGACCTAGTGATCCACCCCTGGAATCCCTGGACACCAACATCAGGGCTTCAAGCCCTTTCATGAGGCATTCATCAATTCCACTAAGCCATATTACTTCCAAGGGAGAAACCCGGGGTTCAGTCCATAAACCCTACTCAGAAAATGATGGCTAAACACCCATCCTGATCAGAAAAATTACCCCTCTCCCTGGGGAACCTATGTAGGTGCGCTGGTACTAGTACCACGTAACACTGGATCCAACTGCGGAACGAGTACTCCTCCTGAGGGTTCTCAAGAATCCATGAATCATCTAGGTGCTTATAAATGTTGATGTATATGTAACTTCCGAATGTATTTCATCTATGTATTTCATATATATTTATTGTACCCTTATCAGAGATGTGTTATTCCTCTATAAGGAAGTGTCGTCATGTGGATTGACAGGTGTCGCAAGTGTGTGTACTTGCTGATGGGTTATTAGACCACCATGTGTGGGGTCGGCCCTGAAATATATATTATATTGTGGATGTATCTAGATATACAAGTCGGCCCCATAGTGTAACTGGGCAAACAGGTTAAGTATAAATAGAGATCGGGAGATCTCTATTTGGATCATTGGGAAAGTCACACTTCTCTCACTCAAAAAGTGGCGCACTAGTGAGGAGGAGGATCATCTACTCTAGGAGACTATCTCAAGTGTATTTTGGTTGTACTTTGGTTGAGCCATTTCTCTCTCTATCTCTGAGGAAGTTGTGGGGTTTTTCACCTTAGGGTTTTCCCCACGGAAACTCTGTGTCTCTTGTCTCTCATGATTTTGATTCTTCTGATGCTTGTCATGATTATTGTGATTGTTATGCATTGATATACTGTATGTGTTATTCTCTCAGTAAAGATCCAATAGTATTGTGAATTAATGCTCAAAATTTAACATGGTATCAGAGCTAACCTAAGAAGAAGACATTTTGCAGTGACGAAAACTTGAGTTTCTTGTTTATTCGGTTTCTCTCCACAAATTTTGGAAAAGCAGTATATTAGATTGACTCTACTCATCAAGGTCAATCTATCTGTCCAATCAAAATTCAATTCTGATCATTTTTAGATTTGACCCTAAAAATTAGGGTTTCCACAAAAATAGGCATTTCTGGAATCTGAAGACATAGTTGGAAGCTCCTTGCAAAAATTGAAGTTTAGAGCTTTGGATCTAGATTTTTGGCTGGGTAGATCTTCGGAAAACGCAAACCCTAATTCAGGGCTCTCCCTAGTGAACCTGGGAGGACAAAACAGAAAATCTAAAGGGTAAAACTTTGCTGATCTCAAATTCTGAATGCACCAGGCTGATCAGCTCATCAAGGCACATATTTCTATCCTTTCAAAAAGTTGAAATTCACATTTTGAATTTTTAGGGTTTTTTCGACAAACCCTAATCCAGGACTAGATCCAGTTTTCAGCATTTCAAGTGGTAAGACCTAAATCTTTTCTATTTCCATTTGAAGTACTCTTTAAGATGTCTCACCACACCAAGCTTGAGGATAAGCTTGAAGGGGCTGATAACTTTCAAGCTTGGAAGTATAGGATTGGGTTAATCCTAGAAGAGAATGAGTTGGACTCATATATAAAAGAAGACATCCCTATCTCAGAGGATGAAGAGGCCAAGGTATTGCATAAGAAGAACTTGGTAAAGGCAAAGAGAATAATTGTTAATTCTATTAAATACCATCTCCTGCCCCATGTGTCTTCTCTAAAGACACCCAAGGAGATGTTTGACTCTTTGACCAAGCTATTTGAAGGGAAGAACATAAATCGGAAGATGACCCTGCGGAACCAATTGAAAGGAATAAAGTTTCAGAATGGAGAAACCATTCAATCTTATTTTTCCAGGGTCTCCCAGATTAAGGAACAACTGGAAGCAGTAGATGAAATGGTGGAGAATGGTGAAGTCGTCATGACCACTCTGAATGGCCTACCTAGGTCATGGGACTCCTTTATTCAAGGAATCTGTGCAAGAAAGAAGTTGGTATCCTTCAACAGACTACGGGAAGAATGCTCACAAGAAGAAGCAAGGCTTGTGGCACGAGACGAAAAGATGGGGAATGAAGATCAAGCTCTTGCAGCTCACACCAAAAGAAGCAATCCCAAGAAGGAGCACTCTCGCTACAAGAGATCCTATCAAAAGAATAAGAAGGATCTAAGATGCTTCACATGCAATGAGAAGGGTCACTTTGCTTCAGATTGTTCCAAGAACAAAAGGGATAATAACAACAACTCCAGCAAGAAGAAGAAGGGCAGCAAAAGAAAGTTCCATGCTCATGCTGCCGAGGATGATGAACCTCCAAAGAAGAAGGCTAGGGCAGAAAGTGATGATAGTGATGATGACTCATCAAGTGAAGAAGAGTATGTTCTAATCTTTGCTCTCACAGGTACTATCTCCCATGGTTATAATGATTGGTTGATTGACAGTGGGGATTCCAAACACATGATTGGGTTTAAGGAATCTTTTGTGAATCTATCTGAACATGAATCACCTCATAAGGTGAAACTTGGGGATGATTATCAATACCCAATCAAAGGAAGTGGTGAAGCCTCCTACAACCTAGATTCTGGAAAATCTTTGAAGATGAAAGAAGTCCTTTATGTACCTGGGCTCAAGAACAACTTACTCTCCATCTCTACATTGGATGCAAAAGGTATGAGGGTTTCATTTGTGGATGGCCAAGTCCTAATGTGGCCAAAGGGTAAAACAATCGATGATGCAGTAGTGATTGGTTAGCAAGAGGGAGGTTTGTATAAATTGAAGGGTCAACCTGAACATGCCATGATACATGAATCCATGGAGCCAAATGAAATTTGGCATAGAAGACTTGCTCATATGCATTATAGGGCACTTCCAATTGCAAGAAAGGTTGTAGAGGGTCTTCGTGAAATCAAGACCAAACATGAAGGTGTTTGCAAAGGATGTGCAAAAGGTAAGAACATTAAGAAGGCTTTCCCAAGCAATGAAAGCAAGGCAAAAGATATCCTGGAAATCATCCACTCAGATGTATGTTGTCCTATGTCATCCAGTTCTCTGAGTGGGTATGTTTATTATGTCTCATTTATTGATGACTTCTCCAGGAAGACTTGGGTATACTTCTTGAAGAATAAATATGAGGTGCTTGATAAGTTCAAGGGGTTCAAAACCTTGATGGAGAATCAAATTGACAAGAAGATCAAAACATTCAAATCTGACAATGGTGGAGAATTCACCTCAGGTGACTTTAAGAAGCTTTGCAGTGATTCAGGGATTAAGAGGGAGTTGACTGCTCCTCATAATCCTCAACAGAATGGATTTGCAGAAAGGAAGAACAAAACAATCATGGAAGCAGCAAGGGAAATGTTGCATGACCAGGATCTACCTATGCATCTATGGGTAGAAGCAGCTAGAACAACTGTATATGTGCAGAACAGAACACCCCACAAGATATTGGACAACAAGACACCAGAAGAGGTCTTTTCTGGTAAGAAACCTGAAGTCAGTCATCTCAAAATATTTGGTTGTCTAGTATATACTCATTTCCCAAAGGAAAAGAGGACTAAACTAGATCCTTCAGGAAAGAAGGGTATCTTTGTGGGTTACAGTGAAAGCTCGAAGGCTTACGGAATATACTTTCCAGGGTTCAAGAAGATTGATGTCAGCAAGGATGTAACATTTGATGAAAACTCAGCATTCATCAAATCAAGGAAGGCACCTATTGAATTTTATGAAGAACCTAAGGAAACTAGATTTCAAGACACTACCATGACTGAAGCAGTTCCAGAAGTTGTTCATGAGTTTGAAGATCTGCAAGAACCTGTAGAACCACCCTGTGAGGATAACTCTCACAAGAGGAAACCTGCATGGGCTAGAGAGCTCATTCAAGATGCAGAAAGATTTGGCATTCCAAAAGAAGAACATAGAGAAAAGAAGAGAACCAGATCACATACCAGCTATGTTGCTTTACTCTGTGACATTATGAACAAAGAGCCATCCAGTTATGAAGAAGCAACAGAAAAGAAAGAATGGAAGGATGCCATGGTTGAGGAATACCAATCAATAATGAAGAATGATGTTTGGGATGTTGTCCCAAGACCTATAGAGAAGTTTGTTGTGACTTCCAAATGGATCTTCAAAATCAAGCATGCTGCAGATGGTAGTGTAGAGAAATACAAGGCAATATTTGTAGCTTGTGGCTTCTCTCAAAAAGAGGGAATAGATTATGAAGAAACTTTTGCACTTGTAGCCAGGTATACTTCCATTAGAACAGTACTTTCCCTAGCTGCAGCAATGAAATGGAAAATACACCAGATGGATGTCAAGATTGCCTTCTTGAATGGTGTAGTTGAAGAGGAAGTATATGTGGAGCAGCCACGCGGTTTTGAAATACATGATAGGGAGTCATATGTGTGCAAATTGAAGAAAGCCTTGTATGGTTTGAAACAAGCTCCCAGAACCTGGTATGGTAGGATGGACAGTTTCCTATCTAGTTTGGGATTTACTAAGACTAAAGTAGATTCCAACCTCTACTACAAGGTTGAGGAAGGGAATCCTGTGATTCTACTCCTATATGTGGATGACTTATTTGTAACAGGATATGATAGACTGATTGTAGATACTAAGAGGAAGCTTGCTGTTGAGTTCAATCTGAAATATTTGGGAATGATGCATTATTTCCTAGGTATGTAGGTGTTGCAGAGTGCAGGTGGGATCTTCCTTGGTCAAGGAAAGTACACAGTAGATATCCTGAAGAGATTCGGGATGATGGATTGCAAGGCCATGGCCACACCTATGGCATCAAATTTGAAGCTTCTATGTGATGCTTCATCTGAGCCGGTTGATGTCTCTATGTATCGTCAGATGATTGGGTCCTTGATGTACCTGACGAACATGAGACCAGATATTTGCTTTGTTGTGAACACATTGAGCCAGTTCCTGACGGATCCGAGAAGTGTTCACCTAGTTGCTGTAATGCATGTTCTGAGGTACCTGAAGGGTACATTGGATTATGGGCTCAAGTATGAAGCAAATCAAAAGTTTAACCTACAGGTTTATGTTGATTCGGATTGGGCTGGCAGTGCTGCAAATAGGAAGAGCACATCTGGGTGCTGCTTAAGTATGGGATCAGGTGTGATCTCTTGGTTTAGTAGGGAGCAATCCTGCGTAGCACTGAGTACAGCTAAGGCAGAGTATGTTGCAACATGTACAGCTAGTTGTGAGGCAGTATGGCTACGGAAGCTACTGTCTAAGTTATTTGATCTCCCGTTGGATGCTATTGGTATCTTCTGTGATAACCAGAGTTGTGTGAAGCTGTCCTAGAACCCAGTGTTTCATGACAGGTCGAAACACATAGAGATCAAATATCACTATATTAGGGATATGGTGCAGAGAGGAGCTATGAAGCTCCTGTACATTGCAACGGACGAGCAGATTGTAGATGTGCTGACGAAGCCACTAGCCAGGGTGAAGTTTGAGTACTTTAGTGAGAGGCTTGGCATTCTTCAGATTGATGACACTTCGAGGAAGAAGTGATGGACAAATTTGCTGAATCCATTCCAAGCATGTTGGAAGGAGGATCCTTCACATGGCTGTGGATGTAAGCACTGGATGATGTTCTGGTTTCTGCTTTGTATGATCAGTTGGATCATTTATATGTATGTACGCATCATGTTGGATGCTGGATATGATCAGTTGGATCATTTATATGTATGTATGCATCATGTTGGATGTTGGATGTTGGATATGATCAGTAGGATCATTTGTATTAATTTTGTATATGCATCATGTTGGATGCTTGGACCATGTATCTGTATATGTATCAGGTGGATACATTGTATGATCAGGTGGATCATGTATGGTGATATGTATCATGTATTCGTATTTGTATTAGGTGGATACATTGTATGATCAGGTGGATCATGTATGATGATATGTATCAGGTAGATACTTAGTATGCATCAGGTAGATGCATTGTATGATTAGGGTGATCATTGATGATGAGCTTCAGGATGTTGCTCTAGATGACATGTAGCATGATGTTGCAGTGATGATGATCAGGATGATCATGTGTACATCAAAATGATGTATGGTGAGTATCAGGTTGATACTCTATGGCCATGGATCAGGTTGTGCAGATGAGCATATAATTTGGCCCTATAAGATTTGCAGATAGTCTTTCGAGGTTTTTCCTATGGCATATAATTTGGCCCTGGGATATCTGACAAATGCTCTTTTGAGGTTTTGCTCTGGGAGGACATATAATTTGGCCCTGGGAGATCTACAGATAGTCTTTCGAGGTTTTTCCTATGGCATATAATCTAGCCTTGGGATATCTTGCAGATGCTCTTTTGAGTTTTTGTCCTGTGGCATATAATATGTCCCTGGGAGATCTGATAGGTTGGGCTGTGTGCCCGTAATAAGTCCTGGGATGCTCTTGCGAAGTGTTGCCATGACCACATATAATCTGTCCCTGGGAGATCCTATAGGTAGAGCTGTGTGCTTGTAACAGCCTGGGATGCTCTTGTGAGGTTTTGTGGTGACCACATATAATCTGTCCCTGGGAGATCCTATAAGTAGAGTTGTGTGCTCGTAACAGCCTGGGATGCTCTTGCGAGGTTTTGTGGTGAGGTCACATATAATATGGCCCTGGGAGATCCTATAGGTAGAGCCATGTGCTCGTAACAGCCTGGGATGCTCTTTCAAGGTTTTGTGATGCACGTAATAAGCCCCGAGGATTCCACAGTATGGCCAGTGATGACGAAGACTTGCAGGTGGTGGGCCTACATCTAGTATGAAAAAGGACTGGCTCTATAGAACTTCCTATGATGAGTAAATTCAGAGATTAGTTGAGATAGTAGTAGCAGTGACGATGATGATGACGATGATCCCAAGAAGAAGACTTGTCTAGCAGATCTGTGTCGAGAAATACCTTCCTAGTTAAGAGGGAGTGTTGATGTATATGTAACTTCATAATGTATTTCATCTATGTATTTCATATATATTTATTGTACCTTTATTAGAGATGTGTTATTCCTCTATAAGGAAGTGTCGTCATGTGGATTGACAAGTGTCGCAAGTGTGTGTACTTGCCGATGGGTTATTAGACCACCATGTGTGGGGTCGGCCCTGAAATATATATTATATTGTGGATGTATCTAGATAGACAAGTTGGCCCCTAGGTGTAACTAGGCAAACAGGTTAAGTATAAATAGAGATCGATGGATCTCTATTTGGATCATTGGGAAAGTCACACTTCTCTCACTCAAAAAGTGGCGCACTAGTGAGGAGGAGGATCATCTGCTCTAGGAGACTATCTCAAGTGTATTTTGGTTGTACTTTGGTTGAGCCATTTCTCTCTCTATCTCTGAGGAAGTTGTGGGGTTTTTCACCTTAGGGTTTTCCCCACGGAAACTCTGTGTATCTTGTCTCTCATGCTTTTGATTCTTGTAATGCTTGTCATGCTTATTGTGATTGTTATGCATTGGTATACTGTATATGTTATTCTCTTAGTAAAGATCCAAGAGTATTGTGAATTAATGCTCAAAATTTAACAATAAACCTACACACATATCAAATAACCAAGGACATCAAACTACCATGAGGCAGACACTACCATCCTGCCCTTCTCATTGAATGCATATGAATAATAGCTCAAGGACTAATAAATGTAGACATGAAGAACGTCGAATGAAATGCATTAGTAACAGTATATGACTAACTGAAATGAACTAAACCTACCTATGCTAAACATACAAATCAGGAAAGGTTAAGTAAAATCATACCACCAATGTAACCATTTAAACAAGCAATTCATACCTGACCCTTTACTTTTGTCTTTAGAATGTATCCATGATAAGATCTCATCAATCAACAAGCCAATATGTACCAGGGTCTCCATCAGGATATGAGATGAAGTTTGAGTGACCACAGGGTCCTGGGAGATTTGATATTGTTGCCATTGGGAAGGATTGCTTTCACAAGCTCTGTTTATCCAGGCTTCCGCCGGGCTAAGACATGGACCTTCTTCATCATATACTGGCCTTGAGAAAAACAATTTCCTGTAATTTGCTACTTGATTGTTACTTTGGGAGAACAGAGGTGGCCCTTGAAAATATTTGTACATTAGTTGCAACCTGTTTGAACATTTCTTCGTAGATACAAGCATATTTTTCATCTTTATAATCATCATGTTAGTACTCACATAATTCATGCCTTCACATTTTAAATGAAGAGATAAACAATAGAAATACTGACAATGTGAGAAGAATATAATACATGTATTGGTTTTATTAAAATGCATCGTTGACAACTTGTCGATACTGGACAAAAAGGGATGAACACTTCTTGTAGAATGTTGTTGATTAGGGCATACCATGGACTGAGAGACAATGGAGAAACTCTACGTATGGCCATCGTCAATAGGCACCACATCTTGTACTAATGCATCGTCGAGCAAAGCAAAAGGGTTGATCCAATCTTAGTTGATGGCATAGTAAGCTTCTTCACCCCGCACCTGTGCTCGATAGAGGGTCTACCATGATGCTACAAGCTCTTGAAGAATCGTACATCAGTGGGCCAAGGAACTTCTAACAATCATTGTCTTCCATAAACCTGTAATTTTCTTCCAAGAGAGCCACAATATCATAAGAAACTGCAACCTGAGGATATGGAGAATTCACCATTTTTGTGTATTCTTCATTTTCTTCAATTAAGGCTTCTTGCTTTTCATCTTCAGGGATCACTTCATCTCCGTTCATAAGAGCCATTACGTCATTTACCGGGTCCTGGACAATGGATTCGTCAAGGACTGCTTCATGCTTCTCTGAGAGTTGTTCATCAATATCTATATGATCATCCTTTACTATCATCATGATTTATTTCTTAGCATTGAGGCCCCATCAATTGCTAAATGCCTAAACCAGTTGGAGGAAGGAAGATATCCCCTTAGGAGGGATTTCTTCATAACAAGCATCCATATCCTAGTCACCTCCTAGTTTGAAGGACATTACGAACAACTGCATGATGGTATCCTCATCTGTGATATCCCACACTATCAAAAATTCTTTGAACTTCATGACATGTGCTGTAACGGTATCCTTTCCCTTGTGGAACATTGGGATGGACTTCAGACAATGATGTTTATTAAATATATTTAGGTACCCCAGAATATTTGAGAATTCAAACGGATCGAGGATCCCCATATCTCTTGTCTTTCAGTTTCATTCTTGTAGAGTACTTCCTTTATTTTTTTCTTCAGTTGGAGTCATCGGGAGAGACCTGCCAAGTTAGCTCAACAAATCTCACCAAAGTAATAAAACAAGGGCATACCTGAAATGATGGTTATTGAGTTCTGGATCGCTTATTAACCAGTGGAGGTGTCTTAAATAAGTGGATTCTCCAAATAAGACTTGCGGGGTTAGTCCTTTATTGATATTTCCAAGATATAAGGAAGAAGGACTCACCTTTGATTTCTTAACAAATGTCGTTTTTCCAAAGGTGTAAAATTCTCCGGATAAACGAATTCAATATTTGAAATGTCTCTGGAAACGGAGCCAAAATGTTACCGGGAAAACTAGCAGAGCTAGTTCCCAGTAAGCAAATATAAGAAGTGTGACCCAATGTCACCTCGATCACAATTCTAACTTCTTTGGAGTGTCAGAACCTACAATGGGAAGGACCCTTTTGATATCCTATAGGACACTGATGCAACAAAGGCTATATTCTCTATGTGTTAATATTATATTCTACTATAGACTAGATTCCAATTTCATTGGCATTCAATACATTATTCACAATAGCAGCATAATAAGGATCTCTGAAAGATACACAATCACAAAGCACAAAACAATATACCCTGGAAAACCCTCAAGGGGAATAAAACCCAGCAAGAACTTCCTCAATATAGATGATCAAGTACAATTCCCCAAAATATGTCTCAAAAATAAGAGAGACAAAAATACCAAACTCTGGACTCAAGCCACTCCTCCTTCTCCTTCATAGATCTCTCTCTTTCTTCTATAATGCAAATCTCACAAGTGAGTGAGTTAATAAATGAGGGGAGCTCTCACTCTATTTATACTTTACTTTTCACTTAACCTTTAACGCAGCTAGGTCGGCCTCAATAACCCTAACTGGGATGACTTCTCTAGGGAGACTCAATTACCACTCATATTGCATTCACTTGGGTGCTAACGACCCGACTTACAATGGAGGTTTAACCTCATGACCTTTACATGACTAAATATAATAATGACATCCCTGATGAAGGTAAAACATCCCCAATGGATTTACAATAATAAAGTACAAGTAGAATATTCTTTAAAGTTACATTAATTTAACACTCTCCCTTAACAAGAAGGGTATTCTACCAAAAACAACATCTGCATGTGTAACTCTACACAACATCATTGGAGAGAGGAGGGAATCAACAACAACATCATTTGATACATCTATAAATCATTGGAAGTTCTTCAACATCATCATCAGCAACTGGAATAGGTGTTGTAAGTTCATCAACATCCTCTTCAGTACAAATTTGAAGTATCGTCATCTGCAGCACTGGAGAATCCTCATCTTCAGTACTGGAACATCATCATCTGCAGCATTATCAGCTGGAACATCCTATGTTGGATTAGCAACATCGTCAGCTGGAACATCCTCATCAGCAACATCATCAGTTGGAACATATTATGTTGGATCAACAACATCGTCAACTGGAAGATCCTCCTCAACAACATCATCAGTTGGAATATCCTCTGCTAGATCAGCAACATCGTTAGCTGGAACATCCTTTGCTAGAACATCCTCATCAGCAACATCATTTGCGGGAACATCATCAACAAAATCCTTTGTTGGAACATCAACAACATCATCTGTTGGAACATCATCAGTAAACACAATACCGGAACAACAACATCAATCATCAATAAATAAAAATACTGGAACACTATCAGTCAGCCAGTACTGATCTTCAATCCCCAGGACTGGCATCAGTTCCTAAGAACTGAACACTATCATTCATCCAGTACTGATCTTTTGTCCCCAGGACAGGCATCGGTTCCTAAGAACTAGAATACTATCATCCATCCAGTACTAATCTTTTGTCCCTAGCACATGCATCAATTTCGAAGAACTGGAACACTATCATTCATCCAGTACTAATCTTCTGTCCCTAGGACAGGAATCTATCCTTAGGAATAGGAACTCTATCAGTCAGCCAGAACTAATCTTTTGTCCCCAGGACAGGCATCATTTCCTAAGAACTGGAAGACTATCAGCCAGCTAGTAATGATCTTCTGTCCCCCGGATAGGCATCAGTTTCAAAGAACTGGAACACTATCAGTCAACCAGTATTGATATTTTGTCCCCAGGACAGGCATCAGTTCCTAAGAACTAGAAAACTATCAGTCATCCAGTACTGATCTTCTGTCCCGGGGACAGGCATTTGTTCCGAAGAACTAGAACACTATCAGTCAGCTGGTACTGATCTTCTGTCCCCAGGACAGGCATCTATCCTTACAGATAGGAACTATCATTATCTCTTTCAAGAGAGGTCCTTCTTGGACCCCACTCCTGCTTTCAAAGGAGCTCCAATCATCATCACTCTAGGTGATCATCCCACTAGGTTTTTTGGACCCAAAATCTAATGGCATATAAGTTGGATTTTCTCAATATTGCGATCGACCATCTGACAACCTTCATCTTTTTTAAACGTCGATCAAAATTTAGTTGATATCCAACGATAGGCCGCACCATCGGATATCCGACACCAACTTCCGATGGATATGACGTTGCTTATTTGACGCCTAACACTTAATATGAAGTCAGTTATCAGACGACTCGCACTTAATATGAATTTATTTATCCGATGACAGTTCAATGTAAACATGGTCGATATCTGACGTTCTTAGCCATTGGTGGCATGGCAAGAATGTCGTATATCTTAAAGGTGGACATCAGATATCCGACGGCCAACACTTAATATGAAGTCGGTTATCCGATGACAGTTCAATGTAAACATGGCTAATATACGACATTCTTAGCCGTCGGTGGCATGGAAAGAATGTTGTATATCTTAGACGTGGAAGTCGAATATCCGACGACAGTTCCATGTAAAAATGGTCGATATCCAACGTTCTTAGCCTTCGGTGGCATGGAAAGAATGTTGTATATCTTAGACGTGGAAGTCGAATATCCAATGACAGTTCCATGTAAAAATGGTCGATATCCGACGTTCTTAGCCGTCGGTGGTATGAAAAGAACATCGAATATCTTAGAAGTGGAAGACGGATATCTGACGTCAGTTCCATGTAAAAATGGTTGATATCCGACATTCTTAGCCGTCAGTGGTATGGAAAGAACGCTGGATATCTTAGAGGAGGAAGACGGATATCCGACAAAATTATGGTAATTTAAAAAAAAATACACTATTATGTTGTGATCAAATTTGAAGGGTGGGTCTTAATTTTTATTGGGAGGGAATTTCTTCTTGGAGCCCTTCAAAGATGAAGGGCAATTTAAATAATTGTACTTCAATTAACAAGTATAAATTAACTAAACCCTTCCCCCAACAAAATGCAAGAAACAAATATTGCTCACCCAAATTTTTACAATCTTAAACAATTGAGCACTCCTTAATATCTACATGATAAAATGGTATCTTTTCAATAAAAATGAATTTGAACACATTAATTTGATATATATGTAACATTAATTTTACAGTTCATTAAAATAACAACTATTTTGTTGTATTTTTCAGGTTTAGACCACACTTCATTATACAGAAAAAATACTTAGACTATGCAATAACCATATTGGGGCATTTGCGTGATCTTATGCATAGTGCAAGACTTTGTAACTAGATATAGTATTAAAATAAAACTAGAACCATGAGAAAATTACATACTGTTAACTATGTACAAAAAGAAGTCACTAAGCAAAATGAGGCTAAAATAAACCTACGACCAAAATATACATATAAAACCAACCAAAACCTTAATTCAAACCGGTGGGAAGGAAACCATCCAAGCTTAAGAGGTGTAAGAATGATGGACATTAGGCGCCTAAGAAAAAATAATACATAGCTAAAAAAAACATTAAAAAAATCGTCCATACCCAGGAAGTTCGCAATGCTAGCATCATAGGGGCATGGGAATCAAATTTTTTTGTTGAACAGTTGTCGCGACAATATATAGGTATGGGATGGAGGGGAAATGGAATCAAGCCTAAGTCAATTGGAACCTTGTGACTCGCTGCATGTTTGAGTCTCGACAATCTACCTTTTATATTGAACCATAACAACAAATTAAGTTTGTTAATCGCTCAATTTGTGAAAATTCTAGATACATGAGTAATTAAGAGCTCGAGGCTCTATAATTTGACATGTTTTTTACCAATCCACGTTCTACTAGTATACTAGTGAGCTTTGGATCTAGCTCACTAGTCTACTAGTTATGGCTATGGTTCTAGATCTAATTCTAGCTCCACTTGCTCCCACAGTGCAGAAGTCTTCTCACTAACCCTAGACTCTAAGCAATATTCATATTCAAAATCTTCAATTAGAATTCATTCCCATATTTGGTGTGCAAGTATCTCTTCATTATTAGACTTGGATACAATCCATCTTGGAAGTAAATGATAACCAAGTCAAATTCAGGTCTTTTCTTGTTTTGTAAGATCCCAACAAGCATATTCCATCATGCAACAAGTCCACTAAATGAAGTGTGGTATGCCCTCTTCTTCTAGGATCAATTTCTTATGACATGGAAACGATTCTCCAATGCTTGCATCTCACTCAATATATATAACAATTTCAATTTGAATGGTAACCTATGTGTGCAAACACAACCTTCATGAACTATCCAACATCTATTTTCTCCAGCGACTGTTATGGAGTTCCAATGAACCCCCATTATAATTAACATTTGTTTACCAATCCCTAACACATATACACTAAGGAAATATTCACTTGGAAGATAAACGACAACAATTAAATAGGAGTTTACCTTAATGTCCTCCATGGACTTATGTCCACCTTGTTGACAGCGTTGACCTTCAGTTTTCTTATAACTATTTAGACAATTTTGTATACTTGGGTTAGGGATACAAACAACCTCTCAACCTCTTTAATCTTCACTCTCCACATTATTCTCCCCAGAAATAGAGACGAGATATATTCTCGATTGCAGGAAGATTGGAAATAATGGAGAGGATGCAAATGATCTAGAGGATTTGAGACATATCTCATTCAAATATTCTCAAGTAGATTCCAAGTAAATTAAAGAGAAGGTTAAGGATATTGGTTCCATTGCATCATTTACTCAGCCTTTGAAGTTGTGGAAACTTGAAATTGGTTATGAGGAGCAACCAAACATCACAACAAGCTCCAAGAAGTTGTCAAAATTTTGATGACACGCGAGTGGGTTGGAGAAAGCCAGCATCATAGCCATTCATTGAGCTCCTCTCAATTTCGAGAATAATTTAAGATTCTCTACTGAACAGGGCCAACCATGTGAAGGTGGAAGCTCTTATGGCCCCTCCCCCCCCTCACATCACTCTCAATTCCCCATACCCAATGCATGTACTTGAAAAAAAAAATTACGTGCAAATTCATGCATATTTCATCATGAACTTTCATCTACCATTCATTCAATAAAGGCTAACATTCATTAAACCATTATTTCATTCAATCAACACATTCATTCAATAAAAGATAGCATTCAATAAACCATTCATTCATTTAGTCAACACATTCATTCAATAAAAGATAACATTCAATAAAGGTAACAGTTTACTACACTGAATCATTAAACCATTCATTAAATCATTCATTCATGAGGCCAAAAATCATGGACAACAATTTATTATCAAAAATAATTAGAAAATATTTTTTCAATCACTTCTTTTTAATTTTTCTTCTCTTTAGTACATAATCTCTAAGAAGATCATCTTCTGGACCCTGTCCTCCAGTTCATGGTTCTTCATCAGCTTGTTGTGATGTATGCATCCTAGAGTGCTGATCCAGACGTGGATTTTGCGGCAAGGGGTTCGGATTTGCTGCAACAATGTGAAAATGTTACATCGTTATATTTTTCTATTGTAATGACAAGTATTTCACTTAAAAAAAACATTACAAAGGTGTTTTTTTACCTGTTGTGGCCACATCATGTTGTTCATGTTTTTTTCTAGGCTCAACATGTACAGTGTCACCCTCTACATGCTCTGCAGTTGAAATATGGTGAACTACAATTAATGTTCACTATCTACAATTCTATACATAAAATTGTAGCATATGAATAAATTCATTACCAGGATTCAAAGCATGATCTTCAATTTGTTGTTGTCCCTCCTCGACATTAAGGGGATAACGAATAGAGTCAATATTTTATGTCAATTAGTTATAACAAATAGATTGCACAAGTAATAAATCTTCATTAAAATATACAGATTCTATATACCTGGGCACTGGATGGATTAGTACCAGAAGACTGTGTTTGCACAGACAAGCTTTTTCGGCGTTCAACAACAGCTCCAAAGCCATGCTTGAAGCCAAGCTTCATGTCTTCCTCAATGGGAACTTCGTTGAATCAGTCGGCCTACATATTTGCATAACGTCATTAATTAACATTTTGCGGTGCAATAAAATGAAAAATAATTTACAATTTATTATTTGTATGCATTATTGGTTTTTCAAAACTTACAATTTGTGCCGCCAAATTCGAATAACCACCAGGCCCAAGCTTGTGCTGACCTATTTTTTTCATTCTTGCCTTTGTGGCCTTAGATGTGTTTGAAAGCCTATGCAAGTGTTGAAATACGTTAGATGTTCCAAATTCGATATAGAAATCAATAATAATAAGGTTTATAATTACATTGCGGAAAGGATTGCATACCTCCCTATTCCTGGTGCTATCTTTCCTTCTTTTCTCTGAGCCCTCTCCTTTCCATCGTCCACTAGAGATTTCCACTCCATTGCTGGAATCATTGGAGGGTGCTCATACCTATGGTTTTTTTCTAGGTGGACCCTATATTGGTCTCGGACAATCTTCATATGTTGTCCATTATTTTTCAAGACCTTGGCTTGATTGAAGGACTTGTCGCCGAACAGGCCAACCAACTGATTAGTGATCTCATCTTTTAAATATTTCGGTTGTCTATCCCACCTTGTTTGGATGGTGGGCCTGAAGATATCCAAGGACAATTCATTCATTTGTTTATAGAAAACATCATTTCCTACAAAACGATCATGCCATGATCATAATTAGTTGAAAAAAATGTTTTATCGGTATATTACAATGAAATTATAAACACTAACTTGATAAACGTATATTAATTACTTAGGATCTTCTCTATCTTTATTGGGACGATATCTTCGTCCACCAAAAATGTTGCCTCGACTGTTCCCATGCTAGTGACATAGGAAGATCCTGGAAATGCAGCTTCGATGATATCAATATTACTAGGAGGCTTGGTGTTGACCCCTTCTTCTGGACAATCTGGTGTGCGTTGATCACTAGTATCCGATGCACTCACAGCTGGGGTTCGTGGTGTTTCGGAACGTGTTGCTGACTATTTAGTCGACAACAATGGAGAATGAGTCGATGCATGTGGATTCATTTTCTCATGATGCAGCATCTCTCCACGAGCCTCACTGGGGCCAACACCACCTTGAACACTATTGTGTGGTCTCAGATAATTTTGTAAATACAAACCACATTTTATACGTTCAGTACTATCATATAAAATTGAAAATTATAAAATTATAAATGAATTATTTTATGATTCAAGATTCCTCAACTTACTCGCAAGGTTTCAGATCTTTGTTCCAACAATGAAATCCTTTCTATAATCTGGTCTATCTATGGAACCTTGAATAGCAGAGAAACGATTTCCGCACTATATTTATTCAAGATTTTTTCTATCACCTTAAACAGGTTTGTAGCTTCACCAATTATGTCAGGATCGGTAAACATCTCAGCCACTTCAGGATCTATTGAATATTGTTGTGATGTTGTTTCATACATCCATTTAGTGGTTTGCAACAAAAATATATAAAACACTACTGATTTCTATCATGATAGATTCCTAAAATTATATTAACAAAACATATCTATCATGATATATTCCTAAAATTACAACTAGGTTTACATGATGCCTAGACGATGGTGTCTTCTGATCCACAGCTATGGACTTGCCCCGATCATCCAGCCCCTGCAAAAAAGAAGTAGAAAACATTATCATAACGAGACCAGTATACACACGAAAAATACAAAACAAAATAAACATTATGCTACGTATTATATTGGTACAATTCCAATGAATTATACATGCAACCTCAAGGATTGTGATCCACTCATCGGATCAATGGTCATACGTGACTTGCCTTGATCTGCTAATAGCTAGGAGCTACCCCTTACAGAACCCTAAATCAAAAACATAGAGAAAATCACCTAAACGAATCCAAAACTATTCATGAAAAAACATAGCAAAAAAAACTATTCTTCATATTATATTTTTACTATTACAAAGATGTATACCTGTTGCATCAAGGCAGGTATGGTATGATCTACTGTGACCCTTACAAAACCGGCTTGCATCAAAAACATAGAGAAAATTACCTAAACGAAACCAAAATATTCATTGAAACATTACTATAATGAGAAAACATTGTGACATATTTAAATTGTACAATTACAATCAGGTTTACATGTTGCCCCGAGGCTGTTGTTGTCTGATGAACATTCGGGTGAATTTCCCGATCAACGTTTTGCATCAAATATAGATAACATTATATAAACCAAACCAATATACTAATGAAAAAACAAAGAAAAAAAAACTCTTTTTTCTTATTATATTTTTACTATTACAAAGATGTATACCTGCTCCCTCGAGGAAGATGTACTCCTTCGACCATCTGCTGGCAGGGATTTTTCCCGATCACTAGCCTGCGAAGTAAATATGGAAAATTTAAATGAAATAAACTAACGAAAAATCCTTAAGATGTTAAATTAATTAATAAAAGGTTGGGTAAATTGTTATATGTACCACTCCCATAGTAACCGTGTTTGTATCTACTCAATTCACATTGTAATTAATAAGCAACTCTTCCCCTGCAGATATTGATTTAATGGCACATACAAAAACACGGTTTCCTTCATGCCCCTCAAATTCGCAGTTTGGTTGCTTAATTGTAGACCATGGTTGTGTACTATTTATAAACCCTGAAATATTCCCAGTGGCCTTTGGCCTTCCATCAATGTACAACATTGCTCTTTTATTTTGATCTTTCAACTGTAAATAGTTTGCTGACAATACATATCTACACACATTTCGTGTATATTGGACCAGGCGCATCCAATATTTGTAGTTGTAACAGGGTCCAACATACTCCATCAATTTTGTACATGTGATGTAACGAACCTTTATGCCATCCATGCAAAACAACCCCAAACCATGTAATGACGATGGTGCAATTTGATATATCCTCTCGTTCACACAAAAATCTGTGTTCAGTTGAGGAAGATCCTTGGGTACCCGTTGTTTCACTAAATGTTTGTACCTCAAGGGCACCTAGACATCGCCTATTGTTTCATCATCATAGGAACATGACCCCCCTTGAGCGTGAAAAAATTCCATGCGTTTATGGAATTTTCTTCTGGTATTTTGACATCTAGTTGATAAAACTCTTGTAGACCTATTGGATTTCTCAATTTCCTCTAGCCTTCCTAAACTCCCCTTGCTCGAGGAAGACAAATTTGACAAATACCTGTTTAGTTCTACCTATACCATGGGAAAAAGGTTTAGATAGGACCGCAAGGCATAGCGCCTCTTAAAAGGTGGCGTGTAGCGCCTTTTATAAGGTGACTTGTTAGAACATTTTTACACCTATGTACATTAATCATTTATTAATGATGGTTAATTAGTGCCCAAGTGATTAATTATTACATCCCTAAGTTGGTTAGCTACTAAATGGTCAAACTGTCTTGAACTAGTTAGCAATGTGAACAAGTGCTGAGTCAAACCAGCTATGTGGAGCGCTCCCCAAGGCAATTAATGCATTCAGCATGCCTAGAGCGCCCTCCTCAGGTCATTTAATGCATTCAGCATGCTTCTCTTCTACCTAGGGCACATTTGCTCAGTTTGTGGACAATCTTGCCAACTTTGTCATAATTTTGGCCAATTTAGCTACCAAACCTCTAACCAACCAGCTTCTTCACATGTGTGAGGTCACATGGGCCTGTCCAGTCATTCCTAGCATTCACACAGCTGATTCGAACCAGTTTGGGATGGTTTGGGATATTTTGGTCAACCTAGGGGGGTTTGAGCTATTTCTAAGCTAGATCAGTGTGAACACTCCAGATGGATTCGAATTCTTCCAGATTTGTATATATGGGTGTTCTTAACCTATGTTAAGGTTGGACAGTTAATAATATTGACATTATTCACCATTTCATGTGTATTGTTCTTCATTCATTTAAATTTTTTATGCTAATTCTTGCAAATGTTGTGCAATCTTTCACCAGTGAGGAATCCACAGTAGCTAGGTTCAGCTGTGATTGAGATTTTACATGGTATCAGAGCTCTTGGAGCTACCATTCGAACCAGCAAGACTGTTTTAGTGGATTGCCAGAAGCAGTGGAGAAACCACATAATTCCTGAGGCCATTGCCTTGAGCTCACTGGAGAAATCTAGTGGCTCCTCTCAGGTGTGATGCTCTCCCGAATGCACCCACTATCCAAACAGGGTTCGAATCTGTTAGTGTAGATCCCTCCTGAGTGATTTGAGAGTTGTTTGCAGGTATTGAAGATCAACATTGTCAGCAAGTGCGTGAGCAGCAGAGAAGAATGGAGCCATCTCACCCAAATGTGCTCACTCCTTTCAACTATTTCGATTGGAAGGCAGAAATGGTGATTTTGCTGAGATCTAAGGGTCTCTACAGAATTACGATGGGCACTGAGGTGGAGCCAAACTCAGCTGTGGAGAAATCCAATTTTTTTAACAGAATGGATGAGGCATTTGGCCTCCTTTGTCTCAGCATTTCGAGAGACCTCCTGTTTCATGTAGAAAGTCTAGCAACTCCAAATGAAGTGTGGCTCAAGCTTGAGACACTGTTTGGAAAGATTGATGAGATGAGAGGCCACCAGCTTGAAAATGAGCTTGTCTCACTGAGCCCAGGGAATTTCGATTCCATCCAGGACTTCTTCACCAAGTTCAAGAATTTGGTCTTGCAGATCAGACAATGTGGCATAGAGAAGAAAGAAGAACAGTTGGTGTTGTCCATTCTCTCCAAACTGGGTTCTGAATACTCAGTTTTTGTGTCTTCCTTCAACTCCACAAGGCTCACAGTTAGAGGTTGGAAGATGCCATCCTTGGCTGACTTCATGGAGATGCTAACTCAAGAGCAAGACAAGCTGGTCTTGATGGGCTCCATCAAGCAAAAAGACCAAGTTCTTGCAGCTGGAGATTCGAAATATGGAAGAGGCAAGCAAAAACCAAAGGGGCCGAAACCTCAAGAGAAGAAGATGAAGGAGAAGAAGCATTCAAGTGATGAAAGCTCAAGTTCAAGTGATGAAGATTCAAAAGTCAAGAAGATGAAGAGCAAGAAAGAGAAGCCCAAATGTGGTTATTGCAGAGGTTCTCACAATGAAAAATCATGTTTCAGAAAGAAGATAGACATTCTAACCAAGCTACTTGAAGAACATAACATTGATGTTCCAGATTTTGCAAGAAGAGAAGAAGCCAAGCTCTCTTTGGAACAAGATCATTGCCTCTATGCCACATGCAAAGGTAAAAAGCTCTATAATTTGGGTGAAAGAGCCAAATATTTTTCTGATATCTCTGTTTCTGATTTACATTCTGATATATCAGATTCAGAAAATTCAGTCTCTTCCCTGAAAGAATCTCCATCCAGTTCACCGAAGCTTTCTCCCAATACTAGTAATTTTTCACTAGTTTTTGACATGCCTTCTGAAAGCTCTTTCCCACTTCAATCAGATCTTTCATATTCTGATATGGAAGATAATATGCAGGCTGATATACAGGTTATGACAGCCATCAAACCATTTCCCCAACCATTGGATGCCCAAAAGACCACACAAACCCCAAGTTCTACAGTTGGAAAATCTCACAATTTTATTGTTTCCAAAACTGTGTCACTGATCTATCTTGGTTTTATGTCTTGCATATCATTCCTTGGTTGGACAGCCATGTCATTGGCTATCATGGGACTGCTGTTCCACATGTCTGGACCTGATCTTACCACCTATGGTTCAAAACTCAAGTCTCCAGACCCTTCAAGTTTGCTCAACTGTCAGTGTGATCCAGTTACACACACTTCTCTTACTGTAAAACCATTCGATCATGGAGACATTATACCTCTAGTTTTTGCTGCTCCATATGGATCCTATTCTGATATATCAGAGCCACATGATCTCTATTACAGATTTGGGAAGGTACTACATCAGTTCGGAAGGAAGATTCATGGTTTGATTTGCCATGTGGAAGCTCCTCAAAATGCAGATTTTGTTGAGATTTTTGATGTTCTTTGGGAAGGATTTTGCAGAGATATCTTTTCCATTATTGATCATGTATTCATATCAGAGTATGTATGCAGCAAGAAGCATTCTTATAATGCTCCCCCATCATCAAATGATGAGATTCAAGGAGCCTTCCAACATGTTTTTTTCCTACAAAACATTGAAGAATTGGTGCATGATCATGACATCCACAACATCTTCACCAAGTATTTCAGCAAGAAGTTGTTCATTCAACTCATTCAAGTGAAGAACAAGACCTGTTGAAGACCTTTTGATCATCTCTGTATCATGTCCATTCTTGAGGGAGGATTTTTCCCATGTGGTTTTGCCTCTTTCCTCATTTTACATGGACAAATAAAATTTTATGATGTAAAAGGTGACTTGTGCCTAGTTGCCAAGGCCTTAATTTTTGATATTTCACTAAGTCTAGCTTAAGGGGGGGTGTTAGAACATTTTTACACCTATGTACATTAATCATTTATTAATGATGGTTAATTAGTGCCCAAGTGATTAATTATTACATCCCTAAGTTGGTTAGCTACTAAATGGTCAAACTGTCTTGAACTAGTTAGCAATGTGAACAAGTGCTGAGTCAAACCAGCTATGTGGAGCGCTCCCCAGGGAAATTAATGCATTCAGCATGCCTAGAACGCCCTCCTCAGGTCATTTAATGCATTCAGCATGCTTCTCTTCTACCTAGGGCGCATTTGCTCAGTTTGTGGACAATCTTGCCAACTTTGTCATAATTTTGGCCAATTTAGCTACCAAACCTCTAACCAACCAGCTTCTTCACATGTGTGAGGTCACATGGGCCTGTCCAGTCATTCCTAGCATTCACACAGCTAATTCGAACCAGTTTGGGATGGTTTGGGATATTTTGGTCAACCTAGGGGGGTTTGAGCTATTTCTAAGCTAGATCAGTGTGAACACTCCAGATGGATTCGAATTCTTCCAGATTTGTATATATGGGTGTTCTTAACCTATGTTAAGGTTGGACAGTTAATAATATTGACATTATTCACCATTTCATGTGTATTGTTCTTCATTCATTTAAATTTTTTATGCTAATTCTTGCAAATGTTGTGCAATCTTTCACCAGTGAGGAATCCACAGTAGCTAGGTTCAGCTGTGATTGAGATTTTACATGACTTGTACCGCATTCCCTTTCTCAAAATGTAGGCATTCAAGTGATGAGGAAGAGGATCACTTTATCTTTCTTAGGAGTAGAAATTCATGCAATTATGAGATTTCTTTTATTGCTCCTTTGGGTCTTGGCCCATATCAAACCATCTAACTATCTGTGTCATCATGGCCCTAAAGTCTCTCTCATCTCATCAATTTGGGTTCATCACTTCGGTAAATGAATTACACTGACATTCAGTAAGATATTTATATTTAGCAATAATAATATAAAATAAAAATAACTAACCATTATGGAAAACTTCTAAAAAATTTTATGACTTTCAAAACTAAGATCTTTGTGGTGGTTAATAAGTGTTCACAAATCTTCAAAAATAATATTTTATATAATGTTGTGAAACTTGTATAATCTTATTCAAAATCTAAACTGAAATACAAACAGATCATAATTCCTCGAACAGATACAGACTCAAGATTTATACTTAAGGAAGTATCAGGTTTTTGAAGTGATCTGATACCACGAGGGCCAACCACAAAGCATAATCCTATTATTCCTTTTCCTAACAGACGCTAAACTTAAGGAGAGACAAGGTTTTTGTTGCAATCTAATACCACAAAGGCTAGTTGTGGAGCATACACCTTTTCTCAGACTCATACACAGAGCAAAGAGAGACCAAAATCAAATGCCTCAAATGGTTCTCTACCTAAAAATTAGAGAGGAAAGTCCCACTTTCTTAGCCGAATGGAATCTTATTATGACAATTTGAATGGACAGGCCCCACTCATATCCAAATACTTTTGAGATATTTACAAATCATCGGAGTATAACAAGGTCAAATCTAGAAGATGGATTTACCATATAACTTGGCACCATTTAACAAGGTCAAATATAGAAGATGGATTAAGGATATCACCCACACCACTGCTCAGCCAGATGTCTGTTAAATCAGACATCTGTTCTTGTCTTGACTTTAATTTCTCTTCATATTACACCCAACTATATTGTAATCGACTGCTGATAAATCAGACTTGGATATTCTTTAAACACTTTGTTATCTAACTATTGTAGATACTTAGTGGTTTGGAAACATAGGATTTTGATGTGTAATGGTTTCATTGCATGTTCTCATGTGGGAATGTATATCATTTGTTAAGATATTAAACTTCCATAGCACAACAATTTAACACTAGGAAAAGACTTTAAAGAAATGCACCAAATCTGAACATTTAATTAGAAAATGGTGTACATGCCTGGAAATGATGATTATGAGTAATTGGTGACATGCCATGTTCAGTTAATAGGAAGAACAAAGCAAGACAACTTATCAAGTCTATAAGTGATCCACGAATTCTCTCAAATAGTAGCTGATGTAATCATAACAATGGGACTGTTGTAGGTGTTGTTTCCTTTCATTCTCAACGTGTTGCTACAGGAGACCACTTCAGCACTAAAAAATGACTGGAAATGTCCACTAGAGCTATCTTCTTCACATAGATTTGAAATCAATGAGTAACCAAAGCATATGGTACTATGATTGTTTGTTATTATCATCCACCAAGGAGACACTTGACCCTCACTATCACTTAACTTGAGATATTTGCAGCACTTTCCTGTTTGCAAATGGCTCCACCAATAGCAAAAAGATAAACTTAAGCCATGTAACAGAGAACTGGAAATGTAGTAGAATGTGGACACTCCACCTTTTAAAAAGAGAAGAAACCCCAAGGAGAAACGATTAGCTAACAATTTTCCATGTAGGAGAAACGGACCATCTATACTACCCCAAGGAGAAACAAACCATCTATACTACCCCAAGGAGAAATGAAATTAGAATTAAAGGCATCCCATGGGTCCCAAATGACATTCCTTGGTTGAAAACTCTTTTAGAAGGATTATGTCATGCTCTGAGGCCCTATGCATAGTCAACCAGCCATAGAAACAATGTTGTTATCTTAAAACCCTAGTTTTTAGATTTGAAGCTTACCATAGTCCTAGAGGAACATCCTTGGTGACCTAAAGCTCAACATCTATCCCATATGTTAATCATGGAAATTTCCTTCCCTAGGGCATGTGTCATGATCTGTGGATTTATGGATATATGATCTACTTTGATTTTTTTTATCCTTTTATAAGGCATGTCTTGTGAAAATAGTTGAGTAGGTGGCTCATACACTAGTAGAACTTGAGCAATCATCAAGGCTTGTTGGGAAGGTTGCTAGACAAAACTAGCATGTTTAGTGAGTGACAGAGGCTTAATGATTGATCCTTCTAGTTTGACATTCTATATAGATTGGGTAGGGATAAGAATAATACAATGATAGTCAATGTCCCTGAACAATAAAGTGAGGTATATAGCTTATCAGCTAAGATTAGGACTAGACTCGGAGGAGGCCCTATGTTTAATGAAACCTAACTAAAACAGAATATCTATCGATTGGTGGACACCTCAAGGTCGAGTGGATTCTCTCAATGCATTGTATTAGAACACTTATAATCGAGTAACAATTTTGTTTGACACCCCCCATATGCTCCATGCAAGAGTTAATTTATACCCTAAAAACTTCATCAGAACATGATGTATTGACAAATGGTTCATGATATTGGAACATGAATTAACTGTTCATTACATAAGACCTTAGAGTAAATTCAATAGCCATCTTGTTGTGATGGCAATGCATCGGGGATGGTGAGGCTCTTTGCACGGTGGTAACTAGGTACCATGTCTTGCATGCATCTAGGAACATGGATGATTTCCCCCAAATTATTGTTGACAAAAGTCATAATTTATGCAAGGTTCAAATTTTGCAGGAGATAGGTTGCATTAAAGCCTCTGAGTATTAAAGTAGTCAAGGCTTGGTAACCCTAGACTACATCTAGAAGATAAAAATAATAAAAAATATTTGCAAGTGTAAGTCATGAGAGAAATAAAGAGAAGAACTTATTTTTGCATAGAAAACTACTAATATTGAACTGCAATGCACTTCAAGGAATCCCAGGCCTTCTGAGGATCGATTTCCAATTTATTCCATTTTGACGGTTTTTTATGTCAAAATTCACAGTAAATATCGGAATGATGCACAGAATGAATACCACCATCGATACTCATTCCCTGCATCGATTTGTGAGGGCCAATTAGATAGAATTTTAAGAGGTAAATACCAAGGTTGGTTCAGACTAAGTATTATCTACCCAGGGGAGGGAATTTTGGTGATCAGTGCTCAGTTTTGTTGAAGTACCTCACTCAGATTGATAATACTGAGTATCAACCTCCCTATGTAGTAAGTATTCACCTCTTGGGTGTCTCAGGAATTCACCTATGCTCGATACGGATTATGGACCTGTCTTCGGCAGGTTGTTGGAGTTATAGAATGGATTAATTTTATTATATTTTGAATTATGTTTTTAACCTTTTTTTATATATCATGGCGGAGTATGACAGCTAGGGTTTTGATTACCCATGCATACTAGCCAAATATGCATGTTCTAGTCGTGATTCATCCTTAAACCTCGCAAAACCCGCAGCTTCCAGGTCGAATAGTTAACCTCCGTAGTGGAAGAGAAGGCTTTTATTAACACACAATGATACAATATGATCGAACCTGGGAATAGTTCTACCAATTAGCAATGGTTAATGTCCTACTAAAGTAGTGTCCCAAGCACAAACACTCTGGTTAAGACTCATTAATAAAAAATTCACTGCATTCAGACTCATTAATCCACAATTCAAGCTCAGTGGGAAACTAGTTAGGGCTCGGTACTCATAGATTTGGGAGTCATTGGCTCCTCTCAGAGTTTCTCTACTCATCCTCCCTGTCCCCTACAATACCGCAATCCAACTCTGTTATGCTCAGTATCTAGAATCCCAAATCGCTTCTCCGATTGAGACGATATGCTGATGGCTCACTCAGCAAATCAACGACACATCTCTACTCAGAATCCGTGAGCCCAAATCGCCATTTCTTATTTGATGGGTTGTTTGCTCAGTCTCTAGCCGGCATGCTCTGTGAGGGGATGCTCTGCTCAATACAACACAGCTCACTCAGGAACTCGACATGGGGTGCATGGGCAGGAGTTTGAATGGTGAGTATTGTTTATGTTTTTTTTATTTGTTATATATATATTTAAGTGCCTTTTTTTTCCTTTGATACCATTGGTCCTAACCTTCTGCAATTAATAGAAGAAACAAGGGTAAATGGTGTCCTTCACACTCCCCTGAACACAACTTTTTTATCTCTCATACCAAAAAAGGATAATCCAGAAAGCCTGGATGACTACAGGCCTATATCCTTGTGCAATATCACTTACAAAGTGGTCACCAAGATAATTGCACAAAGATTTAGAAAAGTGTTTTCCAAAATTATCTCGAAGGAATAGTTTGGCTTTCTGGAAGACAGACAAATTCATGAGGCTATTGGGGTTTCTTAGGAGGGCCTCCACAATGCCAAGCTCAAAAAGGCCAATGGGGCTATTCTGAAAATTGATCTCTCCAAGGCCTTTGACAGGGTCAGCTGGATTTATCTTCGACTGCTCCTTACACATCTGGGCTTTGATTATTCCTTTATAAAATGGGTCTTTTCCTGCATCTCAATAGCTTCTTTTGCAGTCCTCATCAATGGAGCAGCATCCCACTTTTTCCACTTTGAAAGAGGACTTCGATAAGGCTTCCCCCTTTCACCCCTCCTCTTCTTATTACTTGCAGAAGGGTTAAGCAGAGCCCTTTTGGATGCCAAAAGAAGAGGTCTCTTTGAGGGAATTAAGGTGGCTGCAAATTTAAACATTACACATCTACTGTTTGTAGATGACATCCTCATCTTCTGCAGTGGTTCTATTAGGGAAGCAGAGAGACTAGAAGAACTCTTGAACCTGTTTTGTAAAGCTACAGGAATGTAAATAAATGTCCAGAAGTCCACCATTACCACACTCAACTTGGAAGAGGAAGCCCTGAGGACCTTACTAGACCTCTTTCCCTTCCAACATCTCGCTCTAGACAATGGCATAAAATATATGGGCTTTAGACTCAAACCTAACTACTATAGAAAGGAGGACTGGAACTAGATTCTGGCTAAACTTGAAGTCAGAGTCAACAACTGGTGCAACAGATGGCTCTCAAGAGCTGGCAGGCTAATTCTGGTAAAATTGGTACGTGAAGCAATACCAGTCTACTGGATGGCTCTAGCATGGATCCCAAAGTCAATTATGAACAAAACGAAGAGAATCTGCTCAAATTTCCTTCGGACAAGACAAAAGGAACAAAAAGTTCTACCTTGGGTAAAATGGGATCAAATAGCTAGACCAAAAGACCTGGGAAGGTAGGGTCTAAAAAACCCCTTTCTGTTTGCAAAATATCTGGCTACAAAAGTTGGATGGAGAATAATCTCAACTCAGAGCCTGTGGACAGAAGTAATCATTCACAAGTACATTGCACCAACCCCTCTCCTAGACTAGATCAGAGACATGGTCAACACAAATGTTCCAAATGGCTCAATCATATGGAAAGGTTTCTGTAAGGCTCTCCCTCTCATCTTGGAAGGTTTAGCCTGGAAGGTGGGAGATGGTGCAAAGGTAAGAATTGGTGTAGACCCCTGGCCAGGAAGCCATCAAAATCACCTCCTTCCAAACAATCTTGTGTGGTTTTTGCATCAAAAAGGCCTCTTCCACCTGAATCAGATTGCGGATCCTAACTTGACAAATCTCTGGCACCAAGGCTGGATGGGAAGCCAAGATTTAGAAATACTAGAACCATGGATCAAGGATTGTAATAGATATACATATGCCCTTCACACCTCCCATATCTAGCTTACCAACTCAACTGATGAATTGGTTTGGGAACATGCCAAACATGGCCAATACACCCCAAAAATAGGCTATCAGCAGCTCTGTTCTCAACTCTATCAGCAGGACCAAAAATGGTGGCAGGTGGGTATATGGAAGCTAAAGTGTCCACTGAAGGCCAAAATATTCATGTGGTGCACCCTTGCAAGTAGAATCCCAACTTGGGACTATTTACAAAAAATATCTTTCGTTGGCCTTGAATGGTGTTGTCTTTGTAAAGATAAAGAAGAAATTCCAAACCACCTCTTCTTAAATTGCAGCTTCTCCAAGCAAGTATGGAAACATTCACAAGATATTTCCACCATCATAATTTGGTGGGTAGGTCCCACTTTGGAAGATACCTAGAAATCTTGGTCAACAAATCCCCTGACCACCCAGATAAAGGCTCTTCCCCTCCTTCACATCTGGGGTATCTGGCTAGCCAAAAATAAAGCCACTTTTCTAGAAAAAGCATCCTCCCCAGACGAAGTTGCAAAACAAGGACTCGACATCCTACCCTACTTCCCCCAAACAAAATACACCCCGACCCCAAGAATAATAACAATAGAACATATAGAAAAAGATATCCCTTGGGCTTTCTTCGATGGAGCTTCTCGAGATTTGAAATGTGGGGGAGGAGCCACCCTCTTTCTCAATCCTTCTCACCACTTCCAAATCATGATGGGACTAGGCACGGGAACAAACAAATATGCAGAGCTTTTGGCCCTAAAGCTTCTCCTCTGTTTTGCAATTGAAAGAAACTGTAAAAAAATCTAGATTTTCGAGGACTCCCTTATTATCATAAATTGGATTAATAAAATTCAGAAATGCAGGAACACTTCACTATCCGCATTATATGAAGATGCTATCATACTTCTCTCCAACTTTGATTATATCACCTGCAAACATGTATACAGGGAAAGGAATGAGGATGCAGATAGGCTTTCCAAGGCAGGCTTGAATCTGGCTTTGGGTACCTGGAAAATTGTGGAGACAAAGGAAGCAGTGGTCCATGAGTTTTTTCATAGACCCACTGCCAGGAATCGGCAGTACTTGATCTACACAGATTGACACTATCAGTCAGCACTCTTCTGTTTCAAAAACAAATCGTGAGGAACCTACAGCTTATAGTTTTTTAGAGCTATAAAAGCATTTATGCGTAGAGACTACACAGAAAATTCCACAGGATTGTGGGGACCGTCATCACAAAACGCCCCTTTTTGGACACAGCTTCTTTTCTTTTGCTGCACTAGCTGCAAAAAAGAAGAAAATGCAACATATATGAGGTGGATTTTGGATGAAAATATGATGAATAGCAGGAACTATACATACTTTTGAATGTAATTATTACTCAAATCAATATTAACAGCTTTTTTTCTTAAGGAAAAAAATATATAAGTGCCTTTTTTATTTGTTATATATATATATATATATATATATATATATATAACAAATAAAAAAATAACATATGTGTGTGTGTGTGTGTGTGTGATTTTTTATTTGTTATATATATATATATATATATATATAAAAGATCACCTTTCAACCTCCAGCAGAGCTATCTAAGATGGCTACGATTTCGCCCGGAGAAAATCATTTTTCCAGACACGAATTTGCCGGAATCCGGATAGAATATTTAGAATTTCAAATAACAGTATAAATCCTGCATAATTTGGATGCCCTGGAGGTTTTCCAGGGTGCTTAATTCATATAGATGTTCAGAAAGAAAAAAACAATTTAATCAACACAAATCACTAAATTTTTAGATTTCATATCGCCGGATTCCAACCAAGTTTTGGTAGGACGGGCGAATTCATCGCACTTTTAGATGGCTTCTATATATATATATATTGAAAAAAAAAATTAAAATAAGATTTTATTTAAAATTTTGATAAAAAAAAATTTTAATCAAAAATTTAATGACAATGTAAGTGATGATGACATTGATGAAATTAGTGTTGATGATGATCATCATCATCACCATCACCACCATCTCGATCATCATCATCATTGTCATCATCATGATAATCATTGTCATCATCATTAGCATCATCATCAACATCATCATCATCAAGAACATCATTGTCATCATAAGCATCATCATTAATGTCATCATCATCATAAAAAACACCATTTTCATCGCCGTCATCATCATCATTATCAACGTCGATTCCATCACTAATCATCATCAAAATCATCACAAACAACAACATCGTCATCATCATCATCATATTCATTGTCATCAACATCAAGAACATCATCGTCATCATCATGGTCATCGTAGTTGTCATCACAACCATCATAATCATCATACATATGATCATCGCCATCATCTGTTGATGTATATGTAACTTCGGAATGTATTTCATATATATTTATTGTACCCTTATAAGAGATATGTTATTCCTCTATAAGTGTCTTCATGTGTATTGACAAGTGTCACAAGTGTGTGTACTTGGCGATGGGTTATTAGACCACCATGTGTGGGGTCAGACCTGAAATATATATTATATGGTTGATGTACCTAGCTAGACAAGTCAGCCCCATAAGGTCACTTGGCAAACAGACTAGTATAAATAGAGATCGGGAGATCTCTATTTTGATCACTCGGAAAGTCATACTTCTCTCACTTAGAAAGTGGTGCACTAGTGAGGAGGAGGATCATCTGCTACTAGGAGACTATCTTTGTGTATTTTGGTTGTACTTTGGTTGAGCCATTGCTCTCTCTATCTCTGAGGAAGTTGTGGGCTTTTTCACCTTAGGGTTTTCCCCACGGAAACTTTGTGTCTCTTGTCTTTCATGCTTTTGCTTCTTGTGATGATTGACATGCTTATTATGATTGATATGCATTGATATACTGTACATGTTATTCTCTCAGTAAATATCCTAGAGTATTGTGAATTAATGCTCAAAATTTAACATGGTATCAGAGCTAACCTGAGAAGAAGACATTATGTAGTGACGGAAACCAAGGGTTTCTTGTTTATTGGGTTTCTCTCCACAGATTTTGGAAAAGCAGTATAGTATATTGACTCTACTCATCAAGGAGAATCTATCTGTCCAATCAGAATTCAATTATGAGCATTTTCAGATTTGGCCCTAAAAATTAGGGTTTCCACAAAAATAGGAACTTCTGAAATCGAAAGACATAGCTGGAAGCTCCTTGCAAAAATCGAAGTTTAGAGATTTGGATTGAGATTTTCGGCTGGGTAGATCTCTGGAAAACCCAAACCCTAATTCAGGGTCCTCCTCAGTGAATCCGGGAAGACATAAAGGCAGTTTTGACGGGTGTAGCTTTGTAGATCTCAAATTATGAATACACCAGGTTGATCAGCTCATCAAGGCGCATCTTTCTATCCTTTTAGAAAGTTGAAATTCATATTTTGAATTTTTAGGGTTTTTTTGACAAACCCTAATCCGGGACCAGATCCAGTTTTCAGCCAATCAAGTGGTAAGACCTAAATCTTTTCTATTTCCATTTGAAGTACTCTTTAAGATGTCTCACCACACCAAGCTTGAGGATAAGCTTGAAGGGGCTGATAACTTCCGATCCTGGAAGTATAGGATTGGGTTAATCCTAGAAGAGAATGAGTTGACTCATACATAAAAGAAGACATCCATATCCCAGAGGATGAAGAGGCTAAGATATTGCATAAGAAGAACTTGGTCAAGGCAAAGAGAATCATTATTGATTCTATCAAGGATCATCTTATCCCACATGTGTCATCTCTAAAGACACCCAAAGAAATGTTTGATTCTCTAACCAAGCTATTTGAAGGGAAGAACATAAAGCAGAAGATGACCCTGCGAAACCAATTGAAAGGAGTAAAGTTTCAGAATGGAGAAACCATTCAATCTTATTTTTCTACGGTCTCCCGGATTAAGGAACAACTAGAAGTGGTAGATGAAATGGTGGAGAATGGTGAAGTTGTCATGACCACTCTAAATGGCCTACCCAGGTCATGGGATTCCTTTATTCAAGGAATTTGTGCAAGGAAGAAGTTGATCTCCTTCAACAAATTGCGGGAAGAATGTTCTCAAGAAGAAGCAAGGCTTGTGGCCCGAGAAAAAAAGATGGGAAGTGAAGATCAAGCTCTCACAGTAAACACCAAGAAAGGAAGGTCAAAGAGAGAGCACTCTCATGCCAAGAAATCTTCACACTATCATCAACATAAAGATAAGAAAGATCTCAGATGCTTCACATGTAATGAGAAGGGTCATTTTGCTTCAGAATGTCCCAAGAACAAAAGGAACAACAACATCAAGAAGAAGAAGGGCAGCAGGAAAATATATCATTCTCATGCTGCTGAAGATGATGAATCACCCAAAAAGAAGGCTAGAGCAGAAAGTGACGATGATGACTCATCAAGTGAAGAAGAGTATGTTCTAATCTCTGCTCTCACAGGTACTATCTCCCATGGTTGTAATGATTGGCTTATTGATAGTGGGGCTTCTAAACACATGACTAGGTTTAAGGAATCTTTTGTAAACCTATCTAAACATGAGTCACCCCATAAGGTGAAACTTGGGGATGATATCAATACCCATCAAAGGAAGTGGTGAAGCCTCCTACAACCTAGATTTTGGAAAATCTTTGAAGATGAAAGAAGTCCTTTATGTACCTGGGCTCAAGAATAACCTTCTCTCCATCTCTGCATTAGATGCAAAAGGCATGAGGGTTGCATTTGAAGATGGCCAAGTCCTAATGTGGCCAAAGGGTAAAACTATTGATGATGCAGTGGTGATTGGAGAGCAAGAGGGAGGATTGTACAAATTGAAGGGACAACCTGAACATGCCATGGTGACACGAAGACAAAGATTCATCCATAGTCATGAATCACATAGAGGTATGTATAAATTGTTTTTGCAAACGTTAACTTGTGAGTTATGTAGGTCATTGAAGAGAACAAGAAAACATTGATAGACATAACTAGCAAATATGGTGACTAGGTATGTGTTTCTTATATCATAGGATCTATTATATAAGTATGTATGACATGATTGATGATGTTTATTCATGAAGTCGTAGGTTTGAATAATCATGGGCATATGCATATTATGTGTCTTACCTTATTTCATGTTATGACTAACCAGAAGAGTCATAGGTTTGAGTAATCACAGGTTTAGACATGTTATGACTAACCATAAGAGTCCTATATAAACCTTGAATGCTAATGCTTATTATTTCTGTTTGAAATGATCATGACTATACATGCTTGAGATTATTTTGTTTTGATAGTATTGAGAATATACTAATGAACGTATGATTTTGTATGAGATCACAAGGATAACACAATCATGATACTAATAAGCATGCATAGGGACCAAGGATGAATATAAGTTCAAGGATAGGTAATCCTGGAAGCAAAGATCAAGAGGGAGCACACTCAAGTTGCCCCTGCAAGGAAGCACACTCCAGTTGCCCCTGCAAGGAAGCAAAGACTCAGAGGGAGTTCACCCAACAAACAAACAAAGATAAGTATTTTAATTACCATTTCTTACATATTTGTTTGTTTAAATAAAATTGTTCAATGATGTATATGCTTATGTTCCTAGACTTAGGATATGTATTGTGGATGTTAGAATGATTTCATTAATGAACATTATACTACTAATGGGTAAGTGGCCTATGGAACTGTACAACATTCCATTTCTACTTATCTACAATGAAACCTCTTTGCTAACATGTTCGGAGTAATGCAAACTCTTAACAATGTTCTGGTAGAGATTGGAATGCATCTAGAAAGTTACAGGATATGGATGAATGTTGTATTGAAGCATTGGCTAAAATAATTGCATGACTGTATGACATATTTCTTTATGTATAAGAATTTGTTTTGGAAAACTATGAGATGTTTCTAATCATGCAATTTAACTTGTCTTGTAGGAAAGATCATATGTCATCACCTACAAAAGAAGAACTACAACACTTGTTCAACAACAAAATTATCTATTGAAGATATTGAAGTTCCCAGGATATGGGAAGAATGCCATGATCAGTCGATCATGAAGAATGATGTTTGGGATGTAGTCCCAAGACCTGAAGGGAAGTTTTTTATGAATTAGATCAAGCATGTTGCAGATGGCAGCATAGAGAAATATAAAAGCAATGAAATGGAAGATACACCAGTTGGATGTCAAGATTGCTTTCTTGAATGGTGTAGTTGAAGAGGAAGTATATGTGGAGCAGCCACTTGGTTTTGAAATACATGACAGGGAGTCATACGTATGCAAATTGAAGAAATCCTTGTATGGCTTGAAGCAAGCTCCCAGAACTTGGTATGGTAGGATGGACAGTTTCCTATCTAGTTTGGGCTTTACCAAGAGTAAAGCGAGTGCCATCCTTTACTACAAGGTTGAGGAAGGCAATCCAGTGATACTACTTTTGTATGTAGATAACCTGTTTGTTACAGGTGAGGATAGATTGATTGCCAACACATAGCGGAAGTTTGCTGCCAAGTTCGAGATGAAGGACTTGGGGATGATGCACTATTTTCTAGGCATGGAGGTGTGGCAGAGTGTAGATGATATCTTCCTTGGACAAGGGAAGTATGCAGTAGATATCCTAAAGAGGTTCGGGATGATGGACTGCAAGGCCATGGCCACACCTATGGCATCGAATCTGAAGCTTCTGTGTGATGACTCATCTGAGCCGGTTGATGTCACTATGTATCGTCAGATGTTTGGGTCCTTAATGTACCTGACGAACATGAGATCAGATATTTGCTTTGCACTAAACACATTGAGCCAGTTCCTGACGGATCCGAGGAGTGTTCACCTGGTTGCTGTAAAGCATATTCTGAGGTACCTGAAGGGTACAGTTGATTATGGGCTCAAGTATGAAGCAAATCAAAAGTTTAACCTGCAAGGTTATGTTGATTCAGATTGGGCAGGCAGTGATGCAGATAGGAAGAGCACATATGGATGCTACTTCAGTATGGGATTGGGTGTGATCTCTTGGTTTAGCAAGAAGCAGTCCTACATAGCACTGAGTACAGCCGAGGCAGAGTATGTTGCAGCCTGTTCAGCTAGCTGTGAGGCAGTATGGCTTCGGAAGCTACTGTCTGAGTTATTTGATCTCTCATTGGATACTACTGGTATCTTCTGTGATAACCAGAGTCGTGTGAAGCTGTCTAAGAACCCAGTGTTTCATGACAGGTCGAAACACATAGAGATCAAATATCACTATATCAGGGATATGGTGCAGAGAGGAGTAGTGAAGCTCCTGTACGTTGCAACGGACGAGCAGATTGCAGATGTGCTGACGAAACCACTAGCCAGAGTGAAGTTCGAGTACTTTAGAGAGAGGCTTGGTATTCTTCAGATTGATGACACTTCGAGGAAGAAGTGATAGACACATTTGCAGAATCCATTCCAAGCATGTTGGAAGGAGGATCCTTCACATGGATGTGGATGTAAGCGCTGGATGATGAGCATCAGGATGATGCTCCAGTTACTGCTCTGTATATGCATCAGGATGATGTTGGATATGATCAGTTGGATCATTTATATGTATTTTGTATATGCATCATGTTGGATGCTTGGACCATGTATCTGTAGATGTATCAGGTGGATACATTGTATGATCAGGTAGATCATGTATGATGATATGTATCAGGCAGATACTATGTATGCACCAGGTGAATGCATTGTATGATCAGGATGATCATGGATGAAGAGATTCAGGATGTTGCTCCAGATATGCATCAGGACGATGCAGTGATGAGTATCAAGACAATACTCTAGATGATATGCATCAGGATGATTCTATGATGATGATCAGGATGATCATATGTATCAGGTGGATACATTACATAATCAGTTGGATTATGTGTGATGAGTTCCGAAGACACAGATGCAAAGTGCCTTTCCGACATGGTGGTAGATGTGTTCTCCCATGTGCATTGATGTAAGTGCAGAGCCTTTCCGACATGGTGGTAGATGTGTTCTCCCATGTGCATTGATGTAAGTGCAGAGCCTTTTCGACATGGTGGTAGATGTGTTCTCCCATGTGCGTTGATGTAAGTGCAGAGCCTTTCCGGCATGGTGGTAGATGTGTTCTCCCATGTGCATTGATGTAAGTGTAGAGCCTTTCCAACATGGTGGTAGATGCATTCTCCCATGTGCATTGATGTAAGTGCAGAGCCTTTCCAACATGGTGGCAGTTGTGTTCTCCCATGGTCATTGATGTAAGTGCTGTGAGCCTTTCACGGATGGTGGTAGGTTGGTCCTCCCATGCCGGTGAGTGTAAGTGTTGTGTGTGTGCATCTGGGTTGTGCTTTGTGATACTCTATGGCCATAGACAGGTTGTGCAATAGCATGTAAAAGGTCCTGGGAGATCCGATAGGTTGAGCTGTGTGCTCGTAATCAGTCTTGGGATGCTCTTTCGAGTTTTTGTTGACTCACGTAATAATTCCTGAGGATTCCACAGTATGGCCAATGATGATGAAGACCTGCAAGTGGTGGGCCTACATCCAGTATGAAAAAGGACTAGCTCTATAGAACTTCCTATGATGAGTAGATTCAAAGATTGATTGAGATAGTAGCAGCAGTGACGATGAAGATGATTCGAGGACGATGCATCGATGACCATGATCCCAAGAAGAAGACTTGTCTAGCATATCTGTGTCGAGAAATACCTTCCTAGTTAAGAGGGAGTGTTGATGTATATGTAACTTCGGAATGTATTTCATCTATGTATTTCATATATATTTATTGTACCCTTATAAGAGATGTGGTATTCCTCTATAAGGAAGTGTCATCATGTGTATTGAAAAGTGTCGCAAGTGTGTGTACTTGGTGATGGGTTATTAGACCACCATGTGTGGGGTCGGCCCTGAAATATATATTATATTGTTGATGTACCTAGCTAGACAAGTCTGCCCCATAAGGTCACTGGGAAAACAGACTAGTATAAATAGATATCGGGAGATCTCTATTTTGATCACTCAGAAACTCATACTTCTCTCACTCAGAAAGTGGTGCACTAGTGAGGAGGAGGATCATCTACTACTAGGAGACTATCTCTGTGTAATTTGGTTGTACTTTGGTTGAGCCATTGCTCTCTCTATCTCTGAGGAAGTTGTGGGGTTTTTCACCTTGGGGTTTTCCCCATGGAAACTCTGTGTCTCTTGTCTTTCATGCTTTTTCTTCTTGTGATGATTGACATGCTTGTTCTGATTGATATGCATTGATATACTGTACATGTTATTCTCTCAGTAAATATCCTAGAGTATTGTGAATTAATGCTCAAAATTTAACATCATCATCATCATCATCATCACCATCACCATCTTCACTATCGTCATCATCGCCATCATCATCATCATCATGGTCATGATCATCCTCATCATCACCATCCCCATCATAATCATCATCATCACTATTCATCATAAACAACAACATCAACAACGTCACGATCATCATTGTCGTTGTCATCATCATCATCATCATCATAAGCATCATGATTAATGTTGTCATCGTCATTAATCATCATCACCATCACCATCATCATCATCATAAGCATCATCATTAATATCGTCGTTGTCATTAATCAATGTCATCATCATAAACAACACCATTTTCATCGTCTTCGTCAATATGTTATGTTACTCAAGCTAACACAATAAACAAGTAACTCTTAATATGACATACAATATATTTATACGTCATAAAAAAAATTAGCAACATAAAATTACTTGGCATTTAGTGTATCTCCATTTGTACCAACTTTGTCACAATAATTGGGATAATCAAAATCACAATAATTAGGATAATCAAAATCTAATTGAACATTAGTGATAAGTAATATGATCAAAGTTTCATAGTAAAAGTAAGAGCTTCATGTGATTCACCACTAAATGTGAGTAGGCTTTCAACATTGCACTTTATTAGTTTCCTACTCTCCTTAAAATAAAGTGATAGGAAAGGAACATGCTACTCGATTTGAATTAAGGTATCATATTCACCAAATCCTTTTAATATGTATAAACATGATAAGTGAGAACATTATATTCTCTCCTTAGCTTCTTAAAACATGTAATCTATCTATATTTTATTAATTCTATTAATATTGTGTCTTTATCTTTCATTACTCACCTTAAATTCAAAATATTACTTATGTTTTCCATCCAACATCACATTTAGTGGCTTTTGGCTATTTTTCAACCAAATTATTGGCTACATTGAGTTCATATGGACTATATTAGCTTAGAAGAGTGATATTGTCTAATTATATTGTGTTTTATAATAAGATATAAAGATATTTTATGATATCCCTCACAATAAAATTTGAGAAATTTAGGAAATCAATCTCATGATGATGATGATGAGGATAAGGATGATGATGATGATGATGATGGTGATGATGGTGATGATGATGATGAAGAAGACGAGGAGGAGGAGGAGGAGGAGGAGGATAATGATGATGATGAAGATGACGATGATCATGATCATGATGACAATGACGATGATGATGATGATGATGATGGATCCGATGACCTCGCCTGATCCGGATTTTATGAGCAGAACGAAATGAATACAGATTATTATCAGATGCTTAACACAAAATAACAGAGATACAGTAAAATTGGTTTTCTATTCAATAAGGAAATAAGCTAGAACTGTAAAATGCAGCGGAAAACAAGCTTGCTGGAATGGTGGCGACTTATCTCTGAGAAGAGATGTGACGGCTGCTCTCATTTCGCAAGAAGATGGTTCCAATGAGGCTCTCAAGGCATTTTACAATAAACAGGAATGTCAAAAACCCTAGACATCCAAAAACCTAACCCTAGGAGATGAAGCGCCAAAAGTCATGTGGGCCCCGTTTGGGTAAGTTAGTACATCAACTTCCCGGGGTCGTAACTTTTGCATACGATCTCCGTTTGGGGCACTCGGTAGCCCGTTGGAAAGGTCTATCCGAGATTTACAACTTTCAACTAGGGCCAAATGTATGCCGGAGGCAACCATTTGGCCCCCCAAATTGCCAAAAAAGGTCGTTTAGGGCCTCAAAATGGCCCCGGAAGTTCAGGACCCGAAAAACTGCTAAAAATAGTACAATACCAAAATTGCCATAAAACTGTTTTGAGCCAGTTGGAAAGGTGGGTGGCCACCAATATCCACCTGGATCATCGCCATACCACCGACGAAAAGAGGTGTCGGATATCATACTTATGACTTCAAAAGAATCCGACGACGACAACGTTCATGATGATGATGAGGATGAGGATGATGATGGTGATGATGAGGATGATGAAGATGATGATGAAGATGACGATGATGATCATGATGATGATCATGATGATGATGATGATGAGGATGAGGATGATGAGGATGATGATAATGATGACCAGCATAGATCCAAATCCTAGGCTCTATCAAGCACCAAGAGGGATCGAATCTCCCGAGGTGCAAACCTCTCCTTGAATAGCTCCTTGAGTGCAATACCTGAGCCACCTAATCCTAAGCTCTAAAGTCTCTAGTTTAAGTCTCATATTTACTTTTTACTTTGTATTATTCTTTTTTGTTTATGACCAACATAATATTTATTACTTTTTACTTTGTATTATTCTTTTTTGTTTACTTTGTACTATTTTGTTACTCAACAAACACTCTAAGATCTCATATTTACGTTTTACTTTGTATTAAAAGTAAAAGGTAAAGTCTCTAGTTTAAGTCTCATATTTACTTTTTACTTTATATTATTCTTTTTTGTTTATGACCAACATAATATTTATCACCTAATCCTAAGCTCTAAAGTCTCTAGTTTAAGTCTCATATTTACTTTTTACTTTGTATTATTCTTTTTTGTTTATGGCCGACATAATATTTATTACTTTTTACTTTGTATTATTTTGTTACTCAACAAACTCAACAAACACTCGAAAAACACACACATGTTACAAGATATCCCTCATACTAGGCTGTAGAGCACCTCTCGGCGCAATGATGATGAAGATGATGATGATGTTGATGATGGTGGTGGTGATGACGACGAAAACGTCAATGATGATGATGATCATGATGATCATGATCATGATCATCATGACGACGATGATGATGATAATCATGATGATGATGATGATGATGATGATGATGATGATGATGATGATGATGAAGATGGTGGTGGTGATGATGATGATGATGATGACGATGATGATGATGATGATGACGATGATGACGACAATGTCAATGATGATGACAACAATGTCAATGATGTGGCGGTGATGACATTGGCCCCATGTATGATCATGATGATGATGATGATGGATCCGACCACCTCTCCATATCACCGACGACAAGAGGCTTCAGATATCAGACTTATGACTTCAAAAGAATGCAACGACGACAACGTCCATGATGATGATCATGAGGAGGAGGAGGAGGAGGAGGAGGAGGAGGAGGAGGATAATGACGATGATGATGAGGATGAGGATGATGAATATGATGATGATGATGATGATGACGACCATGATCATGATGATCATGATGATGATGACGATGATGAAGATGATGATGATGATGATGATGGTGATGATGGATCCAACGACCTCTCCATACCACTGACGACAAGAGGCGTCAGATATCAGACTTATGACTTCAAAATAATCCAACAACGACAATGTCCATGATGATGATGATGATGATGATGAGGATGAGGATGAGGATGATGATCATGATGATGATGATAATGACGATGAGGATGATGAGGATGAGGATGATGAAGATGATGATGAAGATGACGATGATGATCATGATGATCATGATGATGATGATGATGATGAATATGATGATGATGATGATGATGGTGATGGATCCGACGACCTCGCCATACCACCGACGACAAGAGGTGTTGAATATTAGACTTATGACCTCAAAAGAATCCGATGACGACAACGTCCATGATGATGATGACGATGATTATGATGATGATGACGAGGATGACGATGATGATGATGATGATGATAATGATGATGATGATGATGATGAAGATGATTATGATGATGATGATGAATCCAATGACCTCACCATACTAATGATGGAAATAGGCATCGGATATCAGACTTCTAACTTCAAAAGAATTTGACGAGCTCGCTAAACCACCAACAACAAACATAGTTGGTCTTTCTAGGTAGCTGCATCGGATATCATACAACGATGATGATCAAGATGAAGATGATGGTGATCAAGTACGCCATTTGGGTTAGCATGATAATTGTGCATTTCCTTACTAAGCTTATCTCTGTTTCGAGAATAATTTAATATTCTCTACTAAACAAGGCCAACCACGTGAAGGTGGAAGCCCTTATGGCCCCTCCCCCCCTCACATGACTTTCAATTCCCCATAACCCGACAAAAATATCTATGTACAAACAAATTAAATGTGTTTTTTGTCATACTCTATAACAAGCAATGTTTCTAATTATAACATACAAGAAAATGGAAAATCACTAAGAAACAATTAATTTATTATATGTACCGGAAAAAAAAAATCAATATTTCTATCACAATATTAAATCAAAATATAGAGTAGATATATTACTGCATACCTCGTATACTTAAATGGACTTCATCATATTCTTCATCTGAGTCATCATCTGTATCATCCGATGATCCAGATTCAACATTGTAAGGATTGGCCATATCATCATCACCGTCGATGTCAATTATGATCATCATGTCATCGTCGATATCATATTCATGGACATTGTCTGATGCATCATCTGATTCAACTAATTCTTCGACATATTCTTCTGGAACATGATCATCTAACTCATGTTGACCATGATCATATTCAACGACGTCTTCTTCTTCGATAACGTCTTCATTACCTTCATCTATGTTATAATTTATCGGCCTTCCCCTTGGATCATGTCTCACAGCAAATGACCAACCCTCTCTACCTGGAACCTCGGAGAAAAATACCTATTCACATTGGGTTAGAAGAACATAGGGCTCCATTCCTAGCTCAAACAACCTTGTATTTACCATGGTAAATCCATAATCATGTTCAATAATTGTTTTATCGGGATCACGTTGATTCAATCGACACCTGTACCATTTGAAAACGAAAAGAAATACCTTGAAGGATTTAAATTCACACTGAAGAATGTCTTCCAGATACCCATAGTATCGATTTTCGGATATTTCTGGATGTCTGTCACTTCTAGAGGAAACATTGGTCACCTCAAAGACTGCATATATCCCACAATCTAATGTTTTTTTTTGTTTCATCCAACTTTTTGATGCGATATCTACAGCCATTGCACCACATATCCTTATGGTGTTTTACCTACAACAAGCCATACAAGAAAAGATTACATAATGATCCAATATTTATGATTAACTAGTGCATGTTTATAATGCCATACATGGAAAAAAATCAGCATGTACAACGACAATATTTTTTACAAAAAAATAAATAGTGTGGTTGATTAATATGCTTACTTGCTTATCTTTTAAACCATATGCTAAATCGATTTCCCTTTGTGTTAGATTGGTATATCCATTGCGATGTGCAGCTTTAACCAATGAAGCCACACCTTCACATGATATTCCATGACCAGATTGTTCACATCGTTCAATCCATACCTTCATCCAGTCAAGATTGTTTGTGATGTATAAATGAATTGCATCCCACTCTCGACCAACTGTTTGATGACAATAAAATTAAAATTCAATACAAATGTATAGTCACTTAACAAAGTATATTACACTCTAAATTGATGCAAAATATTGAATATAAAAATAGAATATGTATGATATATATACATAAAAATCAATAGTCAAATGTGTTATATTACCTTTCACCTTCCTAGATCTACCTTTCCCCTTCGAGTACTCCCCTTTGAAATCTTTATTGGAGTCTGGATCACAAATGCGACGTAAATTGAGCTTTGGCGCTAGTATAGGAAGATATTCACTAATATACAACATGTTTTGGTATACCATATATCCCTCCATCATAGAACCCTCAGCATATGATCGTTTTCTGACCAAACCCTTCATAAATTTCAAGTGCCTCTCAACCATCCACATGGACCTTGAGTGTGTAGGTCCACACAATTCAATCTCCTCAACTTGGTGTATGAGGTAGTGTTCCTGCGCATTGAAAAATGTCGAAGGTATATGCTTCTACATTTCACACATGAGACGAGGAATTTCTCTCCTCCAATACTTTATATCGTCTTTATGGAATTCTTTAGATGACAACCATCTACAAGTGACATGACAACCCAATCAAGAGATTAAATAAAAAAACATTATATTACATAACATGAATTAGAGAAAAAACATCAAATATAAGTTCTATGATTAATTAAACAAACACTGAGCGCATGGAAAAAATCACCACTTACCTCATGTATTTCCCGAGATTATATATTACTTGTTTGACATTGTTTTCGAAGTTGTTTGGGAGAGAGAGAGAGATAGAACAAACTGTAACAATATACAAATCATTTCATTTTTTAAACAAGGAGTAGACAAACAAAAATACCCACCATATTCACTGGAATAGAAAAAAAAATTATATGCATACCATAATAATTACCTTCATGAAGACATGCCAATCGTGCATTTTCACCCCCACAAAATCACCTTTCTTTGTTATGGTATTCTTCATGTGCGCACAAAATCTGGTGGGAATTTTAATTTTTCGCATGACTTCTTTTACAACATTACTTTGTTGGTTCGTTAACATTCATGGAAGTGAGCTTATATTAATTTTCTCTCCATTGCTATGAAATTGAATGAGGTCTTTCATTGCATGGTTTCCTTCTTGAATGTATTTGCGAATTTTGACAATTTTTTCTTTCTCACTCCTTCCATCCAATATTTGCCATAATGTTTCAATCACATTCTTTCCGATATGAATTGTATCAAACAGATGAGAAACTTGTAGGTGCTCATAGTAGGGAAACCTACTAAATTGTCTAGGATAACTTTTCATTCCTCGTGGAAGCCCATTAATGCCTTCATGATCACATGAACGACAATCATGAATAGTAGTTTATAATGAAATTACATAAATCAATTTCAATTACAGTAAACAACACACAATAAAAAAAAATACAATATAACATTTCATATACGATGATTCATATGTACCTTGACAATTTCTATTATATTGCAACTTCCATAGGTGAGGTGTCATTCTCTGCGGTTTTAATGCAGTGTCTTGCTTGCCATTGAACAGGTGTTTTTTGGTAGTTCGATACCTGTGATTCTTAGAGAGGAAGTGCCTATACTCATCAAACACCTCCTTTCCTAAGCTTTTTGAACGATGAGATTTGATCTTAGAACCACAAAATGGACGCAAATTTCCCCTTTATCTGAATACCTACATAAAGAGATGGAATATCTATGTCAATTATAATTATATACAAAATTCATTGATTATTTAGAAAAACATGTGTGCGTAGTATATTAAATAGTTCATAAAATTAAACGCAAATAAAGTCAAACTTATAATTACATACCACAAAAATGGGTTAACCCTAGGGCATCATGTATTGTCCATACAAGCATTGCATGGAATTGAAATTTCCTTTGTCATATTGGTCTAGATACGTCATACATAGTGATGTCATTCCATAACTTTAGTAGCTCGTCAATAAGAGGTTCGATATATACATTCATATCTTTGAATTGGTACTTACCTAATTGATTTGAACATATAAAAAACATAATTATGAGACGTACCATTTAGATATATAAAACATATTGCACAAGAGAAAAAGAATAAATATATATATGACATTATGCGACAAAATACGACAAATGAGATACCACTACATTAAAAAAAAAAACTGTAGACACAATATACCTAGAACAATCATCGACAACATTATGTGATCCCTCTTTATTGACAACCATGGAGGAATGTTATTGTTGATAACAAAAATAGGCCACACCGACTAAACGGTTCTCATCTCTGCAAATGGATTGACACCATCTGCTGCCAAAGAAATCCTAAGATTATGAGGCTCTTCTTTAAAGTGAAGCCATTTTTCCTCCATATCTCTAAAATCAGACCCAACTACAGGCATCTGAATAAGGCCGTCTTGACTTATGTTCTGTGCATGGTAATCCATAAACTGCGCTATGGTTTTGCACCTGAACAATCATTGCAAACGTGGAATAATGGGAATATAATGAAGAAACTTGCGAGGCACCTTTTTTGTTACTTGATTTGTTCGATATCTACTGATATGACATTTAGGACATTCTATTGCAAATTCATGCTGATTATAATATAGAACATGGTCATCGGGGCATGCATGAATTGATTCATACTGCATTCCAATTTCTTTCATGATGGCAGATAAATCTCGAAATGTGTGAGGTAAAATTTTTGATGGTGGGAACAAATATTCACCTATCATGCTACAACAAATTAAAATAAAAATATAGTTAATAATATAGAAATAATATTAATGAAACACATTTCATATGTATTAATTTGACTTATGAATTGACAATAAAATTATTAGACGACCATATATATTATGTGATGGAATATATTACATACCTTAACATTAGTGTGACTGATATGTTTGAAAGACCATTCATAACCTTCAAGTTCATTATCAATAATATAGCAGAGAGAAGATTTGTGTTTGAGCCCTCATAAAGGGATTCGTATGCCTTATCAAGAAGAGGTATATCATGAATATCATTTTCATGATCATCATCATCATCGTCATCCATTCTAACATTAAATTAATCACGGATCAAAGTATTTGTAACATCATCTTCAATTATGTTATCAGTATGATCATTAACTTGTTCTCCATTATTCATAGCTCCATGTTCCTCTGGTACTTGTTCTGGAAGCACTTCCTCTGGACGATATGTCGTAGGATGTATTTATTTTATAATTACATGAAACCATCAATAGATAAAAGTTAATATAAGAAATGCAAACGCAAAATGTAAAAAAAATTGTGATGCATTTAAAATGTAACAAATTTTGTATGGTTAATAGAGAATATTATATAAAGAATGCACAATAGGAGGCTGAATTTCAGTGCCGCGAAGTAGCAAGCAGTGAAATCAATTTTTGTAGTAGGATGTACTTTCCATATTTATTCTGTGATTTTTTTGTTGGAATGCGTCGAGATACTGATTACTAGCTAACCAATTTTTAAGTTTTTTGCTTGCAAACACTAGCGCTATGCACTCTGCATGAGCCTACTCAAGCTCGGTCCCTACGGGCTCCTCCTGTGATGGCAGAATTGGACCAGCCGCCCCCCTCCCCTAAGGAATGTCGGCTCCTGTTGGATGCCTCCTTTCGTGTCCTGGTCGACTCCACCCCCCCACTCCATGCTACCTCGGATCCGACGGATCTCAGCTTCATCAAACGAGCTGCCGCTCCTCGCATCCAGATCCTGTCGGCAGCTTCCAAACTTAAAGCACGTGCATTGAACGAACACAGATTGATTGGACAATTCACTGGAATTTGGCCATCACCAAAATCCATGGATGCCTCTGATTTTTGGCAATTTGCAGCATTACTTTTGTGGTAAGGGATTTTTTACTTTTCTTTTTTTGAACAATATTGATAGGGACCTTATCTTTCGAAGTGAGCCTTACTTCATGGGGCCTCGTAGTCTCCACCTGAATCCTTGGATATTATCCTTTGATCCGGAGAAGGATTTCCCCTCTATTGTTCCTGATTGGGTTCGTCTTCCCCACCTGCCGCTCCACTGCTGGAACAATGACACTCTCCAAGCCAATGGAAACTCTCTCGGAAAATAGATTGATAAAGTTGAACCAAAAGGGCCTCCATTCTCTTGTGCCAAGATTTGTGTGGAAGTTGACCTGGAAAAAGGGTTACCAGAGGAAGTAAATATTTTCATAGATGGATGGGACCATCTGCAGAAGGTGGACTATGAACAACTTCCCTTCAAGTGTAAGAAATGCCATGAATATGGTCATTTAGTCAAAAACTGCCCCAAAACAGTTCAAGAAACCACTAAGAAAGTTCTCGAAGATGGATGGAAACAAGTAAAAAAGGGGGGGAAAAGCACCCAGACTCACCCTCCCACAAATGAACCACAGCCAAAAATATCAAATGGAACCTCAACAGAGCCTCGTGAGGTAGCTGCAGTCAACAAGTTTCAAGATCTTCCCATTGAAGAAGGGGAAATAGACATCTTTGAGGAAACAACAGAACCCGGAAGGGAAGAAATTAGCACTCCCATCCCTCCCCTCACAAATGAAACGACCAAAACAAATATCAGGATCTCCACCACCCCCAGCGGTTCATGGCCTGACAAGGTCAAAAGCAAATTCATCCCATCCTCCTCATCTCTGGATATCTCATCAAAATCCCTAGATGAAACAGAAGAGGTGCAGCCACCCAACACCTGAGGAAGGAAGTCGCACAAGTATCATAGAGAACTAGTGGATGAAAGAGAATTAGAACTGGGTAGGCAAAAAAGCTTGGAAGATATGAAGCTACTACAAAACCCAGAAAATCAAAATGGTGCTAAAGAGGGAAGGTCCTGAGTAGGACCTCAAACCACCAGGAAGTAATGTTAATCGTCTCTTGGAACTACAAGGGCATGGGCGGACTAAATAAAATTGAAGCCCTAAAAAGCATGATTAGATCCGAAAAACCAGACCTTATGCTAATCCAAGAGACCAAAATGCAGGATGTGGAGATCTTGGCTCTCACACGTTCCTTGTGGAAAGACTGCCAAGGTTCTGCTCTCAGTGCTTGTGGGGCATCCGGGGGTATTGCTACCTTGTTTTCCCACAAGTTTTCTCTTATTTCATCCTCATTGAATCCCCACTGGCTACTAACAGAAATAAAGTTGGGAAACAATTTTGGCTTGTTTTTGACAAACAAAATTGCTAAATTTTATGTTTTTCAACTTCGACCTCTTCAAACCCATATCTCCCTTAGGAATTTCAACTTGAAGTAAACACAAAGGTTTTAGAGAATTGAATTAGTTTTCTACTCGTATTTTTTTTTATTTTTTTTATGGACATATCATGGGACAAATTTGTTGTCAACCAACGGCATATACTTGAAAATTTTAGGTATGGATAATGAGTGACCTCTGTTGACGTCGGTTTTTTGATAGATGGTTATTCATTTTAGGAAAATAGATTGTAGGCTCATAATCTGCACACACTACACTTGATCTTGGACTATATTTTGATTTTTTTAAGACTTGGGAACTATTTTTTATTATTTATCGAAACAACATATGTTCAGAAAATGGTGCATTATCGACACATGTTTTTGTCTTCACATTTTCTTTCAAATGTGACTCTTATTGGAAAAACTAAAAGTACCCTTTTGAAGAGGACGAACCAATTATGATCTCTGTGAAATTTCAAATTTTTTGGTGTTGTATTTGTTATGATATTGAATTTTCATTTCGGGTGATTTTCAAAGTAATAAAATTTTTAAGGGATAAGGTTTAGAAAAAAATTATTAATAAATAGTAATTCAAATCTAAATGAAACAACTATTATATCATTGGAAACTAGATTCAGAGATGAATCCATTGCTACCAAGTTCGACAAATATACTTAAAATTTGCAGGGGTTTGGGCTTGCTGAAGTTGAAGGTTCCAGAAAGATGCCTGATATTTTTGCAGGTTTTGTTGACCATAAACTCTCGACCGAAAAATACCTTCCAAACTCTCGGTTGAGAGTTTAGTTCAAACTCTCATCCAAGATTTTTTTTAAAATACAGCTCGGCGATTGGTTCAAACTCTCGGCCTAGAGTTTGAACTCTCAAAACCCTCGACCTAGAGTTTTTTAAACTCTCAGCTGAGAGTTTTAGGTTGACTTTTTTTCCCCTATTTATCCGCGTGCCCTCTTTTTTTTCACTCTATTGTCACGGAATTGTTTCCCAGCTTTGTGTTTTCACCTAGGACAGTGGAGAAATTGACCCTAAAGCACAAGCTAATCTTATCGAAGGAATCCCCAACATGATCTCGGATAATAACAACAGACAGCTATCAAAGCCAATCCTGGAACATGAAATTGTAAATGCCATTTAGTCCCTGCAAATCGATAAAGCTCCTGGGCCCGATGGATTCACCATTAATTTTTACAGAGCTGCATGGGGAATCATTAAGGAAGATTTTAAAAGAATGCTCAATTGGACTAGGAAAAAAGACAAAATCAGAGGGGCAACCAATTCCTCCTTTCTTTCTCTCATCCCTAAAGGAAAAGCTCCTTGCTCCCTTGGCAGGTTCAGACCAATTTCTCTCTGCAACTCCTCCTACAAAATCCTCTCCAAAATACTAGCTACCATAATGAAAAAATTCATGGGGAAACTTGTTTTAGACTCACAAGGGGACTTCCTAGTTGGTCGTCAAATCCTGGACAATATTATCATGGTTCAAGAAGCTATCCATTCAAGCACTGAGAAGAAGCATCAAGGTATGGCCATCAAACTTGACATGGCCAACACTTTCGACAAAGTGAACCACAAATTTCTTTTTGGCATGATGCTCAAATTTGGCTTCTCTAACAGGTTTGTAAGATGGATCAAAGCTTGCATTCATAGTCCATGGATTGCCCCGCTTGTCAATGGTAGACCTACTGATTTCTTCATGGCCTCTAGAGGCCTGCGTCAATTTTTCCCTCTTTCTCCTTTCCTCTACCTTCTTGTCACTGAATCTATGAGTAGGAAACTCCAAGCTCTTCAAGTCTCGGGAGATCTTAAAGGTATTCGGGTGGTCCGAGGAGTGAAGTCAATTAATCACTCATAGTTTGTCGATGATACTATAATGCTCGGGGTGCCTCCACGATTATAGCTGAGTGTTTCCATCTTGTCCTTTCTTCCTTTCTCAGGGATTCTGACGGAAAAATAAACTCTGATAAGTCCAAAATTTATGGTTGGAACTGCTCCCCGGGATCCCTGGCGAGAATCACTAGGATTCTAGGTTTTTAAGCAATGGAGGATTGGAATTCCTTCATTTATCTTGGCATCCCCATATTCAAAGGGAAAAAGAAAGTGGCAGACTGGCATGAGCTAATTGAAAAACTAAAAAACAAAATCAACGCCTGGGGTTCTAGATGGCTCAATCCAGCCAGCAAGCTTGTCCTCATCAAGTCTATTCTCTTTGCCTACCCTCTTTATGCTTGCTCAATATCACTCGCTCCTAAGATGGTGATGATGGGAATCACTAAAGAACTCAAAAACAAATTATGGCAGGGAGGAAAAAACACCAATGCCAAAAAATTCAACCTCATTAATTGGGATATTGTCTGCAGACCTAAGATCTTTGGAGGTACAGGAATCAAAGATCCTTCAAAGAAGAATTTATGATCCAGATTTATGTGGGAATGAAATGAAAGAGCAGATACATAATCATATACAGAGATACATTTCAAAGAACACAGTGATACAGTAAACACATATTCTATTAAATAGCGGAAATAGAACAGACTGTAAAATACAATAGCTGGAATGGTGGTAGCTATCTATGAGAAGAGATGTGGCCGCTATGCTCATTCGTGCCAAGATGATTACAAAGAGAGACTGAAAGGGCCTATTTATCATAAGCATGAGGGAAAGAATCCCAAACATCCAAAAACCTAACTCTAGAAGATGAACCATCATAAAGTTTGCGGCCCCAAGGTGGCTAGTTGAACAGTCAACTTCCCGGGGTCATAACGTTTGCATACGATCTCCATTTGGGGTGCTCGGTAGCCCGTTGGAAAGGGCTATCCGAGATTTACAACTTTCAAATGGGGACACATATATGCCTAAGGCAGCCATTTGGCCCCCCAAATCGCCAAAAAACGTTGTTTAGGGCCTCAAAACAGCTCCGGAAGTTCAGGACCCGAAAAACTAAAAATAGTAATTTACCAAAATTACCAGAAGACTATTTCGAGACAGTAGGAAGAGGTGGCCCTCCACCGATATCCATTTGGATCAATCCTCCTTCCTTAGGAAGCAATGGTCTCCATTGCGTTAAATCCCTTATCATATGTCGAACTGTGTGTTGAGTTGAGCTCCTGGTGTGGCATTTGCTGAAGCGAAAAGGTTGCATTTCTTTGAAATCTTCAAAGGGTTGTAATTGTTGTTGTTGGTTGCACTAGAGCTGTTCAACAGTTTTGGTTGTTGTGGTTTCCTTGGTCTACACTGGTGTGGATGGTTTCTTTTTGGGGAAGCACCTTGAATGTGTGACCTTGCACTGCAAAGGTACTCGAATAGGTGATGCTGCACTGAACTTCTATTTTTCTTATTTCTACTGAGTAGAGGGATAATGGGTAGAGGTTGTGGATGTCTCTGCGATCTGATGTTCTCCTTCAATGGCAATTGCGAATAGGGAAAATTTCCCAGTGTGGGAGATTATCTTCCTGTCGTGCTTGGTTGGGGTAGGTAAAACTGTCTCTGGTATCCGATAGAGTTTTCCTCCCAAAGTGACAATGACACTGCGAGGTCATGATTCATATACAGCATGACACTTCCACATATATGGTTATCTTAAAAGAACATCACAGAATTCAAGTGGGGCCACATCACACAATACCTCATCTTTGAAGGGCTTGATGTCATTTGGTAAGTGACATTGATGACTGATGCAGATCCTTCATCCTTGGATTAGCCATCCAATGGTGTATGGTTGTGGGTGTGGCATTATTGGTAGCTCCAATCTCTTGATGACTTCTGCTGAAATCAGGTTCTTTTGGCTGCCACTGTCCACAGCAAAGCATAGGGGAATTCCCTTCACCCACATCTGTGAGTGGAAAAGGCACTCCTCTACCTTCGACTCATCAGGTTCCTCTGGTTGAATCTGTGTGGTGGCAACAACGGCACTGGGTTCTGCATCAATGATCTGCTTCCCTTTTTGCACGGCTATGAAATTAGGTTCTGAGTCAAAATCAGAACTGGGAGTTGATTCTGAATCTTTGATCTCCGCCACCAATGACTGTTTTGAGCAACATTCATTAGTGTTGTGCCAGGGGATTTTGTGGAACTCGCACCACTTCCCGGTGTCCTTCTTTGTATTTTCTTTACCCTTCTTCGCTTGTGGTTGGGACTGGTTGTCCTTTCCCTGTCCTGTGTTCTGCGAGCTAGAGTTTCCCTTGCCTTGCTTCTGCGCAGGTCCAAAGTCACGCTTGTTCTTTTGCTGAAATTTCTGCTCAATTTTGACAGCATATCGATAGGCGAACCCAAGTGAAGAGATTTCTAGGAAATCCATCTCTATTCGTATGTACCGGTGTAGGCCACTGCGATATTTCAGTACTAGGTGCCACTCGGAGTCCTTGATACCTAGCTTTGTATGCAAGGTATGAAAGTTGTTGGTGTACTCTGACACCATCTGGTCCATCTCTTGATGCAGAATGGTCCATTTTGTGTACTGGTCATCATAGTTTTCCAAAGGGTAATATTGTTCCTTAACGGCATCTATAAAAGAGGCCCAACAAGTGGGATTGGCCTCGAACAATCCAGACTCGTCTGATGCGTTTTGCTCACAATAAGTTTTCCACCAATTTTTTACATGGGGAACAGCCTTGAGGAGTGCAAAGGTGATCTTTTCCCTGTCGAAAAAATTGTGGAAAGAGAAATACCCTTCCAATAGATTTAACCATTTATCTATGGCATCGGCATCAATCTGGCCTTCAAATAAAGGGATATCAAAGTTAACTTGTACCTTGAATGGAGTCGCATCTCCAAAACGGCTGCTTGTTGAAGGTGTATCTGTCGTCATCGGCATGTGTCGAACGATCTGGGCAAAATTATCCATCATCTCGTTCCTCTGTCACGTGAGGGCTTCCTCAAGAAACAACTTCATAGGATCTACTGCTCCGTCATCTCTCTTTTCTTCTGCCATGGGAGGCCGTTTAGGGCGGCGATAGTGGTCTTCCCCAAGTGAAACTAGTTCAAGACCGAACTCTCTGTATCCTGACCTCGTCGGGGACATGCACCGAGAAATAATCAAAGAGCAGACCGCTCTGATACCACTGATCCGGATTTATGTGGGAATGAAATGAAAGAGCAGATACATAATCATATACAGAGATACATGTCAAAGAACACAGTGATACAATAAACACATATTCTATTAAATAGCAGAAATAGAACAGACTGTAAAATACAATAGCTGGAATGGTGGTAGATATCTCTGAGAAGAGATGCGGCCACTATGCTCATTCGTGCCAAGATGATTACAAAGAGAGGCTGAAAGGTCCTATTTATCATAAGCATGAGGGAAAGAATCCCAAACATCCAAAAACATAACCCTAGAAGATGAACCGTCATAAATTTTGCGGCCCCAAGGTGGTTAGTTGAACAGTCAACTTCTCGGGGTCATAAATTTTGCATACGATCTCCATTTGGGGTACTCGGTAGCCTGTTGGAAAGGGCTATCCAAGATTTACAACTTTTGAATGGGGCCAAATGCATGCTTATGGGAACCATGTGGCCCCCCAAATCGCCAAAAAACGTTGTTTAGGGCCTCAAAACGGCTCCGGAAGTTCAAGACCCGAAAAACTGCTAAAAATAGTAATTTACCAAAATTGCCAGAAGACTATTTTGAGCCAATAGGAAAAGGTGGCCCGCCACCGATATCCACCTGGATTAATTTAGCACTTGGCACTAAAATTCTCTGGAGACTCATCTCAAGCAAGAAGGCCTGGTGGAAGGAAATTTTTTACAAAAAATACATGCCGGGAACAAGAAAAAGATGTGTGGAAAACATTGATTTATAAAGAAAGGGTACATCCATTTGGAACCTATGTAAGCGAGCAGCTCCTATTATCCAAAATAATTTCACTTGGACCCCTGGCAATGGCAAACAGATTAAAATTTGGAAAGATAATTTTTGCTCAAACCCACCCGCGAATTTTATGTTTAGTGATTTTAAACGTTGGATGGAGCAAGTAGACATTCACACTCTTCATGACTTATCCATGTGGTCTGATCATGGGAAATGGACTGGATGGAGGTCTCTCAATCTTTTGGATCATATTCTTCTAGATTACAATATCCTCCTGTCACTTTTCCATGGGGCTATCCCTATTCATCTTTCCATGAAATATTGTCACAGCTGGGGGAAAGCTAGTTCTTAGTCGGTAAAGGAAGGTTATAACTTCCTGGACTCACTCAACAATCAGTGCAGCAAGGATAAGAAGTGGGAAAGAGTTTGGAACAGGGACGGGCTCCCCAAATTCAATCTCTTCAATTGGTTATTGGCTCACAGAAAGATTCTCATAGCGGATAATTTAAGGAAAAGAGGTATTGCAGGTCCAGCTAGATGCATCCTTTGTAAGAACATTGAGGAGACTGTAGACCATCTCTTTTTGGATTGCAGTTTCTCCAAAGAGGTCTGGCATAATGCTTTTCTCAATATTCAACCGGAACTCATCCTCCCTACCAAATGGAATGATCTGTTTGCTAACTGGCATCTTTTTTACTCCAATTCACTCTCCAGGAAACCTGACTTCAAACGAGCTAGGGTGGCCTTTCCGAAATTTCTCTGCTGGAAGCTTTGGAATGCCAGGAATAAAGAAATTTTTTAGGAAAGTAGGACCTCCCCTAGTATGGTGCTCTCTTCAGCCAAATCTCTCTGGGTAGACACCCTCAAGTCACGAGGATTGAATAATCTTGCCAAATATCCCCTAAGTGTTGAAGAGAAAATTTGGGTTGCCAATCTTCTGGTCCCCCACATCTCTCCCTCGCCCATCTTCCCTAAAAGAAAAAAGTCTCAAATTTGGCAGATCAGATTGGAGCCTTAAGAATTCCAGAATTGGAAGAGAAATTGTTTAAGTCATACACTCTTCTTTGATGGAGCCTCAAAGGGAAATGCTGGGTTAGCAGGTGCGAGGGGAGTTCTTCTAGACTCCAAAGGAAACAAGATGATTGACTACGCATGGGGGATTGGAAGGTAGACAAACAATGATGCGGAGTGGCTTGCCCTAATCAAAGGAATTGATATAGCTAAGGAAAATAATGTCCAGGATCTAGTAGCTATTGGTGACTCTCTCCTAGTGGTTAAAGAAGCAAGGGCCTTAGCCAATAACATCCGTAAACCCTCCTCCAAGTACCACATCCAATTCTTCCACAAGACCAAAGAATTAAGATCTATCTCCCTCTATCACATTCTGAGAAACAACAATCAACAAGCTGACTCCATGGGAAATATAGGAGCTGGGTTAAATTGTGGCCTTATGGTTAGAAATGGACAAAATCTCGCAAATGATTGGGTTTCATAGTCCTATGGGTCAGCCTAGCTCTGCTAGCACCCTTAAATCACACCTTTTATTTCATTGGACCACCGTGAATATGGAAATTCCCCAATTCTGCAGCAATATCTACCCGGGATCTCCTCACGATTCCCCAAGACATCCTCTACGGTGTCCTCATTCTGACTCCACCTATCTCGCATATGAGACTTCAATGCAGGAAGGTGCCAGTGGATGCAACTTCTACTTCAAGGAACAGGGTGACGACCCCATCCTCATTCATCCCACTCCTCTTTTCACTATTTGGCGCTCTATGTCTTCACGTCGCAGTATGGATTGTGGGAATGACAGTAGTTTCTACCTTTTGAATCTGCAATGTCATCATTGTAGGACCAACATATAGCTGAACTCGAGGGATGTTGGGCTGAAGAGATACCTTTCTGCCCTACAGGTGGTGCAGGGTCACGAAAATGCTGGAAACAAGGTCCAAGTGATGCATAATAAGCAGGCCAAGCATGTTTGGCATGGGCATCCAAGAAACGTGGAGACAGGAAGAAATTGGTCCTCGCTGGATGCAAGACAGGGGCAGAACTTCAAGCCCAATGCAAATGGTGTTCACTTTGGCTCTAAGCAGGACCTTGGTAAGAATTGGTGCCCTGTTGATGCAGGTATCTGTCATATTCAGGGTGGCGCTCTGCAACAAGTGCGTGGTAGCCCTGGGGATACGAGCAATGGAAAACTTTGACTCAAACTGGGGAAATTGGGGGAGTAGTGAACCTGGACTCTCCCCTAGGGCTCGATAGCCCCTCTCCTGGTGTGATCTCTCACTTGCAAGACATTGAATCCCGGATAGGTTGGTTGCGAGGGGAATTCGAGGATATGAAGAAGGCCATCTCTCACCTTGCCACCTTTGTCCAGATTTTGAATTTTGACATTAGAAACAATAGCAGTAAGATGAAGGATTACTATGAAGGTATGGTTGGAAAAATTGAGTCTATGCACAGCTGTCTAAGGATAGTGGAAGCTAAAGTGGACTGCATCAAAACTAGCAAGAGCAATAGTCCAGCTGCACTCCTTGACATGGAAGACAACGAGGACATGGGAGAAGCAAGCAAGCTCAAGGCACTTCAGATCAACAACAAGTGACCTCTGTTCTTTAGTATGTCTATTTATGTAATCGACAATTATAGATGTCTGTTTTATTTCCCCTGTATGCAAAATTATCAGCTATGTTTGAACTTCAAAGACTGGGTATGAGGTGCCTTCAGCCCTCTTTTTGTTGGGTACAGTCTTCCCAATCATTTTGTAAGATCTTCCTTTTTTAATACAAAGCTTCTCAGTCATTACTGTAAAAAAAAATAGAGAATATTATATAATCAACAATGCAATCACTGTAATGTTAATGTTTTCTTTTTTCATTTAGAGAAGCGAGGTGCTCTGATTTTTCTTGGTAAACAAAACATGAAATCAATCTAATCAACAATGCAATCACTGTAATGTTAATGTTTTCTTTTTTCATTTAGAGAAGCGAGGTGCTCTGATTTTTCTTGGTAAACAAAACATGAAATCAATCAAATAGATCAATCAACTACTCTTTATTATTACCTTTGAGTGTAATACAGAGAAGAAGAGAAAAATACAAGAAAAACTAAAAATGACTCTTTTCATGAGTGGTCTCTACAGTTAGATAAAAAGGGGAAACAAGAAGGGTCTAGTCGCTACTTTAGGCATGAAAAGAACAACATCCAATTGTATTGTTGGTCAAATAGGTGCATCCAAACTATCCAAGAGACATAAAAATTGATCCAATTACTGAGCAAAGCTACTCAAATATAACTCAAAATTTCCCATATTGTCCACTAAGGTAAGATAAACGATGTTATGGTTTCTATAGAGAAAATAGAAGAGAAACAACATGCCAATATAGTCGTTATTTCTATTATCATGGAAAGTGTCACAAATCTAGAGAGCTAAGTGCTTTCCCCAGTGAGTGGGTTAGTCTCACTAACAAACAAATAAATGAGTTATTCTACTATACCCTAGATTCAACATGCACACAAGAAAAAATTATTATAATAAATATTAAATATTAAAATAATGTTAGTCCCCATCTATTGAAACCATGATCAATAGATAAAAGTTAATATAAGAAATATTAAAACAATACATACATTTACTAAAGCAATCAAAATAAAAACATATATAATGCAAAACTTACAAATGGATGATATTCATGTCCCCCCTCAACGTGTCCATGTTCCCTACAATGTTTTCTGGCTGTTGTGATCAAAATTCTTCTCCTCTTAAAGCCCCTACATTGACTACATGGACAATAGCATTTCCTATCACCCCTTCTTTTCACTCCTTCCCACAATCTAACAAGCAATTGTCGATTTTGTTCGTCTAGATCAGGAATATTGCTAGTTGACATTTTCTTGTAAAGAGCTTGAATGAAGATTATCGATCTTAGAAAATCAAGCTCCACACTTCACTCTATTTGATCACAAAAACAATGGAAATAATGAAAAACAGTCCGCTAAATAAAAAAACTTCCGCAAACCGTCGCTTGTATAGAAAACATGTCAGAATGTTTCAAAATTTATAGGTTTTAAAATATAACCTTCTGTCAGATATCCGGCAACTTGAACTTAGGTACCATTGGAGAGTAGTTGTTGGATATCCGACATGCTATGGCATGATATGCTGTCGGCAATCCAACATTCTCGGGCATCACAGGATGTCGGATATCCAAGGGCCGGGACCATAATATATTGTCGGATATCCGACATCTACGAGCTTATTATTAGGTTGGATATCCGACGACATTGGTCACTATTCTAGGGACCTCGTCGGATATCCGACAGACCCTTCTATCAATTTTTAAAAAATCATCAAATTTTGTAATTTTGAAGGTGAAATCCGACGACATAGTCCTTTTCGTTGGATTTTCTCATCGGATTTTGGGTTCAAATATTGTAGTGTCCTATTCCATAGGTTCCTTCTGAGCTCGTACAAAGTCTTCTTCAATCTGCACACATGTGGTCCTCTATAGAGAGTCCTGAGTCCTGGAGGTTGCTTGATATCGTCTTCTACTTTGATTACACCATCTATCTAGTGTAATATCCACCACTGAGTCTAGCCACTGGAGCAACATATCGTCATAGTCGACTTCCTCTCTCTGAGAGAACATTTTCCATGTACTTCTTGATTTCATAATTTTTGTTCTACAAAAAACTCATCATTCTTCATTTGTAGGTGATCGTACACGATACTTCCTACAATTAAAGTTAAGTTGCATGGTTAGAAACATTTCATAGTTTCCAAAAACATATTACTAGTGACAGATTCACACAGTCATGCAACTATCTTAGCCAATGCTTCAACACAACATTCATCCATATCCCATATTCATACGGTAACTTTCTAGATGCCTTCCATCTCTACCAAAACATTATTAAGAGCGTGCACTACTCCTAATATTTCAGCAAAGAGGTTTCATTCTAGATAAGTAGCAATGGAATGTTGTACAGCACCATAGGCCACTTACCCATCACTTGCATATTATTTTCATCAATGCAAACATTCTAACATGCATAATACACATATTAAATATGGGAACATAAATATGTGAACAACAATTCAAATACTTATCTTTGTTTGTTTGGTAGGATCTCTCTTGATCTTAGTCTCCTTGCAGGAGACCCTAATAGTGTGCTCCACTCCATCATGTGGGTTCTTCTACATCAAGGCTACATAACTGGAATATGAACTTCGTCTCTTCCTTCCTTCTGGATCACCATATCTTCCTGCATCTTGTATTATTTCTCATACCCAAGCTGGTCTTATATTCCGTGAAATATCCTCATGAGATGTCTCCATAGGTCTCTGAGGTTCTGCCATGGCATGATCCTTTGGAATAGGTTTTTTTTTCAACATTTATTTATAGTACTTTACTTGTTTTTGTAACTCTAGGATCCTCCTATTCCTCTTCATCCTAATGAGTCTTCTTGGATTTGTTGAAGGTTGTGTCTTCATCAAATGTAACATCCCTGCTGAGCTCGATCTAGCAGAATCCTAGGATGTAGATACGGTAAGCCTTAGATTGCTCACTATAGCCCACAAATATTCCCTTGTTCCCTGAAGGTTCCAATTTCGATATTTTCTCCTTTGGAATAGGGATAAAAACTGGACATCCAGATATGTTTAGATTATTAACTTCGGGATTCTTACCGGTGAACATCTCTTCTGAGGTCTTGTTTCCAAGAGCACTGTGAGAGATTCTATTTTGTACATACACTGTGGTTTTGGTTGCTTCTTCCCATAGATGCATGGGTAAGTCTTGATCATGGATCATAGACTTTACTGCTTCTATGATCGTTCTATTCTTCCTTTTAGATACACCATTTTGTTGTGGATTATAAGGAATAGTAAGCTCCCTCTTAATCCTAGCATCTTTGCAAAAGGATTCAAAATATTTTGAAGTATATTCTCCTCCATTGTCTAACCTAAGTATCTTGATCTTTCTCTCTGAAAGATTCTCTATCAATGCTTTGAATTCCTTGAATTTCTCGAACACCTCTTTGAATTCAAAAAGTAAACCCAAGTCTTTCTGGAATAATCATCAATGAAAGTAACATAATATTCATACCCACTTAATGATGTTGAAGGCATTGAACCACATACATCTGAGTGAATGAGTTCCAATATTCCTTCATTCTTGGTGTCTCTCTTCGGAAATGGATTCTTTATGTTCTTTCCCTTTGCACATCCTTTGCAAATTCCTTCATGATCAATATTTATATCGGGTAAACCTGTTACTACCTTACTTACATTTGGTAGTGCTTTGTAGCTTATGTGAGCAAGTCTTCTATGCCATAGTTCGCATGGTCTTGTAGTTTCATGAATCAAAGATGCTTCTGAATGTCCTTTGAATATGTATAGACCTCCTTCTTCTATCCCAATAACAAAAACATCCTTTATAGATTTTCCTTTGGGCCACATGAGAAATTCTCCATCTATAAAGGAAAACCTAAATATGTTCTTATCCAAAGCTGAGATAGAAAGTAGGTTCTTCTTTAGTCCTGGTACATATAGTACATCCTTCATCTTCATCAGGGTTCCTAAATCAAGCTTGTAGGTAGATTATCCTATTCCCTTGATAGGGTATTGATAATCATCTCCTAATGATACCTTCTGATGGGGGTTCTTCTCTTCTAAATTGGAGAGAGTCTTCTTCTGACCTGTCCTGTGCTTTGAAGCACCACTACCAATTAACCATGTTTTATCTTCAGGTGTCACGGACCCAGAGAGATCAGAGAATGAAACATATTCTTCTATTTCTTCCTTTGCTTGCTTCCTAGGAGGTTCTTCATCTTTTGATTCTTGTTTCTTCCTTCATACATTATTTTTAGGGAATCAAACATCTCCATAGGAGTCTTCTTGGAGGACACTTGAGGAATCAAGTGATATTTTATGGAGTCTACTATGATCCTCATAGCCCTAATCATATCCTTCTTCTACTTCTCGTTAGCTTTAGCTTCTTCGGGTTCAGTTACAACTTCTTTAACATACTTGGTAAGATCATTCTCTTCCAGAATGAATCCTATCCTATACTTCCAAGCACGGAAGTTCTCTATGCCTTCCAACTTATCATCAAGCTTGGTGCTTGGTGCCATCTCAACCCGGGGAGCAGAGAATAACAAAACATTAAAATTTCTCAAAATCAAAAATTGAACTCACCAAAAGATGCACTTTACTGAGGCGAGTATGCTGGTAAACTTGGTTTCTGAAGATTCCAAAATTTCACCCTTGAAAATTGACTTGCGAAATTATGAACTGCAATTTCTAGCTTTTTTTGGTTTTCTGCAGTTTCTAGTCCAAATTCAAACTAAGGTTTGACTTTCTGGGAGTTTTACCCACTCAAAATTTTCAATCTTGGTACAAAAATTTCAATCTTGGAGAGCCACACCTTCCTATTCCAATTGCACTCCAAAATTCCAAATTTGTGAGAAGCCCTAAATTTTCACTTCCGGAGAGAGAGAGAGAGAGAGAGAGTTTTACCTTGTGAAAGTTTCTCTTTCCAGGATAGCTCTGATACCATGTTAATATTATATGCTACTATATAGTAGATTCCAATTTCATTAGCATTCAATACATTATTCACAATAGCACCATAATAAGGATCTCTGAAAGACACAGAATCACAAAGCACAAAACAATATACCCTGGGAAACCCTTAAGGGGAAGAAAACCCAGCAAGAACTTCCTCAATATAGATGATCAAGTACAATGCCCCAAAATAAGTCTCACAAATAAGAGATACAAAAATACCAAACTCTGGACTCAAGCCACTCCTCCTTCTCCTTCGCAGATCTCTCTCTTTCTTCTCTAATGCAAATTGCAAAAGTGAGTGAGTGAATAAATGAGGGAAGCTCTCCCTCTATTTATACTTTACTTTTCACTTAACCTTTAACTCAGGTAGTTTGGCCTCAATAACCCTAACTCGGTTGTCTTCTCTAGGGAGACTCAATTACCACTTATATTGCATTCACTTGGGTGCTAACGACCCAACTTACAATGGAGGTTTAACCTCATGACCTTTACATGACTAAATATAATAATGGCATCCCCAATGGAGGTAAAACATCCCCGACGAATTTACAATAATAAAGTACAAGTAGAATATTCTTTCAAGTTACATTAATTTAACACTATGCAATTGTTAGATTTGACCAGTGCCTTATGGAGTCAATTTGAGAGTGCAGAAAATGAATTCAAAGCGTTTGTAGCTATATTAATCCCATGAAATGAGCGATGAGAAAAATAGACAACCAATAATTTTTTGATATAAGAGATAGATCATTCATAAATAACAAAACCATCCAAGTACTATATCCAATCTACTAACACTGTCAACGTACAAAAGACCATCACCCAACAACTGGTATGCAAGTAGGTATTATTAACAAAAGGTTATCAATGATGGACTCTTAAATAAGTAAGGTATATCCTATCCAAAAATATTCAATGAAAGAAATCAATAAACAAATCCCAATATGCAAATACTTTTTGTCACAACACCCTGTATTAGGTTTCTTATGAAGGTATATCCGCAGTCTGATTGTTATTAACAATAGTCAAGATGTCATTGAAATTTCACTAAAACAAATTACACTTGCATATCAAAGATAGTCTTGAAATCACTAGTGTTTAGCATTCAATGGATACAAACATACCCAGTCAATTGTAACGTAGAGATCTCAGAAAAGTCACTAAAATATATCAGGGCTGTAGTGAAAGGTATTTTAGAATAACATTAATGCTACAGTAGATAACCTTGTCAATAAGCAACCTTATAACTCCAACAATGGAAAATATAACAACCAGTGTATCAACAAGTCCCCATAATCATCAAATTAAAAGATATGTTCAGAATGATAACGTTTCATACTCTGAAATTTCCAATCTATCATTAAGAACAAGTTTGTGATACATGTTGTATGTAAATCTCATATTTTCAGTTATACAGTAAAATCCAGAACTCAGTATGGTATAGCAACAAGATTGTCAATTTGCAATATATGTAAGCTAATTGGGGAATGAAATATCAAAATCAAGATTATCATTCACTTTATGCCAAGTCAATTTTACCATAAGCATCAATGTTTCCAATCTTACATAAACAGAAATATGGAGTACTTTGGTAAGATGGCAGCATTAAAATCAAGAAATACTAAAGTAAACAAATTAACCTTTACTTTTTTGTGTGTGTGTGCAAGTAGGAGTAGCAGGGTGGCAGCCAACAAGGTCTGCAATTTTATTGCAGACCTGTTGAAGGGATGAAGGTAGGGAGGGATAAAGGAGGCGAGGCGAGGTGTAGGAATGATGGAGCGAAGGTCTAAGGAAGAAGGGTAGAAGGAGGCGAGTAGGAAAAACAGGAGGGAGAAGGTAGGAATGGTGAGAAGAAACGGATGTGAAGTGTAGGAGGAGAGGGACCAAGGAAGAAATGAGGAAGAGCAAGGGTGTGGATGGATAGGAAAGGGGAGACCGAGCTGGTAGGAGGGAAGAGAAAAGGAAAGGGAAGAGAGGGAAAGGAAGCCGCAAAGGCTCAAGTTCTCTGCAATTAGGTTCGCATAGAAAATTAGGGATTTTTAGATTTTCTAAAATTGATTATTTACCAAATAACATAAAAAAATTAATCCTAAATTACAAAAGGAAAACAAACATCTAAGGTAATAATAATATGTACAATAGAATACAAAACTCAGAAATTAGGATTAAAGAGAGCAACCTAGGGTTTTTAGAGACTCTACCTTAACTCTAGGGCATCAAGGAGGATGACCCTCGAGTCTTCAGATGGCCCTTGCCAAGTTTGGCAAACCAAGGTGTTCTTCAACAACTGCAAAAGTTGGTTGAAGAAGCCTTAGTTAAGACAAACTTTGGAGACCTAAAGCTCAAGTTTTACAATGCTAGGGTAACTAAAGGTCGAAAAAGACTTAGCTAGGACACAATGCAGCATGAATGGCTACCATTCAACCTTAGAAAAGCATACATCCAACATTTAACAAAGAAATATCATGAAAATAAACTTAGATACCTCCTTGTGCATGTGTTAATCAAACAACTCCTAGCATCACCTTAGCAAATAACAAGAGAAAATATACCTCAAATATTTGTCCCCAAACTAGAAATTTCATCCATCCTCAACAGGTGCGCATCACTCCATGAGCCCAAGTAGGGTAAAAATCAGAAATAAATGTTTTGTCCCATAAGTTGTTTTTTTAAATGAAGTGAGGAAAAGTTTGTTTATACCTTTTCACACTCACTTTACAAAAATAAATAAAATCCAGGATGACATGCCTTTTTAAATGTCAATTTGAAATTACAAAATGTCAACTTAAAATTAAAACAACAATAATATAAAATAATCAAAACTATGGGTAATTTGGGGTATTTTCCCCAGTCTTTACCCACATATGACTAAAATGACTAAAAATGAGCAAATCAACCTGTTCTGAAGGCCAGACTGCCGAGGGGTGGTCGTCATGCCCCATCTAATCCCAACAGTAATGAAAATCCCTCAATGCCCCCCCAAATCAAGCATAACAGTCTAGCCTCAAGGATGACATCATCACCAAAGGAGGACCCCAGAGAGAGGGTGCTAATGAACTAGAGGTCCAGGAGGGTGTGTAAAGTGAAATGGAGGATAGATAGGTGCCTCAATGCTGAAACATCTGTTGTTGGAATGATAAATAAAGGTTGGGGTCATGTGACCTAGTGATGCACCCCTGGAAGCCCCGAACACCAACCTCAGGGCTTCAAGCCCTTTCATGAGGCAGTCAGTAATGCCACTAAGCCATAGTACTTCCAAGGGAGAAACCGGGGGGTCAATCCATAACCCCTACTCAGAAAAGGCTAGCTAAACACCCCTCCTAGTCAAAAAAATGACCCCCTCTCCCTCGGGAACCTCTACAGGTGCTCTGGTACTCGTACCACGTAACTGTGACCAAGACCTTTACAATTTTCCCATGAACTTTATAGTGTTCCATGTGAACTGACCCAACAATTAGCAATGTATTTTTTTTTAAACATCGAGACCATTACAAAACTACTAAATGACTCCAAAGACATGTTGATGCCTCGGATATTGTAGCATCAATCAGAAAGGGATTCTCCCCGAGAGACGGTCCCAATTAGACTATCTCCCGTTTGGTGTAGGGAATCCGTCCGGTTAGCGGTTCCGGCAACCGTGGTTTTGGACTTTAAATCCGATTCTACCGGTTATGGCCCGATCCACCTTTCTTTTGGGTTTTGTGTGTTTTATATGAGATGCACATGCCTAAAACATACTTAATCTAAATGCAATTGAAACAGATCTAAATCTAGGAATGGGAACACATCTATCTATCCCTGCAGGGGAACACGCTTAAGGGGAGAGCAATCAGCTGTAACAGATATCGTAAGCAACGAACAGATAGCTATTATTTCTCACGGTCAAAGCTACAGCCAGCCGAGGATCTTGAGAAGGTAGCTTCTCATTCAAACTGGAACGCACCTATTGCTCAGAAAAAAAAACAGAGGAAAGCTAAAGGGTAAGGAAACAGATCTAAAATGAAACTTACAAAACGTATCTATTGCTTATGGACAGAAGAAATCAAAATTGTTTGATCTAAGTAACAAGAATAAAGAAACAAATCTAGATGCAACGAAACTGGAATTAAACTAAAAGATCCCTGCAAGGAGCAATTTAAAGTCATGAACAATGAGCCACATGGATTACCCGGAAGAAAGAACAATTAGCTATTCGATCTGGACAAAGAAATTCACTGCAATACATTTCATTGTCCACAAAATAGAGAGAACGCATGCGTAGATGAGAGCAAAATCATTAATGCAAAGAAATAATTCAGAAGTCAAGAACGATCTCACATTGCAGAATTGCAGTCATTAGAATAATCCAACACAAAGCAACCCAACATTCCAAGCAAAACGTCCATCTCCCGTGGCTTCTATTAGAAAATTCAATTTACAGAGCCGATACAAGATAGCTCATATCATTTGCCCAAAATTTTCATTCCCTGCCAAAAGTCCTTTCTAATCTTTCCTAGCTTCTATTTATAGTTACAAATTTGCCCTCTGGGCTGACACCTAGCATTCCCCACCTGTCATTTACAGGAATTTCCACTATAATCGACCCCCAAAATGGCCACTTCCTTTTCCAAAAAATATTTTGACAAAATCAGGGACAGCTGTCCCATGGCTTACGCCTTACATATTCAAAATATATATAACAGAAAATTTGCTAAAATCAAAGCGTTCCCTGCTGGGCACGTGTCTGGCTGTAGATAGTGGCTCACTGAATTCATCTTCTTCATTCCTGTGCGTGAGCTTCTGCTGGCAAAGGGTCGCCCAAGTTGATTGTCACTGGTGTTGCCTGGGCAGAGGCCCTTGAATCCCCTGTTGATGATGCTCCTGATTGGGAAGGGGGACATGAACTGGCCGGCTTTTCTGTCATTGCTGGGGAAGAGGCTGTTGGGAGAGAGGCTGCCGGATCTACTGATGTTCCTGCTGCTGCCCGCAGCTTTCCTGTTCTCCTCTTCAATGTAGCTGTGCCACACACCTGTGTCCCTTATGATTACGTTTGCTGCAGCAGGGAACAGGATTTTCTGGGAAGTCACATTCTTCCCGAGCTCTGTTTTAATGCCTTGGACCTCTGCTTCAGCAGCTTGATGCGCTTCCTTCAGCAGATGGTTGTGAAGTGTTGATGAACCAATGTAATGTTGGAGATCATCCATGGCCAAGACATCAATCCTTCTCACATATTCCATCTGGACGCCTAGCTCTTCTTTCAGTTGAGACAACCGTTGTTCCTTTTCCGGGAAGTCTTCTAGGGTCTGAGGGAAGCTCAATGTGCAGTTGTCATGGACTCCTTTGAGCTTTTGGTACAGGACGTTGATTCTATCTGTTGTCCTCTGCACACTGACCATCAGCTTATTGGCACAGTTCCGGCCAAACTCCAACAAGGCTATATCTTCGTTAAAATCTTCCACGGTCTTAAAAGGAAGATGCGGGGGGAAACCTCCTCTCCCTTCTCTCCATGCCATCTGATTTATGACATTTGCCTTGACACGGGTATTCTTAGCTTTGAGCCTGTGGGCTTCCATATTAACCTCTTTTAATCTGGCTGTCATGGCCTTGAGTTTGAAAACCTCGTCAGTGATCAGCTCCTGCGTGTCATTTATTTGTTTCAGAATGCTGCAGGACAGCTCATGAAAGGGATCCAAGTCTATCGCTTTTCTCTCAGCCTGCTCTAACCGCTCGGCTAATGTTTGCTTGTCTGCTTCTAGATGAGAGGCCTTCTCTTCTGCTCCACTCTTCTCTGCTTCTGCAATCATTATTTGGAGTGCTAGCTGGTCCTTTTCCTCCTCCAGGTAGCTGTACTTGTTTGCCAACTCCTTATGCTCAGCGTACAAGCAATTGTATTTGTTCACTGCCAGGTCTCTTTGGGCTTGCTCATTAGCCACATTTTGTTGTAGGGTACGTGCTCTCTTCTTTGTCAATATATTTTCTTTGACTATAACCCCTACATTGGCAAATGATGCCTGTGCTGTTGCTACGGCTGCGGATGCCATGGCGACGGGGTTTGCGTCAGTGTTCTGCATGACAGCGACCTCTCGGCGAGTAACTATGTCATCATGGAAGGGACTTTTAATCCTCTCTTCTGATTGGAGGACCATTGCTTTTCTTTTCTTATCATAAACAAACTCATTCCATTTGGACACCGTACGTTTCCCAGATGGAGTGTACGGTACAATTGGTCGGTTTATGATGTCTATGTCTTCTTCCATAGGTGGGGTCCGGACTTCCTGAGTGGGGTCTGTTCCTTCCTTTTGGGTACCAGAGCCACCTGCTTGAGAGGTGTCTATCTCCATGTCTTGCACACCGGACCCGCCTGCCTCGGTATTTTCCCTTGTCTTCAATTCTTCCTCCACCTTCTTCCTTGCTTCAGCTCGTTCAGCTTCTGCTTCTTTCTGCTTTTGGGCTTCTTCAGCCTCCTTCCGCAGTCTTTCATTTTCAGCGTCTTGTTGCTTTCTCGCTTCCTCAGCTTCCTTTTGTAACCTTGCCTCTTCTCTTAATCTGAGCTCTTCCTGAGCTCGGGCATCCTTGGCTTCTTTCTCCTTTTGCTGGATGGTCTTCTGGGCTTTGGTTGAGCTAGAGCTCGCTCCAGTACTTTGGCGACAGATCCGTAGCTCAGTCATGTTGCGGATGCCTCTGAAAGCTTCCTCCTCGGCATCGGGGTAGTGGGAGTATTCAAAGTTAGCATAGTTCCCCTTGCAATGCTCGGCCACTTTACCCTTTCTGTCGTTCCTGTGGAAGATGACCTCACCGAAATGGAAGGCCTTCAATTCTTGAACAAATTCGTCGGCAGAGGCCACCCCTGAAAACTTGTAAGCACCTATGCAGAAAGGTAGGGGGGGAAAGGAAGCCTTGTGTAGCTTGTGGAGGAATGCTCCAATCCCATCCAAGAAGAGTTGCCTTACCGCTTCCTTGAGCACCACATAGTCTGTGGCATACTGCGGCAATATGTATGGGGGTTTAGTCCCCCCGAACATTCTCAAGTAGGTACCTTGTTCTGAAAAGTAGAAGTCCCCATAATCCTCAAGGACTTCCAAAGCGTTTTGTGACAGGCAACTTGGTTCTTCCTTGAACATTTTCTGGTATAGGGGCATGATGAACCCCTCACAGATGAGTTTGTAGCTGGGCTTGTAATTCTGAGCCCACAACATCTTGAATGCGATGTAGACCGGGGCTGTGGCCCTATCCCATGTACACCCCAATCCGGGGAACTCTATCTTGGCCAAGATACAATCTATCAGGTATGAAGACATGAAGAATTCAGCCTTCTTCAAGGCTAGCCCGGGCTTAGCAGCACTTATCATTGAGGCCAGACTATCTGACAAGATAGTGGCCCAGTCAAACACTGTCCCCTGAAAAGCCACATAGTGAATGATAGGGACCCACTGAATCTTGTATACTGTGCCATCGGGCATGCCGAATATTCTGCATAGCATTAAAGCAATCAATCTGAAAGGGGCCCTCAGGTTCTGCACGTCATATTCATCATTTCCCTTCTTTCTCAAATGCTTCCCTCCCCTCAATAGCTTCTTGGCCATCTCGACGTTATCCATTTGGCCCAACCACTCGTCAGTCAGAGCTTGTTGGACGCGGGGGAATCTGTAGGCCTCCGCAACATACGCGGGTTGAAACGAAGCAATAGCCACCTTCCTGCTGTCATTTATCACTCTCCCATCAGCATCTGCATGTTGGAGTATCCACCCGATCACTTCAGCACAGGGGAATAGCTCAGGGCGGGTAGCGGCTCTAGTTATGCCTGAGGCTCTGATATTTTGATAGATCGGTGCCTCCTCCAGCAACATATCTGGGATCTCTTGGTCCCTGATCATTCTGTATATGTCATCCCATCTGATTTCTAGAGGGACACCAGTGGTGCACTTGGTGTCCTGGAGCGAGGTTTCAATCTTGGGAGGGGCAGGCTTCTTTTCTGTCATCTTCGCCTTCTTCTTACCGGTTTTCGGCATCTTGATTTATTCCTGATAACATCCACATCAAAATCATCATTTGAGCAACAGGCTGCAAGGTTTTAGCAGAGAGTAACATCGTTTTAATATCAATGAGATAAGTCAATGAAGCAAAATATTCAGGAAGTAAAACATTATTTCAACACAAGACACAAATTGAACATTTGAAGCTCTGAATCTGAAATGCTCCTGAGGGGATAAGCTATGTTGCGGAAGCCATTGGTTGTTTCGGACCGGTAGGTGGTTTGCCGGAGCAATTGGCTTCCGGTTCCGCCTCGCGGAAGGAGATGTTTTCGTTATATGTGTGCGGTTGGAGAGGTTGATGGCGGGGAGACGCGGGTTGAATTGGTGAGGGCTATGGATGCTATCGTCACGCGCGGCCACTCGCCGAGTCACTACGGGGTACTTTTAGTCTGAGCGAAGGTGACGGCGCCGGGGAAATGCTGACGGGGAGTGCTAGGGCGGCCATGGCTTCAGGTTTCGGCTCTCGTGGCTTAAACGCTTACGGGTTTCGGCTTGCGCGTAGGGGCTGGGACTTATGGAAAGGGCCCAGGGTTTTAAGTCTGAGTTAACGGCCCGGGACATGGAAAGCCCATAGGGTTTTGACAGCTTAACCCACGACGAGGGGCGCGGCCCGGGGTTTAAAAACAAAACAGGGCATGGTTAACCGCCCGCACCTACCACTAGCAAATAAAATATAACGTTTTTCATGAAGGCCTACGACGATTTTGTGAAAAGAAAACTTCGTTCACTGTACCTGACGGGCAAAACATAGCCCTTGACGGGTGTTTTGCCCGTCACAATCCCACTAAAACCATTGCTTTCCCCAAAAGACAACTCAGTAGTGAAAACCAAGGTCAAGATCCTACCTGGCACCGTGGGGATTGCTTGAGCGAGGTGGCTACGAGCACGGATGCGCGAGGTGAGCTGGAGCGACTTGCACGGTATCGCACGTCGTTGGCCGATTGACAAAAAACAATGGTGTATTGGTCGAGCCCCCCACCATATTTTATAAAGAATGGGCACGTGTGAGCCTTTAATTCGGTAGGTGGCGTATTTACAACGGGGTTTAAATTCGCCGCGCGTAGCGGTCACGTCAAACGGTCTCGGTTTTCGTGCAACCGTCATTCGCGGGGCCAGTTCGTGAATTGTATCCGCCGTTGTGGAAGGATTCGATGAAAGCTTCCGACGTTTCGGGGCTTACTGCGGAAAGGAAGCTCGAAGCCTTCCGCGAGAGACCGCCGCGTAGCGGACGGGTAACGCCAAAACTTCCGCCGTTTCGGAACGATATAGCGAATGCTCCCGGTATTTTCGGAAGACTTTTGTGAAAGCTCCCGCGAACCAAAACTTTGAAGTCTTGTTGATTTTTTGGGAAGGTTTGGCGAAGGCTCCCACTAGTTTCGGAAAGCTTTTGGGAATGGCTTCCGCCGTTTCGGAAGCAAAACTTATACTTTTCCGCATATTCACCCGGGTTGTTTCGGAGACATTCGCCGAGCGGTTTAAGCGATTGGCTTCCGCCGTTTCGGAAGGGTAGCCCGAAGGCTTCCGCGTTTCGGGAGCAAAGGCTGAAGGCCTCCGTGACAGCTTCTTGAGAAAATTCTAAGTCCTTTTCATAGTTTCGGAAGGAAATCGCGAATTCCTCCGCGGGAAATATGGGGATGGCTTCCGCCATTTCGGAAGGGTTTCATCAAAAGTTTCCGTTTAGTTTCTTTTGGGAAGATGTCACGGCGGCTTCCGCTGTTTCGGAAGGGTTCCCTGAATTCCCCCACCGTTGCGGAAGGTTTTTTACGAAAACTCCCGCCGTTGCGGAAGGGTTCCCTGAAAAACCCTCGCCGTTTCGGAACGGTTCACTTAATTCCCCGCCGTTGCGGAAGGTTAAAAAAAAATCTCTAAGTCCTCTGTTCCCGCACTTTCTAATCGGAAGGAAATCTAAGTCCTCTTCGGGAGGCTAAGGCGAATGAGTCCCGCCGTTTCGGGAGGAAAGCCGGAACCTTTCCGCGGTTGCGGGAGGTTTGAGTGAAAGGCTCCGCCGTTTCGGGAGCTAAGTCGTTTCGGAGCTTGAACCGTTCGGCAGAAGCAACAATTGAAAATTTTCCAAGTCTTTTACTTCGGAAGAAAATGGTGAATTCCTTTGTGTTATTTCGGCGAGTTTATCCGAATGGCTTCCGCCGTTTCGGGTGGTTTTGTTGAATTCCTTGCCGTTTCGGGAGAACAACGCGAACCTTTCCGTGGTTGCGGAAGGATTGAGCGAAAGCTTCCGCCGTTCCAGGTGGTTTTGCTCAATGGCTCCCGCGAATTTTGACAAAGAAAATCTGAGTCCTCTTTTCGGAAAGGTTGGACGTTTGACTCCCGCCGTTTCGGGACAATGTCCAAATTATTCCCAAAATGTTTGGGAAAAAACTAAGTTATCTTTTGGCTCATTTGGGGAAAACATGGAAGGATTGACGGCAAGCTGTTTAGTAGGGAAGTAAAATTTTATGTTGAAAACAGAGCTGACGGCGGGGATGGCTTCTCAAGCAAACTTTCTACAAAATTACAGGAGGGGCCCCAACACGTACAAAATTTTGGGGAGGGGTGTTGCTGCAACAACAATGGCGAGTCGCTGGCGAACACAGATCTCTGAAAAAATGCCCTACATGGTCCGGAACCTCATTAAAACATCCGTCTCGGGTGCACTACTCAGCTGAGCATTTTAGACTCATGCGGGGAAAGGAGCACTTTTCCTGCTAGCCACTGGGGAAAGGGGAGCTTTGACCGAGGCATCTTCACCACTCTCAGAAGGCCAACATATGGGATTCATTTTTGGAGGGTCATCTTTCAAAAGGTCACTACTGCCGGACTCCATAGGATTTGCAACACTTTCTCATGGACATTATTGTTCTTGTTCCTCATTCCCATGCTGCTGGCACCCATTGGGATGCTTGTACTTTGGACAGCTTAGCTGTTTGAGCCTTCCAGGGATATTTTCTTTTGGACATGATTTTTTGACTTGGGCTCCTCCATCCATAATGTCCTTTTGTGTGAGTTAGAGTTTTATTGATTTGATTTGATCAAACTTCACGGACGGAGAGGAGCCCATTTTTGAGCTGGGCCTTTAGGACAGCCTTCTTGATTTTACATGTCCCTTTTTCTTTTGTCTCAGCCATGCTTTAATTGAGGCGAGAATCCCTGGAAAACAGACTCTTGGATGTAGGCCATTTTGGCTTTTAAATCAGCAGCATGGAGTCATTTCAATATCCCATGTCCTCGAGAGGCGCCACTTTCCATGGGTCCAACTTAGGCAACCTTCTTGAGATGCCTTTAAAGTGTGAGAGTGGGTGGAGCCCAACGATAGTAGTGAAGACGGCCAAGGGTCTCTGCTATTGAACAGGATTAGTGTGACTAGCAGGGTAGGCTTCCCCCCTTTTGAACATTTCGGCGAGAGCACAGCGGATTGGTTTTTTACTGGGCAAGGTTCCAGACTCATAGGTTTGCGAGTTTTTCTTTGAGAGAGCTATCTTCAACGTGAAACTCAGCAAAAGGGTGCTTCAGAAAACAAAACTATCGAAAAGTTCAAATAACAAAGAAGGAAATAATGTGAAAAATAAAACATCTAAAAGCGAAAGCGAAAAAAACAATTTTATTTATGTACAGGAAGTCTCGAGGAGACTTATGCGAAGTACTGTTTCAGGGCGAGGCCATTGAGCGGAAGGGCTACTTCCTCTCCCTCGAGATTTGTCAATTTATAAGTGGATGGGCCTAATTTTGCAGAAATTTGGTACGGGCCTACCCATAGATGTTGAAATTTCGTATGCATTCCTTTGCCTTCGTGATTATGGTCCCATTTCAGGACTAAATCCCCAACTTCAAAGTCCCTCTTGCCGGATTTCCTCTTATCGAACCATCTCTTAACTATGTCCTGATGTTGATGAAATCGGTCTTTAGCTTTGTGTCGGGCTTCTTCCAGTCGAAGCAGGGTGTTTATCCTGGATTGTAAGGCTTGGCTACCAGAACCCCGAGAGGCTTGGGACAATTGTAATGATGGCAGTAAGATGTTTGGGGGAAGTATGGCTTCCTTGCCATAGACGAGAGTGAAAGGGGAGACACCTAAAGCATTCTTCGGGGTTACTCTATCTGCCCATAAGGCGTTTGGGAGAGCCACATGCCAACTTCTCTGGTTTTCTATCACAGTTTTCTTAAGGATTCGAATCAGATTCTTGTTTGAGGATTCAGCTAATCCGTTTCCCTGAGGGTAGTAATTGGCTGAATAATGCAACTTAATTCCCCATTCATAAACAAATTCATTTATTTTGCAAGATGAAAAATAAGTAGCATTATCAAAAACAAGGGAAATTGGAACCCCAAACCTGGTTATGATATTCTCTTTCAGGAAGCTGATGACTGCGTCTTCATTGATCTTGCGCAACGGGATGGCCTCCGTCCACCTGGTGAAGTAATCGGTAGCCGTCAGAATGTATCGGTGTTGCAATGAAGAATTTGGATTTATTTCTCCGATAACATCTATGCCCCATTGCTCAAAAGGCTCAGAGATGATGACCGGCTGTAATGGGCCTGCGGCCTTAGGTAGCTTTCCAGCGCTTCTTTGACATACATCACAGTTTCGTGCGTATGTGTGGGCATCTCGAAACAGAGTGGGCCAGTAATAACCAGCTCTCAGTATCTTGTGTGCTGTCGTCTCTCCTGAATAATGGCCACCTGCGGGGCCATCATGCAATTCTTTGACAACTTTGTTTGCATCTTCCTTTTCCAAACATCTAAGAAGGACTCCATCATAATTCCTTCTAAAAAGAATCCCATCAATGATCTGATAGGGTGCCGATTTCAAGCAGAGTGCCCTTCTTTGTTTAGAATTCCAGTGTTCGGGTAGATATCCTTGCTGCAAATAGTGCACTAGATCCCTATACCATGATTGGGGAGCTGTAAAGATATGGCATACCTCAACCGAATTGAGCTCAGCTTCATTTCTCCAATGGTGCTCTTCATCAGTCGAGTTTCCCGCCAGTAACTTGCATAGACCTTGTCCTTTGATGATTGTAGCCGGTTTAAATTCCAGATCATACTCCTGCAGAGCTGTGACCCAGTTTCCTCTCCTCTCTCCCAATTCCTTTTGAACGAAAAGGGATCTAACAGCCGGATGGGGCACTATGAATTTAGTTCTGTTCTTCAAAATGTATGGCCTAAACTGCTTGATTGCTTTGAAGACCGCATAGGCGTGCTTGTCAACTACGGGGTAATTCAGCTCAGCCCCTTGCAGACCAGTGCTCATAAACGAAATTGGGTATTCGTCCCCCAACTCCACCTTTTGCGTGAGTACAGCTGCGAGAGAGTCATCCGAAGCGAAGGTATACAAGATGAAATCTTTATCAAAATCTGGACTTCTTAAGGAAGGAGCTTTAGCTACAGCTGCCTTGATATCTCTAAATGCGTCCTTCTCCAAATCTGTCCACTTAAATTGTATGCTTTGTTTAACCATCTGTTGCAATGGCTTAACAATTTGTGCAAAATCCGGAACAAATCTGCGGACAAAATTGATGGTGCCCATGAACGACTGCATAGATTTTTTGTTGTGAGGCATCGGAATCTTATTAATAGCTTGGACTCTTTCCTGGTCGATTGACACTCCCCCTTTGGAGATGATATGACCCAAGAGCTTACCTTCGGGTACAGCAAACACGCTCTTCTTGGGATTCAAGGAAATACCATACTTCCGGCAACGGTCAAAGATGTGCCTCAGATGAACAACATGATCTTCCCTTTTCTTTGAAAAAACTGTCACATCATCCAAGTATACCACAACGCATTGCCCACCCAATCCTCGGAAGGCAATATCCATGGCCCTTTGGAATGTAGCTCCAGCATTTATCAGACCAAATGGCATTCTCCTGTAAGCGAAAGTTCCCCACTTAGTCCTGAAGGTAGTCTTGAGACGATCTTCCTCGGCTACTAACACTTGATTATAGCCAGAGAAACCATCGAGGAGAGAAAACAATTCAGATCCAGACACCATTTGTAGGATATGCTCCATTGAAGGCACGGGGTAGTTGTCTTTATCTGAGGCTTTGTTTAAATTTCTGAAGTCTACACACAGCCTAATCTCTCCTGATTTCTTCCTCACGGGAACCAAGTTTGCAACCCATTCGGAATGCCGAACTTTGAATATTATCTTAGCGTCCAGGAGCTTCTTTAATTCCTTTTGGATCAGCGGTTCAAGAGTGGGATGCATCCTCCTTAACTGCTGCTGAAATGGCTTGACGCCCGCTTTCATTGGTATAACATGCTGGATGATGCGGACGTCATATGTTTTCAGATCTTCATAGGTCCATGCAAAAACATCTTTGTACTGTTTAAACAGCTTAATGAACCTATCTCTTTCTCCTGGTGAACAACATTTGCCAAGGTTGACAAATTTTGGTTCCGCCTCGGTACCCAAATTGACCAACTCATGTTGCATTGATGAGCTGTTAGTTTTGGTATTAGCTGGTCTTTTTAACTTATTTTGAAGGTCGAAAAGAATTTCGAGGGACCTTACCCCCTTTGGCATGAAATTTCCTTTCTCGTCTTCCTTCTTCATCAAATCAGCATCATGTTCTTCCTCATCTATTGCAGCTCCTTGAAAACTGTCTTCATTTGTCAGGAAACTGATAATTTGCTCATCATCATCGAACACTCTGAAGTTGGTGATGTTATCGGGAATGGAAGGCCTGAAAATCAATTCAATAGAGCACTTGTTATTTGACGGCACCAATCTAGAAGCAGATGTTGCTAACAAATCAGCAGCAGCATTTTGCAATCTGGGAATTGATTTTATATTGAAAGCGTCAAAATACGTGATTAAATCCCATACCTCAGCCTGGTAACCTTTCAAGTGGGGTGAGAGACAATGAATGGTGTCCCTTACCTGTCTGACAACGATCTCGGAGTCACCAAAAACCTTCAGGTACTTAACATTTAAGCCAATGGCCTTCTTTAAACCATGTACCAAAGCTTCATATTCAGCGGTATTATTAGTACAATCGAATTCTAATCTACAAGACAAAAAATACTTGTTCTTCTTTGGATCCATTAGAACACAACCGGCTCCGGATCCTTCCAGAGTTTTAGAGCCATCAAAGTATAATGTCCAAAAGGTATCTTTAGATTCAACTAAGTTAGTTTCTTTGTGGTCTATGTCAGCAACTAAATTGACTATGTTACAATCAACCTCATCAGTCCGAGAGAAATGAAGGAGATCGGACTGTTTGTCTGATTCATGGCAAAAGGTTTCAGATTGATAGTTACCCGGATCCATTTCTAAGAAGTAATTTCCCAGGACCGAGGAAGAGAAAGCTACAGCCTCATTCTTTTCTTCTAGCTGGGTCACGTTTTGTTTCATATGAGGTTCCCTAAGAATTTTAATCTGATTCTGCCTGTTCTGATAAGGCAGCCATAGATGAGACCAATCGGTAGCAAAGTAGCCACTCAACTTGGTAGACCAATCCCTACTCAAAATCAGCCCATAAGCTTCAGGGATATCGACCACCATTATGTCAATAAATTGACAGACTCTAGGGTCGGCTGACAGTCTAATTAAAACATCTTTCATCTCCCCTATAACCTTGACAGCAGTCCTGTCTAATTGTATGATTTGAGCTGGAGATGGTACGGGCTGCCCATTAATTTTCTTACAAATTGAAAGTGGCATAACGTTTGAAGAAGCTCCAGAGTCTACCAGACAGTTATGAACATTATGATTAAAAATTTCGAATGTCAGCAGAAATGGCAATGTTTGGGATTTGGATTTCCCACCGATGCTAGCCTCGTTAATTTCAGGATTGTCTTGAGAATCTGTTAATGTAGCGCTGGGTTTTGGTTGTAAAACATGCAGTAGTTTGTCTCGTTGATGGGGCAAGCTACACATGTCAAATATTGATACGTTCGCTTTAACTTTCTTGATATCTTCGATAATATCATACCCTATATCGGATTCATTCCCAATTCGAATGGACTTATCTGTTTTGTTCATGGTTTCTTTAGGCGGCTGAACTGTGTTGTCAGCGCTTGGCTGTTTGGCAGCTGTTTGGTTTACTTTGGGCTGTGGTGGGATGATTGGTATATGCCTCCTAGGCGGATATTTTGAAATTTTAGGCTTACGGGGAATGGTGACTGGTACAGGATCCGCAATTGGGCCCTCGCTGCGAGTGGCAACATTTATGGTAGGGGGAGAGCTATCTACATGATCTTCTTCTACTAATTCAGTCATAGGTACCCAATCCCACAACACCATAGTAGTGTCCGGGGTTGGTTCCTGTAACTCAGGGCTTGACTCTTCTGGAGGATCATCCTGGTCTGGGATCTGAGAATCTAACATTTGGTTCATGACCAAGCTCATGGAATTGATCCATTGAGGGCAGCTCTTCTCCGAGTGTGGTTCTTGGTGAAAGGTGCAGAAATTTTCCATCCCAATCTCATTCAAGTTTAAAACAGGGGCAGTGTTCATTGGTGGGTGAGACTGTTCCCCGTCTTCCCTTCTTTTATAGAATGGCTTGAAAGGTTTCCTAGATGTACTAGCAGCCTTGTCTTTCTCAAGATCTACGATTTTGTTAGATAATTTCTGCATCATCTTAACTACATTTTCCATATCCGTAGATGGCTCTTCTTTGCCTCTTGTGAGGAGCAAAGGTTTCTTGCTAGCTGCTGGTTTTGTTTCCATATCTAAGGCATGTTTAGCTATGCTATCAGCCTCTTCCTCTACCTTTCGAGCTTCCTCAAAATTCTCTATCAGGGTCGTTTTCTTGGATCGTTTTACAAACATTGCGATTGGACCTTCAAGAGCTGTTGTGTAGTATTCAATCAAAGACTCTTCTGTGGGTTTGTTAGTTTCACTGAAGTTGTTCAACAGCGTTGTGAATCTTTGATTAAAGTCTTGAACCTTTTCCTTCTTCTCCATTCTCATGGATAGGAGTTCTTTCATAAGTGTGGCGACAGTCTTTTGGTTCCCATACTTCTTAAGGAAACACTTTTCGAAGTCATCCCAACTAGAGATTGAGCTGGGTTGAAGGCTAAAGTACCAAGATGATACCTTAGGCTCGAATGTGTATGGAAACAACCTGCAGACTACGTCTTCATGTTGTACATTCAAAAGGTTCAGAGCTAAGTAAAAACTCTTGAGGTGATCCTCCGCTGAAATGGCTTTCCCTGGATCGTACTTAGGCAAGACCTTTTCTGGGTTTTTAGGGAGATTATGGAATGGTCCAGCTAGGTTCAGCGCTCCCCTTGCTCTCCAAGCAGGTACAGCCATCTTTGGGTTTGGACGTGGAGACCCTGGTGGAGAATTGCAGGGTGAATCTTGTGGAGTACTTTTGGGAGTGGTAACTTCTTCGGGATTTTCTTGGTCTGCCTTGTTAAGAGTGCCGGAGATTTCTTCAAACGTCAGATTTACCAGTTCTTCAAAACTTTGAACGAGAATTGAATCACGGGTGTATTGCGGCTCCTTTCTGGGTGTAGTTTTCTTAGGGAGGAAGTTGACAGCGTTTAAACCACCTAGCTGTCTGACGTAAGATCTAGTATGTCTTCTCAAGTCCTCTATTTCCGCAAAAGGAACAGCGTACAAAGCTTCCTGAGGCTCAGGGTCAGAAATGAGGCGTTCTTGGTCTGTTAATCCAAGATCCGGGCTGTTTGAAAAATTTTCTTCAAGCGGGTTTTCAGTGTTATCTATGACCGTGGAAGATTTTCCTCTATTAGCCATGCACTTCAGGCCCTCCTTCTAGCGCCAAAAACTGTTGATGCCTCGGATATCGTAGCATTAATCAGAAAGGGATTCTCCCCGAGAGACGGTCCCAATTAGACTATCTCCCGTTTGGTGTAGGGAATCCGCCCGGTTAGCGGTTCCGGCAACCGTGGTTTTGGACTTTAAATCCGATTCTACCGGTTATGGCCCGATCCACCTTTCTTTTGGGTTTTGTGTGTTTTATATGAGATGCACATGCCTAAAACATACTTAATCTAAATGCAATTGAAACAGATCTAAATCTAGGAATGGGAACACATCTATCTATCCCTGCAGGGGAACACGCTTAAGGGGAGAGCAATCAGCTGTAACAGATATCGTAAGCAACGAACAGATAGCTATTATTTCTCACGGTCAAAGCTACAGCCAGCCGAGGATCTTGAGAAGGTAGCTTCTCATTCAAACTGGAACGCACCTATTTCTCAGAAAAAAAAAACAGAGGAAAGCTAAAGGGTAAGGAAACAGATCTAAAATGAAACTTACAAAACGTATCTATTGCTTATGGACAGAAGAAATCAAAATTGTTTGATCTAAGTAACAAGAATAAAGAAACAAATCTAGATGCAACGAAACTGGAATTAAACTAAAAGATCCCTGCAAGGAGCAATTTAAAGTCATGAACAATGAGCCACATGGATTACCCGGAAGAAAGAACAGTTAGCTATTCGATCTGGACAAAGAAATTCACTGCAATACATTTCATTGTTCACAAAATAGAGAGAACGCATGCGTAGATGAGAGCAAAATCATTAATGCAAAGAAATAATTCAGAAGTCAAGAACGATCTCACATTGCAGAATTGCAGTCATTAGAATAATCCAACACAAAGCAACCCAACATTCCAAGCAAAACGTCCATCTCCCGTGGCTTCTATTAGAAAATTCAATTTACAGAGCCGATACAAGATAGCTCATATCATTTGCCCAAAATTTTCATTCCCTGCCAAAAGTCCTTTCTAATCTTTCCTAGCTTCTATTTATAGTTACAAATTTGCCCTCTGGGCTGACACCTAGCATTCCCCACCTGTCATTTACAGGAATTTCCACTATAATCAACCCCCAAAATGGCCACTTCCTTTTCCAAAAAATATTTTGACAAAATCAGGGACAGCTGTCCCATGGCTTACGCCTTACATATTCAAAATATATATAACAGAAAATTTGCTAAAATCAAAGCGTTCCCTGCTGGGCACGTGTCTGGCTGTAGATAGTGGCTCACTGAATTCATCTTCTTCATTCCTGTGCGTGAGCTTCTGCTGGCAAAGGGTCGCCCAAGTTGATTGTCACTGGTGCTGCCTGGGCAGAGGCCCTTGAATCCCCTGTTGATGCTGCTCCTGATTGGGAAGGGGGACATGAACTAGCCGGCTTTTCTGTCATTGCTGGGGAAGAGGCTGTTGGGAGAGAGGCTGCCGGATCTACTGATGTTCCTGCTGCTGCCGCAGCTTTCCTGTTCTCCTCTTCAATGTAGCTGTGCCACACACCTGTGTCCCTTATGATTACGTTTGCTGCAGCAGGGAACAGGATTTTCTGGGAAGTCACATTCTTCCCGAGCTCTGTTTTAATGCCTTGGACCTCTGCTTCAGCAGCTTGATGCGCTTCCTTCAGCAGATGGTTGTGAAGTGTTGATGAACCAATGTAATGTTGGAGATCATCCATGGCCAAGACATCAATCCTTCTCACATATTCCATCTGGACGCCTAGCTCTTCTTTCAGTTGAGACAACCGCTGTTCCTTTTCCGGGAAGTCTTCTAGGGTCTGAGGGAAGCTCAATGTGCAGTTGTCATGGACTCCTTTGAGCTTTTGGTACAGGACGTTGATTCTATCTGTTGTCCTCTGCACACTGACCATCAGCTTATTGGCACAGTTCCGGCCAAACTCCAACAAGGCTATATCTTCGTTAAAATCTTCCACGGTCTTAAAAGGAAGATGCGGGGGGAAACCTCCTCTCCCTTCTCTCCATGCCATCTGATTTATGACATTTGCCTTGACACGGGTATTCTTAGATTTGATCCTGTGGGATTCCATATTAACCTCTTTTAATCTGGCTGTCATGGCCTTGAGTTTGCAAACCTCGTCAGTGATCAGCTCCTGCGTGTCATTTATTTGTTTCAGAATGCCGCAGGACAGCTCATGAAAGGGAGCCAAGTCTATCGCTTTGCTCTCAGCCTGCTCTAACCGCTCGGCTAATGTTTGCTTGTCTGCTTCTAGCTGAGAGGCCTTCTCTTCTGCTCCACTCTTCTCCGCTTCTGCAATCATTATTTGGAGTGCTAGCTGGTCCTTTTCCTCCTCCAGGTAGCTGTACTTGTTTTCCAACTCCTTATGCTCAGCGTACAAGCAATTGTATTTGTTCACTGCCAGGTCTCTTTGGGCTTGCTCATTAGCCACATTTTGTTGTAGGGTACGTGCTCTCTTCTTTATCAATATATTTTCTTTGACTATAACCCCTACATTGGCAAATGATGCCTGTGTTGTTGCTACGGCTACGGATGCCATGGCGACGGGGTCTGCGTCAGTGTTCTGCATGACAGCGACCTCTCGGCGAGTAACTATGTCATCATGGAAGGGACTTTTAATCCTCTCTTCTGATTGGAGGACCATTGCTTTTCTTTTCTTATCATAAACAAACTCATTCCATTTGGACACCGTACGTTTCCCAGATGGAGTGTACGGTACAATTGGTCGGTTTATGATGTCTATGTCTTCTTCCATAGGTGGGGTCCGGACTTCCTGAGCGGGGTCTGTTCCTTCCTTTTGGGTACCAGAGCCACCTGCTTGAGAGGTGTCTATCTCCATGTCTTGCACACCGGACCCGCCTGCCTCGGTATTTTCCCTTGTCTTCAATTCTTCCTCCGCCTTCTTCCTTGCTTCAGCTCGTTCAGCTTCTGCTTCTTTCTGCTTTTGGGCTTCTTCAGCCTCCTTCCGCAGTCTTTCATTTTCAGCGTCTTGTTGCTTTCTCGCTTCCTCAGCTTCCTTTTGTAACCTTGCCTCTTCTCTTAATCTGAGCTCTTCCTGAGCTCGGGCATCCTTGGCTTCTTTCTCCTTTTGCTGGATGGTCTTCTGGGCTTTGGTTGAGCTAGAGCTCGCTCCAGTACTTTGGCGACAGATCCGTAGCTCAGTCATGTTGCGGATGCCTCTGAAAGCTTCCTCCTCGGCATCGGGGTAGTGGGAGTATTCGAAGTTAGCATAGTTCCCCTTGCAATGCTCGACCACTTTACCCTTTCTGTCGTTCCTGTGGAAGATGACCTCACCGAAATGGAAGGCCTTCAATTCTTGAACAAATTCGTCGGCAGAGGCCACCCCTGAAAACTTGTAAGCACCTATGTAGAAAGGTAGGGGGGGAAAGGAAGCCTTGTGTAGCTTGTGGAGGAATGCTCCAATCCCATCCAAGAAGAGTTGCCTTACCGCTTCCTTGAGCACCACATAGTCTGTGGCATACTGCGGCAATATGTATGGGGGTTTAGTCCCCCCGAACATTCTCAAGTAGGTACCTTGTTCTGAAAAATAGAAGTCCCCATAATCCTCAAGGACTTCCAAAGCGTTTTGTGACAGGCAACTTGGTTCTTCCTTGAACATTTTCTGGTATAGGGGCATGATGAACCCCTCACAGATGATTTTGTAGCTGGGCTTGTAATTCTGAGCCCACAACATCTTGAATGCGATGTAGACCGGGGCTGTGGCCCTATCCCATGTACACCCCAATCTGGGGAACTCTATCTTGGCCAAGATACAATCTATTAGGTATGAAGACATGAAGAATTCAGCCTTCTTCAAGGCTAGCCCGGGCTTAGCAGCACTTATCATTGAGGCCAGACTATCTGACAAGATAGTGGCCCAGTCAAACACTGTCCCCTGAAAAGCCACATAGTGAATGATAGGGACCCACTGAATCTTGTATACTGTGCCATCGGGCATGCCGAATATTCTGCATAGCATTAAAGCAATCAATCTGAAAGGGGCCCTCAGGTTCTGCACGTCATATTCATCATTTCCCTTCTTTCTCAAATGCTTCCCTCCCCTCAATAGCTTCTTGGCCATCTCGACGTTATCCATTTGGCCCAACCACTCGTCAGTCAGAGCTTGTTGGACACGGGGGAATCTGTAGGCCGCCGCAACATACGCGGGTTGAAACAAAGCAATAGCCACCTTCCTGCTGTCATTTATCACTCTCCCATCAGCATCTGCATGTTGGAGTATCCACCCGATCACTTCAGCACAGGGGAATAGCTCAGGGCGGGTAGCGGCTCTAGTTATGCCTGAGGCTCTGATATTTTGATAGATCGGTGCCTCCTCCAGCAACATATCTGGGATCTCTTGGTCCCTGATCATTCTGTATATGTCATCCCATCTGATTTCTGGAGGGACACCAGTGGTGCACTTGGTGTCCTGGAGCGAGGTTTCAATCTTGGGAGGGGCAGGCTTCTTTTCTGTCATCTTCGCCTTCTTCTTACCGGTTTTCGGCATCTTGATTTATTCCTGATAACATCCACATCAAAATCATCATTTGAGCAACAGGCTGCAAGGTTTTAGCAGAGAGTAACATCGTTTTAATATCAATGAGATAAGTCAATGAAGCAAAATATTCAGGAAGTAAAACATTATTTCAACACAAGACACAAATTGAACATTTGAAGCTCTGAATCTGAAATGCTCCTGAGGGGATAAGCTATGTTGCGGAAGCCATTGGTTGTTTCGGACCGGTAGGTGGTTTGCCGGAGCAATTGGCTTCCGGTTCCGCCTCGCGGAAGGAGATGTTTTCGTTATATGTGTGCGGTTGGAGAGGTTGATGGCGGGGAGACGCGGGTTGAATTGGTGAGGGCTATGGATGCTATCGTCACGCGCGGCCACTCGCCGAGTCACTACGGGGTACTTTTAGTCTGAGCGAAGGTGACAGCGCCGGGGAAATGCTGACGGGGAGTGCTAGGGCGGCCATGGCTTCAGGTTTCGGCTCTCGTGGCTTAAACGCTTACGGGTTTCGGCTTGCGCGTAGGGGCTGGGACTTATGGAAAGGGCCCAGGGTTTTAAGTCTGAGTTAACGGCCCGGGACATGGAAATCCCATAGGGTTTCGACAGCTTAACCCATGACGAGGGGCGCGGCCCGGGGTTTAAAAACAAAACAGGGCATGGTTAACCGCCCGCACCTACCACTAGCAAATAAAATATAACGTTTTTCATGAAGGCCTACGACGATTTTGTGAAAAGAAAACTTCGTTCACTGTACCTGACGGACAAAACATAGCCCTTGACGGGTGTTTTGCCCGTCACAATCCCACTAAAACCATTGCTTTCCCCAAAAGACAACTCAGTAGTGAAAACCAAGGTCAAGATCCTACCTGGCACCGTGGGGATTGCTTGAGCGAGGTGGCTGCGAGCACGGATGCGCGAGGTGAGCTGGAGCGACTTGCACGGTATCGCACGTCGTTGGCCGATTGACAAAAAACAATGGTGTATTGGTCGAGCCCCCCACCATATTTTATAAAGAATGGGCACGTGTGAGCCTTTAATTCGGTAGGTGGCGTATTTACAACGGGGTTTAAATTCGCCGCGCGTAGCGGTCACGTCAAACGGTCTCGGTTTTTGTGCAACCGTCATTCGTGGGGCCAGTTCGTGAATTGTATCCGCCGTTGCGGAAGGATTCGATGAAAGCTTCCGACGTTTCGGGGCTTATTGCGGAAAGGAAGCTCGAAGCCTTCCGCGAGAGACCGCCGCGTAGAGGACGGGTAACGCCAAAACTTCCGCCGTTTCAGAACGATATAGCGAATGCTCCCGGTATTTTCGGAAGACTTTTGTGAAAGCTCCCGCGAACCAAAACTTTGAAGTCTTGTTGATTTTTTGGGAAGGTTTGGCGAAGGCTCCCGCTAGTTTCGGAAAGCTTTTGGGAATGGCTTCCGCCGTTTCGGAAGCAAAACTTATACTTTTCCGCATATTCACCCGGGTTGTTTCGGAGACATTCGCCGAGCGGTTTAAGCGATTGGCTTCCGCTGTTTCGGAAGGGTAGCCCGAAGGCTTCCGCGTTTTGGGAGCAAAGGCTGAAGGCCTCCGTGACAGCTTCTTGAGAAAATTCTAAGTCCTTTTCATAGTTTCGGAAGGAAATCGCGAATTCCTCCGCGGGAAATATGGGGATGGCTTCCGCCATTTCGGAAGGGTTTCATCAAAAGTTTCCGTTTAGTTTCTTTTGGGAAGATGTCACGGCGGCTTCCGCTGTTTCGGAAGGGTTCCCTGAATTCCCCCGCCGTTGCGGAAGGTTTTTTACGAAAACTCCCGCCGTTGCGGAAGGGTTCCCTGAAAAACCCTCGCCGTTTCGGAACGGTTCACTTAATTCCCCGCCGTTGCGGAAGGTTAAAAAAAAATCTCTAGGTCCTCTGTTCCCGCACTTTCTAATCGGAAGGAAATCTAAGTCCTCTTCGGGAGGCTAAGGCGAATGAGTCCCGCCGTTTCGGGAGGAAAGCCGGAACCTTTCCGCGGTTGCGGGAGGTTTGAGTGAAAGGCTCCGCCGTTTCGGGAGCTAAGTCGTTTCGGAGCTTGAACCGTTCGGCAGAAGCAACGATTGAAAATTTTCCAAGTCTTTTACTTCGGAAGAAAATGGTGAATTCCTTTGTGTTATTTCGGCGAGTTTATCCGAATGGCTTCCGCTGTTTCGGGTGGTTTTGTTGAATTCCTTGCCGTTTCGGGAGAACAACGCGAACCTTTCCGTGGTTGCGGAAGGATTGAGCGAAAGCTTCCGCCGTTCCGGGTGGTTTTTCTCAATGGCTCCCGCGAATTTTGACAAAGAAAATCTGAGTCCTCTTTTCGGAAAGGTTGGACGTTTGACTCCCGCCGTTTCGGGACAATGTCCAAATTATTCCCAAAACGTTTGGGAAAAAACTAAGTTATCTTTTGGCTCATTTGGGGAAAACATGGAAGGATTGACGGCAAGCTGTTTAGTAGGGAAGTAAAATTTTATGTTGAAAACAGAGCTGACGGCGGGGATGGCTTCTCAAGCAAACTTTCTACAAAATTACAGGAGGGGCCCCAACACGTACAAAATTTTGGGGAGGGGTGTTGCTGCAACAACAAGACACCAACCCCCAATGTCACATATGTGAAGTATGACTTTGAACAATTTCCACTATAAACACAACAATCTTTTTACCACTTTTCCTTGTGATTTCAAGCCTTAAATGTCATCATACAACAAAATAAAAAATATTATTATTGAACAAACATTGTTCCTTATTTCCTCAATCTTGAGTTATGCATGGAGTTCACCAAGCCACTTGTTTGACTTCAAGCTCCATAATGTTGCACCATTTTCCAATGGGATCATGTCTCTGTACATCCATGGAAGAGATTAATCTACAAATATCTTCTTATCATGTGGATTCCCATATGCCACAATGATTTACCCGACAACTTTGAGCAAGTTTAGTGTTCAATTCTTGGGCAAATAAGGTAGGGCAAGAAAAATTGTTTAAAATATTTTTGTTAGACCTTCCAATTGCTTCTTCAAAAAAATTTCAACTTCTCTAACCAATTTCTTGTCTTAATCATCCTTTTAGCATAAATATTGTGGGAGATGATCTAAGATGTCAAATTGCATTGTACTCACCACAATCTCACAAGCTTTTGCTTGTATCTCACAATTTTCACAGTAGCATAGCTAGTGTGACTCATACCTAAAGCATCCAAGCCTTCATTAAAATCAACCCCACATTTAGCAATGATAACCCTAATGAGATCAAAGGAAGTGATGTCAACAAGAATCAAAACAATATTCAAAAATACGAAGGATAAGAAACAATAGCAATAGATTCAAATATTCTTCCCAATATTTGAATTTTACATCACTTAAACCTAACTTGATAATGAATTTAAACTTGGGGTATCAAGTAACACCGATCATGCACCCCTAATGTTTCATCATGGATGTTCCCTAAACTTCAACTATGAAATAATTGGACTCATATCCATATGTTTACTAACAATGGACTAAGCCCCAAGGCCATTACAAACACATTGACCACTTGAAAAATTTGGAGATTTTCTCACATTTATAGACAATATGGACCCCTTACTGTAGACCAAGACACCCATCACTTTGATGGTGACCAAGACCTTTAGAAGTTTTCCATAAGATTTACAATGTTGTGTGTGAAATGACCCAATGCCCATTTTTTTAAATCATCAAGATCATTACAAAGCTACTAAATCACTCCAAAGGCAACATCACCCAAAGTCAAGTATGTGAAGTATGACTTTGAACAAATTTCACTATAAACACAATGATCTTTATATTGTTTTTCCTTGTAAGATTATATCTTAAATTTCATCATAAAACAAATAAACAAAAATATACCATTATTCAATGAACATTGTGCTTTGCTTTCGTAGGCTTGAGTTGTGCAAGGGTACACCAAGTCACTCTTTTACTTCAACCTTGAGAATGTTGTGTCATTTTATCGCAGGCTTATGTCTCTCGATATCAATGAAAGAGATGCACCTAGGCCTTCATCAAAATCAACCCCACATTCAGCAACAATAATTCACTAATGAGATCAAAAGCGGTGGTGTCAACAGTGAGAATCAAATCAATATTCAAAAATCCAAAGGATGAGAAACCATAACAATAAATTCAAGTATTCCTTCCCAATATATGGATTTTTGCATGCTACTCCCAACAAATTGTAGAATACCTTTGCTTGTCGATCCCATCATTTCATGTGGCCCTTTTACATGTCACAACTACATCCTCATATTAGATCAAGCATAGTGAAAATTGTATGACCAACATCTAAGCCACGCCATCAAGCAAATAATTCATAAATGTATTCAACAACGAGTATCGATTGACCTCTTATATTCAACCTTGATTTGAGTAGATTTCTTCCTCTCTCAAGAGAATTGATGCACCAATATTGACAGTTTATATTCAACTACAATGTATGTTTATCTAGGAACAATAGACTAAATGGAAATCTTATCTTCTTAAAAAAATGCATTCCAGAGACCATTCACAAGAAGTCTTCACAAGTCTCAACCTTCACAGCAGCCAACAAATATTGTGGGTTATTTCCACTCCATATCTTAGAGAGTGTTACGTGGTACCAGTACCAACGCACCTGCAGAGGTGCCCCATGGAGAGGGGGTCATTTTTTCTGACCAGGAGGGGTGTTTAGCCAGCTTTTTCTGAGTAGGGGTTATGGACAAACCCTCTAGTTTCTCCCTTGTAATTACTATGGCTTAGTGGAATTCCTGACTACCTCATGAAAGGTCTTGGATCCATGAGGTTGGTGTCCGGGGCTTCCAGGGGTGGATCACTGGGTCACATGACCCTAACCTTGATTTATCATTCTGGTGATAGATCTTTCAATGCTGAGGCATATGTCTCTCCTCTAGGTCACCTCCCACACCCTCCTGGTCCTCTAGTTCACCAACGCTCTCTCTCCTTGGGCTCCTCTTGATGAGGACATCATCCTCCAGGCCAGGCTGCAGTGCTTGATTAGGGGGGGCGTTGAGGGATTTTCACTACTGTTGGGGTTAAATGGGGCATGACTACCCTCCCCTCTGTGGTATGGCTTTCAGAACAAACCAATATGCTCATTTTTAGTCATTTTAGTCATGTGTGGGTAAATGTTGGGGAAAATCTCAAATTACCCACAGATTTGATTATTTTATATTATTATTGTTTTAATTTTAAGTTGACATTTATCATTTCAAATTGACATTTTAAAAGACATGTCGGCCTAGATATTTTTATATTTTTGTAAATTGAGTGTGAGAAAAGTATAAATACACTTCTCCTCACTTCATTTTAACATAACAACTCATGGGATAAAACACTATGCATTTATTCTACCCAACTAGGGCTCTTTGAAGTGATGTTCCACTCTTGAGGAAGTATTTTTCTGGGTTTTGATGAAAAATGCTTGAAATTTCTTTGGTTCAATGCTCTTGCAAAGGTGATGCTTTGATTTGTTTGTTAAACACTGCACAAGGAGGTATCTAGGTTTCTTCTTTGATCTCTATTTGTTAATTGTTGATGAATGATGCATGTTTATGGATTTAATGGTAGCCATTAAGGTTGCATTTTGTCTTGGCTATATCTTTGTCAACATTTAGTCACCTCTATTGTAGAAGTACGCCCTTTTAGGAGTCCTTCTAGGGTTAAAACCTCAAGGCTTTAAGGTCAAGTCGTAAAACCTAGATTAGGGTTCTCTAGAGCTTGGTTAGTCACTCCTTAGATGCCCTAGGTTGTGATAGGGTATTGCAAAGGTTTCCCTCTCTCTCCTAAACTCTAGTTTCTAACTTTTGTATTTATGTACATGTTATTTCTAGCATAGTTATTTTTTTTACTTTTGTATTTTAGGTTAAATTTTTAATAATTTTGTTAAATTTCAAACCTAAAAAGGCCCTAAATTTGTTGTTGCCTAACCCTAGTTGCGGACCTTAAAGGCCACATCGACTTCCTCCTCACTCTTCCAATACCTTCACTCTACCTCTCCTAGCCCTCGCTCCCTCACCTTCCTCCCTTCTCCCACCTTCTCTGCTATCCCTCTCATACTCCTCCACTTCCTTCCCATTCCAACCCTTGCTGCCTCCTCTGAAAGTCCCAAAACCATACCCTACATTCAAACAAAAACAAGGTTAAAATTTATGTGTAACGTTGTGGTAAATTTTGTACGAATACAAGTCTGTTTTACTTAAAAGGAGGTCTGAAATTCATGTACAGCAGGTCTGATTTTTTACATACAGCATGCTAAAAACTTGTTCTCAATGATTGATGAGAAACACTAATAATATTTCTGAGTATCGATGTTGAATGTCTTCATCTTCTCGCATTGATGATAATGATACATACTGCTACTATATCACAGAAATATCTTTACAGCTTAACTGGAATAAGTACTTTTGGTTTTTTTTATGTATTAGTATTTGCTTCATCAAACCATACTACTCTATTAAATGACAAACAGTCACTGCTGCTAATCATTGCAGTATAAGGAATTAGTTATGGTTTCACATCTAATTGGTAGTCATCGGATTGCCACAGATCTTTGATATATTGTTAGTGTTGATATGATTTTGCAGTTGTCTTGGTTTGAAGTGACTTGGGATTATTTTCGTGGATGATAACTTTCTTATTTCCTATAATACATTTTAAAACAAATACGATGTGTTAGTAAATGTCTAATGGTTTGGTAATGGACTGATTCATTGTTGAAGTTTGATGCTACTTTAGTTGCATAAGCTTTGAAGTTAATGTGAAGAGTTATTATTACTTTACCTATATGCATAACATTGTTGGTCTAAATAACATTGAATGGGTTGGTGATTGAAGAATGCCAATACTTACGAATGCTAGATACTACATGAATGATTGATAATATCACTTTCTCGTTAAATGAGATATCTTGGTTTTGTCTCACTCACTGACTCCATAAAGGCACTGGTCAAACTAACAATCGCATAGAGTATAGTCTTTGTGTCACATTAGTTTACTAGAGGATATCATCAGATTCCTTCCCCTTGGAGGTTCTAACACTCTGAAGAAGTTAGAATCGTGATCTTTTAATGTAAATGTAACTTCAAAAGATATTCAATTGTATTTTATATTGATATTATTATTGTATTTTATTTATACCTCCGACGGAGATGTTTTTCCCTTCGTTGAGAGATGTCATTATTACATTTGGTCATGCAAAGTCATTGAGGTAAAACCTATATTGTAATTCGGGGCAATAGATCCCCTAGAATCAAATGTAATAGGGTTATTGAGTCTTCCTAGAGAAGTTGGCCCAATCAGGTTTAGTTGAGGCCGACCTAATTAGTGGAAAGGTCAAGTTAAAAGTAAAGTATAAATAGAGAGCATATCTCTCTCATTTGGACACACTACTCACTCACACATGTTCCCATAAGCAAGAGAGAGAGGACAAGTTCGTTGGTGAAGAAGAGAGAAATTGCAAAAGACTTATTTTGGGGTTTTCCATTTTTGGCTTGACATTGTATTAGTGACGAAACTATCTTTGAGGTAGTTGCGAGGTTTTCTCGTTTATGGTTTCCCTGAGGAAAACTATTATGTCTTTTGTGTATTGTTGTGCTTGTTATTATTTCAGTTAAAGATCCTAGACAATATTGAATTAAAGTAGAAAAACTAACATGGTATTAGAGCTTGCCTGAAAAGAAGACATTGTGCAGCAGCAAGAAGTTAGGGCTTCTAAGTTTGAGTTCTTCTCTCCACAGATCATCAAGAAAAGGAGGCTAGGATAACTCGCCCTACGAGGGTGCATTTTTCTGTCTAAGCATAATCAAATTCCGAAAATTTTCAATTTTGGACCCATCACTACTGCCGGAGGAAAACTAGGGCATCAGCTATTTTGGGATTTTGTTCACAAATTTGGAAAAGTGAATACATTGGACAACTCGCCTTGAGGAGTGCATCTTCCTATCCAATTAGAAGTTCAAGATTCCAATTTTGGAAAATTAGGGTTTCTCTGACAAACCCTAAGCCAGCCAACTCCAAAACCAGATTGGGAATCTCAAATTGGTAAGATCTAAATCTTTGCTATTTTCATTTGAGGTACTCATTCAATATGTCTCACCACACCAAGATTGAGGATAAGCTTGAGGGAGATGATAACTTCCAAGCATGGAAGTATAGGATTTCCCTTGTCCTTGAAGAAAATGATTTGGTCAAGTATGTGATTGAAGAGGTTCTAGCACCAGAGGGAGATGAGGATAAGGAAATCCATAAGAAGAACTTGGTTAAGGCCAAGAGAATCATTGCAGATTCCATTAAGGATCATCTCATCCCACATGTGTCATCCTTGAAGACACCCAAGGAGATGTTCGATGCATTGACAAGACTATTCGAAGGGAAGAACATCAATCAAAAGATGACATTGAGGAACCAGCTCAAGAACATTAAGATACAGAACTTAGAGACCATGCAATCATATTTCACAAGGGTCTCATAGATTAAGGAGAAAATTGAAGCAGTTGAAGAGAAGGTAGAAGAAGGAGAGATTGTTATGACCACCTTGAATGGTCTCCCAAGATCATGGGACTCATTCATTCAAGGGATATGTGCCAGAAAGAAGTTGATCACATTGAGCAGACTATGGGACGAATGTACACAAGAAGAAGCTCGACTTGTGGCATGAGAAGAGAAGATGGGAGCAAATGATGATCAAGCTCTCACAACTCATGCTAGAAGAAACCACAAAAAGAGGGAGCACCATCATCACAACAAGAGGGAGAACCACCATCAAAGTAAGAGGGAGAACTATGATAGACAAAGAAGACCCATAAGAGATCTATCCAACATTAGATGTTATGCATGTGATGAGAAGGGACACTACTCCAGAGATTGTCCCAAAAACAAAGGCTCCAACAAGAATACAAATAAGAAGAGACATCATGCTCACACCGTAGAAGACGATGAACCCGCAAGGAAAAGAACCAAAGAAGAAGAAAGAGATGATTCTTCAAGTGATGAAGAATATGTCCTAATCTCAGCACTCATGAGAATTGTTACAAATGGGAACAATGATTGTCTTGTATATAGTGAAGCTTCTAAGCACATGGCGGGATACAAAGAATCATTCGTCAATCTATTTGAGCATGAGTCACCTCATAAGGTGAAACTTGGGGATGACTACCAATACCCCATAAAAGGAAGTGGAGAAGCTTCCTACAAGCTAGACTTCGAAAAATATCTGAAGATGAAAGATGTGTTGTATGTTCCAGGACTAAAGAAGAACCTTCTCTCCATATCAACACTAGATGCTAAGGGAATGAGGTTTGCATTCGTAGATGGCCCAAGTCCTGATGTGGCCAAAGGGAAAGAAGATAGATGATGCAACTGTGATTGGAGAGCAAGAGGGAGGTTTGTACAAGTAAAAGGGACAACCTGAACAAGCATTGGTTCATGACTCCATGGAACCAAGTGAACTATGGCATAAAAGGCTTGCACATGTGCACTATAGAGCACTACCCATTGCAAGCAAAGCAGTTTCAGGACTTCCAAAAATCCAAGAAAAACATGAAGGCGTTTGCAAGGGATGTGTGCAAGGAAAGAATGCAAAGAATGCATTTCCCAACAATGAAAGCAAAGCGAAAGGAATATTGGAGATAATCCACTCCGATGTCTGCGGTCCTGTGTCATCCAGCTCACTTAGCGGGTATTTTTATTATCTTTCATTTATAGATTACTTTTCACGAAAGACTTGGATTTACTTCTTGAAAAATAAAGATGAGGTATTTAGTAAGTTCAGAATTCAAAGCCTTGGTCGAGAATCACACAGAAAAGAATATCAAGACCCTTCGATCAGATAATGGCAGAGAATTCACCTCAAAATAATTCAAGAATCTTTGCAGAGATTATGGGATTAAGAGGGAGTTGAGCACTCCCTAAAATCCTCAACAGAATGGCGTTGCAGAACGAAAGAATAGAACGATAATGGAAGCAACGAAAGCAATGCTACATGACCAGGATATTTTGATGCACTTATAGGCAGAAGCTGCGAGGACAGTGATATATGTACAGAACTGTACTCCTCACAGAGTACTAGATAACAAGACTCCAGAAGAAGTTTTCTCCAGAGAGAAACTAGAATTCAGTCATCTCAGGATATTTGGATTCCCAGTGTACATACACATTCTTAAGGAGAAGAGGATGAAGCTAGATCCCTCAGGAAAGAAGGGAATATTCGTAGGATACAACGAAACTTCAAAGGCCTACCGAATATACTTCCCAGGATTCAAGAAGATTGACATTAGCAGAGGCGTGACATTCAACGAAGACTCAACATACAACAAATCCAGAAAACAACCTATTGAAAATGTTGAAGAACCTAAAGTTCCCAGGCTTCAAGATTTAGTGATGGAAGAAGCAGTTCCAGAAGATCATGAAGACCGCGAAATGGAAGAACCACAAGAACCTGTAGATCCACCTCGTGAGAAGAACTCCCACAAGAGGAGACCAGCATGGGTACGAGAGGCATTACAAGATGTAGAGAAGTATGGCACTCCATATGGGATGCACAGAGAAAGCAAGAGACCAAGACCATACTCCAACTATGTGGCCCTTCTGTGTGACATCATTGACAAAGAACCTTCCAACTATGAGGAAGAATCAGAGAGGAAAGAATGGAAGGATGCCATGATCGAGGAGTACTAGTCGATTATGAAAAATGATGTATGGGAGATAGTTCCGAGACCAGAAGTGTAATACCCCAATTTTGACCCTTATGGTATATTGGCTTTTATGTAACTATTGTGTACATGCGATGTATGTTTTCCTGGCGTGGTGCCCAAGGCCAAGGCCACGCTAGTGTATGTTCGTATTTTATTTAGAAATGCAAGTATTTGATATTTTTTCATCCATGTGCTATTAAGCCATGGAATATTGTAAAATGATGTAAATATTTAATATTGCAATATAATAATAAAACTAGCTATGGAGGCAACTAATGAGAAGGGGCCATGTGTATTCCACTAGGGAGTGGTGAGGGAGTTGTTGGGTTGAACCATAAGCTGCCAAATGTCATCTTGAGAACCCATTTGACTTTCCTTGTTGACATTTAATTCAGTTGTAAGGAAGTTGTTGAGAAATCAGTCCATGGCTTCAATGGAGCATGGGCAGCCCAGAAATTCGTATGGAAGGGTATGGGCTCTGTTTCCTTGACCCACAAGTCACTCTACCTCATGGGAATTCATTTTTCCTCATTCCCATTCCATTGTTGAACATTCCAGCATCAGCTTTCATCCATTACATAAGCCCAGCAGTGAGAAAAACCAGAAATCACAACTTTGCAAGAACCCACATTTTGAAGTTCCATAAACGCCCAGAATTTGGTATTTACAGTGAAATCTAATGGGGGATCCATAGATATGAACCTTGGGGCAAAATTGAGAGTATTAGATACCCCGAAATCCATTGGAAAACCTAGTTTTAATAGCCCAGAAATCCAGTGACGAGATTGACTTATTTGATGACAGAATTGTGAGAAATCCAAGTGTGAATGATTAAACAGAGATTGGGTTTGCTTGATAAACCCAGTGAAAGCTGGAATCTCAAGGAATTAGCGGTTGGATCTTTCTATGCCCACCATGAATAGCACTAGAGGGAAGGGACGCCTGAGGGACTATGCAGCAGAGAAGGGGACCTTCCTTATGTTGGGTGAGGTAGGTATTGTGGGTTCCATGACTGTTGAGGTCATTTGAGATGCCTGTAGATCTATGGTTGAGCTCACTGGCTTAGCATCCTCCTCCTTTTCTTATTGCATGCTTGATAAACCCAACTAGGTGTTGGCTTAGCATGACTGTTTGAGTGCAAACATGGCTGTGAGTGAGATTGTTTAGTTCCTCCTTAGTGGATACACAACCCAGCTCGGGGGTGATCTCTTAGCTGAAAAAATATAGGCCGGAAAGAGATCTATGGTTGGGTGGAACATTGCTCTCACATAGCCAGTTGTTTTGACAGCTTCATCTCAAAGATAAGTGTTCTCTGTGGTTTAAATTATATGCATTTTGTGTTCTGCAATGTTTAATTAATGATTGTTGTTTATATGTTGAATGCATGATGAAACTATGTGTATATATAGTGTTTAATTCCGTTGTGTTTGTTGAATATGAATATGTATACATAAGTTTTTTATTTATCCATGAATTTCTTAGTAATGTATGGGGCTAAGATTGTCAAATAAGCCTGGTATTTTTGGTCATGTTTCCTTCCTTGCACTAGATTGATGGAAGGGGACGTGACAGAGTGGTATCAGAGCCCATGTTGCAGCACTGGGGCTACTTGGGCCAAACTCTGAGTTTGCAGGCATATACCAGAATGTTTTAACGTGGTATTGGTGAATTTCGGGGCATCATTTTAATTTAGAAAAATGACATAATTAGAGTTCTCAGGTGTGGCATAGGATCATGCCATTTCATAGAGCTCTGCAAGATATTTCAAAAGGTACTAGACTCGCCTCATTTGGCTAAGGGATGAGGGAGATATGAGCCTCGCAAGTTGTCGGAGTAGAGGTGTTTCTACACCCGCAATTGCGGAATTGCGGGATTGAGAAAACGTTAAAAAAAAATTTGAAGTTACGACCTGGATTTCGCACACACAATTGCGGAATTGCGGGATTGCGGGTTTCGGGATTTCAGAAACGTTAAGTTTTTCATAATTGCGACTTGGCTTTTCGCACCCGCAATTGTGGGATTGCGGGTTGCGGAATTACGGAAATCTTAAATTTTTGTAATTGCGACTTGGCTTTCCGCACCCGCAATTGTGGAATTGCGGGATTGCGGATTGCGGGATGCAGGTTGCGGATTACGGGATGGAGTAGTATTGGGTTGGAAAATTATCATTTCCGCACCCGCAGTACGGATTGCGGGATTGTGGATTGCGGGATTGCGGGTTGCAGAACCTGTGGATTGCAGGAAAAAAAAAGTATAGAGCCCAAAATTTGATCTTTGGATAGCAGGAGCATGCAGAATCGGAATTGGATGAGTTCAGTGGCGTTCTGAGGCCATTAACAAAGGCCATGAATGAACCAGTGAAGATCTCGAGCCCATTATACTCCAATTTGGCATAAAATTTGAATTAATGGATTTTATAAATCAGTGTCCCGACGCTAGACAGAAGATCGGATTGAGCTGAAACTGATATGGAGCATTCATGGAGCAGGCACGGTGTTAAGTTTGAAATTTTGGATCCAAACTCCAAAGGATGTGGAGTCGAGGTGAGTAAGAAGGCCAAAAAGCACTATTCCAGGCCACTTTTTGGAGATTCTGAAAAGCTTGCAGTGGATGAAAGTGACATTAGATGAAGGATTCAAGAAATTTACTGAACTCAACATTTCTTACTCTCATTAAAACAAACAATTCACATTAGACAAAGATTTTCCAGAAATTCACCGTTTGGGAAATAGCCATTTTTGGCCCAAAATTTGAAATTTTGGAAAAAGGTCAAAAGTTAAAAGTAGTCAAACCCAAAATTTTATAGAAGATGAATGGTGGATAGGAACGGAGATCCGCAAGTTGTTGAGTGTTCCTTGTTGTATGGAATAACTTCTCTTGGTAGAAAAGTTTTCCTGAATATTTATATATTTGCTTCTACAAGTGGTTGAAGTTGGTAGTTCAGGATATTTTGCAACTGTGTAAAAGTGCAGAATTGTGGTGAAAATTGTCATTTTTGGAGTAATGCAATTTCCACACCTGATGTCGGAATAGAGCACTGGGATAGGCATTGGAAAGCTTATCCAGTAGGGAAGAATGGTGCATAGTCATAATTTGAATGGGGCTATCATACATCATAGATATTTAGAGCAGAAAAGTGTCAGTGCATGTTTTGACAAATTGTTGACAATATGGGCAATTTCCATAATTGCATGAATGAGCAAAAGATATGAATTCATAACAACTATGTGAATTATTCCATGAGTTAATTCTGTTAAAATGTTGATTGTTTATGTTTCTATAAGCATTCCTAAGATGTCTAACAAATATTTTCGTAATGCACAGTGCTTACAGCTCATAAGATTTAAGTAATTGTAGCAAAAGCAGCATACAGAGAAGAGGGTCTCCAAAGAAAAATGGTGACCATAAATGATGCTCAAGATCGTTATGAGCATGAGGAAGATGTGCTAGGAGAAAACGTGAAAGAAGAGAATGCTGAGACTGAATCTAATGGGAGAAGGGAACAAGTAATTCCTCAGAATTTGGTTGAAACCATGGTGAGCTTCAATGAAAGGTTGATGAAGGCTCAGAAAGAACAAACCAACTCAATGCTGCTATTTTGTAAAGCCTCACTGATATGCAGTAGAAGATAAACCTTGGGTCCAACCCAAGCAATGTAGGTGTGTTGATGTATATGTAACTTCGGAATGTATTTCACATGTATGTATATTGTATTCCTATAGAGATGTTATTATTCCTCTATACGGAAATGTCGTCATTTATATTGTAAGTGTCGTAACTTATACTTGATGGGTTATTAGACCACCTTGTTTGGGGTCGGCCTTGTATAAGTCATGTGGGTCAAAGGGTTATTAGACCACCCTATTGGGGGTCGGCCATGTGGGTCAAAGGGTTATTAGACCACCCTATTGGGGGTCGGCCCAGTCAGCATTATGTTATGTGGTTAAGTTCGAGCCTACATGAGTTAGGTAAAAAGGCAAGTCAAGTCAAGTATAAATAGAGTGCGGGAGGCACTCTATTTACTCACTCACTTCTCACACATGCACTCAAGGAGGAGTGGCGCACTTATGGAGGAGGAGGATCTGCTGCTAGGTTATGGATATCTCTCTTGGTTGGTTGTATCATTGCTCTATCTATCTCTGAGGAAGTTATTGGGGTTTTTCACCTTTATGGTTTTCCCCAAGTAAATCTTTGTGTCTCTTGTGTGCTTGCATTATTGTCTCCATGATTGATATGCTGTAGATATGCTGTACATGTTGTTCTCTCAGTTAAGATCCTAGATCAGATTGAAGTAAATTCTGAAAATTTAACATTGTATCAGAGCTAGCCTGAAAGAAGGCATGATATGGCATGTATGACACTTGTTGCACTTACGATGCTAGGGCTTGATATAGCAAAAACTAGTCATCGTAGCACTTTCGCTATAAATCCGTTTTGGCGAAGTTTTCGGATCTAAAATTGTTACAGGACGAAGATTAAATCTCCAGGTATCTTGTGTCCAAAGGAAAACCTCTAATTCGTTGTACTTTGTGATTTATGATCTGTACAATATAGGGTTTCTGCCTCTTCCAGATCTGAGTCAAAATCAGGTGACCTTGGGAAAAAGGTCATATCTTGGGATAGGAAGCTCCAAATGAAATTTCATAAAAAGTGACAGGTAGTATATAGTCTGTACTATCTCAAAAAACTTTTTCAAAGGCCAAAGTTGAACCAGTGACACGTGGCACGCCGTACAAGTTCGATCTCCTGTATTATCCCATAAACAGGTCACGTTGCGACATTTGGCATAACTCTCTCTCAGAGAGTCCAATTGAGGTCAGACCTATCAGGATGGAAAGGTAACAGGTAGAGCTATCTCAGAAAACTTTTTTAGAGGCCGAATTTAAAACAGTGACACGTGGCACGCCGTACAAGTTCGTTCTCTTGTTTTATCCCAAAACAGGTCACGTTGCGACATTTGGCATAACTCTCTCTCAGAGAATCCAATTGAGGTCAGACCTGTCAGGATGGAAAGATAACAGGTCAGGCTATCTCAGGAAACTTTTTCAGACCCTGTGGATCAAAAATTTCAGATTTACACCGGAAACAATCAGGTACATATTTCTGTCAAAACAGAATTATTTTTTTGGTACCTTCATTCATGGCTTCCGGAATTTAGGGCTTTGGAGAAAGTTGGAATTTTTGTAATCGGAGACCACGGCTGGATGCTACTCATCAAAATAGAAATTTAGAGACCAAGATCAGAATTTTTGGTTGGGCAAAAGGCCGGGCTTGATTAGACCCTAGTTCGGGACTTTGATCAGAAAAGTGGAAAATTAGGGCTTCTGTAAAAATGGGAATTTTTGCAATCTGTGACCACGGCTGGAAGCTCCTCAGAAAAATATAAGCTTAGAGCTTTGGATCAAACCTTTTGATGGGGAAAAAGAGTGGGCTTCATCAAACCCCAGTTCAGGGTCACGTCCAGTGAATCTGGAAGTTTCAAAGGCAAAATTGAGGAGTGAAACTTTGCAGTTTTCAAATTCTGAATATACCAGTTTGATCAGCTCATCAAGGTGCATATTTCTATACTTTCGGAAGTTTGAATTTCAAAATTTGAATTTTTGAGGTTTCTCTGACAAACCCATATCCAGGTCCAGGTCCAGTTCTTGCAAATCAAGTGGATTGGGTTAATCCTAGAAGAAGATGGATTGATCATCTACATGAGTGAAGAAGTTCCTGTTTCAGAGGGAGATGAGGCTAAGGCCTCACATAAGAAGATTACAAGCGATCTCGACAGGTATGACTCATCGAGGTATGTTTCGATATTTGTCCATGATTAAGTTTATGGTATGTTTGTCTTCTTGTTATTACGGTTAATACAATTTTGATTTTAGATTTGTCGTATCACCTTAACAAAATTATGAATGCATGATAGAAGATATTCATTGGTTAGGGTGTTGACACTTATGATTGTACTAATGCATTATGGTATTGTATGAGGTTTATGTTGTCTACTAACATGAAAGGTACACCAAGAAAGACACTTATTATTGTACTAATGCATTATGGTATTGTATGAGGTTTATGTTGTCTACTAACATGAAAGGTACACCAAGAAAGGCAAATCATGTTCTGGTCCAAGAACATATGATCATGATAACATGAGGACAAAGATTCATCCATTGTCATGGATCTCATAGAAGATCCATTTACGAGGTATGTATAACTTGGTTTTGTAATAGTTAACCTATGAGATATACAGGTTACTAGCACAAGTCATTGAAGAAGAACAAGAAGACATCATGTCAGTATGTTAGACATAAATAGCTAGCATGCTAATCCAGGTATGTTTTTCCTATATCAAGATAGAATCTTACCTTGTGTTAGGATCTTATACTGTTGTTGATAATGATTATTCATGAAGTCACAGGTTTGAATAATCATGATTGTATGCATATTATGTTTCTTACCATAATTGATGATATGACTAACCAGAAGAATCATGAAAGTATAGGTTTGAATAATCACAGGTTTTATGTATATTATATCTCTTATCTTGATTGATGATTCAACTAACCTGAAGAGTCATAGGTTTGAGTAATTACAAGTTTAGACATGTTATGCTTCTTCTGATTTGACTAACCATAAGAATCCCACATAAACCTTGAACGCTAATGCTTATTATTCTATTTGAAATGATCATGACTATACATGCTTGAAATTATTGTCGTTTTAATAGTATACTAATGAATGTATGATTTTATATGATATCACAAGGATAACACAATCATGATACTAATAAGAATGCATAGGGACCAAGGATGAATATGAGTTCAAGAACAGGTAACTCAGGAAGCAAAGATCAAGAGGGAGCACACTCCAGTTGCTCCTGCAAGAAAGCAAAGGATCACACTCCAGTTGTTCCTGCAAGAAAGAAAAGGAGCACACTTCAGTAGTCTCTGCAAGGATGCAGATATTCAGAGGGAGTTGACCATCTTTCTTCATTCCACAATAGAAAGGTGTAGAAGAAGCTACTTCAGATTAGGACTCCAGCAGCTCCTGCAAGAAAGCAAAGACTCAGAGGGAGTCCACCCAACGAACAAACAAAGATAAGTATTTTAATCATCATTTCTTGCATATGTGTCTGTTTAAATAAAATTGTTCAATGATGTATATGCTCATGTTCCTAGACTTAGGATATGTATTATGCATATTAGAATAATTGCATTGATGAACAGTATACTCCTAATTTGCATGGGTAAGTGGCCTATGGAACTGTACAACATTCCATTGCTACTTATCTAGAATGAAACCTCTTTGCTGACATGTTGGGAGTTGTGCACACTCTTAACAATGTTCTGGTAGAGATTGGAAGGCATCTAGAAAGTTACGGAATATGGATAAATGTTGTATTGAAGCATTGGCTAAGATAATTGCATGACTGTATGGCATATTTCTTTATGTGTAAGAATTTGTTCTGAAAGCTATGAGATGTTTTCTAATCATGCAATTTAACTTGTTGTGTAGGAAAGATCGTATGCCATCTCCTACAAAAGAAGAACTACAACATTTGTTCCAGCAACAAAGATATCTATTGAAGATATTGAAGTTCCCAGGATCTGGGATGAAGAAATGAAATGCCATGATCCGTCGATCATGAAGAATGATGTTTGGGATGTAATCCCAAGACATGAAGGGAATTTTGCTATGACTTCCAAATGGAACTATCAGATCAAGCATGTTGCAGATGGCAGCATTGAGAAATATAAAAGTGATGAAATAGAAGATACACCAGATGGATTCAAGACAGCTTCCTTGAATGGTGTAGTTGAAGAAGAAGTGTATGTAGAGCAGCCACTTGGTTCTGAGACACATGATAGGAAATCATATATGTGCAGAACTTGGTATGGTGAAGATAGATTGATTTCCGACACGCAGCGGAAGCTTACTACCGAGTTCGAGATGAAGAACTTGGGTATGATGCACTATTTGTTTTTGGCATGGAGGTATGGCAGAGTGCAGATAGAATCTTCCTTGAACAAGGGAAGTATGCAGTAGAGATCCCAAAGAGGTTCGGGATGATGGATTGCAAGGCCATGGCCACACCTATGGCATCAAATCTGAAGCTTCTATGTGATGCTTCATCTGAGTCGATTGATGTCTCTATGTATCGCCAGATGATTGGGTCCTTGATGTACCTGACGAACACGAGACCAGACATTTGCTTTGCTGTGAACACATTGAGCCAGTTCCTGACGGATCCGAGGAGTGTTCACCTGGTTGCTGTAAAGCATTTTCTGAGGTACCTGAAGGGTACAGTGGATTATGGGCTCAGGTATGAGGCGAATCAAAAGTTTAACCTGCAGGGTTATGTTGATTCAAATTGGGCTGGCAGTGCTGCAGGTAGGAAGAGCACATCTGGGTGTTGCTTCAGTATGGGATCAGGTGTGATCTCTTGGTTTAGCAAGAAGCAGTCCTGCGTAGCACTGAGTACAACTGAGGCAGAATATGTTGCAGCCTGCTCAGCTAGTTGCGAGGCAGTATGGCTACGGAAGCTACTGTCTGAGTTATTTGATCTCTCGTTGGAAGCTACTGGTATCTTCTGTGATAACCAGAGTTGTGTGAAGCTGTCCGAGAACCCAGTGTTTCATGACAGGTCGAAACACATAGAGATCAAATATCACTATATCAGGGATATGGTGCAGAGAGGAGCTTTGAAGCTCCTATATGTTGCGATGGACGAGCAGATTGCAGATGTGCTGACGAAGCCACTAGCCAGGGTGAAGTTCGAGTACTTCAGAGAGAGGCTTGGCATTCTTCAGATCGAGGACACTTCGAGGAAGAAGTGATGGACACATTTGCTGAAGCCATTCCAAGCATGTCGGAAGGAGGATCCTTCACATGGCTGTGGATGTAAGCGCTGGATGATGAGCATTAGGATGATGTTCTGGTTTCTGCTTGGATATGATCAGTTGGATCATTTATGTATGTATGCATCATGTTGGATGCTGGATATGATCAGTTGGATCATTTATGTATGTATGCATCATGTTGGATGCTGGATATGATCAGTTGGATCATGTGTATGTATTTTGTATATGCATCATGTTGGATGCTTGGACCATGTATCTGTATATGTATCAGGTGGATACATTGTATGATTAGGTGGATCATGTATGGTGATATGTATCATGTATCAGGTGGATACATTGTATGATCAGGAGGATCATGTATGATGATATGTATCAGGTAGATACTTGGTATGCATCAGGTGGATGCATTGATGATCAGGTGGATCATGCAGCAGGATGTTGCAGTGATGATCAGGATGATCATGGATGATGAGCTTCAGGATGTTGCTCCAGATGACATGCAGCAGGATGTTGCAGTGATGATCAGGATGATCATAGATGATGAGCTTCAGGATGTTGCTCCAGATGACATGCAGCAGGATGTTGCAGTGATGATCAGGATGATCATAGATGACGAGCTTCAGGATGTTGCTCCAGATGACATGCAGCAGGATGTTGCAGTAATGATCAGGATGATCATAGATGACGAGCTTCAGGATGTTGCTCCAGATGACATGCAGCAGGACGTTGCATTGATGATGATCAGGATGATCATGGATGCATCAGGATGATGTATGGTGAGTATCAGGATGATACTCTATGGCCGTGGATCAGGTTGTGCAGATGAGCATGTAATAGCGCCTTGGGAGATTTGCAGATGGTCTTTCGAGGTTTTGCCTATGGCATGTAATTCGGTGCCCTGGGACATCTGGAAAATGCTCTTTCGAGGTTTTGCTCTGGGAGGACATGTAATTCGTTGCCCTGGGAGATCTGCAGATAGTCTTTCGAGGTTTTGCCTATGGCATATAATAGCGCCCTGGGATATCTGGCAGATGCTCTTGCGAGGTTTTGTCCTATGGCATGTAATTCGTTTCCCTGGGAGATCCGATAGGTTGGGCTGTGTGCCCGTAATCAGTCCTGGGATGCTCTTGCGAGGTTTTGCCATGACCACATGTAATAGCGCCCTGGGAGATTTCAGGTCGGAGTTGTGTACCCATAACATCCTGAGATGCTCTTGCGAGGTTTTGTGGTGGACCACATGTAATAGCGCCCTGGGAGATTTCAGGTCGGAGTTGTGTACCTGTAACATCCTGAGATGCTCTTGCGAGGTTTTGTGGTGGGGTCACATGTAATAGCGCCCTGGGATATCCTATAGGTAGAGCTGTGTGCTTGTAACAGCCTGGGATGCTCTTTCGAGGTTTTGTGACGCACGTAATAATTCCTGAGGATTCCACAGTATGGCCAGTGATGACGAAGACCTGCAGGTGGTGGGCCTACATCCAGTATGAAAAAGGACTGGCTCTGTAGAACTTCCTATGACGAGTAGATTCAGAGATTGATTGAGATAGCAGCAGCAGTGACGATGATGATGACTCGATGACGATTATCCAGTGATGATGATCCAGAGAAGATGACTTGTGCTAGAAGAACTATGCTGAGAAATACCTTCCTAGTTAAGAGGGAGTGTTGATGTATATGTAACTTCGGAATGTATTTCACATGTATGTATATTGTATTCCTATAGAGATGTTATTATTCCTCTATACGGAAGTGTCGTCATTTATATTGTAAGTGTCGTAACTTATACTTGATGGGTTATTAGACCACTTTGTTTGGGGTCGGCCTTGTATAAGTCATGTGGGTCAAAGGGTTATTAGACCACCCTATTGGGGGTCGGCCATGTGGGTCAAAGGGTTATTAGACCACCCTATTGGGGGTCGGCCCAGTCAGCATTATGTTATGTGGTTAAGTTCGATCCTACATGAGTTAGGTAAAAAGGCAAGTCAAGTCAAGTATAAATAGAGTGCGGGAGGCACTCTATTTACTCACTCACTTCTCACACATGCACTCAAGGAGGAGTGGCGCACTTATGGAGGAGGAGGATCTGCTGCTAGGTTATGGATATCTCTCTTGGTTGGTTGTATCATTGCTCTATCTATCTCTGAGGAAGTTATTGGGGTTTTTCACCTTTATGGTTTTCCCCAAGTAAATCTTTGTGTCTCTTGTGTGCTTGCATTATTGTCTCCATGATTGATATGCTGTAGATATGCTGTACATGTTGTTCTCTCAGTTAAGATCCTAGATCAGATTGAAGTAAATTCTGAAAATTTAACAAGGTGAAGAAGGAAGAGATGTAGAGAGTCGCTCTAGAGGTCATTCTAAGAAGAGGACTCCAAGCCCAAGGAAGAGTTCCGGGAGCAAGAAGCATAGAACACCTTCCTCTAGATCTTCTTCTAGCAAATCATGTGACTCCAAAGGCTCTCAAAGAAGTCCAAGGCATATGCCCAGGAGATTTGATGGAAGAAATAAGTTCAAAGGAATTCCACGGGGAGAATTCAGGAAGGCAAGGCCTCCCACATTTGATGGAGAAGAGAAGACTAGCCAAGAGGCAGAGGCATGGATTCTTGGAATGAAGAAATATTTCAGAATTCGGGACTACTTAGGAAATGAAAAGGCCATAATTTCCATTTACAATCTAAATGGTAGAGCTTCAATTTGGTGGGATAACCTCTTGCAAGTGAAAGGGATCAGTGAAAGGAAGATCAGCTGGGAGAGATTTAAGAAGTACTTCAAGGAAAAATACATTTCTGCTAGGTATTATGACAGGAAGAGGAAAGAATGAACTCAGGTTGGGACAAAAATCTATGGAAAAACATGTCCATAAATTTTTGGAATTATTGAGGTATGTGGATTACATTAAAGATTAAAGAGTAAAAATTCAATGCTTCCTTGGGAGTCTACCTCAAAGTTTCAGAGATATAATTGAGTTTATTAATCCACCAAGTCTTAATGAAGCCATTCGGATGGCAATACATTGCTATGAGCAGAGTAAAGAAAAATCATAGGTTAACCCAGCATGGAAAGGAAAGCCAAGAGTGAGTTTTGATCAAAAGAAAAGTGGCTTCAAACCACCATTCAAAAGTCATCCCAAAACCTTTCCACAAGGGCGGCAAGCAAGGAGTGGATTCAAGCCAGTAGTAGTAGCAGATAAGACATCAAAAGGGCCACTTCAGTGTTGGGGATGTGGAGAAAACCACATGCTAAAGGATTGTCCACATCGGAAGGACAATCCCCGAAGGTTGCACAACTTAAAGGGAGCAGCTACAGTGGAGGATATGGCAAGGGAAACGCCTCGAATTTATGCATCATTGGATAATCATCATGCAAACCATCAATAATCAGTGGTGGAAGTTGAAGGTAAGATTGCTAAGCAATCTATTTTTGTTTTGATTGATCTGGGATCTACTCATAGTTATTTATCCAAAAGTGGTTGAAGGTTGTTCTCTTAAAAAAGTGAAGCATAATAAGTCTTGGCTAGTTCAATTAGTCACAGAGACCAAGAGAAAAGTTAGTGAAGTAGTGGTGGAGTGCCCCATAGAATTGAATGGAATCCACACACATGCAGATTTAAATGTACTACCATTAGGATCGTATAATGCCTTAATTGGCATGGATTGGTTGGAAAGACATAGAGCCAAGTTTGACTGTTATGAGAAAGCACTTGAATGCATTGATGAAGAGGGAAGGCCAATATTGGTAAAAGGAATTCCCAAGCAAGATTCAGTAAGACAGATTTCAGCCTTACAGTTGAAAAAGTTTTATAAGAAAGGTTGTCAATTATATGCAATTCATATATCAGATTTGTTAGAGGACAAAGGTCCAAGGATAGAAGATTTATCATTGTTGCAAGAGTTCCAAGATGTGTTTCAGGATGAAGTGCCAGGGCTACCACCAAAGAGAGATATTGACTTTACCATCGATCTTGTCCCAGGGGCAGCACCAAATTCCAAAGATCCTTATAGAATGAGCACACTGGAATTGGTAGAGTTAAAGATGTAGCTACAAGAGTTAATGGACAAGAGGTATATTAGGCCAAGTGTGTCTCCTTGGGGAGCATGGGTGTTATTTGTTAAGAAGACGGATGGGACCTTAAGGTTGTGTATTGATTACAGGCAGCTTAATAAAGTGACAGTCAAAAACAAGTATCCATTATCAAGGATTGATGACTTATTTGATCAAATGAAGGAAGCTAAAGTGTTTTCCAAGATTGACTTGAAGTTTGGGTACCATCAAGTGAGGATTAAATAAGAAGACATTCACAAGATGGTTTTCAAAAATAGATATGGTCATTATGAGTTCACTGTAGTGCCATTTGGTCTTATCAATGCACCTGCTACATTCATATGTCTCATGAATAGTGTATTCAGCAAATATTTGGATAAGTTTGTGATTGTGTTCTTGGATGACATTCTTGTCTATTCAAATAATGAAGGAGAACATGAGGAGCATCTAAAGATGGTTTTGCAAGTCCTTAGAGAACATCAGTTGTATGCCAAGTTACGCAAGTGTGAATTTTATCAAAAGAAGGTGCAATATTTGGGTCATATCATTTCTGAAGAAGGAATTGCAGTTGATCCAGAGAAAATTAATGCTATCATGGATTGGTCTACTCTAAAGAATGTTTTAGATGTTAGATCTTTCATGGGTCTTGTTGGTTACTACAGAAGGTTCATTGAATGATTCTCGAAGATAGCTTATCCAATCACTTCATTGCAGAGGAAGAATATCAAGTTTGTATGGCCTGAAAAATGTGAGTAGATCCAATGAAGGATTTTGTGGTGTGCACAGATGCTTGCATTGAAGGGCTAGGTGGAGTGCTCATGCAAGAAGGAATTGTGATTTGCTATGAGTTAAGGAAATTAAAAGAGAATGAAAATAATTATGCCACACATGATTTAGAATTAGCATCCATAGTACATGCTCTCAAGATGTGGAGACGTTATTTGTTGGGAAGAAGATTCAAGCTTAGAACAGACCACATGAGCTTAAAGTATTTTGTTGACCAACCAAACTTGAATGTTAGGCAAGCTAGATGGATGGAGTTTCTTTGTGAATTTGATTTTGAAATTAAGCATGTAAAAGGGAAAGAGAATAGGGTTGCAGATGCCCTTAGCAGAAAATTTCATGTTGCAGTAGTAAGTATGTGCAATTCGGATTTGAAGACAAGAGTCCTTGAGGCTCAAGCTAGTGATGAAACTTACCTTCAAATTAAAGAAAAGTTGCAGCAGAAAAATATAGATGAAAAGTGTGTGGGATATCAGCTTGGTGAAAACAATATCCTCATCTACAAACATAGACTGTACATTCCAAATAGTGCAGAGTTGAAGAAGCTAGTGATGGATGAAATACATCAAATGCCATACTCTGGACATCCAGGATATCAAAAGACTATAACAGCAGCAAGAAAGCAATACTTTTGGCATGGTATGAAGAAGGACATAGCTGAGTACATTGCTAGGTGTCAAAAGTTCCAACAAGTCAAGGAAAAACACCAACATCCAGCAGGATTGTTGCAGCCCTTACCCATTCCAGAGTGGAAGTGGGAAGTGATCTCTATGGATTTTATAACAAGTCTTCCCATGACCTTGAAGAAGCATGATTCAATCATAGTTGTGGTGGACACGCTATTAAAGGTAGCTCACTTTATTCTAGTCAAGTCCACTCACAAGGGTAATGACATTGCAAATATCTTCATGAGAGAGATATTCAGATTGCATGGATTGCCCAAGGCAATAATTTTTGATAGTGATACAAAGTTCACTTCCAATTTCTGGAAATGATTATTTCAGGAATTAGGAACTAGATTGAATTTCAGTACATCATATCATCCTCAAATAGATGGAAAAACTAAGAGATTGAATCAGGTTCTTGAAGACATGTTGAGAATGTATGTGATGGATAAACCATCCAAGTGGGAGGATTACCTACACTTGGTAGAATTTGCATACAATAATGGACAGCACACATCATTGGGAATAAGTCCATTTGAGGCATTGTATGGAAAAGGATGCAGGACTCCAGTGAATTGGGATAGTCCGGTGAACAGGGTAGTACTTGGACCAAAGATGATCAAGGAAATGGAACAGGAAGTTGTTAAGATCAGGCAAATTTTAAAGGTAGCTCAGGATAGGAAAAAGAGTTATGCAGATTTGAAAAGAGTGCAGAAGGAATTTCAGATTGGGGATCATGTTTATTTGAGAGTGAAACCAAGGAAAATTTCTCTCAAGTTGGGGAGTTGTGCCAAGCTGGCAGCAAGATATTGTGGACCATTTGAAGTCCTTGATAGGATAGGGCCAGTTGCATATAGAATTACATTGCCTGCTAATATAAGAGCTCATAATGCTTTCCATGTATCTTTGCTTAAGAAGTATGTACATGATCCTAATCATATGATTGATTGGAATGTCATATAGGTGGAACCCGAGGGAGAGTTCCAAGTAGAGCCTATGCGCATCCTCGACAAGAAGGTCACTTTGCTCCAGAACAGAGCCATCGGGTAGGTAAAGGTCCAATGGGAGCACCTTAGTCCCAATGAGGCTACATGGGAGCTGGAGGATGCCATGAGAGAGGCATTCCCATTTTTGTTCGGTTTTGAGAACACTGAGGACGATGTTGTTCTAAGGGGGAGGGGAATGTAATACCCCAATTTTGACCCTTATGGTATATTGGCTTTTATGTAACTATTGTGTACATGCGATGTATGTTTTCTTAGCATGGAGTTCAAGGCCAAGGCACCGCTATTGTATGTTTGTATTTTATTTAGAAAGGTAAGTATTTGATATTTTCCCAACCATGTGCTATTAAGCCATGGAATATTGTAAATTGATGTAAATATTTAATATTACAATAAAATACCAAAACTGGATATGGAGGCAACTAATGAGAAGGGGCCATGTGTATTCCACTAGGGAGTGGTGAGGGGGTTGTGGAGTTGAACCATAAGCTGCCAAATGTCATCTTGAGAACCCATTTGACTTTCATTGCTGACATTTAATTCAGTTGTAAGGAAGTTGTTGAGAAATCAATCCATGGCTTCAATGGAGCATGGGCAGCCGAGAAATTCGTTTGGCAGGGTATGGGCTCTGTTTCTTTGACCCACAAGTCACTCTACCTCATGGGAATTCATTTTTCTTCATTCCCATTCCATTGTTGAACATCCCAGCATCAATTTTCATCCATTACATAAGCCCAGCAGTGAGAAAAACCAGAAATCGCAACTTTGCAAGAACCCACGTTTTGAAGTGCCATAAACACCAAGAATTTGGTATTGACAGTGAAATCCAATGGGGGATCCATAGATATGAACCTTGGGGTGAAATTGAGAGTATCAGATACCCCGAAATCCATTGGAAAACCCAGTTTTTATAGCCCAAAAATCCAGTGACGGGATTGACTTATTTGATGATAGAATTGTGAAAAATCCAAGTGTGAATGATTGACAGAGGTTGGGTTTGCTTGATAAACCCATTGAAGGCTGGAATTTCAAGGAATTAGCAAATGGACCTTTCTATGCCCACCCTGAATAGCACTAGAGGGAAGGGACGCCTGAGGGACTGTGCAGCAGAGAAAGGGACCTTCCTTGTGTTGGGTGAGGTAGGTATTGTGGGTGCCATGACTGTTGAGTTCATTTGAGATGCCTGTAGCTCTATCGTTGAGCTCACTGGCTTAGCATCCTCCTCCTTTGTTTATCGAATGCTTGATAAACCCAACTAGGTGTTGGCTTAGCATGATTGTTTGAGTGAAACCATGGCTGTGAGTGAGCCTATTTAGTTCCTCCTTAGTGGATGCACAACCCAGCTCGGGGGTGATCTCTCAGCTGAAAGAATATAGGCTAGACAGAGATCTATGGTTGGGTGGAACGTTTCTCTCACATAGCCAGTTGTTTGGACAGCTTCATCTCAAATATAAGTGTTCTCTGTGGTTTAAATTATATGCATTATGTGTTCTGCAATGTTTTAATTAATGACTGTTGTTTATATGCTGAATGCATGATGAAACTATGTGTATATATAGTGTTTAATTCCACTGTGTTTGTTAAGTATGAATATGTATACATAAGTTTTTATTTATCCATGAATTTCTTAGTAATGTATGGGGCTGAGATTGTCCAATAAGCCCGGTATTCTTGATCATGTTTCCTTCTTTGCACTGGATTGATGGAAGGGGACATGACAAGAAGGGAAATCTGTAGTGACTTTGAAGTGGATCTACAAGATCAAGCATGTTGCAGATGGTAGCATCAAGAAACACAAGGCAAGGTTTGTGGCACATGACTTCTCCCAGAAGGAATACATAGACTATGAGGAGACGTTTGCACCAATAGCTAGATACACTTCCATCATATTTGTACTTGCATTGGCTGCAGTGATGAAATGGAAGGTACACCAGATGGATGTCAAGACAGCATTCTTGAATGGTGTAGTTGAAGAGTAATTGTACGTGGAGCAGCCACTGGGATTTGAGATACATGACAGGAAGACTCATGTGTGCAAATTGAAGAATGCCTTGTACGGATTGAAGTAGGCACCCAGGATGTTGTACGGCAGGATGGATAGTTTCCTAATGAGCTTGGGCTTTACTAAGAGTAAAGTGGATTCCAACCTTTACTTTAAGGTTGAAGCCGGAATTCCAGTGACACTTTTGTTGTATGTAGATGACCTATTTCTAAAAGGTGAGGATGATCTCATTACAGATGTGAAGAGGAGGCTTATCGTAGACTTCGAGATGAAGGAACTGGGTATGAAGCATTATTTCTTAGGAATGGAGGTGTGCAGAGTGCGGATGGAATATGCCTTGGACAAATGAAGTATGTAGTAGATATTCTAAAGAGGTTTGGAATGATGGACTGTAAGGCTGTGACCACACCCATGGCATCAAAGTTGAAGCTATTGTGTGATGTTTCAATAGAGTCAGTTGATGCCACGATGTATCGTTAGATGATTGGTTCATTGATTTACCTGACGAACACGAGACCAGACATATGCTTTGCTGTGAACACCCTAAGCCAGTTCCTGATGGATCCAAGACATGTTCACCTGATTGCTACAAAGCATGTATTGAGGTACCTGAAGGGTACAATTGACTATGGGCTCAAGTATGACACGAATCAAAAGATTAACCAGTAGGGTTATGTTGATTCGAATTGGGCAGGCAGTGCCACAGATAGGAAGAGCACTTTGGGATGTTGCTTTAGTATGGGATCCGGTATGATCTCCTGGTTTAGCAGGAAGCAGTCGTGCGTGGAACTGAGTATAGCCGAAGCAGAGTATGTTGCAGCTTGTTCGGCTAGTTGTGAGGTAGTATGGCTTAAGAAGCTATTGTCTGATTTGTTTGATCTCTAGTTAGAGGCGACTTGTATCTTCTGTGGCAACCAGAGTTGTGTGAAGTTGTTTGAGAACCCGTTGTTCCATGACAAGTCGAAGCACATTGATATCAAGTATCACTGTATTAGGGATATGGTGCAGAGAGGAGCAGTGAAGCTCCAATATATAGAGACAGATGAACAAATAGCCGATGTGTTGACCAAGCCATTAGCCAAAGTGAAGTTTGAGTACTTCAGAGAGAAGCTTGGTGTTCTCTCTAGATCGAGGTTCCTCCTAAGAGGGAGTGATGAGACCGGAAGACACAGATGCATTGGTTCTCACATGGTGGAAGACGCGGGTTGTCCATTGGGACGTAATGCACTTGGTGTGCCCCGGGATGTGCTCCCATGCTGGAGAAGATAGATCCATTCTCGCATGGTGTTGGCAGGTGGTTAGGATGGGTCATTATCGCAGCACCGCGAAAGGTGGAAAGTTGAGTGCAGATGATGATATTTTATGTAATTTTTGGTTAGTTGTACTGCAGTATGCGAGTTTTTGGGTCATTTGGACCACAATATATAGATTTTGGGTCATTTGATCGAAGTGTCGGTTAGGAAGTAGTTAGAAAGTGGACAAACAATGTAAAGGCGGAAGCCCATAAATAGACATAGATTTGTAAGTGTTTAGGGGGGATCTTGATCTTAATCTTGGATTGTATGTCTTAGATCTGGAGATATCTGTGGGATCTGTCTTTTGCGGAGTATGAGCTGAAGACTAAATATTTTGTACCTGGGTTTTTGTGAGATTAATATGATGTGACAGAGTTATTGAGCCGAATCCCTGTTTTTTCCTATTTATTTAAAATAATGCATTTCGCAATATATGAATGATGCGATGTTTCCTTGCTGTGGTTAATGCTTTATTGTTATATTTGTCGCAATTATGACTTGTTTTGTTGAATGATGCTATTAACACGAATAATGATTGAGTTAAATGCTTAGATCTATTTGTGAAATGTTGCAATAAGTTGGGTAATTAAGCCGCATCATCCTCCTTCATTCGGCGGAAACATGGTTCCGTCGACTCTCTCTTAAACATCTCGGGTGAGACCTCATCTGCTCTGCAAGTGTTGCTGGACGGGGTAAAACCCATCTAGGCTGGTGCTCAGTGAGATCACGGTGGGCTGGTGTCGACAGCATTGGGAACCCCTATCGACTGGGTTTGTGTCAACAAATGGTTCCGTTTCCCGGAATGTGTGTGAAGTGATAGGAGGATATGTGGCACCTGACGAAACCGGAGATCCAAGATTGGTTCGACCTAAAACTGCAAGAGTTCGGTGAAAAAGAAAACAAAAACCTTGGGTTGACGATAGATTGGTGGCTAGCGAAGTATATTCACGACGGTCCGCACGAATATTTTTTCTGCGAGTTCCCCATCATCCCGTATGAGTGGTTAGCAAAGTTGACTTTTCAGAAGAGGAACTTCCAAGGTGGTGAACCAACAACCTGGACCCCTGAACTGATCGAGGAGCTAAAGGAAGTTGACAACAAAGCATCACGGGCTGTCGAAGTTTGGCTTGACAGCATATTGGAAGGCTACAACACTGAATTTGCGGTTGATACGAACAAGTCCTATAATGAAGCTTAAAGATATTTCTTCCGTGGACCCCGGGGAAGGTTTCTGTTGTCGCTATAGCTATCTATTAAGATGCTCATTTGCGAGAAGGGCATATTAAAGATGCATTTTGATCAGTAGAAACCCTGGTGGGCGAAGGTCATGGGTACCGTGACAGTAGGGGGGCAGTACATGGAATGATAAGGGGTAGATGGGTGCAAGTCATGACGAGACTATGAGTGAAGTCGAGGAAGAGAATGGTCTTACAAGGGGAGGAGCAAGGTTTCGATAAGAAAAGAGGCAGAGGACGGGACATGGTCCTCCTGCAATCGAACCGCAAGGATGCGAAGGAAGACCACACGGGACGAAGCTACCTCACAGTCCGGACAAGGACAACCATGCTACACCTAGGATAGAGGTAGGACCAAACCCCAGCAGCAACATGCCCACAACTCCGCTCACTATCTGTCAACCAGTAAGAAACACAACTTCGACACCACCGTGTCAACAAAACTTGATTGCCAATAGTAAAGCGACTGTAGGAAGGAAGCCCAAGATGGCGGGCGAGGATACGAAGTTTCCATTGTTCCATGGAAATAGGACAGATAATCCTAAACAATACTGGTTCTTATGTGAGGCAGTATGGACCGTAAAACAGATTGCTGATGATGATGCTGAGAAGGGACAGTTAGCGACAACTCTGCGAGGTCGTGCATTAGACTAGTTTATGAAGTTTGTTCTAGTCCCTACAGGAGCTCCAGAGAAGACACTAGACGATATCAGGAAAGGATTAATTTTAGAATTCAAAAAACCCAAGTCTGAAGCATAGTATATTACAAAATTAAAAGAGATTAAGCAGTATCCCAATGAAATGGTGTGGGATTTCGACTAGCGATTCAAAACTCTAATGGCGAGGGTCATCTTTGACATGAGTGTTGTTCAACACAAATATGGTTCATCGCAGCACTGCTCCCGCATATTCATCTACCGCTAATGCAACAGAACATTACAACACCTAGTGAAGCCTTGGAAATCACAATGTGGTTAGAAGCATCGTCGATTGGGGAAAACGCAGCTGAGATGTCGCAAATTCAGACATAGTTGGCTAACCTGACCATACAGCTGCAAGATCTTAAGAAGGGCAAGGAACAGCGAGAAGAAGTCTGTGTACGCGATGTCACGGAAAAGGGCATACTAAGGATAGTTTCCCAGACTTCTGCAATTATTTAGGTTCAGGGGCACCAAACCCATTGAATGGCGGTGGTATGCCGTCGTGTCGTATCTTTTAGGTATATGGGTACCACCATGAGGAATGCCAATACAATGCAAAAGATGGTCACAAAACCGATGAATTTGTATTGTACATTCTGTAAATCTGTGGGACATGAAGACAAAGATTGTCGTGCATATGGATTGCTTCAGGAGAGAACGTACAATGCATTCTATGTAAAGGACGACCAGCGTGTCGTACAACAACCATAGCCACAGGTAGCCCAGCTGCTACCTCAATCATAGGTGTAGTTTGTACCGCAGCAACCACCATAGCAGTTTATGCCACAATATACTCCGATGCAGATGGCTCCACAGCAGCCACAGTACGTTCAACAACCCCAGTACGTGAAGCAGGTGCAAGACATGCAACCAAATCCTATGCAACAATAATTTAATCAACCGTAGTACCAATAGCAGGGAGGGTTCCGTGGAGGATTTTGAGGAGGACGTGGCAGAGGATTTGGTCGCAAAGGAAGACAAGGAGGTCGAGGACCTATTCAATGCTATCATTGCAGGGTATGGGGACACTACCAACGAGATTTCCCATAGTTGCAGACACAGTGCACGTTTTGTTTTGTTACAGACCACACAGTGGAAAACTACCCCCAGTTGATTGCGCGATGGCAAGCAGGGAATGTTCTGCAACTGCAGAACCAGAATCAGGTGCAGAAACCAGTGCAGAACCAAGTGCAGCAACCAGCGTAGAATCAGAACCAGAGTCCAAATCAGAATGCTAAACAAAATGTGAATCAACCAGGGAATTTGTCGAACCAGACCTAGGGCGCAACTATTGCGGCAATTTTCGTGGAGCCAAGGCCACAAGATGCTGCTATCGCAGTTATCACTCGGGGAGGTGCAACAACGGGAGAGGATAGCCCGCATCCACTTATTCGATTAGCAGGACAAAAGAAGGTGTCGTTTGACATCAATTTCGAGCATGATGCATTCTTTCAAGAGCGACAGGCGATGGAAAAGGATCAAGGTAAGGCCATTGTTTGTGACATGCCTCCTGTTTTTGACGCCACCTCAGAGGCCGGTCCATCACGGCAGTCTAGAACCTTGCAGAAATTCTTTGAGAGTCGTTTATCGCTAGGAAGGGATCCTGACGCTCTTGCCGAGATCGAGGGGTTGTTGCAGCGATTGGCCAGGGGACGGCAAGATTCTGCGGTAAATTCTTTACAGCGGCGGAAGACAGGTAAGGAGATGCGTATGAACATTCAAATTGGAGACTATGACGTTGATTCAATTATTTTGGATCTTGGTTCAGATGTCAACATCTTAACCAAGCAGGCCTGGCAGAAAATGGGGAGTCCCACGTTAAGCTAGTCTCCCGTATAGCTTCGGCTGGCTAATCAGGCCAAGGTGACCCAAATTGGGAGAGTTCCCCGGCTGGTGGTGGACATTGAGGGAATGAAGACATATGTTGACTTGGATGTCATCGAAGTAGTTGAAGGAGGAATTTCCTATCCTTCATTGTTGGGGGTTGGATGGGCTAATGACAGTGCACCAGTTATCGACTTTAAGAAGCGGATGATGACCTTTGAAAACCGCGATCTCAGAGTCATCGCCCCATTGGATCCGGCTGAGGGACGTAGGTATATTGAACTGGTAAAAGACGAAGATCCCAGCGGATGGGACCATGCATTCAATATTTCAAAAGATTATATTCATCCGACTGCCGATGGTGAGCTTAGGTGGCACAGTTTCAGCTCTGCGTCTTCTGAGTCTGATGACGCGTTAGAAAATTGGCAGAATCGCTTGCATGAGGTGTCTCTCTGCAAGTGTGGATTAGTCATGCAGTCATTATGCTGCGTTGCCACTGAGACTGTTTCACTACCAGTATATGAGAGGTTTCCCAGCTTGTCCGAGTTTCTCATTGTGTTTGAAGAAAAGGTTTCCGAACCACAGTGACTACTGTCATTGGAGGAAGCATTGAAGGCTGCTCCAGCATGCTCATGGGCGACACACAAGAAATCAATCGATGGATGGTCGCAGTGCAGGAGATTGATGGCGATTCGCTTTGGCGACACCGAAGTTTACCATACAGGAAAATACGATGGACGGAATGACCCTAGCAGTCATTTGATGGAACGTCAGACATTATGGGCATCGTGACCCAAGGATGAGTGGGTCCATGCCTTCGTCCATACACTAGATGAGATGCCGCGATCATGGTATACTGCGGCTGAATTGCGAGGAGAAACTACTACTTAGTTGGAGTTGACAGTTTGTTTTACTCATACGTTCAGTTTCGCGGATGCCAACTCGGATGTCCACAATGCTTTGCAGCTCATCTGCGATGTAGTTTTGAACCTTGTCCCGGTGGCATATCCTGCAGATCCACATACGCACTGTAAGATGCAGTCTATGATGGAATGTTATAATATCAGTGGTGGGCCAGAAGATGGTGATGATCCGCGGAATGTCAATATTTCGGAGTCTAAAGGAAGTCGTGATATTGTAGCACCTGATGCGTGAAGTGATCCGATCAATCAACTGTTGAAGCTCCCGAGGGTCAACATTGGGACAGAGGACAGTCCAAAATTCGTGAATGTTGGGGACTATTGGGATGATCAGATGATGGGAAAGGTCACTAACTTGCTACATGAATTCCAAGACTTGTTCCCTACGAAGTTTTCTGAGATGAAGGGAATCTTGGGTGATCTGGGGGAGATGAAGATTCCAGTGAAACCAGATGCTAAACCAATCAGGCAGCGACCCTGTCGACTGAATCCGTGCCATAAGGAGAGGGTCAAGGTAGAACTTGATTGCATGCTAGATGCTGGTATTATTGAACCGATTGAAGAGTCGGATTAGATCAGTCCTATGGTGGTGCAGGACAAGAAGACCGGCAAAGTGTGCATTTGTGTCGATTTGCGGAAGTTGAATGACGCCTGCTTGCACATTCCCTTTCTGACCCCGTTTACTGACGAAGTGCTCGAAGGCATGGGAGGCCAAGAGATGTATTGTTTCATGGATGGGTTCTCTGGCTATCATCAAATCCCAATCGCGAAGGAAGACTGCCATAAGACAACTTTTGTGACCGAATGGGGCTGTTTTAAGCACACAGTGATGTCGTTTGGACCAATGTCGTTTGCACTTTTAGGTTGTCATGGCTGCTTTACGGTATTTCATCCAGAAGTTCTTGCAGGTGTACATGGATGACTGGACCGTCTACGGTTTGATCAGCGATCATCTGGAAAATCTGCGGTTGATGTTGGAGCACTGTCGACAGCATCAGATATCCCTGAACTTGAAGAAGTGCATCTTCTGTGCACCATTTGGAATATTACTGGATCACATTGTGTGCAAGCAGGGATTGTTGGTCGACCCAGCAAAAATTGCGCTTATTCTGAGCTTAACACCACCGACTACCATCAAGCAGTTGAGGGCAACATGGGGCCACACTAGGTATTATTGCAAGTTCATCAAGGGTTATGCAGCCATCACGGCCCCTATGGAGAAGTTGTTGAAGAAAGATGCGGTATTTTAGTGGAGCCCTGAATGTCAAGGCAATTTTGAAACTTTGAAGGCTAAGATGGCTTCAGCACCAATACTGGTATTTCCGGACAGGAGCAAGAAGTTCCATGTCCATGTCCATGCCTCATCAATCGCATTGGGAGTGGTGTTGGCACAACCAAGAGAGGGGGACCTGGATCACCCCATCGTGTTTGCCAGTCGGAAGTTATCGTCTGCAGAAAGGAACTATAACACAACAGAGAGAGAAGGTCTAGCAATGGTCTATGCACTGCAGAAGTTTTGACACTACTTACTGGGAGGACACTTTAAGATGTTTACAGACCACTCTACATTGAAATATCTGGTCAATAAGCCTGTGTTGGGGGGGAAGATATGTCACTAGCTACTTCTGTTTCAGGAGTTCGATTTTGAAGTAATTGTGAAGCCAAACATTTGAATGCAGGACCAGATCATCTGTCGCGGATTGAGATATGGGAGGAGCCCACCAACATTGACGACGGATTTCCTGATGCGTAGCTGTTTAAGGTTGAGGTAGCTGATGAATATTATGAAGACATCATTCAGTTCCTGGCGACAGGTATCGCACCAGAGGATTTACAACCAATCAAAAGAAACAGTTGGTGGTCAAGGTCGCAGATTTCCAACTGATTGCAGGCGAGTTATACAAATTGGGCTCAGATGAGATATTGTGGCGTTGTATTTTTCCTCATAAGAAAGGGTCGATCTTGTCAGAAGCGCATGCAGGAGTGGTTGGGGGGCACTATGGTGGTCGTGCGACTACCAGGAAGGTGCTTCGTGCGGGGCTCTGGTGGCCCACGCTCCACAACGATGCGACAAACTATGTGCAGTCCTGCGATGTTTGTCAAAGAACTGGGAAGCCCTCTAGGAGGGATGAGATGCCTCTACAACCTCAAGTGACACTGCAGCCATTTGAAAAATGGGCAGTGGACTTCGTGGGCCCTATCAACCCACCGAGGAAGCGCACTAGTGCAAGATACATTATTATGGCGACAGATTATTTGACAGGATGGGTGGAGGTTGCACCAGTCATCGATTGCACCACTGCGACAGCAGCGCACTTCTTATTTGAGAACATTGTCACTCGGTTTGGCTGCCCGAAGGTGTTGATGAGCGATCAGGGCAGTCACTTCATCAATCGCACCGTCAGCGCATTGACAGCAAAACTACATATACAGCACAAGAAGAGCACGCCATATCATCCACAAGCAAATGGGACAATGGAAGCGTTTAACAAGGTTCTGGAGCACACACTGACGAAGGTGTGCAATGCAAACCGCGACGACTAGGATCTGAAGATCCCAGCATCCTAGCAGTCTTATGGGCGTATCGCACCACATGTAAAAGGCTAACGGGACAGACACCATTCAAGCTAGTATATGGGCAAGAAGCAATTATGCCAATGGAGTACATCGTTCCGAGTCTGCGCATCATGATAGAAACAGGTTTGGATGATGAAGCGGCATTAGGTGAACGTATAGCGCAGCTAGTACAACTTGCAGAAGATCGCTTCATCGCAGGGTTCCACCAATTCATAGAGAAGGATCGACAAAAGGCTTGGCATAATCGCCACATCAAAAATAAACAGTTTCAGCTGAATGACTTGATGCTGTTGTATGACAGCAAGTTTATGAAGCATCCAAAGAAGCTGCAAATGCATTGGCTTGGCCCATATCACGCTAGTAGCATCACCTCAATAGGGGTTGTTCTGTTTCAGCAGTTAGACGGAGCGATGCTCCCAAAGTTGATTAATGGTAGCAGGTTGAAGCCCTATAGGTCGGGCTCGGAGCAACGCTACGGCTGAGTTGCATCGGCACAAAAATAATAATAATAATAATAAAATTTTGCAGGAAGGATTGGTGGCAAGATGGCGCACCAACTGGGATGGAATGCGCAAGCAGGAATCCTTGCGTCGCAAGGAAGTGGCAGGGTTGTGGCAGTTCCTGGGTTGCGGCTGGGTCAAATCAAGAATCATTACGAATCATTAGCAACCAGAGTTTTTTTCTTTTGGCAGGTATGATTGTTAGTTGGCTCAGATTGCCACTAGAAGCACGCACGTTTGGCACAAAGAGCACACCGTGGAATTATGGACGGTGGCACCTGGGGTGATGGTTTGCACGCTTTGGCACGAATGGCAGCCAGTGGCAGTATGGTTGCAACTCCACCCGTCAGAAGTCTGGTTCATACACACAAGGAACAGTGGCATGATATGATTGGCACCTTACGTGAACAAGTTTTGCAAATGATGGTCGAGGCCGACGTCTGGATGAGGGAGATGCATAAATATAGGAACCAGAGGATCACAGAGGATCGCAGAGCACAGAGGTATTTCCAACTGAGAGGTATTTATGCTGCAAGAGGGTCAGGCATCTAGCTAAGTTAGGAATTCCAAGGAGGCTGTGGAAATGGTCCATTTCATTTCGTGTGGTAGCACACTAGGTGCGCTGAGGGCCCGAACGACGAGTGTGCATGAGCGCCTAGAGCAAGTAGCACCACAGAACCTCGGGTGTCACACAACTGAAGTCTCATCTGAGATGTCTAGGCATATGGTGGTATTTTGAAGTCTTGTGGTCCCTGCGACCATGAAGATGATGGGGGTGGTAGCCCCCTGGTCTCGGTAGTACGCGCTTACTGACGCGAAACATATGTGCCAGAGCCGTTGGCCTATTTCGCACCTCGGCGTTGTTCACAAACTTCTCCTCAGTCTGCACTAGATTTCTCAAGACTAGAGGATGACTTTGAGAGGTACATGACAGCAAGCCGGGAGATGACCACTTTCAGTGAGAAGTACATGACCGCAAGTCGACGATCAGTGTAGCAGAAGGAGCAGGACAACACCATGCAATCCAGACAGCAAGAACAGTTGCAGCAACATAGTTCAGCCATAGAAGTGTCCGAGTACACCATGTCCTGCTGACATGGCTCAAGGGTGAGCCACAAGATTGTGTTGGGGGCCTGTTGGCAGGTAGTTAGGATGGGTCACTATCACAGCACCACGAGTGCTGCGATACCGTGAAAGGCGGAAAGTTGAGTGCAAATGATGATATTTTTATGTAATTTTTGGTTAGTTGTACCGCAATATGCAGGTTTTTGGGTCATTTGGACCACAATAGATAGATTTTGGGTCATTTGCTCGAAGTGTCGTTTAGGAAGTAGTTAGAAAGTGGACAAGCACTGTAAAGGCGGAAACCTATAAATAGACATAGATTTGTAAGTGTTGAGGGGGGATCTCGATCTTAATATTGGATTGTATGTCTTAGATCTGGAGATATCTATTGGATCTGTCTTTTGCGAAGTATGAGTTGAAGACTGAATATTTTGTACCTTGGTTTTTACGGGATTAATATGATGTGACAGAGTTATTGAGCCGAATCCCTATGTTTTCTTGTTTATTTATGGTAATGAATTTCACAATATATGAATGATGCAATGTTTCCTTGTTGCGATTAGTGCTTTACTGTTATATTTGTCGCAATTATGACTTGTTTTGTTGAATGATGTTATGAACATGAATAATGCTTGAGTTAAATGCTTAGATCTATTTATGAAATGTTGCAATAAGTTGGGCAATTAAGCTGCATCATCCTCCTTCATTCGGCGAAAACATGGTTCCGTCGACTCTCCCTTGAACATCTCAAGTGAGACCTCATCTGCTCTGCAGGTGTTGCTGGACGGGTAAAACCCGTCTGGGCCAGTGCTCAAGGAGATCGCGGTGGGTTGGTGTCGACAACGTTGGGAACCCCTGTTGACTGGGTTTGTGTCAACACATGGTGGTAGGCGTAGGTGGTCCTCAGGAAGTAATGCACTTGGTGTGCTCCTAATTGTCCTCCCATGTTGGTAGATGTAAGGGTTGGTTCTTGTATGGTGGTAGGCGTAGGTGGTCCTTGGGATGTAATGAATAGGTTGGTTCTCGTATGCATACTGGAGACGTTGAGAGGTCCACCGGTCATAAGACACTATGTGCACCTAGGAAGGGTCTCGCATGGTGGAAGGCGTAGGTTGTCCTTGGGACGTAATGCACCTAGGGTGCTCCTGATTGTCCTCCCATGCTGGTAGATGCGGGCTAACCGTTGTGGGACATGAGATGTGCATCTGGGTTGTGCTCCGTGTGACGATGAGATGATTTGGAGACGATGAGGCGATAGTAGGAGACGCAAGTGATTGCAGCGGCAATGTAATGATTGGTCATGGGTTGTACCTACTTGATGGCTTGCTCATGGAGATGATGAAGACCTGCATGAGGGCTAGGCCTACATCCAGCATGAAAAAGGGTTGGCTCTGTAGAACTTCCTACAATGGATAGATTCGAGAGATGTGACTAATCAATGATCAACGGAATGAATATTCTTGCAGCAGTGATGATGATGATCCAGTGTTGATGATGATATTCCAGCATTGAAGATGATCCAGTGATGATGACGTTGTCCAGAATTGTGTCCAGAGTGATGATGACTGTGGCGAGAGAATACCTTCCTAGTTAAGAGGGAGTGTTAACGTAAATGTAACTTCGGAAGATATTCAATTGTATTTTATATTGATATTATTATTGTATTTTATTTGTACCTCCGACGGAGATTTTTTTCCCTCCGGTTGGAGATGTCATTATTACATTTGGTCATGCAAAGTCATTGAGGTAAAACCTCCACTGTAATTTGGGGCAATAAATCCCCTAGAGTCAAATGTAATAGGGTTATTTAGTGTTCCTAGAGAAGTCGGCCCAGTCAGGTTTAGTTGAGGCCGACCTAGTTAGTGAAAAGGTCAAGTTAAAAGTAAAGTATAAATAGAGAGCATAGCTCTCTCATTTGGACACACTACTCGCTCACACAAGTTCGCATAAGCAAGAGAGAGAAGACAAGTTCACTGGTGAAGAAGAGAGAAGCTGCAGTAGACTTATTTTGGGGTTTTCTATTTTTGGTTTGACATTGTATTAGTGACAAAACTATCTTTGAGCAGGTTGCGGGCTTTTCTCCTTTATGGTTTCCCCGAGGAAAACTATTGTGTCTTTTGTGTATTGTTGTGCTTGTTATTCTTTCAGTTAAAGATCCTAGACAATATTGAATTAAAGTAGAAAAACTAACATGATCGAGGTGACATTGGGTCATACTTCTTATATTTGATTACTGGGAACTAGCCCTGCTAGTTTGACCGGTAACAGAGAGAAATCGTTCATTTACTTTGCTTGCAACACTTCACAAACATTAGTTTTCAAATCTTTACCCACTAAAAAATTTTTACATATATTTTTCTTTTCATGTTCTTTGTGTTGAAATATATAGCTTTGGAAGCTATTTTTTGATGTAATTAAATTATGTACATAAAAAGTATCCCATGCCAAGTGTCAAAAGGCTCATGCCAAGTGTCAAAAGGCTCAAGCAAAGTGTTAACTTTATGACCAAGTGTCATTAGTACATGCCAAGTGTCAATAGAAAATGTCAAGTGTCAAAAGGTTCACACCAAGTGTCAAGCCTATGCCAAGTGTCAAGGGTTGCTTAGAGGCCAGCTTAGGGCTGTCCTAGGGGGCTGCGTAGGGCATCCAAGCCTAAGTATAAATAGGGGATGACCCCTATCACTTGTACACACAATTTTTGGGGAAGAACTCTATTGTTACAGTCTGCTACAAGGGAAATCTAGTGCTGCTACAGTGTCTTCTGCTACAAGGAGGGAGATCTAGTGCTGTTACTGGGTTATAAGTCTGCTACAATACTTGTAAGTGTGTTATCAGTTCTGTTAGTAAAAGTGTTGAAACAGAAGTATTGTTTCAGCACTCCAAGTTAAAGTTGTTAGTCCAAATTCTTGTACTGCTATAGTGCTTTGTTGAGGAATCAAAAGAGAAGTTTTGGCTAGGTTTTCTACCCCAAGAGGGTTTCCCAAGGTAATCTTGTGTTCTCTCTGTGATTGTCTTACCTTCAATGATCCTTACTTATGTAGATGCATGCTTACCACTGTTATATGATAAAAAAAGTTTAAAAATTCATACATACATCTAGTTTTTCCAACATGGTATCAGAGCTTCCCTAAAGGAATCCATTTCTACAGAGAGGTATTAGATTAGTGAAGGAAGTTACAGTATTTCAGTTTTGAAGGAAGTCAAAATCAAGGACAAGATGTTGTCAAACACTAAGCTTGGTGAGAAACTCGAGGGACCTAATAACTATAGAGCATGGAAGTACAAAATATCCCTTGTGCTGGAAGAAAATGACTTATCAGATTATGTTAAAGAAGAGGTTGCAGAACCAAAGGATGAAAAAGCTAAAGTCAAGTACAAGAAGAATCCGGTAAGGGGAAAAAGAATAATTGCATATTCTATAAAAGATCATCTTATTCCTCATATATCGTCCTTGAAGCCTCCAAAGGAGATGTTCGATGCTTTATCTCGCTTATATGAAAGAAGGAACATAAACAGGAAGATGACTTTGAGGACTCAACTGAAAAATGCAAAAAATGCAGAAGTTTGAATCTATTCATGCATTCTTTACAAGAATTTCTCAGATTAATGAACAAATTGTGGCTATTGGTGACTCAGTTGAAGAAGCTGAGATAGTAATGACTACTCTCAATGGACTTCCAAAGTCATGGGACCCTTTCATAAGAGGTATATGTTCAAGAAGAAAGTTAATAAATTTCAGTAGGTCGTGGGAAGAATGTGCCCAAGAAGAAGCAATATTGGGAGCAAGAGAAGAAAAACTAAGTGTGATGAGGACCAATCTCTAGCAGCCCAGTTCAGAAAAGGAAAGAAGAAGGAGGAAAATCATCCTCCAAAGAAGAAGTTTCAAAAATTTGATAAACATAAGAGAGACTATTCTAAACTCAAATGTTATTGTTGTAAAAAACCGGGACATCTTGCTAGAGATTGTCCTCTCATAAAAGAGGTCAAAGAAAGAAGGAAAAACAAGAGACATCATGCTCATATTGTTGAAGATGATGAACCTGCCTTCAAGAGAGAAAAAAAAGAATATTTAGATGAAGAGTATGTGTTGGTAGCAGCTCTTACAAATTCAGCAAATTATGGTGATGAAACCTGGCTAGTGGATAGTGTTAAATTTTCAGAATTTACTTCAATCTGATCTAGGATCTTAACTGAAAGAACAACATGTACAGCATATCAATCATGGAGACAATAATGCAAGCACACAAGAGACACAAAGATTTACTTGGGGAAAACCATAAAGGTGAAAAACCCCAATAACTTCTTCAGAGATAGATAGAGCAATGATACAACCCAAGAGATAGACATATCCTAGCAGCAGATCCTCCTCCTCCATAAGTGCGCCACTCCTCCTTAAGTGCACGAGTGAGAAGTGAGTGAGTAAATAGAGTGTCTCCCGCACTCTAATTATACTTGACTTGACTTTCCTTTTACATAACTCATGTAGGTTCGAATTTAACCACATAACATAATGCTGACTGGGCCGACCCCCAATAGGGTGGTCTAATAACCCTTTGATCCACATGGCCGACCCCCAATAGGGTGGTCTAAATACCCTTTGACCCACATGACTTATACAGGGCCGACCCCAACAAGGTGGTCTAATAACCCATCAAGTATAAGTTACGACATTTACAATATAAATGACGAAACTTCCGTATAGAGGAATAATACCATCTCTATAGGAGTACATACAACATACATATATGAAATACATTCCGAAGTTACATATACATCAACACTCCCTCTTAACTAGGAAGGTATTTCTTAGCACAGGTCTTCTAGCACAAGTCATCTTCTCTGGATCATCGTCACTGGATAATTATCATCGAGTCATCATCATCGTCACTGCTACTGCTATCTCAATCAATCTCTGAATCTACTCGTCATAGGAAGTTCGACAGAGCCAGTCCTTTTTCATACTGGATGTAGGCCCACCACCTGCAAGTCTTCGTCATCACTGGCCATACTGTGGAATCCTCAGGACTTATTACGTGCGTCACAAAACCTGGCTGCAGCATCCCAGGCTATTACGAGCACACAGCTCTACTTGTACGATCTCCCAGGAACACATTACATGTGACCCATCACAAAACCTGGCTGAAGCATCCCAAGCTGTTACGAGCACACAGCTCTACCTATCGGATCTCCCAGGAGCACATTACATGTGATCTCACCACAAAACCTGGCTGAAGCATCCTAGGCTGTTACGAGCACACGGCTCTACCTGTCGGATCTCCCAGGAGCACATTACATGTGGTCCACCACAAAACTTGGCTGAAGCATCTGAGGCCTTTTTCATCCTGTCCAGATCTCCCAGGAGCAAATTACATGTGGTCATGGAAAAACCTGGATGAAGCATCTGAGGCCTTTTTCATCCTGTCCAGATCTCCCAGGAGCAAATTACATGCCATAGGACAAAACCTCGCAAGAGCATCTGCCAGATATCCCAGGGAAACGAATTACATGCCATAGGAAAAACCTCGAAAGACTATCTGCAGATCTCCCAGGGCTAAATTATATGTCCTCCCAGAGCAAAACCTCGAAAGAGCATTTTCCAAATATCCCAGGGCACCGAATTACATGCCATAGGAAAAACCTCGAAAGACTATCTGCAAATCTCCCAGGGCAACGAATTATATGCTCATCTGCACAACCTGTTCCACGGCCACAGAGTATCATCTAATACTCATCATACATCATCCCGATGTACACATGATCACCCTGATCATCATCACTGCAACATCCTGCTGCATGTCATCTGGAGAAGCTTGTCATCCATGATCACCCTGATCATGCAATGCATCCATCTGATGCACACCAAGTATCTACCTGATACATATCATCATACACAGTGTATCCATCCGATACATAGATACGTGATCCACACAATGCATCCATCAACATACATGATCTACCTGATCATACCTGATACATATCAATATACATGATCTACCTGATCATACAATGTATCCACCTGATACATATACAGATACATGGTCCAAGCATCCAACATGATACATATATACATATAAATGATCCAACTGATCATATCCAGCATCCAACATGATGCGTACATACATATACATATAAATGATCCAACTGATCATATCCAAAGCAGAAACTAGAACATCATCCTGATGCTCATCATCCAGCGCTTACATCCACAGCCATGTGAATGATCCTCCTTCCAGCATGCTTGGAATGGCTTCAGCAAATGTGTCCATCACTTCTTCCTCGAAGTGTCCTCGATATGAAGAACACCAAGCCTCTCTCTGAAGTACTCGAACTTCACCCTGGCTAGTGGCTTCATCAGTACATCTGCAATCTACTCATCTGTTGCAACATACAGGAGCTTCATAGCTCCTCTCTGCACCATATCCCTGATATAGTGATATTTGATCTCTATGTGTTTCGACTGTCATGAAACACTGGGTTCTCGGACAGCTTCACACAACTCTGGTTATCACAGAAGATACCAGTAGCATCCAACGGGAGATCAAATAACTCAGACAGTAGCTTCCGAAGCCATACTGCCTCACAACTAGCTAAACAGGCTGCAACATACTCTGCCTCAGCTGTACTTAGTGCTACGCAAGACTGCTTCCTGCTAAACCAAGAGATCACACCTGATCCCATACTGAAGCAACACCCATATGTGCTCTTCCTATCTGCAGCATTTCCTGCCCAATCTGAATCAACATAACCCTGCAGGTTAAACTTTTGATTCGCTTCATACTTGAGCCCATAATCCATTATACCCTCCAGGTACCTCAAAACATGCTTTACAGCAATCAGGTGAACACTCCTCGGATCTGTCAGGAACTGACTCAATGTGTTCACAGCAAAGCAAATGTATGGTCTCATGTTCGTCAGGTACATCAAGGACCCAATCATCTGACGATGCATAGAGACATCAACCGGCTCAGATGAAGCATCACAAAGAAGCTTCAGATTCGATGCCATAGGTGTGGCCATGGCCTTGCAATCCATCATCCCAAACCTCTTCAGGATCTCTACTGCATACTTCCCTTGTCCGAGGAAGATTCCATCTGCACTCTGCCACACCTCCATGGAAAAAACAAATAGTGCATCATCCCCAAGTTCTTCATCTCGAACTCAGCAACAAGCTTCTACTACATGTCGGCAATCAATCTATCTTCACCTGTAACAAACAGGTTATCGGCATACAAAAGTAGTATCACTGGATTGCCTTCCTCAACCTTGTAGAAAAGGTTGGAACCCGCTTTACTCTTGGTAAAGACCAAACTGGATAGAAAGCTGCCTATCCTACCATACCAAGTTCTGCACATATATGATTTCCTGTCATGTGTCTCAGAACCAAATGGTTGCTCCACATACACTTCTTCTTCAACTACACCATTCAAGAAAGCTGTCTTGAAATCCATCTGGTGTATCTTCTATTTCATCACTTTTATATTTCTCTATGCTACTGTCTGCAGCATGCTTGATCTTGATAGATCCATATGGAAGTCACAACAGACTTCCTTTCAGCTCTTGGGACTGCATCCCAAACATCGTTCTTCATGATCGACGGATCATGGCATTCTTCCCGTATCCTGGGAACTTCAATATCTTCAATAGATAATTTTGTTGCTGAACAAATGTTGTAGTTCTTCTTTTGTAGGTGATGGCATACGATCTTTCCTACACAACAAGTTAAATTGCATGATTAGAAAACATCTCATAGTTTTCAGAACAAATTCTTACACATAAAGAAATATGTCATACAGTCATGCAATTGTCTTAGCCAATGCTTCAATACAACATTTATCCATATCCCGTAACTTTCTAGATGCCTTCCAATCTCTACCAGAACATTGTTAAGAGTGTGCACAACTCCCAACATGTCAGCAAAGAGGTTTCATTCTAAATAAGTAGCAATGGAATGTTGTACAGTTCCATAGGCCACTTACCCATGCATATTAGTAGTATACTGTTCATCAATGCAATTATTCTAATATGCATAATACACAACCTAATTCTAGGAACATCAGTATATACATTATTGAACAGTATTATTTAAGAAATGACAATTCAAATACTTATCTTTGTTTATTCATTGGGTGGACTCCCTCTGAGTCTTTGCTTCCTTGCAGGAGCTACTGGAGTCCTAATCTGAAGTAGCTTCTTTTACTCATGCATATTCTTATTTGATCATAGGACTCTTTTGGTTAGTTAAATCATCAATCAAGATAAGAGATATAATATGCATAAAATCTATGATTACCTATACCTTCATGATTCTTCTGGTTAGTCATATCATCAATTACAATATGCATACAACCATGACTATTCAAACCTATGACTTCATGAATAATCATTATCAACAACACAACAGTATAAGATCCTAACACAAGGTAGGATTCTATCTTGATATAGGAAAAACATACCTGGATTAGCATGCTAGCTAGTTATGTCTAACATACTCACATGATGTCTTCTTGTTCTTCTTCAATGACTTGTGCTAGTAACCTGTATATCTCATAGGTTAACCATTATAAAACCAAATTATACATACCTCGTAAATGGATCTTCTATGAGATCCATGACAATGGATGAATCTTTGTCCTCATGTCATCATGATCATATGTTCTTGAACCAGAACATGATTTGTCTTTCTTGGTGTACCTTTCATGTTAGTAGACAACATAAACCTCATCCAACACCATAATGCATTAGTACAATCATAAGTGTCAACACCCTAATCAATGAATATTTTCTATCGTGCATTCATAATTTTATTAAGGTGATATGACAAGTCTAAAATCAAGATTGTACTAACCGTAATAACATGAAGACAAACATACCATAAACTTAATCATGAACAAATCTCAAAACATACCTCGATGAGTCATACCTGTCGAGATCGCTTGTAATCTTCTTATGCAAGGCCTTAGCCTCATCTCCCTCTGAAACAGGAACTTCTTCACTTATGCAGTTGACCAATCCATCTTCTTCTAGGATTAACCCAATCCACTTGATTTGCAAGAACTGGATCTGGAGCTGGATTAGGGTTTGTCAGAGAAACCCCAAAAATTCAAACTTTGAATTTCAAACTTCGGAAAGGATAGAAATATGCGCCTTGATGAGCTGATCACACTGGTATGCTTAGAATTTGAAAACTGCAAAGTTTCACTCCTCAATTTTTCCTTTGAAACTTCTGAATTCACTGGACGTGACCCCGAACTGGGGTTTGATGAAGCCCACTCTTCTGCCCCATCAAAAGGTTTGATCCAAATCTCTAAGCTTCTATTTTTATAAGGAGCTTCCAGCCGTGGTCACAGTTTTCAAAAATTTCCATTTTTGCAAAAGCCCTAATTTTTCACTTTTCTGATCAAAGTCCCGAACTAGGGTCTGATCAAGCCCAGCCTTCTACCCAACCAAAAATTCTGATATTGGTATCTAAATTTTTATTTTGATGAGTAGCATCCATCCGTGGTCTCCGATTACAAAAATTCCAACTTTCTCCGAAGCCCTAAATTCCGGAAGCCATGAATGAAGGTACTCAAAAATAATTCTGTTTTGACAGAAATATGTACCTGATTGTTTCTAGTGTAACTCCGAACTTTTCGATCCATAGGGTCTGAAAAAGCTTCCTGAGATAGCCCGACCTGTTATCTTTCCATCCTGACAGGTCTGACCTCAATTGGATTCTCTGAGAGAGAGTTATGCCAAGTGTCGCAACGTGACCTATTTATGGGATAATACAGGAGAGCGAACTTGTACGGAGTGCCATGTGTCACTGTTTCAACTTCGGCCTCTAAAAACTTTTTTTGAGATAGCTCGCCCTGTTATCTTTCCATCCTGACAGGTCTGACCTCAATTGGACTCTCTGAGAGAGAGTTATGCCAAGTGTCGCAACGTGACCTGTTTATGGGATAATACAGTAGAGTGAACTTGTACGGCATGCCACGTGTCACTGGTTCAACTTCGGCCTCTGAAAAAAATTTTGAGATAGTACAGTCTGTGTACTACCTGTCACAATTTACGAAATTTCATTTGGATCTTCCTAGCCCAAGTTATGACCTTTTTCCCAAGGTCACCTGATTTTGACTCAGATCTGGAAGAAACAGAAACCCTATATTGTACAGATCATAAATCACAAAGTACAACGAATTAGAGGTTGTCCTTTGGACACAAGGTACATGGGGATTTAATATTCGTCCTGTAAATATTTCAGATCCGAAAACTTCGCCAAATCGGATTTATAGTGAAAGTGCTATGATGACTGGTTTTTGCTATATCAAGCCCTAGCATCGTAAGTGCAACAAGTGTCATACATGCCATATCATGCCTTCTTTCAGGCTAGCTTTGATACCATGTTAAATTTTCAGAATTTACTTCAATTTGATCTAGGATCTTAACCGAGAGAACATGTACAGCATATCTACAGCATATCAATCATGGAGACAATAATGCAAGCACACAAGAGACACAAAGATTTACTTGGGGAAAACCATAAAGGTGAAAAACCCCAATAACTTCCTCAGAGATAGATAGAGCAATGATACAACCCAAGAGATAGACATATCCTAGCAGCAGATCCTCCTCCTCCATAAATGCGCCACTCCTCCTTAATTGCATGAGTGAGAAGTGAGTGAGTAGATAGAGTGCCTCCCACACTCTATTTATACTTGACTTGACTTGCCTTTTACATAACTCATGTAGGCTCGAACTTAACCACATAACATAATGTTGATTGGGCCGACCCCCAATAGGGTGGTCTAATAACCCTTTGACCCACATGGCCGACCCCCAATAGGGTGGTCTAAAAACCCTTTGACCCACATGACTTATACAGGGCCGACCCCAACAAGGTGGTCTAATAACCCATCAAGTATAAGTTACAACATTTACAATATAAATGACGACACTTCCGTATTGAGGAATAATACCATCTCTATAGGAGTACATACAACATACATATATGAAATACATTCCGAAGTTACATATACATCAATAGATAGTGGTGCCTCCAGGCACGTGATTGGTTTTAAAGACTCTCTTTCAAGTATGACCACGAAAGATTCTCTTCATCGGGTAAGATTGGGTGATAACTCTTCCTATCCTATTAAGGGCATTGGGAATGCTTTTTACAACTTAGATTCAGGAAAACATTTGAAAATGGAAAATTTCTTATATATACTTGGTCTACAAAAGAGCCTCCTATCTATTTCAGGATTGGAAGAGAAAGGATTTAGAGTAACTTTTGTCGATGGCCAAGTTCTTATGTGGCCGAGAGGTAAGAATATTGATGATACTGTTATGATTGGTATTCATGAAGATGGATTGTACAAGTTAAAAGGAAAGGCAAATCAAGCCTTATTCCACAGTACTACTATAAATCCATGTGAACTTTGGCATAGACGGTTTTCTCATATTCACTATAAAGCCTTACCAATTGTCAACAAGATGGTAAAAGGCCTTCCAGAGATTCAAGTGTTCCATGATGAAGTGTGCAAAGATTGTGTGCAAGGAAAGAATGTGAAAAAACATTTTCCAAGTAGTGATAGCAAAGCAAAAGGAGTTATGCACCTAATTCATTCAGATGTATGTGGACCTATGCCAACTACTTCACTCGGCGGGTATGTTTACTATGTTTCGTTCATTGATGACTTTTCTCGCAAAATTTGGACTTATTTCTTAAAGAATAAAGATGAAGTGTTTAGTAAGTTTAAAGAATTTAAAGCTCCTGTTGAAAATATTTATGAGAAAAATATAAAGATTTTAAGATCCGATAATGGAGGAGAATTCACATAGGGTGAATTCAAGGCATTTTGTAAAGAAGCTGAGATTAAGAGGGAGCTTTCTACTCCTTACAATCCTCAGCAAAATGGTGTTGCGGAAAGAAATAACTGATCAATTATGGAAGCAGTTAAAGCCACGATTCATGATCAAGACTTATCAATGTACCTTTGGGCATAAGGAGCAAGGACTGTTGTATATGTACAAAATAGAAGTCCTCATAAAGTACTTCAAAATAAAACTCCAGAATAAGTGTTTTCAGTTGAAGTTCCAGATGTCAGTCATCGAAGGATATTTGGTTGTCCTGTGTGTATTCCCAAGGACAAAAGGACAAAGTTGGATCCTTCAGGTAAGAAGGGTATTTTTGTTGGATATAATGAGATATCAAAGGCATATAGAGTATATATCCCTGGATACAAAAAAATTGAGATCATCTGAGATGGTATCTTTGATGAAGATGCAACTTTCTACAAATCAAAAAGAAATCATTTCAATGAGATACATGATGAGGAACCAGTAGCTCCAAGAGTAACAGAAACAAAAAAAGAAGAGCATGTACTTGAGAATCATGATATGATGGAGCCTTAGAAACCTATTGATTCATCCACATAAGTAATTACATATCAAAGAAAACCAGGTTGGGCACGTGAACTCATTCAAGATGTAGAAAAGTATGGTGCCCCAAATAAGACTTTCAGAGAAAGCAAAAGACCTCAATTTTATTCCAACTATGTTGCACTTCTGTCTAACATCATTGATGCAAAACCTTCCAACTATGAAGAAGTTCTTGAGAAGAAGGTGTGGCAGGATGCCATGATTGAAGAATATCAATCAACCATGAAAAATGATGTTTGGGCCATAGTTCCGAGACCGAAAGGAAAATCTATAGTAACATCTAAATGGTTATATAAAATCAAGCATGCTGCGGATGGCAGTATTGAGCAATACAAAGCAAGGTTTGTGGCTCGTGGGATCTCCCAGAAAGAGGGAGTAGATTACAAAGAAACCTTTGCTCTCGTAGCAAGATACACTTCCATTAGAGCTACTTTGGCTATAGCTGCAAAGATGGGATGCAAACTACATCAGATGGATGTAAAAATTGATTTTCTAAATGGTGTGATAGAAAATGAAGTGTATGTGGAACAACCACAAGGATTTGAGACACATGACAGACAAACACGTGTGCAAATTAAAGAAAGTCGTGCATGGCTTGAAGAAAGCACCCAGGACATGGTATGGAAGAATTGATAGTTTTCTAGTGAGCTTGGGCTTTATTAAAAGTAAAGCAGACTCCAACCTTTACTATAAGATTGAGAATAATGACCAAGTGATTTTACTATTATATGTGGATGACCTGTTTCTAACAGGAAATGAAAAGCTCATCACTGATTGCAAGAAGAAGCTTGCTTCAGAATTCGAAATGAAAGATTTGGCTCAGATGCACTATTTTCTAGGTCTGGAAGTGTGGCAAAGTCCAGGTGCAATTTGTCTCAGTCAGGGAAAATATGCTGTGGAAATTCTAAAAATATTTGGAATGATTGGTTGTAAATCCATGACAACACCTATGATGACAAATCCAAAGTTATTATGTGATACTTCATCAGAGATAGTAGATGCCACCTGGTATAGACAAATAATTGGATCGTTGATGTATTTAACAAATACAAGGCCAGACATATGTTTTGTTGTGAATACTTTAAGTCAGTATATGGTTGAACCCAAACATGTTCATTTGATCGTAGCAAAAACATGTGATGAGATACTTGAAAGGTACCATTGAATATGGTATCAAGTATGATGCATATTGTGAGTTTAAACTGCAAGGATAATCTGATTCAAATTGGACTGGTAATGTCACAGATCGTAAGAGTACATCAGGCTGTTGTTTTAGTCTAAGATCGGGAATGATCTCATGGTTTAGCAAGAAGCAAACCAGTGTTGCACTCAGTACGGCTGAGGTAGAATATATGGCGGCATGTTTAGCATATACTGAAGCTGTATGGATACGAAAATTGCTTTCAGGATTATTTAATCTTGAGTTAGATACTACTAGTATCTACTGTGACAATCAGAGTTCTGTAAAGTTGTCAGTGAACCCAGTGTTTCATGACAAATCAAAGCATATTGGAATCAAGTATCATTTTATCCACGATATGGTAGAAAAAGGAGCAGTGAAGCTTCTTTATGTGGCTACAACTGAACAAGTCGCAATGTGTTAACCAAACCTCTGTCAAAGGTGAATTTTGAGTACTTCAGAGACAAGTTTGGACTGGTCCCTCGTAAGAGGGAATAAAGAGTTGCATATAGGAATCTGGTGACAGTAGTAGGGAAAAACATTTATAGCAAGGAAAATCATTTATAGGTAGGATGTGGGTTATTCTGTATTATCCAATATGAAAAAGGACTAGCTCTAAGACTACTCATCCAGTATGAAAAAGGACTAGCACTGAGTAAGACAGTTCTTGGTGCACTGTATAGCTTCCTCTAGCTTATGACTAGTAGGACAGTTCTTAGTGAACTGCACAAACAATTCTTGGTGAACTAAGTGAATAAAAATCCTATAATGATAGCAGTGTGCCCACTAGAGATGCTACCGATTCTAGATTGCTAGCTATGGATACAAAACTTCTCTTTATGAATCAACAAGTCAATAGCCAAGTAAAGACAAGTGAATGTAACAGGTGGTACTGGAAAAAATACCTTCCTTGCTAAGAGGGAGTGTTGAAATATATAGCTTTGGAAGCTATTTTTTGATGTAATTAAATTATGTATATAAAAAGTATTTCATGCTAAGTGTCAAAAGGCTCAAGCCAAGTGCTAACTTTATGACCAAGTGTCATTAGCACATGCCAAGTGTCAAAATTCATAACAAGTGTCAATAGCAAATGCCAAGTGTCAAAAGGTTCACACCAAGTGTCAAGCCTATGCCAAGTGTCAAAAGGATAATGCCAAGTGTCAAGGGTTGCTTAGAGGCCAGCTTAGGGAGGTCCTAGGGGGCTGCTTAGGGAAGCCAAGCCCAAGTATAAATAGGGGCTGACCCCTATCACTTGTACACACAATTTTTGGAGAAGAACTTTGCTGTTACAGTCTGCTACAAGGAGGGAAATCTAGTGCTGCTACAGTGTCTTCTGCTACAAGGAGGGAAATCTAGTGCTGCTACAGTGTCTTCTGCTACAAGGAGGGAGATCTAGTGTTGCTACTGGGTCTACTATAAGTCTGCTACAGTACTTGTAAGTGTGTTATCAGTTCTGTTAGTAAAAGTGCTGAAACAGAGGTATTGCTTCAGCACTCCAAGTTAAAGTTGTTAGTCCAAATTCTTGTACTGCGATTGTGCTTTGTTGAGGAATCAAAAGAGAATTTTGGCTGGGTTTTCTACCCCAAGAGGGTTTCCCAGGGTAATCTTGTGTTCTCTTTGTGATTGTCTTACCTTCAGTGATCCTTACTTATGTAGATGTATGTTTATGACTGTTATATGATACAAAAGTTTAAAAATTCATACATAAACCTAGTTTTTCCAACACTTTGTTGGATCTCTGTAATCAACCACTGCTCTCTCCAAGGTTGTTATCCCCTCTTCCAAAGCCAATGTCTAGACAAGAAACTACCATCAAGAACATTATTATCACCATCAATTCAGATATCAAACCTTGCAGGGATCACCACCATATAGCTATGATACTAAATGTTGGTTTAAGATTTAGCACCAAATATACTAAAACATATATCAAGCAAGGGACATTGGGAGTTTACACTCAAGAAACTCTCAAAGACGAAATTCCCTTTTCATGTGTGTTTTTATTGTACAATAGGTCCCTTTATATAACTTTAGGTGAAGATAACAAATAGGTCATAATAAGAATTTCAATTCAACCATATGCATAACTATCTCCCATAATATCTCCACAAATCTCTCCATTGACCTCCATTACTAACTTCTTTCTTTTGTACATATAATTTCTTCATATGTAGAGTTATGTATAGTCTTCATCACATATTATAAATTATGTATTCATCAAATATCACAAGTACGAGTTATCTTTCACTATGCTGCCTCGGGACTAGGATTAGGTTTCCCATCCTTTTGAACAAGAGCCACAATGTTTCCCCCAACGTACCCATTTGGGGGATGGTTCATGTTTCCACAGCTTTCCCATTTCCAAAACCCATACCCATTTCCAAATTTCATGCAATTTAGTGTTCACCGCTAAATGATGATCAGTGCCATCCCTCCTCATATTAACCCTGATTAGTCTATAAAAGCTTTATATAACACCTCAATTGTTTTAAGCACATATGTCCAACAATGAAATCTAAGCTGCAAAGTTAATGGAGTAGGCAGCAAAATTGTGCCAATTATTCAAATGTTACATAGAAAAAAAAAGGGATAAATTGCTCCATGTTCAAATGCCATGAGAGCATATGAACACTAAATACAATTGATTCTGAGTTGAACACATACAGAGAAACAGAGAAACAAAAATACATAAACCAATCATCAAAGTACAATTCAATCTTCTCTGGGGGGTTTAGTTTCCCATAAACTGCAATCACAAGAACAATTAAGTAATATGACATAACAGTATTCAAGCATGCAGAGGCCTGCTACCAAGGAAAATAATATAAACTGAATATTTCTAGTAGAATACATAGGGACAAATAAGGAAATTTACCCAACAACCAGTTTTATGATTTTATCCAATTGATACGGTTAGCCCATCAATAGCATTCATATATCAAAATATTTTCTATAGCTGCCATCAGTCACTGTTGTCGGTAGGCAAAACTGTCACCCTCGAACAGAACTAAGGGCTGTGATTATTTCTGTAAAAATAGTATAATTTAAGCCACCAATGGCGAGCTCTATGACTACCAATGTAAAAATGTTAAGCCCATGGAAGGCATGCAACCATCTTTCTTTCACTCACCATTCACCTCATGGATGAGCAGAAGTATCTATTTAATAGCAATCTGCTCCACCAACTCTTGCTCAATTTTCATCCTCTCAGACATAATGGAGCTATACTTGGAGTACAAATCCTTGTCACCAGCAGGGGCAGCAAGTTTACATGACAGAGATGTATCTTCTGATTTTTCTTCATATAGTTGTGAAATAGGTACAAATTTACCTTCCTTCTGGCACACCCATCCATGAGCTGCCCTTAATGCAGCACCTAGTGAAGCAGAATCTGCAAGCATCAAAATGATCACAATAACCTTTGAAAAAAGACAAATATGAGAGCTAGAATATACCCACAGAATAATCAGATATCTCTTAGAAATGAGGGACTATTTGGCATGTTATAAATTTCTCTGTTTCAAATCATAACAATGACAAGTTCAATCTCTGATAAAGGACTTCAAATCTAAGCTGTTGGGAGCGGGGAGCCGGAGCAGGGAGCAGGGAGCGGGAGTGGAGCAAAAAACGAAATTTTCAAAAGCTTCTGTTTTGGGAGCATTTTTTATAGTATATATTTTAATATTTTTTGATTGATTTATATCTAAAAAATATGTAGGCTGTTGAATTAGCTATAGAAAACATGGATTAAACCATATAACATAAATCATCTAGTAGTTATAACTTATTAATTTTAACGTTGTCATCAAATGATCAACCATAACAGCTTTTATAGGAGCTTGGCAAAGAAGGGAGGTACCATAACATTGTCATCAAATGATCAACCTAGTATAGGAGCTTTTAGTATAGGTGAGGTAGGCAGCGCCTCGGGAGCACACTGCCAAAATTGGGAGCGTTTTTGGAGCGAGCTTTGGGAACGGGAGCGAGGGGGGGGGGGGGTGCTCCCATGCAACAGAGCTTCAAATACTAAGCTACTTTATTGGTTAAAAACAGGAAAAGCATGTAACTACTATGTTATGAAATTGATCATATGAAAATCACTAATTATTCAAGGACAGCAAAGCTAATGGTTTTGGATTCTGTTAAACCACTGAGAATGGTGGAAATTGTGACATTTTATAGGCCTAAACTTTGGCAGTGAATATCTTCAATAGATAGTTAAGATATTGTCAGTTCTTACACTATAATAAATGCACAAATGGTCTAGCCTCTCTGCTGGTATGTTTGGGAAAGCTAAAATGTAACTAAATGGTAAGTTACATACCTGGCCTCTCAACAGTATAGACAGAGCAACCAAAAATTGAAGCAATGAGTGAAAGGAGCTTCCTATTTGCTGATGCTCCACCAGTTGCTATCAGTCGTTCTGGTGGTGTTGGCATTCCTATCCTCTCTGTGTGTGCACGCATTGACAGGAACTGGCCTTCAATAATTGCCCGCACCTTCAATTAAAACAAACGAATGAAAATAAGCAGAAAACCTTGAAATTTAGGTACATAATTTTATTTGAGATGTACATACCTGTGTTAAACACCAAATTCTAAGAAGGATTGCAATTAAAAAAGAACACAAGCATGTGTCCATTAATCTGTCAGATTGTTTGGAAAAGCTTTTACTAGTGAACTAAGAAAATCTAATGCCTCAAAAATAACTTTTTAAGTTTTTTCACTGCCCCACCTCAGAAGGTGCATCAAACTCTGGTACATTCTGAATTGTTACACCACCCTCCGCATGATCCTCACAGTTATTAATCTCATAGCGATGAATTCCAACTTCAGGAAGAATCACAACCAAGGAATGTCTCAGATAATAACAATGTTTCTTGGAAAAGTTCGAACTCAATAAATGAACAGTAAATTAAATCATTTGAGAAACAAGTAAAGGGATAAAAAACAAATAGATAGTCTCTATATTACCTGGGAGAGGAGGGAGAATCTCAGGTTCTTTGAAGTAGAATCCTAGTTTCCCACCTGTGGAAGAATATCTGAAATGAATGACCTGAAGTGCACTTCCTCAGTAGAAAGACGAAAACTATTGTTCTATATTTTTAATTCAATTGATACAAATTGGATTCATGCATGGCTCTCCAATAGCCAGATGATGAAGCTGGCTATGTTAAAAGTTTGTTTCACTGATAATGCACAAGATGAATAATAATTGAATAAACCATTGAAAGTAATGACTCATGAATATGGAGCATAAATTAGTCAAATCAAAGCACTGTGAAACCATTTAGAGGAGGAGTTTGATCTAAAAAATTGTTGAACGTGTCCCATGATCCATTTGCACAGCGGTTTCGAACCTCTGCAAGAATCAAACAAGTTGTCTATTATGTATTTCTTAACAATGGGCATCCCTAAGATTAAAAAAGTACACTTGATAACAAAATAAAATCTACCTTCTCGTGTTAGTGACCCATTTTTGTAAACCAGCATCACCATATAGCAATTTGGATCAACAGGATTGGGTAAGACATGTCCTTCTAGGCCAGGGCGTGGTTCAGTTGTAATTCCAAAAACCTAAAGATCCAGATACACAACACTACAAAATGAATTGATAGTATTCAATACAGCACACATAATATTTTATTCCATAAACAATAAAATATTAGAGAAGGAATGCTCTAATATAAGTGGAAATAGAAGCTACATTATTAGGATAACACATAATCACTAATGCATCAATGTAATTAATAAACTTACTACGTCACTTGTACCCAAACTGATTGCAAGATCTCCAGGACGATTCAAAGCCAAACCTAGTTGCTTGGAGAAAAAAATTAGGACCAGGAATTTACAAAAGTATATGAAAACATTTCAAGTATATAGAGCATGAGGTCAGAATACATTATTATTCGTGTTATTTCCTTCTCTCCTTTTATAGCCTTCTTTCAAACTTTACTGTTATTAAACTAGCAATGCATCCACCACTGAAACTGAATAAGGGCATTCTTTGAATCTTTCACAATGGATACCATCATTAAACAGGGAGAAAGGAAAAGAAAAGATGGAATAACCTACGTTGTTGGGAGCGGGGAGCGGGAGTGGGGAGCGGGAGCAGGGAGGGGAGCAGAGCGAAAAGCGAAATTTTCAAAAGCTCTTGTTTCAGGAGCGTTTTTTATATAGTATATAATAATATATTTTAATATATTTTGATGGATTTATATCTAAAAAACATGTAGGATGTTGAATTAGCTATAGAAAACATGGATTAAACCATATAATATCAATCATCTAGTAGTTATAACTTATAAGGTATAACATTGTCATCAAATGATCAACCATAACAGCTTTTATAGGAACTTGGCAAAGAAGGGAGGGACCATAACATTGACATCAAATGATCAACCTAGTATAGGAGCTTTTAGTATAGGAGAGGTAGGGAGCACCTCGGGACCGCACTCCCAAAACTGGGAGCATTTTGGGAGCGAGCTTCGGGAGCAGGAGCAAGGGTGGGGGGGGCACTCCCCCGCAGCAGAGGGAATATCACATATGAGGGAAAGAGACATAACCTCCAAACAAAAAGATCAAAGCACCTCAAAACAAAAACAGCAAAGCAATGAGCTTCCCTTCACAGATCACAAATACAAATAGAAATGTACAAAAATGCCAGCTAGAAATCTCTAAATAGTAAACATTAACCTTTTTTAGGAAAGCATTGAGCATAAAAATTTTAAGAGTGTGACTCTAAGTAATCTTCAAAGAATTAACAATGACCCTGCTTTATTGGTTGAGGGCTTGCAGCTTTGTACTTTGCTCTAATTCACGGAAAAAAATATAGAATTATAAATTATTCAATTTGAGAGCACTTTGGGAAAGCATTTATTGATAAATATTTATTTAGAGACTTCATCTATGATACTCCCACTTAGAATTACCATTTGAACTGGAGAAAGATATTACATAGGACTGCAAATACCCCTACACATTTTTGTCCACAATCATCATAATCATATAACTGCACCTTAAAATCAATGTGCTTGATAACATCATGTTCTCAACCTTTGATGGACACTGGGAATCAAAACAGAAAAGTAAAATATACCTGCCAAGCTATTTGGATTGTCTCCGGACCACTGGATAACTAAACAATTTCTGTCAAACATGAACCTGAAAAGTTAAAAGTTAAAACAACAGATAAGTATGTCTAACAAGGAAAATTTCTAGAAGGATCATATTTTCTTAGAAAAAAAAATCAATGCAACAAATACATCCCTTAGGATAGAATTTAAAATAGACCACAGCAAAAAAGTTCCATCATAATGAAATTTATATACAAGGTGAATTAAAGCCACCTTCAAAATATATCTGACATGTTTAATCAATTTTATCCAGAGATTCAAGTCCATAGGAAACAGTCTCATTGACTTTTTTTAAATTCATCATATATTACTTCATGAAATAGAGAGTTACATCGTGGAACAACAAGATTGCCATGAAATTCCTGTCCTAAAAAAGCCAGAAATGCTAAGAGAGGAAGGTTCCTCCTGAAAAGTAGCCTGACACCTGGATTAACATAAATGGTGAATAGCAAACAGCCAAACTGTGTGCCATAAAAATTTGCAGCTGTCCCTAATCATCAAAGTATCTCCAAGCAGAAGACCTTTCCAAGAAAGCAGTGCAGTGAAAATATAGTTGAATTCAGCCTGAAACCATGCCCAAAAAATCTTAGCAAATGGGCATCTCCATAATACATGCTCAACCATTTCATCTCTACCACAAAGGGTGCATGCAGCATTTGTAACACCAATTTTTTGAAACCTGGTCTTCAGAGTCAAACCTTGTTGGAGCATGAGCCGCCCCAATACTTTGTGCTTGAAAGAAGATTGAGATTTCCAAATAGACTGGCACCTCCTTGGCCAACCTACTTCAGGATCTCTTCCCCCCACTTTTTCTTCAAACATGGAACACATTTGGTTGTGCATCTGACAAGCCCCTAAAGGTCATTTTCCACAGTTTTAGAAGGGCTTCCCAGTGCTTTCCAATCTCTCCAGATAGGCCCTGACCCATGGAGTTGCATATTTCAAAAATCATTCTACAAATGCCCTCATAAGCAGGATCACCTATCCGATTTAGATATTGAACTCAGTTAAGATCATGCCAAGTGTGCCATTGTTGGTGCTTATGATTCGACAAATCCCTGCAATAGAAAATCCCTTTTCTATCCAATCTTTTACCAGCAAACTTAGTAAAGAGACTATGCGGAACTCTTGGAGTGAAATGTCCAGATAGATCTTGACACCAAATCCCAGGCATCTGGTGGCCTCTCAAATGCCATTTGAGGCAGATAAATAGTATCTGCCATGCAACCCACACCCTTTTAAGTGGAGCTTGTATTAAAAGCATGTAGGCCTTAGCACTACCAATTATGTTAGAGCTGAAGGGAACATTTGATACCCTAAGTGTGTTGAGCATCTTGGATTCAGTGACGGAATAAAAGCTACCATGGAGCACCCCCCTTCGCTGCTTGTACTACCCATTTACCAACAAGAACAGCTACTTGAGATCTTATGTCAGGGAATCCCAATCCCCCTTGATCCCTTGGCAAAGTGCAAATATCCTAAGCCACAAGAGGAATTCCATTCACCCCACTTTGTTTGCCTCATAGAAAACTTATGAGTACCTTCTCCATAACTTTATAGGCCACTTGACAGCGAAATAGACGAGAAATAATAAATGTGCCCTGTTGCTAGAATTCAATTTACAATTGTCACCTTCTGAGCAAGTAGAAGACGAGACTACTCCAAGTTTGATTTTTTTTCGAACTTTTACTTGACCATTGACTTTGTTTCAATGAGTGCAGAGTTGTCAATTTGCATTATATGCTATGATTTAGCAAGAATATTTATCTCTTTCAAGTAAACTAGCCATTGCATTCTTATTGACTACAATGTGAAAAGCAAAGAAATTTTTGTTGGTACAAAAGGTAGGCCCATAATCATTAACATTTACCATGGTCAAATTGTATAATGCAATCCAAATAATTTGCTAACTTCTGTGACCTGATACTGACACCTAGGCATGAAGAGGGCAATGAATTGACTGTTGTGTATGCTTGCACCTGCACCTGTACCAACAGTTCCAATAAAGTATGTTGGTACTGAGAGTTCCAGCTGAAAGAAGAATGTCAATGTTCTGCCCAGTAGAAAAGAAATCAAGTTCTGAGTTCCCAATTGGTGTTAGATGGGCGAGGACTAGATCAGGGGTGATTTAGAAGCTGTATGGAAGCCTTAGAATAGGGGGTAGCTAAAGGGCATAAAGTCAAATTCATAGAAAAGATTTATATTATTTATCAGCCTTAGAATAGGGGATAGTTAAAGGGCATAAAGTCAAATTTATAGAAAAGATATATAGTATTTATCCTGCATGCAAAAATCAATGGGCCAAACATAGAGAAAAAGTTATAATGGCATAAGGGGGGCTTCATGTGGAAACCACTCACCCCACATGCAAAGGTCCAACAATAAGAGGGAGACAGTGAACTCTAAATGAGCCCTTAAGATTCATAGGAGTTATGTGTAGATTTTTTTTTCTTGAGGTAGTCCATACTGCTCTTGCATATTCTGGGCCTGAGTTGGCATCCATGCCTCTCCTGGAAAATTTCTTTCTTCTCTCATTACTGCTGAGGTGCTCTTCAATATCTTTTATCAATCAATTTTCAGTTTGAGTTTTCTAGCATAGCAGTTTCCAGCAGTTGTTATCCCACTGCATGGTATACATGAACTGCTGAGTTAACTGTGCTAGAGTAGATGAATTGGCTACATATAGAACTACTGGTAAACCACTATAATCTGGTGAAATTATTGTGTATTTAATATTTATGTTCATTTATGCTGCCATCAATCTTCTGTACCTAAGTTTGTTATTACAATATCATAACCATCTATGCTCAAGCTAATGTAATAGTACAATCTGATTCAAGTACAAAATTAGAATCTGTTAGTAGCCTTAGGATCATAACAGCAGCTCACAACAAAATTGGCATCAGATTTTAGTCATAAAATCTGATTTCAAATTAGGCCCAAACGACTTATACAATCTACACAAAAAGTTCTGTTTTCTACAGTTCTGCCAATTAGTACTAAGAAGTACTCATTCTCAAGAGCACTAACTACATAGTGGAGGACAACCCTCTATAGGTACATTTGGAGATATCACATTAAAAATCAAGTATGCTAAGGAAAAGGATCTCAAGGCCCAATATAACAAAGGTTATCTGAGCACGACATTGAATAGTTGAATGCTCTAGATTTAAAAGGGAAATGAGGAAGTAGAGATTAAATGCCTGGGCCCTGTAGGATAGGCCCAAGGACAGTCCAAACATTTATGCAGGCAATGCAGACTGCATGAAGGAAGGTACTCTAGAATCCTTTGTACAAATATAGACATGATTATTTCGAAAAAACATGTTTGCTTCATGATGCTGAAATTATTACTTTTAACAGTATCCTTTAAATATCAGATTTGAAGAGGCTGGATCTCAAAGATTCAATTCTGAGACAAAAGTCACAAAGTGAAACATTAGAATTTCATAGTAGCACTTTTCCAATCTGTACTGACCTTATTGTTGATAGTTTGTTTCAAACTGTAAAAGCACAAAAAGGAATGGAGAACTTATATGGATAAGAGAAACAGGAATTACTCATACAACTTGATGAATATGTAATAACTGCAGGGAAGTTCTGAAAAATTAACAAATAGTAAAGTTATCAAACAAAAAATAAAGGATGCTTTGGATTTATAAAAATGTACATCTGTCCAAGGCTAGGAAAGAATTTATCATGTTTGATTTTATTTGAAAAAAGTCAAATAAAATTTAAGAAGGTAAAAACTTCCACAATTGACCTTCACAAACTCCAATAAGAAAATATTAGAACTCTTATGTCCCATATTTTCTGCAGTGCACCCTACTAGATGTGCCAAGGAAGGGGGTCTTTTTGCTATTGTAAAAGGCCAAGTTGGGGCTTTCTTTATGTACAAGTGTTGGTCTATCGGTGTTCCAGACCCCTTGATCAATCATGGCAGGTCCTCTTGGTGCTCATTTTAAGGTGCACTGGTCTTGTGGCCTTGCTGACTACCCTTTGATGGGTGGTAACTGGTAACTCCTCATCCTGTTGGGCATTTATGCCTTGGGTAGGTATTGGTGCACTTTGGGGTGACTCCATTAGGACACATGGCTTAGGAGGGCATTGAGGGAAAAAGGCACATGTTGGGGTTAGATAGGGCATGATGTCTTCCTTCCAAGCTCAACTTTTCATTTTGTTGAAGCTGTCATCACTTTTTATCATTGTTTTTATGTTTTGTGAGGTTTAGTGACTTAGTCCCCAGATTGTGGGTGACAAACCCTAAAAATTGATTTTAACTCAAAATTAGGTAGGTCAGCATAGAGGAGGGAAAAGTTAGCCTTAGGCACCCTCCTCTCATTTGTAAGCAAGATCATGGGATGAAATATGACTGAAATTTTATTCTTACTAGTGTACATGAGAATCTAAGTGGTGTGCACCTCTCTTCTTGGCTTTTCTAGGGTTTTCAAGGATCAAATCTTGGTGTTTGAGGCTTCTTTACTATCTTTCAACGCTAACCCAAGGAGGAAGGATTCTAGGGTTTGGTTCTCTTCTCTTTTCTCTTTGTTAAAAGTGGTAAGATCTTGAAGCTCTTGTCTTGCATTGCTTTGCTATTCAAGGTGCGAGTATTTTAGGGTTTCATCCATATTAAGTTAGTCTTGTTCGTGAGAGATTCCTCTTGAAGGATCCCTCTTGTTTTAGGCCTTGGCATCTTGTTTGTCCTAATTAGGTCAAGTGCTAACATAATCTAGGGTTTCTTAGCCTTTCCCTAATTCATTCAAGCATTGAATTCTTGGGAGAAACACTAGCCCCGATTTTTCTCATTACCCTAAGAATAAGACCTAGGTCTATTTCCCTCATCTTCTCTTTTTCAAAATTACAAAATTCTATATATTATATTTGAAAAATACAAAAAATTCAAATATATAGAAAAACCCTAAAAAATTAAATATTTTGAAAAAATCCAAAAAATATTTATTTGCTGCTGTACTTTGATTTGCAGTAAGTTTATTTGCAAAAATCCAAAATTGTAGTGTTGTTTATTTATTTCTGAGTTCTCTATATTCTTGAAAAATCCATAAGATGTCAAAAATCCAATAAAAATTGCATTTTTAGCTTGATTTTTGTCCTAAAGTTGGATGGTGTCATCCCTAGAAGGGTGACATCAGCTTTAAGTGGCTGCTGCAGCCCTAGCGCAGGTCTGTTATATTGTTTTGCAGGCAGCCATTTGACTAAGATCAAGCCCTAGGGGGGCTGGAAGAGGTTCTTACATCATTTCCAAGCATTGTTGGGTACCCTGGGGGATTTTGAAGTGTTGAATCAAGTCACTTATCATTTTACCAGCTGGTAGAGGTCTGAAGTTGTTTGAATAGCCATATATTGTAGTGGATATTACCAACCTAAGTTACCCTAAGAGGCTACAAACTTGTCATTGGTTGGTGAGAGGTAAGAAGTATATATTTGTGACTTTTGCAAGGGTTTGATTGAAGTTTCCATTCAAGTTATTGGTGTTGGTTTTATATTGCAGTTCAATGATATATCTTAGTGACAATATAGCACCAAATCATATTGCTCCTAACCTTCTAGTCTTGTGCGTGATCATTGGGTGTTTTATTGAAAATCTTATTGACTCCATAAGGCATTGGTTGACTAATCTAATAGGAGGGTTTTGTTAGAAGTAGAGTTGTTTCTCATTGTTGTATTTTACACAGCTACTTCTACACTCATTTGGGAAGCCTCCCGTGGTCAGAGGAGCAATGCCTAAAGAGAGAGGAGAGTGCATTGTGGTAATAGTGAGTGCATCTCCTGATTAGTTGCCAATCTTAGCACCGGCCTTCGTGACCTTTCGGAAGGGTGCTAATTTGTGCAGTAACAAGAACAATCTTCACTAAAAAGTCTCTGAACTGGTCCTAACCACCCAAATAACATAGAAAATGCAGTCAATCATAACTCAAAAGATATTGAATAGATAAAGTGAATGACCAAAATCCTAGAAATTCCAGTAGCCTTGTTGAAAATTAAAGCTGTTGGAAAATGTTATTTAAATCTGTACATGTGAGAACTTTAATTTTACCTGTCTACAAAATATGTACTCAAATTACCAGCAATAGCATATGATGGAGCCAATGGTCCAAGCTTCTCTTCCAAGTCTGGAGCAGTGGCCTGGGAAACAGATAATGTTGTTATTAGGAATAAAAGTGAACCAAGGTAAACTTAATCTTCCCATGGTATAAACTCTAGAGTCCCTATGTTGGAAGGCCCGTCCACTTTTGGGTCTTGAGTCCTATGTCATGCATGCTAATATGAGCCATTTACAATTTTGACTATTGGCAAGTTGCTACATACTCAACATCATGGCCTAAAACCCTACTCATTTATATAATTAGTGCATTCATTTTAGTCATCCCATGATTTCCCTGATATTATGTTCAGACTCAACAAGTCACAAACCTCCAAGGCTTCCTTTGACCAAGTTCTTTGTCTTAGATCCATCAAATTCATCCCTGCTCCATCGCTTTCATCAATGCTGGCATAGCCACCAATAAAAAGGGATGCCATGAAGGAACTTACAAGTGAAATTCTTTCAGTGTTATCATAGACATCCTTTTTTGTCTCATATAATTGCCGTATCTGAGGTCCTGTGTATCTTTCATGTGCGCAAGACCCAGTAAGCAAAGCCAATTCAGCTGCACCGCCAACAGCCTTCTCAATTTCTCTGCACTGTGATGTTGTACTACTATCCATCCAAATAGGTGATTCATTCGTGGAAAAAGCATCCTGAAGCTGCACAGCCAAAGGATCTTTTGGATTCACTCCTTTTAGAATGGAGGCCAAGGCTCCCTTTCTCCAATAAACACTCCCATGCTGCTGCCCACTTCCAGAAATAGCCCTGACTTTATCAAATTTCAAATCTGCCTTCTTTAATTTGTTCAGTACAAGGTCAAGAGCTTCTACCCACATCAAAGGTGATGACACAACACGCCCATTGCCTGATGGATCTCTGTATACTCCATCCTTCGTCTTGTAATGTGGTAACTCTGAATCAAAATGAACTGTTTCAGAGAGGACAATCCGCAGATTATAGTCCAAAACAGTTGCTTTGAGAGACCTGAAATCAGAATAGATATGAAATATTAGGGTAATTGATAAAAATGGATTGTGACTGCATATCAAAAAAAATCTCAGAATTCAGCAAAGCCAGTGACTTTGCTAGAGATAGGAGTATCAAAATTTTACATTTAACAAACAGATGAGAAAATATTTAAGGCATTGTTAGAGATTCAAAATCAAATCAACCATATATTTGAGTAGATCATATGTAGTGAGCAGCATATATATTCTGACTGGTAAACAATGAAGATTGCAAAAAAAAAGTTGCATGGCAGGCTGCAACTATAAGCTAAACAGCAGCCTCGAATCATAAATATTATAGATGCACAATAATCAGATAGTGACAGCTATAATCTTTTCCAGCAACTCTGAACACCTATGTATTTATAATATATTAAATAACAACCCTGACAATATACTTCGTAAGGAGCATGGTAACTACAAGTAGCACAGTATGCTATCTAAAAGTGATTTTCTATTCTTGTGATTGCTAAAACAGTGCTTCAGCCTGGCCAAGAATATGCTAAGCATTTCAAATAATGAGTGCAGACTCCAGAGTGATAAGACATAGTCCCTAGTTCATAGTGGACTTAGATCAAATATGTATTACATTGTATTTAATTCCTTTTGAACTTTTTATTTTGTAGTTTTCTTACCTCATTGTAAATATTTCATAGGAAATTTGGTCAAAGATGACCGCTCTCAACCAATTTTGTACTTTATAAAAACCTTATATTGCAAACATGTATAATCTGACAATCTCCTTTTATGTTTGCATACTTTCTGTGGTTTTCCTTTCTTCTATGTGGGTGTTTTACGTTGTTGTTCCCTGTTCTTATATCAATTAGAATCAGAGCCTAATGATTATGGATTTCAGAGTTCTGCAAAGACCTCCTTGAGATCTTTCCTGCTTGAAAATCTCCTTGAACTCTCAACTCCTTTGAGTAATTTACAGGCACGTTGACACACTCCTTTCCTATTTTTAGGCCATTGACACGTAGCTTTGCAGGTGACATATTACTGCTTGAACTTCACCCTCAGATTTCTAGAATTTTTTCTTCTTTTTCACAACATTCTACATTTTTCCACAGTTGTGATTTCTATCTATGCATGACTCACAGTATCATAAGTTCTCCTTACTGCAAGTATACCACAGGTTCCTGCACATCTGTTCTGCAAGTTTGTGGGCAGAAATCTGTAGTATGTACTGCTTAACAGAATCACAAAACCGTTGATTGAAATCATGGTATGGTCGACACTTCTGGTTTTTACTTGTGGGGCCCTTATTGTGACTACAACCCGTTACCCCCCATTTCGACATGGGTGTCTGTTAATGATAAATCTGCCCCAAGGAAATCTGTCCAAAATGGTTCAGTCATCAAGATTCTGGAATTAATCTATGAAGAAGATTATAAACAGGACCTATTCTGGCCCATGAATTGATGCATGGATGGCTGTGCTTGAATGGCTTGAGTAATCCCAGACCCGAGGTTAAGGGGGGAATCTGTCAAGTTCTTTCCCATATTTGGCTAGAGTCGGAGGTCATGGCAGGATCAAGCAGGAATATAGCTTCAACATCAACAGGGGATTCTTCGTCTTCATCAAAAAAGGCAAATTGGTCCCAATTCAAAAAGAAACTTGAGTTCTTTATGCACCAGATTTCAGCAAACACATCCCCAATGGTACACGTTTCAGTTTTTTGGATGCTTCAAAATTTGGTCTGAGTGTGTACTAAAAACAGTGACTTACCTCAAGGAACAGTCTGTTGACTCTCGTAATCTCAATTCGGAAAAAAAATCCAGGAGTTGGTGGTATTTGGCAGCCATTAGCAGTACGTCGGCATGATTTGCTGTGATTTTCTCACAGCAAGAGGTTCAAATTAACTTCTACACTAGCAGATTGAAACAGTATTGTTGATTAGGCAGCAAGATGTTAGGGGAAAAGGGTACCGTGATACTTGTTTTCAGCGAATTTGTTTAGGACAGAAGCCATGATGATCATAAGAAACAACGGATCAGAAATCAGCAAATCCTTTTCTTACTATGCTTAGTATTAAGACTCTGGAGAAGAAAAAAATATTCCCAATATTGATTTTTCGGACTGTCATAAAACGTTAATGGTGATAAGAAGAGTCCCTATGGATCTTCAAATTAACAGACTGCCTGTAATTTCCATATGTGCTGTCTGCGGGAAATTCTGAGTGAAGGTGAGAAACAAGTGACAATTGTCTAAGCAGGTTCCCAGGTATTGAGATTTTGTTTGATGCCCATCTATGCCTGCAATGAAGATGGTGTGGAAATTGTTCCATGTTGGGGGAGATCTAGGGGGTCAAACCCTAGACCTAGGGTATCAATAGCATGCATTATCTTTGGACCATTTCCTTGGAGCACTACCTCTTGGAGAACCTTTGGAGGCTAGGACATGGGTCTTCTTCTTGCTATTTGATCCCTCATTTGATGCATGTGCCCTCTTTCTTGGGCCTTTTCTTTCTTGGAGCTTTTTCATGTGGCTTTGACCTTATTTCATGTATCTTGCTAGAGTAGTTGGAGTATTTTGGTTTGTTTACTCCATCCTAGGCTAGATCTAGGGTTTTATTATTATTTTATTGTAGAAGGAATAGGGACTTAAGCTATATAAGACTTTGCTCTCTCCATTTTTCATGGTTGGATTTTGAGAGTTCTCTCTTTTGGAGTTTAATGGACATATCTTTCTTGGTGCAATTTGAAGTGTAAGGGTTTCTTCTCCATACAAAGTGTCGCTTATGTTCCTATTTCTCTATGTTGTTGGTGAATTATAGAGTTGCTAGAACTCGTTGATTTGGGCCATATGATAAGGGTTTATTTACATCATTGGAAAGGTTCTATGTGAGAAGTACTTCTACCATTTCCCTTTGATGTCTTATGCATGAATCTATTAACTTGTTTTCGTCATCTTTCTAGAGTTGTTGCTAATAATGCTTCATTGCATATTATACGCCCTAATAAACAAGGTTTTGATGCGATACCTTCTTGGGCCCTCCCAGTCTATCTCTACAACCATATTTTCAGCATGTTAGGGTTTCATGGCGGTATGTGTATGCAGCCCTAGTTCCTCTTACCTTGCATGGACTAGCCCCTTCACTCCATTTGCTCTTGTTGGATTGGCACTAGTATCATGGTCCTCCTATCACCCCTTTATTTACTATACTACAAAAAGACCTAAATGTTTTGCTAAGCTATCTCTTCAGATCACCTTGTCCTTCATTGTCATAACCTAGCAATTCTATCCTAGGGATGCCCCCCTTGAGTTGGAAAAGAGAAAACCTAAAGTGAGATAGAGAGTTATTGAGGTGACAATGGGTAACAACTCAACATTGTGGTTGGGCTAGCATTGTTCTTTTGGACATTAATCACACATGCTAGTTTGAGCTGTAACACAACCTACAATTTGCTACTTTCTGGTTACAGATCAGCACATATTGTCTTTTTGTGTTGTCATGGTTCCCCAAAACTCTTCTAGAACCTTTGATGGTTCTCAAGACTCTACCCTCACTCAACTTCTGGAAAAGAAAATGCAATAGCAACAATGTCAACAGAGACAACTCTTGATGGGGCAGCATGCTACACAACAATAGCAGTAGAACAAATTCCAGAGAAAAACGATGTAGGATATGTTCACCATGTTCCAACAATTGATGAGCATACACAACAACAAACCCTGCAACAACAGCCACTACTACAACAACACAACATACCTATTGGTATTCCTAGTGTCCTACAGTCCTTCAAGTTGGACACAAAGCTTTCAGTCCCCAAATTTAATGGAGCCCTAAATGGGGAAAAGATAGACTCGTAGATTTGTAGTTTGGAACCCTACTTCAAAACCCAATCTAATCTGAAAGATTCTGAGAAGATTCTGATAGCTAAGATATACATGGATAAATGAGCCCTTAGCTAGTAGAAGACAAACACCCAACACCTTCCAACCAAAAATTAAACTTCAATCTTTTACTGAGGCTTCAGGGAATAAAAATACATCAGGTTCGCAACTTGAATAATAATTGGGAGCCTAGAATTCGTTCATGCATTCAATTAAGACTAAATTCTAAAACCAATGAGATTTGAATTCCATCCTGTATTAGTTATGACCCCAAAACATTGGGAATAATTCCATCACGTGATCAAAGTGAGCATGGGATTCCCTTCGACCTGTGACAAAAATAATTAATAAACAATTGGGATGACTTCAAGGTTGTCATCCACAAGATGTTCTACCCAATAGGGTACATCTTGCAATGTTGGCAAAATGGTTGCAACTCAGGCAAATCCCTAGACAGACTATCAACCAATTCATGAAGATCAACTGTCCACCAAACTTGAGATAAAGGATCTTGGAGATACCCTTTGATTAAGTTAATTTTTGGTTTGACTCTCCACACCAAAAAAGAGTTAGCACTCTTCCCAATCTCTTCATTGAATCATGCCTTACAACTAGCTTCCAAGATTGAAGTTAAGTTGCCTAAGGCTCATTAGTCTGCTAAATAGTCATCACAACATTCTCAAACAAATGACCTTTCTTACCCTTCTCTCTCAACCATTATTAGATACAATCAGGAGACAACCATATTAGCAAGATTCGGCTATGTTGGCCTTTGATGCATGGAAATTTGGTAGTAATATGAAAGTATTTGTAACTTCGGAATATATTTCATATATGTATATTGTATTCCTATAGAGATGTTATTATTCCTCTATACGGAAGTGTCATCATTTATATTGTAAGTGTCGTAACTTATACTTGATGGGTTATTAGACCACCTTGTTGGGGTCGGCCCTGTATGAGTCATGTGGGTTAAAGGGTTATTAGACCACCCTATTGGGGGTCGGCCCTATCAGCATTATGTTATGTAGTTAATTTAAAGCCGACCTAGTAAAGGTTATTAGGCAAGTCAAGTCAAGTATAAATGGAGTGCAGGAAGCACTCTATTTGATCATTCACTTTCTCACTCATATTCTCATTGGAGAGTGGCGCACTTGTGGAGGAGGAGAAGCTGCTGCTAAGAGAAGACTATCTCTTATGCTTGGGTTGTATCATTGCTCTATCTATCTCTGAGGAAGTTGTGGGGTCTTTCACCTTTATGGTTTTCCCCTGTGAAACTCTGTGTCTATTGTCTCTTGTGTGCTTGCATTATTATGTCCATGATTGATATGTTGTAGATATGTTGTACATGTTGTTCTCTCAATTAAGATCCTAGATCAAATTGAAGTAAATTCTAAAAACTAACATGGTATCAGAGCTAGCCTGAAAGAAGGCATGGTATGGCATTTATGATACTTGTTGCACTTGCGAAGCTAGGGCTTGATATAGCAAAAACCAGTCATCGTAGCACTTTCACTATAAATCCATTTTGGCGAAGTTTCAAGATCTGAAACTTTTACAAGTCGAAGATAAGATCCCAATGTACCTTGTGTCCAAAGAACAACTTCTAATTCATTGTACTTTGTGTTTTATGCTCTGTACAATCTAGGGTTTCTGCCTCTTCCAGATCTCAGTCATAAACAGGTGACCTAGGAAAAAAGGTCACAACTTGGGCTAGGAAGCTCCAAATGAAATTTCGTAAAAAATGACAGGTAGGGCACGGACTGTACTTTCACAGGCCGAAGGTTCAGAGGCCGAAAGTGAACCAATGACACGTGGCACTCCGTACAAGTTCGCTCTCCTGTTTTATCCCATAAACAGGTCACGTTGCGACACTTGGCATAACTCTCTCTCAGAGAATCCATTTGAGGTCAGACCTGTGGGGTTGGAAAGATAACAGGTCAAGCTACCACAGGAAAAAATTTCAGACCCTGTAGATCTGAAATTTCGAAGTTACACCAAAAACAATCAGGTGCATATTTCTATCAAAACATAATTGAATTTTGAGCACCTTCATTCATGGCTCCGAGAATTTAGGGTTTCGGAGAATGTTGGAATTTTTTGTATTGGAGACCATGGCTAGATGCTCCTCATCAAAATCGAAATTTAGAGAACAAGATCAAATTTTTTGGTTGGGCAGAAGGCCGGGCTTGATCAAACCCTAGTTTGGGACTTTGATCGAAAAAGTGAAAAATTAGGGCTTCTGCAAAAATGGGAATTTTTGAAATCTGTGACCATAGCTGGAAGCTCCTTGGAAAAATCGAAGTTTAGAGCTTTGGATCAAACTATTTGGTTGGGTGAAGCTCCGGGAAACTCAAACCCTAATTCAGGGTCCTCCCCAATGAATCCGGAAATCTAAAAGGCAATTTTGAAGGGTGAAACTTTGCAGTTTTCAAATTCTAAGTATACCAGCTTGACCAGCTCAAATAGGCGCATCTTTCTATCCTTCCAGAAGTTTGAAATTGAAAGTTTGAATTTTTAGGGTTTCTCTGACAAACCCTAATCCAGCTCCAGATCCAGTTTCAGCAAATCAAAGTGGATTGGGTTAATCCTAGAAGAGAATGGATTGGTCACCTGCATAAGTGAAGAAGTTCCTGTTTCAGAGGGAGATGAGGCTAAGGCCTTACATAAGAAGATTACAAGCAATCTCGATAGGTATGACTTATCCAGGTATGTTTCGAGATCTGTTCATGATTAAGTTTATGGTATGTTTGTCTTCATTAAGGTTAGTACAATCTTGATTAACTTTAGACTTGTCGTATCACCTTAATAAAATTATGAATGCAGATATTCATTGATTAGAGTTTTTGACACGTATGATTGTACTAATGCATTGTGGTGTTGTATGAGGTTGATGTTGTCCGCTAACATGAAAGATACATCAAGAAAGACAAATCATGTTCTAGTTCAAGAACATATGACCATGGTGACATGAAGACAAAGATTCATTCATAGTCATGGATCACATAGAAGCTCTACTTACGAGGTATGTATAATTTGGTTCTACAATGCTTAACCTATGAGATATGCAGGTTACTAGCACAAGTCATTGAAGAGAACAAGAAGACATTGCTAGACATAACTAGCAAATATGATAACCAGGTATGTTTTTCCTATATCAAGTTAGAATCCTATCTTGTGTTAGGATCTTATACTGTTGTATGGTTGATAATGATTATTCATGAAGTTAGAAATGTAAGTAATCAAGGGTTTATGCATATTATGTCTCTTACTTTGATTGATGATATGACTAACCAGAAAAGTCTTTTGGTCAAATAAAGAATATGCATGAGTAAAAGAAGTATTCCCTGAAACCATGAATACTAATGTTTATTATCTCTGTTTGAAATGATCATGACTATACATGTTTAAGATTATTGTGTTTTGATAGTATTGAGATTATACTAATGAATGTATGTATGAGACCTCGAGGATAACCAGTGTTCCATGGGGAGCGTCCCGAAGGGTCGGGGACGCGTTTCGGCATTTCTTGCGTCCCGAAGGGTCGGGGACGCGTTTCGGCATTTCTTGTGTCCCGGGGACTCCAAAACTCCATGCGAAATGTTTCAGGACGTCTCGCTTTGGGCGAAACGCACAGCGAAACGTTTCGGTGGGCGACGAGACTTGTGGGCGTCCCGCCCGAAACTCCAAAACTTCGACGAAACTTGTGGGCGTCCCGCCCGAAACTCCGAAACTCCGGCGAGACTTGTGAGCGTCCCGCCCGAAACTCTGAAACTCCGACGAGACTCAAAACTGAAATATCAAATGACAAAGACTCAAAAGTGACATACATGAAATATGATGTTCATGTTAATCATAGATTCATATATTAATATAATCATGATGAATCGTGTAATTTGTTTGAACTTTGCATTTACATTGCATGATTGCACAATGATGAATGTAGTGTTTAGTAATTCACTAATTTGCATGGGATGGTTTGTTATTGTTGGGATTTATATTTTGCATATTTTTAATATTTTTAAAAATTTTATAACTCTTGCGTCCCGCCGTCCCCCCGAATTTCTCTAAAATTTGGGGGTGGTCTCCACACGTCCCGAATGTGCGTCTCCCCGCACCCGCGTCCCGTCGTCTCGGAACCTTGGGGGAACATTGAGGATAACACAATGATGATACTAGTAAGTATGCATAAGTGATCAAGGATGGATATAAGTTCAAGGACCGGTAATTGAGGAAGCAAAGATCAAGAGGGAGCACACTCCAGTAGTTCCTGCAAGGAAGCAAATATTGAGAGGGAGTCCACCCTACAAACCAAACAAAGATAAGTATTTGAATTGTCATTTTTTGCATATTTGTTTGTTTAAATAATATTGTTCAATGATGCATATGCTTATGTTCCTAGACTTAGGGTGTGTATTATGCATATTAGAATAATTGCATTCATGAACAGTATACTACTAATATGCATGTGATGGGTAAGTGGCCTATGGCACTGTACAACATTCCATTGCTACTTATCTAGAATGAAACCTCTTTGCTGACATGTTGGGAGTTGTGCACACTGTTACCAACTTATTTGTACCATAGTTGGATTATCTGAAGAGCCGCCATTTGACAAACATGATGAATGTTTGTACTCCAGTGTATCAGATGATCTGGCATTTGTGACTAGCCAATTTTGTTTTGAGTTGACATGACCATGGCCCCATGGGGTTTGTAATAAAGTGTGCTAGTAGGATCTGAGTGTCTCGGTTCCCCATGACTTGGTTAAGCAACTAAGGTATTCCGGGGAGTTTTTTCCCTTGTCAATTATACTTTGCCTGTAGCCGAGCTATAATCGATGAGGTTTTCTCCCGCTTCCTCCAAAGCTGGAATGCCCGATTTTGAAAATTTTAGCCATGGGGGGTTATTAGAGTCCAACTTATGTGGGGGGTTATTAGAGTCCAACTTATGTATATAAGCCTACTAGACACTGTTAGAATAGTTGTCGGTCATGTCCTAGGTCTCTTGGACCCCCAGAAAAAATTTCGAAAAAATTTTACCGAGTCCGTCGAATTTGGGTTTTTAATTATTTTTTAAATTTAATAAATTTCTCTATAGTTTAAATAGAGAAATATCATTTTGTAATATGTCAATCGTCCGGTGAAAGAATTCAGTGATTGATGGCTCGTTTCATAAGCCAAAAATCACACATGACCTATGGACTAGCTAAACCCAACTTTCGGATGTCAATTCAGCCTCACAATTAATATTTTCTCTAAAAAAGCCATTTACAAAGAAATTATTAATTAAATTAATAAATTTGAATATTTTGGAGAAATCCAAATCTCTCCAAAATCAGAAATGAATAAAATAAAGGGCTAGTTGACATGGCACCTGACATTAAAGATGATTCCAATCAACTTCACTGAGCTCCAGTCAACTGTACAGTCAGCACAGGTCAAAACTCTTCAAGTGAATTCGCCCTCCATGCATGCAAGCTCAACTTTGGTGATGTGGAGTGGGCATTTAATGTATTTTGGTTGGTTTGGAGTGCATTGAATGGGAGTGGGGGTGCCTTGCTAAGGTTGAGGCCACCTCCCACTCTCAACCACCATGATCTCAATCAAATTCGTGGCAAGCTCCAAGCCTACCTACTTCAAACCTCACGCTACTCCAAGTTTGCTCACGTCATATCTCCATTGAGGCTCAAGTTTACATGTGGCTTTCATGTGTTGGATGGTGATTATTCCAAAGATGAGGATGGGGGGCGCCTTGCCTAGGTGGAGGCCACCTCCCCATCCATGTGGACTTGCAACTCGAGTTGTTTGGTGGTCTTTCACTCCAAGCTTGTAGTGATTGAGCTTTTGATTGGAACTCGACTTTATGTTAGGTGGTATTGGCTTCCCTTGAATGCCAATTCGACTTGGGGTTTAGGCACTCTTCTATTGCTATATAATGAGGCTCTCTTTCCTCATTCTTGCGTGGATAATTACTGTAAAGAAGCTCTACTCATATTTGTAATGCTTTCATGCATATCTTGGAATAAAGAATAAGGCTTTGGAGGCTCATCTTGTCTTGTCTTGTGGATCAATATTGTTGGTGAATAAGGTGATATTCTTCCATAACTTTCATTGCTTTCTTAATGGTGGTTTAATATTCATGCTTTAGAGGGCTTTATCAAGCACATAAGATCAATTATTTGTAGTTTCAATTTAATTGATTATTTGTTTGTCTTTAGAGATTCAAGAGTGTAGGAAATCTACTAGTTTGTAATTCATGCCTCTTGATTTCAATTGATGAAAATACATGTCTAACTCCCTATTTTGTAAGTGTTTGTAAGTGTTTGTGTTGTAGATCATCCTCTTCAACCAAGTAGGATTGTGGAGCTAGTTTGCATCCCTTGCTCTTGAAGACCAAGCAGAGGGATCCAACAAGCAACTATCAAGGTGAAATCCAAGCTCTTTCAAAGGTCCAAAAGAGCTAAGTTTGAACTTCTTATCCCCCTTTCAAATTTAAAAAAAAAAAACTCAGTCATTGGTTACTTGTTACTAGATCTACCATCTAAGTTGTGGAAATCCAAGCTTCTATCTTTATCCAAGCTTAGAACTCTGTTTAGCTCGCCTTTGGTTTGTGGCCAGCTCGACCTTGCCCTTCTCATTTTCTTCCTCCCTCCATCTTCCTGATCAAACTCTCCCATTCGTCTCCCTACTTCTCTCCATCTTGCTCTCGTCCCACTTCTCTATTCTCCATCCCATTCGTCCAACCTTCATTCTGCTGTTGTCTTGTTACTGCTGCTCCTATTTTCTGCCACTTCCATCTCAGTTTGCTACCCATCTGTTTGCACTTTTGCAGCAGTCTGTTATCTTTCTCCTTTGGCAGCCACATCCTCTCCCTCTCGTCCATTTTCAATTCTGCCCTAAAAGACAACAACAACAACAAAAAATAAACACCATATTTGTTAGTAGTTAGTTTGTTAACAAGTTGGTAGTTGAATCCAAATTTTCTTTTTTTGCATTTTTAAAGTAGTCTCATGCTTTCAAAAAATTAATACTTGGGCATTTTAGATCTCATACATTGCATTCACTTGATAGGATCTAATTCTCTTAGTTTGTTAGTTGCATTGTTTTTCTTTAAAAGTTAGCTTAGTAGTTTCATTTTTTTGCATTTAGATCCTAATCCAGTTGTATGTTAGTTTGCATTTCAAATCTCATCTTTAGATCCTAGTCTTTTTTCAAAGTTTGCATCTCTTCGAAGGTTTGACTTAGTTGCATTTTGGCAATAGATCTCATTTAAAATTTCGAAAGCTTGCATTGGAAAAAAATTTGGCATATAGCTTAGACTTTAGTTGCATCTAGTCTCTTTATTTGCAAAGCTTAAATCAAGTTTATTTTTAAGTTGGTTTTATTTTTATACTAATGCTAATGGGTATATGAGCTTTTTTTTCCCTTTTTTACAAGTTTTGAGAAAAGAACAAGTTATTGAGAAGGGAAGAAAGAGCAAATTTTGAACTAAAACCACTTGGAGATTACCCAAAGAAGAAGAAGATTCGAACTAAGAAGACAAGAATACAGTCATTCTCCTTTGTACAAACCCCCAAAAGGGTTTTAGTCTTTTAGTTGCTTTTCATTTCAAGGGTTTCAATCCCTCACTTGTACCTCATTAATAATAAAAGGCAAAAGTGGGATAAGGCCTCCTACACTTGGGTTCTTTCTTCCCCATTTGGGGAAGAGTGTTTTGATGCATTGTTAGTTTTAGTTTTTTGCTTCAATTCCATAGATCAAATTTCATTTTTTTTACTTAGATTAATTCTCTTCCAAGTCTTGGCTGAAGATAATATCCTTGGGATCTCATCCCAAGGACAGGGCCACATAATTTTTGTGGTTATTTCTCTTTCCCCGTTAGTTGCCTTGGTCGAAATCTCAGCTAGTTGGGAAGTTCTCAAGTGCTAGCGATTCTTAGTGGTCGACCTTGTTCGGAGGAAGACCCCACCTTAGATTAAATCTGTTTGGTAGAACACTAGATTTTGTTTTTTGTTATTTATAGAGGCATCATATTATCTTGTGGTTATCATTTTTCCATTCACTTTAATTTTCATTTTATTGTTTCAAGTTACAACACAACTGCTTCTACTTGCAAGTAAAATAAACAAAGCCTCTTGAACTTGGCCAAATCCAAGTCAAGAGCACTCTCTGTCGGAGAGCATTATAGATTTGCACTTTCCCCCGTGCATTAGGCATATTAGAGTAGAAAGTCTCTTGAACTGTGGTCTTAAGACTAAGTCAAGAGCACTCTCTATCGGAGAGTTGAACAAGTGCTCTTAATAATTAAAATATTTCAACTCATTTTCCCCCTTAATTAATTTATTTTGGTTATTTGTCCAACACCCGTATGCTCTGCCAACCTGCGAAGGTTGGGCTAGTACTCAGAAAGGTGAAGGACTTGTTAAACTTACAAGTGATAACATAATTAAAACTTTACCCAAAACCAAAACCAGCATCAAATCACTGAGGTTGCTTCCTGAAACAGGTGGTGCCGGGAATCCACTGTCAGACTCGAGGGTGGTCAAGCCATTGTACACTTATCCTCTCTGCAATCTGGGTGTTCCCGACATATCATCTAAGAGGTTACCAGTATTTGTTTATGGTTAAGGTTCTACTCTTTTGATATCCTTGTTCTTAGCCTTAATAATCAAAGACCATTAAAATATTCAATTTACCAAGATAATTTTCATAACGATCTCACAAACAACATTCTTTCAAGACCCACACATTCAGCATCACAATCATCTTTTCTGTGACTCCATAAGGCACTGGTATTTACAATTTATATCTTAATCAGGACCATTTGTCCTTGTGTTAATTTTCATGTTGTGAATGCTTTATTGATCATAAGTCTTGAGATATACTGTTAGTCTTGTTATTCAATTTTAGCAACGTGGATTGCTTTGTTATCTTGTGCTTATCTCATCTTTTAAATTGGTCTCATCACATAATAAACTCCTAAACAACATCCATCCACATCATTCACACTTAAAACCTAAAAACATAAGAGCCTTAGTGAAACTCTTTGAAGGGACTACCCCCCTTGGCTTCGTTAGGAGTTAGCCTAAATGGAGGAGCTGGGATTCAAGTGACAGTACCTGGCTCATTGTTGATGAATATGTAACTTCGAAATGTATTTCATCCATGTATTTCATATATATTTATTGTACCCTTATAAGAGATATGTTATTCCTCTATAAGGAAGTGTCGTCATGTGTATTGACAAGTGTCGCAAGTGTGTGTACTTGCCAATGGGTTATTAGACCACCATGTGTGGGGTCGGCCCTGAAATATATATTATATTGTGGATGTACCTAGCTAAACAAGTCGGCCCCATAGTGTAACTGGGCAAACAGGTTAAGTATAAATAGAGATCGGGAGATCTCTATTTGATCTCCCGGAAACTCACACTTCTCTCACTCAGAAAGTGGCGCACTAGTGAGGAGGAGGATCATCTGCTACTAGGAGACTATCTCAGTGTATTTTGGTTGTACTTTGGTTGAGCCATTGCTCTCTCTATCTCTGAGGAAGTTGTGGGGTTTTTCACCTTAGGGTTTTCCCCACAGAAACTCTGTGTCTCTTGTCTCTCGTGCTTTTGATTCTTGTGATGCTTGTCATGCTTATTATGATTGTTATGCATTGATATACTGCACATGTTATTCTCTCAATAAATATCCTAGAGTATTGTAAATTAATGCTCAAAATTTAACATGGTATCAGAGCTAACCTGAGAAGAAGACATTGTGCAGGGACGAAAACTAGGGTTTCTTGTTTATTGGGTTTCTCTCCACAAATTTTGGAAAAGCAGTATAGTAGATTGACTCTACTCATCAAGGAGAATCTATCTGTAGAATCAGAATTCAATTCTGAGCATTTTCAAATTTGGCCCTAAAATTAGGGTTTTCTCAAAAATAGGAATTTCTGGAATCTGAAGACATAGCTGGAAGCTCCTTGCAAAAATCGAAGTTTAGAGCTTTGGATCGAGGTTTTTGGCTGGGTAGATCTCCGGGAAACTCAAACCCTAATTCAGGACTCTCCTTAGTGAATTCGGGAAGACAGAAAGGCAGTTTTGAAGGGTATAGCTTTGCAGATCTCAAATTCTGAATACACCAGGTTGATCAGCTCATCAAGGCGCATCTTTCTATCCTTTCAGAAAGTTGAAATTCACATTTTGAATTTTTAGGGTTTTTCCGACAAACCCTAATCCCAGACCAGATCCAGTTTTCAGCAATTCAAGTGGTAAAACCTAAAACTTTTCTATTTCCATTTGAAGTACTCTTTAAGATGTCTCACCACACCAAGCTTGAGGATAAGCTTGAAGGGGCTGATAACTTCCGAGCCTGGAAATATAGGATTGGGTTAATCCTGGAAGAGAATGAGTTGGACTTATATACAAAAGAAGACATCCCTATCCCAGAGGATGAAGAGGCTAAGATATTGCATAAGAAGAACTTGGTCAAGGCAAAGAGAATCATTGCTGATTCTATCAAAGATCATCTCATCCCCCATGTGTCATCTCTGAAGACACCCAAAGAGATGTTTGACTCCCTGACCAAGTTATTTGAAAGGAAAAACATAAATCGGAAGATGACTCTACGGAATCAATTGAAAGGGGTCAAGATGTTGAATGGAGAAACCATTCAATCTTACTTCTCCAAGGTCTCTCAGATCAAGGAACAACTTGAAGCTGTGGATGAAGTAGTGGACAATGGTGAAGTTGTTATGACCACTCTAAATGGCCTACCTAGGTCATGGGACTCCTTTATTTAAGGAATCTGTGCAAGAAATAAATTGATCTCTTTCAGTAAACTGTGGGAGGAAAGCTCTCAAGAAGAAGCTAGACTTGTAGCTCGTGAAGAAAAGATGGGAAGTGAAGATCAAGCTCTCGCAGCTCACACCAAAAGAAGCAACCCAAGAAGGAGCACTCTCACTACAAGAAGTCCACTCACTATCACCAAAAGAATAAGAAGAATCTAAGGTGCTTCACATACAATGAGAAGGGTCACTTTGCTTCAGATTGTCCCAAGAACAAAAGGGATAACAACAACATCTCTAGCAAGAAGAAGAAGGGCAGCAAAAGAAAGTTCCATGCTCATGCTGCCGAAGATGATGAACCTCCAAAGAAGAAGGCTAGGGCAGAAAGTGATGATAGTGATGATGACTCATCAAGTGAAGGAGAGTATGTTCTAATCTCTGCTCTCACAGGTATTATCTCCCATGGTTGTAATGATTGGTTAATTGACAGTGGGGCTTCCAAACACATGACTGGGTTTAAGGAATCTTTTGTAAACCTATCTGAACATGAATCACCCCATAAGGTGAAACTTGGGGATGATTATCAATACCCAATCAAAGGAAGTGGTGAAGCCTCCTACAACTTAGATTCTGGAAAATCTTTGAAGATGAAAGAAGTCCTTTATATACCTGGGCTCAAGAAGAATCTTCTCTCCATCTCTACATTGGATGCAAAAGGCATGAGGATTGCATTTGTAGATGGCCAAGTCCTAATGTGGCCAAAGGATAAAACAATCGATGATGCAGTAGTGATTGGAGAGCAAGAGGGAGGATTGTATAAATTGAAGGGTCAACCTGAACATGCCATGATACATGACTCCATGGAGCCAAGTGAACTTTGGCATAGAAGACTTGCTCATATGCATTATAGGGCACTTCCAATTGCAAGCAAGGCTGTAGAAGGTCTTCCTGAAATCAAGACCAAACATGAAGGTGTTTGCAAAGGATGTGCAAAAGGTAAGAACATTAAGAAGGCTTTCCCAAGCAGTGAAAGCAAGGCAAAAGGTATCCTGGAAATCATCCACTTAGATGTATGTGGTCCTATGTCATCCAGTTCTCTGAGTGGGTATGTTTACTATGTCTCGTTTATTGATGACTTCTCCAGGAAGACTTAGGTATACTTCTTGAAGAACAAAGATGAGGTGTTTGATAAGTTCAAGGAATTCAAAACCTTGATGGAGAATCAAAACGACAAGAAGATCAAAACATTCAGATCCGACAATGGTGGAGAATTCACCTCAGGTGACTTCAAGAAGCTTTGCAATGATTCAGGGATTAAGAGGGAGCTGACTGCTCCCTACAATCCACAACAAAATGGAGTTGCAGAAAGAAAGAACAGAACAATCATGGAAGCAGCAAGGGCAATGCTGCATGACCAGGATCTACCTATGCATCTATGGGCAAAAGCAACTAGAACAGCTGTATATGTGCAGAACAGAACACCCCACAAGATATTGGACAACAAGACACCAGAAGAGGTCTTCTCTGGTAAGAAACCTGAAGTCAGCCATATCAGAATATTTGGTTGTCCAGTATACACTCATGTCCCAAAGGAAAAGAAGAACAAGCTAGATCCTTCAGGAAAGAAGGGTATCTTTGTGGGTTACAGTGAAAGCTCAAAGGCTTACAGAATATACTTTCCAGGGTTCAAGAAGATTGATGTCAGCAGGGATGTGACATTTGATGAAAACTCAGCATTCATCAAATCAAGAAAGACACCTGTTGAAGTTTATGAAGAACCTAAGGAAACTAGATTTCAAGACACTACCATGACTGAAGCAATTCCAAACGTTGATCGTGAAAATGAAGATCCACAACAACCTATAGATCCACCCCGTGAGGATAACTCTCACAAGAGAAAACCTGCATGGGCTAGAGAGCTCATTCAAGATGCAGAAAGATTTGGCATTCCAAAGGGAGAACACAGAACAAAGAAAAGAACCAGATCACATACCAGCTATGTTGCTTTACTCTGTGACATTATGAACAAAAAACCTTCTAGTTATGAAGAAGCTGCGGAAAAGAAAGAATGGAAGGATGCCATGGTTGAGGAATACCAATCAATAATGAAGAATGATGTTTGGGATGTTGTCCCAAGACCTAAAGAGAAGTCTGTTATGACTTCTAAATGGATCTACAAAATCAAGCATGCTGTAGATGGCAGTGTAGAGAAATACAAGGCAAGATTCGTAGCTCGTGGCTTCTCTCAGAAAGAGGGAATAGATTATGAAGAAACTTTTGCACCTGTAGCCAGGTATACTTCCATCAGAACAGTACTTGCCCTAGCTGCAGCAATGAAATGGAAAATACACCAGATGGATGTCAAGACTGCTTTCTTGAATGGTGTAGTTGAAGAGGAAGTATATGTGGAGCATCCACTTGGTTTCGAAACACATGACAGGGAGTCATATGTGTGCAGATTGAAGAAAGCCTTGTATGGCTTGAAGCAAGCTCCCAGAACTTGGTATGCTAGGATGGACAGTTTTCTATCTAGTCTGGGCTTTACCAAGAGTAAAACGGATTCCAACCTTTACTACAAGGTTGAGGAAGGGAATCCTGTGATTCTACTCCTGTACGTGGATGACTTATTTGTAACAAGAGATGACAGATTGATTGCAGATACAAAAAGGAAGCTTGCTGCTGAGTTTGATATGAAGGACCTAGGGATGATGCACTATTTCCTAGGTATGGAGGTGTGGCAGAGTACAAATGGGATCTTCCTTGGACAAGGGAAGTATACTGTAGATATCCTGAAGAGGTTCGGGATGATGGATTGCAAGGCCATGGCCACACCTATGGCATCGAACCTGAAGCTTCTATGTGATGCTTCATCTGAGCCGGTTGATGTCTCTATGTATCGTCAGATGATTGGGTCCTTGATGTACCTGACAAACACGAGACCAGATATTTGCTTTGTGGTGAACACATTGAGCCAGTTCCTGACAGATCCGAGGAGTGTTCACCTGGTTGTTGTAAAGCATATCCTGAGGTACCTGAAGGGTACAGTTGATTATGGACTCAGGTATGAAGCGAATCAAAAGTTTAACCTGCAAGGTTAGGTTGATTCAGATTGGGCAGGCAGTGCTACAGATAGGAAGAGCACATCTGGGTGCTGCTTCAATATGGGATCAGGTGTAATCCTTGGTTTAACAGGAAGCAGTCCTGCGTAGCACTGAGTACAGCTGAGGCGGAGTATGTTACAGCCTGTTCAGCTAGCTGTGAGTCAGTATAGCTTCGCAAGCTATTGTCTGAGTTATTTGATCTCCCGTTGGATGCTACTGGTATCTTCTGTGGTAACCAGAGTTGTGTGAAGCTGTCTGAGAACCCAGTGTTTCACGACAGGTCGAAACACATAGAGATCAAATATCACTATATCAGGGATATGGTGCAGAGAGGAGCAGTGAAGCTCTTGTATGTTGCGACGGACGAGCAGATTGCAGATGTATAGACAAAGTCATTAACCAGAGTGAAGTTCGAGTACTTCAGAGAGAGGCTTGGTGTTCTTCAGATCGATGACACTTCGAGGAAGAAGTGATGGAGACATTTGCTAAAGCCATTCCAAGCATGTTCGAAGGAGGATCCTTCACATGGCTGTGGATGTAAGCACTGGATGATGAGCATTAGGATGATGTTCTAGTTTCTGCTTTGTATGATCAGTTGGATCATTTACATTTGTGTATATATGCATCAGGATGATGCTGGATATGATCAATTGGATCATTTATATGTATATGTATGTACGCATCATGTTGGATGCTTGGACCATGTATCTGTATTTGTATCAGGTGGATACATTGTATGATCAGGTAGATCATGTATGTTGATATGTATCAGGTATGATCAGATGGATCATGTATTTGTTTGTATCAGGTGGATACATTGTATGATCAAGTGGATCATGTATGATGATATGTATCAGGTAGATACTTGGTATGCATCAGGTGGATGCAGTGTATGATCAGGATGATCATAGATGACGAGCTTCAGGATGTTGCTCCAGATGACATGCAGCAGGATGTTGCAGTGATGATCAGGATGATGTATGGTGAGTATCAGGATGATACTTTATGGCCGTGGATCAGGTTGTGCAGATGAACATGTCTGGGAGATCCTATAGGTCGGAGTTGTGTACCCGTAACAACCTGGGATGCTCTTTCGAGACATTGCTCTGGGAGGACATGTAATTTGTGCCCTGGGAGATTTCAGGTCGGAGTTATGTACCCGTAACATCTTGAGATGCTCTTGCGAGGTTTTGTCCTATAGCATGTAATTTGTGCCCTTGGAGATTTCAAGTCGGAGTTGTGTACCCATAACATCCTGAGATGCTTTTTCGAGGTTTTGCCATGACCACATGTAATTTGTGCCCTGGGGAGATTTCAGGTCAGAGTTGTGTACCCATAACATCCTGAGATGCTCTTGCTAGGTTTTGTTGTGACCACATGTAATTTGTGCCCTTGGGAGATTTCAGGTCGGAGTTGTGTACTGTAACATCCTGAAATGCTCTTGCTAGGTTTTGTGGTGGGGTCACATGTAATAAGTCCTGGAGATCTGAACAGGATGAAAAAGGCCTCAGATGCTCTTTAGGGTTCTTGCTAGGCAAGAGACTCTTTAAAGGTTTTGTGACGCACGTAATAAGTCCTGAGGATTCCACAGTATGGACAAAGATGACGAAGACCTGCAGGTGGTGGGCCTACATCCAGTATAAAAAAGGACTGGCTCTGTAGAACTTCCTATGATGAGTAGAGTCAGAGATTGGTTGAGATAGCAGCAGCAGTTACGATGATGATGACGATGATCCCGAGAAGAAGACTTGTCTAGCAGATCTGTGTCGAGAAATACCTTCCCAGTTAAGAGGGAGTGTTGATGAATATGTAACTTCGGAATGTATTTCATCCATGTATTTCATATATACTTATTGTACCCTTATAAGAGATGTGTTATTCCTCTATAAGGAAGTGTCGTCATGTGTATTGACAAGTGTCGCAAGTGTGTACTTGTCGATGGGTTATTAGACCACCATGTATGGGGTCGGCCCTGAAATATATATTATATTGTGGATGTACCTAGCTAGACAAGTCGGCCCCATAGTGTAACTGGGCAAACAGGTTAAGTATAAATAGAGATCGGGAGATCTCTATTTGATCTCCCGGAAACTCACACTTCTCTCACTCAGAAAGTGGCGCACTAGTGAGGAGGAGGATCATCTGCTACTAGGAGACTATCTCAGTGTATTTTGGTTGTACTTTGGTTGAGCCATTGCTCTCTCTATCTCTGAGGAAGTTGTGGGGTTTTTCACCTTAGGGTTTTCCCCACAAAAACTCTGTGTCTCTTGTCTCTCGTGCTTTTGATTCTTGTGATGCTTGTCATGGTTATTATGATTGTTATGCATTGATATACTGCACATGTTATTCTCTCAGTAAAAATCCTAGAGTATTGTAAATTAATGCTCAAAATTTAACATGCTTGCCCCCAAGGCAACACCTCTCCCCACTTTCCAGTGAGGGAGATAGCTTTCGAAAGATTTCCGCTGCTGGTGTGCAGTTTGGCGGTCAACACACACTCTTAACAATGTTCTGATAGAGATTGGAAGGCATCTAGAAATTGACAAGATATGAATAAATGTTGTATTGAAAGCATTGGCTAAAATAATTGCATGACTGTATGACATATTTCTTTGTGTAAGAATTTGTTCTGAAAACTATGAGATGTTTCTAATCATGCAATTTAACTTACTTTGTAGGAAAGATCGTATACCATCACCTACAAAAGAAGGACTACAACATTTGTTCAACAACAAAGTTATCTATTGAAGATATTGAAGTTCCTAGGATTTGGGAAGAATGCCATGATCAAGGAGTACCAGTCGATCATGAAGAATGATGTTTGGGATGCAGTCCCAAGACCAGATGGGAAGTTTGTGGTGACTTCCAAGTGGACCTATAAGATCAAGCATGCTACAGATGACAGCATAGAAAAATATATGGCAAGGTTTGTAGCTCGTGGCTTCTCCCAGAAAGAAGGGATTGATTATGAAGAGACCTTTGCTCATGTGGCCAGATACACTTCCATTAGATCAGTACTTGCTCTGGCTGTAATGATGAAATGGAAGGTACACCACATGGATGTCAAGACAACATTCTTGAATGGTGTAGTTGAAGAGGAAGTGTATGTGGAGCAGCCACTCGGGTTTGAGACACATGACCGATAGTCACATGTGTGCAAACTGAAGAAAGCCCTGTATGGTTTGAAATAGGCACCCGGGACCTGGTATGGCAAGATAGATGGCTTCCTATCCAGTTTGGGCTTTACCAAGAGTAAAGCGGATTCCAACCTTTACTACAAGGTTGAGGAAGGCAATCCAGTGATACTACTATTGTATGTGAATGACTTGTTTGTAACAGGTGAGGATAGATTGATTGCCGACACAAAGAGGAAGCTTGCTGCCAAGTTCGAGATGAAGGACTTGGGTATGATGCACTACGAGGTGTGGCAGAGTGCATATGGAATCTTCCTTGGACAAGGGAAGTATGCAGTAGAGATCCTGAAGAGGTTCGGGATGATGGACTACAAGGCCATGGCCACACCTATGGCATCGAACCTGAAGCTTCTGTGTGATGCTTCCTCTGAGCCGGTTGATGCTACGATGTATCGTCAGATGATTGGGTCCTTGATGTACCTGATGAATACGAGACCAGATATCTACTTTGCGGTGAACACCTTGAGCCAGTACTTGACAGATCCGAGACATGTTCACCTAATAGCTGCAAAGCATATTCTGAGGTACCTGAAGGGTACAGTTGACTATGGGCTCAAGTATGAGGCGAATCAAAAGTCTAACCTGGAGGGTTATGTTGATTCGGATTGGGCAGGCAGTGCCATTGATCGGAAGAGCACTTCGGGGTGTTGCTTTAGTATGGGATCCGGTATGATCTCTTGGTTTAGCAGGAAGCAGTCCTATGTGGCACTGAGTACAGCCGAAGCAGAGTATGTCGCAGCTTGTTCGGCTAGTTGTGAGGCAATATGGCTTAGGAAGCTACTGTCTAATTTGTTTGATCTCCAGCTGAGTGCTACTTGTATATATTGCGACAACCAGAGTTGTGTGAAGTTGTCGGAGAACCCAGTGTTCCATGACAAGTCGAAGCACATTGAGATCAAGTATCACTATATCAGGGATATGGTGCAGAGAGGAGCAGTGAAGCTCCTGTATGTTGCGACGGACGAGCAGATAACCAATGTGTTGACCAAGCCACTTGCCAGAGTGAAGTTTGAATACTTCAGAGGGAGACTTGGTGTACTTCAGATCGAGATACCTTCCAAGGGGAAGTGATGAGTCCGGAGACACAAATGCACACGAGCCATTCTCACATAGTGGTAGGTTGGTCCTCCTATGGTGTAGATGTAAGGGCTAGAGCCATTCTTACATGGTGGTAGGTTGGTCCTCCCATGGTAAGATGTAAGTGCTGGGCCATTCCGACATGGTAGTAGGTTGGTCCTCCCATGGTCGTTGATGTAAGTGCTGTGCCATTCCGACATGGTGGTAGGTTGGTCCTCCCATGGTCGTTGATGTAAGTGTTGTGAGCCTTTCACAGATGGTAGTAGGTTGGACCTCCCATGCTAGTGAGTGTAAGTGCTATGTGTGTGCATCTGGGTTGTGCTCCGTGGACGATGACGATGATCTAAAGATGATGATGTGACAATATGGTACACAGGTTTTGCAGAGGCATATGATCAGTCCTGAGATGCTCTTGCAGGTTTTGCAGAGGTAGTGTAATCAATCTTGAGAGATCTTGCAGGTTTTGCAGAGGTAGTGTAATCAGTCTTGAGGTGTACCTACTTGATGGCTTGCTCGCAGAGATGTTGATGATGTTCATCCAGCATGAAAAAGGGCTGGCTCTATAGATGATGAAGACCTGTAGGTGGCAGGCCTACATCCAGTATGAAAAAGGACTGGCTCTGTAGAACTTCCTATGACAAGCAGATTGGAGATTGATTGAGATAGCAGCAGCAGTGATGATGACGATGATTCGATGATGATGATTCGATGACAATGATCCAATGACGATGATCCAAAGAAGAAGACTTGTGCTAGCAGATCTGTGTCGAGAAATACCTTCATAGTTAAAAGGGAGTGTTGATGTATTTGTAACTTCGGAATGTATTTCATATATGTATATTGTATTCCTATAGAGATGTTATTATTCCTCTATACGGAAGTGTCATCATTTATATTGTAAGTGTCGTAACTTATACTTGATAGGTTATTAGACCACCTTGTTGGGGTCGACCCTGTATGAGTCATGTGGGTTAAAGGGTTATTAGACCACCCTATTGGGGGTTGGCCCTATCAGCATTATGTTATGTGGTTAAGTTAAAGCCGACCTAGTAAAGGTTATTAGACAAGTCAAGTCAAGTATAAATAGAGTGCGAGAGGCACTCTATTTGATCATTCACTTTCTCACTCATACTCTCATTGGAGACTGGCGCACTTATGGAGGAGGAGAAGCTGCTGCTAAGAAAAGACTATCTCTTATGCTTGGGTTGTATCATTGCTCTATCTATCTCTGAGGAAGTTGTGGGGTTTTTCACCTTTATGGTTTTCCCCAATGAAACTCTGTGTGTCTATTGTCTCTTGTTTGCTTGCATTATTATGTCCATGATTGATATGCTGTAGATATGCTGTACATGTTGTTCTCTCAGTTAAAATCCTAGATCAGATTGAAGTAATTTCTAAAAACTAACAAAACTATTTTTGTTTATAGCATAAGAATTGCATGTTTGGAAAATAGCAAAAATGAATGTTATACACGTGGTCATATCATAGCTAATGATTGCTTGTATGCTTGTAGGGAAGCCAAGAAAAGGATCAGCTATGATGTGGAGGAGGAACTCCATGTCATGAGGGGGAATTGGAAAGGGAGAATTCCTTAACTCCTCTCTTGCTATTGTATTTATATTTCATGAGTTTTATATATTGAAAATTATGGCGTAGGAATGCTGGAAATGCAAGAGAATAATGCATATGAATTAGTGGGCATGATTAAAGAGTCATTGCATAGTGCATGTGAATTGCTTATGCATGAGCATGATGTTGCATATGGGTAAAGGTAGTGAAAGTTACACATGCAATAGCCCATTAATGGTATTGCCTATGGTTGATCACCAGTAATGTTGTTGATAATGGTTTTACAAATCATACCATAGAAGCATGATTGAAAATGCAAGAGGATAGATAGATGAAGTGAATATGTACTAGCTGGAATACTAACAGACATTGCATAGTGCATGTGAAAATGTTTGTACATGTATATGATACTGCATATTGGTAAAATAGTGAGGTTTTAAATATGCAATGTGCCACTTAAGATCATTATGGTGGTTGCTAATAATTAGTTGTGTTCACATTGGTTGTAGGACCAAAGAAAACCGAAGCATGACTAAGGATGTGGATGATGTTGTTGCATATGACCAACAACCTTATGAGGAAAGGATGGTGCAACAAATCTGTGATCATGAGGTTGGAAAAAAGGACTGTGTAGCCTTGGTAAGAGGCCAATTGATCAGGTAACATCAAGCGATGTTAATGACAGCCATGCAGGTAATGGTTATTTGTGCTTAAATTGCATGAATGTTGAAAGAGGATTTGGTGAGATCCCTTCAACTATGTTTAAACTATGTTGATTTGGATTGCATGTGGTACTGAGTGCCTGAATGTGAATGTCAACCTACCGAGTATGGTGAGGTGCGGGTAAGTAAAGGCAAGGAACCTTGCACCCTATAGTTTCTTAAAAACCTCAATGCATTCATATGAAAATTACATCATGCCATTTGTGTATATTGGTTATGAGTTTAACAACCAAAGAAAGTAAAGACTTAATAGTCATGTTGTGGTAGTACATGCCATATGAGACAGCCATGGTTAGGCTATAATATGCTGGAATGCATAGTATTCATGGATTAATGCAAGGTTGTATTGAGGGGTTATGCATTAAGTGAATGCACATCAAAATATTATGTAAATATTGTGAATGTGCATGCATATGTGTAGGTGCACATGTTGAGATGCATTATGTGAATGCATGGTTGTGATATATATGTTTCAATGCAATTAGATAATCGATGAAACGGTGAACTATTGTTAATACTGAGACCATTTCATGAGCTGTTGTAAATGCAGAGAATAATTGCATGAAGAAGGTAGACATGTTGATGGGCTACCAGAGTGCTTTGTTGGAAGGACAGAGTTGCATAAAAAGAATATGGCTGTGAAGTAATGAATATTGGAGTTTTATTTAAATTGCATGGATAGTGTATCCGTGTCTTGCAATTCTATCATGATAATGACGCATATATAGAGATATATATCTCATTGCATTTCAAATATTAACAACTGAAAGTGTTTGAATTATTGAGTGTTATAATTTTGAGATCACTTCAGTGACTGTTGTAACAATGAAATGATTATATGCATAGATACTCACAACGTGTTTGGCTGATTGAAGTTCAGATTTCAGGTAGAAAAGTCTTACGTATGGCAATGAGGATAAGTCCATAGTAAAGACCGGGATCTACCATGTATAGAAGCCAAAGGTTATGAGAAGGTTCTCATGGTTGTGGAATTTAACTGATGCATGAAACAGATTTGTGAATTTCAGATTTGAAATTTTGCTAATCATTGCGAATGACTGTTTGGCTTATATAAAATTGTGTCAAGAGGACATGTTGTAGGTGGATGTTCAGGTATGGTAGCAAGGGTGAAACCATAATGGACAGAGTGATACCACTTATGAGAGCCAAACAATATGAGGATAGCCTCGATGCTAAGCAAATCAATTTATGTAGTAGATAGAAATGCAAATTCATATTGAATTTAATTATTATTGCCATTGTTTGGTTGTGGAACAATCAGATTTGAAGTTTATTATTAAATGTTGCTGACTGTTTGGCTATTTGATAAGTGTGCCAGGAAGACACATTTCAGGAAGACCATGAGTGATGGCTTGCAGAAGCCAAACTCCATGGGGAGGACACCATGCTTTGGAAATGGGTTTCAGGTGAAACACCATAATAAATTTTGATAATATCCCAAATGCACTACATGTGGGAAAACCATGTGAGTGAAATGGTGAAATTATGCCAAGAAGGCATGTGTGGGTTATGGAACGTGAAAAGATTTGGGGTCGCGAACCGAAGGACTGTTGACTCAGAGAAGGGAGCCCCCATTCTTCGCCAATGAAGAAAAGATACATCTGTTAAACGAATTAGTATTCTATAACCCTAGCTAAAGAATATGCATGTCTGGTTACTAGACTTAATATGTAGAACATGTTTTATTATTTCATTATTATTCCAGACTGCTTGAGTATGATTAGGGCCCACATGGCTCACATCCGAAAGGGAGTGCACACCTTTCTGGTGCTGGGTTATGATAGGGTTGTCGATATTGACTACACCCTAAGGAAATGGACGCATTCCTGGTGTTTCAATACTTGATAGTGAATGTTATGAATGTGGTGGCAATTTTGGGATGACAATACTGATGAGTTTGCTTATCCTTCTTGTGCCGTCAGCTTACACATATGCCTAATAAACCCAGTAGGCGTACTGGCTTGGCATGTTGTTAAATTGGATGCCTGATAAACCCAGTCGACGTACTGGCTTGGCATGTTGTTAAATTGGATGCCTAATAAACCCAGTCGGCGTATTGGCTTGGCATGTTGTTAAGTTAAATGCCTAATAAACCCAGTCGGCGTACTGGCTTGGCATGTTGTTAAATTGGATGCCTGATAAACCCAGTCGGTGTACTGGCTTGGCATTGGTTATTTGGATGTTGTGATGAAGGGTTGTTGCATGCCTGATAAACCCAGTCGGTGTATTGGCTTGGCATTGGTTATTTGGATGTTGTGGAGGTATTGGTGAAGGATGTTATTTCCTGACAAACCCAATTGAAGAACTGGCTTGGAAATGGTTGTCGAATGCTTGATAAAACCAATCATCGTACTGGCTCAGCATACTGATTTTTGGAAGTGCTTGATAAACCCAGCCGGCGTACTGGCTTAGCATACTAATTTTTGGGATGCCTGATAAACCCAGTCGGCGTACTGGCTTGGCATTGCCTATTCGGATGATGTTGTGGAGCAGCATGTGTGCTAGCCAAGTATCTACCCCATAAGTGATCCAAGACTCGTAAAGCAGAGAAGGAAACATGTGGAGTAGCGAGGAAATGCACAATACAGATAAGTATTCATTTTCATTTATTTCTTGTTTGGAATAATGAAGATTTCAGGTATAAGTCTTCTAACAGCTAAGCTGATACACTATTGTTTCTTTGTTGGAAACCTTGGTCATTGCAGGAAAGCAAGGACCCTGAAAGCGCTATAAATTCTTGGTAAAACCAGAGAGTAACTGGTCGGGGCGCTATAAAATTCTTGGTAAAACCAGAGAGTAACTAGTCGAGCGCTATAAAATTCTTGGTAAAACCAGAGAGTAACTGGTTGGGCGCTATAAAATGCTTGGTGAAACCAGAGAGTAACTGGTCGGGCGCTATAAAATTCTTGGTAAACCAGAGAGTAACTGGTCGGGCGCTATAAAATTCTTGGTAAAACCAGATAGTAACTGGTCGAGCGCTATAAAATTCTTGGTAAACCAGATAGTAACTGGTCGGGCGCTATAAAATTCTTGGTAAAACCAGATAGTAACTGGTCAGGCGCTATAAAATTCTTGGTAAACCAGAGAGTAACTGGTCGGGCACTATAAAATTCTTGGTAAATCCAAAGAGTAACTGGTTGGGCGCTACAAATTCTTGCGTGTATGTTGGCTAAACATTCCTTAAAATAATTAATAAAACCCAGTCGCCGTACTGGCCTGACATTGCATATTTGAATGGTTGTGGAGTAGCCTGCGTGTTGGCCCAACATTCATTATTGTATCCACAGGAAATCCAAGGCTTGTAAAGCAAAGAAGGAGCCTGTGGAATAAAGTGAAGACATCCAATACAGATAAGTATTTGGTTATCTTGCACCTTCTTGCTTATGAATATATATGTGTATATGATTTGGTTATGATTTCTCAAACTCTTGTTCAGAGATAAACCCTATGAAAATAAACTAAACATGTGAATTGATTCAATGTTTGAGTGTAGGTATTACTGGAAGCAAGGACTATGAAGGCATCATAAGGATGCATGTGGACATACTACCGTCCTAAAGAGAGCTCAGTATGAGCAGTAATGAAAGATGGTGCTAGTGGACATGTGCAGGTCCTAGCAGCCAAAGGTTCTGTAAGCAACAATGAGGAAGGGTTCCCTAGTTGAAAAGCAATAAACAGACCTTAGACACCAAGTGTCATAGCCAAGAAAGGGCAAGTCAAGCATTCACATTGAAGTGAAAGAGGCTAAGGAGCATAGAACCACAGTGATGGTGTGGCTCCGGATTGGAGCAAGACTAAGAGGGGGAAACTCTTACTCTTCTCTTTCCTTTTTGACTAATGCATCTTAAAAACAGAAGATTGTTGAGTGCATGCCATAGCTGAAAATAGATTGTGTTTAATTGCTTGAAATGAATTGTGAATGTTGAATTAGTTATTTCCCTGTGAAAGGATGAACATGAATGAGTCCATGTGTATGATGGGAAAACATGAAAAGTGTGGAAGTCTCATGAGTGAAGAATGGACTATCCATGTCAATTGGGAAAATAATTGACTAATTTTAATATTGTGTTATGCATGTCCTAACAGGAATTGCCATGATGAATCTCACAGGTGAGAGATTGAAAGCCATTGATTGCAATTGTTACTAGCCAAGTGTTGCTAGTGAGCAAAGTAAGAGCCAGTTGTGCACATTGATCCTGGAAGCAAACCAAAAACTATTTGTTTTGGCTAAAAATCTTCCTCAAATAGTTGCCAAGATAGCAAGAAAGATGGCATCCATGAAATTCCGGACTTGTAGATCAGCTGGAAGGTAAATAAAAGAAAGGGATCGTTGTAGAGCAATGCCCACCTGCAGAGATGGAAGATCAAAGCCAGCAGGAGCAGTTGTGGAAGCCAAAGGACTTGATTCTGAAAGCTCAAAGTAAAGAGATGAAATGCAGGACAGACCTGCCACCATTTGTGAATTTTGAAGCATGTGTAAAGTGGATATTTATTCCTAAGTATTGGAACACCGAGGACGGTGTTATTCCAAGGGGGAGGGAAATGTAATGTCCCCATTTTGACCCCATTACATTCAAATGTAAATGATGTGATATTGTTATAAAATCATGGTAAGGAGCTCAAGGCCAAGGCCCCACCATCGATTTAGTGATGCATATGGTTTACATGCTAGCCAGGCACATTGGAATTTCAAATATCATGTAAATATGCATTTTAATAAAATACTCATAACTAGCTATGCAATGCAACAAGAGATGGGGGCATGATTTTACAAGGAATTGGGAGGGAAAACATTCAAACCCTTGAGCCAATCAAGTCAAGCCAAGTTTCAATGAGAGAACCCATCAAACCCTCAACTACCCATGTTGATTTTTGTACCCAATCATTCATTTCTGCAAAGAGTTGGTTGAGGTAGTTAATGCCTTGGGGAATGGGAGGTATGGCTATCCAAATTTAGGTATGGGCAAGCCACTTTTCATGGAAAATTGTGTTTTTCTTCTTGGGCAAGAAAAGAGCCATGAATTGCTTCCCAAGACATTATCCATCAACCAGTTTCCCTCCCTCACGAGTTTGGAGCTACCTGGGCATTTTCCAGCCATGTTTTTTTGTGTTTTCCTTCATTCTCAGCTGGGAGAAAGACGTTTTTGTGTTGTATACCAGTGGGGAAGAAGGGAAATCGAATTGGGGTTCCATAGAGACCGTTTTGGATGTTAAATGCTTAGATAGTTGGGGAGAAATCGTTTTCCTCCCTGTGAATGTTTTTCCCTATCCCACAATTTGTTTTTGGCTGGAAACAATTTGGGGAAAACCCGTGGCCATCCTGTTGGTAAATCCATTGTTTTGGCTTGAGCTTGAGTGCAAGCATCCAGGGTTCAAATGTAGCCTGATAAACCCAATTGTGGACTGGCTTGGCTCAGATGAAATGATTAATTGGCTGTGTATGAGCTTGAATGTCCCCTTTTTTCTTGTAAGAATCATGCCCAGCTCGAGAGTGGCAGTTGTGTTGAGAGAATTGATGAACACAACTGGCCTATGGTTGGGTGGAACGTTGCAGCGACATAGCTAGTTGCTTGGGACAATTGCACAGTGAAGATGAGTATATTCTTATGTGTATTTAATTCTGCAATGTGTTAATTTGATGACTGTTGATATGCTTAAATGCATATGAAAGGTGTGTGTGGATGATGTTTTTTTTATTCCGCTGTGCATGTTTAATTGATTTGCATCTGCACACATTGATTTAGTTGTATGAATCTAATGAATGGGTTGAGTTTATGTCAAAGCCCCACAGATTGGTATCGTGTTCCCTTCCTTGAATTGGATAGATGGGAGGGGACGTGACACCTCCATGCGTGTGCCCCAGGCAAATTAGGATTAACTTGGCTGAGTTAATGTGGAACCGATTGGTTTGACTAATTTGGCACCGAACCAACCGATTCAAGGTCTGACTCAACCAATTCAGTACTAAACTGGTCGACCATGCCAGTTTGGAGGCCAATTCGAAACCTACAGCCAACAACTCGGCCAAACCAACCGAGTCCGAGTTGAACCGACCGAGTTTTAAAAAACTGGTTTTGATCTTGTCTGAACAAGTTTCTCCTACCCTTTTTCAATTTTCTCTATTCGCGATGGTGATTCTATTATGGTTTTTTATCCCACCTTGATTAGAATTTCACTCACCTATCTCTATTAAGATATCTCTGCTCGTGGAGATAACATTCCCAAGCCTTGCAACAATTGGTGCTTGTGATCTATGGCCTAACCCATCTTAAAGCAACTACGAGAATGGTATTTTGAAGGTTAAAAGAGCAATGAGACACTTGGCACATATTAATGGACTCGCTAATGAAGAATCAAGAGGAGTTCGAAACCTCGCTAGGTGAACAAAGGTAGAGAATGTATAAACTAGAAAATGATATGGAAATGCATTACAATGTTATACTATGTTTTGCAAGAAGTTCCCAATACATTGTGGGCCATCCAGTTGTTTCAGAGGAGGGGAACATTGTTCAGCAATTTGGAGGGGAGCTTGCGCAACAACCAGCAAAATATGAAGCCACTAGACATGAAAATGAAGCTTGCTCAATGGAGGAAGTCCACAGCAAGCACATTTTAACCCAAGGATAATAGGTCATATGCAATTTAGATGTGTCTTGTTTTCTGGTCAGTTTGTTATGAAGTATAATAGGTTTTTTTTGCTTAATATAGTCAGAAATTACAACCAAAATCATCTAAAGGTTGATAGCACTTTGTTGTCATCTAGCTATAAGATCGTCTTGGACTCTTTTGAATCATATGTATCCTATGTTGGTTGGCATGGCCATATCCTTTTTATATAATATAACAATCTAACGGTTCTTGTAAAAAAGAAAAGAAAGTGGGTTCGTGAACACTTATCACTTGTTCGAGTTCTCATTGATACAATGGACTATGATGCCAACCTCTGGATTGTAATGACATGTTCTTGGCAAACCTTACCAGTTTGAAACCTCACTAGACAAGAGCACAATATGATGGATATTACAACCCCAATAAGCTTCTCAAGGACAATAAGAAAGACCAACTCACATCGTATTCCCCTCTAAACAAGCTATTAAGCAAGTCAATCTCCACATTCAAAACTATTATTCTATTCCAATGGTGATCCCTATTGACCTACAACAATATCCTCTGAGGACTTCACACTTTGGTGCCCCTCCAAGCACCAAGCACAAAATATAGTACTCTTCTTACTTCAAGCATTGCTTCACTCATTCCAACCATAACATAGATCCATTCGCATGCCTCTCAAGATACCCATGTTCATGATTCACGTCATCCCAAGGATAGGGAAGTCTCTTCTACAAATGTGCCTCAGCAACCTATGGTCAGCTTAGTTCTTCAACGAGTAAATTTCTATTGCGAACAGTTTCATTTCAATAGATGTTCTTGCAATATCCACATGAGTGAATCCATCCAACACAACTCCTACAGACTATGATTTTGTAAGTTGGAAAACATGTCCAATCAACACAAATCGGGGACAATTTTCTTTTAGCAAGGTGGAATCAATGAGGCCTAGTTCCTAGTGGACTTGGCCCAAATATAGGTAGATAGATAATAGATAGATAGAAGCCCGAAGGGTTAGCATAATAGGTTGAACCATCTTCCCAATGCATGTTTCCAATCGAGATCCCTTAGGTCACAAGTTCAAATTTGATTGCCACCCTCCATCTAAATATTCCATGGAAGAGGGTGGGGATCCTGCAAGGTTTTCTTTAGGAAAAACAAGCAAAAATACATACATACATACATACCTACATACATATATATATATATAGATGTATAGATATAACTGGGTGTAGCTCAAGTGGCTGAGAGGAAAAGTAGTTTCCTCCCCAACCAAGGTTCAAATACCACTTTGTGACATGTTTTCTCTTCATGAGTTGATTGTTGTCGAGATGTTGACTTGGCCCTAAGCCCTACAGAATTCGGTTTAGCCTGAGTTATTGATGTTTCTCCAGGTTGCAGCATCGAGCAACGTTCTGCAGACATTCTTCCAAATTGGTCATGAGAATTGACTAATGGTTGGTAGAGGATGGCCCCATAGTAGCCTTGATTAGTCATGAGAAGTGCCTAAGAGTAAATAAGGCTCAAGATGCTTACTCTAAGAAGGAGTGCTCCGAGAAGGAGACTAGAGGTCACATTCCATACTCTGAGAAGGAGTGCTTCGAGAAGGATCTATTCTATATTAGAGTAAGTTGACTTATTTATTTGATAGGGGATTTCATCCCCTTGAGAAATATACAAAGTCTAATCTAATGTTGAATTTGACATAGGCTCTAAGAAATGTTTGGGACTTCTTAGAGTGGGGTCAAATCAACATTAGAGCTCTATGGGTGAATAGACATGCATGTGAGGAGATGAACATCAACAAGGACAACTTTTCTATGATGAAGAAATAACCAAGAAGTCAAGTCAACCATCGAAGAAGTCCCAAATAGCATTGAAGAAGAAAGATTGAAGACAAATAGCAAGTCGGCTCTGAAGATAAATAAAAGATGAAGATCAAAACTAGCAAGTGGGCCCCAACAAGAAGACAAGTCGGCCTCGCTGTGGAAAAAGCCAAGTGAACTGAAGAAAATAAATAAAGTGCTCCAGCAATTCATTTTCATACTTCTCCACTTGTGCGCACTTTTCAAGGAAGGCCTAGCAAAAAGGCAAGAAGTGAATATTCTTGGGTTCTTATTATCTTCTAGCGGTTCGCTATCTCTCCCTAGAGATTCGCTAGGGTTTCTTGTGAAAGAAGGGCACACTCTTGTGCTAGGGTTTCTCTTCATGAATGGTATTGTACTTGAATTGGATTGATTTCTTCTAAGAAAAGTTGGTTGGGTTTTCTCCCTATTGGGTTTCCCAGGGTAAAATCTTTGTGTCTCTTGTGCATGGCAATCTTTCTATGATCCTTTGTTTCTGCTACAATTTAAGTTGATATTTTCAATGTGCAATTATTCAATGAAACTGTGGATGAAATGAATGCTTGAAATCATTGTGAAATAATTGTCAATGATCTAGAAACAGTTAAAAATTCAACATGGTATCAGAGCAATTTTGAAAGACAACCATTTAGGAGTTTTTTGCCCTAAATCTGGAAACTAGGGCTTTCCGGTTTGGACACTTCCAGCCTAAGGTTGAACTCGATCCTAGTGTTCTAGAGGTCGCCTTAGGAGGGCACATCTTTCTGTGGAGCCAAATTTCAGTTTTGCCAAATTTCAATTTTTGACCTAATTTTGGTTGGGATTAGGGTTTCTGGATCAGATTTTAGATTTCTGTCAAGATGGTGACAGGTCTCAAAGTAGAAGACAGATTGGATGATGTTGAGATTGCAGATGAACTTCAGTATTCTTTTGTTTCCACTCTTAATGGCACTATTACAGATAGTAGTGATACCTGGTAAATGGACAGTGATGCTTCCAGACACATGACAATTCAAGAATAGAAGAAGGATCTTTCAAAAGTCAAATGCTTCAGTTGTCATCAATTTGGTCACTTTGCTTATCAGTGTCCTTAGAAGAAAGGAAAAGGAAGAAGAAATTTTGAAAAGGAAAATACAGGTGGAAGATCAACTCCAATTCAAGAACAAAAGAAGAAGAACCTTTCAAGGGTCAAATGCTTCAATTGCCATGCATTTGGTCACTATGCCTATAAATGTCCTCCAAAGAAAAGGAAGGGAAAGCAGCATGCATCAACAACTGATGTTGATGAGCATCCACCACAGAAGAAGACAAAACTTGATGCTAAGGAAAGAAGAAGTCTTGACAAAGAAGACAAGTTTGAAGATTGACACTTGTAGACCAACTATCACATCAAGGAACACTTCATAAAGAGGTCTTCCAAAGCTCCAGGTAGAACATAAAGGTGTTTTGCAAGGATTGTGCACTTGGCAAGAATGCTAAGGGATTTTCTCAAGCAGTGATGGTAGATCCAAGGGGATCTTAGATCTAGTGCATTTAAATCAGGTTCCAGGAATTCAGGGCTCAAACAAAGAACTTGACAAAGAAGAAGAACAAGGTTTTGAAGGAGAGTATACCTCCAAGGACTTCAACGATTTCTACAAGGAGGCAGGGATCAAGAGGGAGTCAACAACAAAGATAAGTATTTAAATTCTTTAAGTAATGAGTTTTATTTATTGATATTTTGTTGATGAATAACATAACCTTTAAATTGGTACTGGTTAACTCTTGTGAACAATTCTGTCAGGCATTGCAAAACAAGTCCATTAACGAAAGCTATGAAGACGATGATCCATAATCAGGATCTACCCATGTTCTTATGGGCAGAGACATCCAGTACCACAATTTATGCTTAGAACAGGAGTCCTCACCGGATATTGGGGATAAGACTCCCGAGGAAGCATTCATAGAAGTGAGTCATATCTTCTGTAAGTTAGAGTGAGTCATTTCTCTTGAGTAGTCAAGAGTGAGTCATATCTCTTGTAAGTGACAGAAGTGAGTCATATCTTATCTAAGTCAAGAGTGAGTCATATCTCTTGAATGGACAAGAGTGAGTTATATCCCTTGTGGAGCCTGATATCCAATGAGTCATATCCAGAGGCCAGAATGGCTTCATATTACTTTGCAGGAGGCAGAATGTTGAAAAAGTATCTCGGGATGTCCTTTGTACCATGATGTCTAAGTATAAAGGAAATTAATAAATGTCTTCAATGTAATTAATGAGAAAAGTACTTTATAATTATAAAGTGAGTCTATATTATAAAGTTGTTCATTTATTGTAATTAATCACTTATAAAAAGCATTTAATGTGATATTAAATGAGAGACCTAGGATGATGAGCTCTAATCTCATCCATTGATCTTAAGTGGTTAATGGGTAGTTAGGGTTTAGTCATTATGATAAAAGATAATAAATGCATTAATTCATTGAAGAGAGATGTTATCACACTGCTTGTAGTTTCCCTAAATGATAGATCCTATACAGGATGGTAGAGGGGATAAGCAACCAAAGAGGTGAACCACGAGAGCCTTGATTCCCAAAAGGATTGGTTGTCACACCAATCGAGGCACCCTTCACTTTATACTATAAAAGACACAGATAGTAAAGGGGGAGACCTTGACCTACTCCCGACAGGAGAGATCTAACCAGATCACCAAATCAAGCTATGTCAATAGGGTACGTATGGCGCTACAGAGAGAGTATGTGGTCCAGCCACTTGTTTTTACCATTTTGACATATTCCCAGACAGTTTGGTGCAGTCAGTTTTGGCCCCGAGCGACTAGGCAGTGAGTTACAGGCATTACTGTCTTCTACAGGTGATTTACAAAGGCATAAAAAATGGTAAAATGGCTACAAAGGAATTCGATTTGGGCTACTGAGGCAAGGAAATAGCATTAGGTTGGTTGATATGATGTGTGTGATGTCTCCCACACCTTCCAGAGCAGTTGCAACATTCAGTGGGGCCCACACTCACTCTCTGGGCTTATTTTCATAATTTTATTGTGTCTCTGAGGGGCCACGATTTGGTATTGTGGTCACATTATTGTACTTTGATGATATATTTTATGTTATTGTGCCATGGGGACACACTAGGTGGGATTACATCACCCCCTAGACCCACCATAGGCTTGATGTTATGTTTCCTAGTCACTTTATGTGGGACGTCCCCCCTAGGGCGATTTGTCTATGACGCCCTCTTATGTTTTTGAGTTGATCCTTGTACTTTATGATTGAGCTCATCTCAACCGTTGATTGTCACTTATGTATCTTTTAATCTTAGCCACTCATTAAAAAGGTGGTTAGGGTTTTGGTCTCTCCCATTCCTATTTAAAGGAGAGACCCTCTCATTGTAAAGGGACCTTTGGCTCTTGGAATTTGATAATAGAAGAGATTTTTGCAGAGATTCTTGGATCTTATTTGATGTGATGCTCTTAGATGTTGATTGTAAAGTCTATTGTCACCTAGCATTTGAGGTTTTGTGGTGAATCCAAAATATTTGTGGAAACAGGCGACTTCACTTGGGCGTTTTTGCAGGGGGCTCCTCAACTCGTCTCACTTGGATTTGCTTATATCAAGGGGTTTTCAATAGTTTCATTGTGATCTTTGATTTCATCTTGATATGTCTCTTGTTGCTATAGTCATTTTCTCTTGATGCTACAGATCTAACTTAGGTAGTTTGTTGTGCAGGAGAGGAAGGCGCATTGGCTTCTTGGGGAAAACGATTTCTCTTGGACACTCACTCAAATCACTTCAAATTGATCGAGAAGGCATAGATCATCATCATCAAGGCATCCGCAAGATTATCCGGGTAAGATCTACTCTTATTTCATTTATTTTGGGTTCCAATCCACTAGCCATTCTCATTTGCTGTTAAAACCAAGGCTGTTGGGAGCGCGGAGCGGGAGCGGGAAGCGGGAGTGAAAAACGAAATTTTCAAAAGCTTCCATTTCGGGAGCATTTTTTATATAATATATATTTGAATATATTTGATGCATATTTATTAAAAAAAACATGTATTATGCCAAATTAGCTATAGAAAACTTGAAAACATAGATATTCATATAACCATTTAGTACACATTGATATAACATCAATCATCTAGGAGCTATAACTTATAACATTGTCATTAAATGATCAAATCATCAATCATCAACAACATCAACCTTCAAATTTCAACATATAATATTTGCCATCAAACTAGGCCATAATGCTTACAAAATAGGCCAAAATAAACATGAAAATGAAATACAAAGTACTATGAATCTATGATATTATCTACTAAGCTTTCTGCTTGCCACGAGAAACTTCCAATTTCTTTTCTCGTGGTCTAGGTGGAATAGGAGCTGCTGGAAGTGATTGTGGAACATGAGAAGAAGATGAATGACCCCCATGGATTGTTGGACATTATGAAGCTAAAGGCAAAACTCCTGCATCTGGAAAGTTGTTGTTGCTTGGGGGTGGCATCTCTGTACGGGTATCTGTAGTATGAATTGGATCATCATGATCACCCAATAGTTCATCCTCCAAGCGCTCTAATGCTATGGCTCCATTCTCCATATTAGCCTCCTCTGGATTGTTGTCCCAAGTCAAAAATGTTCTATCATTCTTAGCTGCCTCACAATAATGGGACAACAACCTCAAGTTGCAGTGCACATAAACCAAGATTTCTACGCATTCTACATTCAGACAGTTTCTCTTTACACTGTGGATGAAGTTGTAGGTGCTCCAACACCTCTCTGCAGGAGAGATATTAACAACCTATGAAAGCACCCTCATCGCCAATTTATGCAAATATGAGGCTCCAGAGCCATACATGTTCCACCAACGGATAGGATCCAATCTATCTCGATCTTTGGTTGTATGCAGGGTACCAAAGACTCCATGCTCACTAATGTATTCGCTCAATTCATTCCGTACTTGAGCACACTCATCCTCATCAAGGACCAACTTGTCTAATGCAAGCATATACCCATTTTGCACCTCTGGATCTATGTGGGGTTTTTTCCTAACTCCACCCCCCGGTGCAAGTTGGGCCAACCAAATTGGAGAATAGTATTTTGGGGTAAGGACATATGCAAGGGCATAGAGTGGAACATTTAGATTATCCCACCTTTTGACCACATGTTTATGAATATGGTCATACAAGATTGCATCTCTTTGCTCAACAATGTCTTTGATTTGACCAAGCATGCTATCCATCAGCTCATATACCTCCTCAATCATCAGCTGATCTATATCTACAAAACGAATCATGTTATAAACTGGCTTGGTGAACTGCAGGACATACCTAACCTGTGACCATCAAGAACGGTGTCCTCCACCTCCTGAAAGTCATGTCTATCAGCGATGCTTGCAGGTCTGTCTTTTAATTCTTGCCATGGATCACTTGAGACCATACTAGCCAATACCTCTCTTACCTTCAAAAGCCTCCTGAAGGTGAGGTAGTAGCTAGCAAATCTAGTCTTTGCCATCTTCAATAGCTCCAACATAGAGTGATTGCGAAAAATGTGGTGGGCCATGCTATGATTGGTAATAAATTTGATCATTTTCTTACCTCTCTTATACAAGGCACCAATCCATCGAAAATTAGGGTCCTTCATCTTAACAATATCATGCATCAAAAGGTTCAATGTGTGAACCAAACACCCTGACCAAAATATGTTGGGATACTTATCCTCAATGATTGCTCCTGTTGCCTTACAATTAGTAGCATTATCAATGATGGCTTGAATGGCATTGTATGGCCCAATCTCCTGAATGGTTTTAAGTAAAGGTTGTGCAATATTAATACCGGTCTTGTAGCAATCTGAGTAGTCATGGGCTGAAAGGAAGATCATACCGCTAGAAGAAACACCAAGAATATTTATCAATGGCTTGCCTTTAACATTTGTCCACCCATCAAATACAATGGATACCCCATAGTTGGACCAATCATTTGTAAACTTTCCAAGAGCACCATTGATTTTGGCTCTTTCCCTGTCAAGTCCCACGGTTCTAGCTTTGTCATACCCAGGGCTTTTGTATCCTTTAGGGGCACCATTGATGGCTTGTACCATTTCATGCCAATAGGGTGAGCGAAGAACATTGAAGGGCACGCCACATGCATAGAGAAACCTATAAACTTTTGAATCCACATCATCTCTACAACCTTGGTCAAGGAAATCCGACAATGTTCTTCGCATAGGCGAGATTCCACTACCATGGGGAGATGAGGGTCCCAATCGAGCCGATGATGATCCAGTTCCACTACCAAACATCTCTGTGACGATTCAAATTCAACCCTTGATCTCTTGGAAGTGTTTTGAGGGGCCTCTTCTTCCATCTTGTATCTGTTTCTCTCTTTAGCTCGCACTTTGTCACAGGTTTTGACTCCAGTTGCCTTACCTTGATCGCATGGCATAACCCCACACAAATGCTTTCTCACTCGGGTATATGAACCTGTGTAATTTTTATTACAATGGGGGCATATAAACTTTATGGTTCCACCCCCTCTCCCTGCCCCAAGCCTTGTCACATACTTCCACAAAGGTGTTGTGTCTTTTTGTTTTTGCCCCTGATCACTCTCATTCTCATCATCATCACCCTCTTCCCCTTCCTCCTCTTCTCCATGGTATGTGTCACTCTCTACCTCTTCCCCCTCATCACTACCACCACCATATTTGCTTCCCAATACCATCATAATGAGAAGAAGTGGAACCAAAAGCCAAAACCACATACCCATCATGTTTCTCGATTCAAGATGAGAGTCACTTGTTGCCTGCAATAGAATGATGGAGAAGAAGAAATTGGAAAGAGTAGGAGAAGAGAACATTGCAAGGTTTAAATTTTTTAACATAGTGAAATATTTTTTCAAAAACAAACAAAGATTGGGTTTTTAGAGCCTACCTCTTTAGCTCTTCAATGGTGGTTGAATGTCTATATGGAAGCCTTCAATCTCCCCTCCAAGCTCTCACAAATAGAAGCCTTCAATCTCCCCTTCAATATCCCCTCCAAGTTCCCACAAATTTGCTCTCAAACAACTAGCAAACCCACTCAAAGCCCTAGCAAGAGAAGTGAAACCAATGAAATGAGGAATAGAATGAGTCCAAATGGAGTCCAATAAACTTTATTTGCCTAGATTAACCCTAGCCAATCCCTAAAAAAAATAAAATGAGAAAAATCGGACTCAAGCCCGCGGAATCGCTCAGGAAGCGTTTTCAAGAGCGATTTTTTTTGCCCGGGATCACTCAGGAATCGATGAGGAATCGATCTGGAAGCGTTGATTTCGGATCAATTCCGGATCGATTCTAGAAGTTCCAGGGATCATTTTTTTCTCAAAGGAATCACGAATTGCGAAATCGATCCCAGGAGGAATCGATGAGGAATCGCAATTCCAAGATCAATTCCTCCGAGATCGCGAATTGGGAGCGAAGAGGAGGGGGCTAGAGCGATTCCCCGCAGCTTAGGTTAAAACCCTCACTTAAAATAATCGAAAAATTCTCTGGCTCAAACGACTTGGTTTACTGGCAAACCATTTCTGGGTATTTTACCTTTGGCATAACCCTAAGTGGATTCTCCAAGGCGTCATCATTGGAGGACTCCCTGTGGCCCAAATCCCAAGGCACTAATCTCTCTACCCTTGCGCATACCCTTCTTTGACTGGTTTTCCTGTCGTTTGATCCTTGTTTGTGAGCTTGCATACCTTAACACTGTCAAATCTTTCACCCAAGCTGTGCTATAAAGCCATAACCTTCAAATCTACTCTTTAGGACACTTTACCCGTTTTAAGGGTCACGTTTCCCAAGGCAGTTGATTTTGATCATTTGTACTAGCACTTGAATCCTGGAATCATTTCTAATCATTGAGTCACTGTGCCTGAACACTATCCTATCTTTCTTAAGCCTCCACAATGACCCTATTTCCTTAAATCTAGGGTTCTTTACCTATCACCATACATACCCTATTGACATAGCTTGATCTGGTGATCTAGTTAGATCTCTCCTGTCGGGAGTAGATCAGGGTATCCCCCTTTACTATCTGTGGCTTTGATAGTATAAAGTGAAGGGTGCCTCGATTGGCGTGACAACCAATCCTTTTGGGAATCAAGGCTCTCGTGGTTCATCACTTTGGTTGCCTATTCCCTCGACCATTCTGTATAGGATCTATCATTTGGGGCAGCCACAAGCAGTGTGATAACAAGAGGCATCATTATTGAGTGTGAAACTCACGTGAGAGAGAGAGAATCCATACAAGTGGGGGAAGTGATTTCTGTACAGCAAAGAGAAAGAACTTCATTCAGCAGTAAATCCAATTCATACAGCTTGCACATAACCCGAGGAAGTCCATACAGTAGCCAGATTGGGCCGTACAGGTGCTGAGTATTGGCACAAAACCTGAGGCAGAGTGTTGGGCACATTTTTCAAGGTCTATAGAGTGCTAAGCACAATTTTCGAGAAGAATACCTGCACAGTAGTTTGTATAGGAGGTTGTACCAATTATTTATTGTTGTCTGCACATTTTTCAAGACGAAAAACAGTGAGTTATTATAGTTTGAGTCTATTGTTAATTATCTTGTACTGTGCAAAGTGGAATTTATGAGTTTATGAATTTCCAGGCAAATAAGAAAGAAAATTCTCTCACAGGTTTTCCCCTTCAAGGTTTTTCCTGGGTCTTTTAACCAAAATCTGCAGTGTTTATTGTGTGATTACTTATTGGTTGTGTTTATTATTCTACTGCAAAAGGTTCTTGACATGTGTATTACAACCTTGAAGTTTGTGCACAATAATTGCATTTAATAAGACTAAAATCAATGATTCATGTCAAGTGTTTGACAAAAGTGGTAAATAAGATATTTATTATTATTGGCTTAAAATTTACACGAAAGAGGCATGCAACTCCTAGTGGTACTTTCAGGGAGAACAAAAGACCTCAGAGGTTCTCGATCTATATGGCATTGATGAGTCACATCAATGATTCCGAGCCTTCCAGTTATGAGGAGGTAGCAGGCCAGTAGATTTGGAAGGATGCCATGATGAAGGAATACCAGTCCATCATGAAGAATGATGTGCGAGAGATAGTGTCGAGACCTGAAGGGTAGTCAGTGGTAACTTCCAAGTGGATCTATAAGATCAAGCATGCAGTTCAGATTAGCATCTATAGGCTATGGAATTAGCCAATATGTAGGCTCAGAGAGAGTCATGGATGGTTGCTTCAGTATAGGATACTCAGAGGGAGCAGAATGTCCAGATGCATAGGGTGCAGGATACTCAAGTGCAGATGGAGCAGGGTGCTCCAGCACAGAGGGAGTAGTTGCAGCACAGACTGTTGATGATGGAGGAGGTGCCCCAGTTAGAAGTACCTCCCTCACCAAAAAGAAGTTGACGTCTGAGTTTGAGATGAAGAATCTTGGCCAGATACATTATTTCTTGGAATTGGAGGTATGGCAGAGACCAAGAGAGATCTTCCTCAGTCAAGGGAAGTACACAGTTGAGATCTTGAGAGATTCAAGATGATGGACTGCAAATCCATAGCTACACCTATGATGACAAATCTAAAGAAGCTGAGTGATTCCGCTTTATATTCAGATTTGATGGATCCCGCTATATGCAGGAAGACAAATCTGAAGAAGTTGAGTGATTCCGCTTCAGATTCAGATTTGGTGGATCCCACTTTGTACAGACAGTTGATTGGGTCCTTCATGTACCTGGCCAAATATTTGCATTGCAGTGAACACCCTGAGCCAGTTTATGGTTGAGTTGAGGCATGTAAATTGGGTTGCAGCAAAGCATGTGCTGAGCTACCTGCGTGGTACAGTTGGATATGGTTTGAGATATGTCTCAGGTGGTGAAGTGAAGTTGCGGGATTATGCATATTCTGACTAGGAGGAGAGTGCAATGGAAAGAAAGAGCACCTCAGAGTGTTGCTTCAGCTTGGGATCATCCATGGTATCTTGGTTTAGCAGGAAGCAAACCTCTGTTGCACTCAACAGAGCAGAAGTAGAGTATTATGCAGCCAGTGTCATAAGTCGTGAAGCAATGTGGCTTCGGAAGCTTCTTACAGGATTATTTGATCAGGGGCTAGAGATGACCTTAATACATTGTGATAATCAAAGTTGTGTTAAGCTTTCAAAAAATCCAATATTTCAAACAGGTCGAAGCACATTGAGATCAAATATCACTTCATCCGAGACATGGTGCAGAAAGGAGCAGTGAAGCTCCAGTACATATCCACAGATGAGCAGATAATTGACATTCTCACCAAGCCTCTGTCCAAGATAAAGTTTGTATACTTTAGGGACAAGCTTGGCATGATGGAGGATGTCTCCCTCAATGAGAGGGAGTGTTGATGGATGAGCAACATTGGGAAGACATCCATGTGAAGTGAATGGCCCAGATATTGTGATGGTCCTACAGACAAGCGGCAGACATTCACGTGAAGTGAATGGCCCAAACACCATGAAGGTTCTACAGGCAAGCACCATACATTCACGAGAAGTGAATGGCCCAAACATTGTGAAGGTTCTATGGATAAGAAACATACATTCATGAGAAGTGAATGGCCTAGACACCGTGAAGGTTCTAAAGACGAGCAACATACATTCACGAGAAGTGAATGGCCCTAGCACAGTCTTTATACAGATAGTCATATGACTTGGCTAGGATTGGAAAACTCAGGATGCAGAATGTCTCCCACGGACATTCTCACCAAGACAAGTCGGCCCCACTATGGAAAAAGTCAAGTGACCTGAAGAATATAAATAAAGTGCTCCAGCAATTCATTTTCACACTGTCACAACACCTCTTCTCTTCTCCACTTGTGCGCATTTTTCAAGGAGGGCCTAGCAAAAAGGCAAGAAGCAAATATTCTTGGGTTCTTATTATCTTCTAGTGGTTCACTATCTCTCCCTAGAGATTCGCTACGGTTTCTTGTGAAAGAAGGGCACACTCTTGTGCTAGGATTTCTCTTCATGAATGGTATTGTACTTAAATTGGATTGATTCCTTCTAAGAAAAGTTGGTTGGGTTTTCTCCCTATTGGGTTTCCCAGGTTAAAATCTTTGTGTCTCTTGTGCATGGCAATCTTTCTATGATCCTTTGTTTCTGCTGCAATTTAAGTTGATATTTTCAGTGTGCAATTATTCAATGAAACTGTGGATGAAATGAATGCTTGAAATCATTGTGAAATAATTGTCAATGATCTGGAAATAGTTAAAAATTCAACATGAATACCATCCTCAAAATGAAGGGAAGTGCTGGATGGGTTTCCTCGGGAAATGCATTACACAAACCCAAAATATATTATATAGATAGCTAAATTAGATCGATCGATTAACAGATAGATCGATAGATAGATAGATGCCTGGAAAAAATATATAGATATGAGAATGAAGGTTTCCACAATTAGCCATAATAGTGTGTAAACTTATGGATTTGAACTATGTATGAGTTTAAGAAACGTTCCGACGTTTCAAGTGGACACTCCACCCATCATCAAGGGAACCATGAAAAGCATTATATATATATATATATATTCATGAAGATGAACTCGAGTGAGGCTCGCAACGTTGATATAGAATTATCAAATGCAACTATTTCCAAAACACCATTACCAAATAATTCTTACTCAAGAATTCAGAAATTCACCAACCTCATTGTAAATATTTCATAGCAAATTTGATCAAAGATGATCACCTAACTTTTAATTTTATATTTATAATCCTATGAGACTTGGTCAAAGATAATCACTCTCAACTAATCCATTGAGTTGTAGTTTAGTTGATGGGATGACGTACCGCCATGCAAACAACCCAGGTTCAAACCTCAACAGGCATAAAGCCCATGTGTGTGAGGGAAGGTGTTTGACCTCCCAAAGTTGGTTTCCTTCGGTCGACAAAGGTGCTTAACACGTGTTTGACAAGCCAAATAGGTTTAAGTGGATGTTAATAGGATATTTTATCCTTTTAATACTATATAGAGTGTATAGGTGTGTACAATTCGACAATCTCCTCTTATGCTTGCATACTTGCTCTAGGGTTTTCCTTTCTCATATGTGAATATATTGCATTGTTGTTCAATGTGCTCATATCATAGTGAAACATAGAAACAAACTAAGCACACAGTAGTTTTCAGAAACTAAGAAACTCCATGTCAATTATGATGTTTAATATCATTTTCTTTGAAAGCATAACTGCTATTCATAATCATATATGTTTAAACACGGAAAATATCATGACAAACTATCTGAATCTTTTTAACTTTTAAGATTTTAATGGTTTATCTGCTTATCAAACTCAGATCTCTAGAACACATAAAATTCAATTCCAACTATGAACAATAAAAAGAGAGATGTTGAACAAACGTTATCATTCGGTTCCTTCATTGGTCATATCAGAAGCCTTTATTGGCATAGTAATTGGTGTATTTTCCAAATTCAATGAATCAAAACCAGTAGGAGGGTCTAAATACATGGTCATCTATCCTTGAAAGCATTAAAAAGTTGTCTATCTAAATCTTGACCAAGATGTGTTCGATGGTAAAGGGTGTTGTCAACTTTAATTTCCTTGGAGTTGAAAGTATCCATTCACCAAAGGTAATGATCAAGTGCCTCTTAAGAAAAGAGAATAAAGTACTACATGAATTAATCTTAGTTACAACTTATGTGGTTGCATTGATCACATCTTACCTCTTTACAGTGAGTTGACACTTGTATGGAAAAAGCGTGCATTCTTTTCCGGACATGCAAACTAATGAACTTTTACCATTTACTCTTCCCTCTTTCAAGTATCTTTGTTGGATCCTTTTGATGCAAGCTGATTTGGAGAGTGCACCATGCAACAGGACCTCTATGAGAAAAAACATAAGTGAATAGACTATGATGATTAAAGATTCATAAGCCATTGGTGCAGAACTCTCAAGCCATGGTGAAAACATCAGTGCCCAACAAGCATAGAATTACATTTGTAACCTGTGCTTAGCCAACTCAAAATCCAAATTAAACTCATTATGCATGGCATTATAGCAAGCATCATTGTTTGGATTATGCAATGTGTGTCTCAACTCTTATATTTTTTGAAATGGATCACATAGGCCTGTCAATTCATTTATAATGTGCTCTACATGGGCTGTGACACACAAAGACTATTACCAACTCAACAGAGTTTCAAATCCTGCGGAATACACCAAGTGCAGAAAACAGAGCAATGCTTTGATGTTACACCATTGAGAATTTGTTAATTATCCAATCATACCTTTTACTCTCAGGTGTGCCTTCAAGCTGCTACCACCTGAGAAGAATCCCAATCACTTGATTTTCTGCAGAATTCTAAGGGTTTGCCTCAATAGGCACTCATCTATAAATCTTATAGTGTTCTAATTTCTTGTATAATGCATACAACTTAACAAAATTTATTTGCATATAATATGCCATTATGGGAATAAAACCTGAATTGCATTGATGTAAGTGTAACCTATTGTTCACCTATCCATCAAAGTGTACCCATCGATAGAAATGTGCCCACATGCAGAGGATTAGCCCATGGTCACTTGGTAAAGGCATTGATTTTCCCAAATAAGGGTGCTAATGGGTGCAGATTCAAATATTTCACCCGTATGTTAAAGAGTGCATTGTATCACGTTAATGAAGAGTGGAGTTCATAGCTCCAGACAGATCAATCAAAAGCATACTTACAGATCGATCAAAAGAATACTGGTCAAACAGGGAAAAGGAAGTGTACCCTAGTGCTAAAAGCAAATATATTTATGTTTCTATTTCCTATATCCAATGCTACATAGAAAATTACAGTCTCTGTTTCTATTTACTATATCCAATGCTACATAGAAAATTACAGTCTTGCATCTTCATGCATGCACGCAATAAAACCCCTACATGGTAACATTACTTTTCTCTAACAAACTAGAGATGAGATAAAAAATAACATACTGTGTAGAGCTGTCAAAGCCAAGAAACAGTGCGTCCTCTGGAAGACAACATCGCCGATCGGCAGCGGCCATGACTTTGGGATTTTTGCCCAGTTGTGCCCTCAAAATGCAAACCGATACAGTGCCCAAATTCTGCCTTGATGTATTTGTGTAGCCCTTCAACAGTGACAATCTCTTACATCCCTTGACAGAGATTACCGCTTGCGTATATATAGAATTAAAATTAGAAATTCGGTTCGGCTCGCTTCTGGATGGAAGCCAATTAGATTGCGCTAGCATCGAGGAGATTTACCCAAATGGATTGCTTTCAGTTCTTTTATAAAAATTCATGGGGCAATGCATGCATCCGCCCTCCACGTAACTGGGTTACTTCGGGATTTAGGAATGGTGATTATATACATATTGGAATCTTGGGTATCTCAATAAATTGGAGATTTCATTTCATATTCAATACAGTGTGTGTATAGTTTTCACACAATAGCTAGAATTTGCGAGCCGTATCCTATTCAATCCAGTATACAATTTTCACATAAAAGCAATTTTTAGAATTTGCCAGCCATAAAATTTCCTTTGAAAATACAAATTAGATTCTCTTTTAATTGAAGTAATATTGCATTAAAAAGCTGTTAATTTTGGGCAGCACGTGGTAACCGGTTGAAACCATTTCTTATAAATTACCAAAAAAAATTGTGTGGCTTATTGATCCTGAAAATACTTAATTATATTTTAATTAAGGCTTTTTAAATTAAAAAAGTTTTGTTATCAAGGAGAATCTACATTCGCCATTATATATTCAGTCAAAGTTTTGAATCCAAAACAGAATTTGTCACGATAATAAGTCAATTAATACTAATAATACAGAATATGATCACTATTTTATGGATAGATTAAGTGATCTTTATTACCATTTTGTTTATATTAATCATTATCTTAATTTCAATTATTTAAACTAGTAAGTATCAATTTATCAATTTTTATTTTAATTGAATTTTTAATTTAACTTATTAAACCTAATACTAATAATAAAGATTTATAGGATATAATTTATTTTATCAAGATATTAAGGGTTATATCATAAGATTCCCCAAATGTGGGTGAGGATCGAATGAGAGGTGAGGTGGCGAACAGGACACACGGTGCACTTGAGCCACCATGTGCAAGGAGCATGTATTAATGTTTGCAGGTGGCAAGGTTGGCGGACGTGGGCGGGGCTTGTGTGCGAGGCAGAGGCAGAATTTAATGGAGAATAAGACGGGAAGTACGATTAACAGATGGGAGCTAACAAGGTGCAAAACAGATCGCTTGATGGAAGCCAATGTGGGTGTCAAATAAGCCATTATGAGAGTTGTTGTTCGGGGATTTCTCATATCAACAGGCCCCCTCGGCATGGTTTTTAACTGACGTGAAGCGTCGAGGGTGGTCACTGTGACGAGGGGCGAAGCTATCTAGTATAACGCCTCAAGGTAGTGGATTGTGCTATGTGTGCTTGAGAATGGAACCATGGACCAAGTCAGGGCATCGGGGGGCTTGGATGCGCAAGGAAGAAGAAGGGCCAACCATGAGCAAATGAGGGTTGCCCAAGCTGCATGGAGGTATAGAGCGTTCATCCCTCCTTCTATCCAGTCATATTTGGAGATGCTTGAGCAGGGCGTCTGGACCGAGGTGCTGGAAAATTCGTCGTCGGTGGAGTCAACTACAATCGAGCAGTGGATTCAAGACCTTGTTTCATTGCGGGCTTGACAGGGGTTGTACAAGAAGATGGTGACGCTATATTGGGTGATTAAGGGGCTCTTAGGCAGCGTGTTGCTTGAGAGGGAGGAGAAGCAGCGTGTCGACGAGATTCTAGTGGCATTTTGGAAATAATTCCACCAAGACACCAGGCTTCTGCATATGAAGATTGATGTTGTCGGAAAGAGTTTGGAATTCCTTTTCTCCCACAGATGGGGGTGTATGCTCTTGGGAATGCTGATGTTCAGATTGGTTTCCGCGACATAGCTGAGGACAATGGCCAAGCAGGGGCGGCCCAACCCTCTGCTAATGCCCAAGGGCCTTAGTTAATTAGCGTTGGTTCTTTACTTAACTGCTTTAGTTTTGTCTTTGCTCTTTGTTCAGTGGTTAGTCAATGCAGTATGGTTTGTTTTTGGGCCGGTAGTCAACCTCATGTGGCTTTAACCAGTTTAATGGGTTACTGTCTGTTGGTAATAGTCCAGAATGTAAGCCCTGTTTTCTCCTTCAGGGGAGTGGCATAGGGGTCAATTTTGTTGAATCTCAAACTGGTTTTAAGATGGATTAGACAGTCCTGAATAAATTCAGGCTAGTGGTTGTTGTAATTTTGTACAAAATGTTAATATAATATGGTTGACTTATTTACAAAAAAAGAGAGTTATATCATAAGATTTAAATAATAGTTTAAATGAAAAAAACAAAGATAAGAGAATTCTACAACTTAGTGACCAAAAAGCACGAAAAATATTAGAGGCAAAATTTAGTCCATGGGCTATTTTTCGACTTTTGCCGTAAAAAAGATTCATCAATTTGCCTTTTTTTCAAACATGATTGGTTAAATTCCATGGGATAATTTTATTTTACTCTAAAAAATTGCCAAAATAGCCAAACATTTTATGGTTGCACATTTAAGAATTAGTAAGATTGGCCAAGATTTTTACACTTTGAAAAAATTATGAATCATTACCAAAAAGAATAACTAAATCTATTAATTAATTAATTAATATATCATTTTTTTAGTTAAAAAAGAATTTATATATCTATTAATTAATTAATTAATATATTATCTTTTTAGTTGTGAAGAGAATTTATATAATGAATAAGGAATAATTCAATCATCATTTTATGAATAATTAACTTTTATCATTTTATAGTTATTAGAAGAAGATATATATTTACAAGCAATTAATAGATATTAAACCATATTGAATTATAATATACATTGCAGTGAGATAGGTATAACAATTATGGAGAGAGTGAATGGATTAGGTTTACCACAGCACGGTATCTTATGTTAAGATTTTTTTCTCTTTTACGGCTTCTATGTACCATGGGCAAAGAGGTGGATCTAGTTGATTGTGGCAAGGAGGATTATTGTCCTAATTTTATCTTTAGGTCCCACAAGGATTTACTTGGAAATTCAGGAAAGCTCCAAATATTTTCAATGAAGTATTGAAGGTAGATGAGTTGGGAGAAGCTCAACCGTCATATGGCAATAATGGAGTTATGGGTATCGTGAGGTAGTGTATGCACAGGACCAACCATGACTATCGTTTGTTAGTTGAACATTGCCACATGAAGTCTATCGTCCTCTCTCTTCCACATGGAAATGATGAGTTTCGAGTAGGCTCAATTATATTGAATTTCGGATTAGAGCCTAGGATCCCTTAATAGGAATTTATCTTTGACGATTTCCTATATGTTTTGGGAGTCTATACAGAGGGGCCATTTGCTATGGTGCAATCAATTGTTATCTTGTGGAGGTAGACTTGTCTTGGTCGGTTGGTTCTAATACCGATTACAATAGGTTTGTAAATTGATTCATATAGTTAAAACACAATTAGACATAAACCAATGGCACATGACACATCAACATGTAACACACAAATTACCTTGGAAACCCCTCTCTTGGGGGAAAACCAATAAACCAATGAGCTTACCACTCATCTATTAATCAAATACTCATAATAGGTATTTACAACTATGACTTGCTAGACCATAAATCACACTTCATTACATGATCATCATACTTGCTACACACTTCATTATATAGCCATTACATCTTATTTATAGATGCAATACAACCAACTGCTCATTAATGACAATCCATAACTTCCTAACCAGTTTCAGTTATTTTGTTACAGTCAACTTGACTAGGTCAACTTTGGTCAGTTTCTCATTGAGCTTTGGTCATTCCATCGACTTCCTGTCAAACAATCGTTTACTTTTGACCAAACAACTATTCCAGTCGGTTAGCCAACTAGACTTCCATCGTCTGTCGATTCTAACTCCAATCGACTATCAACTTTTCTGGTCGATTTGCATGCTAAGAATATAACATTCCTAGATTGTCAAGGTTGTTCTAGAGAGTATACATGTTTACTTGTTAACTTTGCAAAGATACCTAAAGGCATCCTTAGTAAAATTAGGAAGAAGTCTTTTGGATTTTTATGGATAGGGAAGAGAGCAAAAGAAGGCATCCCACTAGTAAAATGCAATAGAGTGGCTCTGCTAAAATATTTGAGGGGATGGAGTTTGAAAAATATCAATGCATTTATCTCATCTTTTGTAGAAAAAATCATTTGGATGTCGATTTACAATGATGGGCTATAGGGAAGAGTTGTGAAAGAAAAATATCTCATAGGGAAAACTATGACGAAGTGGTTTAATAGACTGTAGAATAAATTCACACCAAGGGATCCCATGGTTTGGAAAGCTTTGGTGAAAGCTTTTCCCTTGGTTAGCAACTGGGTGGCATGGCAAGTAGGAAATGGTAGCAAGGTGATAATTAGAGAGAATTTGTGGATTGGGGTAAAGGGTGTATTGTCCCCATCTAGCATTTCAGCCATCATGATGGGTAGCTATGAATACCAAGTTTAAAATTGAATCCCACATAGAGCATTATTCAAATTTAGAATTGATTGAGTGTTAAGCAACCAATTCCCTAAAAGAGCATGAAAAGGGAATAAATAGACCGGAAAGAATAATCCATGCCTTAATAATGAATAAAAGAGATGAATAGCAAGCCTCTTCGAGGGGGAAACCTCCTTATACAATGTACTAAGTACACAAGGCAAGACAAGTTGAGATGATTCAAATCAAAAGGTCTCCTTCCTATATATAGGAGACAAAGAGGTACAATTACAACTAATGGACCCAAGCCGACATAACTAATATAATAATACTAATGACAATTACCACTAATAGACTCGAGCCAACATCAATAATATGTAATGAGCCACAATATAGTGGGTAATGTGCCAACATTTAGGGTGTAGCACGCCCCCCCCCCCTTCAGACAAGTGTTGTTATCAGCGCTTGATTAGTTTTGGATGCTTCTGTGTGAAGGACTCATCTTCCCATGTCGAATCTTAAACTAGTAAGTTCTTCCACTTGATGAGGTACTCAGTAATAGCCTGATTGCGTAGTTGTTTGGTCCTTGTTTCTGTGATTTGTTCAAGTTCCAATATGACTTTTCCGTCTTCATCCAGTTCTAGCAAGATAGTTTGAATTGGGACCTTGTCTCCTATTACCTTCTTTAAGCAAGAAACATGGAAAATTGGGTGTACCCTTGAAGATGAAGGGAGCTCCAATTTGTAAGCCATACTACTAATCTCCTGCAACACTTTATAAGGACCATAATACTTGGGTGCTAATTTATTGTCTTTATTTAGTTGCTTGAGGGACATCTGTTTGTAAGGTTGTAGTCTTAGAAATACCTAATCCCCTTCTTCAAAACTCCTTTCACTGTGATGTTGATATACTTGTTGCTTCATCCTGCTTTTTGCATGGCCAGGTTGTCCTTCAGTATCTGGAGAACTTCTTTTTGATGCTCTAGGTGATCTTCCACAGCTTGAAATTTAGATTTTTCTTTTAAGGGAAATGTGATAGATGAAGGATGGTACCCATAAAGTGCCATAAATGGAGACATTTTTTATGACGTATGGAAGAAAATATTGTACCACCAGTCTGCCAAAGATAACCATTTCACCCATTGTGTTTGTTTGTCAGATGCAAAGCAGTGAAGATAACCTTCCAAACATTTGTTCACTATCTCAGTTTTCCCATCGGATTGAGGATGATAGGATGAACTGTGAGCCAACTCGGTACCCAAACAAGAAAATAGTTCAGTACAAAATTTTCCAGTGAAAATTGGATATCAATCACTGACAATAATCTTTGGGTTTCCATGTAACTTTTGAACTATTTCCATGAAGGCTACAACAACTATACTTGCATTAAAAGGGTGAGAGAGTGCACAAAAGTGTCCGTACTTTGTGAGTCTATCAAAAACCACCATAATAACATTCTTCCCTTCTGACTTGGGTAGACTTGTGATAAAATCCATTAAGACTTCGTCCCAACAAGGTATTTCTAATGGTTGTAAAAGACTTGGGCTCTTAACTATTTCAACTTTATTTTGTTGGAAAACCAAACATTCTACCATGAACCTTTGAACATCAGATTTAAGACCTTCCCAAAAAAATTCCTTCTTGACCCTATGGTACGTTTTTAGGAATATTGAGTGCCCACCAATAGGAGAGGTGTGTAATTCCAAAAGGATCTTTTGTTTGAGTTGGGAGTTCTTACATATATATAAGCGATCCTTATACCATAGTGAATCATTTTTCCACACAAAAGATCTGATACATTGGGATCCTCCTGTACCTTTTGAATTAGCATCCAATTAGATTGGTCATTCTTCCATTCTTCCCTTGCTTCTACTACCCGATCAGGTTGTATAATCGAAATCGCACAAAGTAATGCCTCAACATCCTCATATTTTTTGGAGAGTGCATTTGCCACCACATTCTATTTCCCTTTTTTATAGATGATTTCAAAGTCATATCCCAACATCTTGGTTACCCATTTTTGTTGCTCATCTGAATATAGTCTCTGTTCCAAGAAGTATTTAGGACTATCATGATATGTTTTGACTTTGAAATCCCTGCCTATTAGGTAAGGATGTCATTGCTTAAGTGCATGTAGTATTGCCATCATTTCCTTCTCATAAATGGGTTTTTGTAAGTTCTTTCCCTTGATTGGTCAGCTTTCGAAAGCAAGGGGTCGTCCTTATTGCATTAGAACATCACTGATTCCATTTCCTGAGGCATCACATTCCACAATGAAGGTTTTTGTGAAGTATGGTGTGGTCAAAACATGAGCTTTTCACATTGCCTCTTTAAATTGTTCAAAAGCTTGAGTTGCCTCTGGAGGCCAAGATAATGCTTCCTTCTTCAATAATGTTGTTAGAGGTGCTACTATTCTTCCATAGTTCCGAACAAACTTGCGGTAGTACCCTGTCAAACCTAAGAATCCTCTAATATTATTCAAGTTTTTGGGAATCAACCATTCCATCATGGCTTTAATTTTGTTAGGGTCTACCATGACACCTTCATGAGATACAATATGACCCAAATATTCTACCTCCTTTACCCTAAAGAAACATTTGGCAAGTTTTACATATAGTTGTTGCTCCTTTAGTAATTGTAGCACCCTGTCAACATGTTGAACATGTTCTTCCCAAGACTTGTTATAGATTAGTATATCATCAAAAAATACTAACATAAATTTTCGAAGGAAGGGCTTGAAAATGGAATCCATCAAACCTTGAAATGTGGAAGGTGCATTTGTAAGGCCAAAAGGCATGACCATAAATTCATAATGACCTTTATGAGTTCTGAATGTTGTTTAGGGATGTCTTCTTCCTTAATTCTAATGTGATGATACCTTGAACGAATATCCAACTTTGTGAAGTAAGTTACTCCATGTAGTTCATCTAACAATTCATCAATGACAGGAATGAGAAACTTATCTTTAATGGTGATCTTGTTGAGCTCACTATAATCGTGTGGACACATATGCCATAAGCCCTCCTTCTTGTGTACCATTACTACTGGTGCAGAGTAAGAACTTTGGCTAGGCCTAATTATGCCAACCTCTGACATTTCTGCAACCATACACTCAATTTCACTCTTCTATCCATAGGAGTATCTGTAAGGTCTAATGTTAGGAGGAACACTTCCTAGAATTAAGTGAGTAGCATGATCAAAATATCGAGTAGGTGGAAGACCTTTTGGAATATCTTCAAATACCTTGGAGTGCTTATCAATGATACTTTGAAGATCCATGGGAATAGGATGCTTAGATGTTTGAACATCTAGTGAGCATAATTGTGCAATTATACCTTGATGTTCTTTTTTCAACAATGTTTTCATACCGTTAGAGCTTATCACCTTGCTTGGCTTCCTTGTGATACCCCTTGATTCAAATTATTTTCATTCCCATGAAAATTTCATGAAAAGTTCTTGAAAATTAAAATCCATTGTTCCCAATGATTGTAACCATTGAACCCCTGAGACAACATCAGCACCACCCATTAGGATAGCGATCATTGGACTATTCAATACATATTCCCCCATAGTAAGATTGATATTATGGCATTTCCATGAGCAATTGATAGTTCCTCCATTTGCAATCGTTGCTTGAAACTTTTGTGTTGGATATACAAAGCAATTGAGAGCTTTAACTAGTTTACAGTCAACGAAATTATGAGTACTTCCAGAATCAATCAACACGGTTACCTTTTTCTTTTTGATATATCATTCGATCTTGAGAGTTTGGGGAGTGTTAATTCCAGCCAATGCATGACAATATATGGTGGGAGTAATCTCTTATATTTCTTCAGCTTGAGATGGTTCTTGTTCTTTTGCTTCCTCCTCTTCACAATCTATGTAGAATAATTTATTCTCACCACACTTATGTCTCTTATTGTACTTGTTGTCACAATTAAATCATAGACCTTTTGCCCTTCTTTCATCCAATTTTTGGGGTGTCAACCTTTGAGGTGGGTTAGAAGAATTAATGTTATTCTCTCTATGTGTGTTGGAAGTGGTCCTTTTTGTAGCCATCACCATATTTTTACTTTCAACCTTCCTTTCCACCATGAAAGCCTTCTCTAAGGATGTTGGTTCAAAGAGGCGCACCTCATGTTGGATGTTGTCCTTCAAGGTTCCAATATAGAGACCCAACAATTTATCATCTGGTATGTCGTCCACTCTAAGACTCAACTTTTGAAATTGTTGAATTTGCTCGCTTACTGGACCTTTTTGCCTTAGATTTATCAATTGTGTAAAGAAGGAATTGCTCTTAACATCATCATGGTATGATATCAACTCTTCTGTAAAAATGAACCAAGAGATAATGGAGTTCGTTTTGCGTTCACAAATCAATTGGTACCACACAAATTGATCAGGTTCTAAATATAAAGATGTAATAGGTACATTTTGGAGATTTTGCACATAGTGTATATCAAAGAATTTCTCCATCTAGAATATCCATGTTATGGGGTCCTTGCCATCTAACTTCCCCATGTCAACCTTGGGGAGTTGTATACCCCTTAGGGACCATCCCAGGTTACTTCCATTATTAGAATCAATTCCTCTTGGAATATTCTTATTAATGGAAGGTTGCTCAACATGGACATTATCTTTATGATCACTTGTAGAGATATTTTCCTTTTAATTTTGTAGGAAATTAGCAATTCTTTTCATATTATCATCCATCTTATTATTAATATATCCCATAATATTCTCCTCTAAATTAAGTAAACTAATCATTTTCACAGACCCTTTAATCATATCTTCCAACTTGGACACTAGGAAAGATAGGTCTTCACTTTCATCGTAGGTTAGGGATGAATCCTCAGGTGGCTTGAGTGGAGTATGATTTTTTCCACTACCTTTTGGTGCTATTTTGAACAATATAAATATATATCACACCTTATGTTCATCTCAAATAGATCCTTCTACTAAAAGTTATTTCAAAACTTAAAATGGCGTACGTTTTTCCAACCATGATTTGAATACTGATTCCAACTGAGGCATTCCTCAAATTTCGGCCCCTCTAAGTCTAAAACCTCGACCCGTGGCATCCTAATATGTCCACTTTCCAATGCCGTGGGTCTCGTTGAATTTGGGTGTGCCAAAAAAAAATTGTGACAATTTTCCCAACACTTTTTTTTCCCTTTTTAGAAGAGCGAGAGTGTACGACCTGCCACATGTCCAATTTTTTTAATCTGATTCTGAAATTGCTACCATAGATACTATGGTTCGTCTTATTTTTTATGCAACTAGTCTCACTCAATTTGAATCTCGCATGCTCTAGATATAACGATTTTCCCTAGAACACATGTTTGAGACTAGCTTTTGGGCTAGTCAAAAACCCTAACTTCCTAAGGGTATAACTCTGAACTTGTAATGATTCAGGATCTGGAAATTTTACCACAGATATCTTATCCTATTTTCTAGATGGGTTCTGAGTTTCGTTGTCTGAAACCCTATAGAAAAAAAATATATAATGAAAATTCCAAGATGACTTGTTTTGGAAGCATCCAAGCTATGATACAAAATGTCAAGTAACAAATTCCCCAAAAGAGCATGAAAAGAGCATAAATAGACTAGAAAGAGTAATCTATGGCTTAATAATGAAGGAAAAATATGAATAGAAAGCCTATTCGAGGGGAAACCTCCTTATACAATGTACTAAGTACACAAGACAAGACAAGTTGAGATGATTCAAATGAAAAGGTCTCCTTCATATATATAGGAGACAAAGAGGTACAATTACAACTAATGGACCCACGGCGACATAACTAATATAATAATACTAATGACAATTACCACTAATAGATCTAAGCCGACATCAATAATATGTAATGAGCCACAATATAGGGGGTAATGTTCCAACATTTAGGGCGTAACATTGAGCTTCCCGTGAGTACTAAAATTTAAGAAAATATACATGTGCAAGTGTGGAAATTAAAATGTAGCGAAAAACAACTAGATTCACACACAACATTTATAATAAAATGATTTCATTATATAAAACAAAGATTTGTGCATATTCATAGACAATTATAAACACCTATCTTTTAGATGAAGAAGATCTAAGAAACTTGGTGTGTAAGAGTGATTTTCCACCCAACCATAGGTACCTACTATATACCACCCCCAACATGTGTTACAAGGCCACTAGGGTGAAGGAAACAATTACATGCTTCACTCTCTCTCTATCAACCCATTTGTTACCATACCTAGTTAATTAAAATGCTAACCACAAAGCATCACAAGCATCTCATTTGGCCAACACACCAATGGAACTCTCTTCCACTACCCCACACAACACAAGGAAGGTCTACCCTTTCTTTGCTCAATAGTCCCTCAGAGAAACCTTCTCTTACAACGCTCATCAGTGTGTGAAAAAAGGGTCCAACATGTTGTATGCTTTCAAAGAATTGCATGTAAAACCAATACTTGGCTTCTCAAGCATTGAAAGGGAAACAAAAGTATAGTGAGTGAAGGTTTTTTAACTTGTCTAGCCTCTATGCTCACCTACTACCATCATTGTTCACTCTAATGTTTGTGATTTCCTCTTCATAGTGCTAATTCTGATTAATTTCTCAGTTTTGTAATTGTTTGTGATGGAGAGAACAACATACTATGTAGAGCATGAACTTATGCATGGAGAGTGAATGATATAGTCAAATGGAAAGGAGACAATTGATGAAAAAATAGTTGACATTACTTTTGACCATACAATGAAGGATGCTTACAATGGTCATAAGAAGTATATTCAGCTCATGCATCCATAACTACATGAGAAGACTTTCCCACCAACCTCTCACAAGCATTCAATGATTTGTATAATAAGTCAAAGAAGGTAAATTGCTTATTTAAGGAACATGGCATAAAATAGATGAGTTCTAAGGTTGACACTTGGAAAAAATGATTTACTTTCCCATATTTCCCCATCTCTTCTTCTCCGCTAGTTGAATCATATCCCCTCTAGTGCTCCATACAAAACCATCTTGGACCATTATAGGATATTCCAACATAAATATTTATATATATTTAAATCATCATAATAAGCCAACCACATTACCCATGTATGGATACTTACATCATACATGCCTAGTCATTTACTAGTCAAGCCTTGGCCTTGAGCTCCACACTAGGAATCCTTACTAGAATATTTACATCATTTTACATAATCTACTTTAATACATTCCAAGGGTCAAAACTAGGTTATTACACTTCCCTCCCCTTTGGAATAACATGGTCCTCATTATTACCTCAAAATCAAAACAAAAATAGGTATACCTCTTTCATGGCATCCTACAGCTCCCATGTAGCCTCATCGAGACCAACGTGCTTCCACTGCACCTTTATCTTCCCAATGGCTTAGTTCCAAAGAAATATTACTTTCATGCGGAAGATGCATAGTGCCTCTATTTGGAACTCTCCCTTTGGTTCCACCTAAATCACATCCCATTCAATCACATGGTTATGATCATGTACATATTTCTTAGTAAAAAACATGAAAAACATTATGATATTTACTGTTACCAATCAATGCAATTGATCCTATCCTCTCAAGCACTTCAAATGGCACACATTATCTTGGTGTCAATTTGACACAACTTCCAAGCTTCAAGAAACTATTCCTTGGCCTCACTCGGAGATAAGCATGATTCCTAACTTGAAATTCTCTATGCACTCTATTTTATCTACATAGATTTTCTGCCTATCTTGGGTTGCCTTCAAGTTCTACCTATTTTTTGCAACTTCTTACTCCATTTTCTTAAGCATTTTTAGACCAAGCACAATTTTGTCATCGAATTATCCTAACTCACCAGTGCCCTGCATCTTAAGCCATATAAGGCTTCAAATGGATTCATTTTCAATGATGTTTGATGCCCATTATTGTATGCAAACTCTATCAAGTGTAGATAATCCTCCCACTTGGATGGTTTATCCATCACATACATGTGAAGCATGTCTTCAATCACTTGATTTACTCTTTCAGTTTGCCCATCTGTTTGTGGATGGTAAGCAATGTTAAAAATCAAATGTGTACCAAATTTGCAAAAAGACCTTTCCAAAAGTTAGATGTAAACTTAGTATCTATGTCAAATACAATTGCTTTGGGTAATCCATGCAATCTGAATATTTCCTTTGTAACTAATATTCTTTCCATATCATCAATCTTGTGAGAATATTTAATAGGAATAACATGTGTTGCTTTGGAGAATTTATCCACCACAACCATGAAATAGTCATGTTGCATTGAGGTAGTTGGTAAAGCAATAATAAAATCCATGGATACTACTTCTCATTTGTATTTTGGAATTGTGAAATCCTTTGTAATAAACCTATTAGGTGTTGATGTTCAATCTTAGCTTGTTGGCATTTCATACATATGGAAATGTATTTATCAACATCCTTCTTCATCATAGACCAAAAATATTGTTTTCTTGTTGTAGCAATTGTTTTTTGGTTTTCAATTGGGTCTAGTCTAAGTGGTTTTGGGATGGAGTGTTGTCCTCTCCACTCAGGTTCTATTCTTGTAAATGACAAGTTGAGTTGATAATGAATAAGTGATGTAATGGCTATGTTGTTGTTGAGCTATCCTTGTGCCCTAAAGAATCTATGGTTTACCTTATGCACCATCCTCAAAATGAGGGGAAGAGCTCAGGGTTTTCCTTGAGATAATTACCTAGAAAAGGAAAAGAAAAAATAATTGTTCTTTGTTAGCCTGGATGTCCAGAATACAACATTTTATGGATTTCATCCATGTTATTTTTTTCTCAAATCTGAAGAATTAGAATATACATTCTATTTGTATAGATATGAAGTCCATCATCCTCCAACTGATAACCTTCATACCACATATTTTCCAAATTATCTTGTTGCAATTTATCTTTCACTTGAACATATTGTTCATTTTTAGCAAGGGAATCAATTTTTTTCTTTCTTAAATCTCATTGGAAAATGCTAACAGTTGTCACATGTATTACATGCATTTTCATGTTAAATGTATCAACCACTTTGTTTTCTTTATCTTTTATGTATTTGATTTCAAAATCAAATTCAGATAGAAGTTTCAACCATCTAGCTTATCTAGAATTTAAGGTTGGTTGCTCAAACAAAATTTTCAAACAATTATGGTTAGTTATAATCTCAAATCTCTGGTCCACCAAGTAGTTCTTTCACATTTTTAAAGCATGCACTATTGCAACAAGCTTCATGTTATGGGTAGCGTAATTCTTTTCATTTTTTTCATCTTTCGTGACTCATATCATACCACATGATTGTCTTGCATAAGATCTCTACATATTCATTATTTGCATGTATCTGCACACACCACAAAATTATTTTCTAGGTTTGTAATTTTTAGAATTGGAGCACTAGTAATAAGCTCATTTAATAGTAGAAAGCTTTCTTCACATTCTTTTGTCCATTCAAACTTGACTCCCTTCTTTTGAAAATAAGTAATTGGGTGTGAAGCTTGGGAAAATTTTGAATGAATATTTTGTAATAACCAACCAGATCCATAAAATATTTTACACCTGTCACATTCCTTGGAGTTGGCCAATTCATAATGGCTTCGCTATTTTTTGGATCCATAGATATCCCTTCCTCTGAAATAACGTGACCCAAATAATGAATTTGTTTTTTATAGAAATCACATTTGCTTAGTTGTACATACAAGTTGTGCCCCATTAGCACTTACAAAACTATTCTCAAATGCTCTTCATGCTCCTCTTCGTTCTTAGCATAAATGAGGATATCATCCAGAAAGACAAGCACAATTTTATCCAAGTACTTGTTGAAAACACTATTCATGAGACACATGAATGTAGTTAGTGCATTGGTGAGACCAAATGGAACCACCACAAATTCATAGTGGCCATACATTGTTCTAAAGGTTATTTTGTGGATGTCTTCTTCCTTGACTATGACTTGATGGTAACTAGAGTTCAAATCAATATTTGAAAATATCTTTGCCTCTTTCATTTGGTCAAAGAGCTCATCAATTCGAGGTAAAGGATAGGTGTTCTTCACAATAACCTTATTTGGTTTCCTATAGTCAATACACAACCTGAGGGTTCCATCCTTCATTTTCATAAGTAACAATGGTCACAAAGTACACCACGGATCCATGTAATAATATGCAAGATCATTGCCATGAAAAAGTACACGGTGGATCCATGTCATAAAAAGGATCATAGCCACGAACAAATACAATATGGATCTATGTCGGAATATACAATACATGCCAGGAGGAGAGATATCACCATCAATAGTACTTAGATGGTCATCATACATAGTCATAACTTGTGATATGAAATCCAACGCAGCTTGGGAGGCGAAACAAGGCTGAGTGATGCAACCCATGAATCCAAGGTCTTCATCTCAATCCTTGATGGTGTGATTCTATGACATGTGAATAGATGTGTTGATGTCGAACATGTGAGAATCCATCTGATTACCAATCAATGATGTTTACTATTAACAGACGTGAGGGAGTCCACCGATGATGATAATGGATCCCAATACACTAGTACATTCTAGCAAGTGTGAATATATGAGTTGAGGTTGAACACTTATAGAATTGCTCGATTAGGAGTCAAGGATGGCTACCCCTTAACGCAAGGAACACTTGCCACTAATGAATGCAAGGTCCAAGGTACTATGATTTCTATATGTGTTTCCTAGATAGGGTGTTGGCATCGATAGGGAGGAACCCATTGAAGGAGGGCCTTAATGTATCCCCCATCAATCGACACGAAACATAAATTAAGAGATGTGACAAAGATATATAAGATCACCAAGTATAACAAACTGACACAGGGATGGACGACACACAAAGTCAATGGGACTGAAGAATGGTCGACTCAAGATGACATTCCCTTAAACATATAGCACGATAACTATGTGACTAGGAAGCATAGACTCAAGAACACCATATATACTATAGTGCAATGACATAGGAGGCATTGAAGCACCCTCCATAGTGATTGAAAGAGTAATCAATCAGAGAAGTACTATGAAGAATGAAAATGATAAGGAACTGAGGCAAGTAGATCACCCAACTATAAGAAAAAGATGCAATTAGGTTCCATGTTCAAGGGTGTGATGTGCTTGACCTCAAAACCAAGGCCAAGGTCACCAGGACACCCAAGGGAAGGTTCAATCAAGGTAAATTCACAGTGGAATAAGGTTATCTAAGGCTAGGCCATCATGCTAACAAACCAATTTAATAAAACAACCAGCCTTCTTAAAGACAATGCAATCTTGCGATACATATCATTTTCCATATGCACATGCTAAGCAAGGTAAATGCAAGCATGAATGTAAACATATATGAGCAAGTGTTAAGCCCTAAATGTGGGCACACTTCCCCCTATATTGTGGTGCATTACATTAGTTTTGATGTCGGCTTTGGTACATTAGTTGTAATTGTCATTAGTATGATTATATTAGTTATGTCGGCTTGGGTTAGTGAGTTGTAATTGTACCTCTTAATCTCTTATATATACGAATGAGATCTTTTCATTTGAGTATCTTGTTTTGTCTTGTCTTGTGTACTCAATACATTGTATAAGGATGTTTCCCCCTCGAAGTATCTTGATATTCATCTATGTTCTTCATTATTAAGGCATGGAGTACTCTCTTGGGTCTATTTCTGATCTTTTGGAAATTTTTTGCATAACATTTGATATCAGAGCTCTTTCCTTGGGATTGGTCTCTTCAAAACAAGTCATCTTGGAATTTTTGCTATAAACATTTTTATACAAGGTTTTAGATATCAAAACTCAAAACCCATCTAGAAAAAAGGTCTATCTATATGTGGTCCAAATTCCATATCCCGAGCCATTACGTGTTTGGATATATTCGTTGTGGAATCTAGGGTTTGTAACTAGTCCAAAAACTAGTCTAAAACAAGTGTTATAGAAGAAAAGGTCATATATGGCGCATGCGAGATCCAAATTGAGTGAGATATATTGAATTAGAAAGAAGACGGACCACAATATCTTTGGTAGTTTTTTCAGACCTAGATACAAAATATTTTACACATGGAAGACCGTACAAGTTTGCTTTTCTGAAAGGACAAAAAATAAGAAGTATTGGGATATTCACAATAAATTTTTACTGGCACATCAAAATTAGGTCATACCTATGGCATTGGAAAGATGACATATCATGCTATAACAGGTCGAATTTTCAGACCCATAGGAGCTGAAATTTCAAATTTAACTCAATTCCAAGTCGGTTAGAAAATAATCTTCTAATCAAGGCTTGAAAAAGGTATGCCATTTTAAATTTGAATAACTTTGAGTAGAAGAATCTATTTGAGGTGGAAACTAGGGCATGATATCTATTTATATTGTTAAAAATGCCATCAAAAGGAAGTGGAAAAAATCACACTCCACTCAAACCACCAGAGGACTCATCCCCGGCGTACAATGAATGTAAAGACCTATCTTTTCGAGTGTCCCAGTTGGAAGATGTGATTAAAGGATCTATGAAAACAATTGATTTAGTTAATTTAGAGGAGAAGATGATGAAACATATGGATAATAAGATGGAGGAAAATATGAAAGGGTCTGTGAAAACAATTGATTTAGTTAATTTAGAGGAGAAGTTGATGGAACAGACGGAAAATATTGCTAAGCTCATACAAAATTCAAAGGATACTCCTTATCCAGGTGATGATGTGTTCCAAGATACTTAGGAGGATAGAGATAAGGTCCATGTTGAGAAACATTCCATGAATAAGAATATTCCAAGAGGAAATGATTCTAGTAATGAAAGTAATAAGGGATGGTCACCAAGAGGTACCCAACTTCCCAAGATTGACATGAGAAAGTTTGATGGCAATGATCCAATAACATGGATATTCCAGATGGAGCAGTTCTTTGATCTACACGAGGTGTCAACTTTGCAAAATGTAACTATTGCATCATTATATTTAGAGCCTGATCAATTTGTATGATACTAATGGCTTTGTGATCGTAAAAAGGACTCTATTATATCTTGGTCTATATTCACAGAAGAATCGATTGCAAATTATGGGGATATTAAGAGCAACACCTTCTTCATCCAGTTAATAAATCTCAAGCAAAAAGGTCTAGTTACATAACACATCAAGCAGTTTTAGAAGCTAAGTCTTAGAGTGAAGAAAATTTCAGAAGATAATTTGTTGGATCTCTTTATTGGAACTTTTAAGGATAACATTCAACATGAGGTGCGTCTCTTTGAACCACCATCCTTAGAGAAGGCTTTCATGGTGGCAAGGAAGGTTGAAACTAAAAATACAACGATGGCTACTAGAATGACCACCTCCAACACATACAGAGAGAATAATGTTCCTTTTTCTAACCCACCTAAAAGGTTGACACCTTAGCAACTAGATGAAAGAAGAATAAAAGGCCTATGCTTTAATTGTGACAACAAGTATAGTAAGGGTCATAAGTGTGGTGAGAAGAAATTATTCTACATAGATTATCAACAGGAAGAACCAAAAATACAGGAACCATCTCAAGATGAAGAAATAGAAGATACTACTTCCGAAGAGATCACTCCCACCATATCTTGTCATGCATTGGCTAGAATTAGCACACCTCAAACTCTCAAGATCGAAGGATATATCAAAAAGAAAAAGGTAACAATGTTGATTCATTATGGTAGTACTCATAATTTCATTCATTGTAAATTAGCCAAAGTTCTCAATTGCTTTACATATCCAGCATCAAAGTTTCAAGTAATGATTGGAGATGGAGGAACTATCAATTGCTTAGGGAAATGGCTTAATATTAATCTTAATATGGGGGAATATGTATTGAATAGTCCAATGATTGTTATTACAATGGCTGGTGTTGATGTTGTCTTAGGAGTTCAATGGTTACAACCATTAGGAATAGTAGATTTTAATTTTCAAAAGCTTTACAATAGCCTTGGTTTCTACCTTTTTTGCCTTTAGTAACTTCTCCTTATTATCTAATGCCAGTCTTAATTTATTTTCACTGTTTGAAGACTGCAGTACTTCTTTACACAACAAATCACTTGAATTCCTATGAAAGTCAACTCTACCCAAGGGACTGAATTTTCTAAAATCAAATTTATACTCGTTTGCTTTCCAATCTTCAAGTGTTTTGGTGATTGGGACTTTTGGTTCCAAAATTTTCGTTCTGAGAGTACTTTCCTTATTATCAGCAACTGTCAACAATTTCTTTGCTACAGGAACCATTTTCATTTCTGAGTTCTTTCATTGTTTCCATACTTTGCTTCCTCATTCCTCAATATTGTGTATATAGTGTTTGGTGCTCTTGAGATGAACTTGTAGAAGTTGGACTCTGTTGTGTCTAAGCTGGTACAAACACTAACGAGGGATAATGATTTATATTGAAAGGAGGAATATTAATGCTAGTTTGAGGTAGCTATGATGCTGTTGTTGCTTCACTATATAATTCCTCACCATGTGTGTGTTCTACCATGGCAAGCTCACCTCTTGATTCTTCTCCCGTTCTAGATTTTTTTTGGGGGGGCCCATCTTCGGCTCATCAATTTCCATATCTTCCTATGTCTCTTCAGTTGATCTCTTGACCCTTGCTTCTCTCTTTTGATTTTCTGGTGCCATCTCAGAACTTCCTATAGCTACTTGAACTTGTTCCAGGTCAGTAGGTTGGATATTCTTTTTGAGTCAAGGCGAGGCATGCAAATATATTTGTAGTTCTTATTTTCCATTCTTTTCTTGGAAATGACCTGGTGTGGGTCATAGGCCCATTTTTCAACCTTCTCTAAACTCAATTGCTTCAACATGTATTCCACATATGTTAGAGCCCCTCTACCCTTTACTAAGTACGAGCCCATTTCCTTAGGCAATTTGAAAGTGATAGGGTGCTTAGCCTTGACAAAATGAACCCAATATGATAGAAATATCTGTCTAATATATTCTAGGGAAAATAACATAAGTGTTAGGAATACTGGCAATTTGTAAGGTTCTTATTCAAATCCATACACTCTTATGATAGTATGCTTTTCATATAGGAACCAGTCACCAATATTGACATCTAGGCTTAGTTGCAACAACTCTTGATATTGAGGAAAAAACCTTGGTAGAGCTGAACCTTTCAGGAGATAGTATGCCACAGTCATCACCTTGTCTGTAAACATTTGAAAGTTGAGATTGACGGGTTGTGTGAGGACCAAATCTGTCCACTTATAAGTAGGCAGCTGGTTTCCCGTTTATCCTTTGGCATTTAACCCCACATCTTTGAAATGTGCAAAATTTTGATACAAAAATATGAAAAATAGGTAGGAGGGATACCTAAATTGCTCTAAAGCAAGAAATTCTACAAGATGGGCATGAATTTTATTAGCTAGGCATTGACATAGGTCAAATTTGGGTGGCATAACCCTTTTTGTTGGGGTTAACAAGGCCATGAAACCCAGGATGGCTTCATCTACTGCTTTATCAAGGTCATATCCTAGCAAGATACTTATTAAGGTGATAGGCTTCCTCATTTTTTTTGAGAATGAAGAGGGATATGGTGGGAAACTAGATGGGATTTCTGTACCTTCTTTCAGGTGTTGGGAAAGGAAATGATTTTTCTCTACATGATTTGTGGATTGATATGGTATAGGTAGATTTTCTTCATCCAAGGCCATCAAGGCTAGAAAGTTTGGGAAATACAACATTTTTGTTAGGGCATCCTTTGATATTGTGCACAAAGAGGTAGAATTGTTAGGGGCAAGTATAATTCTCCTATCCACTGAATACTTGGAAGCACATCAGGTAACAAACTTAGGGAAAGGGATAGCTCACAAACATACCGCATGGGTTATATTTGTTTCCCATAGGTGACAAGGGAAGTTGGCCAGGTGGTTTGCTTCTGCTGCAATGATTATAATATGGAGATTGGTGGATGACACGAAAGTATAAAAAATATCAGCCTCATGGTCATACAAATGTTCGTTAGAAGAGCTTCTAGGTTTGGGATGCTTTTCTTTTGAGCAAGAGGACACTATGGGTAATAACTTCAACTTGTAGTAAAATTAAAAGAAACAGGGAGGTTAGGAAAACAGAGTTACCTGGTGGGTAGATGAGTGGCGGGTGGACGAACCTCCATAGATGATGTTGGTGTTTGGGATGCAAAGCTGCATACAGGTGTTTTCTCCTGTTTACAAAGCAGAATGGGGTTTCTTCTTTTGAATATTTTCACCTAGAAGGCAAGAAATTGGAATTTGAATTAGATGGTGTGGATTTGTTGGGTAATTTATTTGGATGACATGTCCATTTCTACTTGATACATCTGGACATCATTTCACATTCCTTTGTCTGTCATGGAATCTTTCCTATCGACTTTCACGGGCACATGTGGACATCCTCTCTTTTTTGGAAGCTTCCCTGTCGGCTTGCATGGGAACAAGTGGAAATCCGCCTTTTTTTTTAGTCTGGGTGGTAACGCCTCTTCCCCAAAATGGTTTCAAAACTCTAATTAGGGATCCGTTGTCAATTTGAATTTGCAACGTTCCCTTGCAGTTTTGGGTCAATGACTTATCATGCCTGCTTTATCTTCGTGCTATTTCACGATGCATTGTTCCTCCTGGAGATTGATTTTTCTTTCCGCGAGCTGATATGCACGTTCCAACCTAATGCCTTTTACACCGAAGTGCTTGGTCATTGCACCTAGTCCCTTGGTTATTTTTACATAGCGCTAAATTTCTTGTCCATAGAACCTACTATATATATTCCTCCATGGTCGATCACCGATGTCCAACCCCCAATAGTCGAACCTTGACGATCGACCTCAAACTCTGATAGATTCCCTGACGGTTGAATCCCATATGAGGAGGCATAGAACCTACCATATGTCAAAATATGGGCATTGGGAAGATGAGGAGAAAAAGCACAAGCGCATTCTCACAATTTAGTAATTCATGTGATTGGGATTAAAATTTACGAACCTTGGTGATGAGAATAAAGAGAACATGTCCTTTCTCACTATACAAGATAATTCGTCATTGTAAAGGAATTAATTATGTGAATATTAAAAAAGACATGTTAAACTCACAAAATCCAATAATGACAGTAATTACACTTATTATGAGTAAGCTTTTAAAATGATAATGAAATTTAAGGAAATTGATAATCACAACATTGGAAACCAGTATTCACACTACCAGAAACCAATGATGACACTTTCAAAAACCATTGATCATACTTTTGGAAACCGAGGAAACCGATGATCACACTTTTGGAAATCAATGATCACACTTATGGAAACCGATAATCACACTTATGGAAACCGATAATCACACTATGGAAAACCAATAGTCACACGTTCAGAACATGTTGCAAGTCTAGATTATGACTAGGAAGTATAAGTTTAATGAAATCAAGGTTTTAATGACAAATTGAATGAAATAATATAAATAATAGCTTCTCTATAATTTTTATGCCAATAGGTGTTAGAATAACACCTATCGATATCAGTGTTATTCTCTACACTCTTGTCTTGAGATGGAGGTTGACCTCCACAAATCCTAGATTTGTAGAGATTCTTCATCGTCATTTTTACTACATTCTTTACTTCATATTTTTAATCGTGGGTTTTTAATAGCCGTTGCTAAAATACTGGGGATCGATGTTGATGTATATGTAACTTCAGAATGTATTTCATATATGTATGTTGTATGTACTCCTATCGAGATGGTATTATTCCTCTATATGGAAGTGTCGTCATTTATATTGTAAATGTCGTAACTTATACTTGATGGGTTATTAGACCACCTTGTTGGGGTCGGCCCTGTATAAGTCATGTGGGTCAAATGGTTATTAGACCACCCTATTGGGGGTCGGCCATGTGGGTCAAAGGGCTATTAGACCACCCTATTGGGGGTCGACCCAGTCAGCATTATGTTATGTGGTTAAGTTCGAGCCTACATGATTTATGTAAAAGGCAAGTCAAGTCAAGTATAAATAGAGTGCGGGAGGCACTCTATTTTATCACTCACTTCTCACTCATGCACTCAAGGAGGAGTGGCGCACTTATGGAGGAGGAGGATCTGCTGCTAGGATATGTCTATCTCTCATGTTTGGGTTGTATCATTGCTTTATCTATCTCTGAGGAAGTCATTGGGGTTTTTCACCTTTATGGTTTCCCAAGTAAATCTTTGTGTCTCTTGTGTGCTTGCATTATTGTCTCCATGAATGATATGCTGTAGATTTGCTGTACATGTTATTCTCTCAGTTAAGATCCTATATCAGATTGAAGTAAATTCTGAAAATTTAACATGGTATTAGAGCTAGCCTGAAAGAAGGCATGATATGGCATGTATGACACTTGTTGCACTTATGATGCTAGGGCTTGATATAGCAAAAACCCGTCATCGTAGCACTTTCGCTATAAATCCATTTTGGCGAAGTTTTCGGATCTAAAATATTTACAGGTCGAATATTAAATCTCCCTGTACCTTGTGTCCAAAGGAAAACCTCTAATTCGTTGTACTTTGTGATTTATGATCTGTACAATATAGGGTTTCTGCCTCTTCCTGATCTGAGTCAAAATCAGGTGACCTTGGGAAAAAGGACATAACTTGGGCTAGGAAGCTCCAAATGAAATTTCGTAAAAAGTGACAGGTAGTACACAGACTGTACTATCTCAAGAAAATTTTTTAGAGGCCGAAGTTGAACCAGTGACACGTGGCACGCCATACAAGTTCGCTCTCCTGTATTATCCCATAAATAGGTCACGTTGCGACACTTGGCATAACTCTCTCTCAGAGAGTCCAATTGAGGTCATACCTATCAGTATGGAAATATAATAGGGCGAGCTATCTCAGGAAAAGTTTTCAGAGGCCGAAGTTGAAACAGTGACACATGGCACTCCGTACAAGTTCGCTCTTTTGTATTATCCCATAAACAGGTCATGTTGCAACACTTGGCATAACTCTCTCTCAGAGAATCCAATTGAGGTCAGACCTATCGGGATGGAAAGATAACAGGTCAAGCTATCTTAGGAAGCTTTTTCAGACCCTATGGATCAAAAAGTTCGGAGTTACACCAGAAACAATCAGGTACATATTTCTGTCAAAACAGAATTATTTTTTAGTACCTTCATTCATGGCTTCCGGAATTTAGGGATTCGGAGAAAGTTGGAATTTTTGTAATCGGAGACCATGGCTGGATGCTACTCATCAAAATCGAAATTTAGAGACCAAGATCAGAATTTTTGGTTGGGCAGAAGGCCGGGCTTGATCAGACCCTAGTTCGGGACTTTGATCAGAAAAGTGGAAAATTAGGGCTTCTGTAAAAATGGGAATTTTTGAAATCTGTGACCACGGCTGGAAGCTCCTCAGAAAAATAGAAGCTTAGAGCTTTTGATCAAACCTTTTGATTGGGCAGAAGAGTGGGCTTCATCAAACCCTAGTTCAGGGTCACGTCCAGTGAATTTGGAAGTTTCAAAGGCAAAATTGAGGAGTGAAACTTTGCAGTTTTCAAATTATGAATATACCAGCTTGATCAGCTCATCAAGGCGCTTATTTCTATCCTTTCGGAAGTTTGAAATTCAAAGTTTGAATTTTTGGGGTTTCTCTGACAAACCCATATCCAGCTCCAGGTCCAGTTCTTGCAAATCAAGTGGATTGGGTTAATCCTGGAAGAAGATGGATTGGTCACCTGCATAAGTGAAGAAGTTCCTGTTTCAGAGGGAGATGAGGCTAAGGCCTTACATAAGAATATTACAAGCGATCTCGACAGGTATGACTCATCAAGGTATGTTTCGATATTTGTTCATGATTAAGTTTATGGTATGTTTGTCTTCATGTTATTACGGTTAGTACAATTTTGATTTTAGATTTGTCGTATCACCTTAACAAAATTATGAATGCATGATAGAAGATAATCATTCGTTAGGGTGTTGACACTTATGATTGTACTAATGCATTATGGTGGTGTATGAGGTTTATGTTGTCTACTAACATAAAAGGTACACCAAGAAAGACAAATCATGTTCTACTTCAAGAACGTATGATCATGGTGACATGAAGACAAGGATTCATCCATTGTCATGGATCACATAGAAGATCTACTTTCGAGGTATGTATAACTTGTTTCTACAATGGTTAACTTATGAGACATGCAGGTTACTAGCACAAGTCACTGAAGAGAACCAAAAGACATTATACGGGTATGTTAGACATAACTAGCTAGCATGCTAATCCAGGTATGTTTTTCCTATATCAAGCTAGAATCCTACCTTGGGTTAGGATCTTATACTGTTGTGTTGTTGATAATGATTATTCATGAAGTCATAAGTTTGAATAATCATGGGTATATGCATTTTATGTGTCTTACCTTAATTAATGATATGACTAACCCGAAGAGTCATAGGTTTGAGTAATTATAGGTTTAGACATGTTATGTTTCTTATGATTTGACTAACCATAAGAATCCTACATAAACCTTGAATGCTAATGCTTATTATTTCTGTTTGAAATGATCATGACGATACATGCTTGAGATTATTGTGTTTTAATAGTATACTAATGAATGTATGATTTTATATGAGATCACAAGGATAACTCAATCATGATACTAATAAGCATGCATAGGGACCAAGGATGAATATGAGTTCAAGAACAGGTAATCCAGGAAGCAAAGATCAAGAGGGAGCACACTCCAGTTGTTCCTGCAAGAAAGCAAAGAAGCACACTTCAGTAGTTTCTACAAGGATGCAGATATTCAGAGGGAGTTGACCACTTCTCACAATCCACATAAGAATGGAGTTGCAGAAAAGAAGCAAAGACTGAGAGGGAGTCAACCCAACAAACAAACAAAGATAAGTATTTGAATTGTCATTACTTGCATATTTTATTGTTTAAATAATACTGTTCAAAAATGTATATACTGATGTTCCTAGAATTAGGTTGTGTATTATGCATATTAGAATAGTTGCATTGATGAAAAGTATACTAATAATATGCATGGGTAAGTGGCCTATGGCACTGTACAACATTGCATTGCTACTTATCTAGAATGAAACCTCTTTGCTGACATGTTGGGAGTTGTGCACACTCTTAACAATGTTCTGGTAGAGATTGGAAGGCATCTAGAAAGTTACGGGATATGGATAAATGTTGTATTGAAGCATTGGCTAAGATAATTGCATGACTGTATGACATATTTCTTTATGTGTAAGAATTTGTTTTGAAAACTATGAGATGTTTTCTAATCATGCAATTTAACTTGTTGTTTAGGAAAGATCGTATGCCATCACCTACAAAAGAAGAACTACAACATTTGTTCAGCAACAAAATTATCTATTGAAGATATTGAAGTTCCCAGAATATGGGAAGAATGCCATGATCCGTCGATCATGAAGAATGATGTTTGGGATGTAATCCTAAGACCTGAAGGGAAGTTTGTTAAGACTTCCATATGGATCTATCAAGATCAAGCATGTTGCAGATGGCAGCATAGAGAAATATAAAAGTGATGAAATAGAAGATACACCAGATGGATTTCAAGACAGCTTTCTTGAATGGTGTAGTTGAAGAAGAAGTGTATGTGGAGCAGCCACTTGGTTCTGAGACACATGACAATAAATCATATATGTGCAGAACTTGGTATGGTAGGATAGGCAGCTTTCTATCCAGTTTGGTATTTACCAAGAGTAAAGCGGGCTCCAACCTTTACTACAAGGTTAAGGAAGGCAATCCAGTGATACTACTATGTGGATGACCTGTTTGTATCAGGTGAGGATAGATTTATTGACGACACACAGCGGAAGCTTGCTGTCAAGTTCGAGTTGAGGAACTTGGGGATGATGCACTATTTGTTTTTGGCATGGAGGTGTGGCAAAGTGATGGAATATTCCTTGGACAAGGGAAGTATGCAGTAGAGATCCTGAAGAGGTTTGGGATGATGGATTGCAAGGCTATGGCCACACTTATGGCATCAAACCTGAAGCTTTTGTGTGATGCTTCTGAGCCGGTTGATGTCTCTATGTATCGTCAGATGATTGGGTCCTTGATGTACCTGACGAACACGAGACCAGACATTTGCTTTGCTGTCAACACATTGAGTCAGTTCCTGACAGATCCGAGGAGTGTTCACCTGGTTGCTGTAAAGCATGTTCTGAGGTACCTGAAGGGTACAGTGGATTATGGGCTCAAGTATGAGGCAAATCAAACGTTTAACCTACAGGGTTATGTTGATTCAGATTGGGCTGGCATTGCTGCAGATAGGAAGAGCACATCTGGGTGCTGCTTCAGTATGGGATCAGGTGTGATCTCTTGGTTTAGCAGGAAGCAGTCCTGCGTAGCACTAAGTACAGTTGAGGCAGAGTATGTTGCAGCCCGTTCAGCTAGTTGCGAGGCAGTATGGCTATGGAAGCTATTGTCCGAGTTATTTGATCTCCCATTGGATGCTACTGGTATCTTCTGTGATAACCAGAGTTGTGTGAAGCTGTCTGAGAACCCAGTGTTTCATGACAGGTTGAAACACATAGAGATCAAATATCACTATATCAGGGATATGGTGCAGAGAGCAGCTGTGAAGCTCCTGTATGTTGCGATGGATGAGCAGATTGCAGATGTGCCGACGAAGCCACTAGCCAGGGTGAAGTTCGAGTACTTCAGAGAGAGGCTTGGCGTTCTTCAGATCGAGGACACTTAGAGGAAGAAGTGATGGAAACATTTGCCGAAGCCATTCCAAGCATGTTGGAAGGAGGATCCTTCACATGGCTGTGGATGTAAGCGCTGAATGATGAGCATCAGGATGATGTTCTGGTTTCTGTTGGATATGATCAGTTGGATCATTTTTATGTATGTATGTATGCATCATGTTGGATGCTGGATATGATCAGTTGGATCATTTATATGTATGTACGCATCATGTTGGATGCTGGATATGATCAGTTGGATCATTTACATGTATGTACGCATCATGTTGGATGCTGGATATGATCGGTTGGATCATGTGTATGTATTTTTGTATATGCATCATGTTGGATGCTTGGACCATGTATCTGTATATGTATCAGGTGGATACATTGTATGATCAGGTGGATCATGTACGGTGATATGTATCATGTATTTGTATTTGTATTAGGTGGATACATTGTATGATCAAGTGGATCATGTATGATGATATGTATTAGGTAGATACTTGGTATGCATCAGGTAGATGCATTGTATGATCAGGATGATCATGGATGACGAGCTTTGGGATGTTGCTCCAGATGACATGCAGTAGGATGTTGCAGTGATGATGATCAGGATGATCATGTGTACATCAGGATGATGTATGGTGAGTATCAGGTTGATACTCTATGGCCGTGGATCAAGTTGTGCAGATGAGCATGTAATTCGTTGCCCTGGGAGATTTGCAGATAGTCTTTCGAGGTTTTTCCTATGGCATGTAATTCGGTGCCCTGGGATATCTGGCAAATGCTCTTTCGAGGTTTTGCTCTGGGAGGACATATAATTCGTTGCCCTGGGAGATCTGCAGATAGTCTTACGAGGTTTTGCCTATGGCATGTAATTCGTTTCCCTGGGATATCTGGCAGATGCTCTTTCAAGGTTTTGTCCTATGGCATATAATTCATGTCCCTCGGAGATCCGATAGGTTGGGCTGTGTGCCCGTAATCAGTCCTGGGATGCTCTTGCGAGGTTTTGCCATAACCACATGTAATTCGTGCCCTGGGAGATCCTATAGGTAGAGCTGTGTGCTCATAACAGCCTGGGATGCTCTTGCGAGGTTTTGTGGTGACCACATGTAATTCGTGCCTTGGGAGATCCTATAGGTAGAGCTGCATGCTTGTAACAGTCTAGGATTCTCTTGCAAGGTTTTGTGGTGGGGTCACATATAATATGGTCCTGGGAGATCCTATAGGTAGAGCCGTGTGCTCGTAATACCCTGGGATGCTCTTTCGAGGTTTTGTGACGCACGTAATAAGTCCTGAGGATTCCACAGTATGGCCAGTGATGATGAAGACCTGCAGGTGGTGGGCCTACATCTAGTATGAAAAAGGACTGGCTCTGTAGAAATTCCTATGACGAGTAGATTCAGAGATTGATTGAGATAGCAACAGTAGTGACGATGATGATGACTTGATGATGATTATCCAGTGACGATGATCCAGAGAAGAAGACTTGTGCTAGAAGACCTGTGCTGAGAAATACCTTCCTAGTTAAGAGGGAGTGTTGATGTATATATAACTTTGGAATGTATTTCATATATGTATGTTGTATGTACTCCTATAGAGATGGTATTATTCCTCTATATGGAAGTTTCATCATTTATATTGTAAATGTCGTAACTTATACTTGATGGGTTATTAGACCACCTTGTTGGGGTCGGCCCCGTATAAGTCATGTGGGTCAAGGGCTATTAGACCACCCTATTGGGGGTCGGCCATGTGGGTCGAAGGGCTATTAGACCCCCCTATTGGGGGTCGGCCTAGTCAGCATTATGTTATGTGGTTAAGTTCGAGCCTACATGATTTATGTAAAAGGCAAGTCAAGTCAAGTATAAATAGAGTGCGGGAGGCACTCTATTTTATCACTCACTTCTCACTCATGCACTCAAGGAGGAGTGGCGCACTTATGGAGGAGGAGGATCTGCTGCTAGGATATGTCTATCTCTCATGTTTGGGTTGTATCATTGCTCTATCTATCTCTGAGGAAGTTATTGGGGTTTTTCACCTTTATGGTTTTCCCCAAGTAAATCTTTGTGTCTCTTGTGTGCTTGCATTATTGTCTCCATGAATGATATGCTGTAGATTTGCTGTACATGTTATTCTCTCAGTTAAGATCCTAGATCAGATTGAAGTAAATTCTGAAAATTTAACAATCGAACCCCGATTCACAAGGTAGGAGAAACAATAAGGCTAGGGTAGAAAGCTATCTCGAATCCTAATTCTTAATAGATGGGAAGACTTCACATTTCCTATTTCTTCCCCTGAACAATAATATCCTTGTCACCACCAACACATCCATGAGTATATATCAATAGGATAATCATGAATCTCAAGTTCTAGGGCAAGGTGGAATCTCCCCCAAATCCCGAGTCCCAACATGTGGTCAGCCTTTGAATTTCTTGTTTCTTCCCCTAAAGAATAATATTCGTGCCATCACCAACACAACCAACAATATATAGAAAAATTAAGATAAAATAATTGAAGAAACATATGAAATATAATACAATAATGGAAAATAAGAGTTTCAGACTTTGAAAGTAACTAGCTTCAATATTTCTAGTAGATTAGTACACTACATAACTCATAGACGATAAATGTTGATAGAGATCAAATCCATTTCCTTTACCATTTCTCTATCGATGTTCACCATCCACAAGTTATACGGTGTGCTGATATAATATTTTTTTGATAATTAAAAATAACTATTTTTTAACTTTTATGTACAAGCCTTGCCTCTAAATAACAAATAATATTCTTTATATATTTGTCCAACGTAAACACGCATTACATGAAAAAATTGTCAACAATAAGTTTAATAGAGCATCTTCCCTTTTGGATCATCATTGAGGGAAGATATTATCCTTGCGCACTCGAATAAAAGGTAGCTATATCCATTTCAAACAAATACAATGAATGACCCAAAACAAATCCTTTTAACAATGTAAAGTTAAAACAAATATTCTAGTACCTTAAAGAATGTTTTCGCAAAGTATAACAAGGCTATGTGGTAGCATATACTTGTCGAAATGCAGAAGTTGAGCAAGGACAAATTTGCTTTATTAGATGATGGGTGAGTTTTGATTAATTTATGGGGTGATTTTATATTGATTTTCCAATAACTATAACTTTTGTGCAGGACAACCAAGTAAAGTTCCATTGAAACAAACAATGCTTGGATGCATGAATTTGTGCTAACTATCACATGGATTAGGTTTTCAACACACTTGCTCTTGTCCAAAAAAATTAAATAAAATTGTTAGTGAATCCAATTTTGTAGTAATTCCATTTTGGTGATATAATCAAAATTTTGATAAGGTAAATGTGGTTGGATAATGAAAATATATTAATAAAAATAATATATGTTTATATGAAAATAAATGTAATTTTTTAAATTGTAAAAGAAAATAAATTAAACCATTCATTTACATTCAATATAAATATTATAGAATAAATGAAGTTGTTATTTTTACTTTAAATTTACATTTATATATATAAACAGACCATTTTTTTTCACTGGAAGTATGGGTGGGGAGTATAATAACATGCCTACCAACTATTCTATCTACACTCAATTGTCATATAAAAAGATCATTATCAAATGCTATTATGGATGATTGCAAAGAGAAATTGACAATGGTAAAACATATTATGAGGAGGTATTATGCTCGAGCGGTATATTGTGATTTTAGAATCACAATTAATGTAATGATGATTTAAATCAAATCAATTAATCAAAACAATTTTTTAATTAAGGTTAAAAGAGAAAACAAATACAAAGATATTTTTAATGATAGAGACAATTTCAAAACATATAAATATTAAGATAAAATATATTTAAAAAAAAAAATACCATTTTAATTAATAAAAAACAAGTTTATAAAACATATGAAAATAGTGTGTTTTTTATAATTCTTTTTAAATTTATCATTAAATAAATAAAATAAATCATAAAAGTAGAATAATAAGTACATTCGAATGATAATCTTCTTAAATTTAATATTACTGATAAAATTAGATTTAAAAGGAATCTTTAAATGTTTCATCGATATGTATGCTAATTGAAACTACAAAAATTAATCAAAAGAAATGAATATAGCTTCTAATAACCTAATCCAAGGAAGCAAATGCGTTTTTCTATTCCTTGAACCACTTGTCAACTTGTAGTCATAGTGCATGTATAAAAGGAATGTAAGGCCGTGGAACTTCAAAGGATGAAGAATGTATGTCTCCATTCCAACTTTACATGAATGACATCTTACCAATCAATGTAACATCGAGGGTGCAATAGAGTCAAATCGACACTAGGGATCAAATTTGAAGGGTAGGGTCTTATTTCACTTTGAAGGGCTATGATATCTTGAACCCTTCAATGCTAACACGTTAAAATAAACCATTCATTTCATTTGAAAATGTAATAATACATCAAAATTTCATTGTATATTAAAAGCAATGTAATTGAATTCCTCAATATAGTGACAAAATTTGCATCATTCCACTTTATAGCTTTTAATAAGCATGTCTAACCCAAATAAGCCAAGAACCCTTATAGAGGAAATTTCACAAACATAAAAAAATACTCGACAATGTGAAGAAATCAATCGAAAAATAACCAATGGAGTTGAATCAATAAGTAATAAAGCTTCTAACATAAAAATCAAGGTTGGCTGAAAATGAAATACAATCTATACAATATCCATTAAACATAGAGATCGATAAATACAAAAGAGGCAGTGAATCTAAAAAATATGTTCATGCATACAAAAACTATTATCTTGAATCACTTCAATAACAAATTTCGCTTATTTCTGAGAAGAAGTAAATAAATGCTTATAAAATAACACAAGAAAAAACTATTCTCATTCTGCACATACCTGGAAAATCATTCAGCTATAAGAAAAACCCAACCAACATTGAGCTCCACTAAGGGAAGGAAGGCTTTTATATATGTTTATGTCTGCTTAGCTCTACAAAATATAGGAGAGACATACTCCATTGGGGGAAATAATCATTAACGAAGGTGTCTTTTTTTGTCTCTAATGGTTATGTGCACTTATGTGGGTGGGTGGTGGACCAGTGGTGTTAGGGTGGATTGTCCTTCCTTTGCTCAGGCGAAACCCCTAGAGTTTGAAGAGGGTATGATATACTTGTGAAGCACCTGCAACAATTAATTAATAAGAATATGCGAAATAGCAGAAATGACAGAACTCAGAATCACTTTTATATTGATCACAGGCCACTTCGAGGGGGAAACCTCCTTTGAGCAAGCTCAATACAAATAACTTCACGGTGCCTTCATAAGTCTCAACACACACTTATATACTAAGTCTAGGTGCCAATACTATGGGTCAAAACCATGGGCCACTACAAACTATGGATCAACAATACTACGGGCGACTTACAAAGTATATGCGCCAACAACAATAACACCAACTATTGATCAACAAATACTACGGGACGACTTACAAAGCATATGCGTCCAACAACAATATACTAACAAAGTAAAGACATGGGTTCCTAACATCCCCTCCCCCTTAAAAAAAGCTTTGTCCTCAAAGCTTTAGATGTGGAAATTGTTGTTGAATTTGAAGGAGTGGTTTCCATGTAACATCCTTTGGTTGCATGCCGTGCCACTGAATTAAGACCTCTGTGATAGAGCAAGAGCGAAGTTGACGAGTGCGCCGATTGAGGATGGCCTCCGGCTCCAAAAGGATGGATCCTTCATTATCCAGTTCGGGTAAAATAGTTTGATCACTGATGTTGGTGCCAAGAACTTTCTTTAGACAAGAGACATGAAATACTGGATAAATGCGAGAAGAAGGAGGAAGTTCCAATTTATAAGCAACGGACCCAATCTTCTGAAGAATCCGATATGGCCCATAGAACTTTGGAGCGAGCTTATGATTCCCTTTGAGTTTCAGGGAGGATTGCTTGTACGGTTGGAGACGAAGAAAAACCATATCGCCTACTTGAAAAGTGCGCTCAGAACAGTGCTGATCAGCTTGTTGCTTCATGCGATTTCTTGCCATGTGAAGATTGTCCCGCAAAATGTGAAGAATTTGATCACGGTTTCGGAGGACCGTGTCAACTTCCTGAACTGGTGAACTATTGGGGGTGTATGGAAGAAGAACTAGAGGTGCCTGATCATAGATTGCTTCATATGGGGTCATTTTAGAGGCAGTGTGGTAAGAGGTATTGTACCACCATTCAGCGAGAGGGAGCCACTTTGCCCACTGATATTGTTGTTTAGAGGTGAAGCAACGAAGAGAAGTTTCCAAGCATTTATTAATAATTTCAATCTGACCATCTGTTTGTGGGTGATACCCTGAACTCATCTTTAGTTTGGTGCCAGTGTGGCGAAATAGTTTTGTCCAAAAATGATTGGTGAAAGTTGCATCACGATCCGAGACAATGGAAGAAGGGATGCCATGAAGACGAAAGATCTGGTCTAGGAAAATTTGAGCAACTGAGGAGGCTGTATAGGGATGGCTGAGAGCACAAAAATGACTATATTTGGAGAGGCGATCAACCACAATGAGAATCACTGTCTTCCCACCAGATTTAGGGAGCCCTTCAATGAAATCCATAGAAATATTTGTCCAAATCCATGTAGGTATGGGCAAGGGTTCGAGCAATCCTGGAAGGAGTGTTGTTTCACCCTTATTGCGCTGGCAGGTATCACATTCAGCCACCATCTGTTGAATTGTCCTTTTCATGCCCTGCCAAAAGAAGTTACGTCGTGCCTGTTCATACGTTTTGAGGAACCCAGAGTGCCCTGCCGATGGAGAATCATGGAGTTCATAGAAGACAGCCTATTGAAGATCTGTGCTCTGGGGAAGCACCAGACGACCCTTGTATCTCAAAGAAGCACCATCCCAAGAGTAATGTGGTACAACAGAAGGGTTGTTGGTCAAGCTTTGGATGATTTGAGATAAGGAAGAGTCATTGACATAACTCTGTTGAACAGATTGCAACCAATTTGGAACAGGCATAGAAATAGCTGAAAGAGAACCTTGGGCATCAAATGTGCGAGAAAGAGCATCTGCCACAATATTTTCTTTACCCTTCTTGTAAGTGATCTCATAGTCATAATCGATGAGTTTGCTAACCCATTTCTGTTGTGCTGGGGAGGAGACACGCTGTTCCAAGAAATATTTTAGACTCTGGTGATCAGTCTTGATGCAGAAATGATTCCCTAATAGGTATGGTCGCCACTTCTGTACTACATGCAAAATAGCCATCATTTCCTTCTCATATGTAGAGGCAGCTAAATTCTTACCTGAAAGGGATTTGCTGGTGAATGCAATGGGGTGTTCATCTTGAAGAAGAACAACACCAAGTCCATTGCCGCAAGCATCACTCTCAATAGTGAAGGGCTTGGAAAAATCGGGCATAGCTAGAACAGGTGTAGTACACATAGCTTGTTTTAGTTTGTCAAATGCACACTGAGCATCATGTGTCCATGTAAAAGCATCCTTTTTCAATAGAGCAGTTAATGGAGCTGCAATCTTCCCATAATCCTTGACAAACTTGCGGTAGTAGCCAGTCAACCCTAAAAAACCACGAAGGCTCTTGAGTGTCTGAGGATGCGGCCAATTGTTCATGGCATCGATTTTGGCAAGATCCACGTGAACCCCTTGTGTTGAGATAATGTGCCAAAGATACTCAACTTCCTTCTGTCCAAAAACACATTCAGACTGCTTAGCGTGGAGATGATGGTTAGAGAAAAGTTGCATGACAAGATCCAGATGCTGGAGATGTTCATCCCATGTTTTACTGTAGATGAGGATATCATCAAAGAATACCAGAATGAATTTCCGCAAGTAGGGCCGAAATATTTTATTCATTAAGGCCTAGAATGCGGAAGGAGCATTAGTGAGGCCAAAGGGCATGACCAAAAAATCATAATGGCCATCATGTGTGCGGAAAGCTGTTTTAGGGATATCATCCTCATGAACCCGAATTTGATGATACCCAGAATGAAGATCCAACTTGAAGAGAAATTGAGCCCCATGAAGCTCATCAAGAAGCTCATCAACAATAGGAATTGGAAACTTATCCTTGATGGTGAGGTGATTAAGTGCTCGGAAGTCAATGTAGAGGCGCCATGACCCATCTTTTTTGCGGACAAGAAGAACTGGAGAAGAAAAGGAACTAGTGCTTGGGCGAATAATACCTTGCTTCAATAAGTCCCGAACGAGCATTTCAATCTCCTATTTTTGGTGAAATGGGTAGTGATAGGGCCTAATGTTGGGAGGAACGCTGCCAGGAAGGAGATGAATACGATGGTCTTCTAGCCTTGAAGGTGGAAATCCCACAGGTTCAGCAAAGACACCTGTATATCGATCCAGAATGTGTTGTAGATCCAAAGAAGTAGTGGAGACCACTAATGGTTGCATCTGAATGGAATGGATCTGAGCAATGAAACCATGTGAATTCTTCTTGAGTATTTTTTCCATGCGATGTGAACTGATGATGTTGAGAGACCCTGGTTGTAATCCTGTCAATGTGTGTTTTTGTCCATTGAGGGAAAACTGCATCCAAAGTTCAGCAAAATCCCATAAGATAGGGCCAAGTGTGCATAGCCATTGAGTGCCCAAAACAACATCACATCCGCCTAAGGTCAAGGCAAACATGTCAGAGTGCAAGGTATAATCTCCGATAGAGATACGCACATTTCGACACTTCCCTTTGCAAGGTAAGGTGCCCCCATTGGCAACCATGACTTCAAAGTTGGAGCAAGGATGGATAAAACAATTAGCTTGTTTGGCGATCCGAGGGTCAATGAAATTATGAGTGCTACCAGAATCAATGAGTATTGTAAGAGGAAGCTTCTTGAAGTAACCCCTAACCCGCATTGTTTGGGGGGTGGTGATTCTAGCTAAAGCATGGAGAGATATCTCTGGCTGGTCATCCTGAGACGGAGGGTCAATAGGCAGTTCCTGAATGTCGACCTGAGCATCCATTGTTTCTGGATCTTCGTCGCCAATTTCAAAGGCAGGTGGAGAATCCACATCCAAGAGATAGAGCTTTTGCTGAACACATCTATGTCCCCGAGTGAATTTCTCATCACAATTATAGCAAAGCCCCTTTTCTCTGCATGCTTGCATCTCTGTTTCAGACAAACGCTTGATAGGAGTTGGTCGAGGAGCCTGCGGTATGGGTGGTCGTTGAGAACCCATATTTCAGAAGGGAACAAAAGTGGGCTTGGAGCGCTGTTGGGCTACAATCTTGTCTTCTGCCAACTTAGACAACCCTAGGGATTCCATCATTGTGTTGGGACAGAACATTTTGACCTCAGATCGGATGGCATCCTTTAGACCACTGATAAAACAACTCCGGTAAAAGTCATCAGACAATCCTTCAGTGTGGTTGGCTAGTTTCTCAAATTTGGTTTGATACTCTCTCACAGTGCCAATTTGGCGAAGTTTAGTGAGGGCTCCTGTGAATTCATCAAAAGCACTAGGACCAAATCGTTGCAAAAGGAACTCGCAAAAGTCTGGCCATTTTGGCTCTTCATAAGCCTTGATGTACCAACGGTACCATTGAAGAGCTTCCTATTCCAAATGAAAGGATGCAAGTGGAACTTTGTTGACATCAAACGTATTATGTAGACTGAAATACTGTTCTGCACGATAGATCCATCCAGTTGGATCAGTACCATTGAAGTGAGGAAAATCAAGCTTCAGACCACAAAAATTGCTGGAAGAAGAGAACCCATTGTCTGATGAAGACTCAGACTACCGTTTGTTGTTCATAGCTGAATGTTCAAGATGGAGGCCGAGAAATTTTTCATCCAGATCCTGGAGTTTGGCTTGGATAGCTACAAGTGCTTCTTCCATGGTTTTTGCTCCTGCGCGGGTGACAACCATAACCATGAGTTTTTTTTTCTTTTTTTTTGGTTGACTGGGTAGAAAAACAAAAACAGAAACTGCTTCAGTAAAGGAAAATCTGGATTTGGGAAAAAATCTGAAGGGTAATTGGGGTTTGACTAGGTTTTGGACACTGTCGAATAGACAAGGAAGCAAAAAATGAGGATTTCAGAAGCGGGGTGAAAGAATGAGAAAATTTGGCAGAGGGGGACAAAGAAGCAGAATTTGGAAAAGAACTCTGTGGTAAAATTTGAAGGTGATTGGGTGAAATCTGAGGAAGTTATGGCAAACCCTAAAATTAGACAAATGTGGGATTTCGGGCTTTGGGAAGTGGAATTGGGGATAGGGTCCTTAGGAATGAAATATGCAGAATGGGATGACAGAGGTTCCCCAAAAATTTCAAGGAAAACAGAGTGAAAACAAGGGAGATATGGAGAAAAAACTGGTGTTTTTTTTTTTTTTTTTCCTAGACTGGAGCGGCTACGGCTCAGAAGAGATCTAAAACAGATAGATCTTCAACGGCCAGGAAGTGAGTAGAAACAGAGGGATCTAAAACGACGCTGAATGGATTGAAAACGACTAGATTTGGAACGGCTTTCAGAATGGATCTGAACGGCTGGATCTGAAACAATGCAACAGTGATCGACAATAGTTCAGCTGAAAATAGATATGGACCACAGGTATGTGCAGCTTCCTAACAGTTCGGGGGTTTCACTCGGCCACCAATGTTTTCTGACGGCTTGCGTATTGGGGTAGTACCCCTCACTCCACGGCTCAGGTAAAACTGATAACCGCTTTCCCACATAGATAGAAAATACTTATCTTATTGTGAAATGGTCCTAAGCAACTAGCTATGTCGCTGCAATGTTCCACCCAACCATGTAAATAATGCCGAGCTCGGGGGTGGTCTCTGAGTGCTGAAATAATATAGGCTGGGCAGAGACCTATGGTTGGGTGGAACGTTGCAGTGACATAACTAGTTGCTTGGGACCATTTCACAATAAGATAAGTACTTTCTATCTATGTGTTCTACCTCTGCAATCTTTTAAATTGATTGTTGTTATTGATATGTTGAATGCATAAGAAATGTGTGTGGATGATGTTTTATTCCACTATGCATATTTGCTTGATTTGCATCTGCACACTTTTAATTTTACTTGTATGAATCTAATGAATGGGATGAGTTATTTAAAATCCCCAGAATGTGGCATCATGTTCCCTTCCTCGAATTGGATCCACGAGAGGGGACGTGACACATACAAACTACAAGATTTACCAAGGGAGGAGGAAAATCTCCTTATCAATGGCCTAGCCCTTAAACAATACTTCACCTAGATTTAGGAACACCTGTTGTACATAAATAATTGTTTTTTGCTTCTTCTTAGCTTTCCCTAGTTTCATTTATTTTCTTCCTAGGTTAGCTAGTGTCAACCTTAGTTTGATTGTTGATTGATTTGCTTTAATTGATTTATTTTGTTCTCAATAAAACCCATCTCAACATTTTGACGTGTGGAAATATAGGAATCCGAACAATCTCACAAAGATCATTGCTAAACACCAGAAGATCAGAATTGGATTCATAGAGAAGGAAGTCTTTTTGTATAACATTTCCATTTGTGATTTTAATTGCTGCTCAGTTTTAGAAGGGGAAGCCTGCTTCATGTTTACGTTATGTCATTGTAAATCCTGTAAAATAATTAAGACCCACAAATTCTAAATTACTATCTTGGGGATCCATTCACTCACACATAAATAACCATCTTAGATAGTTTGCTATAATTGACCCATGGAAAGGGAGCAAGTCTTACAGATGTGTGGCAATCAAAATGATCCCATGCTACAAAATCAAAGCCAAAAGGATCAGAATGAAGAGTCAAATTTCTGAAAGTTTCATCTCCATCAAAGAAATGGTTTTGAAAATGAATACATCCAATCAAGAAGATTGCCTAGATGATAAATCCAGAAAGGGTTCTTCTCCTTCCATGAGTATGACAAACAAAGAAAATTCATCACTCACACAAAAGGATAGTATGGATGGAAGAACCCACATCAAATATTGAAGACCGAAGAAGGATATTAATGAAAGACTGAGACGGAAAAACTCGTCAAAAGAAAGCATCTAAAGAAATGCTGGTAGCATGGGAATGAAAAACAAACGAATACATCTGTTGGACTCTGTTATGATCCCATGGAGTCATATTTAGAAGTAACCAAAAGATGGGACTAAAAAAATGAACTCCATATTTTAGCCTTAGGAGAGTGGTCAAGAAATCTAGTCCAGGTTGCCCCATCTCCCAGAATGATTGACCAATATAATACAAGAAATCCTATCTCCCTGTATAAAACTTTGGTGCTTTAAAATCCTAAAAAAATCGATTAAGGCATTGTCTTATATTTAGGATTGTTAACATACAGGAAATTGTTATCTTCAAGGAGAAGTTGTTCAAAGGTCTGTGTTCACCAGATAGTCACCAACTGTTGCTACTGTAACCTTATCCCCAAAATTTTCCTAAAATTGTAGGGCCCCTCCTTCTATTTTTGATTTACTTAGAATTTGTTTAGCTTCATAAGTTTACTTTCGTAGCTTAAAAGTTTTTTGAAAAAAAATAGTGAAAAGGGCATGTTTCTAAATCAGTGTAACTTGAGTTTTTCCGCTGAAATGGTTAGAGCAAATCCTGAATTCCGCCAAAACGGTCAGAGCAAATCCCAAATTCTGCCGAAAAGGTAAGAGCAAATCCCAAATTTAGTCGAAACGGTCAAAACAACTCCTTGAGTCACGCCGAAACGGTCGGAGCATTTTGGTTTTCTTGGTAAAGTTCCTTTTTCAAAGTGACTTGCCATGTTCCGCCGAAATGGTCAGAACATTTGAAATTTGGAGCTGAAATAGAAAATGGCACTCTGAAAGGTTGGTAAGTTCACGATTCAGCATAAAATGGAAAGGACGCCGATACGTTTCGGCGTGTTAAGAAAAATGCAACAAATTCTGTCGCTATAAAAAGAAAAAAGCGCTGAAACGTGTTGCTGTGAAAAGAAAAAAGTGCCGAAACGCATCACTGGAAAAAGAAGAATACCGCCGAGTGAAAAAAGGTAAAGGATATGAAGGAAAACACAAAGTAAAAAGGGGATCCCATAAAAGGATCAGCGACAAATGCTAGTTCACATTGAAATGCTTCGGCGGCAAATTCCAATTCACACTGAAATGCTTCGACAAAAAATGGGAAAAGTGCCGATACGCTTCGACGCGAAAACGAATTTGCTATGATGCCTAAGGAGAGAATAGTTAAAAATTTTACGTGGAAACGACCTTAACCGATTGGTGGAACCCGCTAACATATGCTCTCATGCATTTATTACTAGGGTTGTTGGGGTTATATAAAGGGTAAAAACAGTTTTTACAAACACCGTTTGCAACCGGAGCCTCAATCATACGATAGACGTCGAACGCTGTTGAGCATTGATTTTTAGACCAGTATTTAATCGCCAGCTAGGATATCTTGTACCATATTGTTCGAAACGACGTCCTTTCATTGAGACTATGCCCCTGTTTGAAACATGTTTTTTTGTCAGTTTGTTTAAGTATTTGTTTTATATATATTTCGAAATCCCTTAGACAAACCGTTAATTGTCTTCCAGTTGGGCATGGGTTAAACATTGTCGATATTTTTCTGGTGACGCTATAAGAAGAGGTCTCTTGGCCAAACTATGCTAGGGTTCTTCTCATCTGAAAGAATTCCTCGGGCCATACTTACTAGCCGATGATATCCTTCTTGATGGCTCATATGACACCTTTCAGTTGACCTAACTATGTGGGTTGGCTATACCACGGGTAGTAGAATGAGCGCCTATCATCCACGGCCTACCATGGTTGTTTTTTCCTTCCAAACGTGAAACCACCATCACAAAGCCCTAATTTCTCATACCCCAACTATCAGTTGATTAAGTAGATATGACAATTTTGACCAAGCGCTGCCCAGTTTTTGGCTTCGTTTTAAATATTTTTGTTTGTTGTCTGAACATCCGCGGCACCGCTTCCTTTCGTTTCCCACCGTCTATTGATACCTCACCATCGATGAGAAGTTTTCATTCCTTTTCTTTGCCACAACCCGTTTAGTGAACATTGTTAAGAGAGGACTGTCCCGGGGATCTGAAACTCATTTTGGTATAGGTCTGATTGACAACGAAAAAGTATACTAAGAGTAGTAGAATTTGTAGTTTAACAACCAACCCATTGCGCAATTTTTGTTTGGACAACCTAAGGAGATTGGAATGATTTGTGTACTTTGAACCTTCTAAGATATTTAAAGAGTTAGAACCCCTAATATTTTAAGGAAAAAATCAGGTTTTTGTACTTTTTGATCATTATTTGTCTTCTCTAAAAAAATAAAAAATTGGTCTGCAATAAGTCTTCCAAAAATGAAATATGATTGGGATAATGAGACCATGCCTTGAGGACATTTTGGTGACCTTTTAGAGTGAACCCACAGGAAAATTCAGTTACACATTGGCTATTGCACACAAGTGTACATTTTAAATTAGAGCCAACATAACCAACATCAACCAAGCACCATGGAAGTAATAAATTTTCTGACTTCATATTTCTATAAACAATATTCATAAGGGATGTCTTCACATGCTTCTTGGTTTTATTGCTTTAACATTAAAATGCGCTCATACTTTCAATGTCTCATTAGGATTCAAAAATGAAAAAAAGAGTTGCTAAGCGAAAACTCAAGATAGTTGAACTAGACTCTGACATAGAGATTGTTGCAGACACTCCAATGGAGACTATATTTGAAGACACCAAAGCCGTGACATGAATCATACCGAAATACAAATGGGGTGAACTATATCATCTCATCAAAGATCAGAATGTACTCGATGTATCCATTGAAGAGATGATGGTGTATCAACATGTCAAGAAATCTGGTCTCCATAAAGAAGCTACCCGACTAGAGCTTTTCCCATGTTTTGAAGTCATCGGATGGATTCTACCCTACATAGACATAGGCACAAGGTTTATCTCCAATACAAGAGGGGAAGGATTTTCTTCATTCCAACCCGGTCACATTGTTGCGACATATCGATTACCATCATGCAAAGTCATGATGACGGAGGACTGTATCATAGGTGTGAATATAGACCACTTTGAATACGCCAAGAAGATGATGATCCCAGGAAAGCATCTGAGGCAGAGAGCGAGTGGAGAACATGACAGCGAGAACCTGAGGACACCATTCAGAATCATAGCTTTGATGTTGAGCATATTTTTTGGTAGAGTGAACAAGAACGTATACAAGCTCAACTGGGTACCATGATGTGTCATATAGCCTTCCATGGCACTATTTTCAATTGGGAAGATATTATCTTAGAGAGCATGGCATCGACGATAGATGCAGCCCAAGGAGGAATGACCCAAAATAAAGCAAATTTTTTCATGTCCTCATTCCTTATGGCTTGCATACTGGCCAGACATCCTTTCCCTAAAATGGTATGTGTGTGGAATCAAGATGAATCCCTCTTTATGTGGCCTATCAGATCACATGGTCCCACAAATATGCAAGCTACTACAAGCTCGTCTGTGAAGAACTTCTTATTCCTTTGCATTGGTTTATTTTTAATGAAGAACCAAATTGCCTTTCTGATAATGCTCCGACTGTCATAAATGAGTATGGATATTACTACTTTTCTCCGGAAGGAACCTACATCAGGATGTATGGGGGTACCAAAGCCCCGTCTCTAATGCCTAAATATGTGACTGATTTTGTAGTGCACAAGGAGGCAGTGAGGCAGGTTTTTATTAATGGGATAGGAATATTTTTGAATGAGCATAAGAAGGGCTCTTTCCCGCCATTACCATTTATTATTGGGGCCTACAAATTTCCCAAGGTGAAAGGCGTAGAAGTTTTCATTTAAGACTCAGAAGCATTCCATTTTGGAGAAAAGATAGTCGACAAAAGGTCGCTCAACATTGTGGGTCGTGCAAAATTAATTTTGAATACACCGATCACTTCCTTAAGGACAAGGAGGTGTATCAGAGAGCAAGTAATATGGCCAAGCTAAATAAATGGTTTGTTCAGAAAAGTGGTGCTGACCCCAGTCATGTTGCTAGTACTACTAAAGAAGCCGAATTGCAAAAGAAAAGAGAAGAAGACGATAGGCTACAGGAAACATAAACAGAAAGGTAGCGAAAGGAAGAAAAAAAAGGCAGCAAAGAGATGAGGCATAGAGGTTACAGGAAGAAGAAGTAGATAAAAAAAGGAAAGAAGAGGAAGATGAAAGACAGGAAGAAGAAGCAAGAAGAGAGAGACAGGAAAAGGAAGCAACCGAGCAAGAAAAGAGAAAAGAGGAAGAGGACAAGTCCAAAGAAGCTGTGGAAAGAGAAGAAGCCCAAGGTGGAGGTACAATTCCCCAAGACATGGATATAGACCCACTAGGAGTGTCAGGATTCATGCTTATCGGGGGACACCTCCCATTTGTGGAGCTTGGGATCACCCCTTTCACTGCATCCAAACAACATACCATGGAAAAGTTAGACACCATAATCTTTGATTCGAGGAGGAAGAAGGACATAAAAGAGATTGAATATGGGCGCACAGCCTGATGTGATAACTATTTAGGAGAACACCATCATGGAAGGAACCCACAAAGACCCCAAGTTCATAGTAGCTGCACAGGAAAATGCATATAATGTCAATAAGTTGTTGAATGACATTGAGCACAACAAAGAAAAATGTTGAAGCTAAAAGATAACCTAGTGAAAGAGTGAGGTGAGGGAATTGAGTTGAAGAGGAAGCATGATGTTGCAGTAGCTGAAAAATATAGATTACTATCTGATTATAAGGATCTGGAAACTGAAAAGGATGCTTTAACTGTACATCTGATGATCATGGAGGGTGAAAGAAGTGATTTTGACTCCCACATAAGTGCATTGGAAGGTAAAGAATCAACAGATAGAAGAATTGAAAGTTCAGATGGATGAACTAATTAAGGATAAGGAGTCTTTATTAGAACAGGTCGAGTTGGAAAACAATCAGAAACAATATATGACCCCTTTCCATGAGCAAGCATGTAAAAGAAAAGAAAAGATAGTCCACTCACAAGTATTGTTGACTGAAGAAATCTATATAATGAAACAAATGATAGTAAGAATGAAAGAGATTGCTGCAAAATATTTGGTGATAAGATAAAGGTTGGTTAATACTACGATTAAGATAAAAAAGAAGATGGCTTGGATGAATGAAAATGCAGACTTCCCTGATCACCTTCCAAGCAAGACGACTGTAGATCTTAAATTGGATATGGTACTCCTTGAATTTTGCAGGAAAGCTTCGAGGAGAATATATGTAGAAATACCTAATTCCATCGAAAAGTGTGTGGGATTCTACAAGAGAATTTATCAAATTCATGAAAAATGTCATCTTCCCATGGCTCCAGATATGGACGAGCTGCCTACAAAATATCAATGCTTAATGGGGCTGCAGAATGGGTTGAAGGAAGAAATGGAGTATATCAGAAAGCTGGATGTGTTGAATGAAGAAGACCTCCATTAGTATATTGGGCAGGCATCCATAAATGCTTATTTTCTAGACGACAGCTGCAAAGCCTCCGTAGAAGGAGTGATCAATGTAGAAAATGAGTTATCTTATCATGAAGTATCTTTAAAATTACTAGAACCTCTGCAATGTAATATTATATTGAAGAGGCTGACTTGTGGGATAATTATCTTTCTAGTTTAGAGGGCCCACCAGGGAATTAATTTTTAAATTGTAATTAATTGCATTTCTTGTGCAAACACTAGAGGACAAATTAGGGTAGTCCAAAGGTTTGGGGGCAGTTGGAACGAACGGTCATGTAAAGAAAAAACCTTTTGTAATATAAATATATGGGAATCATAATAGACAGAGGAATTTGTCTAACATAATAGACGTTGGAAATTTTGTAAGAGAACTAATTTTTTGCTAATGAGAAAGAACTATTTGCTGGGAAAAGCGTGCACAAAGATACTTTGCGGGGAATGTACGGAATGTCAAATGTGGAACTATTTCTTCTTTCATTCACAACTCATCCTGCGAGATTGTTCTAACTTTAATGAACTACTTCAAATGGTGATGAATGATTTCATTTTCTATGCAAATGTTTATGTGTTAACCGAGTAATAATATTTTTTAATTATATCAAAGCTATCTTTGGTATCTTTTCTGCTGTTAATGTGAACACTTTGTTTGAACAACTATCTGTTGGGTTGGTCTGAAGATTTCCAGCTTATTACTCTTACTTCAAATTTTCTCCCTACAGGGATAGACTAGTTAGTTTAGAATAGAATTTAGCGAATTGATAAGGTATAAGTGATAAGATGGAGGTAAGAACCTACGCATCACTTATGAGGCTTATGCCTACCAGTTCTAGGTTAAATGCATTAGTTAAAACACTTGCATATTCGTACTTTAAAACTAAAAAAACTACATAAATAGTGGGTTGGGCCGCAACCGGTAAACACAAAACAAACACACCTATGGTAGCCAGACGGATTCCCCATACCAAACAATGAGTGATCTAATTGGGGTAATTTATTGGGGAGAATCCCTACTTTCGATGCTAATATTTTCTGGGCATCAATAGGTTGACCACCTCCTTATAATATCTTAATTTTCTCTTATCCTATAACTCTTTATTGCCCCACATCTTCTCCTTAAATTTAGATGTAATAATACTTTTAATATTATCTCTATTCTACAAAGTGAATTCTTCTTCGACTCCCCAATTATTTATCTAATACTTGGCATCTTTATGCCAACCTCGCTTAAGTCATAGGTAGTTTTGACTAGAGTGCTGGTATAACTCCCGAGATTGATTTTGCATTCACCAAATGTATCAATTTATACAACTCAGAATGGCGATTGAGATTCATCTACCAACCCGTTAGTTTGTCTTCTTACAACTATTCAACTTCATTATTCTTTATTTACATATTTACAAAATATGTGGAGCTATAATTCGAGGATTAAGCTTCCAACATCCCCCCCTTAATCCGAAGGGGTGTTTGTAAGTTTGAGCATGGTTCTAAATCTTTCAAACTTTTCTCGTCCAAGTGATTTGGTGAAATATCTACAATTTGCTCATTTGTGGAACAATGACATAAATGGTCTTTCTTAGCCTCTACATGATGTCAAATCAGATGATACTTTGTGTTGATATGTTTGGTTCGATCATGGAATCTAGGATTCTTGGCCAACTTGATTGCAAAAGTATTGTCAATCAAAAGTGGAATGGAGTTCTCTTTTTTATCCTGCAACTCTTCAAGTATCTTCCCGAGCCACATAATCTCTTTGGTTGCTTCTGCAACAGCTACATATTCTGCCTTTGTTGTCGAATCTGCTGGAACTGATTGTTTGCGTGATCTCCAAGAGGCAATTGCTGATCCAAGACTCATCGTGTATATAGAAGTGTACACTCCTATTTCTTTTTCACCATCAAAGTCTGAATTAGAGTACCCAATAAGTTTGAAGTCATCCACCTTAGAATACTTGAGTCCAAAGGCTTGAGTCCCTTTCAAGTATCTTAGAACTCTCTTTGCTGCAGACGAATGTCCTTCACAAGGTTTGTGTATGAACCGTGAAAGAATGCTAACAACATAATAAATATCTGGTCTAGTGGTAGTAAGGTATATAAGGATTCCTACAAGCTGTCAGTACTTGGTTGCATCCTTGAATTCTTTTCCTTCACTTGATGTGAGCCTTAGATTCTGTTCCATTGGAGTTGAGAGAGGGTTGCAATCTGTCATGCCAAATCTGTTCAACAATTTTCTAATATACTTTTTCCAAGAAATGAAAATGTACTTAGGATGTTGAATCACTTCAATTCCTAAGTAATAGCGAAGATGTCCCAGATCAGTCATTTCAAATCCTTTCTTAAAGTATTTTTTCATGGATGCTATATAAATTTCATTGTTCCCTGTAATCAAATTATAACCCATATATACTAGAAGAGACACAACAAATCTTCCAACTTTCTTTACAAATAATGTTGCGTCATCAAGATTGTAATGGTTGAAATTCAACTTTAGAAGATGCTTGCTTAACTTTTCATACCATGCTCAAGGTGCTTATTTCAGGACATACAAGGACTTGACAAGTTTGCATACCTTGTGTTCTTGTCCCTTAACAACAAAACCTTCTGGTTGAGACATGAAGACATTTTCTTTCAAGTCTCCATTCAAAAATGCAGTCTTTACATCTATTTGATGAAATTTCCAACCATTTTGTGCATCCACGGAAAGTATAGTATGTACGGTGCCCCATTTTGTTGTGGGAGAGAACATTTCTTCATAGTCAATTCCTTCTTTCTGTGCATAGCCTTTTTCCACGAGCCTTGCTTTGTGTTTGTCAAGTGAGTCATCTAATTTGTATTTATTCTTGTATACCCACTTGCTTCCAATTGGTTTTCTTCCGAATGGACGGTCAACCAGCTTACAAGTTCCATTCTTTATGAGTGCATCATACTCATTTTGCATGGCATCTTTCCACTCATCACAAGTAGCATCCTCTTCAAAGGAAGTTGGTTCAAAGTTAGCAGACAAATTCAATTCATAGTCAAATGAGACATCCATGTTGTCACCTGATTTATCTGCATTTCCTCCATCTTCTTGTCTAGTTGAGATTCTTGTTCCCGTCTTTCCTACTTCATATGCATGGGAAATTTCAAGTGTCTTTGTGTCCCATTTAGAATATTTCTTGATGGTCTAGGTTGATTAGCTGGTGGTGCATTATTTTCTTCTAGGTTCAATCTTCCAATCCTCTCGATTACATCATCCAGTTGAGTCTCTCGTTCAATTGAAGTGACATGAACTTCTTCTTCACCATTCTCTTCATGAGGGAGTGTTGGTGCTGCTTCAAATGGAAATTCCATGGATTGATCCAAGATAGGGATCCCCCTTTCAAGATGTGGAATTTCATTATCACATTCATAATATTTCTTTAGATGATCAAACCTCTCTAGACGATCAAGCTGTCTTTCAATAAACTTGCCATTTTTATTAGCTTCAAGAAAAATGACATCTCTGGAAACAACAAATTTCTTATTTACCTCATCATAAAGACGATATGCCTTGGAAGTTTCTGAGTACCCAAAGAAAATGCCTCTTCTACTTCTAGCACCAAGCTTGTTTCTTTGCTCCTTTGGTATTAAGGAATAGTAGGTGGAACCAAAAACCTCGAGATCCCTAACTGAAGGAAGGTGGCCAAATCACATTTCTTGTGGAGTCTTATCTTCAAGAATATGAGAAGGACTTCTGTTTCTCAAATATGTTGCACATAGGACTGCATCACCCCAAAACATTAGCTTCATAGTCTTGAAAAACATCATTGATCATGTTGTATTCATTAAAGTTCTATTCATCCTTTCTGCTACACCGTTTTGTTGGGGATTGTATGTGTTAACACCTAAAAAGTGCTCACTAGCTCATTCCCTTACTCACATGACCCATTTGTCCACTTTTCCACCATCTGAGCCTCTGAAACCAACAAAAGGTCACCAAAAGACCTTAGTACGCCCCTTTTTCCATTAAAAAAAGATTATTTTTCCCAAAAAAGCATAAAAAAACCCTCAAAAAGGGTCCAAATTCCCAAAAATATTAAAAAGGGAATTAAAATATTATTTTTATTCAAAAAAGGAAAAAGGAGGGAAAAGTACCTAAACCATGTTGGTCAATACCATTTGGTTTCCACAAAACCACAAATGGTATTTCCCACCACCAAAACCTATAAAAAGGTGGTAGGGGCTCCTCATTTCACATCCATCCATTATCTCATCCTTATGCTGCTGAAATCTCCCCTGAGCATTTTAGCCATTGCAAACCACATTGGAGAAGAGACCATTGGAGATTGGAGTTGCTCATCCTTGGAGCCATTCAACATCAACCTTCACCATTGAAGGTATTATCGCAAGCACTTGCTTGCCCCCCATTTTTCAATACAAGCTCATTCTTTAATATCTTCTTGTTCTTGTTTTTAAATTATTTTTGTTATTTGCTTAGATCCATGAATAATCTTGTTTAATTAGTTTATTGTTATTTATTTCCATTGAAACTGCTGCTACTAGTTAGCAGGTGCCCATAGCACTAAGCCTGGTTGCAAAACCGGGCCAACAGTATGGAACTGAAGTTTGATGTGTGATTTCATGTTTACAATGTTAAATTTTGAGCATTAATTCACAATACTATTGGATCTTTACTGAGAGAACAACATATACAGTATATCAATGCATAACAATCACAATAAGCATGACAAGCATCACAGGAATCAAAATCATGAGAGACAAGAGACACAGAGTTCTCGTGGGGAAAAACCTAAGGTGAAAAACCCCACAACTTCCTCAGAGATAGAAAGAGCAATGGCTCAACCAAAGTACAACCAAAATACACTTGAGATAGTCTCCTAGAAGTAGATGATCCTCCTCCTCACTAGTGCGCCACTTTTTGAGTGAGAGAGACATGACTCTCCGAATGATCCAAATAGAGATCTCCTGATCTCTATTTATACTTAACCTGTTTGCCCAGTTACACTATGGGGCTGACTTGTCTATCTAGATACATCCACAATATAATATATATTTCAGGGCCGACCCCACACATGGTGGTCTAATAACCCATCGGCAAGTACACACACTTGCGACACTTGTCAATCCACATGACGACACTTCCTTATAGAGGAATAACACATCTCTAATAAGGGTACAATAAATATATATGAAATACATAGATGAAATACATTCCGAAGTTACATGTCCATCAACACTCCCTCTTAACTAGGAAGGTATTTCTCGACACAGATCTGCTAGACAAGTCTTCTTCTCGGGATCATCATCATCGATGCATCAACATCATCATCGTCACTGCCGCTGCTATCTCAACCAATCTTTGACTCTACTCGTCATAGGAAGTTCTACAGAGCCAGTCCTTTTTCATACTGGATGTAGACCCACCACCTGCAGGTCTTCATCATCACTAGCCATACTGTGGAAATCTCAGGACTTATTATGTGTGTCACAAAACCTTAAAAGAGTCTCTTGACTAGCAAGAACCCTAAAGAGCATCTGAGGCCTTTTTCATCCTGTCTAGATATCCAGAACTTATGACATGTGACCCCACCACAAAACCTCGAAAGAGAATCTCAGAATTGATTATGAGCACAAGGCTCAACCTATCGGATCTCCCAGGGCACAAATTACATGTGGTCACCACAAAACCTCGAAAGAGCATCCCAGGACTGATTACGAGCACAAGGCTCAACCTATCGGATCTCCCAGGGCACAAATTACATGTGGTCATGGAAAAACCTCGAAAGAGCATCCCAGGACTGATTACGAGCACACGGCTCAACCTATCGGATCTCCCAGGGCACAAATTACATGCCATAGGACAAAACCTCGAAAGAGCATCTGCCAGATATCCCAGGGCACAAATTACATGCCATAGGCAAAACCTCGAAAGACTATCTGCAGATCTCCCAGGGCACAAATTATATGTCCTCCCAAGCAAAACCTCGAAAGAGCATTTGCCAGATATCCCAGGGTACAAATTACATGCCATAGGCAAAACCTCGAAAGACTATCTGCAAATCTCCCAGGGCACAAATTACATGCTTATCTGCACAACCTGTTCCACGGCCACATAGTATCAACCTCATACTCACCATACATCATCCTGATGTACACATGATCATCCTGATCATCATCACTACAACATCTTGCTGCATGTCATTTGGAGCAACATCCTGAAGCTCGTCATCCATGATCATCCTGATCATACAATGCATCTACCTGATGCATACCAAGTATCTACCTGATACATATCATCATACATGATCCACCTGATCACACAATGTATCCACCTGATACAAATATAAATACATGATACATATCAACATACATGATCTACCTGATCATACAATGTATCCACTTGATACATATACAGACACATGGTCCAAGCATCCAACATGATGCTTATACAAAATACATACACATGATCCAATTGATCATATCCAGCATCCAACATGATGCATATATAGATATAAATGATCCAATTGATCATATCCAACATCCAACATGATGCGTACATACATATACATATAAATGATCCAATTGATCATATCCAGCATCCAACATGATGCATACATACATACATATAAAAATTATCCAACTGATCATACAAAGCAGAAACCAGAACATCATCCTGATGCTCATCATCCAGTGCTTACATCCATAGCCATGTGAAGGATCCTCCTTCCAACATGCTTGGAATGGATTCAGCAAATGTGTCCATCACTTCTTCCTCGAAGTGTCATCAATCCGAAGAACACCAAGCCTCTCTCTGAAGTACACGAACTTCACCCTGGCTAGTGGCTTCGTCAGCACATCTGCAATCTGCTCGTCCGTCGCAACATATAGGAGCTTCACAACTCCTCTCTGCACCATATCCCTGATATAGTGATATTTGATCTCTATGTGTTTTGACTTGTCATGAAACACTGGGTTCTTGAACAGCTTCACACAACTCTGGTTATCACAGAAGATACCAGTAGCATCCAACGGGAGATCAAATAATTCAGACAGTAGCTTCCGTAGCCATACTGCCTCACCACTAGCTGAACAGGTTGCAACATACTTTACCTCAGCTGTACTTAGTGCTACACAGGATTGCTTCCTGCTAAACCAAGAGATCACACCTGATCCCATACTGAAGCAACACTCAGATGTGCTCTTCCTATCTATAGCACTGCCAACCCAATCTGAATCAACATAACCTTGCAGGTTAAAATTTTGATTCGCCTCATACTTGAGCCCATAATCCACTGTACCCTTCAGGTACCTTAGAACATGCTTTACAACAACCATATGAACACTCCTCGGATCTGTCAGGAACTGACTCAATGTGTTCACCGCAAAGCAAATGTCTGTTCTTGTGTTCGTCAAGTACATCAAGGACCCAATCATCTGACGATACATAGAGACATCAACCGGCTTAGATGAAGCATCACATAGAAGCTTCAGATTCGATGCCATAGGTGTGGCCATGGCCTTGCAATCCATCATCTTGAATCTCTTCAGGATATCTATTGTGTACTTCCCTTGACCAAGGAAGATTCCACCTGTACTCTGCCACACCTCCATACCTAGGAAATAATGCATCATCCCCAAATATTTCATATCAAACTCAGCAGCAAGCTTCCTCTTTGTATCTGCAATCAATCTGTCATCTCCTGTTACGAATAAGTCATCCACATACAGGAGTAGAATCACAGGATTCCCTTCCTCAACCTTGTAGTAAAGGTTGGAATCCGCTTTACTCTTGGTAAAGCCCAAACTAGATAGGAAACTGTCCATCCTACCATACCAAGTTCTGGGAGCTTGTTTCAAGCCATACAAGGCTTTCTTCAATCTGCACACATGTGACTCCCTATCAGGTCTTGGGACTGCATCCCAAACATCTTCTTCATGATTGACGGATCATGGCATTCCATTTCTTCATCCCAGATCCTGGGAACTTCAATATCTTCAATAGATATCTTTGTTGCTGGAACAAATGTTGTAGTCCTTCTTTTGTAGGTGAAGATATACGGTCTTTCCTACAAAACAAGTTAAATTGCATGATTAGAAACATCTCATAATTTTCAGAACAAATTCTTTCCACATAAAGAAATATGTCATGCAGTCATGCAGTTATCTTAGCTAAAGCTTCAATACAACATTTATCCATGTTCCACAACTTTCTAGATGCCTTCCGGTCTCTACCAGAACATTGTTAAGAGTTTGCACTACTCCCAACATGTCAGCAAAGAGGTTTCATTCTAGATAAGTAGCACTGGAATGTTGTACAGTGCCATAGGCCACTTACCCATCACATTCATATTAGTAGTATACTGTTCATTAATGCAATCATTCTAATATGCACAATACATCTCCTAAGTCTAGGAACATAAGCATAATATTATTTAAACAAAAGTAGGCAAGAAATGATAATTGAAATACTTATCTTTGTTTGTTTGTTGGGTGGACTCCCTCTGAGTCTTTGCTTCCTGGCAGGAGCTGCTGAAGTAGCTTCTTCTACACCTTTCTGTTGTGGAATGTAGGAAGATGGTCAACTCCCTCTGAAAATCTATATCCTTGCAGGAGCTGCTGGAGTGTTCTCCCTCTTGATTCACCCTTGTTGACATCAATCTTCTTGAACTCTGGAAAGTATAATCTGTAAGCCTTCGATCTTTCACTATAACCCACAAAGATACCCTTCTTTCCTGAAGTATCTAGTTTAGTCCTCTTTTCCTTTGGGACATGAGTGTATACTGGACAACCAAATATTCTGAGATGGATGACTTCAGGTTTCTTACCATAAAAGACCTCTTCTGGTGTCTTGTTGTCCAATATCTTGTGGGGTGTTTTGTTCTGCACATATACAGCTGTTCTAGCTGCTTCTGCCCATAGATGCATAGGTAGATCCTAGTCATGCAGCATTGCCCTTGCTGCTTCCATGATTGTTCTGTTTTTCCTTTCTGCAACTCCATTCTGTTGAGGATTATAAGGAGCAGTCAACTCCCTCTTAATCCCTGAATCACTGCAAAGCTTCTTGAAGTCACCTGAGGGGAATTCTCCACCATTGTCGGATCTGAATGTTTTAATCTTCTTGTCAGTTTGATTCTCCATCAAGGTTTTGAATTCCTTGAACTTATCAAACACCTCATCTTTGTTCTTCAAGAAGTATACCAAAGTCTTCCTGGAGAAGTCATCAATAAATGAGGCATAGTAAACATACCCACTCAGAGAACTGGATGACATAGGACCACATACATCTGAGTGGATGACTTCTAGGATGTCTTTTGCCTTGCTTTCATTGCTTGGGAAAGCCTTCTTAATGTTCTTACCTTTTGCACATCCTTTGAAAACACCTTCATGTTTGGTCTTGATTTCAGGAAGACCCTCTACAGCCTTGCTTGCAATGGAAGTGCCCTATAGTGCATATGAGCAAGTCTTCTATGCCAAAGTTCACTTGGCTCTATGGATTCATGTACCATGGCATGTTCAGGTTGTCCCTTCAATTTATACAAACCTCCCTCTTGCTCTCCAATCACTACTGCATCATCTATGGTCTTTTCCTTTGGCCACATTAGGACTTGGCCATCCACAATTGGTTCCGCAGGGTCATCTTCCGATTTATGTTCTTCCCTTCAAATAACTTGGTCAAAGAGTCAAACATCTCCTTGGGTGTCTTTAGAGAAGACACATGGGGTATGACATGGTCTTTGATAGAATCACCAATGATTCTCTTTGCCTTGACCAAGTTTTTATTATGCAATACCTTAGCCTCTTCATCCTCTGGGATAGGGATGTCTTCTTTTACATATGAGTCCAACTCATTCTCTTCCAGGATTAACCCAATCCTATACTCCCAAGCTCGGAATTTATCAGCTCCTTCAAGCTTATTCTCAAGCTTGGTGTGGTGAGACATCTTAAAGAGTACTTCAAATGGAAATAGAAAATATTTAGGTCTTACCACTTGAAATGCTGAAAACTGGATCTGGTCCTGGATTAGGGTTTGTCGAAAAAACCCTAAAAATTCAAAATGTGAATTTCAATTTTCTGAAAGGATAGAAAGATGCACTTTGATGAGCTGATCAGCCTGGTGTATTCAGAATTTGAGATCAAGAAAGCTTTACCATTCAGATTTGCCTTTTTGTCCTCCCGAGTTCACTAGGGAGAGCCTTGAATTAGGGTTTGAGTTTCCCAGAGATCTACCCATCCAAAAATCTCAATCCAAATCTCTAAACTTCGATTTTTGCAAGGAGCTTCCAGCTATGTCTTTAGATTTCAGAAATTCCTATTTTTGTGGAAACCCTAATTTTTAGGGCCAAATCTGAAAATGCTCAGAATTGAATTCTGATTGGACAGATAGATTGTCCATGATGAGTAGAGTCAATCTACTATACTGCTTTTCCAAAATCTATGGAGAGAAACCTAATAAACAAGAAACTCAAGTTTCCGTCACTGCAAAATGTCTTCTTCTCAGGTTAGCTCTAATACCATGTTAAATTTTGAGCATTAATTCACAATACTATTGGATCTTTACTGAGAGAATAACATATACAATATATCAATGCATAACAATCACAATAAGCATGACAAGCATGACAGGAATCAAAAGCATGAGAGACAAGAGAGACAGAGTTTCCGTGGGGAAAAACCTAAGGTGAAAAACCCCACAACTTCCTCAGAGATAGAGAGAGCGATGGCTCAACCAAAGTACAACCAAAATACACTTGAGATAGTCTCCTAGAAGCAGATGATGCTCCTCCTCACTAGTGCACCACTTTCTGAGTGAGAGAGAGATGACTTTCCGAATGATCCGAATAGAGATCTCCCGATCTCTATTTATACTTAACCTGTTTGCCCAGTTACACTATGGGGCCGACTTGTCTATCTAGATACATCCACAATATAATATATATTTCAGGGCCGACCCCACACATGGTGGTCTAATAACCCATCGGCAAGTACACACACTTGCGACACTTGTCAATCCACATGACGATACTTCCTTATAGAGGAATAACACATCTCTAATAAGGGTACAATAAATATATATGAAATACATAGATGAAATACATTTCGAAGTTACATGTACATCAACATACAAATATAGTCTTCAAATTACTTATATGTATATTCTTTACCATTATCAGATCTGAATGTACCAATATTTGCTTGTGCTTGATTTTCTATCAATGCATGAAACTTCTTGAAAGTTTGAAATACTTCAGATTTTGTCTTCCACAAGTATACCCAACACATTCTACTATGGTCATCAACAAAATCATAATGTACCTATTACCATTTGCAAAAGGAATTGGCGTGGGGCCACATAAATCGGAATGAACTAGTTCTAACTTTCTACATGCTTTGAATTTACACTCTGGAAATGGTTGCTTACTATGTTTTCCTAGTATGCATGCATCACACTTGTTCTTTTTGTTAGGAATGGCGGGAAAACCAAATACACTATTATTTTTTAACAATATAAGACTGTTATAATTTAGATGACCAAATCTAACATGCCATAGAAAAATGGATGACATATTACCTGAGAGAGATAGGAAAAGTTTTGAACTCTTGTAGAAGAGCCTCTCAACTTCAACACCTATCCATCTTCATAACCACTCATGAAGACCTTGTTGTTAGAGGATTTTCTTATCTCCACAATCCCATCAAACATGTGGATAGAATGGCCTTGCTGTCGAATTTGCACTAAGTACAATAAGCTTCTCTACAACTTTGGAAGATAGAGAAAATTATTTAATATAAAATTAGGGAATCCAAGCAACTTAAGCCTGATTGAGCCAATTCCCTGTGGTTTGAGGCTAGATTTATCTGCAAAGTACACTATGCCATTTGCGATGTCATTCAGTTCTCCAAATCAATATTTTCTAAAATTCATATGAGATGTTTCACCAGTATCAAGCAACCAAAAGTCTTTGTAAGGTGAAAGAGAAGTCATTTCATTAATTCCAATATTACAATGTGCAGCAATGCAATGAGAAGACTCAGGGATTTTACCACCCTCTTGGTTTTTATTCTTATCTTCTTTATTCTAATTATGTCTACCTTTGATGGAGTTCAAAGATTCCCAACACTAATCTGCTTCATGTCATTCTTTCTGCATCGTGTGCACTTCAAATTTGATCTTTTACTAGAGTTGTTTCTTCCTCCTCTTCCTCTGAAATTTATTCTTCCTCTCCTTTTTTTTCGTTGTCTCCCTTGGAAGGGTCTTTAGGATTGTTCTTTGCTTTTTGAGAAGAGCAAAAATATTCTTCAATACTCTCACTTGTCTTCTTTCCAAAAGATTTCTCTTTGTTTGCAATCTTCTCTACTAGGATGTCAAAGGCGGGGTCTTTGAACTTGTTGCTTGCTTGCAAGGATTCAAGGTAGTTTGAGTGAGAAAGATAAAGAAAATTTACTGTTATACCTCAAAGTTCCACTTCGAACTCTAGTGTCGCATCTTTGTACCATGTGACCTAGCGACATTTCTCCCTAATGAATGTTATGTGTGGTTGACACTCTCCTAGGTCTCATCTGGACACCTTGGAGATAAATTCACCTCTTGATGACCGAGAAACAACTTACCAAGCCACGTGTCACCTTCTAGATCCTTTTTTCCCTTGATTTTCGTGCTCTACATATCTATCAGACCGTGAAAATATCATTTTTTGCTCTCTGCATAACCCTCACCCCGCGAAAATATCCAAATTTTTGCGTTATGCTCTGTGTCTGGGGCGTGAAAATCCTGATTTAACCCTTGGCCTTGGAATTTGGATCTCTACATTCCAAGAGATTTCCTTGGGATTGACCTATCTGATTCGATCCCAACCCCCTCTCTCTGTTTAGCTTGGCTGATCGACTAAACCCTCATGAGATCCACCTTCCTTTCCTTATGGTTAACTCCTCCAAGTGCTATAAAAGAGAGGCCATCCATGAGCCATGGGGGGAACCACTTGGGGCATCCAACCTATGGTCTTAGGAGATTTGCAGAGATATCAAGAGGAGAGAAGTCTTGGAGCTGGAATTGGCTTGGACATCAAGCAAACTATGTAAGTGCTTTTAAAGCTTCTTAATATAAGATAACTTGTCTTGTTTCCCATTTCATGTGTGGTGGAGCCAGATCTTCCAGTCTCATAGATGATGATTTAGCCATGTCTGTACCCTAGGTTTGGTTACGATCCTGGCCCAACGCTCAGAGGGTCTGGGGGCAGCGCCCCTGAAAAAGGGGGTTTGGGGGCATAGCCCCCGAGAAAATATTTTGGGGCTGTTTTCACCACCAGTTTTCGGGCCCATGGTTTTGGGTAACCCGTGGTATTTTTCCATTGTATTTACCTTATAAAAGAAAGACATTGTAACATGGCGAGGGTTAATGATGTATTAGGTTTTATGCATTGTAAAGATCTCTGAGATATGTGAAGAGAGATTGTGAGATAGTGAAGAGGAAGTGCAGCGGTTGTGCTGCAGGTTGTATCCCTTCAATTTGTTGGATGAAATAATAATAGGGACTGGAAACTTCAGTGTGGACGTAGCCCAAGTTGGGGTGAACCATGATATATCTGTGTCTCTCTTGTAATCTGTGTGTGATTATATTTGTATTTTTGTTTATTGTTATTGCTCTGCGATCTTGTTTTTCTAACAATTGGTATCAGAGCCGAAGGTCTATTTGGCAGATAAACCTGCAGGAAGCTAGGGTTTCTGGTTCGAGTGGGAGCAATGGCAGAAGAAGGAAAGTTTAAGGTCGAGAATTTTAACGGCCAAAATTTTCAGTTATGGAAGATGCAAATGGAGGACTATTTGTACCAGAAGGATCTATTCCTACCGTTGGGAGGAAGAGCAAAGTAGCCAGCGGCCATGAAGGATGAAGAATGGGAGGTTCTTGACAGAAAGGCTTTGGGAACAATACGGCTGAGCCTGGCTTCGTCGGTGGATTTCAATATCTCAAAAGAAACGACAACGGAGGGTTTGATGAGCGCACTAGGTAAGCTGTATGAAAAACCCTCGGCCTCCAACAAGGTATTTCTAATGAAGCGTTTATTTAATATGAAGATGTTTGAAGGTGGATCTGTTACTGATCATTTAAATGAATTTAATACGGTTACAAATCAGCTAAGTTCTGTAATTGTGAACATTGATGATGAGGTTAGGGATCTTCTAATCTTGTGTTCATTGCCAGAAAGTTGGAATAGCTTGGTCATGGCTGTAAGTAACTCTGTCTCTAGTTCAAACACTTTGAAATTTGATGATGTTATTGGTGTTATTCTTAGCGAGGAAATGCGAAGAAAAAGCACAGATGAGACATCAGGTAATGCGTTGACCATGGAGAGCAGGGGAAGACAAAAGGAGAGAGAAAAAAGCCAAGGTAATCGTGGCAAGTCTAAAATGGGAAGATTCAAGTCTAGACTGGGAAAAATAGAGTGCTGGAACTATGGAAAGAAAGGACATCTGAAGAAAGACTGCAGATTTCTAAAGAAGAAAGGAGATGCACATAAGGAAACTACCTAGGAAGCAAATGTAGCAGGTGATGTGTTACAAGATGCTTTGATTCTTGCATTAGATAATACGAGTGATTATTGGGTAGTAGATTTAGGAGCTTCATGTCATGCTACACCCCATAGGAAATACTTTCATGAGTATGTTCCTAGCGATTTTGGACATGTTTTATTTGGTGATGATGAGTCATGTAAAATTGTTGGAATGGGTAAGGTATGGATAAAAGTTAAGAATGGAACTGACTGGCTGTTGAAAGATGTTAGGCATATTTCTGCTATGAAAAGATATTTGATCTCAATAGGGCAGTTGGGAGATGGCAGCTGTCTATCTACATTTGGAGAAAAGTGGTGGAAGATCACTAAAGGATCAATGGTGATAGCAAAAGGAGACAAGATAGGTACGTTGTATTTATGTCCTTATAATACTGACCATTCCATCTCTTTAGCTTCCACAGGAATAGATACAGCATTGTGGCATCATAGGCTTGGCCACATGAGTGAGAAGGGGATGCAGATTCTCCACTCAAGGAAGTTGCTGCCAGATTTGAAGCAGGTAAGTTTGGAATTCTGTGAAAACTGTGATTATGGAAAACATAAGAGAGTCAGATTTCTCAGGGTTGGGAAAGAGAAGAAGAATGAAAAATTAGAGCTAGTGCATACACATGTATGGGGACCGGCTCAGTTACAATCTCTTGGTGGCTCTCATTATTATGTTACATTTATTGATGATGCAACTAGAAAAACTTGGGTTTATTGCATTAGACAGAAATCTGATGTGTTTTCTACTTTGAAGAAGTGGAAAGATTTGGTTGAGAATGAGCCAGGGAAAAGGTTGAAGTGTCTCAGATCTGATAATGGAGGTGAGTACTGTGGCAAGGAGTTTGATAGTTACTGTTCATACCATGGGATTCGTAGAGAGAAGACAGTCCTAGGAACACCAAAAGAAAGTGGTGTGTCAAAAAGGATGAACATAATGATCATGGAGTGTGCAAGGTGTATGAGATTGCATGCAGGGTTGCCCTTACAGTTTTGGGCGGATGCTGTAAATACTGTTGTTTATTTAATAAACAGAGGACCTTCAAGTGCTTTGGATGGTGGTATCCCAGAGGAGGCATGGACAGATAAAAAGCTAAACTACTAATTTCTAAGAACGTTTGGTTGTGAAGCATTTGTCCATATTGATAAAGAAAATAGAACAAAGCTTGAAGCTAAATCCAAGAAATGTACCTTTATTGGATATGGGGTTGATGATTTTGGTTATCGTTTATGGGATTATGAAAATCACAAAATCATTAGAAGTAGAGATGTCATATTCAATGAAAAGGTCATGTATAAAGATCAGTTGCAGGGAAATAAATTGGAAAAGCAAAACACAGAGTACACAGTACTTGATGAAATTCATGAAAATGAAGTTCCAAAGGTGTTAGAAAACCAAGAAGAGCAGCAAGTACCTGAAACTCCTGCAACTACAAGAAGATCTACCAGGTTAAGTAGACTCCCTAAACGATACTCTCCTTCAATGTATTATTTGTTGATGACTGATGCTGGTGAACCAAAATGTTATGAAGAAGCAATGCAGATGGAAACCAGAAAGAAGTGGGAGCAAGGCATGAATGAGGAGATGGACTCATTGGTAGGAAACCAGACTTGGGATCTGGTTCACTTGCCTGCTGGTAAAAGAGCATTGCAGAACAAATGGATTTATTTACAGGTTAAAGGAAGAAGGAGGTAAGAAGCGGTACAAGGCCAGACTTGTTGTAAAGGGGTTTGCACAGAAGAAAGGTCTTGATTTTGATGAAATATTTTCTCATGTTGTTAAGATGACTTCAATTAGGACTATCTTAAGTTTAGTGGTGGTAGAAGATTTGCATCTTGAACAGTTAGATGTAAAAATAGCCTTTCTCCATGGGGATTTGGAGGAAGAGATATATATGAAGCAGCCACAAGGGTATGAGGTCAAAGGTAAGGAGAACTTGGTATGCAGGTTGAAAAAGAGTTTGTATGGCTTGAAGCAAGCTCCAAGGCAGTGGTATTTAAAATTTGACAGGTTTATGACAGAACAAGGTTATAGTAGATGTCATACTGATCACTATGTTTATTTCAAGAAGCTAGACAATGAAAGATATATTATATTGTTATTGTATGTGGATGACATGCTTGTTGCAGGGTCTAACATGCAGGATATAAATGTACTCAAAAGGAAGCTAGCTAATTCATTTGCAATGAAGGATTTGGGTGCTGCAAAGCAAATACTTGGTATGAGAATAACAAGAGATAGGAAAAATCTCAAATTGACATTGTCTCAGGGTGAGTACATACAAAAGGTATTGGAGAGGTTCAGAATGCAGAATGCAAAACCAGTAAGTACACCTTTGGCTAGCCATTTCAATCTAAGTAAGGAAATGTGTCCCAAGACACAGGAAGAGACATATTACATGTCTAAGATTCCCTATCAATCAGCAGTTGGCAGCTTGATGTATGCCATGGTGTGCACAAGACCAGATATTGTACAAAAAGTGGGAGTTGTGAGCAGATATATGAACAATCCAGGTAAAGAACATTGAAAGGCAGTACAGTGGATTTTCAGGTATTTGAGAGGTACCACCACTTAGGCATTATGTTTTTGAGGTTCAAACACTGTTCTATAGGGATATGTTGATGCAGATATAACAGGTGATAAGGATAGCAGGAGGAGAACCACAGGGTATTTGTTTACTGTAGGTGGAACAACAGTAAGTTGGATTTAGAAACTGCACAAGGTTGTTGCTTTCACCAACAGAAGCAGAGTATGTTGCTATTATAGAGGCTAGTAAAGAGATGATTTGGTTGCAGAGGTTTATGGAGGAAGTGGGTAAGAAGCAGAAGGATAGCAGGTTGTATAGTGATAGCCAGAGTGCCATTCATCTTGTAAAGAACTCAACATTCGATTCCAGGACTAAACATATACATCTCAAGTACCATTTCATACGCTCTGTTCTGGAAGATGAACTGTTGAAGCTAGAAAAGATACATACTAGCCAGAATCCTACAGACATGTTCACAAAGGTAGTGACCAGAGAGAAACTAAGTTCCTGCTCAGTTTCAGTTGGCCTTCTAGCATGAAGGTGAAGATGAGAAAGTTGCCAAGTCCAAGGTCCAGCAAGTACAGCAGAGTTGTTGTGATCAGTCTCCAAGTGAGAGATTGTTGGTTGTGGAGCCAGATCTTCTAGTCTCATAGATGATGATTCAACTGTGTCCATACCCCAAGTTTGGTTATGATCCTGGCCCGATGCTTAGGGGGTCCAGGGGGTGCGGGGGCCAGCAGGCCCCTGTTGGGGGTTCGGGGGCAGTGCCCCTGAAAAAGGGGGTTTGGGGGCAACGCCCCCGAGAAAATGGGGGTTCGGGGTTGTAGCCCTCGAGAAAAGTTTTTGGGGCTGTTTTCGCCACCAGTTTTTGGGCCCATGGTATTTTCCCATTGTATTTCCCTTATAAAAGAAAGACATTGTAACACAGCAAGGGTTAATGATGTATTAGGTTTTATGCATTGTAAAGATCTCTGAGATTTGTGAAGAGAGACTGTGAGACAATGAAGAGGAAGTGCAGTGGCTGTGCTACAGGTTGTATCCCTTCAATTTGCTGGACAAAATAATAATAAGGAATGGAAACTTTAGTGTGGACGTAGACCAAGTTGGGGTGAACCACGATATATTCGTGTCTCTCTTGTAATGTGTGTGTGATTATATTTGCATTTCTCTTTATTGTTATTGCTTTGCGATCCCATTTTTCTAACAATGTGTACTGTGTATGAATCTTCGTCATGAAATGTATCTAGTAAATATTTGAATCTAACCTTTATTTCGAGGCATCTAGAAGATCGTGTGCTTTTCCTTTGTTTGATCTTAATAGGTTCTATTCGGGATCTTTGGGATCAAGAGCTAAGAGCGGGACGAACATCGAATTGAAACGTGAGTTATATCTTTCATCTCTTATGAATGAATTCAATCTTGTTGTAAAGCTTAGTTTAGGACTCAAGGTAGCATTTGTTTCTCAATTGTCCTAGATTATAACTAGTTACATCCTAGTCTAACCTAGAAGAGTTTCTTCTTACTCGTAGGGAGAAATTTCTACAACAAAAACTGGCAACTCCACTGGTTTGAATCTGTTTTTCTTTTTGTGAAGTTTGCTTTCAATTTCATTCAATTCGATTGTGGAATTGGGTCTTTCTACCCTCATTCAAATATATTTTCTTTGCTTTGGATTACTGTTTTTCAGTTTCACCTTAACATCTGGTTCCCTGGGTTGGAAAACCCTAGAAAAATCAAAATTTTTCTTAAAAATTTCGTCCTTCTTTTTACTCTCTGTTTATTTTCGTGGCCTGAACATTCCTACTAGAGAGAAAATATCCATATTTTCGCGCCCCTAGTACTCTGTGAAACGCGAAAAATTTGGTATTTTCATGGCTGGGTTCCATACAACCCCACGAAAATTCCTTGAGAATTTCATTTTTTTAAATGTTTGAGTGGTTGATTTTACTTCATTTTTTGGTCTTCTGCTCTTGATTGGTTTGCTGACACTTTGTTAGGCCTTTGTGACCTATAGTTACAATACATCGCTTGCAATTTAGCGTGTTTGGTTTGTTTCATTTACTGTTTGAACTTGGATTTCATGAGCCTTGTGACATCATCACTAGTTTATTTGCCTCCTTACCATAGTCCGTGAAAGATTTGTTCATTTCTGAATAATCAAGGTCTTATGAGCATATATATTTGAATTCCTTGATTACATTATTGAAAGAGTTTATTGTTTTGAAATCACATCTTTCTATCTATTTCATCAAACTTGATATTGAAAGACCATTTTGAGACACTCTTTCCCTTTTTGTTGGAAAGATCAAAGCCATATTTTTTAATTGGAAGCATATCTTCATTGGTTATTTGTCACATAGTGATACTCATTAGAAGTAGAATTAGTTGTAGATCAGATCTATCTTGAAGGAAGCAATGTTAGTTTGGCATATTTACAAAAAACAAAAGAATTTTTTTTTTATTGGTCTTTTTTCCTCTTTTTGAAAAAGTTCGTGCTTGCCTTTGATCGAGGAACTCTCTCCTTACCTTAGCTAGCATTCATTGAAAAGAAAGGCTTATTTGATTCATATTCATTTGCATGGTTTGAGTCACTCATCACACCACGAGTTGCACTTCCATTAACCTGACTGAGTAATACAACAACCATTAAAATTTATTTCCCTAAATCAACACACTTTAACCTCGCTTGAGGATAAAAAGAATTTGGTAGTTAGGCAGGACACTGGGGATATGCATCCAAATAATTCTCCCTTGTCATTTTCATCTGAGACATAGTTGTTTTCCTCTAGGGTACTAAAATCCTCTTGTACTTATTGACATGGTCATCGACCCGTTTGTGGAGAGGGCCTCCCGTTTCACGTGGGTAAGCTGTGAGGACAGGTTCCAGATGGACTTTGTGGAATGACGCACTCCACTTAGCACCTAAGGATATCTATCCATTGTCTTCCTTGTGTTTACCGTATAGGTGATACTTGGACTCAAAGACAGAAGTGCTAGTTCACTTTCTCCGACGTTTCATGAACGAGGTAGCCTAGTGAATTTTCTTCTAGGGATCTTTTACCCAGGATCCCTTTTGGTAGAGGGATATCCTTCCACTTTGGTCTCTCATTTCGTATTGTTTGACTTGGATTTCATCATCTTGCGAAGGATACGATTTGTCAAGATCTCTAGCTCCTAGTTAGGAAGTTTGCTTGCTATTTCATCTTTGTAGAGGGTCTTTTTCCTTTTTAGTGCTGCTTGTTGGCATTCTGGCCACTTTTGTTTCAGCTCACTTACTGTGATGTCGGTCCCATTATAGTTTTTTGAACTTGCTTTTTTGGCCTATGAGCCTTGTCTTTTCCTAGCTCCCCTTTTGCACACTCGGTTGCTCTAGGGTTTTTGAGTTATTTTTTCACGAGACTGTCCCCAGAACTTGTAATCCTATCACATGGCTGATCAAAGGAGATCACAGAGACAATAGGGGAGAAACCCCGAGCCACCACCATGGACTTCTGGTCTGCTTGCTTCACATATACCTGCCCCTTCCGGCCAAGGAGCTGATTGGGGTACCATTCCACCATCTATCAGTACAACATATTCAGTTGCTCATGTACCCCCAAACCCTAACATCATCTCAGAGCCTCTTATAATCACCTGAGATCCATGCAGTACCACAATCCACTGTTATTCCAATGGACACTACGTTAGCCAATGAAGTCAGTACTGCACCAGATTTTATGCCGGAAGGCGCTATCCTCCTGGAAACTAGTACTATACCAGACACGACAACATTGATTAAAGTCCCTGGCGGGTACGTTGAAATAATTTAAGAAACTGAACTTCCCACACCGCTTCATTCTGATTTTGAATATCCTACTACACAGCTGGAAACTCCACTTGTCATCACTACATCATTAATCACACATAGTTATGAAACAGGTTCTTCTAGTAATGTACCGTTCATCTTATCCTTTCCTAATCTCCTTTTAGGACTTGAGATTATGGCATCAATCCAATCCAGTATGGTTAGTCTAGCCAACTCACCCCTAACATCAGAACTCTTTAGACGTGATACAGCTCAAATTCTCTCATCGGCTTCACAATATCCCCCTACATCCACCTCTCAAACAAAAAATTCTCCTGGTTTTTGAGCTTCCCTACCTCCATCTAGCATGGAATGTCATGAATCATTCATAGGTCGATTCAGACCCTCAAATTGTACTATACCAGCACTCCTTTCGGATCCCAATGGGACAGCTCCCATTTTTTATCCAGCCTCCACTTTATGGGATGTCGTTCCAGGCTAAGCCCTCGACAATCTTTGGATTGTCCCAATCCCTATGGATGTGACGCCTGGAATTCCTCGATTTTTCTCCCCACACTTATTGTTGCACAACATGTTCGGCTTAACTCCAGGAGATGAACCTCTTATGAGAGATAACCCAATCTTTTCACCGTCACCACCACTATTCAGAACCGACACGAGATCCTCTTCACTAGTCGACACCTTTAGTGCAGTTTTCCCATCTGAGCCACCTCACTCTTCTACTATCATTTTTGGAAGAACACCTACCCCTAATATTCGAACGCCCAACGTGACTGGAGGTCATTATTCAGCCACCATATATATTATTTCTGGAGGACAACCGTTTGTTGGAACCATTGGTCCTAGCAACCAACCTCCTCCGGTCAGACCATCTACATCATGGACACCACCAATGCCATCTGTTGGAGGAAAACTACTTGTTTCTTCCCCAGGAGGGGCTACTCAACAACTACCTCCATCCACTTCATCAACTCAGTGGCCCCCCCATATCACATCTGTTGGAGGAGTACCATTTGTTAGTGGCCCAACAGGAACTATTCAACAACATCCTCCACCAGCATCTTCTACTCCATCAGGAACACATACTCAACCTGGCAGCGGACAACCTCATGTCAATATCCCAACTGGAACTAGCTTTCAAGTTCCCTCGTTAGGACCAATTCCTTCTTGGGGACCTCAAATCCCATCAAGTGGGGGGTATTCTCTATTTGCAAACCCGAATCAAGCTGGGGGGAAACCTAACCAACAACAAGATTTCGTCCCCCCTAACTTGAATCCCATAATCCCTTATCCCACCGCCTCAAACATTCCATGAAACCCATCTTTTCAAGTTCCACCTTTTAATCAAGGCGGACCAAACATTCCATGGGATCCATTTTTTTAGGCACCCCCTACCTCAAGCATGGGTAACCCACCCAATTAAGGAGTTGGAAACGTCCCTTGGACACAACAATCCCAGGGGCCTACACCCCTTATCCCCGCTCAACAACACACTCAACAACCAGTCTCTACTTCAATCCTGAATCAATCGGTTAATCCCATGATTCCAAACATACCACTTGTTAACCAAATGGCCTACAACCCACAAAGCTTTCAGCAGTACCCTACGGGTAACATGTTTGGGTACAATATGCAACAATATGCTGTGCAAGGTCCCACAAAAATCCCCACACCCTACCAATATTACTCATACCCGTAGCCTAATCGACAACTTCCATTCTTGGCAACACTAGATCTACCCGATTTGTCTAGACTCATTAATGATTTGATCTAGCATGAACCACACTGGCCACCCCTCCCGACCAAACTACCATCGGACATCCCAAAGTTCGATGCCAAGCCCGGGGAAGACCCCAAGAACCACGTCATGACTTTCCATCTCTGGTGTTCATCAAACTCATTGATGGATGACTCCATTCGGTTACAGATCTTCCAGTGCATGCTTACCGGCACGGCAACAAAATGGTATATCGATCTCCCACAGTACTCCTTTCGAGATTTCAATACCCTGACCATGTAGTTCTTGACACATTTCCAGCTCCCCATCTGCTACGAGACTGGAATAGACTTGTTAACTTTGCTGTGTCAAACCACTGCCACACATATATCTGATCACATTCATGAGTGGTGGCGACATTGAAGATTAATCAAGGCACCCATCCTAGACCAATTATTAGATGATTGGTTCACGAAGTCATTTCTGCCCCCCATTGCCAGGGATATTGCTATGGGCAGACCTGTTACAGAGGAATAAATGATTTCTCATGCTCAGTATATGGATTTGGTATATACCCAATTTAGAACATTATACGAGCTTATTCCTCATGCATCTTGCACCACCATTGATCCAACAAAACCCATTGCTGAACCCCCCATTGACGGTGTCGTCAGTTCAGTAAAGGCCCAGCCTGCAACCAAATTGAGTGGGAAACAAACTTCCGCTGCTCCATCGCAAACTCAGGCCACACCCAAAACATCTACTTCTCCTGCTCAAACCTTCGAGGTGAATGCTGTTCAATCCTCGTCATAACAATCTGGAGGAAAAAAGAAGAACAACAGAGGAAAACCTAAGAAAACTTCTACGCAACAGGAAAATCCCAAACCACAACAAACCAACAACGATAACAAACCGAGAAGAAAAGCAAAGTTTCCTTGCCTTATATGTGAGGAAGATCACAGACCCTTTTCCTCACCACCAACAACAAATGGTGACACAGGAAACCCTGCAAGGGGGAAACCAAAACAGACCTTCTCGAGCAGAAACGTCCTCGAATCGCGAAGTCCTCATGATGACCAATGAGATAGTTCACATATCCACATGCACAAAGACGTATGATCCCCACCAGGTTTGGACAAAACTATGACTGTCCAAGGCAAGTCATCTTCAGAAGAATCTCCCTCGACACCTCCCCTTAATGGTCATCTCCACATTGAGAGACCTATTACTGAAACTGTGTTGCGCCTCTTGATGTATACGTAACTTCGGAATGTATTTCATCCATGTATTTCATTTATATATTATTGTATTCCTATAGAGATGTGTCATTCCTCTATACGGAAGTGTCGTCATGTGTATTGACAAGTGTCACAAGTGTGTTAACTTGCCGATGGGTTATTAGACCACCATGTGTGGGGTCGGCCCTTATTTATGTAATATATGGTTGATATACCTAGCTAGACAGGACGGCCCCATAAGGTCACTGGGCAAATAGAACAAGTATAAATAAAGATCGGGAGATCTCTATTTGGATCACTCAGAAACTCATTCTTACTTCACTCGGGAAGTGGCGCACATGTGAGGAGGAGGATCATCTTCTACTAGGAGACTATCTCTGTGTATTTGGTTGTACTTTGGTTGAGCTATTGCTCTCTCTATCTCTGAGGAAGTTGTGGGGTTTTTCACCTTAGGGTTTTCCCCATGGAAACTTTGTGTGTCTATTGTCTCTCATGCTTTTGATTCTTGTGATGATTGACATGCTTGTTATGATTGATATGCATTGATATACTGTACATGTTGTTCTCTCAGTAAAGATCCTAGAGTATTGTGAATTAATGCTCAAAATTTAACATGGTATTAGAGCTAACCTAAGAAGAAGACATTGTGTAGTGACGGAAACTAGGGCTTCTCTCCACAGATTTTGGAAAAGCAGTATAGTAGATTGACTCTACTCATCAAGGAGAATCTATCTGTCCAATCAGAATTCAATTTTGATCATTTTCAGATTTGACCCTAAAAATTAGGGTTTCCACAAAAATAGGAATTTCTGGCATCTGAAGACATAGCTGGAAACTCCTTGCAAAAATCGAAGTTTAGAGCTTTGGATCGATATTTTTGGCTGGGTAGATCTCCAGGAAACTCAAACCCTAATTCAGGGTCCTCCCTAGTGAACCTGGGAAGACTAAAAGGCATTTATGAAGGGTGAAGCTTTGCAGATCTCAAATTTTGAATACACCAGGATGATCAGCTCATCAAGGCGCATCTTTCTATCCTTTCAGAAAGTTAAAATTCACATTTTGAATTTTTAGGGTTTTTTCGACAAACCCTAATCCGGGACCAGATCCAATTTTCAGCAAAACAAGTGGTAAGACCTAAATATCTTCTATTTCCATTTGAAGTACTCTTTAACATGTCTCACCGCAACAAGCTTGAGGATAAGCTTGAAGAGGCTGATAGCTTCTGTGCCTAGAAGTATAGGATTGGGTTAATCCTGGAAGAAAATGAATTGGACTCCTACATCAGGTCTGAGGTCCCTATCCTAGAGGATGAAGAGGCTAAGGTATTGCATAAGAAGAACTTGGTCAAGGCAACGAGAATCATTGTTGATTCTATCAAATACCATCTCATACCTCATGTGTCATCTCTAAAGACACCCAAGGAGATGCTTGACTCCCTGATCAAGTTATTTGAAGGGAAGAACATAAATCGGAAGATGACTCTACATAATCAATTGAAAGGAGTCAAGATGTTGAATGGAGAGACCATTCAATCTTACTTCTCCAAAGTCTCTTAGATCAAGGAACAACTTGAAGCTGTGGATGAAGTAGTGGACAATGGTGAAGTTGTTATGACCACTCTGAATGGCCTACCTAGGTCATGGGACTCCTTTATTCAAGGAATCTGTGCAAGAAAGAAATTGATCTCTTTTAGTAGACTGTGGGAGGAATGCTCTCAAGAAGAAGCTAGGCTTGTGGCACAAGAAGAAAAGATGGGCAATGAAGGTCAAGCTCTCGTGGCTCACACCAAAAGAAGCAAGCCTAAGAGGGAGCATTCTCAACAGAAGAGATCCACTCACTATCACCAAAAGAATAAGAAGGACTTAAGGTGCTTCACATGCAAGGAGAAGGGTCACTTTTCTTTAGAATGTCCCAAGAACAAAAGGGATAACAAAAACAACAACAACTCTAGTAAGAAGAAGAAGGGCAGCAAAAGAAAGTTCCATGCTCATGCTGCCAAAGATGATGAACCTCCAAAGAAGAAGGCTAGGGAAGAAAGTGATGATGACTCATCAAGTGAAGAAGAGTATGTTCTAATCTCTGCTCTCACAGGTACTATCTCTCATGGTTGTAATGATTGGCTTATTGATAGTGGGGCTTCCAAACACATGACTGGGTTTAAAGAATCTTTTGTAAATCTATCTGAACATGAATCACCCCATAAAGTGAAACTTGGGGATGACTATCAATACCCCATCAAAAGAAGTGGTGAAGCCTCCTACAACCTAGATTCTGGAAAATTTTTGAAGATGAAAGAAGTCCTTTATATACCTGGGCTCAAGAAGAACCTACTCTCCATATCTGCATTGGATGCAAATGGTATGAGGGTTGCATTTGTGGATGGCCAAGTCCTAAAGTGGCCAAAAGGTAAAACTATCGATGATGCAGTAGTGATTGGAGAGCAAGAGGGAGGCTTGTATAAATTGAAGGGACAACCTAAACATGCCATGGTGCATCATTCCATGGATCCAAGTGAACTTTGGCATAGAAGACTTGCACATATGCACTACAAAGCATTACCAATTGCAAGTAAGGCTGTAGAAGGTCTTCCTGAAATTAAGACCAAGCATGAAGGTGTTTGCAAAGGATGTGCAAAAGGAAAGAACATTAAGAAGGCATTTCCAAGCAGTGAAAGCAAGGCAAAAGGTATCTTGGAAATCATCCACTCCGATGTATGCGGTCCTATGTCATCCAGTTCTCTGAGTGGGTATGTTTACTATGTCTCTTTCATTGATGACTTCTCCAGGAAGACTTGGGTTTACTTCTTGAAGAACAAAGATGAAATATTTGATAAATTAAAGGAATTCAAAACCTTGATGGAGAACCAAACTGATAAGAAGATCAAAACATTCAGATCTGACAATGGTGGAGAATTCACTTAAGGTGACTTCAAGAAACTATGTAGTGATTCAGGGATTAAGAGGGAGTTGACTGCTCCTTACAATCCACAACAAAATGGAATTGCAGAAAAGAAATAAGAGAACAATCATGGAAGCAGCAAGGGCAATGCTGCATGACCAGGATCTACCTATGCATCTATGGGCAGAAGCAGCTAGAACATCTGTATATGTACATAACAGAACACCCCACAAGATATTGGACAACAAGACACCAGAAGAGGTATTCTCTGGTAAGAAACCTGAACTCATCCATCTCAGAATATTTGGTTGTCCAGTATACACTCATGTCCCAAAGGAAAAGAGGACCAAGCTAGATCCTTCAGGAAAGAAGGGTATCTTTGTGGGTTACAGTGAAAGCTCGAAGGTTTATTGAATATACTTTCCAGGGTTCAAGAAGATTGATGTCAGCAGGGATGTGACATTTGATGAAACTCAGCATTCATCAAATCAAGAAAGACACCTGTTGAAGATTATGAAGAACCTAAGGAAACTAGATTTCAAGACACTACCATGACTGAAGCAATTCCAGATGTTGATCGTGAAATTGAAGATCCGCAACAACCTATACATCCACCACGTGAGCACAACTCTCACAAGAGGAAACCTACATGGGCTAGAGAGCTCATTCAAGATGCAGAAAGATTTGGCATTCCAGAAGAAGAACACATAGCAAAGAAGAGAACTAGATCTCATACCAGCTATGTTGCTTTAGTCTGTGATATCATGAACAAAGAAACTTCCAGTTATGAAGAAGCAGCAGAAAAGAAAGAATGGAAGGATGCCATGGTCGAAGAATACCAATCAATACTGAAGAATGATGTTTGGGATGTTGTCCCAAGACTTGAAGGGAAGTTTGTTGTGACTTCCAAATGGATCTACAAGATCAAGCATGCTACAGATGGCAGCATAGAGAAATACAAGGCAAGATTTGTAGCTCATGTCTTCTCTCAGAAAGAGGTAATAGACTATGAAGAAGCTTTTTCTCCTGTAGCCAGGTACACTTCCATTAGATCAGTACTTGCCCTGGCTGCAACGATGAAATGGAAGATACACTAGATGGATGTCAAGACTGCCTTCTTGAATGGTGTAGTCGAAGAGGAAGTGTATGTGGAGCAGCCACTCGGTTTTGAAACACATGACAGGGAGTCACATGTGTGTAGATTGAAGAAAGCCTTGAATGGCTTGAAGCAAGCTCCCAGAACTTGGTATGATAGGATGGATAGTTTCCTATCTAGTTTGGGCTTTACCAAGAGTAAAGCGGATTCCAACCTTTAATACAAATTTGAGGAAGGAAATCCTGTGATTCTACTCCTATATGTAGATGACCTGTTTGTAACAAGAGATGACAGATTGATTGCCGATACAAAGAGGAAGCTTGCTGCCGAGTTCGATATGAAGGACTTGGAAATGATGCACTATTTCCTAGGTATGGAGGTGTGGCAGAGTGCAGATGGGATCTTCCTTGGACAAGGGAAGTATACTGTAGATATCCTGAAGAGGTTCGAGATGATGGATTGCAAGGCCATGGCCACACTTATGGCATCGAATCTGAAGCTTCTATGTGATGCTTCATCTGAGCCGATTGATGTCTCTATGTATCGTCAGATGATTGGGTCATTGATGTACCTGATGAACATGAGACGAGATATTTGCTTTGCGGTGAACACATTGAGCCAGTTCCTGACGGATCCGAGGAGTGTTCACCTGGTTTCTGTAAAGCATATTCTGAGGTACCTGAAGGGTATAGTTGATTATGGGCTCAAGTATGAAGCGAATCAAAAGTTTAACTTGCAGGGTTATGTTGATTCAGATTGGGCAGGCAGTGCTGCAGATAGGAAGAGCACATCTGGGTGCTGCTTCAGTATGGGATCATGTGTTATCTCTTGGTTTAGTAGGAAGTAGTCCCGCGTAGCACTGAGTATAGCCAAGGCAGAGTATGTTGCAGCCTGTTCGGCTAGTTGTGAGGCAGTATGGCTTCGGAAGCTACTGTCAGAGTTATTTGATCTCCCCCTGGAGGCTTGTGGCTAGGGTTTTACCCCTAGCTTGTGCAAATGAGCACCTACTAAGGAGAAGGGACTCCTTAGTAGCAATTCAGTAAATGGAAATAATTAAGCTAAAATAGGAATAGAAACTACTCTAAACATGTGCGTGAAACATAAACAACAATATATAAAGAATGGCTTTTGTATTAATGTTACCTCCAATGTGAAGGTTGGTGAAGCTCTTTGCAATGTCCAAGAGGGTTGCTCCAAGCTCCAACTTGCTCCTTCTCTTTCTCCAATGGTGGAAATGGGCCAAAAGGGGCTCTCATGGTGAAAGTAGTTCAATGGTGAACTAGGGTTTCGAGAGAGATTTTGGCAGAGTAAGGGTATACTTGATTGTGGATGTGGAATAAGGGGTCTCCATCACCTATTTATAGTTTTTTGGTGGTGGAGTGCTGGCCCATGGTTTTGGGAACCATATGGTTTAGGGCAGCTGTATAGGGTTTTTTCCTCCTTTTCCTCATTATTTTATATTTTTTCTTCCCTTTTTAGGGGGTTTTTGCTATTTTTAGAGGAATTTTGGATATTTTTGGAGGAAAAAGGGGTTTTTTAGCCTTTTTGAGGCTTTTTTGAGGGTTTTGTGGCCTTTCGGAGGCATTTTAGCGGGATTTTTTGGGTTTTCAAGGGAAATATGGTAGGAAAATGGACAAATGAGCCATGTAATGAGGTAGCTGAGGTAGTGAACACTTTTTGGGTGTTAACAGATTGCCCCCTGATGTGCGAGGGCAGGATCTCATCGTATGGCTGATGGACATCATAAGTCATGTATGGTTTTCCTGGGGTGTGGAGAAGAGAAGAAACAAACTGAAGCCCGGAACAACGATCCCGAACAAACTGCAAGAACTAAAAGTACATAACCTCAATAATGGATGAGGAATCATCTGATCATATGGACGAGGCGGGCATTCCCATGCTCGTATCAGGATATAACATAACAATAATAATGGGGTCCAAAATATGGGGACCTGAAATATATATGACCTCAAATAATGACTAAGGAATAATCTCAATATATGGATGAGGCGGGCATACCCATGCTCGTATCAAGATACATAAAATAACTGTGAGGCCCGAAAAGAGGGACCTGTAGGATACATAGAAAACCACTGTGTACATCATAAGGGTCCAGAAGGGACACAAATATGGGACATACTGCTGGGCTGACCATGTCTGAGCTGAAAAACTGATGCACTGGAATGATAGCAGTGCTACGGAATGTGGTACCAAAGGAACTGATGAGCTGCTGGATCAGAGTGACAAGAGTCATACTCGCAATGGAACACTGAACTGGGACTGAACTGGGATGGAACTGGGTACTCAAGGAAGCATAGAACTGGATGGCTTCTAAATACAATCGCCAACGCAGCTCGGACATCCACGGGAACATATAACTGGGTGTTCCGAAGTGACTCACCAATGTGCTAGAGTCAGGGGAAATCCGGGGTCTTCAACAAATAATGGAAGGGATATAAATCCTGCGCGATTCTCAACGATGCGATCAAGGTGCTGAAGTCGAGCATGTGAGAAACAACCATTCAGAGAGGCAATGATGACTCCTCCCAAAAGGGTCCGTAGGCACTCACCACAGATGGTGATGGGTCCAAGGCGCAGGGGCCTCTGGGTCTATCCTCTGGAATAGTGGGGCTGTCGTCAACAGAGGGAGACCTGCAAATATCAAGGCAATGATGGTTCTTTGATAGGAGCGTGAGGTGGAGAATCGAAATGTGATAGTACTGATGGCAGGACTGACAAACTGGGGGGGATAACTGGGCAAGTAAAGTAGGTGGACTCAAACTTCCTTTGTTCAGAGTATGATGGCGAAAATGATCGGGCAACATATGAAACTGACTGGTGGGAAAGGGATCATAGCTGTAATGGATCAAGGATGGTGACTGGGCTGAGGGAGACTCAAGCTGGTATAATATGGCAGGAGACTATAGAATACTCTGAACAAAGGCGACCTGATTGGGGGTGCTGCCGAGATGATCGATCATAGTGCCAGGAGGCACAGGGGGGGGACTTCTTCATGGGTTAGGGAACTAGAAGAAGTGTGTATATAAAATGGTACTGTCGTGTGGATTTATATGAGCCCAGGATAGTTCATGCTCGTGGTTTCTTTCAATTTTAAGGAGTCTGAAAGCGATAAGAAGACTCTGAAGTAATGGAATGGTACTATCGTGTGGATTTTACGAGCCCAGGACAGTTCATGCTCGTGGTTGCTTTCAATTTTAGAGAGTCTGAAAGCAAATAAGAAGACTCCAGGGGGTTGCTTTTTCATATGTTTAGTCTCCAAGGCCCAAAGAAGCATAAAAGGATGCAATGAAGAACTCTTCTAGCTGGTGTGACTAGAGTATTCCTTTTTCGTAATTAGTCTACCAGGTCCAAAAAAGGGTTAAACTTATACCAGGTAGATGCCCTTTCAGGTACTTTAATGAGCATGAAAGGAAGCAAGATTGCTCGACGATCTTTTCATTCTTTTAGGAGTAAAAAAAGAGCTTAACGGAAACTCCCTAAGTGCCTTTTTCGTAAAGGACTTGTCTGGCCGGAAAAAGGGATAAAATTATACCGAACAAAAGGAATGGTCAGGCAAGGAGGAAGTGTTCAATCAAGGAACAGTAATGAGGACCAAGAACGAGGGTAGGGGGGAACACTGGTGGGCCTCCTTGCGGGGTGAATGAAATGGTGGCAAAATAACGAAATATTTGCAGTATGACAGGAGTGGAGGGCTCATGTAAAGATGTGGAACAAGCCGATGGCGGCCGATGTGGCATGCAAATTGAGGCAGCAAGGTGTCGGGACACAATGTTGAAATTGTACTAGGTGAGAGTGAGAAATGATCTCAAGAATCATCACGAGCTCGGAAAAATGAATCCGACGATATAAAAGGTGTCAAAAATGGATAACGGCCGAGGTGGAACACAAACCGAGGCGACGGGGGGCGTTTTGGAAAAAGACCCAAAAAATCTGGGGGTGAGAGCAAGAAATGATCTCAAGCATCGTCACCGGCTCGGGAAAATGAATCCGATGATATAAGGTATATCAAAAACGAGCTACGGCCGATGTGGCACGCAAACTGGGGCGACAAGGTGTCGGGACACAATGTTGATATTGGTCCCGGTGAGAGCGAGAAATGATCTCAAGCATCATCACGAGCGCGGAAATATGAATCCGGCGGTGCAAATGGTGCGAAAAACGGAGGTCATAAGGACTCTGGAATGGTCAAAGGAACTAACTAGGTTAAAAAATGGCTACAAATAAAAGTGAGCCCACCAAGCAAAGGATGCAGTGGTGGGGAGAAATGATGACCCGTGGGGGAAGAATACTAGGTGTATCAAATCCAATCAAATCTACAAGTGATATGTGACCTCAAAAATGGTTGAGATCACAAATGTGAAAAAGTGAGCAGGGTTAATGACCTGCCCCCATGCTATGTGTAGGGGGTTTGTGATTGTGGATCACATATGTGTTGGTTGGAACGATGGTATCACTGACGTGCTGAGATAGATGTGATGGGGAAGGTTCAAAATGATTGATCATGCCCCCTATCCCAAGGTCGAGGTAATCTAGAATGCCCCCTAACTTAGCGGTGTCGATGTGGTGTTCTATGATGGCAGGGTCAAGACCAGGCATGTCGGTATGGGACCAGGCAAAGACATCATGGAACTCTTGGAGAAGTTTTTTGTACTCCTCAATCTCATGCTCACAGCAGGAGGCTCCTAAAGTTATGAGTTCAGGTGTACTTCCTGGGGCAGCGATATCAATTTGGATGATGGGTGAAATATTGGCCATGTTACCTTCCTCAAAGGCATCCGGAGCAGGAGTAGGGTCCTTAAACCAGTCGACCTTGGTGGGAAGGAAGTCTTTGGATTCAACTGTGAATTGGGTGGCTGTGCTAGAGGAGGATTCTTCTGGGATGAAATAGGAACGGTGATGCATATCATCCCAGGGATAATCTGGGGCAGTAAGGGCCTCAAGAATCTCCTCATCAGTACGGAAAGTTTGCGTCGTCAAATCGGTTGACGAGGGGGTAGTGGTTGAAGAGATCATATAAATGGTATTAACCTCTCCTGAAGGGGGGGAGACTGGAGGGTGAATCTCCTTAATGGTGGGCGGGGCCATCTCAAGATCCAGATTGTTCATCTCATAGAGAGCCGCTCTATAATCCGGGAGATCAGGACAATGATGTGAGTAATTCCTGTAAACACCGCATATGGCACAGGGGTGGTTGGTACGCAGGGATTTATCTTTAGGCTTGGGGGTGGGGTTTAGTTCGACAATTGGGATGTTAGGGTTGTCGTCGAGCATCTGCATGTGTTTCTATAATGCTGGTAACTGTGGGCATTGATGAGTCACATGGCCTAACTCATCGCACAATGAGCATTTGGGAGGAGCACGAAACACTGGGGGGTTTTTTACTGTCTTGGGAGGTGGTACAATAGTGTAAGGTTGGGGTCCTTTGCCCCTAGTGGATTTTGGAGTAGGAGGGGGATTCGTGGAGGACGAAGGGGTAGCGACACCGGGGGGTGGCTGAGAGGTAGTAGCCATGGGTTGCACTGGTTGGAGGACGACACTTGGTGTTGGCGGGGGAACAGGAGGCGAAAGGTACCAAATGGGTAATCCCAAGGTTAACCCAGGGAGACTAAGGGTAGCCATAACCGGGGCACTTACTACTCCCGATGGAGGGACTAGGAAGGGGATTGTATGGATAGGTGTAACACCAATGTGGCTAGGTACCAATGGTGGTTTAGGCAACAAGGGTGGTTGATTATTAGGAGTTTGGTTGTCGTGGGACAAGGTACATAAGTTAGACACGTCGGGCATAGATGCCGGGGGAGGAATGGATTGGAAGGTGGAGGTCATCGGTGCATCTGAGTAAACTCCGGGCCCTGTAGAAGAAACAAACGAGGTGGTTGTACTAGAAACAGGATGCTCAACCATGGGGAGAACATTTTCGGGTGTCGCGGGGGCACTGGGATCATAGTAGGTGAGTTGGTCAACCTTGACCACGCGTCCCTCATGGGGGAACATCATGGTGCGAAAGATGGAAGAGGCAACCGCCCACATGGCATACATGTAGCTGCGGCCAAGTAAAAGGTTATAATCCAATTGGGCATTGATTACCTCAATGTCAATGAGTACAATTTTTCCACCTAACTGGACGGGGACATTGGCTAGGAGGCCTTGGGGCTGAGCCGAACGACCGTCGTAGGCGCGTAATGAAGTGGTGGACTACTGGAGAGTAGGGGATCCCAACTTCTGCCACATGAATGTAGACATAACGCATGTGGAGGCACCTTCATCGATGATGCACCGATGGATGACAAGATTCCTAATGGAAACAGAAACTTGGAATGCTAGGGTGGAAGGCAGGCGAGGTTCGGACTGGTCCAAATCAAATGCCATCAAATTCGAATCATTTGGATCAATCGCCCCAATGGCTGAGAGTAAAGTCTTGCATTGGGAAGGGCCGTTTTTCAAGACTTCTAACACAGACATGGCTGCGGGAGATTGGGCTAAGTCATCTACAATGTTGTAGTTTGACGCAGTGCGCGCATTGGGGTTATTGTTGATATGGCGAAGTGGGAAACGAGGTGCCTTGGGAGCGCCATCTAGTGGAGGTGGAGGTATACATAACGCCTGATCAGTGGGATGAGCGTTAGTGGGTTTATCGGCGGGAGGGGCTTCAGGGGTGGAGCCATATTGGTTCCGCTGGGTCTGGAGGTTGACATTAGCGGAGGACATCATCAGCAAGTGGTGGGTCCCTGAGTCAAACATGGATTGATCAGGGGAGGCGTAAGTGATTTGTTGTTGGGGAGGTGCATTGGCTTAAGGGGGAGCCAACGGCTGCGTGTTCACTACACCTTGGTTTGGTAAGGGGTTTTGCAGCACCAAGGGTGGCTGCTGAGGTTGTGGGGGGTTGGGTGGTGCTTGAGGAGCCGCATGCCCTTGGTGATGGGCATCGTCAACCCAGAGCTGCCGAGCTCATTCCAAGTGTGGGCAAGCATGAGTGTAGTGGCCATAGACCCCGCAAATAGAACAAGGATTGTTTGTTCGCAAATTGGGGTTTTTATCCTGCTTGGGCGGGCGGTCAGGGTTTTGGTTAGCAGGGGCCGCATTGTTATTGTCAGGGGGATTAGGAGGTTGACCAGCTTGGTCTGTAGGTTGGTTGTTCCCACGATTACGGCCCTTGCCGTGGTTTTGTTGGCCCTAGTTGCGTTGGTTGTTTTGGTTTTGCTTCAGGTTTTGTTGGGCGTAGACTTGCCCTTGGGCAGTAGGTGGGTTCTGAGGTTGCGCAGGTGCTGGAGCAGGCTGCGGGGGATGATATGTAGGTTGAGGCGGCGCAGGTGCAGCAACTTGAGGGGGTTGCTGATATGGCTGCGAAGCGGGTTGTGGGTTTGCCGCAGGGGCTGCCTGTGGCGGATAATAAGCGGGTTGGGCTTGTGAAGGTGTAGGAGCTGGTGTAGCCTGCTGGTGGTAGTAGGGCTGAGGTGCGACGGGTGGGGCGTAAGCGGGAGTCGCATGACTGAAGCACTGAGGTGGACATGAGGGTCCATGGGAATGGTGATGATGTGTCATGGGAGCATACGAGTTGGTTGCTCCAGACTGTGAGGTAGCCCGCGAAAGGTCGGGGCCAGGGTTAGGACGTGCTATGAAAAATGGTTGGGGATGCGAAGAAACACGGCCAATGATGCCATCTGCAGCATGGGATGCACCCGGTGCATCGTGCTGGGAGGAATCTCTGCGAGGGGCGTCGGGTATAATGGTATAGAGATAACCCGACTGGGCGTAAATGAGGTCGAACTGTTGGGCCTTAAGGATGGCCTCTTCTTCAGACTGGGGTCTTTCTGATGCCACATCCTTAGCAATGACAGGGAGAAGGGACTTGAGGAACCAATCTAGATACGGTCGTCCAATTTGATCTTGCATAAGCTACGGCGTCGACGCCACTCATGAATGTGGTCCGTGATGTGGGTAGCCGTGTTTTGTCTGCAGGATAGGAGGATCTCAACACCCGCGTCATAGCGGACAGGGAGCTGGAAGAACTGCAGGAAGGTCGAGGCAAGGGAGGCAAAGGTGGCATTGGTCCCGTGGGGTTGCTCGATATACCACTTGGCTGCAGAGCTAGTGAAGGTGCGCTGTAATAGACGGAGGCGAATAGAGTCGTCCACTATGGAGTTGGAGGAACACCATAGATGGAAGGACATGATATGGTTTTGTGGGTCCTCACCTGCCTTGCCCTTGAACTTAGGGATGTCAGAGGGGAGTTTGGTGGGCATGTGAGGCCACATAGGGTCGTTTCGAATAGGGTCATTGGTCAATCTGGCTAGGTCGGGTAGGTTGAGGCTAGCCATGAATGGAAAACTGGAAGAAGGATGTAACACAGTAGGGGGTTGGACCAAAGTGGGGCCAATGCCCCCAAGTGGAGGGGCAGGATTCGGGATGGTGCCCCCAAGTGGGGGGACTAAGGTGGTATAGGATGGTCCTGCACCACCATGGGTAGTGTGAGCCACTGATGAAGTGGGAATAGGTATCCCAGCTGCGGGAATAGGTGCAGTGAGGGGAATGGTAGATGGGGGCCCTATGGAGGGCATACCCAAAGCAGGGGTGGTAACTGGTGTAGTGGTGGAAGTGCCACCAATGGTCCCTACAACAAAAGGAATGGAAGTCGTGCCAGCCATGGGGCTAGTAGGGGCAGTGTAAATGGGGTTCTCAAACTCTGTCTCAGAATCGAAGGTAAAGTAAGGTGCGTCAATATCTGGTGACGGAGTCCTATGCCGCCGACGAGTGGAGTCAAGGGACAAGGCTCGAGATCTATGATAAGTGGTATCTAGTGATGATGATCTGTGACGATGACGGGTGGTGTCAAGTGAACCGTGCTGTGGGGGCTCGCCCCTGAGGCGCCGAGAATGTCTCGGGGACTTAATGGTGACAGATGGTGTCAAATCTCTGTGGGTTGAGGTGAGTAAAAAATAGCTCAAAAACCCTAATGCAACCGAGTGTGCAGAAGGAGAGCTCAAAAAACAAGGCACTCAGGCCAACAACCAACTCAAAACACCCACTGCAACAGCTGTGCTACAATAGGTGGAGTGTCAACAAAAATGGTCAGAATACCAACAAGCAGCAGGTTTCCTAAAAATAAAAAATGGTGGACTCACTAGACCAAAGGGAGGTAAGGGAGCATGCAAACACCTAACTAAAAAGGTATTCTGACTCAACTAGACATATCCTCTGCAAGGTGATTGAATCCAAGTCAGACAATATGAATAGAAAATCCAAGTGGATAAGGTATCCCCCTACCGGGAGGGACACCGGGTAGTCAATCCTAGAAGAATGGCAACTAAGATACCCCGTTCATGACACGTCCAGAAAGGTGAATCTGCCGTTTGGTCCTTTAACCGCAATACCCTTATACAGGGATATCTTGAGAACTGCGAAAGGTAGCCCTTCGGTTACTGAATGGAGTGCGGTATTCCACTCAGGCCTCCGGAATCAGTCTCGCGACTTCAACCCTCCTAAGGGAGAGGCCCTCTGATAAACTGGTCACGACCGTGCCAAAAAGTACTAGGGGATTTTGGTTCCCTATTTGGACAACAACTATGTCTCAAGTGTAAGTAACTGAGGGGTGTTATTGGAAGCCTATCCCCCCGATCCTACCTAACTACAAAGATTCTTTTATGTTCCCCAAGTGGGGTTAGAATATTGGTTGAGTTAAGTAGTTTTTAAGGCTCACTTGAATTATGTGACAGAGTGTGTGATCGTGAGGTGATGAACCCAAAATAGAAGTGCCACAAGGGGGGCAACTTTCTAACTAACAATAATACTGAATTCAAAACTTTAACGTGCAAAATTTTCTGAATTAAAATGCTGAAATTTTAAGAAGATTATGTAAAAGGGAACAGAAATTATGTTGCAGAAAAGGCTGTAGGGAAGTAGGGCTACAGGTAGAACAGATGGCTGTGCAGATGCAGAAAATATTGCAGCAAAGGGGCTGGGTTCAAAAATAGGGAAAAAATGCAGAAATCAGACCGCGGGTCTGTGGCAAAATCGAGCGGTCGGACCGTGGGTTTGAGGGAAACAGGCACGGACAGGTCGCGGCTTTCTGGCCGACAGAAGCAGTCGGACCACAGGAAATAGGGAAAAATACGTAGTAGGGTCGTGGGAAAAGGGCAGACAGACGCGGTCGGGTCGCAGCGAAGGGGCTGAAAGTCGTGGTCGGGACGTGGGAAAATGGCCGACAAGCGCAGTCAGATCGCAGCAAACAGGCTGATTAGCCGCGGTCGGATCGCAGGTAACAGACTTGAATCTGCCAGCAGGGCACCGAAAACAGTCTGAGAGCCGCGGTCGGGTCGCAGGTAAAGGCCTGAAAGACGCGGTCGGGACGCGACTACAGAGGGAAAAGATGCGGTTTACGGCAGCCGAAAGGGACAGCTGAAAGGAAAAAATGGGAAATTATTGCAGAAAACTAAACAATTTTTTAAACTGAAACCAGAAATTCAAACCTAGGGGAGTCGCCAAAACTGTAGCTAGGGTTTTACCCCTAGCTTGTGCAAATGAGCACCTACTAAGGAGAAGGGGCTCCTTAGTAGTAGTTCAGTAAATGGTAAATTAAAATGCTAAACATAAATGTAAATTATTCTAAACATATGCATTAAACAGAAAAACAATATGTAAAGAATGGCTTTTGTATTAATGTTACCTCCAATGTGAAGGTTGGTGAAGCCCTTTGCAATGTCCAAGAGGGTTGCTCCAAGCTCCAACTTGCTCCTTCTCTTTCTCTAATGGTGGAAATGGGCCAAAAGGGGCTCTCAAGGTGAAAGTAGTTCAATGGTGAACTAGGGTTTCGAGAGAGATTTTGGCAGAGTAAGGGTATACTTGATTGTGGATGTGGAATAAGGGGTCTCCATCACTTATTTATAGTTTTTTGGTGGTGGAGTGCTGGCCCATGGTTTTGGGAACCATATGGTTTAGGGCAGCTGTATAGGGTTTTTTCCTCCTTTTCCTCATTATTTTATATTTTTTCTTCCCTTTTTAGGGGGTTTTTGCTATTTTTAGAGGAATTTTGGATATTTTTGGAGGAAAAAGGGGTTTTTTTAGCCTTTTTGAGGCTTTTTTGAGGGTTTTGTGGCCTTTCGGAGGCATTTTAGCGGGATTTTTTGGGTTTTCAAGGGAAATATGGTAGGAAAATGGACAAATGAGCCATGTAATGAGGTAGCTGAGGTAGTGGACACTTTTTGGGTGTTAACAAGGCTACTGGTATCTTTTGTGATAACCAGAGTTCTGTGAAGCTGTCTGAGAACCCCGTGTTCCACGACAGGTCGAAACACATAGAGATCAAATACCACTATATCAGGGATATGGCGTAGAGAGGAGCAGTGAAGCTCCTGTATGTTGCGACGGACGAGCAGATTGCAGATGTGCTGACGAAACCACTAGCCAGAGTGAAGTTCGAGTAGTTTAGAGAGAGGGTTGGCATTCTTCAGATTGATGACACCTCGAGGAAGAAGTGATGGACACATTTGCAGAATCCATTCCAAGCATGTTGGAAGGAGGATCCTTCACATGGCTGTGGATGTAAGCGCTGTCTGATGAGCATTAGGACGATGCTCTAGTTACTGCTCTGTCTATGTATGTGCGCATCATGTTGGATGCTGGATATGATCAGTTGGATCATTTATGTATGTACGCATCATGTTGGATGCTGGATATGATCAGTTGGATCATTTATGCATGTACGCATCATGTTGGATGTTGGAGATGATCAGTTGGATCATTTATGTATGTACACATCATGTTGGATGCTGGATATGATCAATTGGATCATTTATGTATGTACACATCATGTTGGATGCTTGGACCTTGTATCTGTGTATGTATCAGGTGGATACATTGTATGATCAGGTAGATCATGTATATTGATATGTATCAGGTAGATACAATGTGTATCTAGGTATCAGGTGGATATAGTGTATGATCAGGTGGATCATGATGATATGTATTAGGTAGATACTTGGTATGCATTAGATGGATGTAGTGTATGATTAGGATGATGAGCTTCAGGACATTGCTCCAGATGATATGCATCAGGACGATGCAGTGATGATGATCAGGATGATCATGTGTACATCAGGATGATGTATGGTGAGTATCAAGATGATACTTTGTGGCCGTGGATCAGGTTATGCAGATGAGCATGTCTGGGAGATCCTATAGGTCGGAGTTGTGTACCCGTAACAGCATGGGATGCTCTTTCGAGACATTGCTCTAGGAGGACATGTAATTTGTGCCCTGGTAGATCCTTCAGGTCAGAGTTGTGTACCCATAACATCCTGGGATGGTCTTGGGAGGTTTTGTCCTATGGCATGTAATTTGGGCCCTGGGAGATCCTTCAGGTGGGAGTTGTGTACCTGTAACATCCTGGGATGCTCTTTCAAGGTTTTTTCATGACCAAATGTAATTTGTGCCTTGGGAGATCCTTCAGGTTGGAGTTGTGTACCCATAACATCATGGGATGCTCTTGCGAGGTTTTGTGGTGACCACATGTAATTTGTGCCCTAGAAGATCCTATAGGTTGGATTTGTGTACCCGTAACATCCTGGGATGCTCTTTTGAGGTTTTGTGGTGGGGTCACATGTAATAGCGCCCTGGGAGATCCTACAGGTCGGAGTTGTGTACCCGTAACATCCTGGGATGCTCTTTCGAGGTTTTGTGACGCACGTAATAAGTCCTGAGGATTCCATAGTATGGCTAGTGATGATGAAGACCTGTAGGTGGTAGGCCTACATTCAGTATGAAAAAGGACTGGCTCTGTAGAAATTCCTATGACGAGTAGAATCAAAGATTGATTGAGATAGCAACAACAGTGATGATGATGATGACAATGCATCAATGACGATGATCCAGAGAAGAAGACTTGTGCTAGCAGATCTGTGTCGAGAAATACCTTCCTAGTTAAGAGGGAGTGTTGATGTATATGTAACTTCGGAATGTATTTCATCCATGTATTTCATTTATATATTATTGTACTCCTATAGAGATGTGTCATTCCTCTATACGGAAGTGTCGTCATGTGTATTGACAAGTGTCGCAAGTGTGTTAACTTGCCGTTGGGTTATTAGACCACCATGTGTGGGGTTGGCCCTGATTTATGTAATATATGGTTGATATACCTAGCTAGAAAAGTCGGCCCCATAAAGTCACTGGGAAAAGAGAACAAGTATAAATAGAGATCGGGAGATCTCTATTTGGATCACTCAGAAACTCATTCTTCCTTCACTCGGAAAGTGGCACACATGTGAGGAGGAGGATCATCTACTACTAGGAGACTATCTCTGTGTATTTGGCCGTACTTTGGTTGAGCTATTGCTCTCTCTATCTCTGAGGAAGTTGTGGGGTTTTTCACCTTAGGGTTTTCCCCACGGAAACTCTGTGTGTCTACTGTCTCTCATGCTTTTGATTCTTGTCATGATTGACATGCTTGTTATGATTGATATGCATTGATATACTGTACATGTTGTTCTCTCAGTAAAGATCCTAGAGTATTGTGAATTAATGCTCAAAATTTAACAGCGCCCGTCCAAGGCCACCATTCGGAAGGTAACTGTTAATCCCAACGTGCACGCAGCCCATAACTACAATGTTGTTGAAGACTTGGCTCAAGCACCTTGTTCCATGTCAACCCTTAAAGTTCTCCAACATTGTCTTGTACAACGTAGAACTTTGTTGTTAGCATTGGGAGCTGTTGATCTAGATTCTTCCAACACTATTTTGTTTAACCTGGAATACTTCAAACCTAGGATTTCCCACCAGTTAGCCTTCCACATTCACACTCGGATCAGTGGACACAACATCCATCGTACCATTTTGGATGAAGGTGCTTCCACCTCGATTATGTCTTTGGCTTGTTGGAGAGCCATCGGTTCTCTAGAGGTGACCCAGTCTCCTACTACTTTAAAAGCATTTGATGGACGTGGTTTTCAATCATGCACACTCATCCCATCACTTTCCATAGAACTAGGGGGAAAAACAACATCTATTCACGTGGAAATCGTGGATGCTCCTTTAGATTACAATCTTTTACTTGGCCACAATTGCTTTTATGCCATGACCGTCGTATCATCCTCTATTTCTCTCTTATTTCAATTCCCCCATCAAGGGAAGATTGTCATTATAGACCAACTAGAATTTTGCACTCCGGATATACATATGAATTCCACCAACAATGTCCTGTTGCTAGAAATCTCCTAGCCTCACTTCAAGGACATTGGTGTCGGTATTTTGAAGGACTCCTCCATCATAGGAGTATTTTCGGAAGTTCCATCCCCATTCTTTTCAATCAACATGATTTCAACAAGCACATATTCACCCTACAAATCTATTGACTCCTGGGTGATACCGAGTCCCTCCGAGTTTGAAACCCTTGGCAATGCTATGCCTCTGAACCGAAATCTTGCAACCTATCAGGCGATTCAGTCGTCTTCCGACTAGATCAACACACTTGACCACCATTAGGTGGCCGATCCATCGTCTCAAACCCCTTCATCCTTACCTTACAACGACTTCCTTACACATATTTTTCCTACGGACGAGTCTATTATGGAGATCATGAGTCTGGACGAACCCCCTTGGGAAGATTACCACCATCGATCATCTTTTCCCTCAATTCGAGCGATAGAACCTGACTCTGAATCCACGGTTTCACTGTATAATGTCAACAGTAAGACTCCCGTTCATACATTTGACATATTCTCTGAAGGGAACTTAGCGAACATCATGGCAACCATCCCCATTGACATATCCGTGAAACCTGATGTCGTGGAACACATCCATATTGGCAAAACATGTACTCCTACGAAGATAGAATTTTATATTGCCTTATTTAAAGAGTTCCGCGACATTTTCGCTTGGAAATATGAAGAAATTCCAGGAATAGACCCATTCATTGTGGTACATGAAATTCGAGTCTATCCTAGTGCCCGAAAAGTCCGGTAGAAAGTCCGACCCATGCATCCCCGAAAAACAGCTGCCATAAAAGCAGAAGTTGAAAAACTTCTTCGTGCTGGGTTCACCTATCCTATCCCATTGACAGACTGGGTGTCCAACATCGCTCCCGTGGCAAAGAAATAGGGTACGATCAGGGTTTGTGTCAATTACAGAGATCTGAACAAGGCTTGTCCAAAAGACAATTATCCAACACCTTTCATCGACCAGATTATCGATAACTGTGCCGAGAGTGTCATCTTCTCATTTATGGATGGCTTCTCTAGCTACAATCAGATAGAGATACTCCCTTCCGACCAGCACAAGATCGCCTTTATTTTCCAATGGGGGACCTTCGCATATCACAAGTTACCCTTTGGTCTCAAGAACGTCGGGGCCACCTTTCAATGGGCAATGTCATACGTGCTTCACGATATCAAACACATTGTAGAGTTGTATCTGGATGACTTACCTGTTCATTCTGATACAAGAGCGATTCAACCAGATCATTTAAGTGCTATCTTCTCACGATGCCGCCATTACAACATATGTTTGAATCCACACAAATGCATGTTTTGTGTAGAAGCCGACAGATTATTGGGCTTCATTATTTCCAAATATGGAATACTCCTAGACCCTGCGAAGGTAGAAACTATTCTAGCCCTACCCTTGCCCTCTACCATTACAGAACTCCAGAGTTTGCAAGGGCATGCAAACTTTTTACGCTGCTTTGTCTGCAATTTTTCTGAGATAACGAAGGGCTACATGAGGGTTCTAAAGAAGTATGTCCCATTATTTTGGGACGATGAAGCCCAATGTTCATTTGACAACTTAAAGAAATCCCTGACTAACGCTCCCATCATTCAACCCCCCAACTACACATGGGGCCTTATTCTATATCTCATCGCTTCCCTCACCACCATTGGCATAGTGCTAGTGCAGGAAGATGACAACGGGAATGAACATGTGATTTATTATCTTATTAAGAGTCTTTTAGACTCTGAAACCCGCTACTCACATGTGGAGAAGCTGGCTCTGGATATAGTATTTGCAATCCAGAGGTTCTGACATTAAATACTCCTAAGGAAGACTACCGTAATTGCGGACTTCAATCCCATGTATTATATCCTAACACGTCAAGTGCTAGGGGGAAAATACTCTCGCTGGATTGTAGTTCCAAGAATTTGACTTGGAATTTTCCAAGGCAAAAGCCAAGAAATCCTTAGTTTTCGCTGAGCTTATGTGCGCTTTTCCCCATGCCAATGACCAAGCTGAGCCCATCGATTCTCGTCCCGATGAATCGTTGTTTCTCATTGGCACGTCCGATCCTTGGTATGGAGATATCATTTTGTATCTCCAAACCCAACGTTTTCAGCCAAACCTTAATCGATATGAATGTTGCCATATTCGATATCACACTAAGTACTACTTGATTGTCAGTGATACTCTTTATCGCCGTGGTGTTGACTCCATTCTCCAACATTGTCTCACTTTAGAGGAGGCTGAACACGTCCTTAATGACTGCCACTCCGGAGCATGTGGTGGTCACCTTTCTGGGATGGTTACAACCTAGAAAATCTTACGCGCAGGATACTTCTAGCCCACAATCTTCAAAGACTGTATTGAGACGGCCAAGAAATGTTCGCCATGCCAATTCTTCCACAATAAGAAGAGCTCATATCCTACTCCACTTCATCTTGTTATTGCCGTCAGCCCCTTTGCAAAATGGGGTATTGACTTTATGCATTGTAAGCCTACTTCAATCGGGGGGCATGGCTATGTCATAGTACCCATGGATTATTTTAATAAATGGGATGAAGCAATGCCTACTTACACAGAGGATGGAAAAAAAATTGCACTTTTCATATTCAACCATATCATTGCTAGGTTCGGTGTTCCACAGGCTATTGTGACCGATCATGGTTCCCATTTTAGGAACCATATGATTGATGAACTAAGTGCCAAGTTGGGTTTTCGTCACGAAAACTCAACCCCATATTACCCACAGGAAAATGGTCAAGTAGAGGCCATAAATAAGGTCTTGAAGCACATGATCCAATGCACTGTAGGTACTCATAAGTCAAATTGGCACTTAGCCCTATTTTTTGCTCCGTGGGCCTATCGAACCTCAGTAAAAAATGCAACCGGGTTTACACCATTCCAACTGGTGTATGGCCTGGAGGCTATATTACCTATTGAATGTGAAATCCCGTCACTGAAGCTAGTCGTCGAACTACTTCCCAATACGACCTCTGAGGAGGAACAATTTCTGTATCTAGCTAGGCTAGATGAGACAAGCCGAGATGCTGCATTGGCTAACGAAGCCCAAAAAAAGCACTTCAAATCCCAATATGAAAAATCCATCCAACCTCGGATCTTCAATGAAGGGGACTTAGTCCTTACCTACGACCAAATGCATGATAAGTTAGGTAAAGGAAAAATGGAATCTATGTGGTACGGTCCCTATGTCGTGAAGCGAGTATTGGAGAAAGGATCATATAAGCTCGTCGACTGTGATGGCACACCCTTGGCACGGCCCCGCAACGGGATGTACCTCAAATGGTTCTATGCATGGGGTATCTTGCATGAGACACCTTGTACATACTGTACCTAGCTTGTTTTTAAGATCATTTGTTTGTGTGTATATGGATTCGTTTTTCGTTTACCGTCATTTGACCCTGACTTGTGCTTTTATGCGCAGATGTCAACTTACTACGGGTTCACAGATGGTGCTAGCCGACATACCTGGAACCTTGATTTCGCGGCATGGGTACTCTATTCCCCTACCGATGAGTTTTTATCCTTGGGTGGTATCTGCTTGGGCCCCGTAACCAACAATGTTGCAGAGTACCATGCAGTCATCATAATCCTAACTGAAGCCACGTCTCTCGGGATCCGCACCTTTTCAGTCTACCTGGATTCCCAACTCGTGGTATCCCATCTGAATCGTGTCTACATTGTCCGTGAACCTACATTACTTCGATTATTAAGAAGAGTACGCCCCTTGGAGCGATCATTTGATTTCATTCAATATCAACATATACCAAGAGAATTCAATATGGTAGCTGATTCATTAGATAATTATATATTGGATTGTCACCTTGCTCATACATAAAACACATCATAACAAAACACACAAGTCGCTGTAAATAAGCAAACATAGAAGTAGATCCATATGTTTATAAATCACATTCAAATTTCTGAGTACATATAGTAAGATACGTCCAAAGAAAAAATTTGGGATCATCTCCTATACAAAAATTCAACTCTCAGGCCTACATATCGTGTACATGCCTCTAAAAACAAACACTGCTATCCAAATTCTAGTCATCATCCTCGCGCTGCTCATGGTAGCACACCACTTCTCTAGCCACCCGACGAAGTAGTTGACCGATACGCCATGGCACACCTACAATATGCCTCTAGAGATGGAGTGGGATATCATCCATCCTCATAGCAGAAACACCCATAGTCAAACCCTAAATATCCACTCTACATCGCGGAGCCCTCCTGCTTCTTCCTCCTCCTCCTCCTCCTCATTGGCGGCATGATGCTGAATACCTCCTCAGCGTAGTGGTGAATATCTCCTTGGCCTCCTCGGTCCGTGATTTGTGGCATGGACATGTACATAAGTTAGATCTTTCCCCGCATCGAAAAATCACAAAAAATCATATATTATTTAAAATACCAAAAACACAACTGTGAAGGTCACATACCTGATCCATCCCAATCCTCGTCCACAGGAAGTACCAAGTTGATATCCTCATGGAAATCCACCCCTTCATAGGGATAGTCCTCGATCATGATGATCTTCTCCTCGAACCACGAGAAAAATTCCTCTCCAGAAACTAAGACCCATGTCCCACCGAGTCGTCCTGCATAGTCGCTTCACCTCCCCATTTGAGGCTAGGTTGCAAGACGGATTAGCATACTCACTTGAGGATGCAATAGAGGCACCCTCTCCAGAAAAAAATGTAACTAGGATGCTTCCATACCCAAAAAGACGGATATCTCCATTTCGGCATTTGGTGACCTGATCCTTGAGGTTGGCCAGGACCCCTTCACACTAGTTGAACAGTGTCGGTGCCATACACTCCACTGCAAGATTCATATTCCCCCGTGTTTCATGGTGGGAACCACACTACCTTCTACGTGTGTGATGGTATACAATACGTTTCTCAATGGGAGCTCTATCACATCCTTTATGGGAACTTTTTCGCTTGTCTTACGGGAACCCTGTCTGCAGTAACGAGCAATATACTTGTTTGTACTCTCTTCTGAGGTCCTGTGTGCAGATAGGTTGACCCTTGCCCCCCTCTTAGAGAGGTTGTTCAAGAAGTAAATTACCTAGAGCTTCATCTCGAGGGTATGCTCCCAAATACGGAAAGCTTGAATATCGTTATCCCACAGTTGGATTATGCGGTTCAGAAGATTTCCTTGCTTGCGGATCCCCCTTGTTTTGAAGAACTTTAATAGATCACATTCTTGCAGTGCGGGTAATGTGACTTGGTCATTTAGGGCCACCCTATCATCATCTTCGTGCTCTCTCTCTTTCCACTCAACCATATTCTCTCAAACAAGTTGAAAACTCCTGCAAAATGCCAAACAAATAATCCATGAGAAGATGGAAGTCTAATTTTATGCCCAACATGAGAACCCACTTTGAAATTTTTTCAATTTTGCATAATTTTCCCGCTTGGGAATTAATTGTTTGTGCGAAAACTGTGAATTTTTGCGCTCCTCTTAAAGTCCGCTGGGCGAAAATCATGAAATTTTTGCGTCTCTCGATGAAGAGAGGGCAAAAATTTTGCCCTAAAGGTCATTCAAAAATCCGACAACTGGCATGAAATAAAGAAGTAAAAGCATGAAAAGAAAGAGGAGCTCAAGAGCTTCTACCTGGTTCAGACGATAGTCGAAATGGTTCCCTAGATCTCCAATATGGCCGCTTGAAGATTTGCCCTCCAATAGGTGAAATTTCCTCTTTGGGTAAAAATGGCCAAGTTAAATGGGTAACTTCTCCTTTTACCTTCTATTTATACAAGTTACATGACTATTTTTACTCATTATTTATTTTAAAGAGCCTTTTTAGGTCAAATTCTTCATATTACTAATATCCTATTTCCAAGGTTTTTAAACCGTTTTTGATAGGATCTCCTATGTTGTTCACATTGGCGTTATTACACTTTTTGAAATTCATTTCGAGCTTACTTTATCTTTTTCGTGCTCTGGATCTAAACCTGAAAAAGATTCTAAGGACCTTTTCACACCCGTATCATGCTTGTTAAAATTAAGTAAACGGTGTCGAGCTTAGTCGACTTTACTCATGCTCGCAAAACGATGAGGAAAGTATCATTTTGGTATTATTTTATTCTTTTTTTGGACCAAAGTGATTAAAAATGACAAAAAAGACCATTGGAGTTCTCTTTAAGCTCTTTTCGGACTCCCTCATTATGAGAAGATTGCCAAGTGCACTTGTCTCTTTCACACTTGTAAAAGTATTTGAAACGACGTCTATTCGGTGATAGGTTACCCCTTTTTTGGCCCGTCTAGACTATTTACAAGAAAGGTATACCTCAGTCAACCTTTGACTTGGAGAATTCTCTTTGAAATTGCTTTACACTTTTTCAGATTTGGGGGACTAACTTTACGAAAAAGTACATTTTGGAGTCTTCTTTAAGTTATTTCAGACTCTCTAAACATGAAAAAATGCCGAGTTTACCTTCTTTGGACTCGTTAAAATTCAACATCGAAGGACCCACATTGGGACGAACCCCTCCTTTCTTAGGTTTGTAAAAACATGGGAGATTGGACTCATCCGTCGGATGAGCTATACCGAGCATCTGTTATCCTCTTCAAGCTCGTAAAACAATAAAGAGGTACTCGTCAGTTATGATGGGGGAAAATGGGAAATGATTCGAGTTTACCTTTTTGGCAGCTTGAAAGTCGTAGCCTTTGAACATGGCATGCATCCACAACTTGTATTCTTTTGGGCATTCAGTCCTTTATGATAAATTTCTAATCACAGTCATGCGTCGCCTCCTTAGTATCGAGTCCATTTGTCTTGTGGTTGGTCTTTGCTAATTCAATCCCTGCTGCTAAGCTCTGCTTCATGCCCTTATATGTTTAAAGGGTCAGCGTTGCTTTGAGTCATCCATTATGTCAACCTTCCATTATGTCTGTACATGTCCTTTTGATCTGTTGCTTCACACCTCTCTCTCACACCGATTTCGTGTTGCTGATGTGGGATTCCTTATGGCCCACCTTCAACGAGTCTATTCCTGTTGAAATCAACTCACTATCCAGGAATTAGGCTTAGGAATCAACATTTAGTACCTTGGTACCTGCATGCCTTAGTGCCAGGTTTCCTCGTATTCAACAGTAGGTTTTCATCATTGACCTCTGATCGAATGATCTCATGAATGTTCGACATCAACTCATCTATTCGCATTTCGTTGAGATGTGTTGAAGATACCTTGGGGATCATCGTCATCATTGGTGATTTTCCTCGTGCTTGTTAACAACTTACCTCATTAGCTGGTAATCAAGTAGTTTCTTCCATGTTCGACTTCAAGACATTGTAATCACATGGTCATATTCATATCATTTCGAGATTGGGTAGAAGACCTGTTGACTCAAACCTAGTTGATAGGGGTTCCACTCACTGTCAATACCAAACCACCGCGATCTCCCTGAGCACCGATCTAGACAGGTTTTACCCCGTCCAGGAACACCTGTGAAGCAAATGAGGTCTCACTCGAGATGTTCAAGGGAGAATTGGCAGAACAATGTTTCCACCGAATGAAGGAGGATGTTTGCGGATCAATTACACAACTTGTTGCAACATTTCAGGGTAGATCTATGCATTTAACTTCGACATCATTTATATTCATAGCATCATTCAACAGAAATGTTCATCGCAACAAATATAACAGTAAAGCATTAATTGCAATAAGAAAACATAGCATCATTCATATATCGCAACATGCATGACCATTAGTGCACAGAAGATACATAGGGATTTCGCAAAACAACTCTCTCATATCATATTAACTCTGCAAAACCTGGATACAAAACCTTCGCAAAACATAGATCACGCAGATAACTCTTGATCTCCGATACACAATTACAGATGCATACCTCCAAGATTAGATGATTCAACACATACAACTCTATGACTATAAATAGGCTTCCGCCATTACATTACATGTCCACTTACTAACAACTTCCTAACCGACACTTTGAGTAAATGAACCAAAATCTAACTGACATGGTCCAAATGACCCAAAAATACGCATACCACGGTACAATTGACCCAAAAATACAAAAAATAACATTATCCGTGCTCCCTCTTCCGCCTTCCGCAGTATCGCAGCACTTGCGGTGCTGCAGGAATGATCCATCCTAACCACCTACCAACAAGCCCCCAACAAAATCTTGTGGCTCTCCCTCGATCCACGTTAGCAGGACATAGTGTACTCGGTGGTCTTGACCCTGAAGTCCTCATACTGCTGCTCAAATGTCATCACCTACTCCTTGGCCTCCACAACCATTGCCTGACTGTCGATCACATCCTGGGTGGATGGATGCACAGTTAGCTTCGCCACAACTTGTTGATGACCTTCCTGAACCATCTGGAGGACTTCACCAGCTTTTGTGAACTGACTTCCAACTTCCTGAAACTCCTCCAGCTGCTTAGTGTGCGTCTTCTGTCGCTCGCCGGCCTTGGTGATGCGTTGCTGCAGCTCTTTGAGATCCGTGGACTTGGAAACCTACTTCATTGGTGGCATCGTCCGCATTTCTGCCTTGAGTGTTTCCAACTACCCCTCCACTTCCTGCCTAAACTTGGTCAATTGTTCAATCTACTCGTCCTGAACAATTCAGCCCCAAAACTGTACAGTGTCGGCTGTGAGTTTTGTCGCTACCATTTCTAGCTCCTCCATCTGTGTTGCGACCTCCTCAATAACCCGTTTGTGGTCATCCACCTGGGATTTTGGTGTACTAGAGTCTATCAAGGCTATTAACTCCTAATTTTCATGCCACAACTGGGAAATGACAGCCCCAAGTCGCTGCACGCGTTGAATCACATCCAACTCTGCAATAGGCTACGAAACATGGTGATAAGCCTCAGCAATGGCCGTCTATATTTGCACACTTTGATCCCACAAGGTAGCCTTGTCCACAATGAGGTGATCCTGTTCTTTTTTCAGTTCTTCAATCACCCTAGCCTTCTCATCCCGTTCTCTCTTGATGTCCTCTTCCAACTTGTCCACAGCCTGCCGCACTGTAGCGGCCCTTCCTGTTAACTCTGCGATCGCTTCCTTTGTAGCTGCCTCGCTCTCTTGCAAGTGCAGATACTTACCGTTGATCTCGTGCAGCCTATCCGCCATCTCCATGTTGGAAACCACCTGCATAGTTGTCAATGCCTTTACTGGCAGTGCATTGACATTGACAGTCACTTTGTCCAATGACTGCAACAAAGCTTTCAAAGCCTCGTCGTCAGTCACAATCACAGTCAGGGGAATATCAACATTCCTGACTCGCGGCTCAGTGCCGATTGTGCCAACTGGCTGCACCGATGCTTCTTTCGGTGCCTTCTTTACCACCATATCACACAAGGAATCAAGATGAGCAGTGAGCTCATGAAAACCTTCATCTTCCTTCACCGTGATTGTTTTAGCCCTGCAGTGGATGCATTAGTGATTGCTAGTATCAGTCGACCCAACTGCGCCTCTGATGACAAGGGCATCCCACTGATTGTCCCATGATCCAAGTTCCCTTTTGTTCTGCCTTCTTCAACCTAACGCTCATCCTCCGAAGGGGTCTGTGATGATTCCTCATCCAACATCTGATGAGGTTTGTCCATAACTGGAATATCGGATGCTATCCCCGTAGACTCCTCCTGCTAAACAACTGGTTCACGCCATTCGAACGGCCAGTCATCAATGATCGCATCCAGGTCTTCATCTATTATCTTATAGGCGGTCTGTAACCACTGCCTATCCTTATCACGATGCGCTTGCATGTAGATGCTGTGAGGTCCAATGACGAACTAGGCGATCTCCTTGTACTTGTCGGTGGTGGCCTGCGTTAGCCGTGGAATCCTCTCAACGGCTGCTTGCAGTGCTTCCCAATACAACCAGAACTGCGTGGCACAATCTCTGAGCCTCTCCGATTCCTACACCCACCACAAATTTTGGTAGCGCACTCCTTTTCATTCCTCCACCCCATCCACGTCCATCCCTTGATAATTGTCAGGTTCCATCCAGGCGACCAACGTGACCAATATCAGCAGTCAGCTATAAGTAAACGACCACTTTTCTGCTTGGGCTTCCAAAGCATCATCCGTTAACTGGTTAAGTAAAAATAGGGACCAGTTCATCTGCATGCCTTTCGCACATAGCTCTATGTAGGTGACATCCCCGTAATTTCCTTGATTGGGTTGAGCGTTCCACAGGATTTTGGTAGCCAAGATGCGTGCCCCAATCTTGACTGCGGGCTCATTGATAGTGTCCAAACAGTAAGCCAGTCTGTCTTTCTGCATTTTGTACCACTTCCGCAACCTTGCCGCAAGCGCTCTGTCATTTTTCTTTCCTTGAAAGTATTGCGATGGGTCGACCCCATCCTTCGACAAGCTTGTGATCTCTGAAATCAGGTCCACCTTCACGGTGACCTGCTGGTCCAACCATAGCAGTCCGCCATGAAAACAAGCCAGCAACTGTTTGATGTAGGCATTTGATTTCGTCAATCACCCAAAATGTGGCATTTAGATCAACCCCAATAGCCCAGACTTCTCCAAGCCATGCGCCCATTCAAGTGGAATGCGTGGTGCCAAACCAGTTTCCCCTGGTGCTCGTGGCTGAAAGGGCTCCGTCATAACATATTCCAACACCAGTAAGTCATGATCATCATACTGCAGCTGCATCAATGCTGGTACGATGTCGATGGTACAACTCATCCCTGGCGGTATTGCTGGAATTTGTATTTGATACTGCTGGTTCTTTGTAACCTTCCTGGGATTCACCCCTACTCTACATGGCGGTCGGTAGCCTAGGATATCCATAGCAGAAACGCCTGCACAAACTGCAGATTCCACAACTCTCGAGCTCTATGGGCTCTCTGCAGCGATGCCTTCCAACACTTGGGCTATTGAATGGGTGAGCCACTTCTCGGGCCGGTCGGAGCTAAGCTGCGTCCCTCCTCTCTTCTGGCGGACCACAGAAGACGATCCCACCGGCATGTTGGAAACTTCGTCCACTAAATTGACCTCTTCCTCAATAGGAGAAGGGATGAGAGGTGATTCATCTTCACTAGAAATCTCCACCGTCTCCGGCTCACTCGACATGCCGCGCTCAATTCCCACAATGCCAACAAATGGCTCAACTGCACCCAACCCAGAACTTGCCCAACACACTTCAACTTCTCTCTGCACCACAATCTCAACCTTGCACAATTTCTTAACTAGCAACTGAACTCACTGGTGCCTTCCGACCAACTTCAACCCATTTTTATAGCGCCCAACCGAATTCCTCGTAATCTTAACTAAATCCTGCATTAACTCGGACTAAATCCTGTATTAATGACCCAAATCCGCCGTCGATCCTATCAACCGATCGGACAGATCCGCCATTAATGCCCATCATTCAAATGAGCGCCATTAATTAACTGTCTTAACTTTTGGCATTTATTGCTGATTTGACCTAGTCGCAAGCCTACCACTGTCACGAACTTCTCCTAAGTTGCGGCACAAGCCTCCCTGCTTGCGCATTTCGGTGCGCCATCCTACCATCGAGCAACCTGCATTTTTTTTTTGTACTGATGCGACTCAGGCATCTCACTGCTCCAAACCCGACCTGTAGGGATTCAAACTGCTACCATTGATCAACTTGGGGAGCATCGCTCCGTCTAATTGTTGCAGGTGTATTGCGCCTCCTGAAGTGATGCGACTAATGCAATATGGCCCAAGCCAATGCATCTGCAATTTTACTAGATGTTTCATAAACTTACTGTCATACAACAGCACCAAGTTACCCTGCTAAAACTATTTTTTTTGATGTGGTGATCATGCTAATCCTTCTGGCGATCCTTCTCCACACCCTAGTGGAATCTAGAAATAAAGCGATCTTCTTCCAACTATACTAACTGTGCTAAATGCTCTTCTAATGCCACTGCAACATCCATACCTGTGGCTGCGGTGATGCGCAGACTCGAAATGATGTACTCCATAAGAATAATCACTTCTTGCCCATACACCAGCTTGAATGGTGTCTGTCCCTTCAACCTTTTACACGTGGTGTGATATGCCCACAAGACTGCTTGGATTTTCAGATCCCAGTCATCGCAGTTCGCATTGCACACCTTTGTCAGCGCATGCTCCAAGATCTTGTCGAAAGCTTCCACCGTGCCATTTGCCTGCAGATGGTATGGCATACTCTTCTTATGCTATATCTATAGTTCCTCTGTCACTGCGCTAATGGTGCGATTGAGAAAGTGGTTTCCTTGATCACTCAGCAATATCTTGGGGTAGCCGAAGCGAGTGACAATGTTGTCGAACAAAAACCGCACAGCTGTGGCCGTGGAACAATCAACGAATGGTGCAACTTCTACCCATCTGGTCAAGTAATCTATAGACGTGATAATGTATCTTGCACTAGTGCGCTTCCCTGGTGGTTTGATTGGTCCCACAAAATCCACTGCCCATTTTTCAAATGGCTATAGCGTGAGTTGAGGCATCAGCGACATCTCATCCCTCCCGGATGGCTTCCCGGTTCTCTGGCAAACATCATAGGACTTTTCATAATCTGTCGCATTGTTGTGCAGCATGGGCCACCAAAGCCCCGCCCGAAGCACCTTCCTAGCAGTCGCACAACCACCATAGTGCCCCCTAGCCACTCCTGCATGTGCTTCTGACAAGATTTGTCCTTGCTCATGAGGAAAAACACAATGTCGCAATATCTCATCTATGCCCAATTTGTATAACTCACTTGCAATGATCTGGAAATTTGTAGCCTTAACCACCAACTGCTTCTTCTGACTAGTGGTGAACTCTTCGTGTGTGGTACCTGTCACCAAAAATTGAATGATTTCTTCAAAGTAGCCATCAGCGACTTCAACTTTAAAAATTTGCGTATCAGGAAAACCATCTTCGATGTTAGTCGGCTCCACTCCCGTTTCAATCTGCGATAGGTGATCAGGTCCAACATTTAACCGTCCTGGCTTCATAATTAATTCAAAATCGAACTCCTAAAAAAGAAGTATCCAGCGACATATCTTCCCCCCTAACACAGGCTTATTGACCAGGTATTTCAATGTAGAGTGGTCTGTAAACATCTTAAAGTGGCCTCCCAATAATTAGTGTCGAAACTTCTGTAGTGCATACACCATCGCCAGGCCTTCCCTCTCTGTAGTGGTATAGTTCCATTTTGCTGATGAAAAATTCCGACTTGTGAAAGCAATGGGGTGATCTAGATCCCCTTCTCCTGGTTGCGCTAGCATCACTCCTAGTGCGATTGAGGAGGCATCAACATGAACATTGAATTCCTTACTCCAGTCCGAAAATATCAGTATCGACGCTGAAGCCATTTTAGCCTTCAGTGTCTCAAAACTATCTTGACATTCAGGGTTCCACTGGAATACCACATCTTTCTTCAATAACTTCTCCATAGGGGCTGTGATCGCTGCATAACCCATGATGAACTTGTGATAATACCTGGTGTGGCCCAACGTCGCTCTCAACTGCTTGATGTTAGTCAACTGAGTTAGACTCAGAATGAGCACAATCTTTGCTGGATCGACTAACAACCCTTGTTTGCACATAATGTGACCCAGCAGTATGCGAAACTGTGCACAAAAGATGCACTTCTTCAAGTTCAGTGATATCTGATGTTGTCGACAACGCTCTAGCATCAATTGCAGGTTTGCTAGATGATCGCGGATCAAACCATAGACTGTAAAGTCATCCATGTATACTTGCAAAAAATTCTGAATGAAATCCCTGAAGGCAACAACAACAACCCATGAGAATATCTGTAATGTCCCTTGTTAGGAATTTTATTAAAATGACAATTTTTCACTTCCTCTTCCAATTCTGCAAATCCTCTTCCAATTCTGGCCAATGTAGGGAACTTTACTACTAATTTCCCTTTGACTAGTATTGGTCTCTAGGTCTCAAATCGACTCCAAATGCATTCAAATATTCAAGGACTGTATATGAATGATATTAGAACTTGAATATTATGTTCAAGGATGATATATGGCCACCAAAAGACCTCTGAAAACTTTATTAAGATTCTGGACCAAGTATGCAATTTTACTAGAATTTGGGGTTCAAATCCCCCTGGGGTAAGTAATAAAAATGGCTTCCCAAATTCCTCCAACACCACTCAAATTTATGAACAGAGGTATGGGATGTATCAAGGATGTTATTAAGGTCTCATGTGCATCATTAATTGATTATTATATCTGTTCTAACCCTCTCCCATTCAGCTGCAAAAATCACCAATTCGACCCTTGGGGAAATCACACTATTTCTTTTCCCAATGCAATTAAACTGAGTAAAAATACATCAAATGCTCAAGTACAGTACAAGAAACCTGTAAAGTACATCCATGGAAGTCTATTAATCATAAATTTACCAGAGAACCATCCATTCATTCGAAATCATCAGCATTATCCTGCTAGACATCAATGTAGTGGGGAAATGACATTGTTCTTTCATTAAAAATGAGATTTATACATTTCTATTTGGAATTTCGACATGAAAATTTCTGGAGATGAAGAAAAGAGTATTTAATTGATATTGAAAAATAAATGGGGCATGATAAGCTCCCCCAAATATTACAATAGCTCACCAAAAACGCCCTCCCTCAAGGATCAAGAATATGCCATCAAAACTGGAAATGGTTGAGAAAATGTGCTGCAATAGAAGAAAACATGAGATGAACTATAGCCTACACCTACAAATAAACAATCCATTAAACCTCCAAATGAAATTTCTGAATGGCCTTTCCAATTACCAAGTTGTATGGGAATCTTTCACCCTCGAAATTGGCTAAGGCAAGAAACTAGTCATCCACTAGCTCTTCCTCTACACAAATGCAATTGAAAATTCTAATAATGATCAAAATATGGTTTCATTTCTTTTCATTGACATTTATAAAGTTCTAATGTCCTCCATGGGTTGAATTCCTTCCAAGAGACTCATGCCAACTCAAGTTGGGAAGAGATTCCAAAGAACGCCACTTGTACAACAATTCCTAGTCTCCCACTTCCACCAAATCACATGTGGAAGCGTATTAGCGTCCCTAACACCCTTGAGCGCCCTCTTGGAGTCTATTTTTAGCCCTAACATGTCATATGTGTCATATGTCATCCTTCAGGTCTAATTTGTGTCATAGGTGTCATAGCATCTTCATCATTGTTGTCATAGAGCTAGGGAATCTAGCCCAAGTGTCTCACTAGCTCCAAATTGCCTCTTCCTCTTCCATGGGAGTTACTCTTCCTCTATATTTTGACTTCATTGAATCATGCCAAGTATTATTTACTTATAACTCATCCAAAGAACATTAGGCTTTCCATGGATTCGAAATTGCAAGAAGAGGATGCCATGTGGCACATAAATTCTAGCTTGTGTGGGTCCCACTTCCTCCATGCGTCTTCATGATAAAATGCCACTTTGATTTTCACTTGTATATATTTATTTATCTCCTTTATTAAATATTTATTCCATACTAATGTTACAACATTATTTATTATGCCCATTATTCCAAATCCCAAAGCTTCCACCCCAAACCTAGGAAACTAGTAATTTTCCTGCTTGTCAATTATTTGACCTTTAGCATTAGTTTGACAAACTCTAATGAATAGGGCCAATTTTTTTAGACCATTGTGACCCAATGCCAAATTTGGGACATGACAAATCCTCCCTTCCCAATATTGCTTGTCCTCAAGCAATTTCAGACATGGGTGTTGAAGAGCCTGCTTTCTGTATAATTCTTTGAAGTTGCCATTGAATTGCCCAACCTTGAATCTTTGAGTTTCCATGCAGATTTTAGAGAGGAACCACCATGCTTACTGCTACACTACTATGATTGAAAATAACTTTATTAAGTGGGAAATCCATCTCCCATACTTCTTGTTTCCCCAAAAAATTGAAACCAATGAGACAAAAATTATTCCAAGGTCCCATTGCTTATATTGCACCCCAAAAATTAAGAGTGCTCTCCAACCCATACCATTAGATAAGAGGATTCCTGGATCCCATTTTCTTGTATGCATTCTTCCAAACATAATGATTTCAAAATATATATAATCAAAGTACATAACAACATAAGGAAAATGTACATCAAGAAGATGCTTCGTCAAAGAATCATGAAAGTGCTTGTACCTCCAAGAAAGTAGACCACCATTTTCCAAGTGCATACAATCTTCAAGTGACCCATCAAATCTGCTCTAATTACATAGGTGAGGATCCCATGTCCTATAATGCTGCTCCAAAAGGATATGATATGCATCAAAATATTCAGCCATGTATTCCTTCATCCAAGAAGTGAATGAAGAATCTCCACTAAAATCTGAACCAAGTAATGATACTTGAGCATAAAAAACAAGGAGACTTCAAAGGACTCAAATAAGTCTCACCCATACATCCATGAATGTGAGAATCATAAAGATGTAATAAAGTATGTGGTTTCAAACAAAAATTTTCTCCCATCATAAATCTATTCACCCAAGTGTTGGATGAAGTTCCTCCAACATCAAATGAACCAAGTGCTGAGCAAGAAAAACCATGAGTCTTCAAGGGACTCAAATGCATATCATAGGTGCATCCATGTCGATGTGCATCATCATAAAGTAACAAAGGATGCTACTGCAAATGTGAATAAGAATGTGCTCCAACCATATCATCATAAAAGTAAATCTAGGAGTTCCATACTCCTCATGTGGCACCATAAAAGAGAACCCTTTCACCCATTCTTCATTGAGACTAATGCTGCAAAACATGGAATTGTAGGATGTAGGAGAATGAACTAACTCACCCAAAAGATAAAAAAGTGCAGAAATTTCATCATGGAAAGGATCCATATGGGTAGTATCATGTAGCTCCTTCAAAAGTGTGAAACCTTTGTCATAGATTGGTTCCAATGTGGAGGAATCATGCTCTTCTTTAAAAATTGCATAACCTTCATCAAGAGACAATTCAAGTTTCTCTTCCACGACATCAAGTTTTTGGATCTCTTCAAGTTCATCTTCAAACACATCAAGAAACTTCAAATTTCCACATTTCTCATGATCCACCATGTCATGAGAATCCTCCAAACAATCTACCATTTGACAATTTGAAACATAGGAGGAAAAACAAGTATCTTGTAACTTTTCAAGAAGTTGCTCATTTTGAAATGTGAGCTTATGATTATCCTCATTATTCTTCAAGTATGCATCATGTAACAATTCATTAAGCTCAAACAAATGGTTTCTATAAAGAAGCAAAGACATGAAATTACCTTTGATGTGGCACATTGCTCTTTGAATCTTCTTCATGTCTTCAAGGAAGGATGTTTCCTCCAATGAAGTAGCTCTCCAACAAGAATTTGACACCAATGCTTGAGTGTCATGGAGAATGCTAAGGGACTCTTGGATCTTATTTTCATTCATCTTTAAGGACCCTTCAAGAAAATGAGGCTCTTGCAAATGAACCTCCTCATCTTTTTCATTTTTGCTTGGACCAACTTTATGAAGCTCAAGTGGTGACAGGGAAGTTGATTTTGGTTCTTCTTCAACTGCTACAAGGTCTTCATTATCATGCTTAATGGAACTTGGGCTTGCAGCAACACTTTCAAAAGTGATCTCTATGTCACCAACATAGAGGTGTGAGCACCCATCAGTAGGTACTCCTTCATAGTTTAAACATCCATCAGTAGATGCTCTTTGGTTCATGTCTAAGCTAGAAGGTGTCTCAAAATGATCTTCCATATTCTTAATAGAATCTTCTTCATGCTCTTGTGATGTCTCTTCATTTTGATCCTTCAAGCAAGCTGATGCATTTTTTCCCTTGTTTTCCTTAGGATCAATATAGTTGGAATCTCTTTTTGAAGAATTCCCAAAAGCTCTCCTCAAGTTGGACATCATTTCCTGCACACATATATGATATTCTCTCCAAGGTTCTTTACAAGAAGGTCATAAAACTTTCTTTACTAAATCCACATCTTCATGTTTGGATCTATTTTCAAAAATATGTTCAGCAAAGTACTCAAAAGACATGACAGTTTGTGTATTTTTGCTTAAAGCAAGATATTCTTGATATTTTTGATATTGTTGGGGCAAGGTTTTATATGTTGCTCTCCATCTTTGGAACTCACTCATAGAATTATCCTTGGTTGGTGTGACTGTTGAGATATTGTAACTTCAAAGAATATTATATTTGTACTTTATTATTCTTGAGATGTTTCATTCCTCCTTGAAGATCTTATTGTATATCCGGAGATGTTTATTCCTCCGTCGCAATGTGGTAACTTGGGTTATTAGACTTCCCTAGTGGGGGTCGGCCCTGTATGTGTTATGTGGGTCAAAGGGTTATTAGACCACCCTAGAGGGGTCGGTCCAGTCAGTTGTAGTGGGTATTTAACCCACTGGTTAAATAAGAGCCTACATGATTTGTGTAAAAGACAAGTCGGAGTAGTGTATAAATAGAGGAGGTGTATTCCTTATTTGACACACACTCACTCACTTGAGAGTGGTGCACTTGTGGAGGAGAGGTTTGCTATGGAGAAGGAGGAGCTTATGCTCAGGGTCACATCTTTGTATATTGCTGGTCATCTATATTGAGGAAGCTTTATTGGGTTTTCTACCCCATGAGGGTTTCCCAGGATAAATTTGTGTCTCTTGTGTTTATGTTGTGCTTGTTGTTTCTCCAGTGATCCTGTATATGTTATTATTGTGAAATGGAATGCAATGCTGCTATTTTCTATCTTAGCATATTAAATCTTAACATGGTATCAGAGCTAACCTGAAGGAAGGCAATGTATGGCACTTACGACACTTGCTTTACTTATGACAATTTGAAGGTTATGGTTTTATATAGCAAAAACCAGTCATCGTGGAAATTTCACCATAAATCCATTTTGGAGAAGGTTCAGAATTTGCAACCTTTATAGGTCGTAGATAACATCTCCAGGTATCTTGTGTCCAAAGGGAACCCTCCGATTCTTTGTACTTTGTAAGTTATGATCAGTACAAGTTAGGGTTTCTGCCTCTTCCAGATCTCAGTCAAAATCAGGTGACCTAGGAAAAAAGGTCATAACTTGGGCTAGGAAGCTCCAAATGAAATTTCGTAAAAGGTGACAGGTAGTACACAAACTTTACTATCTCAAAAAACTTGTTCAGAGGCCGAAGTTGAACCAGTGACACATGGAACGTCATTCGCTCTCCTGTTTTATCCCATAAACAAGTCACGTTGCGACACTTGGCATAACTTGGGCTAGGAAGCTCCAAATGAAATTTCGTAAAAAGTGACAGGTAGTACACAGATTGTACTATCTCAAATTTTTTTTCAGATCCTGAAGTTGAACCAGTGACACGTGGCACACCGTACAAGTTCATTCTCCTGTTTTATCCCATAAACAGGTCACGTTGCGACACTTGGCATAACTCTCTCTCAGAAATCCAATTGAGGTCAGACCTATTGGGATGGAAAGATGACAGGTCAGGCTACCACAGAAAAAAAATTTCAGACCCTGTGGAGCAAAAAGTTCAGAGTTACAGCAGAAAAAATCAGGTACATATTTCTGTCAAAACAGAATTATTTTTGGAGCACCTTCATTCATGGCTTCCGGAATTTAGGGTTTCGGAGAAAGTTAGAATTTTTGGAATCGGAATCCATGGCTGAATGCTACTCAGGAAAATCAAAATTTATAGACCAAGATTGAATTTTTTGGTTGGGTAGAAGACCGGGCTTGATCAAACCCCAGTTCGGGATTTTGATCAGAAAGATGGAAAATTAGGGCTTCAGCAAAAGTTGGAATTTTTGAAGTCTGTAACCACGGCTGGAAGCTCCTTAGAAAAATAAGATTTTAGAGCCTTGGATCGAACCTTTTGATTGGATAGAAGGGTGGGCTTCATCAAACCCTAGTTCGGGTTCCTGTCCAGAAGATCCAGAAGTTTCGAAGGCAATTTTGAGGGGTCAAATTTTGGAGATTTCAAAATTGAAGTATGCTAGCAAGACACATCCTTCCATCCATTTAGAAGTGTGAAAGTCAAAGATTGAATTTTTAGGGTTTCTCTAGCAAACCCTAATCAAGCTCCAGATCAAGTTTTAGGGGGAGTTGAGGCTAAGGCCTTACATAAGAAGACTACAAGAAGTCTCGACATGTATGACTTAAGGAGGTTCAGGTATGTCTTGAAATCTGATTCTTGATTAAGTTCATGATGTGTTTGTCTTCATATTATTTATTAGTACAATCTTGATTAATGTTAGAATTGTCTTATCACCCTAGTAACAGTATGAATGCATGTGAATGATCGAAGACATTCATTGATGAGGGCTATATGATTGTACTAATGCATTATGGTGTTGTGTGAGGTTGATGTTGTCTGCTAACAAGATACAGGTACATCACAAAAGACAAATCAAGTTCCATGACCATGACAACATGAAGACAAAGACTCATCCATAATCTTTGTTCTACTTACGAGGTATGTATGACTTTGTTATATTATGCTTAACCTATGAGACATGCAGGTTCTAGCTCAGGATCTCTAAATCATTGAAGAGATTGTTTAGGTATGTTGTACATAACTAAGCAGGTATACTAATCCAGGTATGTTTTCTTATGTCAAGTTAGAATCTTACCTTGTGTTAGGATCCCTTATATAAGTATACTTGGTATGATTGGTTATGCTTATTCATAAAGTTAGTAATCAAGGGTTTATGCATATTATGTCTCTTGTCTTGATGATTTAATTAACCAGAAGAGTACTATGATCAAACAAGAATATGCATGAGTAAAAGAAGACTTCCCTTAAACCCTGAATACTAATGATCATTAATATACATATTCAAGATTATTTAGAATTAGAATGTTTTGAGAATATACTAATGAATGTATGTTTGTGTATGAGATCATGAGGATGACACTAGTGCACACTTGAGCATGCACAGTGGTACAGAATGAATAGAAGTTCAAAAGACATATAGAAGATTAAGCGGGAGGAAACCACACAAACATAAAAGATAAGTATTTGAGTTGTTATTTGAAATAGTAAATGATATTGCTTGTATGCATATTTTTATTCCTAGAATATATCATGTTGAGTGTAAACATTCATAGAGCATTGAATAGTATACTACTAATATGCATATGATTGGTAAGTTGGACAAAAATTCCATTGTTGCTTGTCTAGAATGAAACCTCTTTGCTGACATGCTAAGAGCTGTGCACACTCTTGATAGTATGTTCTGGTAGAGATGGAAGGCATCTAGATAGCCACTGTATGCATACAGGATATGGGAAAGTGTTGTGCCAAAGTATTGGTCAAAATAGTTGCATAACTATGTAAATGATATCTGTATGCATAATAGGTTATCATGTCAATATGATTTGATGATTATGAAGTATTACTAATGATGTACTTAATTTTGAATTGTAGGAAGTATCGTGATGAATGATGAACACTGAACAAGTGATGGATGTTCAACAAAAGATTTACAAATCAAACACACTATAGAAGGCTTGTGGCTAGAAGATTCTCTTAGAAAGAGGAAGAGAATCATGATGAGATGTTTGCTCCAAGTGGCTAGATAAGACCATTCTCTTAATGGTGTAATTAAAGAAGAAGTGTGAATCAGGTTTTGTATGGGTTCCCAGGATCTATAATCAATTGATGAGATTAATGATCACCATGGGTGATATGGATCTCAACCTTTGCTACAAGGTTGAATATGGTTTCTCTACATAGATGTTGATTGGGCAGAAATTGTATCAGACAGGAAGAGCACATCGAGAGGATGTTACTGTCTGGGATTAGCCATGATCTCATGGTTTAGAAGGAAGCAATCTAGTGTAGCTCTCAGCACAAGCGGAATATATGGCTGCTTGCTCTGCTAGTTGTGAAGCGGTATGGCTTTAGAATGGACCCAACTGTGATCCTATGTGAAAAACAGAGTTGTACCAAAATGGCAGAGAATCCAGTATTCCATGATAAGTCAAAGCACACAGAGATCTGACATTTCTATATACAATATATGGTGAGAAAAGAATTAAAGTTCGAATTTGTAACAAGTTACCGATGTACTAACCAAACCCCTACCTCAAGTAAAGTTTTCTGAAACAAACTTAAAATAGTTCAGAAGGACCCTCCTCGAAAGGGGGAGCAATGTGATCACTTATGATGAGATTGCCTGCATCGACAGTGAGGTCAATGATGTGGATACCTATATTGGTGATGCCGACAGAGAGGTTGGTGGATGGTCCTTAGACAGGGTCTAAGGTGACAATGGGATTGCATCATCCTTGAACACATGTTCTAAAACAGAGCCGTAGACATATGTCTTCGATAATGAAGCCCTTGGTGGACATGAGGGGATTGGATCATCCCTGGACTTTAGTCCTAAAGAGAGCCGTAGACGTATGTCTTCGAGAATGAAGTCCTTGGTGGACATGTGAGGATTGAATCATCCTTGGATTTCAGTCCTAAAGTGAGCCGTAGACTGGGTCTCCGAGAATGTAGTCCTGAATGAACAGGTAGGGGATTGTATCTTCCCTGGAATTTGGTCCCAGAATTGATCCGTAGATTGATGTCTCTAAGAATTGAAGATAGGACTGCATCGTCCCTAGACCTCGGTTCAAAATGTACATGACGGGATTGCATCATCCCTAGACATGAGACTTGTCTTAAAGTGATAAGGACTGATCATCCTGGAACTTGATCAAGATTGCATCGTCCCTAGACATGAGACTTGTCTTAAAGTGATAAGGACTGATCATCCTGGAACTTGATCGGGATTGCATCGTCCCTAGACATGAGACTTGTCTTAAAAGTGATAAGGACTGATCATCTTGGAACTTGATCAGGATTGCATCATCCCTAGACATGAGACTTGTCTTAAAGGTATGTGTGAGGACTGCATCGTCCATGAACTGGGTTCAAAATGTACGTGATGGGATTGCATCGTCCCTAGACATGAGACTTGTCTTAAAGTGATAAGGACTAATCATCCTATAAGTAGATTGGGATTGCATCGTCCCTAGACATGGTGAGGTGTCTTAAAGTGATAAGGACTAATCATCCTGTAAGTAGATTGGGATTGCATCGTCCCTAGACATGGTGAGGTGTCTTAAAGTGATAAGGAGTAATCATCCTGTAAGTAGATTGGGATTGCATCGTCCCTAGACATGGTGAGGTGTCTTAAAGTGATAAGGACTAATCATCCTGTAAGTAGATTGGGACTGCATCGTCCCTAGACATGGTGAGGTGTCTTAAAGTGATAAGGACTAATCATCCTGTATGTAAATTGGGATTGCATCGTCCCTAGACATGGTGAGGTGTCTTAAAGTGATAAGGACTAATCATCCTGTAAGTAGATTGGGATTGCATCATCCCTAGACATGGTGAGGTGTCTTAAAGTGATAAGGACTAATCATCCTGTAAGTAGATTGGGATTGCATCGTCCCTAGACATGGTGAGGTGTCTTAAAAGGATAAGGACTAATCATCCTGTAAGTTGATTCGGGATTGCATCATCCCTAGACATGGTGAGGTGTCTTAAAAGGATAAGGATTAATCATCCTATAAGTTGATCTGGATTGCATCATCCATAGACATGAGAGATGTCTTAAACTGAGAGGGACTGATCATCCCTTAAGCGGATCAGGATTGTATCATCCTTGGACCTATGTCCTAAAGTGAGAGGGATTGATAATCCCGTAATAGGGTCTTGTGTGTTGCAGAGTATGCTGCTATGTATTGATGATAGATGTATTAGTGAGAATACATGCTTTTGATAATAGATGTATTAGTGAGAATACATGCTTTTGATGATATATGTATTAGTGAGAATACATGTTTTTTTTATGATATATGTATTAGTAAGAATACATGTTTTGATGATAGATGTATTGGTGTGGATACTAATACAGATGATCCAGATGCTGTAGATCGAGATGATCCAAATGCTGTAGATAGAGATGATCCAGATGCTATAGATCATGATGATCCAGATGCTGTAGATCGAGATGATCCAGATGCTGTAGATCGAGATGATCTAGATGCTGTAGATCGAGATGATCTAGATGCTGTAGATTGAGATGATCCAGATGCTGTAGATCGTGATGATCCAGATGCTGTAGATCGAGATGATCCAGATGCTGTAGATCGAGATGATCTAGATGCTGTAGATCGAGATGATCCCAATGCTGATGATCGTATGATGACGATGCTAATGATCGTGAGGATCCAGATGTTGATGTTGTTGTAGCTTTTCGAGTGCTGCAAAAGATAAAGACTCAATACTGAAGATGTTGATATTCCAGTATTGAAGATGTTCTAGTAACTGCTTGAGTTACTGATGATGTTGAGAAAGCTTCCAATGATTTATAGATGTATCATGTATGATGTTGATGACTCCTTGCTCATGCAGATGCTGTTATAATATCCTTCTCGTTAAGGGGGAGTGTTGAGATATTGTAACTTCAAAGAATATTATATTTGTACTTTATTATTCTGGAGATGTTTCATTCCTCCTTGAAGATCTTATTGTATATTCAGAGATGTTTATTCCTCCGTCGGAATGTGGTAACTTGGGTTATTATACTTCCCTAGTGGGGGTCGGCCCTGTATGTGTTATGTGGGTCAAAGGGTTATTAGACCACCCTAGAGGGGTCGGCCCAGTCAGTTGTAGTGGGGTATTTAACCCACTGGTTAAATACGAGCCTACATGATTTGTGTAAAAGACAAGTCAGAGTAGTGTATAAATAGAGGAGGTGTATTCCTCATTTGACACACACTCACTCACTTGAGAGTGGTGCACTTGTGGAGGAGAGGTCTGCTATGGAGAAGGAGGAACTTATGCTCAGGGTTACATCTTTGTATATTGCTGGTCATCTATATTGAGGAAGCTTTACCGGGTTTTCTACCCCATGAGGGTTTCCCAGGATAAATTTGTGTCTCTTGTGTTTATGCTGTGCTTGTTGTTTCTTCAGTGATCCTGTATATGCTATTATTGTGAAATGGAATGCAATGCTGCTATTTTCTGTCTTAGCATATTAAATCTTAACAGTGACACACTCATATTCATCATATTTAAAGTCATAAGAATAATCTTCATTTCTTTTGAAATTGTAAGAAGTGTTGCATGATGGCACCTCTTCCTCGTACCATTCACATTCTACTTCATATTGCTCATAAGCATCTGCATATTCCTTATCAGAATTGCACTCATAGGATTCATCATAATAGTAAGACATGGCTGCCAATTATTCTTGAATGTATGTACCTAATCCACAGGTGCAAAGACCATGCTCTGATACCACTGTAATGTCCCTTGTTAGGAATTTTATTAAAATGACAATTTTTCACTTTTTTTCCTAGTTAGACCTTTGACTAGTTTTGAGCTCTAGGTCCCCAAATGTTAAGATCCTAGTGGACGACCTTCACTAATACCTCGAGGTTTTGGTGTAACGGTTCGTATCATTTGGTATCAGAGCCTCCACCCAGGTTCAAGTCACAGAGCGGGTGGCAACGTCGGCATTGCAGTGTTCGCCTGGGGCTCATACGGTGCAAAGGGGACACCATCGTACGGGTGCACATCCAGCCTAGATTCTAGACTATGGAGCATGGTGGGATGTTAAGATCCTAGTGGACGGCCTTCACTAACACCTCCGGGTTTTGGTGTAACGGTTCGTATCACCAAATTGCTCCAATTGCTCCCAAATATTCTGAGAAGGTATATGGATGATTTTAGAACATAAATATGTGTTTCAGGGATTCTCTTAGACCTTTAAAATACTTCTGCAAATCCTCTTTCAATTCTGGCCAATGTAGGGAACTTTACTACTAATTTCCCTTTGACTAGTATTGGTCTCTAGGTCTCAAATTGACTCCAAATGCCTTCAAATATTCAAGGCAGGTGTATGAATGATATTAGGACATGAATATTATGTTCAGGGATGAGATATGGCCTCCAAAATACCTCTAAAAAATCTATTAAGATTCTGGATCAAGTATGCAATTTTACTAGTAATTTGGGGTTCAAATCCCTCCGGGGTAAGTATTGAAAATGGCTTCCCAAATGCCTCCAAAACCACTCAAATTTCTGAATAGAGGTAGGGGATGTCTCAAAGATGTTATTAATATCTCATGTTCATCATTAATTTATTATTATCTCTGTTCCAACCCTCTCCCATTCAGCTTCAAAAATCACCAATTCGACCCCGGGGGAAATGACACTATTTCTTCTCCCAATGCAATTAAACTTAGTACAAATACTTGAAATGCTCAAGTACAGTACACGAATCTTGTAAAATACATCCATGGAATTCTATTAATCATAAATGTATTAGAGAACCATCCATTCATTCTAAATCATCAACATTATCATGCTATACATCAATGTAGTGGGGAAATGACACTGTTCTTTCATTAAAAATGACATTTATACATTTCTACTTGGAATTTCGACCTGAAACTTTCTGGAGATTAATAAAATAGTATTTAATTCACATTACAAAAGAAATGGGTCATGATAATCTCCCCCAAAGAGTGCAATATCTCACCAAAAATTCCCTCCCTCAAGGATCAAGACTATGCCATCAAAATTGGAAATAGTTGAGAGAATGTGCTGCAATAGAAGAAAACATGAGCTGAACTATAGGTTACACCTACAAATAAACACTCCATTAAATCTCCAAATGAAAGGTCTGAATGGCCTTTCCAACTACCAACTTGGATGGGAATCTTTCACCCTCGAAATTGGCTAAGGCAAGAAACTAGTCATCCACTAGCTCTTCCTCTACACAAATCCAATTGCAAATTCTACAAATGATCAAAAGATGGTTTAATTCTTTGTTATTTACATTTATAAAGTTATAATTTACTCCATGGGTCGAATTCCTTCCAAGAGACTCATGCCAACTCAAGTTGGGAAGAGATTCCAAAGAATGCCACTTGTACAACAATTCCTAGTCTCCCACTTCCACCAATCACATGTGGAAGCATATTAGCTGCCCTAACACCCTTGAGCGTTTTCTTGGAGTCTATTTTTAGCCCTAACATGTCATATATGTCATATGTCATCCTTCAGTTCTGATTTGTGTCATAGGTGTCATAGAATCTTCATCATTGTTGTGACAGAGCTAGGGAATCTAGCCCAAGTGTCTCACTAGCTCCAAATTGCCTCTTCCTCTTCCATGGGAGTTAATCTTCCTCTATATTTACACCTCATTGACTCATGCCAATTATTATTGACCTATAACTCATCCCAAGAACATTAGGATTCCCATGGATTCGAAATTGCAAGAAGAGGATGCCATGTGGCACATAAATTCTAGCTTGTGTGGGTCCCACTTCCTCCATATGTCTTCATGATCAAATGCCACTTTGATTTTCACTTGTATATATTTATTTATCTCCTTTATTAAATATTTATTCCATCCTAATGTTCCAACATCATTTATTATCCCCATTATTCCAAATCCCAAAGCTTCCACCCCAAACCTATGAAACTAGTAATTTTCCTGCTTGTCAATTATTTGACCTTTAGCATCAGTTTGACAAACTCTAATGAATAGGGCCAATTTTCTTAGACCATTGTGACCCAATGCCAAATTTGGGACATGAAAAATCATCCCTTCCTAATATTTCTTGTCCTCAAGCAATTTCAAACATGGGTGTTAAAGAACCTGCTTTCTGTATAATTCTTTGAAGTTGCCATTGAATTGCCCAACCTTGAGTCTTTGAGTTTCCATGAAGATTTTAGAGAGGAACCACCATGCTTGTTGCTGCACTACTTTGATAAAAATCACTTTATTAAGTGGGAAATCCATATCCCATACTTCTTGTTTCCCCCCAAAATTGAAACCAATGAGACAAAAATTATTCCAGGGTCCCATTGCTTATATTGCACCCCAACAATTAAGAGTGCTCTACAACCCATACCATCAGATAAGAGGATTCCTGGATCCCATTTTCTTGTATGCATTCTTCCAAACATAATGAGTTCAAAATATATATCATCAAAGTACATAACAACATAAGGAAAATGTACATTAAGAAGATGCTTCGTCAAAGAATCATGAAAGTGCTTGTACCTCCAAGTAAGTAGACCACCATTTTCCAAGTGCATACAATCTTCAAGTGACCCATCAAATATGCTCCAATGACATAGGTGAGGATCCCATGTCCTATAATGTTGCTCCAAAAGGATGTGATATGCATCAAAATATTCAGCCATGTATTCCTTCATCCAAGAAGTGAATGAAGAATCTCCACTAAAATCTGAACCAAATAATGAGCATAAAAACAAGGAGACTTCAAAGGACTCAAATAAGTCTCACCCATACATCCATGAATGTGAGAATCATAAAGATGTAATAAAGTATGTGGTTTCAAACAAAAATTTTCTCCCATCATAAATCTATTCACCCAAGTGTTGGATGAAGTTCCTCCAACATCAAATGAACCAAGTGCTGAGCAAGAAAAACCATGAGTCTTCAAGGGACTCAAATGCATATCATAGGTGCACCCATGTCGATGTGCATCATCATAAAGTAACAAATGATGCTACTGCAAATGTGAATAAGAATGTGCTCCAACCATATCATCATAAAAGTAAATCTAGGAGTTCCATACTCCTCATGTGGCACCATAAAAAAGAACCCTTTCACCCATTCTTCATTGAGACTAATGCTGCAAAACATGGAATTGTAGGATGTAGGAGAATGAACTAACTCACCCAAAAGATAAAAAAGTGTAGAAGTTTCATCATGGAAAGGATCCATATGGGTAGTATCATGCAGCTCCTTCAAAAGTGTGAAACCTTTGTCATAGATTGGTTCCAATGTGGAGGAAGCCGGTAGGGTCGGTGCCAGATCGGTTTAGCATTTGGTTTCAATGGGATCTTCATCTCCCCTAAGTCACCCAAAATACCTTTCATCTCATAAAACCTCATAGGAAATAGGTCTTGGAATTCATGCAGCAAGTCAGTGACCTTTCCCATCATCTCATCGTCCCAATAGTCCCTAACATTCGCAAACTTTGGACTAGCCTCTGTTCCAATGTTGATCTTACCGAGCTTCAGCGGGTGACTGATCGGATCACTTGGCACATTAGGTGCTACAACATAGCGACTCCCTTCAGACTCTGGGATATTAACATTCCATGGATCGTAACATTCCAATCCTTTGTCCCATAATTGATATTGTAACATTCCATCATGGATTGCATTTGGGAGTGAGTATGCGGATCCGCAGGATATGCCATTGGAACAACCTTCAGACTCACATCGCAGATGATCTGCAAAGCATTGTGGACATCTAGGTTGAGATCTGCGAAATTGAATGTAGGAGTAAAACGAATTGTCAACTCCAACCAAGTAGTGATTTCTCCCCGCAATTCAATTGTAGTATACCATGATCGCAAAATTTCATCCAAAGTATGGATGAATGCATGGACCCACTCATCATTTGGTCGTGATGCCCACAATGTCTAACACTCCATCAAATGACTGCCAGGGTTATTCCAACCATCATATTTCCCTGTGTGGTAAACCTCGGTATCGCCGAAATGAACCGACATCAATCTCCTGCATTGCGACCATCCGTCAATTGATTTCTTGTGTGTCACCCACTAGCATGCTGGAGCAGCCTTCAGTGCTTCTTTAATGCCAGTAGTCGTTGGGGTTCTGAAACTTGTTCCTCAAACTCCGTTAGAAAGTTGAACAAGCTAGGAAGACCTTCATATACTGGTAGTGTGACCGTTTCAGTCGTGACGTGGCATAGTGACTGCGTGATTAATCCACACTTGCGGAGCGACACTTCATGCAAGTGGTTCTGCCAATGTTCTAGCGCGTCATCAGAGTCGGAAGACACAGAGCTATCACTATGCCATCCAAGCTCACCATTGGCAGTCAGATGAATATAATCCTCGAAAATATTGAATGCATGGTCCCATCCACTGGGATCTCCATCCTTCACTGGTTAAATGTATTTGCGTCCTTCAGCCGGATCCAATGGGGCTATAACTCTGAGATCGCGGTTTTCAAAAGTCATCATCCACCGCTTGAAGTTGATTACCGCTCCACTGTCATTAGCCCATCCGTTCCCCAACAACATGGGATAAGAGCTCCCTCCTTCAACTACTTCGATGACATCAAAGTCAGCATAAGTATTCATTCCCTCAATGTCCACCACCAGGCATGGGACTCTCCCAATTAGTGTTATCTTAGCGTGATTAGCTAGCCGGAGCTGTACAGGAGACCAGATCAATGGGGGGCTCCCCATTTTCTACCATGCTTTATTGGTTAAGATGTTGACATCTGAACCAAGATCTAGAATAACCGAATCAACATCATAGTCCCCAATTTGTATGTTCATGGGCATCTCCTTACCAGTCTTCCGTTCCTGTAAGGAGTTTACTGCAGACTCCTGCCATCCCCTAGCTGGTCACTTCAACAATCCCTCGATCTCATAAAGAGCAGTGGGATCCCTTGCCAACAATAAACAACTCTCTAAAAATTTCTGCAAGGTTCTAAACGGTGCCGATGGACTGGCCTTTGATGTAGCATCAAAGACAGGGGGCATGTCGCAAATAATAGCCTTACCGCGATCTTGGTCCATCGCGTGATGCACCTGAAAGAATGCATCACGCTCAGACTCAATGTCAAATGAGACCTGCTTCTACCATGCTAGTCGAATGAGTAGTTGTGAGCTATCCCCTCCTGTTGCTACACCTCCCCGCGTGATAATTGCGACAGCTGCATCCTGTGTCCTTGGCTCTGCAGAAATTATTGCAACACTCGCACCTTGATTCTAGTTCAGCGGTGGATTCCCTGGTTCGTTCACATTCGGATTAACTTTATGATTCGGGTGTTGAGTCTAGTTCTGTGTCGATTGCTGCACTTGATTTTGTACTGGCTGCTGCGCCTGATTCTGATTCTGCAAATGTGGAACGTTTCTTGCCTGCCATTGCGCAATCAACTGTGGGAAGTTCTCCATTGTGTGATCTGTAACAAAGCAAAACGTACACTACATCTGCAATAGTGGGAAATCTCATTGATAATGTCCCCATACTGCATAGTGATAACATTGAATAGGTCCACGACCTCCTTGTCCCCCTCCACGACCAAAGCCTCCTCTGCGTCCGCTCTAGAATCCTCCACGGAATCCGCCTTGCTGTTGGTATTGTGGTTGATTGAACTGATGCTGCATAGGATTCGGTTGCATGCCTTGCGCTTGTTGTGCATACTGTGGTTGCTGAACGTACTGTGGTTGCTGTGGATCCACTTGCATCGGAGCATATTGCGGCATAAACTGCTGTGGTTGCTGCTATGTGTTGGCAGGAGGTTTGGTAAAGTGCTATCGCAGCATCCCTGATGCTGTGACAAGGTAGAAGATGGTGCGAAAGGTGACGAGCGGAATATTATTTTATGCATTTTGGGTCAATTGTACCATGGATTGCGGGTTTTGGGTCATTTGGACCACATATTATGTACTGTTGAGTCGGTTATACCGCAGAATGCGGGTTTTTGGTCGTTTTTGATAAGTCAGTTAGATATTGAGTCATTTGTCCATAGTTTCAGTTAACAAGTTGTTAGAAAGTTGACAAGAGTTGTAAGGTGGAAGTCTATATATAGATAAGAATTGTAAGTGATGAGAAAAGAATGATAAAATGCTAGAGATATTATGCGAAGCTCTGATGTTGGTTGTTTTCTGGGTATGTTTTGATGTTAAGAGTCATTACGGAGATCTAGTTTTTGTAGAGACATTGTATATGGGTCGACAATGATAATATGATGAAGTTATTTGGTACAATCTCTGTGTTTAATCTGTTCAGTTGTGGTAATGCGATATTGCACTATACAAATAATGTCATGCTTCTTTGATGCGATACTTGCTTTACAATTACTGTTGTTGCAATGATGAATTTCTTGGTTAAATATTGTTTTAATACTATGTTCAATGCTTAAAGATCTCTGTCCTAGTGTTGCAATAAGTTTAAGTATCATAGCCGCAACCATCCTCCTTCATTCGGCAGAAACATGGTTCTATCTTCTCTTCCTAGATGCCTTGGGTGAGACCTCATCTGCTCTGCAGGTGTTGCTAGGTGGGATAAACCCTGTCCGGGTCGGTGCTTAGGAAGACTGCAATACATATCAACATTAAGTGGAACCCTTATCGACTGGCGTTGCGCTAACACTATGGTACAAACTGTACCTACGGTTGAGATAGCGACTGGACTACCTGTGGCTGCGGTTGCGGTTGTTGTATAGCACACTAGTCATCCTTGATATAGAATGCATTGTATGTTGTCTCATGAAGCAACCCATATGCATGGCAATATTTTTCTTCATGTCCCATAAACTTGCAGAATGTACAATATAGATTCATCGGTTTGGTGACCATCTTCTGCATGTATTGGCATTCCTCATGGTGGTACCCATATACTTGACAAACGCGACACCACGGTAGCCACCACCATTCAACGAGTTTGGTGCCCCTAAAACCAAATAATTGTGGAAGTTAGGGCAATTGTCCTTAGTATGCCCTTCTCCTCGACATCGCGTACACCATACTTCTTCATGCTGCTCCTTGCCCTTCTTAAGATCTTGCACCTGTATGGTCAGGTTAGCCAGCTGTGTCTGAATCTGCGACATCTTAGCTGTGTTTTCACCAATTGGCGATGCTTCCAACCACATTGCAATCTACAGAGCTTCACTAGGCATTGTAATGTTCTGTTGCATTAGCAGTAGTCGAATGTGCGGGACCAGTGCCGCGATGAACCATTCTTTGTGTTGGATAGTGCTCATATCAAAACTAGGATACTGCTTAATTTCTTTCAATTCTGTAATATACTGTGCTGGTCAAAGTCCCACACCATTTCATTAGGATACTACTTAATTTATTTCAATTCTGTAATATACTGTGCTTCAGACTTGGGTTTTTTGAATTCTGCAATCAATCCATTCCTGATATCATCTAGTGTCTTCTCTGGAGCTCCTATAGGGACTAGAAAAAACTTCATAAACCAGTCTAATGCATGACCTCGCAAAGTTGTCGCTAACTGTCATTTCTTAGCATTGTCATCAGTGATCTGTTTTATGGTCCATACTGCTTCACATAAAAACTAGTGTTGCTCAAGGTTATTTGTTCCATTTCCATGGAACAATAGTAACTTAGTATCCTTGTCCGCCATCCTGGGCTTCCTTCCTCCAGTTGCTGAACTGCTAGCAATTAACTTCTGTTGATTTGAAGAGCACAGTGGTGTTGTAGTTGTAGTTCTTATTGGTTGAGAGATAGTGAGCGGAGGTGTGGGTACGCTGCCGCTGGTGTTTGGTCTTGCCTCTATCCTGGACATAGCCTGGTTGTCCTTGTCTGGACTGTGAGATCACTTCGTCCCATGTGGTCTTCCTTCGTGAACTTGTGGTTCGATCGCAGCAGGACCTTCTCTTGTCCTCTGCCTCTTTTCCTATCGAAACCTCGCTCCTCCCCTTTTAAGACCACTCTCTTCCTCAGCTTCGCTCACAGTCCCATCATGACCTGCACCCATCTACCCCTTATCATTCCATGTACCGCCCCCTGCTGTTGCGATATCCACGGCCTCCACCCACCAGGTTTCCTATTGATCAAGGTGCATCCTCAATATGCCCTTCTCGCAAATAAGCATCTTAATGGATAGTTGGAGCGATAGCAGAAACCTTCCCCGGGGTTCGCGGAAGAAGTATCTTTCAACTTCACTATAAGACTTTTGCGTATCAACTGCAAATTCAGTGATATAACCTTCCAAGATGCTATCTAGCCACACTTCGACAGCCCGCGATGCTTTGTTGTCGACTTCCTGCAGTTCTTGGATCATCTCTGGGGTCTAGGTTGTAGGTTCACCACCTTGGAAGTTCCTCTTCTGAAAGGTCAACTTTTCCAACCACTCGAACAAGATGACTGGGAATTCGCAGAAAAAGTATTCGTGCAGACCGTCGTGGATATATATTTCCACCCACTAATCTACTGTCAGTTGAGTGTTCCGACTTTTTTCTTCAGCAAATTCCTACAACTTCTGATCAAACCAGCGTTGTATCTCCGGTTGTGTTGGATGCCACAACATATCCTCCTTTCACTTCGCACATGGTCCCAAAAATGGAACCATTTGTTGACTCAAACCCAGTCGACAGGGGTTCCACTCACTGTTGACACCAAACCACCGCGATCTCCCTGAGCATTGGCCCAGACAGGTTTTATCCTGTCCAGCAACACCTGCAGAGTAGATTAGGTCTCACCCGAGATGTTCAACGGAGAATTGACGGAACCATGTTTCCGCCGAATGAAGGAGGATGTTTGTGGCTCAATTACACAACTTGTTGCAACATTTTAGGGTAGATCTATGCATTTAACTTCGACATCATTTATATTCATAGCATCATTCAACATAAATATTCATCACAACAAATATAACAGTAAAGCATTAATTGCAGCAAGAAAACATAGCATCATTCATATATTGCAACATGCATTACCATAAGTGAACATAAGATACACAGGGATTTCACAAAACAACTCTGTCATATCATATTAACTCCGCAAAACCCAGATACAATACCTTTGCAAAAAATAGATCTAGCAGATAACTCTTGATCTCCGATACACAATTACAGACGCATACCTCCAAGATCAGATGATTCAACACATACGACTCTATGACTATAAATAGGATTCCTCCTTTACGATACTTGTCCACTTACTAATGAATTCCTAACTGACACTTCGAGTAAATGACCCAAAATCTAACTGACATGGTCCAAATGACCCAAAAACCCGCATACCGTAGTACAATTGACCCAAAAATACAAAAAATAACATTATTTGTGCTCCCTCTTCCGCCTTCCGCGATATCGCAGCACTTGGGGTGCTTCGGGAATGATCTATCCTAACCGCTTGCCAACAAGACCCTGGACATTCCTAATATTGTTTCCATGTCCAGGTTGTGATGGCGAGTATTGTATTGTCACACAGATCCACTATTGTATTGGTCGTGGCCGTGTTATTATCGTCTCATGGATCTACGATTTTTCATAGTAGGCATGACTTGTCCACAGTCTATATCGTCTCAGTTATCATGGATATGCAATGTATTGGTCGACAACCATGCTTTGAGTCAGTTGTTCTGAGCTTCAAAATGCCCGCCTTAGTGGTATTTGACATTTTGTTTCCTTGCAGCTCCTCTCCGACTCCCTCGATGCTATCTCCATGCAATTTATTTGTAAAGTATTTTGGCCATCAGTTTCTTCTGACCTCACACTTTAGGGGGCATCTGTTATACCTCAAAGTTCCACTTCAAACTCTAGTGTTGCATCTTTGTACCATGCGACCTAGCAAAATTTCTCCCTAATGATTGTTATGTGTGGTCAACACTCTCCTAGGTCTCATCTGGACACCTTGGAGATAAATTCACCTCTTGATGACCGATAAACAACTTACCAAGCCACGTGTCACCTTCTAGACCCTTGTTTGCCTTGATTTTCGTGCTTTTCATATCTATTAGACCGCAAAAATATCCTTTTTTACGCTCTGCATAACTCTCACCCCGCGAAAATATCCAAATTTTCGCATTATGCTCTGTATCTGGGGCGCGGAAATCCTGATTTAGCCCTTCACCTTGGAATTTGGATCTCTACCTTCTGAGAGATTTCCTTGGGATTGACCTATCTAATTCAATCCCAACCCCCTCTCTCTGTTTAGCTTGGATGATCCACTAAACCCTCATGAGATCCACTTTCCTCTCCTTATGGTTAACTCCTCCAATCGCTATAAAAGAGAGGTCATCCATGAGCCATGGGGGGAACCACTTGGGGCATCCAACCTATGGTCTTAGGAGATTTGCAGAGATAGAAAGAGGAGAGAAGTCTTGGAGTTGGAGTTGGCTTGGACATCAAGCAACCTATGTAAGTGATTTTCAAGCTTCTTAATAGAAGATAACTTGTTTTGTTTCCCATTTCATGTGTATTGTGTATGAATCTTTGTCATGAAATGTATCTAGTTCAGATTTGAATCTAACCTTTATTTCAAGGCATTTGGAAGATCGTGTGCTTGTCCTTTGTTTGATCTTAACAGGTTCTATTCAGGAGCTTTGGGATCAAGATCTAAGAGCGGGACGAACGTCGAATTGAAAGGTGAGTTATATCTTTCGTCTCTTCTGAATGCATTCAATCTTGTTGTAAAGCTTAGTTTAGGACCCAAGGTAGCATTTGTTTCTCAATTGTCCTAGATTAGAACTAGTCACATCCTAGTCTAACCTAGGAGAGTTTCTACTTACCCGTAGGGAGAAATTACCACTATCTTAGTATTTGTTTGCAATCTTCTCTACTAGGATGTCAAAGGTGAGGTCTTTGAACTTGTCGCTTGCTTGCAAGGATTCACTAAGTTTTTTTGACCCAAAATACGACGACGAAAAAGTCGAATTTTCTACAACCTATGGTTGACTATCCGACAATTCCAGGCTTTTTTTTTTATCGTCGGTGGGATATCGGCTAAAATCCGACATAGTTCAAGACGTCAGATATTCGACCACCATACCTCGTCGGTTATCCGACTTCCTCCAGCTTCACAGGTAGTCGGATAAGCGACAATGTTAACTTCCAATATTTTCGGACACCATCCTTTTGCCATCGATTATGCGTCGATTAAGCGACGTGTTTGCCATAAAAAAAAAAGTCAGTTCCGATGTTTTGAGCCGTCGGAAGTATAGCACAAGCGTAGGATATCACCCTGCAATCGTCGGAGCGGACGTCGGTTAAGCGGCGTGGATAACATAGCAAAAAAAATGAATCCGACGTTCCGAGCCATTGGACGTACTGCAAAACCGTTGGATATTACCCTACGGTTGTCGGTTAAGTGACTACCCAATACATTTTTTTTTTTAAATAGCATTTTTCAATTAAAATTTTTCATACTACAGGAAATCAATTTATTCTATCTCTATTGTGGAAATATGTAGAATAATTACATATATATATAATTGAGAACCCCATTATGCTCTTCCCATTGTATTAGCAGTGGAGTAGCCTAAGGGAATAGAGCCATTGTAATAGAGTCATTGTATTAAGCAACGGAGACAATCATTATTCAAGTGGACCTACAGGCTAGTGGGTGACTATTAAGGTGGCACAAAAGACTGTACTCTAAGTCTCAAGTGCTAGTGTCTATGGAACTTACTTTATGGACTATAGGCTTTCCACGTAGCAGAATAAAAGGACTGGGAAGTTATGTAACATTGTGGCATATTCGTCACAAAGAGATGGTAGTGTGCTTCCATTGTGTTAAGGTACTCTTACCTAACTTCTCTAATTTGGTATACTGAGGAGTTTGTATATTCATGTATGAGATCATATTCTTTGAATAAGGCTCATTAGATAGTTAATGGGTAGTTACTTAATGTAAAAGACTCATTTTTATTAAATAACCAGTAGGTGGTTGGTAGTCATTAATTTTGAGATTGCATGTAGTTAGGGTTTTGGTAGTTATTAAGAAACTATTTATAGCGCTAGAAGGATGTATATTGTTTTGTCAAAGATTGGTATTGTATTGAAACTTTTCTCAAAGGAGCTCATCCTCTCCAAGAGGCCCATGAACATTACTCTCTCTCTTTGAATTTATTAACACAAGTGTTATATTTTGCAAGTTTAATCTCTTTCTTGCATTTTCTTTTGTTCACTTATATTTATTTGAGGTTAAGCTGGATATTGATTCCAAGGAAATTAAAGAGAAGGTTAAGGATATTGATTCCAGTGCATCATTTACTCAACCTTTGAAGTTATGGAAACTCAAAATTGGTTATGAGGAGCAACCAAAAATCACAACAAGCTCCAAGAAATTGTCAAAATTTAAACAACACGCGTGTGCGTTGTAGAAAGCCAGCATCGTAGCCATTCATTGAGCTCCTCTCTGTTTCGAGAATAATTTCATATTCTCTATTGAACAGAGCCAACCACGTGAAGGTGTAAGCTCTTATGGCCCCTCCCCCCCCTCACATCACTCTCAATTCCCCATTCCCAATGCATGCACTTGAAAAAAAACAAATATGTGCAAATTCATCCATATTTTATCATGAACTTTCATCCATTATTCATTCAATAAATGCTAACATTCACTAAACCATTGTTTTTGTCGATACACACATTCATTCAATAAAAGATAACATTCAATATACCATTCATTAATCATTTAGTCAACACATTCATTCAATAAAAGTTGAAATTCAATAAAGGTAACAGTTTACTACATTGAATCATTAAAACATTAGAAAATTCATTAAACCATTCAATGAATTTCTGTTGTCCAATGAGTTTCCGCAGTCTTCAGTTTCAGCCTGGCAACGGTTGACGATTCATGGTATTACATTTCCCTTCGACTGCAAATGACAAACTCATAGTTCACTATTAAGGTTTGTCTGACAAAGCTGACGGTCTAAGAAATCTTGACAGTGAACTATGAGTTTGCCATATTGCAGCTTAAGGGAAACGTAAATATAGAATGAATCATCACCGTTGTCAGGCTGGAACTCAAGACTGCGGAAACACTCCTCGGACAGTGGGCGTGGGTCATACCGAATTGATAAACTAATAGAGGGAAAATGCAACGAGAATCTGAGACGATTGCATAGTGAAATGCATACACAATGAATCAAGGTTGAATGTGGTAGCCTGCCATCTCCCATTGTGAAATGCATGCAGAATGAATCAAGCTTGAAGGTGGTCGCCCTTTCCAGCTGCACTTCAAGCTTGAAGGTGGTAGCCTTGAAACTAGACATAGGTCGCAGGTTTGGATCTCCTCAGTTCAGTTCGTACCCTGTTATTTTTTCGATGCAAACTATATGTTTTCTTTAATTTGTTGTTGACTTTAATTCCCTAGCGTAGGAGGAGCCATTATGGTCAAGTTGCATTCCTAAAAAAAATATGAACATTCACAACAAGCAGCATGTCTCTAATTGTTGTCGGTGTATGCTAGCTTAGTTGCAAATATCATGCTTCAGAAGAAGCCAGCCTTGAATGGTAAATATACCAATTTGGAAGGGTTTAATGTGAGGTTAAGGATATCGATTCCAAGGAAATTAAAGAGAAGGTTAAGGATATTGATTCTAGTGCATCATTTACTCAACCTTTGATGTTGTGGAAATTGGAAATTGGTTATGAGGAGCAACCAAAATCACAACAAGCTCCAAGAAATTGTCAAAATTTAGACAACATGCGAGTGGGTTGTAGAAAGCTAGCATCGTAGCCATTCATTAAGCTCCTCTCTGTTTCGAGAATAATTTCATATTCTCTACTGAAAAGGGCCAACCACGTGAAGGTGGAAGCTCTTATGCCCCCCCGCCCCTCACATCACTCTCAATTCCCCATACCCAATGCATGTACTTGAAAAAAACAAATATGTGCAAATTCATCCATATTTCATCATGAACTTTCATCCATTATTCATTCAATAAATGCTAACATTCACTAAACCATTGTTTCAGTCGATCAACACATTCATTCAATAAAAGATAACATTCAATACACCATTCATTAATCATTCAGTAAACACATTCATTCAATAAAAGTTGAAATTCAATGAAGGTAACAGTTTACTACACTGAATCATTAAAACATTAGAACATTCATTAAACCATTCATTCATTCATTAGACCAAAAATAGTGGACAATATATTGTTATAAAAAATATTTAGACGATGTTTTTTCCCGTCCTTCTTTTTATAAGTTTTTCCTCTCTTCAGTGGTATATAATTTATGAGAGGACCATCTACATCATCTGGACTTTCTCTTCCAGTTCTTGGTTCTTTAGCAGGCACTTTTGGTGATGTTTGCAATATCCTAGCTGATTGTTGTTCTATGCCTGGATTTTGCGGCAAGGGGTTTGGATTTGCTGCAATGATGTGAAAATGTTACATCGTTATATTTTTCTATTGTAATGACAAGTTTTTCATTTAAAAAAATTCATTACGAAGGTGTTTTTTTACCAGATGTGACCAAATCATGTTGTTGATGTTCTTGTCTAGTCTCAACCTGTATAGTTTCACCCTCTACATGCTCTGTAGTTGAAATACAGTGAACTACAATTAATGGTCACCATTTGCAATGCTATACATAAAATTGTAGCATATGAATAAATTCATTACCGGGATTTGAAGCTTGATCATCGATTTGTTGTTGTCCCTCCTCGACACTAATGGGATCATTATTTTCCTGTTAAAACAGAGTCAATATTTTACATCAAGTATTTGGAACGAAAATATTCCACAAGCGACAAATCTTCATTAAACTATATAGATTCTATATACTTGTGCACCAGATAGATTGGTACCACAAGATTGCGTTTGCCCAGATAAGCTTCTTCTACGTTCAACAACATCGCCAAAGCCTTCCTGGAAGCCAAGCTTCATGTCTTCCTCTGTGGGTACTTCATTGAATCGATCGGCCTACATATTTGCTTATCATCGTTAATTAACATTTTACGGTGCAATAAAACAAAAAATAATTTTCAATTTATTATTTGTATTCATTGTTGGTTTCTCAAAACTTACAAACTGTGCTGCCAAATTCGAATAACCACCAGGGCCAAGCTTGTGCTGACCTATTTTTTCTAGTCTTGCCTTTGTGGCCTTTGATGTGTCTGGTAGCCTATGCAAGTGTTGAAATACGTTAGATGTTCCAAGTTCGATATAGAAATCAAGGATAATAAGGTTTAGAATTACATTGAGGAAAGTATTGCATACCTCCCTGTGCTTGGTGTTAGCTTGCCTTCTCTTCTCAGAACCTTCTCCTTTCTATCTTCCACTAGAGCTCTCCACTCCATTGATGGAATCATTGGTGGGCGCTCATACCTATGGTTTCTTTCGAGGTGTGTCCTATATTGGTCTCGGACAACCTTCACATGCTGACAAGCCTTTTTCAAGACATTGGCATGACTGAAGGTTTTCTCCCCGAACAGGCCAACCAACTGATTAGTGAGTTCATCTTTTAAATGTTTCGGTTGACTATCCCACCTTGTTCAGATGGTGGGCCCGAAGATCTCCAAGCAAAAGTCATTCATATGTTTATAGAAAACATTGTTTCCTGCACAACGATCATGCCATGATCATAATTAGTTGATAAAAAACGCTTTATCGGTATATTACAATGAAATTATAAACACTAATTAACCTGATCAACTATGATTAATTACCTGGGATCATTGGTATCTTTATTGGGACGAGATATTCATCCACCAAAAATGTTGTCTCCAGTGTTCCCGTGCTTTTGACACGGGAAGATCCTGGAAATGTAGCTTGTTTGACATCAAAATTGATAAGGGACTTTGTGTCGACCCCTTGTGGATGATCCGTTGTGTGTTTTTCAGTAGCGGCTGTTGCGCTCACAGTGGGGGTCTGTGGTGTTTCGGAACGTGTTGCCGACTGTTCGGTTGACAACAATGGCGAAGGATTTGAACTACGTGGAGTCGTTTGGTCGTGATGTGAAGTCTCTCCATGAGCCTCATTGGGGCCAACACCACCTTGACCAATATTGTGTGGTCCCTTATAATTTTGTAAATACACACCATGTCTTATACGTTCAATACTATTATATAAAAGAGAACATTATAAATATTTAAGCGAATTATTCTATGATTCAAGATTCCTCAACTTACTCGCAAGTTATTATATTTATGTTCCGACAATGCAATCCTTTCTTTAATTGAGCTTGTCTACGGAAACTGGATTACTAGAGAAAGGATTTCCGCAGTATATCTATTCAACAATTTCTCTGCCATCTTTAGCGGGTGTGTGGCTTCAGCATTTTTTTCGCAATCGTGAAGCACCTCTACCACTTTAGGATCTAACGAAAAATCTTATGATGCTAATTCATACTGCGATTCACTAGTGGGATGCAACAAACATATAAAAAGCACTACTGAGTTCTCTATTGATAGATTCCAAATTTTATATTAACGTATATAACACATCTATCATGATAGATTCATAAAATTACAACACAGTTTACATTATCATAACGAAACCAGTATATCACACGAAAAATACATAACAAAATTAACATTATGCTACGTATTATATTGGTACAATTGAAATGAATTATACCTGCGACCTCGAGGATCGCGATCCATTCATTGGATCAATGGTCATAGGCGACTTGCCCCGATCTGCTAATATCTGGGAGTTGCCCCTAACAACACCCTAATAAAAAAACATAGTGAAAGTCACCTAAACAATTCCAAAACTATTCATGAGAAAACACATCAAAAAAATATTTATTCATATTATATTTTTAATATTACAAAGATGTATACCCGTTGCGTGGACCCTGGTGTGGCTGACCTTACGGAACTGGCCTGCATAAAAAACATAGACTAGAAAATTACGTAAATGAAACCAAAATATTCATTGAAACATTAATATAATGCTAAAACATTTTGACATATTTTAATTGTACAATTCAAATCAGGTCTACCTGTTGCCCCGAGGGTGTTGTCGTCTGATCAACATTCGACGGGTGTATTTCTCGATCAACGTTCTGCATCAAATATAAATTTCATTATATAAAACAAACCAAGTTATTAATAATGGAAAAAGAAAGCAAATAAAAACTCTTTTTTCTTATTGTATTTGTACTATTAGAAAGATGTATACCTGCTCCGTCGAGGAAGAAGTTCTCCTCTGACCATTTGTTGGCAAGGATTTATCCCAATCACTGGCATGCAAAGTAAATATGGGAAATTTAAATGAAATAAACTAACAAAAAATCCATATGATGTTTAATTTATTACTAAAAGGTTGGGTAAAATGTTATATAGTAACCTTGTTTGTATCTACTCGGTTGACAGGGTAATTAATAAGCAACTCGTCCCCTGCAGATATTGTTTTAATAGCAACTAAAAAAACACGGTTTCCTTCACGCCCCTCAAATTCGCAGTTTGTTTGCTTAATTGTAGACCCTGGTTGTGTACTGTTTATAAACCCTGCAATATTCCCTGTGGCCTTTGGCCTTCCGTCCATGTACAATGTTCCTCCTTTATTTTGATTTTTGGCTTTCAATTGTAAATAGTTTGTTGACAATCCATAGCTATGCATACTTTTTGTATATCGGACAAGGCGCATCCAATCGTTGTAGTTGTATATGGGTCCAACATACTCCATCAATTCTGTACATGTTCTGTAACTGACCAAGATTCAATCCATGGAAAACAACCTGAAACCATGTATCGACGATGGTGCAATTAGATATATCCTCTCGTTCACACAAAAATCAGTGTTCGGTGGAGGAAGATCCTTCGGTACCCATTGTTTCACTAAATGTCTGTACCTCAAGGGCACCTCTTCGTCGTCTTTTGTCTCATCACCATAGGAACATGCCCACCCTTGACTGTGAAAAAATTCATTGCGTCTATGGAATCTTCTTTTGGTTTTTGGACAATTAGTTGATACAATTATTCTAGACCTACTGGATGTCTCACTTTCCTCTAGCCTTCCTAAACTCCCCTCACTCGAGGAAGACAGATCAGAAAAATACTTGTTTGGTTCTACCTGCACCATTGGAAAAAAGGTTAGATTCAACCACAAGGCATAGCGCCTCTTAAAAGTTGACGTGTATCGCATTTTATAATTTTACTTGATCCTCATTCCCTTTGTCAACATGTAGGCATTCAAGTGATGATCAGAAGATGACCAATTTATCTTTCTTAAGAGTAGAAAGTCATGCAATATTTATGAGTTGTTTTTTACTATTTGATTTAACGCTACATCACACATGTAACACACATGTAGCACACATGAAACACTACACATACACGTTACAGGATCTCCTCTAATGCTACAAGTCCTGGCTACTTAATGAAAACTATTTACCGCAATTTTAGGCCTATATAATTCTATTCCTTTTATATATATACTTTTCCAATCCGTCAAATGTTTCGTTACTTTGTACCCTAGGGCCACTTTCTGGAAATGATCATCTTCAAGCAGCCTCGACGGAAAACGGAACTTCGATTTTGCTTATATCATGATGCTAATGGTGTTATAGGATCTATCTCACATGGTTCTACTTCATAATGGGATGGGGCCAATTAATCTTATGTTCAAAACTCATATGGTGGCAATGATTGATACATTGTCATTCCTCACATTCTACACTGCCCAAAATTTTCTAATTGTATGAAAATTGAAGCTTTCAATTTTATCCAAACCATGTAAGGAGAACTTGACCTAATTGCAATTTTTATAATCTACATGGAAGGATATGTCAATTTATAGACAGTGCAATTTAATTTATGGATAGGTCAATTTTTAGCCGTAGTATAGTTATCAACCTAATCCTTCGCATATCAGGGCAAGCTAATTTATAGAGATAGGGCAATTTAAAGAGGATGATGATTTGGTTGACATCCATACCAGATTGATCTTTAATTTTTTGCTGAGTTATTTAACACGCAGACCGTATGACTTGAATCTGGGTGAGACCCAATTCTGCAACAAATTTCAAAAGATAGAAGAGAAAATTGAACTCACCCATATTGTTTTTCCTAGCCCCCAACTAGGATTTATCTATGAAGAAATGGCTATCGGAGATATATAGAGAAAACCTGATCTTGCACTACTCTATGGAGCCTTGATAGGCCCCATGAAAAAAACTCCAAATCATATCTGGATTCATTGCTACTTCACTAATAACACATGGAACCTTCAAAACTACAATGTGGGTGGCCTTAAGTCTTGCTTTTTGCATTCACGGTTTGGTTGGTTAACTTAACATCCCTCCAATTCACAATAAATTTTTGTGGCATTCATTTAATTTGGTGGAGGCTGAGGCATTCATTTCAAAATCAGAGATGGAGGCTGCTTCCATGCCGAGACTTGAGGAAAGTTCAAAGTATGGTGATTTTAGTTTACAAAAATTACTATTTCGGGACTGTTTTGGGACTGAGGTATGCTCAGGAGAGGCTATAGCTTGTTATATGAGTTGAAAATTGGGTTAGGTTAGGGTTTGGAGCAGAAAATTAAAATATTTATACTTTAATGCATAAATAAATTCCTAAATCAATCCTAGAAACAAAATAGTATAGTTGTGACAAGGTAATATAAATTTAAACATAATTTTCATCTCTATCAACTTTAACACTCCCAAAGGTCCTTGTGTTAAAGTTGAAGTAGACAAGGACAATAAATAACAACAACATTAATAAAGTAATGAACAAGTTAAACATAAATAACAACTAGAATCAGTAATGCTAGTTTAGACCTTCCTTATAATCAGATATATTTTTCAATAAACCCTTTCTGCAATAGTTGACAGCCACCAGGGATCAACAATGTATGCCCCAGCAAGGCCCATAGGCTCAGAGTAGAGGCCAAAGACAATTTGGATAGTCCTGTTCCTATGGATACTGATTCTGAAGATAAGCATAATGATGGGGTTGGAACTAGTGGATTGTCTATTGAAAATATGAGTAATGAACGCTTTCTAAAATTAAGAATTTCACATGCCATGGTGTTTGTGCATCTGGTAATGGAAAATCCTGAAACTTGTAGAATATTTGTTGAGAAAAAGGACATTGAATCCCTTATGAGGTTCTTGACTCTTCCAAGTATTCCGCTATCTTCAAAAGGGATGTTTGTAGCTGTGCACATGGTTGCAGTTTGCAAAGCATTCACACAACAACACTCAGTTGCCCTTGCAAGGGTATTTTGTGCTCATCTGAAGGAACATCTCAAGACTACATTAAATGTTTTGGATCATGTTGCAGGGACTAATTTATTAGCTGCAAAAGATGGACTGAATAGGAAAGTATTTTGGTGCTTGTTTGTGGTACAATTTTTTGTCTTTCTAGCTGATGATACTAAAGAGAATCGATGGTTGGTAGCATTAACGGCAGGTTTGGAAATGATAGCAAGGATGTGCTTCTTGATATTGGGATGATACATCAAGAAATACTATGGCAAGATGCACTTACTGAGGATTCAAAGGCGCTGCTAAAGAAAGATGATGGCAATGTTTCCAGCAGTGTCACAACTGATTTGGATGCGCATGCAAATGAAATTGATGATCACTTGCCAACTTCTGTTGGACACTCTGTGGATCTTATTTTGAATCAACATAGGCAATCATCTGTTTGGAATGTTGCGCATTTTAAATATAATAATTTGACCCAATTGCTGCTTCATTCATAGGGGGCCTTTAAAAAGCACGATATAGGTCTATGGACAACTTACTAAAAGTAGTTATTTCGAGTCTAGCCATAGTTTCCTATGGAGATTTAGATTCAGTCAATACAAATAGGTGATCCCTCTCCTACATGCCCCCCTATGAAAAGAGGAATGAGTGCAAGTTTTTGCCTGGCCTATTATTATTTGCTGTTAGCTCAGATTGGTGCTTTAATGCAATAATGGAAACCTTAACTCGAGCTTGTGTGAATACAAGTACTCACTCACAGTGAGAGCTTGGTAACTCTGCTTTATCGAGGTCATTAGTAATAGCCCCCACACCCCCCATTCATGATAAAATAAGGGAGTCCATTGCAAGAACCTCAACTTTTTGATCTAATACATCTATTTCAAGATATTGGTCACAGTGCTCGGCTTCAACGGAGGTTGAACATTGATTCCTTTGACCGAGGACAACAAGCCTATGTTCGTCAACCACAGTATTCTCATTCTAATGAAGGCCCTTCCAGAATCAAAATGCAAGGCAATAAGCAAAAGTCACTACATTCTTTTTGCTATGAGATATTAAGGCCGTCATTTTCAGTTCACTACAAAGAGGTGAGGGTTCACCCATCAAACTAAAAAAAATAGTAGATGCAATAAGATAAAAATACCCCAATGTAGATTGAATTAGCAATGAAACCCTCTTAGAAGATCGAATTAGCAATGAAACCACAGTGATTTGCTACCAAATTTATAAAATTTTCAATTCAAAACAATTTAGGGCTTGGTACTCACGAACGAGGGAGGCATTTCTGGCTCCTCTTATAGTTTATTTGCTTGGACTCTAAACCGCCTCTCCCACTACTTGCTCGTTGGGTCACTCCCACTGCTTGGTCATTGGGTCACTCCCTCTCCCTTGCCACAATCACAAACCGCCTCTTCCACAATCGAACAGTTCAATCCAAATCGATAGCAGGTCCAAATCGCAGAGGCGCAACTCCAAATTGAGGGTCACTCCAAATCGAGGTCACTCGAGGTCACTCCAAATCGCAAATCGCAGGTTTGTGAAATGCATATGGCCACCGACTTTTCTATTTGTTTAATATATATGTTATGTAATGTTTGCTTTTTGGTTTTTTAAATTTGTTTTTAATCAAATATATATATAACATTATATATAACAATTAAATTTTAATTGTTATATATATATTTAATTAAAAACAAATTAAAAAACCATTGTTATATATTTATGTTGTAATTTTATTTATTCATGTTTTAATTCTATTTATTATATATTCATTTTTTTAATTTTAATTGGTTTTTTTTGTTATATATAATGTTTTTTTTTAATTGTTATATTTAATGTTATGTATATAACGATTTTTTAATTATTATCTAATTGTTATATATATAATGTTTTTTTTAATGTGTGTTACATAATCATGATGATCTTGGTATATGTTGACCATTCTTAACTACCTCCTATAGTCAATTGGCTACTAGGGAAGATAAGGAAAATATGCACCCTTCCTCCTCATACTTTCAAGAAGGGGCTTAAAAAATATGGTTCATGCCAGGCTCTGAAAAGTGGAAGGGTCATTGCAAAGGATAAAAGGAATCACCAAAAACTCATGTTGACTTTAATGACTGTGGAAAGATATTTAAGAATATTTTCTTCATTCATGTGAATTTGGCGATAACTAGAGCGAAGGTCACGATCAATGAAGAATTTATCTCCATGTATCATATAAGAGATAATTAATGACTGGAATGAGAAATTTATCTTTCACTATCAAGGAGTTAAGAGATAAAAAATTGGGACACTTGTGCCAAGTGACTTGTTTTTTAAGGACCATGACAACCAAAAAGAGTACGGGTTGGTACTAGGATGAATGATACCAATAACTAAGAACAACGATACAATATTTTTAATTTCATATATTATTTTGTTCAAAAGTATGACAATATGATCACACATTGGATGGGAGGATACGATGAAGCAATGAGATGCTATGATCATGCTCTCTCATTTGTAATTCCAATAAATCCATGGTGATATGACATAATCTTATTATCCATTAACACCGAGAACAATATCATGCCCACCCATTTCAATGGAAAACATGTTAGTTTTCCGGGAGTAATCACCCATTTGAACATTAATGAGGAGAAATAAATACTAGTCAAATAATTAAGGGAGATATAGGGTTCTTCACAGGGTTAGGAAGAAAAACTTCCTCAATGATGGGAGGGGATTCCTTTTGAGTTCTTCCATCAAGTTCATCATCATAAATGTCCTCAAATATGTCCACAAATAATTGATGTTCCTTACATCTATGCTCAAGAGAATATTTTTCATTACAATTGTAGCATAGAACATTAAGTTGATGTTCCTCCATTTTGTCCTATGCCAACTTATGGACCTTGAAAGGTGGAAGAGGTTGTTGAAGAGCCACCATAGTTGGGGAAAGGAAATGAAATAAAGTTGGGGATTTTGGACTGAGCATAGGATATAACACAGGCATGACAATAAATATTATTGTCCTCCAACCAAGTAGTAAGGTGGTTCACCTCTAAGTGGGATTTAATTTCCTCTTTAAGACCACTAATAAGGAATTGCTTAAAAAATAATCAATTAATTTTTATGAAAAAACAAATGAACTTTGATGACTCCTATAATGAGTTTCATTAGGTAATAAAATATTACATTAAGGGAAAGTTAGTGCTTTATTTGATCGATCGAACAAACCAATCGAATCTGACCCGCCAAACTTGTTTAGAATTATTTCAGAAAAATGAGGTGTCATACTATTGGAAGGGTCAGAAAATGAGAAGTGATTCTTGGTTTCCATTTTGCTAACTAATTGGGTGAGAGAATCAACCATTTTTTGTATGTCCTCTATAGTTTACATGTTATGAGTGTTTATCATGGGACCATTAGGTCCATCAAACAAGTTAGTCATGATTTATCCCAACACAATCAATGACCTCTTCGGATATCCGACCTCTTTGGGTTCAAAATGAAGTCGGTTATCCGACATCCATTTCATCGGATATCCGAATAGGCGTCGGATATTAGCAGAGCCGTCGGATAGCTTGCCAGCCTCATCGGATATTCAAAAGTACGTCGGATATCCAACGGATACCTCTCGAAATTAAAAAAAAAAACAAAAAAAAGTATTTTTCAAAGAAAAATCCGACGACACAGTCCATTTCGTCGGAGGTCATTGGATTTGCTCGTCAGATTTTGGGTTCAAATCTACTAGTGATTCAAGGTAGTTTGAGTGAGCAGGATAAAGAAACTTTACAAATGCTGCAAGTGGAAGGTCTGGTTTCATACTAGAGGCTTGAAGCTTGAGCATGATTTCTCTTATCTTAGATGCAACCAGCATGGGGTCATTATCTTTTACTTCAAGACTGAATAGCTTTAACATTAATTGGATGACTTCCATTTCAGAGTGTGAATCATACATATATTTTAGAGTTTTTAAAGCTTCATATCATGTCTTTGCAGGCAGAATATGCTGGCTCACCTCTTAACTGACAGTGGCAGAAATCATGGCTAATTCTTTCTTTTCTTTGGACTTCCAAATATCATGCTCTTTCTTTGATGTTGGAGGCTTTGCAGCTGAAGTGATGACAGTTCCTTCGTCACTGAGAGTGGTCTTTCCTTCGCAAATGTCGTCCCACAAGTTGTTGTAGATGTACACAACCTTGATCTTCCTCCACCATTTTGGAAATGTAACTTTGTTGGTGAGTGTAACACCAACAAGAGATGCTATATAATGCATCTTGGACCTGCAATTAATTAGGGAAAATGTATAACAGAAGAGATAGGTTGCAGATCAGGTTTCTTCAAAATAATTCCACAGCTCTATTTTGCAACTTATTACATACATGATTTCTTCCACACTCTTTATACAATTACAATAGTCCTCACTCTAAAATACAATGATTTTCAAATTGATCCTCAACCTCATTGGACAATTACAATGATAGTATTCATACACTGGCTCATTACACTTTTGAGATAGTAATTTTGAATCTTGTAGCTAATACTCCACATTCCACATTCATAGTTTAACCTTTTCCCTTCTTAAATAATTTTTTTTTTTTATGAGAAGTGTTACCTTCATGCAAAATTTAGGGTTTTACAAATGGCATCTCAGAATGTGCAAAGATCAGCCGAATGCACAGCTCCACGCACAATCAACAGAGCCCCCTGAGATTGAGGCGCAACTCAATGAATGAGGCTATCACTATACACATATATTGAAGTCGCATTCGTAGCTCTGTAGCTCTTCTCACAGGCGCAACCTTCAAAGGGGAATCTATATAGCAGCACACCGAGTAGTAGCACATCACGATATGGGACACTCAATCTTCACAAGAGGTGGTATTCAATGCAACACCACTTGCACTTCTTCAAAACTTTGAACTCATCACCGAAGGGAGTCTTCACCCAGACAAAACTCCAAGCTCCAAATCGTGGTCACCTTTTCAACTCAGCTAATGATATTACACAGTTCCGCAACTCTTACACGTCGAATCCCACACAGCTCCAAACAAATATTGCATGCAACAGTATGGAGGTCGCATCTCCCAAAATCGCAGAGATGCAACAAACTCCCAGTGAGAAGCTCAACCAAAAACCGAGGACTGTATCCTCCACGTAGCTATCACCTCCAACTAAATATAACAACTCCAATCTTGCATCCTCCAATCGTAGCTTCAATGGGAAGCTCAGATCCATGCTCTGGACAGACTTCAACGTGTATTCAATGGGTAATACTAAGCCGTACTACGTAGTAGCTCCAAAGACACGCAACTTCAAAGTAATACTGCAACCACTTGAAAAGAAAAAACAACGGGAGGAGAGAACGCACAGATGAAGAACTCAAACATGCAGTTGCTTTACAAAAGCTCATGCAGTTGAGGGCTAGAGAGATTAAGGTTGAGTCCGGTAGCCAAACTTCATGTGGAGGGGACCTCAACACCGCGCCAAAATTAGGGTTGCGATTCAGAGGGGTCTTAAAGCCTGAGGAAGGACGCAGTGCCAAATATGGGCAGTCTGACAATGGCAAGAGTTATGCAAGTCTCTCTTATACCACATGATGGTATAACTCCTCATATTGATTTTCCATTCACCAAATGTATCAATTTATACAACTCAGAATGACGATTGACGATTGAGCTTCATCTACCAACCCATTAGTTTGTCTTCCTACCACTATTCAACTTCATTATTTTTTATTTACATATTCACAAAATATGTGGAGCTATAATAAGAGGATTAAGCTTCCAACATTATGAAGCAATCTTATGAAGTCTCTTGTCTCCCATGTTGTTTGTCTTGTTCTTGTACATTAGATACCTAGTGATAGCCATTCTCTCATTTTGGGAGAGACTAGATTCTATGAGCAGGATAGGATAGGGTGTATTGCATTTAATTTTGAGACTATATGTTATAAAGAACTTTTGGATTTGCTTTATCCTTCTCCACAATTCTCTAGAGTTGTTGTAGCCCCAAACTTCACATCCGTATAAGATAACATGAGTGAATGAGTGATGAGAGTCTCAAATAGGATTTTCTTCCTGTCCTAAAGCCATAGGTCTATTGATTTACATTTTTTTTCAAATCCATAAATAAGCTTTCCACCCTCCACTAATCTGTTTCTCAATGCTATAGTTCTAGTTAAGCTTATGATGAAAATCAATTCTAAGATATTTGTATGAAGTCACTTCCAACAAGTTTTTGATGTGATACATGAAATTGTAATTAGTGATATTTTGAGATTTGATTATCATAACCTTTGTTTTGTTAGTGTTAATAGTCATATTCATACTAGAGAAAAATTCCTCGAGCAATTTTAGTTGCTTGTTGAGATTATAGGGACTCTTTTCCATAAGAACAATATCATCGACATAGAGAAGAAAGATGTAGACTATACCAACTAAAGTTGTATCAACACAATCTACTTCTTCCAAACAACCCTCTAGCTTGTGAATGTAAATACCAAAAAGGGTAGGGGATAGGGGACAACCTTGCTTGGCTCCTACATTACAATAAATTTCTTTTGACCAATCGTCAAAGTTCCCAAACTTGGCAATAAATCTCTTGTACAACTTGATTGCAACAACTCTCAACTTGAAAGGGACTTTTAGGTATTCTAATATATTCCAAAGGTTAGTTACAAGAATCGTGTCAAATGCTTTTCTAAAGTTGACAAAAAAACAAAGAAGATTGATTTTATTATTGTGACACTTCTCAACAATGATCCTAAGAGTAACAAGATGATATCTCTTTTCTTGTGACTTTCTAGCCATACATTGATCTTCTTTTCTATAATAAATATATATAATTTGATTAAAATAAAACTAAAAAAATAAATATATAAGTCATAAGATGGTATCTCTTTTCATGTGACTTTCTAGCCATACTGTCATGTCCCAAATTTGGAATTGGGTCACAATGGTCTAATCACATTGGCCATATTCATTAGAGTTTGTAAAATTGATGTTAAAGGTCAAATAATTGCCAAGGAGGAAAATTACTAGTTTCCTAGGTTTGGGGTGGAAGCTTTGGGATTTCAAATAATGGGGATAATAAATGATGTGTGAACATTAGAGTGGAATAAATATTTAATAAATGATCTAAATAAATATATACAAGTGAAAATCAAAGTAGCATTTGATCATGAAGACACATGGAGGAAGTGGGACCCACATATGGCTAGATTTCCCCACTACACTTGGCATCATTCTCTCACCAATTCGAATTCAAGGTGAATGGTAACATACTTGGGGGAGTCCAAAAGGTATTATTCATGGCATGACTCATCCAAGGTCTAAATATAGAGGAAGAGTAACTCCCATGGAAGAGGAAGAGGCAATTTGGAGTTAGTGAGACACTTGGGCTAGATTCCCTAGCTCTATGACAACAATGATGAAGATGCTATGACACCTATGACACAAATCAGACCTGAAGGTTAACATATGACATATATGACATGTCAGGGCTAAAAATAGACTCCAAGAGGGCGCTCAAGGGTGTTAGGGCAGCTAAGATGCTTCCACATGTGATTTGGTGGAAGTGGGAAACTAGGAATTGTTGTACAAGTGGAGTTCTTTGGAATCTCTTCCCAACTTGAGTTGGCATGAGTCTCTTGGAAGGAATTTGACCCATGGAGGACATTAGAACTTTATAAATGTCAATAACGAAGAATGAAACCAGCTTTTGATCATTTGTAGAATTTGCAATTGCATTTGTGAAGAGGGAGAGCTAGTGGATGACTAGTTTCTTGCCTTAGCCAATTTCGAGGGTGAAAGATTCCCATCCAAGTTGGTAATTGGAAATGCCATTCAGATCTTTCATTTGGAGCTTTAATGGAGTCTTTATTTTCAGGTGTAAGCTACAGGGTAGCTCATGGTTTCTTCTATTGTAGTTCACTCCTTCAACCATTTCCAATTTTGATGGCATATTCTTGATCCTTGAGGGAGGGCGTTTTTGGTGAGATTGTGTACTCTTTGAGGGAGCTTTTAATGCCCCATTTCTTTTGTAATATGAATTAAATACTCTGTTATTCATCTCCAGAAAGTTTGAGGTCAAAATTCCAAGTAGAAATGTATAAATCTCATTTTTAATGGAAGAACAATGCCATTTCCCCACTACCTTATTGTGAACTAATGTATTGATGATGATTTCGAATGAATGGATGATTCTCTGATGTATTTGTGATTAATGGAATGCCATGGATGTATTTTACAAGTTTCATGTATTGTACTTGAGCATTTGAAGTATTTTTACTCAGTTTAATTGCATTGAGAGAAGAAATAGTGCCATTTCCCCAAGGGTCGAATTGGTGATTTTTGCAGTTGAATGGGAGAGGGTTGGAATAGATATAAAAATCAATTAATGGTGCACATGAAACCCTAATAACATCCTTAACACATTACATACCTATGTTCATAAATTTGAGTGGGTTTGGAGGCAATTGGGAAGCCATTTTCAGTACTTACCCCAGGGGGATTTGAACCCCAAATTATTAGTAAAATTGCATACTTGGTACATAATATTAAGAGAGTTTGCAGAGGTATTTTGGTGGCCATATGTCATCCATGAACATCATATTCAAGTCCTAATACCATTCATACACCTTCCTTGAATATTTGAAGGCATCTGGAGTCAATTTGAGACCTAGAGACCAATACTAGTCAAAGGGAAATCACTAGTAAAGTTACCTACATTGACCAGAATTGAAAGAGTATTTGCAGAAGTGTTTTAAAGGTCCAAATGAATCTATGAAACACATATTTATGTTCTAATATCATTCATATACCTTCTCAGAAGATTTGGGACCATTTGGGGCAAATTTGGGACCTAGAGATCAAAACTAGTCAAAGGTCGAACTAGAGAAAAAAAGTGGAAAGTTGCCATTTTAATAAAATTCCTAACAAGGGACATTACAGTGGTATCACAGCATGGTCTTGGCACCTGATGTGGTAGAACATTAATGAATACTAGGAATCAAAGAAATAATCCACCACCCTTAGAAACTGAAACTGGATGTACTTTGGTGAAAGAGAAGAAGTAGGAGAAGAAGTGCATTCATTGGTCACCATGAATAAGGATGAGAAAGGAACCTTAGAGGAGAATGAGGAGTTTAGAAAATTACTTAAACCATCCTTTGAAGACTAGTGGAGGCAATACTTTCAAGAGTTTAAATTGTTGCTTAGTGAACTTGGAAGCAACTCGGAAAAAATAATGAGCAATGGTTCTCTTTTCAAGGAAAAGGATGAAATAATTTATGTCACAAAAGAGGAACCTAATATAATTGTGGAACATGAGGTACATGTTGATATGCAAGTTCTTGAAGATGCTACACTAAAACAAGAATAAGGACAAGCACTTGTCCTTGTTCAAAGGGATTATGAGTTGCCTCATGGAGAGAGTTGCAAAGCCTTGGAAGAGGTACATGATCTCACAATAGTTGGACCAGCCAATTATGGAGAAGATGAATTAAATATTTCAATGGGTAAGAGTTGTAAAGAATTAAAGTTGGTTCATAATTCCTCACCCCACAATTCTTTTCCAGCCACATCATTTTGGGATGAAAATTGGGTGAAAGGTTTTTTTCTAGTGGTGCCACATGAGGGGTATGAAACTCCTACCTCTCCTTTTGATGATGACATGAATAGAGCACCTCATTATTTAGAATTGCAGCAGCATATTGCTTTACCTTATGATGATACATATCCTCATGGATGAGACTTCTTTGAGTCCCTTGAAGTCTCGTTTTTCCTGCTCATTATTTAGTTCAGATTTTAGTGGAGATTCTTCATTCACTTCTTGGATGAAAGAATGCATGGCTGAATATTTTGATGCATATCATGTTCTTTTGGAGCAGCACTATCAGACATGGGATCCTCACCTATGTCATTGGAGCAGATTTGACTGGTCACTTGAAGATTGTATGCACCTAGCAAATGGTGGTCTACTTACTTGGAGGTATAAACACTTTCATGATTCTTTGATGAAGCATCTTCTTGATGTACATTTTCATTATGTTGTTATGTACTTTGATGATATATATTTTGTACTCATGATGTTTGGAAGAATGCATATAAGAAAATGGGATCCAGGAATCCTCTTATCTGATGGTATGGGTTGGAGAACACTTTTAATTGTTGGGGTGCAATACAAGCAATGGGACCCTGGAATAATTTTTGTCTCATTGGTTTGAATTTTTTTTGGGGAAACAAACAATATGGAAGATGGATTTCCCACTTAATAAAGTGAATTTTATCAGAGTAGTGCAGCAGAAAGCATGGCGGTTCCTCTCTAAAATCTTCAAGGAAACTCAAAGACTCAAGGTTGGGCAATTCAATGGCAACTTCAAAGAATTATACAGGAAGCAGGTTCTTCAACACCCATGTTTGAAATTGCTTGAGGATAAGCAATATTGGGAAGGGAGGATTTTTCATGTCCCAAATTTGGAATTGGGTCACATTGGCCATATTCATTAGAGTTTGTAAAATTGATGTTAAAGGTCAAATAATTGCCAAGGAGGAAAATTACTAGTTTCTTAGGTTTGGGGTGGAAGCTTTGGGATTTGGAATAATGGGGATAATAAATGATGTGTGAACATTATAGTGGCATAAATATTTAATAAATGATCTAAATAAATATATAAAAGTGAAAATCAAAGTGGCATTTGATCATGAAGACACATGGAGGAAGTGGGACCCACATATGGCTAGATTTCCCCACTACACTTGGCATCATTCTCTCACCAATTCGAATTCAAGGTGAATGGTAACATACTTGGGGGATTCCAAAAGGTATTATTCATGGCATGACTCATCCAAGGTCGAAATATAGAGGAAGAGTAACTCCCATGGAAGAGGAAGAGACAATTTGGAGTTAATGAGACACCTGGGTTAGATTCCCTAGCTCTATGACAACAATGATGAAGATGCTATGAAAATTATGACACATATTAGACCTGAAGGCTGAAATATGACATATATGACATGTCAGGGCTAAAAATAGATTCCAAGAGGGTGCTCAAGGGTGTTAGGGAAGCTAAGATGCTTCCACATGTGATTTGGTGGAAGTGGGAAACTAGGAATTGTTGTACAAGTGGCATTCTTTGGAATCTCTTCCCAACTTGAGTTGGAATGAGTCTCTTGGAAGGAATTCAACCCATGGAGGACATTAGAACTTTATAAATGTCAATAAAAAAGAATGAAACCAGCTTTTGATCATTTGTAGAATTTGCAATTGCATTTGTGAAGAGGGAGAGCTAGTGGATGACTAGTTTCTTGCCTTAGCCAATTTCGAGGATGAAAGATTCCCATCCAAGTTGGTAATTGGAAAGGCCATTTAGACCTTTCATTTGGAGATTTAATGGAGTCTTTATTTGCAGGTGCAAGCTACAGGGCAGCTCATGGTTTCTTCTATTGCAGCTCACTCCTTCAACCATTTCCAGTTTTGATGGCATATTCTTGATCCTTGAGGGAGGGCATTTTTGTTGAGATATTGTACTCTTTGGGGGAGCTTTTAATGCCCCATTTCTTTTGTAATATGAAGCAAATACTCTGTTCTTCATCTCCATAATATTCAGGTCAAAATTCCAAGTAGAAATGTATAAATCTCATTTTTAATGGAAGAACAATGCCATTTCCCCACTAACTTGTTGTGAGCTAATGTATTGATGATGATTTCGAATGAATGGATGATTCTCTGATGAATTTGTGATTAGTGGACTGCCATGGATGTATTTTACAAGTTTCATGTACTGTACTTGAGCATTTGAAGTATTTTTACTCAGTTTAATTGCATTGGGAGAAGAAATAGTGCCATTTCCCCAAGGGTCGAATTGGTGATTTTTGCAGTTGAATGGGAGAGGGTTGGAACATATATAATAATCAATTAATGGTGCACATGAGACCTTAATAAAATCCTTAACACATTACATACCTTTTTTCATAAATTTGAGTGGGTTTGGAGGCAATTGGGAAGCCATTTTCAGTACTTACCCTAGGGGGATTTGAACCCCAAATTACTAGTAAAATTGCATACTTGGTCCATAATCTTAACAGAGTTTGCAGATGTCTTTTGGTGGCCATATGTCATCCTTGAAAATGATATTCAAGTCCCAATATCATTCATACACCTTCCTTGAATATTTGAAGGCATTTGGAGTTAATTTGAGACCTAGAGACCAATACTAGTCAAAGGGAAATCACTAGTAAAGTTACCTACATTGACCAGAATTGAAAGAGTATTTGCAGAAGTGTTTTAAAGGTCCAAAGGCATCCCTGAAACACATATTTATGTTCTAATATCATTCATATACATTTTCAGAAGATTTGGGACCATTTGGGGCAAATTTGGGACCTAGAGATCAAAACTGTTAGGTTTTACACAAGCATAAATAATAATTACAAGAGAAATCAACATGCAAGCAATCACATAAGATAGACACATGATTTACCCTGGAAACCCCATACGGGGAAAAAACCAGCACCCAATGAAGATCTTCATTACCCTTGACCTAACCGGCCAAGCCGGGCCAAGTGAGCTCACCCGCTCACCTCCAGGCCACTTTACAATGGAGCCTCCTCAAGCCTTATAAAGGCTTCCTTACATGCAATACCATGGGGCAATACCATGGGCTACAACAAACCATGTGCCCAAAAAACATGTGCTAGACCTAACCAACTTTGACTCAATCCCGAGTCAAGGTTAACCCTAACAATCCCCCCTTTAAACTTGACTTGGAGTAATCACCAACCCCCCTCAAATTTTTAATCGAGGAATCTCACATACACCCCTCTATCACCTAGGTCTTTCTCCTGACTTTACCAGTGAGTTACCAGGGGTATGCATGCCTTACTAGGTCTTACAGCCATATGCCCTTTTACATGCAAACTGCTCCATTAATTTTTATTTTTTTCATGTGTCTTCATGGTGACTACACCATCACCATCCATTGCTTCATCTCCTCGTGCAAATATCTCACAGGTGGATCTTCTCTTCAGCGTTGTTCCACAACTGTCCACAGCTACAACCACACCGTCTCTGCGCTATTTAAGATTACAACTTGACAATGCAGCCACCACCAAATTGCTCACCACTTTGATGGCACCTTCCTCAATGCATTTCGAAGGCTTCTTCTCCACATCGAAGAGTTTATTTGACATGAGATATCTTCTTTTCTGGCTACAACAACGAGTGTCTTCTTCTGATCTACATGCAGATTTTCTCACACGCAGTTGGTCAACGGATCAATGGCTCATTTAATGATAGTAGCAGCTTCTCACTTGGATGAGACTCCTTTGCTCAGATCTTCCTTCACAAAAAATGTAGGCCAACTCCTTCCTTTTGCTCAGATCTGCCTTCACAAAAAAAACGTAGGGCGACTCCTTCCTTTCTCACGTGGTCTACAAATTTACGAGTGGCTCTCTTAATAGTGCCAGATCTGATCTTCTTACATTGGCGAATCCATCATGCTTGCCGACGCCTCTCTTTGACCACTAGGATGAGATCTTGACACAACGAACAGTTTGTCATCCACAAGATCGCGGCCTTCTTTACACCTTTCATGGCGTGCCCCTCATAGATCGACACTCAACCTTTCACGGCTGGCTCCTCCACGCCTTCTGCCAACACTGCAGCTGCTCCACCAACAAACTCGGCATCGGTCAACAACAGCAGGCTCTCAAACTTGGCGTTCATGGTGTCGGTCTCCAACAACAGCAGATTAATGTGCTTTAGCAATGCTGGCTTTTCTTCCGTTGGTTCCATCAACCATTTTTAGATCTGCTACTTTGCCTTGCAAATCGATCATGTGGATAGGGTTTCTTCAATGGGGGCGAAAACTGTTGAAGCACATTCAACCAGATCTAAAAAAAATGTCAGATTTACACATTCTAGGGGCTCCTCCTATGTAGGCCGCTCAACTCTACACATTATAATTTCACGAGCACAACCAGTCTAAACCATGGCTCTGATACCACTTGTTAGGTTTTACACAAGCATAAATAATAATTACAAGAGAAATCAACATGCAAGCAATCACATAAGATAGACACATGATTTACCCTGGAAACCCCATACGGGGAAAAAAACCAGCACCCAATGAAGATCTTCATTACCCTTGACCTAACCGGCCAAGCCGGGCCAAGTGAGCTCACCCGCTCACCTCCAGGCCACTTTACAATGGAGCCTCCTCAAGCCTTATAAAGGCTTCCTTACATGCAATACCATGGGGCAATACCATGGACTACAACAAACCATGTGCCCAAAAAACATGTGCTAGACCTAACCAACTTTGACTCAATCCCGAGTCAAGGTTAACCCTAACACAAAACTAGTCAAAGGTCGAACTAGAGAAAAAAAGTGGAAAGTTACCATTTTAATAAAATTCTTAACAAGGGACATTACACATATATTGATCTTCTTTTGCATAATAAATCCATATAATTTAGTTAAATAAAACTCAAAAAATAAATATATTATTTGAGATTTATGAAAGTAAACCAATATATAAGAACTTAGATTCACAACATAATATGTTTTTTGTATTAGGATGTATATGTATAAGAATCCTACAATAAATATCATTATATCAATATGGTTTCTCCTCATACAATTAAATAAATGATTTATAACATACATTTAACATTCAACCATGAACATAGTGTTATATATAAATAAATTTGAATAGAAATTATTTATAGAAATAAAACATAATAATAATCTAATTTTCAGATTTGAAAATGTAATCTTTTAAAAATAAAGACATGTTCTTAGTTTTATATCCAATAACATGTTCTTAATTATTATATTCAATAAAAACATCTATGTAAAATAATAAATCATTTCATACATTTAACAATAACATAAATTTAATCATAATATTAAATATAAACAAATTAAAATATAAAACATTTTTAAGAAAGTATAACAAAATATATCACATCATTTATATAATATATATAGGTATTCACAACTTTTCTTTTATAATATAAAAGAAACCTCTTTGAATATGGATTGTTTGTAAAGGGATTCACAACTTTTCTTTTATAATATAAACACAACCTCTTTGAATATGGATTGTTTGTATAGGGATTCACAACTTTTCTTTTATAATATAAACACAACCTCTTTGAATATGGATTGTTTGTATTGCATCTTTTTTCTTAATCACTAAGTCACATAAATAAATATTTTAAAAATAATATTAAAAATTAAATATATTATTAAAAAATTAAAAAATAATAATTAATTTATAATAAAATAATAATTTATTGTTTATGTTTTATTTTTGTAATTAAATGGGTTTTTTATCACTACGTATTACTTATATATAAATTAAAAATTATATATACATCAATTACTTAACTATACTCAACTAAAAATAAATTTTTATATTTCTATTTATTTTTAAATAATATTATTAGATACAAAATATAGAAAAAAACCAAACTTAAAAGTATAGTATACCTAGCTTCGTTTCCGGTTCACTTGTCTTTGTAGTACGTTCCCGCATTTATTTGTGTAAATAATAGTTGAGATTCAATACCACTAAATTTTGTCCATTTGTTTCTTGTCTAATTGTTATAAGAGTTCCAATTGCAAAGGTTCTTTTTTTAATGGTCTTAGAAGTCCTGGGTATCTTTATGAAAGTTTAGAACGAAGCATTGAAATGTGGGGTCTTTGTAGGTGCAATTGTTCCCTTGATAGATGAGCCATTTGAGCATGCAATCTTTGAACTCGGGCCCTTTCCATTCGTCGGGAATATGTAGCCTTTCCCGTAAGATCTTCCAAACTGCATGCACATATCTGCAATGGATAAAGATGTGGTTGATGTTCTCGTCATCCTTTCGGCACATAGCGCATCTGCCCAACCCCGAATAGCCCTATTTTTGAATATTTCTCCAGGTAAGGATTTTGTTTCAAAAACATAACCAGAGGAAGAGTCTTAACTTGAGAGGGATGTTCCATCCCCACAGCCTTTTGTGCCACCATCACATCCTGATGTGCCACCATCGCATCCTGATGTGCCACCATCGCGACTATGGAGGATTTGGAGCGTTAGTTTCTAGGTGATGATATAAGTTGGCCACCGAAAGATATCCCTTCGAGCCAGGACCATCCCAGGTTAGTTCGTCGGGCTTTTCACTTAGCCTAATCCCTGCTGACGCGATATTGGAGAGGTACTTACTCCACATAGGGTGCCATCGTGGTGATAGGTTTAACTCAACTGTTGTGAGCTAGCACTCGCGAGGAATGTCACTGCGGTCTAGAAAAAAAAGAGAGAGCACCATTTTTGTTGTTCGTGTAGTTCCTCAATTAAACCTGGTGGCAGTTGGTACCCTCCATCGTCCCCAATGTAGGGATCCACCCCAACAAAAAGCTCTAAGTCCTTCCCGATCTTCCACTTTATCCAAGGTCCAATGTGATAGAAGGAATTGCATAGACTGTTCTAGATAACAGAGACCTGTGAATTTCCACTCTAATGATTTTGCAACCACTGGGTGGTGTTGTAATATTTGAGGTATTTTACACGAATTACCTTCCTGCAAAGGCCTTCATCGGTCAAGGCCCTCCAAAGGCTTTTCCCTAGCATAGCCGAATTGAATAGTTCTAGGTTCTTGAGGCCCCATCCTCCGTGAGACTTGGGCCAGCAAAGGCTTTGCCATGAACTAATATGCCACTTTCTCAACTCGGGCTTCCTAGCCTAGATGAAATGAATGAGCCTGCTCATCACTCCATTGAGGATCGAAACATGAATCCTCCTTAACCCAAACCAGTATAAGGGTATACTTTGTACCACAGATTGTGCAAAGATCAATTTTCCCCCCATAGACAGCCACTTGGCGGTCCAACAATGAATTCTATAATCAATCTTCTGCATCATCCAACCCCAGTCCGCCCTCCCATAACAGTTGGGTTTGAGATGATAGCCTAAATATTTAATGTTGGAGTCAATATGGGAAAAACCATAAGGGAACAACTCCTTCATTTCATTGATGATGTACTCCTCAACCCCATTATACAGGATGGAGGACTTTCCAATATTGATAGTCATCCCTGATGCCAAACAGAAAAAATTGAAAATGTCCTTAAACATTAACCACTCTCCCGCCGAAGCTTCACCAAAGATCAGAATGTCATCAATGAATAACAAATGCGAAATAGACATAGTGCGAGAAATACTAACCCCTTTAATACGATGATCTTCCTTAGCTTTCAGAATGAGTTTGCTGAGCCCATCGATTTCCAGGATGAAAAGAAGAGGGGATAAGGGGCATCCTTGCCGAAATCCCCTGCTGCAAGAAAACATGCATGTTGGCTCACCATTGATGAGGACTCCAAAAGAGGTAGTGGTTATACATGCCATAATCCATTTGTTAAATTTTGAGCATTAATTCACAATACTCTAGGATCTTTACTGAGAGAATAACATGTAAAGTATATCAATGCATATCAATCATAACAATCATGTCAATCATCACAAGAATCAAAAGCATGAGAGATAAGAGACATAGAGTTTCTGTGGGGAAAACCCTAAGGTGAAAAACCCCACAACTTACTCAGAGATAGAGAGAGCAATGGCTCAACCAAAGTATAACCAAAATACATAGAGATAGTCTCCTAGTAGCAGATGATCCTCCTCCTCACTAATGCGCCACATTCTGAGTGAGAGAAGTGTGAGTTTTCGAATGATGAAAATAGAGATCTCTTGATCTCTATTTATATGTGTCTGTTTGCCCAGTGACCTTATGGGGCCGACTTGTCTAGCTAGGTACATCAATTACATATTACATAAAATAGGGCCGACCCCACACATGGTGGTGTAATAACCCATCGGCAAGTTAACATACTTGCGACACTTGTCAATACACATGACGACACTTCCTTATAGAGGAATAACACATCTCTTATAAGGGTACAATAAATATATATGAAATACATAGATGAAATACATTCCGAAGTTACATATACATCAATACTCCCTCTTAACTAGGAAGGTATTTCTTGACACAGATCTGCTAGCACAAGTCTTCTTCTCTAGATCATCATCATCGATGCACCATCATCATCACTATCACTGCTACTGCTATCTCAACCAATCTTTGAATCTACTCGTCATAGGAAGTTCTACAGAGCCAGTCCTTTTTCATACTAGATGTAGGCCCACCACCTGTAGGTCTTCATCATCACTGGCCATACTGTGGAATCCTCAGGACTTATTATGTGCATCACAAAAACTTAAAAGAGTCTCTTGACTAGCAAGAACCCTAAAGAGCATCTGAGGCCTTTTTCATCCTGTCTAGATCTCCAGAACTTATTACATGTGACTGTCACAAAACCTTAAAAGAGTGTGCCAGGAACGTTTATGTGCATAGCACGACCGACAAGAACTCTAAAGAGCATCCCAAGAACATTTATGTGCCTAAGCACGACCGGCAAGATCTCTAGGACTGATTACATGTGACCTCTGCTACAAACCCTCGAAAGAGAATCCCAGGACTCATTACGGGCACACAGTCCAACCTATCGGATTTCCCAGGTCTTACATGTAGCAGCCCACCACAAACCCTTGAAAGAGCATCCCAGGACTTATTACGGGCACATAGCCCAACCTATCGGATCTCTTAGGTCTTACATGTGGTCCACTATCACAAACCCTCGAAAGAGCATCCCATTACGGGTACACAACTCCGACCTATAGGATCTCCCAGGTCTTACATGTGATACATAGTGCTAGTCCTTTTTCATACTAGATGTAACCAAGAAAAAATCTAGGATTTCCTTTGCACAACCTATCCATGGCCACAGAGTATCAACCTGATACTCAACATACATCATCCTGATGTACACATGATCATCCTGATCATCATCACTATATCGTCTTGATACATATCATCTGTAGCAACATCCTGAAGCTCGTCATCTATGATCATCCTGATCATACACGACATCCACCTGATGCATACCAAGTATCAACCTGATACATATCGTCATACATGATCTACCTGATCATACAATGTATCCACCTGATACATACACAGATGCATGATCCACACAATGTACCCATATGATACATATCAACATACATGATCTACCTGATCATACATAGTATCCTCCTAATACATATACAGATACATGGTCCAAGCATCCAACATGATGCATATACAAATACATACAAATAATCCAACCGATTATATCCAGCATCCAACATGATGAGTACATACATATACATATAAATGATCCAACTGATCATATACAGCATCATCCTGATGCATATATAGAGCAGTAACTGAAGCATCGTCCTAATGCTCATCATCTAGCACTTACATCCACAACCATGTGAAGGATCCTCCTTCCAACATGCTTGGAATGGCTTCCACAAATGTGTCCATCACTTCTTCCTTGAAGTGTTGTCGATCTGAAGAACACCAAGCCTTTCCCTGAAGTACCTGAACTTCACTCTGGCTAGTGGTTTCGTCAGCACATCTACAATCTGCTCGTCCGTCGCAACATATAGGAGCTTCATTGCTCCTCTTTGCACCATATCCCTGATATAGTGATATTTGATCTCTATGTGTTTCGACTTGTCGTGAAACACTGGGTTCTCAGACAACTTCACACAACTCTGGCTATCACAGAAGATACCAGTAGTATCCAACGGGAGATTAAATATCTCAGATAGTAGCTTCCGAAGCCATACTGCCTCACAACTAGCTGAATAGGCTACAACATACTCTGCCTCAGCTGTACTCAGTGCTACGCAGGACTGCTTCCTGCTAAACCAAGAGATCACACCTGATCCCATACTGAAGCAACACCCAGAAGTGCTCTTCCTATCTGCAGCACTGCCTGCCCAATATAAATCAACATAACCCTGTAGGTTAAACTTTTGATTCACTTCATACTTGAGCTTGTAATCAACTGTACCCTTCAGGTACTTCAGAATATGCTTTACAGCAATCAAATGAACACTCCTCGGATCTGTCAAGAATTGACTCAATGTGTTCACAGCAAAGCAAATATCTGGTCTCGTGTTCGTCAGGTACATCAAGGACCCAATCATCTGATGATACATAGTCACATCAACTGGCTCAGATAAAGCATCACACAGAAGCTTCAGGTTCGATGCCATTGGTGTGGCCATGGCCTTATAGTCCATCATCCCAACCTCTTCAGAATCTCTACTGCATACTTCCCTCGTCCAAGGAAGATTCCATTTGCACTCTGCCACACCTCCATGCCAAAAACAAATAGTGCATCATCCCCAAGTTCTTCATCTAGAACTTGGCAGCAAGCTTCCGTTGCATGTCGGAAATCAATCTATCATCTCTTGTTACACACAGGTCATCCACATATAATAAGAGTATCCCTGGATTGCCTTCCTCAACCTTGTAGTAACGGTTGGAACCCGCTTTACTCTTGGTAAAGCCCAAACTGGATAGAAAGCTGTCTATCCTACCATACCAAGTTCTGCATATATATGACTCCCTGTCATGTGTCTTAGAACCAAGTGGATTCTCCACATACACTTCTTCTTCAACTAGACCATTCAAGAAGGCTGTCTTGAAATCCATCTGGTGTATCTTCCACTTCATCACTGCATCCAGAGCAAGTACTGATCTAATGGAAGTGTATCTGGATACAGGAGCAAAAGTCTCTATGCTACCACCTACAGCATGCTTGATCTTGTATATCCTCTTGGAAGTCACTACAGACTACCCTTTAGGTCTTGGGACTGCATCCCAAACATCTTTATGATCGACTGGTACTCCTCGATCATGGAATTCTTCCCAGATCCTGGGAACTTCGATATCTTCAATATTTTCAATAGATAACTTTGTTGCTTGAACAAATGTTGTAGTCCTTATTTTGTAGGTGAAGGTATACAATCTTTCCTACAAAACAAGTTAAATTGCATGATTAGAAACATCTCATAGTTTTCAAAACTAATTCTTATACATAAAGAAATATGTCATACAATCATGCAATTATTTTAGCCAATGCTTTCAATACAACATTCATCCATATCCTATAACTTTCTAGATGCCTTCCAATCTCTACCAGAACATTGTTAAGAATTTGCACTACTCCCAACATGTTAGCAAAGAGGTTTCATTCTAGATAAGTAGCAATGGAATGTTGTGTAGTGCCATAGGCCACTTACCCATCACATGCATATTAGTAGTATATTTTTCATTAATGCAATCATTCTAATATGCACAATACATATCCTAAGTCTAGGAAAATAAGCATATACATCATTGAACAATTTTATTTAAATAAACAAATATGTAAGAAATGGTAATTAAAATACTTATCTTTGTTTGTTTGTTGGGTGGACTCCCTCTGAGTCTTTGCTTCCTTGCAGGAGCTACTGAAGTAGCTTCTTCTACACCTTTCTGTTGTGGAATGAAGAAAGATGGTCAACTCGCTCTTAATATCTGCATCCTTGTAGGAACTACTGGAGTGTGCTTCTTCTTGATCTTTGCTTCCTTGCAGGGGCAACTGGAGTGTGCTCCCTTTTGATCTTTGCTTCCTTGCAAGGGCAACTGGAGTGTGCTCCCTCTTGATCTTTGCTTCCTGGATTACCTGTCCTTGAACTTATATTCATCCTTGGTCCCTATGCATGCTTATTAGTATCATGATTGTGTTATCCTTGTGATCTCATACAAAATCATACATTCATTAGTATATTCTCAATACTATCAAAACACAATAATCTCAAGCATGTATAGTAATGATCATTTCAAATAGAAATAATAAGCATTAGCATTCAAGGTTTATATCGGACTCTTATGGTTAGTCATAACATGTCTAAACCTGTGATTACTCAAACCTATGACTCTTCTGGTTAGTCATAACATTAAATAAGGTAAGACACATAATATGCATATACCCATGATTATTCAAACCTACGACTTCATGAATAAACATCATCAATCATGTCATGCATACTTATATAATAGATCCTATGATATAAGAAACACATACCTGGTCATCATATTTGCTAGTTATGTCTAGCAATGTTTTCTTGTTCTCTTCAATGACCTGCTTAACTCACAAGTTAACCTTTGCAAAAACAATTTATACATGCCTCTTATGTGATTCATGACTATGGATGAATCTTTGTCTTCATGTCACCATGGCATGTTCAGGTTGTCCCTTCAATTTGTACAATCCTTCCTCTTGCTTTCCAATCCCCACTGTATCATCAATAGTTTTACCCTTTGGCCACATTAGGACTTGGCCATCTACAAATGTAACCCTCATACCTTTTGCATCCAATGCAGAGATGGAGAGAAGGTTATTCTTGAGCCCAGGTACATAAAGGACTTCTTTCATCTTCAAAGATTTTCCAGAATCTAGGTTGTAGGAGGCTTCACCGCTTCCTTTGATAGGGTATTGATAATCATCCCCAAGTTTCACCTTATGGGGTGACTCATGTTCAGATAGGTTTACAAAAGATTCCTTAAACCCAGTCATGTGTTTGGAAGCCCCACTGTCAATTAACTAATCATTACAACCATGGGAGATTGTACCAGTGAGAGCAGAGATTAGAACATACTCTTCTTCACTTGATGAGTCATCATCACTTTCTGCCCTAGCTTTCTTCTTTGGAGGTTCATCATCTTCGGCAGCATGAGCATGGTACCTTCTTTTGCTACCCTTCTTCTTTTTGCTAAAGTTGTTGTTGTTGTTGTCCCTTTTGTTCTTGGGAAAATCTGAAGCAAAGTGACCCTTCTCATTGCATGTGAAGCACCTTAGATCCTTCTTATTCTTTTGGTGATAGTGAGTGGGCTTCTTGTAGTGAGAGTGCTCCTTCTTGGGCTTGCTTCTTTTGGTGTGAGCTGCGAGAGCTTGATCTTCACCTCCCATCTTTTCTTCTCGAGCTACAAGCCTAGCTTCTTCTTGAGAGCATTCCTCCCACAGTTTACTAAAAGAGATCAATTTCTTTCTTGCATAGATTCCTTGAATAAAGGAGTCCCGTGACCTAGGTAGGCCATCTAGAGTGGTCATCACAATTTCTCCATTCTCCACCACTTCATCTACTGCTTCAATTTGCTCCTTGATCTGAGATACTTTGGAGAAATAATATTGAATGATTTTTCCATTTAGCAGCTTGACCCCTTTCAATTGATTCCGCAGAGTCATCTTCTGATTTATGTTCTTCCATTCAAATAGCTTGGTCAAAGAGTCAAACATCTCCTTGGGTTTCTTCAGAGATGACACATGTGGTATGAGACGGTCTTTGATAGAATAAAAAATGATTCTCTTTGCCTTGACCAAGTTCTTCTTGTGCAATACCTTAGCCTCTTCATCCTCTGGGATAGGGATCTCTTCTTTTATGTATGAGTCCAACTCATTCTGTTCCAGGATTAACCCAATCCTATACTTCCAGGATCGGAAGTTATTAGCCCCTTCAAGCTTATCCTCAAGCTTGGTGTGGTGAGACATCTTTAAAGAGAACTTCAAATGGAAATAGAAAAGATTTAGATCTTACCACTTGATTTGCTGAAAATTGGATCTGGTCCTGGATTAGGGTTTGTCAGAGAAACCCTAAAAATTTAAAATGTGAATTTCAACTTTCTGAAAGGATAGAAAGATGCGCCTTGATGAGCTGATCAACCTGGTGTATTCAGAATTTGAGATCTGCAAAGCTACACCCTTCAAAACTGCCTTTTTGTCTTCCTGGATTCACTAAGGAGAGCCCTAAATTAGGGTTTGAGTTTCCCGGAGATCTACCCAGCCAAAAATCTCGATCCAAATCTCTAAACTTCGATTTTTGCAAGGAGCTTCCAACCATGTCTTCAGATTCCAAAAATGCCTATTTTTGTGGAAACCCTAATGTTTTAGGGAGAAATCTGAAAATGCTCAGAATTGAATTCTGATTGGACAGATAGATTCTCCTTGATGAGTAGAGTCAATCTACTATATTGCTTTTCCAAAATCTGTGGAGAGAAACCCAATAAACAAGAAACCCTAGTTTCCATCACTGCACAATGTCTTCTTCTTAGGTTAGCTCTGATACCATGTTAAATTTTGAACATTAATTCACAATACTCTACGATATTTACTGAGAGAATAACATGTACAGTATATCAATGCATATCAATCATAACAAGCATGTCAATCATCACAAGAATCAAAAGCATGAGAGATAAGAGACATAGAGTTTCCGTGGGGAAAACCCTAAGGTGAAAAACCCCACAACTTCCTTAGAGATAGAGAGAGAAATGGCTTAACCAAAGTACAACCAAAATACATAGAGATAGTCTCCTAGTAGCAGATGATCCTCCTCCTCACTAGTGCACCACATTCTGAGTGAGAGAAGTGTGAGTTTCTGAATGATGAAAATAGAGATCTCTTGATCTCTATTTATAATTATCTGTTTTCCTAGTGACCTTATGGGGCCGACTTGTCTAGCTAGGTACATCAATTACATATTACATAAAATAGGGCCGACCCCACACATGGTGGTGTAATAACCCATCGAAAAGTTAACATACTTGCGACACTTGTCAATACACATGATGACACTTCCTTATAGAGGAATAACACATCTCTTATAAGGGTACAATAAATATATATGAAATACATAGATGAAATACATTCCGAAGTTACATATATATCAACACAATTGAACCATATTTAGTGGGATGCCAATTTGGATGAGGATGAGACGAATGTAAGACCAGTCCATCTTGTCATAGGATTTCACCAGATCCATCTTGCGGATGAAGGCTTTAATATTTTTTGCCATAACAGAATGCAAGGCTTCCTGCGCAACTCCCACTGTGTCTAGGATCTGCCTGTTATGTAAAAAACCAAATTGATCCAGCGTAATGAACTTGGCCAGAAAGGGTTTAATACAGATTCCAATAATTTTTTACACTAGTTTATAAATAGTGTTGCATAGGGAGATCGACCGGTAATTCGAGAACCCATACGGCTTGTCAGACTTCGGAATCAGGACTATGTAAGTTGCATTAAGCCTTTTAGGAATAGTTTTTTTATCTCGGGTTTCCTCCACCGCTCGCAGCAAATCCAAACATATCAGATCGAGGAAATGGAGAAAAAATTTCACCGTCTTGCCATCAAGGCCTGGACTTTTTTCTCTTGCCAAAGTCCCTAAGGCTGCCTTTAATTCTTCCATAGACATAGGCACGTCTATCCCCAAGCCTTCCTACTTGCTAAGGAAATAGGGAAAAAGATGAATGATCTTTAACTTCTCTCCAAGGTTGTTCACTGAGGGTTGTCTGTATGCTTCCCAGAAGTGTTGTTCAGTAGACCGCTCAATATATTCCTGATCAGTTCTATAGGATCCATTCTCCCCTTTTACCTCCCAAATCGAATTTCGGATACGGCGCTGATTTGCAAAGTTGTGGAAGAAACTGGTGTTGCTATCCCCCTTGGCCAACCATAAGGCCCTACTTTTTAGGCGCCAAGTACTTTCTTTCTGACCCAATAAGCTCTCCTTCCACTTGAACAAATCCTGCAAATCTCCGTGGTGAACCTCGTCGAAGAAAACCCCTTCTAATTCCATTCTAGAAATATTACCCTCAATGTCCCTAAGATCCCTTTCATCGGCCAACTTCTTGTCCCACTCCCAACGTTTGGTCTCTAAACACAGAGAATCCAACTTATTATTAAGGTTGAAAAGATGAGAGAGGCCTTCTTTAGCCTGCATAGAAAGCCATATATAGGATATCAGGTCACAATAACCCGAATCCTCCAGCCATGTGTAGTTGAAATTGAAGGGGTATATCAACTTCCTGTTCTGATTTTGAAACTCTAAGAATATGGCTTTGTGGTCCAAGACATCGGTGGCCACACCCCATGATTGACAACAGTCAAAGCCTCTGATCAAGTCATTTTTACAAAGAAAGCGGTCTAGTCTCTTTGCTATCCCGTGAGCACTAGACCACCCATTATTCCATGTTGGTACCATCTAAGAAGGAACCACATCCATCATGTCTGCAGCTTCAACGTGGTCTTTTAGAAAGTTAGCCAAAGGATCCTCCTTCCGATTGGATCCCCAGACCTCGTAAGTGGAGAGGGTGAAGTTCAAGTCCCCACATAAAATTAGATTACAGTTCTCCATCACCCTGTTTGAGAACACCAGATCCCAAAAGAATTGACAGTCTCAGTAAAGCCCATAAATATTGACGATGCAAAACTCCTGGTTGAATCCTTTGAGCTTACCTTTTAAAACAATACCTGCACACACCGTGAAAGGCTTCAAATCAGCTGAGAGAGGGTCCCAAGCCGCCAAAATCCCCCCAGAAATCCCGCAAGCGTCTAATGCACAACATTTCCAACTAGGGCGAATTCCCAAAAAGAGAGAGAGAGCTTCCTCCCCCAAGTGTATTATTTCCTGGAGGAAGAAAACATAAGGTTTAATAGTGTCCAAAAAATGGAGGATAACAGCCTTTTTGTGAGTGTTTCCTAGCCCATGAGCGTTAAAGGAAGACATAATCATCGGGGAACTATTGAGGGGATCATGCTTGCTCTAAGTGGCCTAGAAGAGGAGTTAGAGTTTGCAATCTTGGTGACCTCTGCCACCTTTGACAATTTTGGGTTGACCTAGTTCGAGTACTGCCTACCATTATGACATGCTTCCTTGATTTTTTTGCGCGGCTGATTCCTCCTGACTATTACGTTGGCATGGTTAATGGACCCCATAGAGCAAGTCAAACCAGTTACCCCCACAGGGCTCTGTCCCCCAAATATTGGTAGAGGAACCAGCTCCAGGTCTGGTGTTAAGTGAACCACATAGTCTGAAGAGGCAAGTTCATCAGTGCCTCTTTCCCCCACAAAACCTTCCATCTGCTTCATAACCCCTCCCCCCGCATCAGTTCCACAAGTTCCCTGCTCCGGAATAGAGCTTGGAGATATCTCAATGTCCAATCCCTCCCTTTCGTGCGAACAATTGTGCATAATAGGATCCCCATCGAAATCCTCCCCCACGTCCAAAGGTTCCTCTAACCGGGGAGGGAAAAGAGCCCGTGGTTCTAGATGCTGGATGGAGCCCTCAAGCATCCCCGACTCCAAAGTCTGGGCTAGGGTCAAGACGATAACCTCCAAAGACAATGATTTAAGCAGAAGAGGAAGAAAGGATTGAACTTACCAAGGCATTCCTGTGCCAAATGGTCGTCAAAAGGGATGGGCAAGTTGAAAGATTGTTCCGGGTCCGCCGAGTCCCTTCTTTCTTCAGAGCCCCTTGAACCTCCACCATGAATGCCTTTGCATTCCTTGCTAAGATGTCCTGGCTTTCGGCATGAAGAGCACCGAAAGGGGATATCCCAGTAATCCATTTTTTGAACAAAAGAGCCGTGTGCCCAATCAACTTCCACCTCAGCCGGGTATCCACATGAAATGTCCACCTCAATAAGGATGCGTGGGCATATTCTTTCCGATGCCAAGAGGATGCTCTCCTCGATGAGGATGAAACTACCGAAAGAGTTTGCAATGCTGAGGAAAGCCTGAAAGCTCCAACATACCAAAGGGAAGTCTGGGAAAAGCACCCATAGGTTCCTTTTGAGGAGCTTTTCTTTACAAGGGTCAAAAGCCGGATGCCACCTAATGAGCACCAGAGACCTGATCCCCAAGACCCAAAATTTATTCAGAATAAGTTGCAGCGAGTCCTCCGACAGGAAGTGGAATTAAATCTATCCCTTTTCAAGCATAATAACTCGAGGCACATAAAGTATTAGTGGCTTCCAAGCATCAGTGATCCAATCGACTATTTCCACCCTGTTCAAACGAATGTGTTCCATTTTTCCTACCAAGGCCCTAGTGGACAGATTTGAGACCATCTCCATGGTCACATATTGTCCCAAGGTACATTGGAAGAGTGCCTTCGTTGCTTGTTCAGCCTTAGGGCCCCCTTTCGAAATCCTCCAGGGATGTGACTTTGGGGCTGGTTCTGTTACCTTAAGAGGAGGAACCGACAAATGTTGGAATGAACCCAGACTCTCAGAACCACTTGAATCCAAGGAGACCATGGTAGAGTCTGCAGTATTCTTAGTGTTCCCAGGTTTGAGTGAAAGTGGCGACAAGAAGGACACAGAGGCCAACGGATTCACTCGGACCAATACCGGGGAAGCCGGGACCATCCAACCTACAGACCCCATCACGCTTGCGGAATGAAAAATCTGGGGAGAAAACCCCAAACTTATGAGAGAATGCTTTTTTCAAAATACATTCACTTTTAATATTGTTAAGGCATTCTTTTTTTCCTTGGAAAAAATTTGGACCATTTCTCGATTTGTGTGTGTCATCCTTGCGCAGGGGCCATGCTAATCTTCTCTGTATCGTTCCAATTTTATCGGATGTCTCTGAAGAGACAACTTGTTAAGGCATTCTTAATTAGTGTTAGTTTTTATTTATTTAATTTTTAAATATAATATATATATATATATGAGTTGCAATGTTATTGTTAAGTTTAAGAATCATTTCACACGACATGTTATGCTAGACATTGAGGATACCTTGATTCTTCGTGAATAACAGGTATCTACCTTTATATGGATGTAGTTATTGATACAATGGTGAACCCAATTTAAGAGCATTGGTTGTGACACTCTTCACCTAGGTTCAAATCTAGCTCACTACATGTTATGCTAGACATTGGGGATACCTTGATTCTTTGTGAATAGCAGGTGTCTGTCTTTCTGTGGATGTAGTCATTGACAATGGTGAACCATAGTTTAGGAGTATTGGTTGTGACACTCTTCACCTAGGTTCAAATCTAGCTCGTGACATGTTATGCTAGACACTGAGGATTCCTGGATTCTTCATGAATAGGAGGTGTCTGTCTTTCTATGGATGTAGTCCTTGACAATGGTGAACAATTGTTAAAAAAAGGTTTAAGAATACTTTCGAGTTGCAATGTCATTGCCAAGTTTAAGAAAACTAAGAATTCATCAAAAAGCAGGTTGCGCTAGCATGACGTTAGCAAGAGTTGTCATTATTCTCTTCTTTATGTAGATGATATTGTTCTTCGGGCAAGATGTCCCTCTGATCTTGATAAACAATTAAGATTTCTCAAGGATTTCTTCTTTGGTATGGGCATGACCAATAATACTGACAAAACCAAAGTTATGTTGATAAAATTTAATAAGGTCACTTATGCTCCTTGTTTGTATGATAATAGTAACTTAGAGGAAGTGACTTCCTACAAATATCTTTGGATTGATATCCATCACAAGCTTAACTGGAAATACAACGAAAAATTATCAATGGAGGGTGGAAAGCATTTTTTTGATGTTGAAAACAATTGTAAGTCGACAAACCTTGTGATGTGGGATAAAAAGAAATACCTCTTTGAAACTCTTGTTACTCTCGTTCTCCTATATGGGTGTGAAGTTTGGGGTTGTGGCCTCTCTAAAGAATCTTGGAGAAGTATTGAGCAAATACAAAAGCGTTTTATAACTTACAATCTTAAAATTGAAAGCAATATACCATATCCTATTATCCTAATTGAAGTGGGTCTTTTCCACATTGAGAGCATAGCTATGACTAGGTACCTAATGTACAAGAAAAATTAAATAACTCAGGAGACCGGAGACTTCCAAAAAATTCTTTAAATTAAACACAAAACCACCTAAGGCTCAAGCGAGGTTGGCTTAAAGATGCCATGTCTTGGTTACTAAAGATGTGGGGGGTTGATGAAAATGCCACTTTGTAAAATATAAATTATATTAAAAATATTATTACTTCAAAGTTCAAAGAGAAGATGTGTTGTGATGAAAATTTATAGGATAAAAGAAAATTAAAATATTACAAGGAGGTCATTAACTCTAATCTTGAAGATCAAAATTATCTATTTGATTTAGTAAGTGTAAATAAGAACAAGTTTTCATGAGCTACATAGTGAAACAAGGGGTTGGACCTTTCCTGAAACTTCATGGGGTAAAAGAATATGTCATCTTTATGAGACTATGAATTTTGAGAATGAAAAACATTTCCTCTTAGATTTCCCTATGCACACCCACATAAGATCCAAGTTTCAAATTTTTTGTTACAATACTATGTCGAATTTTCTATCTCATCAAAATTATAGTAATTTAGGGATGATGTGGCTAGGATTTTCACCCTAGCTTGTGCAAATGAGCACCTACTAAGGAGAATGGACTCCTTAGTAGAAGTTCAATAATAAGTAAAAACAAGATGTAGAATCAATAAAATTTAACCATTAACAGATAATATGTGCATGAAAGTAAATCTAAATTTAAAACAGTAAAAACTAAAAAACCATGAGAGATACAGTAAATAAAATTGATATTTTTGTATTAATGGGCAAACAAGGGTTTGCAATGGTTTTACCTCAAATGATGAGGTTGTTGGAGTTCTTGCAACAGTACGGGAGTAGTGCGCCAGTGCTCCAACATTCTCTCTCTTCTCCAAGATGCTCCAAGGGTGGGCCAAAGGTTCACTCTAAATGGAAAACTCAAGCTCAAAAGGTTGGGCTAGGGTTCTAGAGTGATTTTGACAGCATGAGGATAAGATGAATAATGGATGAATAATGGGGAGCCTTTATCACCTTTTTATAGATTTTGGGTGATGGAGTATTGAACCATGGTTTTGGGCAACCAATGGTATTGGTAAATGGTTTAGGGTTTCTTTTCCTCCTTTTCCCTCCTTTTTCCTTTTTTGAATTAATTTTTTGAATTTTATTCCCTTTTAATTGATTTTTGGGAATTTTGGGCCCTTTTGGAGGGTTTTTTGGCATATTTTGAGGAAATTTAATTATTTTGAGGAGAAAAAGATTGATTTTGGCCTTTTTGGTGACCATTTGAAGTTTTTTTGAGGTTTTAGAGGCTAAAATGGTGGAAAAAGTGGACAAATGGGTCATGTGACTAGGGAGATGAGCTAGGGAGCATTTTTTTGGGTGTTAACATATGCTCCTCTCCAAACTTGTTGAGCACATAAATAAAACTCTAAAGCAAACCAAGTAGTTTATTATTTTCTTTTTAAAGGTTCAATAAACCAAAATTGGTCTAAGTGGACATTAACTATCTTCATCATATATATATATATATATATGATTTTTGTTTTTTATATTCTTGATATATAATAAATAAAATAATATTTTTTTGAAACTTAATAAAATTTATGAGATAAAAGAATTATAAAATTTACATTGTAATATGGATTTTTTGAGTGTGGAAATTTCCTTGTTATAATTTTAAATCTTCTTGAATTTTTTTAGTATTCTTAATATATAATATAATAAAATAATTTAAAAAAAAATTATGAGATAAAGAATTATAAAATTTACATTATAGTATTGATATTTCTAGTATAAGAATAATTAGGGGAGAGGAGTCAATAGTGGGGAATTAGGGGAGAGGAGTCAATAGTGGGGCATGGACCATATGTGATCATACTTGTGGTCACATCACCCATCCATAAACAAAAATTAAACTTGTCCAAATAAATAACATAAATATATCATTTAAATAATACTTAATGTCCAAAAACATTACAAAAGGTGCCCATAAATTGACTGGGCCCACATTTGACCAATATCTAGCTTTCTATGACAAACTGTGCATGTCTGACAAATCTACCTTACAAAACATCCCATCCTAGCCAAATATACCTTACAAAACATCCTATCACTGCTACATCTGCAATATTCAGACATATAAGAACCATCAAACCTTAAAACCTCCTACAAATATCAATCTAAAGAGTACATTAGCACCATCTAATCAAACCTAGCGAATGAACTTTAGAGACATATGTTCAAGGAGCAAGGATAGCATGATCCCAAAATTGATGAACAGTTGCACAAGTAAGGGGACCAAGTTGTTTAACTTCACTTGTTGCATTTATCAACAATCCATCCCTATGTAAGCAACATACAATGCATTAACTATGAACCAACCCAATCAAACCAACCATGATTCTATTGGAAAGCACAAGAATTGTTGGGCCTAGTTTATTGTGGTACCATTTTTGGCGGAGATAGTTTTGGTGTGGACAAAGATGAAGCTGAAGTGGTTCGACAAAGCAGTCAACTCCAATGAAGAAACCAGGAAAAACAGTTATATTGATCAAGTCAAAAGGATAGAGTTGAGTTAGTTAGTTAAATTTTTTCAACTTGCATTAATGAGTTGGTTAGGCAGTTAGTGGGTTAGTGGGAGCGGGGCAAGCTAAGTGCGCCCTATAAATATGTAATAAGAGGGAAATTTTGGGGTTGTTGCTACTATTGTTAGTGGATTAGAGAGCATGCCATCGGAATTCATTTTGGGTCTGTAACGAAGCCTTATGCTATGTATGTCAAAGCTATTTTTGAAGAGTCGAGTCACTGATCTACAGGCGGTGTGCATAGATCCTTTGTAAAGTCTAAGAAGAAATCTCTAAGTCATAAACATGAAGTGCTTATTAATTGGCTACAACTCATAATAAAAAGACAAAGAGATTTCGTGGTTTTTCTCAGGATGGGTTTCCACGTTAAAATATGGTGTTCTTGTGTGATGTGATATGTGTTTCTTTCTTCTGTTAATGATTACATGAGCTCATGTGTGACAATCAAGAATATTATGAATATGCAATATAATATAAGTTAAATGAATCTAGTGATGTCATGGGTTATGTCTAAGTGACTAATGTGTTGAAGACATGAATCTGTCGATGTTATAGAATCGTTAATGTAATGGGTTTCTTAATGAATGATTTGTATGTTGAGTTGTTCCCCTTCTACACTACATAAATCTGGTTCTTGCAGTTTCCATAGGTACTTTGGGTGAGACTTCATTTTCCTCGTAGGTGTAACTTTCCAAAAGGGATTAAAACTCCCTTTTAGGACGATATCTATGGTCATGTTTGTTGGGTGTTTTGTTGAATGTTTGAACCCTGGTCAAAGTCAAAGTTCACCAACAAATGGTTCTGTTGACGGGACTGGGATTTGTGATGAAGGGGAATGTTGTGGCATCCGACTAAACCGGAGATATAGGATTGGGTAGATCAACAATTGAAAGAATTTATGAGGGAACATAACAAGCATCCTCGTTTGGATAACAAAGGTTGGTTAGATAAGTATATTCTTATTAATATTAATGAAGCTTTCTTTGACGAGTTCTCGGTGATATTGCATGAATGGTTGGCAAGATTGACTGAGCATAAGACAAATTTCCAAGGAGATGAGCCTAGAAGTTGGACACTTGCATTGATCCATCGACTGAAAGGTGTGAACAACAAGATGTCACGCGCAGTGGACTATTGGTTGGACAACATATTGGAGGGGTACATTACTGAATTTGCTGTTGATACTATCAATTCATATAGTGCAAAAAAATGAGAGTTCTTGGTAGGTCCCCGCGGTAAGTACCTCAAATCGTTGAACCTGTCGATCAAGAAGCTACTTTGTGAAAAAAGTGTGATGCGGATGGAATCTAACGAGTAGAGTGATTGTGCATGGTGGGTATGGGTATTGTATGGAGGAAGGTCTGGATGAATAAATGGGATGACATGAAATGATAATGGGAGAAGAAAGTGATCTAGACAAAGAGTGTGGGTTTCTTCGAAGAGGGAGACGATTTCAGTCGAACAAAAGGAGGAGAACTGCGACGGAGAGGAAGAGTGTTAAAATTTAATATGCTAAGACAGAAAATAGCAGCATTACATTCCATTTTCACAATAATAGCATATACAGGATCACTGAAGAAACAACAAGCATAGCATAAACACAAGAGACACAAATTTATCCTGGGAAACCCTCATGGGGTAGAAAACCCAGTAAAGCTTCCTCAATATAGATGACCAGAAATATACAAAGATGCAAACCAAAGACATGATCTCCTCCTCCACCATAGCAGACCTCTCCTCCACAAGTGCGCCTCTCTCAAGTGAGTGTGTGTGTCAAATGAGGAACACACCTCCTCTATTTATACACTACACTAACATATGTTTTACACAAGTACATGTAGGCTCGTATTTAACCATTAGGTTAAATACCCTATTATAACTGACTGGGCCGACCCCCACATGGTGGGTCTAATAACCCTAGTTACCACAACTTCTCGGAGGAATAAACATCTCCGGATTCATAGTATAATCACATCGGAGGTATGGAACATCTCCGGAATAAATAATATACAAATATAATATTCTTAGAAGTTACAATATTAAACACTCCCCCTTAACGAGAAGGATATTATAACAACATCTGCAGGAGCAACGAGTCATACATCATACATGATACATCTATAAATCATTGGAAGCTTTCTCAACATCATCAGTAACTCAACCAGTTACTGGAACATCAACATCTTCAGTACCGAGTCTTTATCTTTTGCAGCACTCAAATAGCTACAGCAACATCAATATTTGAATCCTCATGATCGTCAGCATCGTCATCACACGATCATCAGCATCATCATCACACGATCATCAGCATCATCATCACACGATCATCAACATCGTCATCACACGATCATCAACATCATCACATCATCTTGATCTATAACATCTGGTTCATCACAATCTATAGCATTGTCATCATACGATCATCAGCATCGTCATCATCCGAACATCAGCATCGTCATCAGCATCATCATCATACGATCAACATTTTCCAGGGTGATCAATCCTGCTCTCTTTAGGACATACGTCCATGGATGATGCAATCCAGTCAAGTACCTTTTGAACCGAAGTCCTGGGACGATCCAGTCCTATCATGTACCTTTTGAACCGAAGCTCAGGGATGATCCAGTCCTATCATGTACCTTTTGAACCGAAGCTCAGGGACGATCCAGTCCTATCATGTACCTTTTGAACCGAAGCTCAGGGACGATCCAGTCCTATCATGTACCTTTTGAACCGAAGCTCAGGGACGATCCAGTCCTATCATGTACCTTTTGAACTGAAGCTCAGGGACGATCCAGTCCTATCATGTACCTTTTGAACCGAAGCTGAGGGACGATCCAGTCCTATCATGTACCTTTTGAACCGAAGCTCAGGGACGATCTAGTCCTATCATTCAATTCTCGGAGACCTCATGTCTATGGCTCAATTCACAGGACCAAGTTCCGAGGACGATCCAATCCCCTTACATGTTCATTCAGGATTTTGTTCTCGGAGACATCATGTCTACGGCTCAATTCAAAGGACTAAAGTCCGAGGACGATCCAATCCCCTTACCTGTTCATTCAGGATTTTGTTCTCGGAGACATCATGTCTACAGCTCAATTCAAAGGACTAAATTCCGAGGACGATCCAATCCCCTTACCTATTCATTCAGGATTTTGTTCTCAGAGACATCATGTCTACGGCTCAATTCAAAGGACTAAAGTCCAAGGATGATCCAATCCTGTTACCTGTTCATTCAGGATTTTGTTCTCAGAGACATCATGTCTACGGCTCAATTCAAAGGACTAAAGTCCGAGGACGATCCAATCCCCTTACCTGTTCATTCAGGATTTTGTTCTCGGAGACATCATGTCTATGGCTCAATTCAAAGGATTAAAGTCTGAGGACGATCCAATCCCCTTACCTGTTCATTCAGGATTTTATTCTCGGAGACATACGTCTACGGCTCTCTTTAGGACTGAAGTCTAGGGATGATCCAATCCCATCAATTCCACCAAGGACTTCATTCTCGAAGACATACGTCTACGACTCTCTTTAGGACTGAAGCCCAGGGATGATCCAATCCCCTCAAGTCCACCAAGGACTTCATTCTCGAAGACATACGTCTACGGCTCTCTTTAGGACTGAAGTCCAGGGATGATCCAATCCCCTCAAGTCCACCAAGGACTTCATTCTCGAAGACATACGTCTACGGCTCTCTTTAGGATTGAAGTCCAGGGATGATCCAATCCCCTCATGTCCACCAAGGACTTCATTCTCGAAGACATACGTCTACGGCTCTCTTTAGGACTGAAGTCCAGGGATGATCCAATCCCCTCATGTCCACCAAGGACTTCATTCTCGAAGACATATGTCTACGGCTCTCTTTAGGACTGAAGTCCAGGGATGATCCAATCCCCTCATCTTTCAATCATGGGTACAAGTATCTTCATCCATACAAGTACATCAAGGCATCATGTATCCTCATCATCAAAACATGTATATCAAAACATGTATCCTCATCATCAAAACATGTATATCAAAACATGTATCCTCATCGTCAAAACATGTATACATCTATCATCAAAAGCATGTATACATCTATCATTAAAAGCATGTATTCTCACTAATACATCTATCATCAAAAGCATGTATACATCTATCATCAAAAGCATGTATTCTCACTAATACATCTATCATCAAAAGCATGTATACATCTATCATTAAAAGAAAAAATATAAGATTCCTAAATCTAAATAATTCTAAGTAACTAAGTGCAGTAAATAGGTAACCTCATCATTGATGAGACAGACTTGTTATCAGATACTATGCTACTCCCCCTTTCAAGGAGAGTTCTTTTGAACTATACCAAGCTTGTCTCGAAAGTATTCAAACTTCTCTTGAGACAGAGGTTTAGTCAAGATATCAGCAATCTGATCCTCAGTGCTTATATATACGAGCTTGATAGCTCCTCTTTGCACCATATCTCGTATATAGAAGTATCGTATCTCTATGTGTTTTGACTTATCGTGGAACACAGGATTTTCAGTCATCTTAATGCAGCTTTGATTGTCACACATAATCACAGTGGGATCCATTTCTAAGTCAAACACTCCATATAATAGCTTCTGAAGCCACACTGCTTCACAGCTGGCAGAGCAGACAGCCATATATTCTGCTTCAGCAGTACTGAGAGCCACACTAGATTGTTTCTTGTTGAACCATGAGATCATGGCAGATTCAAGACTATAACATCCACCTGATGTACTCTTTCTGTCTGAGACACTTCCTGCCCAATCAGAATCTGAGTAACCATGTAAATGGAGTTCATGACCTCCAAGATAATATAGACCAAAAATCTAAAGTACCTTTTAGGTACCTCACTACATGCTTTGTAGCTGTTAAGTGAACCTTTCTAGGTTCTACTAGATACTGACTTAGGGTATTTACAGCAAAGCATATATCTGGCCTAGTATTTGTTAAATACATCAATGACCCAATGATTTGTCTATATAGGGTTAGGTCCACTAAATACGATGAGTCATTAACTAATAACTTCAAGTTGGAGTCCATGGGAGTGGCCATGGCTTTATACTCCAACATATCAAATATTTTTAGAAACTTCACAGCATACTTACCTTGATTTAAAAGATTCCTTTTGGATCTTGCCATACTTCTAGACCTGAGAAGTAGTGCATTAATCCAAGATCTTTCATTTTCATTTCTGCAGCCATTTTCATGACCTATTTCTCATTCCTTGTCAGAAAGAGATCATCGTCATACAATAATGGTATGATAGGTTCATCATCCACAACCTTAAGGTAAAGGTTAGGAACAACTTTACTTCTGGTAAAGCTCGAGCTTTGTCATGAAGCTGTCAATTGTCCATTGTTCACACTCTGCATTGAGTGATCTTCTCCATATCTATCTGTGACATCTCTCGTCAGATGGGTCTACTAATATGAGCCTCAAAATCATTCGAACTCTGTGGTGAGTTCCTTCTTGCATCCATGTCATATGTGTATATAAGCCATATTCAACCTTGTCGCAAGGGTTGAGATCCACATCACCCATGATGATCATTAAGCTCATCAATTGACTACCGATCCTGGGTACCCATAAAGAACCTGATTCACACTTCTTCTTTAATTACATCATTAAGAGAATGGTCTTATCTAGTCCCTTGGAGCAAAACATCTCATCATGATTCTCTTCCTCTTTCTAAGAGAATCTCTTAACCACAAGCTTTCTATAGTGTGTTTGATTTGTAAATATTTTGTTGAACATCCATCGCTTGTTCAGAGTTCATCATTCATCATGATCTTTCCTACAAATCAAAATTAAGTACATGATTATTAATACTTCATAATCATCAAATCATATTGACATGATAACCTATTATGCATACAAATATCATTTACATAGTTATGCAACTATTTTGACCAATACTTTGGCACAACACTTTCCCATATCCTGTATGCATACAGTAGCTATCTAGATGCCTTCCATCTCTACCAAAATATACTATCGAGAGTGTGCACAGCTCTCAGCATGTCAGCAAAGAGGTTAAATTCTAGACAACCAACAATGGAATGTTTGTCCAACTTACCAATCATATGCATATTAGTAGTATACTGTTCAATGCTTTATGAATGTTTACACTCAGCACGATATATTCTAGGAATACAAATATGCATACAAGCAATATCATTTACTATTTCTAATAACAACTCAAATACTTATCTTTTATGTTTGTGTGGTTGCCTCCCGCTTGATCTTCTGTATGTCTCCTGAACTTCTATTCATTCTGTACCACTGTGCATGCTCAAGTGTACACTAGTGTCATCCTCATGATCTCATACACAAACATACATTCATTAGTATATTCTCAATATTATCAAAACATTCTAATTCTAAATAATCTTGAATATGTACAGTCATGATCATTAGTATTCAGGGTTTCAAGGATGTCTTCTTTTACTCATGCATATTCTTGTTTGATGTAAATCATCAACCAAGATAAGAGACATAATATGCATAAACCCTTGATTACTAACCAATCATACCAAGTATACTTTCATAAGGGATCCTAACACAAGGTAAGATTCTAACATGACATAGGAAAACATACCTGGATTAGTATACCTGCTTAGTTATGTACAACATACCTAAACAATCTCTTCAATGATTTAGAGATCCTGAGCCAGAACCTGCATGTCTCATAGGTTGAGCATAATATATCAAAGTCATACATACCTTGTAAGTAGAACAAAGATTATGGATGAGTCTTTGTCTTCATGTGGAACTTGATTTGTCTTTCGTGATGTACCTGAATCTTGTTAGCAGACAACATCAACCTCACACAACACCATAATGCATTAGTACAATCATATAGCCCTAATCAATGAATGTCTTCGATCATTCACATGCATTCATACTGTTACTAGGGTGATAAGACAATTCTAACATTAATCAAGATTGTACTAATAAATAATATGAAGACAAACACATCATGAACTTAATCAAGAATCAGATTTCAAGACATACCTAAACCTCCTTAAGTCATACCTGTCAAGACGTCTTGTAGTCTTCTTATGTAAGGCCTTAGCCTCAATTCCCCATGAAACTTGATCTGGAGCTTGATTAGGGTTTGCTAGAGAAACCCTAAAAATTCAATCTTTGACTTTCACACTTCCGAATGAATGGAAGGATGTGTCTTGCTGAGCTGATCAAACTAGCATACTTCAAGTCCAAAATTTGACCCCTCAAAATTGCCTTTGAAACTTCTGGATATTCTGGACAGGATCCCGAACTAGGGTTTGATGAAGCCCACCCTTCTGCTCAATCAAAAGGTTTGATCCAAGGCTCTAAACTCTTATTTTTCTGAGGAGCTTCCAGCCGTGGTTACAGACTTCAAAAAATTCCAACTTTTGCTGAAGCCCTAATTTTCCATCTTTCCGATCAAAATCCCGAGCTAGGGTTTGATCAAGCCTGGTCTTCTACCCAACCAAAAAATTCGATCTTGGTCTCTAAATTTTGATTTTCCTAAATAGCATTCAGCCATGGATTCCGATTCCAAAAATTCTAACTTTCTCCGAAACCCTAAATTCTGGAAGCCATGAATAAAGGTGCTCCAAAAATAATTCTGTTTTGATAGAAATATGTACCTGATTGTTTCTGCTATAACTCTGAAATTTTCACTCCACAGGGTCTGATAACGTTTTCTGCAGTATCTTGACCTATCATCTTTCCATCCTGACAGGTCTGACCTCAATTGGATTTTCTGAGAGAGAGTTATGCCAAATGTCGCAATGTGACCTGTTTATGGGATAAAATAGGAGAGCGAACTTGTACGGCATGCCACGTGTCACTGGTTCAGGTTCGGCCTCTGAAAAAGGTTTTTTGAGATAGTAAAGTCTGTGTACTACCTGTCTCTTTTTACGAAATTTCATTTGGAGCTTCCTATCCCAGGTTAAGACCTTTTTGCCTAGGTCACCTAATTTTGACTCAGATCTGGAAGAGGCAGAAACCCTAACTTGTACTGATCATAACTTACAAAGTACAAAGAATCTGAGGGTGCCCTTTTAACACAAGATACCTGGAGATGTTATCTACGACATGTAAAGGTTTCAGATCCTGAACCTTCTCCAAAATGGATTTATAGCGAAAGTTCCACGATGACTGGTTTTTTCTATATAAAACCCTAACCTTCAAATTGTCGTAAGTAAAGCAAGTGTCGTAAGTGCCATACTTTGCCTTCCTTCAGTTTAGATCTGATACCATGTTAAAATTTAATATGCTAAGACAGAAAATAGCAGCATTACATTCCATTTTCACAATAATAGCATATACAGGATCACTGAAGAAACAACAAGCATAGCATAAACACAAGAGACACAAATTTATCCTGGGAAACCCTCATGGGGTAGAAAACCCAATAAAGCTTCCTCAATATAGATGACCAGCAATATACAAAGATGCAAACCAAAGACATGATCTCCTCCTCCACCATAGCAGACCTCTCCTCCACAAGTGCGCCTCTCTCAAGTGAGTGTGTGTGTCAAATGAGGAACACACCTCCTCTATTTATACACTACACTGACATATGTTTTACACAAGTACATGTAGGCTCGTATTTAACCATTAGGTTAAATACCCTATTATAACTGACTGGGCCGACCCCCACATGGTGGGTCTAATAAACCTAGTTACCACAACTTCTCGGAGGAATAAACATCTCCGGATTCATAGTATAATCACATCGGGGGTATGGAACATCTCCGGAATAAATAATATACAAATATAATATTCTTAGAAGTTACAATATTCAACAAAGATTTGTAGTGCGACTGAAAGAAGAGACTATGAACCAGTACCACAACTCGACAAAGATTCTTGCAAAGAGGAAGAGGAAGAGTACTAGATCATTTCCGAGGAAGAAGAGGAACCTGAGGAACCATTCTAGACTCGAGGTTGTGACATACCCACGACCCCACGTTCATCTCTAGAGACTGAGGTAAGAGCCAATAATTATTCAATTTTTTTCCAATCTAGTCAAAGTAGTGGCAATAGTCAAAATAGTGCTTCTCCAAGTAGAAAATCTCCAAGCAGTGGTCCATTAGTATTAAATCAACCGAAACCCCAGAGGCCTAGAATGGATGGGGATGACATGAAGTTACTTATTTTCAATGGGAATGGGTCAGAAGACCTGGAACACAACTGGTTTTTATGCAATGCCGTATGGACTATGAAACAAGTACAAGATGTCAACATCAAATTGGCGCAATTAATTACGACCTTCAAGGGTCATGCATTAGACTATTTTATGGATTTTTATGAAGTTATTGGTATTCAATCAACAAAGACCTTAGCAGAAGTCAAGGAGGGATTTAAATCTAAATTCAAGAAGCTAGAGTCTGAATCACAATGTATTATTGAATTGAATGAGATTAAGCAAGCACTGAATGAATCCATTTGGGATTTCGACCAGACGTTTTAAACCTTGATTACTCATGCAAGCTTTCCGATGAATGATCTACAACATAAGGAGTGGTTTATAGCCACTTTACTGCCTCACATCATAGTTCCACTCATGTAACAAAATATTCCGACCTAGACAGAAGCCTTGGAGTTGGCTATGAAGTTGGAAGCATCACTTGTCGGAGAGACTGGAGCTGGTATGGCTCAAATCCAGTCACAGTTGGAAAATTTGTCTATTCATATTAAAGATATCAAGAATGGAAAATAAAAGCGAGAAGATATTTGGTGCACTATATGCAATGAGGAAGGCCATTATAGAGATCAATGTATGACATTTCATGATTATATTAATGCTGGAAATATGATTCCATTACATCCTGGTATGGGTTTATGGTGCAGAATTTGTCAGACTAAAGGACATCGACCGAAAGAATGTTACTTATTAAAAAAGATGGTAAGTACTCATAAGAACTTATGGTGCAAGTTCTGTCGGTCTTTCGGACATGATGAAAATAATTTTAGAGCATACCACGTACTCACTAAGCGCACTGCAGACACATTCCTTATGAAGGGAGAAGATCAAGTCGAAAGAAGCAACACACAATTCAACCAACCGCGAGGTGGATTCAGAGGCCGTGGACGAGGAGGATTTGGTCAAGGAAGAGGACAAGTTATATGATATAATTATGGCACTCCTGGACACTATGCTTGAGAATGTATGAATTATACTTCGACTTGCAGGTATTGTAGGGAATTAGACCATACCATAGAAGACTGTCCACAACTCATAGCAAAGTGGTAGGCGAAGCAGAACTAGAAGCAGAAGCATAATCAAAATGTACAGAATATTTCAATAGAACTGCAACTGAAGCAACACACTATCGATGTGGTAAGAAGAGGTGGATCCACGACAAGTGGAGATAAGGGTAGCTATAGAAATCAATGAGACCTGAGAGTAAGGCCACTAGCCCATAAAACACCACAATTTGATGTTCAGAAGGAGAAAGGTATATTATTTGAAGATCGTGATGAATTTCTGAAGGGCACATAAACATCCTCCTTTCCGACCATTGTCTAAGAAGGACCTGTGTATGACATGCCACCTCGCTTTGTACACCAAAGAAGAACCTAGGAAAGGTAAGTGCTCTCCCTAATTTTCTAAAAAGTTGGTTAACTCTACTCAAAGATGAGAATGCATTAAGGGAATTGCACAAGTTAGTTGGGGAATCTAAAAAAGAACTGTGATCATAAAGAGTTGTAAATCATATTCATAAAGGAGTAAAGACCAGTTGGGAGCTACGACTTAATGCGCAGATTGGTGACTATGACATGGATTTTGTTATTTTAGATTTGGGCTCAGATGTCAATATTCTAACCAAACAAACATGGGAGAATATAGGCAAGCTAACATTAGTATGGTCACCTATTCAATTGCGGTTGGTCAATCAATAGAAATTTATACCATTTGCAAGAATAGTTGGTATTCCTGTCGAAGTGGAAGGACTACATACTTTTGAAGAATTCGAGGTTATAGAAATTGTCTATGACAATAATCTGTATCCTACACTTTTTGGGATAGATTGGGCTATTCAGAATAAAAGCATTATCAATTTCAAAAAGACACTTTTAACATTTGAGAATGTAGAGATCAGAGTGGTTGCACCTCTAGATCCGCTGGAAGGACAAAGGTATGTCGAACTAGTCAAATAAGACTATGATGCTCAAGAATTGGATAATATTTACAATGTATCCTCTAGGATAATTGACTATATCAATCCTACGGAAGATGGTACGCTCAGTTGGAAGAGAATTAGTTCCTGTTCATCTGATTCTGGTGAAGCTTTGGAGAACTGACAGAACAAGTTACATGAATTTTCAATGCAAAGATGTGCCCACGTTACAAAATCACTACGTTGGGTTGGTAAGGAGGTATGTGATATTCCTACTTATGAATGTTTACCTCACATGGATAAGTTTATTGATGAATTTGAAGATAAGGTACTTGAACAACAACACTTATTAGCCTTGGGTGTGGCCTTGAAAGCAACACCAACGAGTTGGTGGGTTGTGCATAAGCAGTCTTTAACCAGTTGGTTGCAGTGCGAAAGATTATATTTAGAAATATGGTTTGGTGAAGGGATTCCCTATATTGTAGAAAAGTATACCGGGATGACTAGCCCTACTGAACATCTAGATACCTGTAGTGCAATCTGGTAGAATATACCCAAGAAATAGTGGGTACCAATGTTCATTCATACACTTGATACTATACCAAGGAACTAGTATACGTCGTTGGAGTTGCGACAAGGAACTACAGAATGGAACAACTTGGCTATGAGCTTCAAGCAGACATTTAATTATGAGGATGAAAGTTCTACAATAGATGCATCTTTGTAGATTATCAAGGAATTTGTTTTGAGCAAATCCCAAGACCAGTGTCTAGTCTGCTGCAGTGGACTTCGATAGTGGAAAAAATGATGGAGTGCTACAACATCAGCGAAGGACTAGAGGATGATGATCTGAGAGATATTCATATTCCAAAAACTGAAGGAAGTTGTGATATGAAGGGACCAAAAATTTCATTTGACAAATTTATGAAATCATTGAAAATTAAAAAAATTATGCAGCAATCGGATCCGGTTGGATGTTAATAGTCGAATCCGACTCTCATGTTGAATGATAAATAGGAGTAATATGATAGATGATAATAGGATAAAAGATGATATGTTACAATGATGGCCCTACCTTAAATATGGCTCGGGCATTTGATGTTAAGGAGACACCTCATTTCATAACCTAACTTTAGTTAACCTAATTATTAATTATTTAATTATTATCTTATTTTATGTTTGTAGCATTGCCACTCTCTTAGAAAGGCTTTGTCCTCATAGCCTTATAATTTTGTCGCATTGTTCTTTGCAGTGTCGTGGCTGATGAAACATGTCGATACGAACTGCTAAGTGTAGAGCATAACTTCCGATATGCGGATGGGTCAATCCATCCCAAATTGATTTGTTGCTGACTGCTAGGATTCCCTACTGATCTGTCGTCAGGGGCTTTGATCACATTAGTACCATTATCTTTCGACATTTTCCACTTTTCAAAATATCGGTTTTTATGGTTAGGGTGTCAATAGGGAATTTTCACAATGTCACTTTCTTTTACGAGTGTCGTCTTTTGAGCATTGATTTGAGCTAGAAGTTTTATTTTCATTTCTTGAAGTTTGAAGGCTTCATTCCGTATCTTTTCCAACTTGTTTCCTAACTGTCTGTTATAATTTTGAAACTTCTTGATCAATTCGACTTGCGATTTTTTGTCATCTTCAGACTTCTTAAGTTGTTCTTTAAGATATTCATTATGACTTCTGATGCAGCTATTTTCTTTCTGCTTGTCTAGAAGTTTTCCTTCAATGTCTTCTGTAGATTGTTCTGTCTTCCAACTATTTTTCAACTTCTTAATTTTTATGATTAGTGTTTTGTTATGATTTCTTAATCTGAAAATTTCTTCGGAATTGTTGGATAGTGTTTTAGTACTCTTTGTGATCTCCAGTTTGTGTGCCTTTTTAGAGTCGTCATTTTGTTGTTGAAGAACTTTTATCTGTTGTCGACATTGGCCGACCTTTGATTCTTGACTTTCTAATTTATGTCGTATCTGAGTTAGTTTTTCATCCTTGTCGCTAACGATTTTGTTCAAGTGCATTATTTCTTCTTCGTAATCATTTATTTCTTTCTTTATATCTTGATTTTTTAATCTTTGATTGAATTCAATTTCGGCTTTTAATTCATCAATTTGCGCATACAATTTTTCTATACACCTTTCCTGGTCAGAGATTTTTATTTCATTGCATCTTGCCTGTAATTCCATTCTTATTTCATTGCATCTTGCTTGTAATTCCATTTTTATTTATGAATTGTTATTTATGTCGCGTAATTCTTCATTGTCTTTTCGATAACGTTTTAACTTTGTTTCTAATTTTTCTATTTGTAGTCGCAAACTGGCTTCCATGGTCTTGACTTCTTCGGTGATCGATGATCTTTCTTTGATTTCTTCAGCTATAGATAGTCTTCGACTTTTTCGACAATAGAGGGTCTTTGAATTTTTGACGAATCTTCCTTGACTTTAAATTCTCTGATGATAGATAGCCTTGACTTTATTTTTAACGAGGGAGTCTTCTTTGACTTCTTCGATTTTGTTTTCGACTTTTTTTTTTTACAATGAGTCTTCTTTTGGATTTTGACTTTCCTTTGTCTTCTTTGGTTTTGTATTTTTTTTTTCTTCAATTTTGTTCTCTTTGTATAAGGTTAAATAACCTTTTTTTCAAAAATAAATATTATTTAAATAAAATAATATTTTTATTTTTATTTTTATTTTTATTTTTATTTTTACTTCTTTGACTTTGTCTTCTTTTCGACAGTAAAAGATTTTCCCTTTCTTCTTTGATTCTCTCTTCCTTTTGGGGCCAAACAAAATCTTCTTTATTTTTGACTTATTGGAATTTTTATTTTGTTGCTTTTCTTTCCCCCCCTTTTTTTAAGGAAAAGGGTTTAAGGGTTTTTGAAATAATAATACCATATATTATAAGTACTTTTTTTTTTTTTTTCCTTGGAAAAAGTCGTAATTTTATTTCAAATGTATTGAACAAAATTACATTCTGCACATGTATTAGAATCACAGGGATTCCTACATTATCGCATATCATCAATTCAAGTTTCTGACTAATCTAATGTCTCATACAAATTCCCTTTGCTGTCCATACAGCCCTCATATATCCAGTTACATATATCAATATATTATCCATAAGAAATAGTTCCTTTCAGAAGATTCTGTCCAAACAGAGCACCAAACAGAAAAATATAGAATCAGCAGGAGCCAATGCTCCATCCCGATCCACCAAAGCCTCAACCAAAACCAAAAAAGATCGATTATGAATACTGTTCTGTCCGAAGCCATATGCTTCCTCCCGGTCCTCCAGAGCCTTTTACATGTCACGTCCCCATTTTAACCCCCTTGCATTAAATCGTGAATGATGTAAATATTGTCATTCAGTCATGGCGAGGAGCTCAAGGCCAAGGCCCCACCACTGACTTATCGTTTATGTATCGGCAATTAGAATAGATGCATATGGTTCTTGTGCTAGCAGTGCACAATGTAAAATCGGACATCATGTAAATATGCAATTTTAATGAAAAACCCACAACCAGCTACGCAATGCAACAAAGAGATGGGGGCATGATCTTTACAAGGAATAGGGGGGGAAAATAACCAAACCCTTGAGCCATGGTGTTAAGCCATTTGATTGAGAAACCCATGAACTCTCCACTACCCACTTGGTCTCATGCACCCAATCATTTAATTCTTCCAAGAATTGGTTGAGACAATAAATGCCTTGGGATGGGAGAGGTATGGCTGTCAATTTTCGTGCATGGGCAAGCCATCAACTTGGAAAAACGTGTTTTTGCTTGTTGGGCAAGAAAACCCCCACGAAATTGGCCCAAAAGCCATTCTTCACCCATGGCATTCTCTCTCTCACGCAGTCTGAACTTGTTGGAGTTTATCCTCACGTTTTTCACCATAACCCTACATTTTTCCAGGTCCAGGAACTCGTTTTTGGTATTGTGAAGTAGTTGGGAAAGGAGGGACGCGATTTTGGGCTGAGGGAGAGGTCGTTTTTGCCCTTGGGGCGTTTTTCTGAAATGGGTTGCTCTCCCAGTCGAATTTTCCCAGTCTGCCAATTCATTTGAGCCTACCCACGTTTTTCTGAAGCTCAAGAAACCCCATCTCGTGCGTCCCCCTGTTGAAACGTCCCTCTCATGCCCAGCACTTACAGTTTCCGCTGTTAAATGCATCCATCTCCCAACAGCCCCAGAAACCCGACTGCTGGTTGGTATGGCTGACTCTAGTGTATCTATGGTTATGTGAGACCCTGTGGTTCCCTAGTTCCTTGTGGAGATCATGCCCAGCTCGAGGGTGGCAGTGGTGCTGGGAGATTAAGGAGCTCACTGGCCTACGGTTGGGTGGAACGTTGCAGAAGCGTAGCTGGTTGCTCAGGGATTACTTGGTTTAAGATAAGTATTCTCATTTGCTAATTGATATCGTTTAGATTGATGAACGGCATGAATATACTGACTGTATAATGGGTGTGTAATTGATTATTTCCACTGTGCTTTGCTTATATTTTTACATCCCATATCTCTTTTAAATTATGTGAATGCTTGGTTAAAAATTTTATGGGGCTAGATTCCCGGTAATGGCCTCATGATCCCCTCCATCTAACTGGTATGATGGGAGGGGACGTGACATTACAGGTCTGTGATATTACCAAAAAGCAAAATACAAAAACCCAATAATCGAACTGAGATCTGTCAGAAGCCGTAAGCTCCCTCCCGATCCTCCACCGCCTCGTTGAAAGGCCTTTGATAATAACTGTATGATCCAGTAGTAGAGTGTGATGTGATCCTCCAGGTTTTGAAATTCAGACATTGCTGCGACGCTTCTTTGGAAAGAAGGTCAGCCATGCCATTTCTCTCCCTGTAGACATGTGTGAATGTTATAAGATTAAAATGCCTTTTTAACCGTAAAACATCTTCCAGTATAGGTGAGAGAACCATCACATTACATTGAGTATTCTCATTGACCCAATCAATTACAATCAGTGAGTCTCCAAAAGTCTGTAGTGAAAAACATCTCTGTTCTAGTGCAAATAACAGCAATAGTCTAAGTGACAGGATTTCAGCATAGTTGTTTGAACCACTGCCCAATCCAGCCGTGATGTGGAAATAATGTGAATCAGATTTGTGAAGAACGATCCCTCCACCGCACACCGATTGATGGTCAAGTGAAGAACCATCGAAAAAAGCCCACGGTATAGATTTATCAATGGTTTCAGCTATCACAGGACGAATTCTAATCGCTTTGGGTGTAGTTTTGTAATGTAAAATGATAGCCACGGCTTGAGCCACAACTTGCTCCATCGGGACTCGACAGTCCTGAAAGATGATCCTGTTACGAGTGATCCATATTCCCCATGCAAAAATACATGGGGCCGCACATATGTCTGATTTCTGTTGATCATTCCACCAATCATGGAATGCGTCGATAACACTCTCTCCCCACCAGCGCGCATTAAGATTCAAAGAATTGCATATATTTGTCCAAACCGCCTGAGTGAACCGGCAGTGAACAAAAAGATGTGTGATAGTTTCGTCCGCCTCCCTACAAAGTGGACAAATACCCGGGCCCTGTATAAATCGTCTCTTCAGGATGTCCCAGGTGGGTGCCTTTTGTTCCAATATCGCCCAGAAAAGTATTTTTGCTTTACCCGGGCATTTAAACTTCCACAGCGTTTTCCACCACCACACCAATGCCCTGTTATGCAACTCCACATTAAGCTGAATATATTCAAGTTTGGGCGTGTATTTCCCTGAGGGATGGTGATCCCAGAGTAGTTCATCAGGCCTATCTGTCAGTCGTATATTAGTGAATCTTAAGTTTTGGATATAATCCTCCCAATCTCCGATCAATTCCTCAGGTACCTCAAGACGCTGGGCAGAGAGCCATCCCTGGTGCCAGAGAGTGGATAAACCCGGTTGCGCAATATCAGCCAGGTAAAGACAGCCTCTAGCTGCCAGAAATGTCCTTAAGTCCACCGGCAGTGTATGTCCCCCTCTACTACCTACCCAAGGATCCAGGCCAATACGAAGTAAATGCCCATTTCCAATTCTCCAGACTAATCCTGATCCCACCAGATGAAAATGCTGAACCACCGCTTTCCAAACCACAGAGCAATTTGCCCTCGTCTTATTGCCCTGCCTAATCCAATCAAGTAGGGTTAAGGGAGCAATGTATTTGTGATAGACCACACTAGTCCAGAGGCTCCTTGTATGTATAATTCGCCATGCAACCTTTGCTCCCAACGCTTTGGCAAATAGAAAGATATTCTTTAATCCCCACCCTCCCAGCGCTTTGGGGATTGCGATCAATTCCCATCTAACCCACACCAAGGCACGGTTCACTCCCTTACCCTTCCAGAGGAAGGCAAAAACCAAACGACGAATCTGCTCCAAGACTCCTTTGGGAATCCAGGCAAGTGACATCCAATAAACAGGTATTGCTTCCAATACTGATTTGACCAGCACCAGTCTCCCAGCCCGCGAGAGCCATTTATGGCTCCAGCCATGTAGTCTCTGCTCCAGTTTTGCAGTTAACCAATGCCAATCTGCCTTCAAATATGCATTGGGTTTTAAGTGAAATCCAAGGTACTTTAAGCCATCATCAATATCCAGAGTCCGATAGGGAAGTCTGATTGCTATTCTGTGAATCTCCTGCTCATTTAGATGCGAGCATGTGATTGTTGATTTTTCAATATTCACTAGCATACCCGCGGCTTCTTGCAGTAAATTGAGTCCTTCGGCCACCTTATCAATATCCTGTCTCGAGCCATCACAAAAAATGAGGATATCGTCAACAAAAAGGAGATGGGTAATATACAATACCTGAGATATGGAGATGCCACGAAATGAGCCATCAGCTTTTGCTTTCAGGATAAAACGACTGAGGCCTTCAGCAACAAGGAGAAATAACAGCGGTGAAAGTGGGCAACCTTGTCGTAGCCCCCTGCCTGCATGGAAGAATGGGCTAGCAGAGCCATTAATCAGGACAGCAAAACTCACTGTGGTGATGCAGGCCATAATCCATCGAGTAAATTCATAGCAGAAGCCCAGGTGTGTGAGAAGCATCCGGATATAGAGCCAGCTAACCCGGTCAAATGCTTTAGAGAGGTCAATCTTAATAACTGCACCCTTCTGCTTCTGCACCTTCAGAGTGTGTATACCTTCTTGTGCAACTCCAATGGCCTCATGAATTTGACGACCTTCCAAGAATCCAAACTGTTCACCTGAAATGTGCTGAGATAGGATATTCTTCAGTCTCCTCGCCATCACCTTTGAGATGATCTTATATATGCAATTGCAGAGTGAAATTGGTCTGAATTCATCAAAACTCTCAGGCTTGTCCGATTTGGGTATGAGAGCAATAAAGGTCGAGTTAAAAGGACCATGAACAAAACCATCCTTTCTTGATTCTTCCACCACAGCCAACAGTTCCTCCCCAAAGAAATCAGAGAAGCCCAAGAAAAATTCAATAGGCCAGCCATCCGGCCCCGGGCTTTTGTCTTTCTGGAAGGATTGCATTACCTGCGAGAGCTCAAATGGCAGCACCTCCTCCATCAAAAGTTTGTTCTCTTCCTCCCCCACAAAACGTGGAAAGAGCTGAGCCATCCTGATAACCTCAGCTATAGAGGCCCCGGGTTGTGCTGTGAATAAGTCTTTGAAGTGTCGAACACCCATCTCAGCCAAGCCATCAAAGCTGGAGACCCGATCCCCTTCAGGTGAAGATAGTTCCCAGATGGAGTTTGTGCATTTTCTCCCCTTTGCATATGCTTGAAAAAATTTAGTGTTCTCATCCCCACTTTGTAACCAAATTGCCCTGCTTTTCATTCTCCACATCTCTTCTCTCTCACACAGTAAAACATTCCTGCTACTTTCCCAGTCCAGCAGCTCACCTTTCTGCTGTTCGTCCAGATATCCCATACCCTGACAATGTAGAAGTCTATCGATATTCATCTCAGCAACCCTCAGGTTCTGGTCATCTTTGACCCTTTTCTCATTGGCCCAGAGTATAGTGGCCTCTTTTATACGCTTGAGATTGAGTTGAAAGTGTGCGCCCGCATGCTCCAGTGACTCCAAAGGTCGATGAACCCACAGATTCTGAACTAATTTGATATAATCCTCCTCCTTCAACCAGTTAGGATTGAACTTGAAAGGACTAGGGGGTTTGTTTCTACTGCCTCTTAACTCTAGTAGAATGGGACTGTGGTCGGAAACCCCCCCAGACCCCACCCATTGCTTGACTACATCAACCCCCACTACCAACACATCAGCTACCAGGAACCGGTCCAGTCTTTTGGCCACCCTTTGATCCCCAGTTCTCTTATTCCTCCAGGTAGGGGTTAACTTGTTTGGCATTATGTCAAGTAGATCCTTCCCAGCGAAAGCTTGTATGAAAAAGTTAGCTAATGGATCCGGTGCAGCCCTAGGCCCCCAGACTTCAGAAGATCCCAGAGAAAGGTTGAGATCCCCACCCAAGATCACATCCCTTCCGTCAAAGAGATCCATGCTTAGCAGGGAGTCCCAGAATCCAGCCCTATTTAAATAGGGTCCATAAACATTGAGAATCGTTATCATCCTACCAATCTCTGCATCCCATACTTCCAGCCCAATACCAGAAGTGATCCCCCAAGAGCTATCAGCTCTGCAGCTCTTCACCTTCCACCCTGTAGCCAGCCCTCCAGAGCGTCCACGAGCATCCACACCCACGAACTTCCAGCCAGGTAGCAAAGTTTCCAAAACCCTAACAACCTCCACACTGCCGCCCAGTGTTTCTTGTAATAGTAAGATATCAGGTTGATTTAGATCCACCAACCTCCGAAGTGACGATTTTTTAATGGGACTCGCCAACCCACGACAGTTGAATGACATAAGTTTCATATGTAACCCCCTTCCAGGGCTTTCACTGCTCTAAGTGCCCATTCAATAGAGGATTGTGTGCCCATTACCAAATCAACTTTTGCCCGGTCTTGTGCTTTTGACAGATGAGATTTTCGTCCCCGACCTTTCCCCATAGTACAAGCAGTCAATTCAGGAAGTCCCCTACCCCCCGGTCCATCAGAGATCACCCTATTTCTAAGGGCATATCGGATACTACAACCCACAGAATTGGGAGAGGGTAAAGTTGCTACTAACGGTGGCGTGTATGCACAATTAGTTACAGGTAAAAGACAAGGAGCAGGGCATAGTGAAACAGAGCTGACGGGAGAGTGAGGCTCGAAACAAACCCCCCCCAAATCATTAGAGACAGCAAATAAAGAAATATCAGAAGAGATCTTGTGAGACATACCCGGGGGGTTGGAGGATGAACCCCGACGTAAGATTGCCTGCTCTTGTAGCTTTCTGGAAGCTGCCCGCGTCAAAGGTGTCGTGGTACCTAATGAAGTCCCCACTACAGCCGTCTCCTTGCTCCCAATGAGATCCAGGTCCTCGTTCACCAATGTTGCCATAGATCTCCCAGTTCCCTGCTTCCCGCATGGGGCTATTGGTAGCACCGAAACCTGGTCCGCCCCGGTGTCTAAATCAGTCGCTAATCCATCAACCCCCACCACCAGTGGGTTCCCCATTTTCGCAGGATTAGTGCAAACATCTGTTACAGGAATATCCAACGGTCGGCTGCCCCAAAACGGTAACGTGCAATCCGCGACCAGGTGTCCGTGAGCGTGGCAGCGATGGCATCGGAATTTAGTGTTTAGAATATTGTAATACTAATACTATCATACTAATACTATCATTTTTTTTTGAAGTGGAGAATTTAGTGTTTAGAATATTGTAATAATATTATTATTTCTAATAATAATACTATTACAATTTGTTTAGTGTGCAAGAAAGGGAATTTAGGGTTTGGTGGTAGAGGTGGAAAAATGGCGAAGTTGTGGATGCATGGAGCAGTGTGAAGGAGGATGGAGTAATGTTGGGTGTGTGAATGTATAGGCGTAGGAAATGTAGCGATGAGAAGGAGGAAGGGTTTTGAGGGCGAGTAGAGATGAAGGACGACACAACGGAAATGACATTTGCGTGGAAGATTGCTGGTAGGCAAGCTTGAGGGGAGAATTGTGTTGACAGGACAGTGGAAGACAGAATGACGTTGGTGTAGACGGAATGAGCCAAGGGAGTAGAAGAGGAGGGCATGGGGAGCTGGGGAGTGGCGAGGAGGGGGGCGCAAGGAGGTGGGCGTGGGAAATGGAGTGTTTGCGCAGGAGGAAATGGGCTCCGAGGGAGCAGCGGGGCGAGGGAGAGAGGAAGCACACATGTGGAGGAGGAATGGTGTTCAGGCGAAGGTGAGATGGGGGTTGTGCAGGCTGCGATGGAGGGACGGCGCGGAGGCGAAGGGAAAGTGGAGCAGTGCAAGGGTGGAGAGAGGAGGGCAGAGGTGGCTACGCGGGGGAGGATGTGCAAAAGAGATGTGGATGTGTGCAGCAGGGTTGCGTCCATGCAGAGTGGTGGATGTAGGTGTTCTGGTAGGTGCGTTGGAATGTGCGCGGAGGGAAGTAGTGAAGTGCAAGAGAAAGGTTGGATGTGAGGTACGATGTGAGAGCGAATGAGGGAATTTAAGGTGGTGTGGGCAGCGTGAGAGGAGCTTCAAGGTGGAGCTGGAGTTGCTGGAGATAGGAGCAGCAAGGAAAATAGGGGTGGGAGAGAATAGTGGAAAAATTAACGAGAGTTAATGCTTGAATTGGTCAAAGACCATGTAACTCAGAAAATATGAAGGTGCTAAGACAAGGTTTGTAAAATTTGGCCAAAGGCCCGATCAACCAACAAGGCTCTGATACCAAATGCAGCAACTGTATCCGGTTGGATGTTAATAATCGAATCCGACTTTCATGTTGAATGATAAATAGGAGTAATATGATAGATGATAACACGATAAAAGATGATATGTTACAATGATGGCCCTACCTTAAATATGGCTCGGGCATTTGATGTTGAGGAGATGCCTCATTTCATAACCTAACTTTAGTTAACCTAATTATTAATTATTTAATTATTATCTTATTTTATGTTCCTAGCAAATAAATATTGGTTCTCCTGAAAATCCTAAGTTCACGAATATTGGAGATTACTAGGATGATGAAACAATGGGAAAGATTACTAACGTGTTACATGAATTTCAAGATTTGTTTCCTACTAACTTTTTCAGAAATGAAGGGAATTGATGGTGACCTGGTAGAAATGAAAATCCCACTGAAGCTAGGCGCCAAGCCAATCAAGCAAAGGTCGTACAGATTAAACCCGTGGTATAAGGAAAAATTCATAGCAGAGCTCGACAAAATGATTTATGCATGTATTACTGATCTTGTCAAAGAGTCAAAGTGGATCAGTCCTATGGTAGTTCAAGACAAGAAGACTGGTGAGATTCAGATTTGTGTAGACTTAAGAAAATTGAATAATGCTTGTCTACATGATCCTTTTCCAACTCCATTTATAGATGAAGTGATCAAAAGCGTGGGAGGTTAAGAAGCATACTCCTTTACGGATGGATTCTCTGGATATCACCAAATCAAGATTTCTAAGGAGGATCGACACAAAACCACATTTTCCACGGAGTGGGGTTGCTTCCAGTATATGGTAATGCAATTCGGCTTAAAGAATGTTCCTGCAATGTTTTCAAGGGTAGTTGTTACTACATTTAAAGAATTCATCCATAAGTTCCTGGAAGTTTATTTTGATGATTGGACAGTGTATGGTTTGCTTAAGAACCACAATGAAAATTTGAGGTTGATGTTAGAACGTTGTAGACAGTGCCAAATTTGTCTGAATCTGAAGAAATACATATTTTGTGCTCCATTTGGTATAGTATTGGGTCATGTAGTCTACACGCAGGGATTATTGGTGGATCCTACCAAGATTGCCATTATAGTTGATCTACCTCCACCTAATTCAGTTCGACAATTGAGAACAAATTTGGGTCACAGAGGGTATTACAGGAATTTTATCAAAGGCTATGCTCATATTACATCACCGATGGAAAAGTTACTCAAGAAAGATGTGAAGTTTCACTAGAATGAGGAATGTTAGCAGAGCCCACGTAGATCCTTGACACACTGAAGGAGAATATGGTCACATCACCTATTTTGGTATTTCCTGATTGGAGAAAAGAATTTCATGTACATGTTGATGCCTCATCTGCCGCTTTGGGCATGGTGCTTGCTCGACCAGGTGAGGGTTCTATTGAGAATCCTATTCTATTTGCTAGTAGAAAGTTATCCACTGTAGAAAGAAATTATACTACGACAAAGAGGGAAGGGCTCACCATGGTTTATGCCTTGAAAACGTTTAGGCATTATCTATTAGGTGGTCACTTTAAGATGTTTACAAAACATTATGATTTGAAGTACCTTGTCAACAAGCCAATGTTGGGGGGGAAGATTTTTCGGTGGTTAATGTTATTTCGGGAATATGATTTTGAGATCGTTGTCAATCTAGGAAGGTTGAATGCAGGCCCCGACCATTTTTCAAGGTTGGAGACAAGAGAAGAACCGACTAGTTTAGAAGATAATATTCTAGATGTGCAAATCTTTGCGGTGACAATGGTTGATGAGAAATTTCAAGATATTGTCACATTTTTGTCTACAAGAGCAACACCAGAAGGATATACGACTGCTTAGAAGAAGCAATTGGTTGTTAAATCTGTGGATTACCAGTTGATATCCGGTCAGTTGTACAAGTTAGGGTCGGATGAGGTATTGTGTTGCTGTGTTTTGGAGCACAAGTGACCAATCATCTTAGCCAAGGAACATGACAGACTGTTAGGAGGCTACTACACAGGAAAAGATACCGTGCATAAAATATTAAGAGCAGGGTTATGGTGGCCTACCCTTCATAAAGATGCTAAAGAACATTGTAAAAACTATGATGTATGTCAAAGAACTTGAAAGTCGTCGAGGAGAGATGAAATGCCATTAGTGCCTCAAGTTACATTGTAGGCCTTCGAAAAATGGTCTATTGATTTTGTGGGATTATCAATCCACTGAGAAAACGAATTGGTGCAAGGTACATTATTACTGCAACTGATTATCTTACACATTGAGATGAGGCTACACCAGTACGATATTGCACTGCTATGACCGTCGCAATATTTTTGTTTAAGAATGTTATCACCAGGTTTGGATGTGCCTGAGTTTTATTAGGTGATCAGGGTGCACATTTTATCAATAATATTATAGAGGCCCTTACAAAAGAATTCCAGGTCTACCATAGGAAGAGTAATCCATGCCATCCACAGGAAAATGAGATTGTCTAAGCATTCAATAAGATCCTGGAACACACATTAACAAAAGTCTGTAATGTGAACCACAATGATTGGGACTTGAGGATTCCTGCAATATTATAGGATTATAGAACGACATGTAAAAATTTGATAGGTTAGACACCTTTCAAGTTGGTGTATGGACAAGAGGCTGTGATGCCCATGGAGTATATTGTGCCTAGTTTGAGAATTGTTGCTTTCACCTGTATGTCTGATACTAGTGCTGTCGAAGAAAGGTTGTCACAATTACTTCAGTTGGAAGAAGACATAATCGTCGTAGGGTTTCATCAACAGGTGCAAAAAGATCGAGAAAAGGTTTGGCATGATCACCACATTACTAAGAAGCACTTCCAGTGAAGAGATTTAGTTCTTCTCTATGACAGTAAATTTTTCAAACATCCTGGCAAGTTACGAATGCATTGGATAGGTCCATATGTCATTAAATTTGTGACGAAGGGAGGCGTAGTGCAGTTACAAAAATTAGATAGTGAAATCCTCCATGGTTTGGTGAATGGGAGCAGAATGAAGCCCTATAGGGACAACTGTGGCTCATCGCAGTAAAGAATTTTGATTCAATACTTGTACAAAAAAAAAATGTTGGTAAATGTCTCTTAGAAGCCCCAAGTTATTGTGAAAACCCCCAAATTATTGTTATGTTGATGTTGTTCTGTCAGGGGTCTTTCTATCAAAGTTCTATTTTTTCAATTGGAAACCCCAACTTCTTTTTGTGTCGAAGTAATGTATCATTGGAAGGAGTTTGTGGTCTGTCGCAGTCCTACCTATCGAAGTTGCCGAAGTTGTCAACTCTTTGAAGTTGCAGTGGATGAGCATTTATTGCTGTGTTTATGATGGATTTAGTGGCGACGTTAGTGGAATTTTTGCATTAGTTTCCGAAAAGAATGAAGTGTGTGAATAGATCCGACCCTGCCACCATCATGATTAAAAGATTGAGTACATTCAATTCGTCTTGGAAATGACAGAAGGATCACATGAGAGGATTGAAATTAAAAATTTTGCTCCTCTCTCGGTCGGTATTCATTGTCACTTGAGCGTTGCAACACATTTAGCACACCAGAGCCCGATCTTAGTACACCAAGAGAGAGTTTATCATTATAGATCGTTACAATGCAAGTAGATCTATCAGTAGCTAGTGAGGTTCAGGGCTCCATCAAAGAAGTTCCTATGTGAGGATATATCTTAGTTAGTCATGAGCAGCAAAAATTTATCTCCCCACATATTCCTGTGAATGTGCCAAAGAAGACACAAAAATCAAATCAACCAAATACATAGACAAGAACGAAGGGGAGTCATGATGCTGGAGAATTCACATCTGGATCTATGACTATGTTTCCAGAGTATGCTCCACTACGACAGGAGAATGTGCAACTTATATAGATACCAAAGAATGCTCACTATTTCTTGGTGGCAGTTCTGGTTCTGAAGGGTATCGACGTTCAAGGAAACATTATGAGAAATATTTACAAACTGTCATATGCAGACCATGACATTGCAAAATTTTCTGAATTCAATTCCATGAACTACATGAGAACTATTGCCATGGCTGAAGGTGCACCATTGGAGCTAGAACCAATGTAGTTGGCTCTCGGGTTAAAGAGGGTATTCCTTTTGTCATTGTTACATCTCCCACATTTTGGTCGGACTGTGGAGGCAAATGCGTGTGTAAAACAATTGTTGGTTTGTTTCCATGGAGGATGTCTATGGATGGAAATGAAGGTGTCAGTGGATATTGACTTAATCACCAAAATCACAGGATTACCTAAGGTTGGGATGGACCCTTCACAATATTTTGTGGGTAAGGAACGAGACCGAGAATTAGTGACCAGAATTAAGGAAAAGTACAATTTGTTGAAGAGAAATAGGGGGTTCAATGTGTCCTCCATCAAAGACCATGTAGTGCGTTTTACTGCAAAGCTATTGGACACCAAGCTTCTAAGGAAGGTTTGACCAAACCAAGTCACTACCTCTGTCATTGCTACGACAGAGAAGTGTGCCCAAGTAGTACAGATGAATTGGGTGACATTCTTACTCAATGAATTCCTTGTTGATTGTGCGGATGCAAAAAACAACGGTACCCCTTTTACCTATTCTTAGTTACTGTTATTGATTTCATTCGTAGGGTGGGTGGAGCCAAAAAACTATTAGAGCATGCAGCCAGTTGGGCCATGCTAGGGCTCCCGGTACATGAATTTATGGCACTCTGACATCCAGAGTAAACAACAGGAAACTAATTTCACATTATATATGCAATTGGAGGCCGTGTGCTATTATGCAGTACATATACTGTGCATCGATGAGGCTATTGTGTCGAAGTATAGGGGTGTGGCGAGGCTTAAAGCGGGGCCCCACCAAATCTATATTCAGGTGAGGCATGACCCACACTGACAATGGTTTACTACCAGGTTTAAGTTGACCCCAGAAGAATTTGATACAATGATCCATGAATGGCCAGCAGAATGGCAAGTACCCATTGAGGGCCAGAGAACATATTCCCAGACCCGTCGCAACAGGATCAACGACAAGAGGGAAATTCTGGTCAACAGTATAATACAATCCAAAACACGCAGAACAATGGCACAGGGGGTGATGAAGGGAATCCACCACAGTCTAAGCAAGAGGATCAAGAATCAAGTCAGACACCCACTGATCCAGGTCTAGGGGATAAGCGTAAGGATGGTACATTGGAACAAGGAGAAAAGAAAAATAGGAAAGCATAGAAGTCTGACAATGTCCAAGCCTTAACATATGATGACATCAACATCCTGTTCGACAGGATGATGAAATTCACTCAAGAAAATCAGAATATTGCAGAAGATTGAACGATGCAGCTATTCAGTAGCATCACGGATGTCCTGGATACAATGTGCCAGGAAGTAAAGAAGATTAACTTTTCGGCTCCACAATAGGTTACTTTGTTGCGGGTCAAAGTGGCACCGGAAGAAGAAGGTCAAGACTAAACAGCTACACCTCCTTTGATGAAACGAGTGGTTAATATTTTTCCTCGAGCATTGAGTTTTGATGAGCCGGGAACAATCATACAAATTCCAAAGTCAAGGTATGCCGAGATGAAGTTGTCTTCATTACCACTTTATATGTTACAAAAATTGGAAGATAGTATTGCGTAGGAGGTGAATTCGAGGGAAATCCCCCTCTTGGATCTTATGAGAGGCTATAAGAATCAGGGGACTGCATTAAAGGACATGTTTGCTAAGATTTACTAGGACAAATAACAACTCTGTTAGGAGAAGGAGAAATTTTAGGAGGTTTTTGAATTCACATGCCATGCAGTTCCTGATGCAGATATCATTGAAGAAACGACATCGAAAGAGAAGCTGCAACACTTGGAAGCTGTCATTTCAGGGTATCGAAGGAAGGTGCAAGAATTGGAAGCTAAACTCGTTCCTAGAACTCCACTTGAAGTGACAAAGCAAAAGCAAGCAAAGGTCTGAGAGGACGTTTAGAGCCTTCATGCAGTGGAGGCCCAATCAATGAAAATGTACAAGGGAGTATCACAATATTGGGCTACATTGTTTGAGGATGCTGAGTTAGAAGAGGTCACCACCAATATTGGGGATGCTGAAGAAAAGATGAATAATATATGGGATCAGTTGAAAACTCTACCACCGGTCCAAAGGATGAGGAGAGCTCCTAAGAATAAAGAACTGCAACATGAAATCAACCAGCTGAGGATGCAACATAGGAAGTAGATAGAAATAGTACAAGCGCTTCAATCAGAGGCTTAATGTGTCTCAGAAGTTATTGAGAGTCATCATGTTTCCATCCAGTCAGTGTTACACCTCAAATTTTCACACTGAGTACCATTGAGAGTATTCTTGTCATATCACCATGAGAAACATGATGTTTGTGCCTCCTAGGGATGTTAGGACCCTTTTTCATCATGTTGGTCCCTTCCCTGGTCACACTTGGAAGCAAATCCAACAACTTAGGGGTCGAATGCCACTTCAACAAGCCCACTTTTTGGCCTCCTAGAGATATTTTTGCACCCTTCTACTGGTGAAAGGAGCGAAAATTCCTGATTTTCACATTCTGCATGCCTATGGGGGCGTGAAAATTACAACATTTTTGTGCTTTGTTCAATTATAGGGGTGCAAAAAATCCTAAATAACCATTTTCCTTAGATTTTGGATCTTAGATCTCGAGGATATTTTCATGGGATGAGGTCCCCCTTCGAATACCATCTCACATTCCCTCCTTGGCATGGTTTAGATCCTTGATCCACATCTTCCTCACTCAGATCCATAATCTCCTCTTAGTGGTTGGCCTCCCAAATCATACTTAAAGAAAGCCAACCATGAACTATAGGAGAGAGTTCTTGGAAAACACCAAACTTATGATCTTAAGAGTCTTGCAAGGGTGATATAGGAGAGCTTGGAGAAGGTTTGATCGAGCATGAGTCAGGTATAACACACATTGTATTGGCTTCTTTATGGCTTTCTTATCATTAATATAACGTATCCTATTCCTCCCATTTTCGTGTCTGTAATGATGAATGTATGAAATTGTCTATTTTTTATAGTTATATATTTGTTTGTACATATTTTTCTTTGGAGAAGGTGTTGTATTTATATTGTGAACATGTTCATAAGTCTGTGATCAAATCCTGGAGCTAGAGCAACTTAGGAGCAACAAGGACAACCATCAAAGTGAGGTACACTATCTACCTGCTTTGTCTTTCCATAGCTTGTTATTTTATGTATGGGATAGATCTAGGAGGAATTTAGTATCTATTTGTTTCTTTTCTATCTTGGGTAGGAAACTAGGGGCCTTTTCTAATCCCAAGGGGATATCTAACTATCAGTAGGAATAAAATCGCACAACCAAAATTGGCGACTCCACTGGGCACTTTTTCCCTAGTTTCACCTTTGATTGTTTTTTTGGATCATCAAATCCTCTTCTAAGTGTTGTTTCCCATCACCTTAGATCCTCTTTAGTCATCATTGAGGATTATCTTGAACCCAGCACTTCATCCCTACTCAGATCCAGGCATTAATTTTCTTTTTTTACACCTAAAGGAAAATTTCCGCTTCCCCAAAACACCACTGCAGAGTGAAAATTCCATATTTTTGCACCCCCACAGTATCCTAAGACACAAAAATTTCCAAATTTTCGCTACCCCACAGTGTTCCAAGGCGCGAAAATCTCATATTTTCGCTCTACGTTGGTCTGTACAGGGGCGGAAATCCTCTGTTTTGGGTTTTTTGGAAGCTTCTTGCTAGGGTTTTCCTTGGTATGTTGGTTTAAGGTTATTTGCTTGACCTCTTGATGTCTATTAGGAGCTATAAGTGCTCTTGCATCCATAGTTTGAGTGCATGTTTGTTTTCATTTTTAGGAATTTTTTGCACTAGATTTGATTAAATTAAACATCAATTTTGAAAAAAATTCCCCCTCAAGGCTGGGGGTCCCAAGGATTGTGTATCCTATAGTCCCTTTAACCCATATTAATGTTTTTTCAATCTTTTGGGTCTTTTGGATTGCTTTGATTGGATTTGAAAAACCTGGGACATCCTTGTATCTCTAAGTCATCTTTCTTGGGTTTTTGCGCTTCGTTTCCTTTGCATCTTTAGCTATTTATTGGTTATTGGAGTATATCGATTCTTTGTTTCCATTTTTGCTCAAAGAGAAGCTTCATTTTCGTCTCTCTTCTGTTAGATTTACAAGCTTGAAAAACATAAATATTCGTCTTGCCTTAGTTTGATCATTTGACATTCTTGGTCTTACATTCATAAGAAGAAGAAAAGATTGTTTCATGTTCTTGTGCATTTGAGTTACAAAAATATAGTGAATGTTTCTTTTCATTGCATTTGATTGGAAGCATTTACGGAATCTTTCTTTCCCATAGCTTAGATGTGTCTTTTTTAAGTGTAAACAGATAGTAAATGAATTATAATTTTTGCATTTGTTATTGATAGAAATATCTCTTTTTGTCACATTAGGATAGTTTTGGGTGTATGATTTTTAAATTTTTGGCTTTTTCTATCATTTAAAAAAAAAGATAAAATTGCATTTGCATAGGGTTGTACATTTGGGAATGAAAATAAATCTTCCTTAATTAGCTAGAAGTTCATTGAAGAAAAAAGATTGCATAATTCATCCAAATTTGCATGGTTTGAGTCAAGTCTACACACCACCGAGTTGTAGTTCCATTCTCCTTGAGCAAAACAACAACCTCTAAAATTAAATACCCTAACTAAACACACATTAACCTCATTTGAGGAAATAAAAGAACAATGTAATTAGGTAGGGCATCGGGGATAGGAACACAAATAATACCCCCTTGTCGTTTTACATCCGAAACATAGTTGTTTCCTCTTAGGGTGCTAAAATCCTCTGGTATTTGTTGACACGGTTATAAGTCAATTTGTCTATAGATATGGGTGAGTGCAAGCTAATGATTATCTCTCATCATGTGTCAATGGCAATGCAAATAAGAAAAAATAACAATATGTTGACTTGGAGTTATGTTTTGAGGTACTTTTACAACTAATATAAATAGGGACATGTAAGAAGATGAAATGGAGGAAATCAAATTAGCTTTAGAGAAATAATTTTTAGCTTCAGAGAATTATAAATTTTATTTATGGAATTATGACTATGTGAAATTTGATATTTTGTAATAGTGGTATGTTACTTTTCCTACGAAATATAGTTCCTATGTTCTCATTCAAGTGTTAAGTACCTTAATGGTGATTTTTCTTAAAATAATATGTATAATTGTAAAGAATGCCTTGCTTCATTTTTTTCAAAAAATTAATGTCAATTTTATATATTTTTAAATTATGAAATCATCAAAGACATAAAATTATGAGGAAATCATTAGTGTAGGTTTTGTGAGTATTAAAATAATCAAACAATTATTTTTTTATAGATTGTAGATTAATTTCTATAGTACCCCCCCGCTCCCCCACACACACAAACACACACACACACAATGCCTTACTAGTTTATATTAAATACTCTAGAGGGATTTTTTTCTAAAGGTGGAAGCCCTAACATTAGGGGAGTTTTGAGGTATAAAACGGGTCTCCTAAAGGAAATAATAAAATAAGAGTTAAAAAATAAAAATAAGAGTTCTAAATTTTGGAGGGGAAAGATAAAACTACTTTTTATTATTGTAATTTTGACATGTGTCCTTATCGGTTTTTACCCAAATTTCAATTTTGGGCACTCGTTGGAGTGTTTTTTCTAAAAGTGGAGGCCCTGACATTAGGGGAGTTTTGAGGTCTACAATGGGCCTCCTAAAGGAAATAATAAAATAAGAGTTCTGAATTTTGTAGGGGAAAAATAAAATTACTTTTTCTTATTGTATTTTTGACATATGTCCTTATGGTTTACCCAAATTTCAAGTTTGGGCACTCATTGGATGTGGAATTTAATTATGCATCACACATCCGCATATGGCATACTTTTGAGGCACCCATAGCATGAAAAATGAAAAAAAGGAATAAAAGAATGTATTTTAATATATAAAATACGTTATTTATTGAATTTTATGTTTCATGTGTTGTGGGTTCCTTAGAAGTATGCAATGTAGCTATGCATTGGATGCATATTTGAATTTTGTATCCAACTAGTACCCAAACTTTAAATTTGGGTAAATCAATAAGGATATATGTTAATAATACAATAGGAAAAAATAGTTTTATCATTTTCCCTCCATTTTTTTAATAAAATTTACACCCATGGATGACATCATCATCTTGAATCCTATTGGTTCTTATCAAGTGAATTTTGATGGTACTTTTTTTTTTTTAGGCCCATTTTTTACCTCAAAACTCCCCTAATGCCAAAAAAGTCGAACAATGTCTAGTTGCTCAATTACTAAGATGAACCAAATAAGGGTATGGTAATTTTTTAATATTTTGGCTCGATATCATAAATGGTATTCCATAAACAAGTTAATGATCATCATCATTCTCATTAAAACAAAAATCCCTAATGCTACTCCGTGGGGGAACTGAGGTAAGTTGTCTTGTGAGGATTTATTATTAGTACAATAGAGGTAGAAGAATATATTTGTTTGAAAAGGAACTGAATTAAGGCTAGTTGAAGGTGTGTGTAAAATTGAAGAGAATAGATAAACATGATCCTCAAAAAACTTATCCCCTAGATGACTTGGACTTAGAGTTTCTCCTTGCTAAAGTGCTTCAATGAATGGTGGTAGTTCCAAGAGTTCAGATGCTAACCTAGATGTTACCCTTTATGATATCATTAGAGAATATTTGATTCTAGCAAGGAATGGTTTCATGGGAGATACCTTGAATCTCAAGTGTTTGGATGGAGTTCAGGGAGAAATCAAAAGGAACGTCGAATATGGGTGATATGTGCTTGCAGTAGGCATAGGAAAATCCTTCATGACTGATTGAACATAATTTAGTTAATGGCGTGAGAAGATATTAGGGTGGAGGATATCTTGTCGGGCGTGTTATATTTTTGCATGGAAATCGATGGTTGAAGTTGATAGTCAACTATAATTGAATTTGATAGATAGTTGAATTCTAGTTGACTGGCCAACTAGAATAGTCGACTAGTCGATAAGAAGTGGAAGAACATAAACTGAGAAGGAATTCAATGAACAATGGGATGATGAGAATCTCAACTGATGGTCGACCAAGGTTGACTCATTTAATTCGGTTATAACATGATAACTAAAATTTGTTTGGAATCTATGGATCACCATTAATGAGCAGTTGGATGTAATTTATTTTTGTATTATGTGACTATGTGTTTTTTCGTCGTTTAATATCTTGTTAACTATAAGAATCATTATGCATACTCACTGTAAAAGGTATTAGAACCCAACAGTTAGTGTTAGATCTATATTTGGATTCAAGGGGATGCATTTGTTTCTAAGGGTTTGAATTGGTCTCGGATCTAGAGAATTCCTAGTTTTAGTGGGAGTTCTAGAATGAATGATTCATAGTTGACAATCGCTGGCAGTTCGAGGATAGAAATTGAAACATTTAACAGAAATAATTGTGAGCTTTGGAAGCTTAAAATGGAGGATATTCTTGTAGATTGAGAGAAATGGGCTGTTGTTGACCCTGAAACCACTCTGACAGGTTTGTCGAAGGAAAATTGGTAGAAAATAAACAGGAAAGCAAGGAGTACAATCATATTTTGCTTAGCAAATTATGTATTGTTGAATGTCTTAGAAGAAGACACTACAAAGAAACTATGGGAAATGTTGGGGAACTTGTACCACTTGAAATCTCTAGTTAACAAGTTGTTTCTTCATAAGAAACTATATTTTCTAAGAATGAATGAGGGTGACTTAGTTACAAAGCACCTAAATGTGCTCAACATTGTGATTAGTTAGTTGTTGTCCATGGATATTAAAATCACTGAGGTGGAGAAATGTATCAGTCTATTGTGTTCTTTTCCAGACTCATGGGATAGCCTGGTGGTGGATATTGGAAGCATTAATACCACATTGAATATCGATGAATTGGTTGCATATCTATTGTTAGAGGAGATGAGACGAAAGAATAAGGTTCAACCCACAACACCTTGATGGTGAGAATTCGATCGGTCGACAAAGGAAAATGTCAATCCTCCAATAGAATATCAAATTCAAGGGGTAGATCTAAGACCATATCTAGATCCTTTCATGGACCAACAACGAGAAAATGCTATCAATGTGGTAAAGTCAGGAATTATAAGCATGATCGTATGTTAGCAGGAGTAAAGAAGAATAAATAATCTGAGGAACATAGTCGATTGAAAGTAAGCCTTTGACTGAAGAGAAAGGAGATGTGTATTTTCCTTTGACAAGAACACAGTCATATCATGACTCTTAGTTGATCGAATCCGGTGCATCACATCATATTACACCACAAAGAGAATGGTTCTATTAATATGATAAGTTCGATGGAAATGATGTTATTCTAGGAGATGATACACCAACCATGATTGTCGGACGAGGTAAATTTTGACTGGTATTAAAATATGGAAGGAAAGGAACTCTTCCACGTGTGCTTCATATCCCAAGTTTGGCTTGAAACATGATATATGTCAGTAAGATGGGGAATGAAAGTGTGCATTCTCTATTTGAGAAATATATTTGTAAGATAGTGTGAAGAGAGATGGTATTGATGATAGGAGTCTAATTGGAACACTTTACAAGATAGTAGAAGAACATACACCAATGTATGTATGAATATAGTCATTCCTGAATCTGACGATATATCCTCCTGTCTAGTTGACTTGACCATGTTGTGGCATCAACAGATGGGACACATTAGTGAGAAAGGTCTTCATGCTATGCACAATAAAGGTATGGTCGAAGGTCTCCCTTACTATTCTAAATAAGTAGAGTTATATGAACATGTAGACTTGTAAGTTTCTCATCTAAATAAGGCCACAAGGGCCAATGAAATACTGGATTTAATACATGGTGATGTGTTTGGACCAGTACCAGTCCCATTATTAGGGACATATTAGTATTATGTTTATTTCATAGATGATTTCTCCATAATGACATGGTTGTATATTTTGAGAAAAAATTTTGAGGTTTTCGAAAGGTTCGAAGAGTTCAAAGCTCTTGTAGAAAATCAAATTGGCAGAAAGATCAAGGTTTTTGAGAACTGATAGTGGAGGAGAATTATGTAGTAAGAAATTTGACTAGTTCTATAGAAAACATAACATATCTCAACAAAAAATAATTCTATACACACCTAAAAAAAATGGAATTGTTGAAATAATGAATAGAATGCTAATGGAGAAAGAAAGTACCATGCTCAATGGTGCAGGTATCAAATAAGAATTATAGGTAGAATGAGTTGACATGGCATGTTACATGGTGAATAGGTCGCCATCGATGAATCTAGTTGACAAGAATCCATATGATACATGGGATGGTAATAGGAACTCTCTTGCACATATCAAATTATTTGGGTGTGATTCCTTTTTTTCATGTCCCGAAGAAGAAAAGAATCAAACTTGATAACAAGTCCATGAAATGCATATTCATTGGGTACAAGGATGGAGTAAATGGATATCAGTTTTGTAGTCCGATTAAAAGGAAGGAAGTTTATAATAGATATGTGATCCTCAGAGAAGTAACAAATACCTCAAGGGTTGAAGAGGTCAGAAGAGAAAAGGAACCATAAAACAAGGAGTTTAAAATGAGCAAAAAAAATTGGATTTATATGAGTTGAATTAACCCAAAAAATAGGTGGAACAACATAATCTATACATCAGTAGGTTTGGTCAAGAAAAGAAACAAACTGAAAGGTATAGTTCACCAAAAATTTGCTCTAATTTTGCATTATGTGCCATAGAAGATGATCCCAGGTTGGTAAAGGAAGCAATCGACTCGATAGAGGGTAAACTCTTGAAAAGTGCCATGGAAGACACAATAGAGTCCTTGCATAATAATGAAACATGGGATCTAGCTACATTTCCAAATGGAAGGAAATTTGTTTACATAAAGTGGGTATTTAAGATAAATATGAATGCAACAGTTCAGGTCAAGAAGTACAAAGCTTGACTGGTAGCAAAGGAATATTCCCAAGTTGAGGGAGTCGACTTTGGTGAGATTTTTTCTCCTATTGAAAAGTTAGCTTCCATCAGGGAACTAAAGTCTTTAGCTAGAGCATTTTATCTTGAGAGAGAACATATGTGTTTACAAAGGAAATTAAATGCTCTCGTGTCAACCTTTCAACCTCTCAAATGGCTAAAATCAGAAGAAACACAAATGGAACCCTGATTTTATAGCCTAACAGAATGCAAGCTCATCACCTTCATTATGTTTTGTGTGAGAATGTAAGTTATCAAAAAAAACATAAAAATAGAGTAAATAATTAAATCATAAACACGTTAAACTAGTGGAATGAAGTAACAATAACATAACCACAAACACTTAACAATACATTACACCACATCACCTTCGACATCTAAACCTTCAAAGTTTGAAGTTGATGGTAACTAACAATATGGTTAATTGTCTCCAAAATACTGTTCCACCTAAAGGATTTTGTAGAGGATGTGTGCTTGGAAAACATCATCAAGCACCCCTTGATTCCAAGAAAGTACGGCGAGCACAAAAATGACTAGAAATCATTCACAATGATCTATGTTGAATGAATAAGCCCTCATTAGCAGGTGCACAGTATATTTTGACCTTTATTGATGATTTATCTATATTTACATGGGAATATTTCTTGAAGAATAATATTCATGTCTTTGAAATATTAAAATAATTTAGGGAAGATATATGTCCCTCACACGCCTTAGAAGAATGGCATCGCAGAGAGGAAGAATCAGACTTTGGTGGAAATCGCCCAGTGCATACTACAAACCAAAGATCTTCTGACTAAATTTTGGGCGGAAGTTGTTTACTTTTCAAACTACCTCCAGAACCTTGTTATGACTAGAGTGGTCACTGACATGAATCCAATTGAGAAGTGGAATGGAAGGAAACCATTTATTGGTCACTTCAGAACTTTTGGATGTGTTGCTTGGGAACATATCAGTGATAACTACAACAAGAAATTGGATGCAAAAATTCATGCTTACATCATGATGGGCTATTCTAATGAATAAAAAACTATCGACTATTTGACCCTGTGAAACAAAAGATCATTTTGAGAAGGAATGTGATGTTTGATAAGAATATTTCAGGTGATAATTTGTTGAATTCCTCCTTTGGTCTACTACACAGTGATTCATTTGACATTCTTGAAGAATCTAGATTGACTGTACCCCATTTTGGAGTTTTGACCTGACTGACAAGTTGTGTCCTTTGTGATAATGCATTGTGAATAAGTGTTGTAATAATGTTCATAGACACCATATCTCTTCTTGGAATATTGTTCCCTTCTGCTATTTTCTTTTCTATTCTATGGTTCATTGTTAAGATATTCCCCAACATATCAATATATTCATCAAACCATTAAAACCATTCATCCTCAAATCACTTTTGACTATAGAGAGAGGGAGAGAGAAAGAGAGTGTGTGTGTTTTTGTTTATCTTCAAATATAATTGCAAGAGAAGAAAATTAGGCTTGAGAAGAAGGAAGAGAAGGATGCTAGGATTCTTATTACCAAGAAGTGATCATGTAGAGACAAGGACATGGTGAGGAGGACAAGACTTATTGGTTGACATGCGAAGATAATTGGAGCTTGAGTGATTTATTACTAGCTAATTATGGTCAACCACATCAACATAGTGAATCATGATATCCATAGTTAATCTTAGTTGTATACTTGTTGTAATATGGTCAACCTAGTCAACTATGTTTACATAGTCCACCATGGTTGAAATGGTTAATATAGTTATTCATGATTAGCATAGTTAGTCATGTTCAACATAGTTGAATCTCAATTATGACAAGCATAGTCATCTCAATTTAGGGCAACATAATCATCCATGGTGAACATAGTCAAACATAATTAATATAGTGAGCATAATAAATATAATAATCAATATGGACAACATAATCCACGATGGTCAATATTGAACTATTTTATTGTCACCCACAGTCAACATAGCCAACTACAGTCACTATAATTAATATAGTCAAATTCACCACAATTGATTAGCATTGTCAACTATTTGAACAAAGTCAATAATAAACAACATAAAAAACATAGTAAATATAATCAACATAATTCATCAACATGATGAGTATTAACATATAATTAACATACAAAACCAAAATACATTCAATATTAAAATCTATTTTTAATTTACAAAAGTTAAAAATTCAATAATTTTAATAACTGTTTGAATAAATAATTTAAATAATATCTTCTCTAAATTTTATAATTATTTTTTTATTAATTAAAAATATTTAAAAAAATTATTAATTAAATAATATTTTTTCTAAAATATTATAATTCTTTTATTAATTAAAAATTTAAGGAGAATCCTTAACTTTTTTTGTTCACTTTGGTTAATTTAGAAATATAATTAAGCATATTTTATGTCAAATGAAATAGAAGAAACTATAATTTAACTTAATATTGAGTAAATATGTAGCTAGTTTAAAATGATAATTAAGTATTTTTTATATAAATAAATATCATGTAACTATAATTTTTAAAAATTAAATTAAAAACAAAGTTACATCAATTGTTCAGTAGAGAAAATCTATAGTTAAGCTTACATCTCATCACATAGTTACAAGCTTCATACTTCATAACATATCACATAGTTACAACTACATAATTCATAACATCAACAGAAAAAACCCTATAAGATCATTCTAAAAGTATTGGAGTTCAAAAAAATCCATTCTATTATGCTTTCCTGAGTAGTCAGGATCTCAAAGTAGAACCATAACCATATGAACCAAAACATGTAAGTGTTCAGCTTTTATATCATAACTTGATTGTATCCTACCAAAGGTCCATAATAGGTTTCAGTAGTATTATGATTTTTTGTTTTAGATATGCTCCAAATACCATCATCCATCATTGCACCTACTTTTGCTAATAAGTCAGCTTCTCCATTACTTTCACGATAAATATGCGTGATTCTTGTTTGTCCCAAAACATCTTTCATCCTTAAGACCTCGTCCAGAAGAGATGCCAGATGTATGTTCTGAATTCTATAAGTTCCTGAAATCCAATTATTGTAAGCAATGAATATCCAAAAAAATTGAATATTATTAACTTGATGTTATATAGCCAACCACATCAAAAATTTTAGAGCAGTCAAATCTGCAAAATTGTTAGTACCAGACCCAAGTCCAGCTTTAAAACTGATCCTATGCTCTTTGGAAAGGTATAGAAGACCCCCTGCTCCACATCTATTCAGTTCACCCAATGTTGCACCATCAAAAAAAGCCCAAGGAGTATTGTACTCTATATCATCCGCTACTACCTTCCTTATTTTTAAATCCACCTTTTCCTGTGGGAAAAAACTGAGTATCCCGAAGCTTTGAAGTGCCACTTGTATAGGCATGATTGTTCTGTCTTTAAAGCAGCTTGCATTCCTAGCAAGCCAGATTCCCCAGGCAGCTATCAAGGGTAGAGATTTTTGCTCTACTACCTTCCCATTTTTATTCCAGTTCATAAGACATATTTCAATAGTCTCCCCTTTCCATAGGTTAAATGTTGATAATATGGATTCGATCTCTTTCCAAACTTCCTGTGTATAGGTGCAAGTCACCGCTATATGATAGTTTGTCTCCTCCTCCATATTGCACAAATAACATCTGCTCGGGCCTTCTCTATGTTTCCTTTAAAGGATATCCCATGTTAGGGCTTTGTTAGACAAGAGAAACCACATATAAATTTTGTACTTTAATGGACATTTATACTTCCAGATAGTGCTCCACCACCAGACTGGAGCTTGTTCATTTCTTTGTAACAAAAAGTTATAACCAGATTTTGGAGTATATAATTCTGTATCGAAGAACATCCAAAACAGTTTGTCAGGGTTATTTGATAATCTAACATTGCAGTTCCTTAAATTGGCAATATAGTCATTCCATGGTACAATATCAGACCCAGATAGTCCAACATCCTCAGCATTCAACCATCCTTGGCCTCTGAAGTTAGTCTTTGAGTAATCAACAATATTATTTAGAAAATAAAAACCTTTTGACATAATATTGTTAACTCTATTACCTGGAAGAACATATTTATCACTGCAGCCTGCCCAAGGGTCATCTCCAACTCTAACTAACGTTCCATCCCCAACCTTCCATGATAGTATTTTTCCAATTATATCGAATGCTTTCAGGATTGCTTTCCAGTAGATGGAGGCCTTCCTTGAGGACTTTTTAGGTTTGTGTATCCAGTCAAAGAGAGTGATAGTGTAGATGTACTTACGCAATACCACCTTATTCCATAGTCCAGATCCTATAATAATTTTCCAAACCGTTTTAGCATCCATAGCAGTAGAGAGAAGGACAGAGATATTAAATCCCCAGCCTCCAAATTTATTAGGAAGTGCAATGCTTGCCATTTGATCCAGATCATGTTGTGCTCAGATTTTGCAGACCAAATAAATTTGTAGCAAAGTTTCCCAATTTTTTCCAAAACTCCAGTACGGATCCAAAAAGACATCCAATACACTGGTATGGACTCTAAAACTGATTTTATTAGAACGAGTTTCCCACCTTTGGAAAGCCATCGATTACTCCAGTTATAAATTCTCACTTCACATTTAGCTATCAGACAATCCCAATCTTTAATAAGATAGGTTGTAGGTTTCAATCTAAAGCCCATATATTTTAAACCTGCATCCAGTTGGGATATAGAATAAGAGAAAATACTGTTGATAGTAGATATCTCTTGAGAGTCCATTCCATGTGTGAGTAAGGAGGATTTTCCGATATTAACCATCATTCCATTTTCTAAGCAAAACCTCCTAATAACCTCATTTATTTCCTGAAAGTCTAGTAAGGTGCCATTAGAGAATAAGAGTTTGTCATCGACAAAAAGAATATGGGTAATAGAGATACAACCGCCAAAGGATATTCCTTGTAAATCCCATTTAATTTTAGCGTCAAGTACGACCCTACTTAAACCTTCAACGACGATAAGGAATACGAGTGGAGCTAGTGGGAAACCCTGCCTAAGTCCATGGCCAAGTCGAAAGAATTATGATGCAGATCCATTTATGAGTATAGAGAAGGAAACCGAAGAGAGGCATCCCATTACCCAAGAAATAAATGGGACATCAAACCCCATCTAATACAATACCACTCTAATATAAGTCCAATTAGATTTGTCATAGTATTTTGACAAATCCAATTTTAGTACAATAGCCTTATAATTTTTACTTCTGATTGTATGTAATCCTTCTCGGGAAACACCAATTGCCTCATGAATATGTCTTCCAAGAATAAATCTGAACGGTTCAGCACAGATGTAGTTGCTTAAAATTTTCTTAATTCTAATCGAAATTACTTTGGAGATAATATTGTAGACATTGTTACAGAGTGCTATAGGTATGAATTAATCGAAGCAACCCGGATTATCCGAATTAGGAATTAAATCTATAAAGGTTGAGTTAAAAACAACTGATACTTTTCCACTGCGCTTAGACTCTACAATCACCTTAATAAGATCATTAGCCAATGTATCAAAAACACCAATGTAGAACTCTATGGGAAACCCATCCGGCCCAGGGATGCGATCCTTTTTAAACAAATTCCGTATGTCTTTCAATTCCGTCACTGTAACCTCCTCCATTAACATAAGATTATCATTCTCATAAACAAAGGTGGGAAATAAAAGTAGTTTTCATGATATCTTCTAAATTAACCTTATCATACTCTTTGAACATATTATGAAAATACTTTACGCCCTCCTGTGCAATATTAGAAAATCCGTCAACCTGCTCACCCGTATCCGAGGATATCTTCCAGATGGAATTGATATTTTTCCTGTAGTTGGAAAAATGGTGGAAAATTGTAGAGCTCTCATCGCCGCATTCTAACCAAACTGCCCTGCTTTTCATTATAAGATCAGACTCCTTAGAGAGTAATATTTTCCTTCTACTCTGTTCTAGACATGAAATGTCCTTCTTTGTAATTTCGGACATAAAACCGAATCCTAGACTATTATATTTCTCTGACAGATCATTTTCAATTTGGATCAAAATTTTATCTTCAGATGCTTTTTTCCTTATCGACCAATCAATAGAAAAATATTTCGCAATTTTTAAGTTTTTTTCAAAATGAGTAGAGGTCGGTTCCACCGAAATCTCTTCTTGTACTATCCAGCCAACTTCAATTCCTATGATAAGTCCTCATAATCGTTCAACCAAGAAGGGTTAAATTTGAAAGGACAGACAGGTTTGGAGGTTACCCCAAATAGTTCAAGAAAAACAGGGAGATGATCATAATCACCACCACAACCAACCCATTGTTTGAATCAGATCTTTTTCTCCAAAAGGTCTTCAGAGATTTAAAACCGATCAAGTCTCTTAGCAATCCGATCATCACCTGTTCGTCTGTCTGTCCAATTCGGGGCCATCTTAACCAGTCCAAAATCAATTAGTTTGGTATCTTCAAGACAATTCTAAAAGTAAACCGAAAAAGGATCTGGGAGAGCAAACGGACCCTAGATTTCGGAAAAACCAAGTGAGAAATTTAGGTCCCCTCCTAGAATCAAATTCTAAGAGTCTATGCAAGAATTAGAGAAAAACCAATCCTAGAAAATTTTCCTATCAAAGTACGGTCCATAGAGATTAACCAACAAGAATTCTTGTCCAAAATCGGGAGAGAAAAGTGAAATCCCAAGCCCTAACTCCAGTGCCCAAGAATTGGTTAAGAACAAATTTATACTATGCCAACTAGTCATTACACCTCCAGACTTCCCTTTAGAATCAATAAATTCAAAATTCCATCCCACAAACAATTTTTGAAACTCAGCAACAATCCCCGATCCTTCAGTCTTTAATTCTTGAAAAAAAACAACATCTACTCTATTAGTGACAATAATCCTTTTAACAACTAGCTTTTTAGGATGGCTAGAAAGACCCCTGCAATTAAGGGTCATGCTCAACATAAAGGAAACACTTTCAGGGAACTCGCTGCTCTAAGTGCCCTCGTAAATGACTTTTGTCAAGATTCAGAACCCAACACATCCACTACCACCTTTGAAACAGGCTTCCCTTCTACTCTACCTTTTAACTTCCTTTTAGCCCGAGCTAAGAACATGATACTATGTTCTGAAAGATTCAAAGAAGCCACACTCTGTTTGGATCGCAAAAAATGCCCATGAGAGGTTTCCACACTAAGTGGGAGGGATATCATAGGGACAGGGGACACTGTAGGAGAAACCAACAAAGAAGCTCTAGTAGCTCGGCCAATAAACCAAGAACGGAGGAAGAGGGAGGATCAAGAGATAAACCCGAAGGAAACGAACAAGGGAGAACATCAAAGTACGAAGGATGTCCCAAGGAAGAATCATCCAAACCATCCAAAAATGGTTGAGTAACAGAAATAATATCAGAATCAACAGGCCCAATAAAAGATCCCAAACCTTCAACTCTGGGAGAACCCACTAGAACATAGTCAGAGAACGCAGGTAACCTAGTAGAAAGGGTATCTAAAACAGACCCAAGAGCAACATCGGACGGAAAAGCCTCCAAATAGGGTGAGGAAACAGACCTAGTTTGAACATATTTTTTCTTCTAGACCTTACTTGTGAATTTTAATGCACAATCCTTAACAAAATGTCCATACTTATGACAACGAATGCATTTAAACGGGATACCTTGATATTCCAGGAGTTGGTTGAAGGTGAAGTCCCCTCTGGATATAGTCATAGAATCTACAAGACCCCCACATAAATCTAGGTTAACCAGGACTTTCCCCACGCAATAAACTCTAGTATCTTCATAGGTGAGATCAGTTTCCACAAAGGAGCCAAGAGAGTTCCCCACTTCTTTAAAAAAGGCTCTTGACGAGAACTAGAACGGCATGTTGGGGAGTTTACCCAAATAGGAATAGTATGATACCTTTCAGTGCGAGGGTCGAAAAGTGGCGTCCACCGTTTAAGGAAAAGAGTAGTTGAATCCCATCTCCAAGCTCTAGTCAACAATACTGAAGAGTCGAGAGCAATATGGAACCGAAAAGCAATCCATCCACACGGTAATATTAAGACCATAGGCATAGTAATCACAAGATGTTTCCAGGCACCCTCGGCCCATTTCTTTAAACCATGGGTATTGACCCTTCTGCCTGTAAATCTTCCTACAAGGGTAAGTTCATGGGTCAAAAGAACCTCATTCATGGGAATGTCCTTGCCCAAGACCAGGTTTAAGGGTTTGGATTTCTGAGAGACCACCTTCATACGAGAAACCCTGCAACCTGGTAAATTCTAAGCCACTAAGACATGATGAGGAACCAGACCCACCGTCGGAGAAGAAACCAGACCCACCGCCAGAGAAGAAACCACTGATCTCTAAACGACAGAAGTTAGTACCGGAGAGAGCAAATTGCCAGATAATACAACCTTGGAAGGCGATAAATCATAATGGAGTTCCATTTGTTCGTCCTGACATTTTGTGTCAGAGCAAAGTGATTTGACAAACCCTCCAATTTTGGTTGGGGTCCAGGCAAGAGTCTTTGATTTACGCAGATCCATAAGCAATTAAAACCTACATGCGCAAAGGTATCATAAAAACCTAAAAGGACTAAAAGGTGATAAATGCAAAGGATGCTCACATCAATCCCAAAGACCAGGACCCAAGAAACAACCCCCATCTCCGTCCAGCTTTACAGCTCCCAAGGTTCGGCTCTCTAATAACATCCAACTGCCATACCTTGCACACCATTTTGAGGGATGTATTCTAAGGATTTTGTAATCTTTTTATTTAATGAAAAACGAAAAAAAATAAAAAAATATATTAATATAGAAAAAAAAAAAAAACTTAAAACTATATTAAAATATATTACAGTTTTTCATAAATATATAAATGTTAACCATTTTTTTAAATATATAAGAAAAGATAATTTCTTTGAAGTTTGAATATGTATTATCTATATAATATCTCTTTCTCTTCACTAAACCACAATACAAACAAAGAACATTAAAACTTTAAAAAATAACACAAACAAAGAACTTTAAAACTTTAAAAAATAACACAAACAAATAACTTTAAAAACATATAAAAAATAAATATATTAATAGAAAATTTAAGAAAATAAACCAATAATATAATTAAATTTTAAATAAATAAGAAAGTGAACCAATAATATAATTAAAGGTATAACAGCTTCGACTTACAACATAAATTTGGATATATATATATATATAAATAAGAGAGAGAATGCAAACCAATAATATAATTAAATGTATAATAGCTTAGACTCAGAATATATATATATATATGCTTTCTTCTTGTAAAATTAATATCAAAGAAAAATATGTATAAAATTATGTCAAAATAACAGTTTAAATTATTGGTATGAAATTTTTTTATTTTAAACATTGCATCAGAATATGAATAAACAAGTGGAATTAGCAACAAAGTTGCTTAACCTGTTGCTTAGAAATGTTTTAATGTATTAGTTATTCACATCTAAAGCTAATAGTTAATATGAAAATTAGGCTAAAAGCAAGAGAGAAGTGACACCTAGTACTCCACACCTTTAAAAATTGAAATTAAAAAGTAAAATCAGTAGTATAAGCAAATTAGTATTATTAAGTATTTTGTGTTGTAAAAAATAAATATTAGATTGTTAGATTTCGATTACTTAATTTAGTTCATTTAATTTCACTTATTGGTTTCTTTCTAAAAAATTCCATAAAAAAATTGCGTAATAAATAACAATTTTGTATTTTTTAAGAATATAAAAATATTAGTACAACAATTTTGTATTTTTTAAGAATATAAAAATATTAGTACAACAATTTTGTATTTTTTAAAAATATAAAAATATTAGTACAACAATTTTGTATTTTTTAAGAATATAAAAATATTAATATATCAATTTAGTATTTTTTAAAAATATAAAAAAGTAATATTAATATTATCAAATGTTTATGATATTTTAAATTTAAATATATAATGTAATAAAATATTTGTTTCTAAATATATAATTAAAAAATCCACAATAAATTTAAAAATTAAAATAATTTAAAAAGATTTTAATTCCACTTGTTTCTTTACTAATAATGGAGAAACATTTGAGGATTGGAACTATCAAGAACTCACGGAGCTCTGCAACTAGTTTGAAAGTCGACTCTCGTTGAAGTTTTCGAGCGGCCATGGATCCTTCCATGGCAGATCCTCTCCTCTCCTGTGTTGGCTTCCTGTCATAGGCCGATGGATGGTTTTTTTTTCCCACCTTGGAGCGTTTGCTATTGACTTGGCGCGGCGACCCATTGGGGGCTGGCTTCTTCGGCTACCCAGTGGCGGCGGTGGTAGCGTTTGTTCAAATAGATGTTGGTCTGGGGCGAGGCGTTTTCGGCGGTGATGGTGGTGGCTGCGAGGGCGAGCAGGGTTCCTGTCCATACTTGCTGCTGGTCATCTTGCTGAGGACGCCGTGCGATGGGTTTTCCATATTCCTGGATCGTCATTGATAGGCGGTCACATAGCTCGGCTGCTCTTATCGGCGGCGGCCGACATGGGGAGCTGTCTGGCTGCTTTGTTTCTCGGCGTCTGGGGGTGTCTACACAGCCGCTAAAGCATATATAAAGTATTTAATAATTTTAATTTTTACCTTTAAATTTAGATGATTAAACATATTAGAAAAGAAATTATCGCTAAAGCATATATGACGTATTTAGTAATTTTAACTTTAGATTTAGACTATTAAAACAAAAAAAAGCCTCCTTTTTCATAGCACGTGAAACTTCACATCAGACTTAAATGCCCATAGGTGCCAGGAGTACCCGGACGATGACACAATGATAATTCAAACCTACAATTTAAGGGTATCCACCAGCTTTTCTCCATCGCTACAATTGCTCCCTTTATGACGGCTATTATTGCAACTGCCTTACCCTTGCTGTTTGAAAGTTGTGTTGTCCAGACTCCAGCCCATTCCTCAGTGACTGTAAAGTCATACCAATTAAATACAAAATCGATGCAACGTCCACCGTGACTTCAAAGTCATTACCGGAAAACTGACAAATTGGCTTGGAAGTTGCAGCGTCATGTCGTGATGTATACTAATCCGCAGGGTTTGTAGCAAACCGGTGGAGTTTTTATTGTATTGAAATTGTAGATAGAGACATTAAAAGTGATGGGACAAAGAACCAATGTAGAAATAATATTTATTTTTAAATTTTCAATATATTTTAAAATTCTAACAAATAAACCTCACATTAGGACAAATTAGTCTTGTCATAGTTTTTATCCAATCAGAAATTATTAATATGATATTTTTATAGTTTTTATCCAATCATAAATTATTAATATAATATTTTAAAATTGTAAAAAATATTTTCTGATTTTCAAATTCTAGAAACTATGGAAAAATTATAGAAACAGAAAGAAAAATTGTAATAATAAAAAAACATTTTAAACAAATTACCACATAATTAAAAAAAAAAAGCCCATGAAAATACTTAAGCTCACCATAAAATCTGTTTTCATATTATAATGTGTGGACCATGAAATTGTAACACAATAGGCAGTTATAATAATAATAATAAAACATTTTAAACAAATTGCCCAAGAATTAAAAAAAACAGCCCATGAAAAGACTTAAGCTCACAATAAAATCTGTTTTCATATTATAATGTGTGGACCATAAAATTGTAACACAATAGTATCTTGTCCCATACAATCATGTTGCATGATTATATACAAAATAGAATCAGCCATGATAGAAGAAAAAACAAGCATACAAGTATATCGAATCATTCGTAAAAATACAAAATAGCATGTCAAATATCGAATCATTCGTAAAAACACAAAATAACATGTCAAGATAAGTTGAGATTATCTACAACATATATTAAATACAAATAAAAAAAAATATGTCAAATAACTTGTAAAATAAAGATATGCAAGATAAGTTGTAAAATCAAGTTAATAATAACCACAAACGAATAACCCGATGTTGAAGTAAAAGAAAATGCTGTCACGGGAAGACACTGACTAAGAGCCGAAATGCTCGGTATTCCATGAAAGTGCCTCCGGGAGCCAATGACTAAAAGGCGAAATGATCGCTATCCAAGGAGCACCTCTCGAATGTAGATGCCCTGCCCCTCATCACTTGTGTTTATGTGCCGTCCATCGACTACTCATATTTGTCCCTTGCTGTCAACAAATGGATAGCTCTGTACTGTATTTTTATTTATTTTATATGACATAACATCATCCTCTCACATAATCTATATTAAATCGAATTAGGATTGACATTATTTATATTAAATCCAATTGACATTATTTATATTAAATCGAATTAGGATTGACATTATTTATATTAAATCCAATTGACATTATTTATATTAAATCCAATTTGTTTCACATGATCAATATTAAATAAAATTAGGATTTCTCGATAGGTAGAGATATGTAATTTTTTGAGATATAATTTTTTTCTTTATTTATAAATATTTAAAATAAAAAAATTTATATGTCAAGAAAATCTGAATTCTACTGGATAACGTCAGTTTTAATTTTTTTGGATTTTCATACTCAGCTACCACGTGTTTAGCTCTAAAATCTAAAGTTATCTTTGTTGGTTATGAATTCATTTTTCCATCTTTGTTGGTTATGAATTCATTTTTGTAGAACATAAACATCTTGCAAGTATGAAAGTATGCCCCTTAAGAAACACTAATGAATTACAAACGATTATTTGTGTCGGTCAACTCAAATCCACAGTACCATTTCATTGTCTCTGTAGTATCTTCCAGCATTTATTTGTGTAGATAGTACTTGAGATTCAGTACCACTAAATTTTGTCCATTGGTTGCGTGTCTAATTGTTATAAGAGCTCCAATTGCAAAGGTTCTTCTGTTTACGACTCCTGAGTCCTGACCTTTCGTTGGTATCTTTACCAACCTTTTAAGGCAAAGCGTTAAAATTACGTCGGGACCCGGGTCTTCATATGCAGTGTCCGATGAGTCATTTTCGTAGATGCAAATTGCAGTATTGAATACGGATGAAGGCGAACCGACCATTCCTCCATGATAAATTTTTGGCTTTCTTACATTCTTTATATTTAGTATCGTCGGTACTGTCTATCCACGGATCTTATTGGGCCATCCTTATCTGGCATGTACGTTAGGGTTTGTATTTTTTTTTAAAGAATTTTTTTTTTCTGATATTTTATTGGAATCAAAGAATTTTTGTACATATTAAGTAGTTAATTTCTAAGTATGAGATGATTATTATTATATTAATATAGAAAATTTTACTGTATGTCTCTCCTTTTTTCAGAAGAAAAAGAATCTTTTGCTATTCATTTATGAATCAAAGAAACTACACAGTAGAATATGTCCGAAAACCCATTGTCCATCCCTTCATACAGTCTGTGAGTGCACAATTGATACAAACCAACAAAAAAATATTATGATTATAATATTTAGATCCTTCAATAAAAATGGAATTATATATATATATAAAACTTCAAAAAAATTAAATAACATCGTCAAATTGTAATTTTCCTACCCAAAATCAGTCTTTAACTAGGAGTTTCCATTGCTACAAGATTATACTGCTCCCTGATGGTACAGAGGATCTAATAAGGTTAACAGCAAAACTGGAAGTTTTGATAAAGAGTTTTGCAATTCTTATTCTCCAAATTTAAAAGAGAGCGTTTTACAAAATATATCCCTTTTAAATATTTTTAAAATATCATATTCTTCAAATCATCTTGAAAGGCAATCATTATTTGTCATGGTAATGATCTATTCATATCCATATACTTAGGGCAATATATAAAATAAATTGGTATAATGTTTATCTTTATGATAACATACATGTTAAATTAGTCTGTTTGTATTTTAATTCATAGTTTCTCTCATAAACACAATTTCTGCAGAAAGATATATTTTATGTATGAGATGAAAGAGGCCATGCTCTCTATGCAAAAAGATTCATAGTTTCTCTCATAAACACAATTTCTGCAGAAAGAGATATTTTATGTATGAGATGAAAGAGGCCATGCTCTCTATGCAAAAAGATAGGTGCCGTGGCCCTAACGGTTTATCTCTTGACTTCTTTTTGTTTTTTAGATTTTTTTAGAATTAGATCTAGGACTAATGGGAGGATCATAGCACTTTCAATGCAACTTTTATTGCTCGCATCCAAAAGAAAGATGATGTTGATTGCTTGGAGGACTTCAGACCCATATCTCCATATCTTTGTGCAATTGTATATATAAAAGTATTGCGAAGGTAGTTGTTAAAAGGATTAGGGGAGTATTGTCCAACTCTATTACTCATGAGCAGTTTACATTCTTAAATGGGAGACAAATCTATGATGCTATAGGAACTACACAAGAATTTATACACTTTATCAAATCGGGCAAGCTCCGTGCTATGGTTATGAAAGTGGACTTGTCAAAGGCCTATTGTTAAAATATTAAGACAATAAAGGAGGGAACAAGAGTGGGCATATTGATTGCATTCTCATTATTAATCAGAAGCATATATCGGATTACATAATAGCAATAGTATGGATCAATACCATGGAACAAAAAATACTATGGGACATCAAAGTGTGTCCTAGTCAAACTAACCAACTAACCACTTAACTAATTAATGCAATGTTGACTAGTGAGATTACAATTCTTAACACACCCCGCTAATCTCAATTGGGACAATATTCTAAGCACTATCAATGCCTAAGTGCTTTCTCTGAAACTCAAATGCAGGTGTTCCCAAAGTTTTGGTAAACATATAAGCCATTTGCTCTTTAGAGCCACAAAATAGTAAAGTAGTCTCTCCACTATTGACTAACTCGTGAATGAAGTGGTAGCGAGTGTCAATGTGTTTACTCTTTCTATGAAACACATTATGTTTGGATAATTGTATGGAAGAACTATTGTCACAATAAATAGGTGTTGGTTCTTTTTCTGTGTGTCTCGTATCCTTCAAAAGTCATCTCATCCAAACTGCGTGGCATGCTGTTGTAGCTGCTACAACATATTCTACTTCTGCAGAAGACATGCTGACAATGGGTTGTTTCTGAGAGGCCCATGAAATCAGATTGGTACCCAAATGGAAAGCATGACCAGATATGCTTTTCCTATCATCAATAATTCCTACAAAATCACTCTCAGTGTACCCTGTAAGAGTATTCTCTGGTGAATAAGAGTACCCAAGTCCATAACCAACTGTTCCTGCAACATATCTTAGAATTCTTTTACCAAGTTTCCAATGAGAGTCTTTTGGGGACTCCAAAAATCTAGAGATCAAACTGACAACATACATCAAATCAGGTCTAGTTGCAGTCAAATACATTAAACTACCTACCAATCTTTTGTAAATTGTAGAGTTCACTGTTGGTCCATCATCATTCTTGCTTAACTTGGTTCCTGTAGCAATGGGGGTTTCTTCTGGTTTGCATTTATCCATCCTGAATCTCTGCAGAATGTCTGTAGCATACTTATGCTGTCAGATGAAGATGCCATTTTCACTTTGGTCAACTTTCAGACCAAGGAAGTACTTCATAAGCCCTAGACCATTCATTTCAAACTCCTTTTTCATGATTGTCTTAAATTCTTCCAGCATCAAATTTCTAGTATAAATCATATCATCAACATAAATACATACAATCAGAATGATAACTTGTTGATATGTTTTGACATACAGAGTGGACTCATTACTACTCCTGTTGAACCCATTGCTGATGAGATAGGAATCAATTTTGTTGTACCAAGCTCGTGGAGCTTGTTTTAGACCATACAAGGCCTTTTTCAACTTGCACACTTTGTGTTCTTGTCCTTTGATAGCATATCCAGGTGGTTGGTCTACATAGACTTCTTCTTCAAGTATGCCATTGAGAAAGGCATATTTCACATACATTTGATAAGCATGCCATTGATTCTGAGTTGCTATTGCAAGTACAACTCTGATGGTGTCCATCCTTGCTACTGGAGTAAAGGTTTCATTATATTCCACACCATATTGTTGAGAAAATCCTTTTGCAACAAACCTTTCTTTGTGCTTCTCTATCTCTACTTTTTCATTGAGTTTGGTCTTATAGACCCATTTTACTCCAATATTGTTTTTGTCTAGTGGGAGATCAACAAGATCCCAAGTTTGTTCCTTTCTATAGAATAAATTTCTTCATTCATTGCTTGTACCCACTATGCATCCTTTACTGCTTCATAAAAAAATGTGGGCTAACAGGGGAATAGAGCATATTGTAGTTGCTCATCAATAACAAGAGTCTACTCATATAACTCCCTCAAACTTCTGGTTCTTTTTGGTGGATTGTCTATTGATGTTGCTTCTTGCTACTGTTGTTGTACCTCCAGTCTGGGCATTCTGAGTGGTAGATCTAGTGGTACTGGAATTTATTTCTGCTGAATATATGCTGAAGCATTCTAAGGATCACTCCAGCATTTATCTTCAAGGAATTTTACATCTCTGCTCACCACAACCTTTTTGGTGACATGGTTATACAACTTGTAAGCCTTGTGATGTTCACTATAACCAGTGAAGATACATTTCTCACTCTTCTTTTCAAGCTTTTTTCTCAATTCATCAGGTTCATGCGCAAATGCTACACATCCAAAAACTCTGAGATATGAGACACTAATCTTAGTGCCACTCCATGCTTCTTCAGAAATCTTATCTTTAACACTCACAATAGGAGATCTATTCAGTAAGTAAACTGAACATGCAACAACTTCAGCCCAATAATCATCTGACAACTTCTTATATGACAACATACTTCGGGCTATGTTCACGATGGTTTGGTTCTTCCGTTCACTAAATCCATTATGATATGGAGTGTATCTGGTAGTGAACTGGTGTTGGATGCCATGTTGTTTACAGAACTTTGCAAAATCATGTGAATCATATTCACCTCCACCATATGACCTGAGCATTTTGATGGATTTACCATACTAATTTTTAGTCAATGCCTTGAATTATTTTAATTTAGAGAAGGTGTATGATTTGTGTCTGAGAAAATAGACCCAGACTTTCCTGCTATAACCATCAATAAAATTCATAAAATAAATACTACCTCCTATGCATTGGTTTTGCATGGGTCCACATAGATCTATGTGAACTAACTCAAGGTGTTCTTTGGCTTGAGATGTGGAAGCGTGGAAGTGTGGAAATCTTCCCTTTGATGTTTTCCTAAGATACAACCTTCACAAGAACTGGATTGTTCATTCAAAATTGGTAACCCCTTAACCATGGACTATTTTTGCATAAGACTAAGACTCTAAAAGGGTAGATGACCACACCTACATTTCCACAACTAGGTTTCATCTTGACTAGAAACAGTATGTGCATATGACTATGATAGAATAGCACTTTTGATACTGAGTGGGAATATTCTATTCTTGGTCATTTCTACTTTGGCTAAGAGTCTTCTATTGGGAGCTTTATCATAGACAACAAAATAAGCATAAATAAATATGACATCATACTTGTTCTGAATCAGTTGACCCACACTAATCAGATTGAATTTCAGATTAGGAACATAGAATACATCATGTATAGACTTCTTTTCATTATGTTTAGTAAGAACAGGCACAATGCCTTTTCCGTGAGTAGGAACAAGATAATGATCACCAAGCTTGATTTTGTATTGACAAACGAATCTAGATCAGAAAATAACAATTTGTTTCCTTCCGTATGATTGTTGCATCCACTTTCCAACAACCATACATCTGGATGATATTCTTCTTCAGTCACTTGACATGAGAGAAACATGACTTATGATGAGATTTCTTCAACATTGGAGACATGGGCTCTGCCACTGTTCTGGTCTGCTTGCTTCTTTATGAAATCTTGTTCATAGTGGCCATACTTCTTACAATAGTTGCACTAAATGTTGGACCTATTAGTCCATCTCTTGCCTCTCCCCCTCTGGTTCTGAGAGTTGTGAGAGTGATCACAGTGATCTGAGTGCTCATGAGTGGTTCTATCCTTTGTAGAATGAGAACTTATTCATCTTCTGCCTCATCCCCTACCTCCTGTGCCTTGACATATGTTGAGGGAAGCCTGAGTGCTGAATGCATTTGATAGAGACGCTTCTTCTTGACTGAGTCTAGCTTCGTGGGACAAAAGGGACTCTGTTGACTCTTCTAGGGTAAATTTGGACAGGTCTTTAGATTCTTATATAGCAGTAACAACCATAGTAAAATTCTTAGTGAGACATCTCAGAATCGTTTGGACAAAAACCTTTTGTTCCAAATCCATGCCATAGGTTTGGAATTGAGCCACAATACCTAAAAACCGAGCCATGAACTAATCTACAGTTTCAATTTCCTTCATTTTAAGACTTTCAAACTGAAGTCGAAGGGTTTGGAGTCTTACCATTTTGACTCTATCTGTACCTTTTTATGCATTTTCAATGAGATTACATGATTGATACGCAGTGGTGGCTCCTGAGATCTGTGGGAAAATGGACTCCTCAATGTAGCTCTGGATCAACCATTTTGTAGTGATATTTCATTCTCGGCTTTCTTCAAGGGCTTTCCTCTGAGCATTAGACATAGCATCCAGAGAAGTTTCATCTGGTTCTTTGAAGTCGTTTTCAACCATATCCCAACATTTGTTGAGTTGGAGAAACATATGCATCTTGATTAACCAAAATTCATAGTTGGTGTCGACCAACATTCATTTGGAGATCTGCTTCATACAGGTACTTGCCATCTTTTATGACTGAATTTTAAACACAGTTCCGCTACTTGTATATCTAACACAATGCGTCATAAGGTGCGTCGGAGAAAATCCGTATAAGTGAACAGTGTTCGCCGCACTTACCTTTAACAATAAGTGCGTCAGCGACATGCTTAGTCCATGCACAGAGTGCATCAACGACGCATTTTTCATGAGCAGAAGGTACATCGGTGGAAGGGTGATGCAGTTCCTGAGAGGGACAGGGTGCATCGGCGCTTCCAAAGGAAAAAATAAAATAAAAATAGATACGACCCTGGTGCTATGAAGAAACTCCACTCCTCCATGTTGATGTGTTACTGTCTCGTGTGTGTGCGCTTTCCACTATGTGAAAAGGATTACCCAAATACAACAAGTACGGATCAGGACATGCGGCTATGATACCATGTTAAAATATTAAGACAACAAAGGAGGGAACAATAGTGGGCATATTGATTTCCTTCTCATTATTAATCAAAAGCATATATAGGATTACATAACAGAAATACTATGGATAAATACCATGGAACAAAAAATACTATGGGATATCAAAGTGTGTCTTAGTCAAACTAACGTCAAAATAACCAACTAACCACTTAACTCATTAATGCATTGGTGACTAGTGAGATTACAAATCTTAACACCTATGACACGGTCAATTGGACTTATCTTAGACTGGATTTGCTTCAAGTTGGTTTTCATGTTGATTTTTTTAACTAGATACTATCCACAATACAATGTGTCTCTTTTGTCATATTGGTCAATGGTGTTGCTTCCCCTTTCTAGGCCTGGCAAAGGCCTAAGAGAGGGTTGTCCCATTGCTCCTTTATTATTCCTCCTGGTGAAGGTCTTAGCAGGATTTTCTCTCATGCCAAGGCATCTGGTTTGAATAATGGCATTCTGATGGGAGGGACATAGAAGGTGACTCATCTCCTATTTGTTGATGACATATTGATATTCTATAATGGGTCCAAGAGGGAGGCTTACAAACTAAAAGAAATCCTCGCTTTTTTCTCTGGAGGAAATCTATAGTTTCCTTTAATAATTTAGTAGAGGCATCAGTAGAATGGTTTTCTACCCTATATAATTATACTTTGGTGGATTGGAGGTGGCTTGTAGGGAAGGTGGAACAAAGGCTCACTTTTGGTTGCAATAAATGGTTATCTAGGGGGGGAAGATACATACTAGTGAAGTATGTTTTGGAGGCCATACATGTATACTAGATAACCCTATCATATGTCCCCAAAGGCATTATGGAGCATATTAGGAAAATATGCTATAGTTTCTTATGGAAGGGGAATGAAGAGGATCACTACTTTCACTGGGTTGCTTGAAACAAATTGGCCATCCCTAAGCAGCACGGTGGATGGGGGTTAAAACGTACTCCATGTTTTGTTAGGGAACTGGAAACAAAAGGTGTCTGGCATATTCTAAATATTCAAGGCCTTTGGAAAAAGGTTGTCTATCAAAAGTATATCGCTCCATTATCGATTGAAGAGTGGCTTAGATCTGATCATAGACCACTTAGGAATACATTAGTTATATGGAAGGCTCTATTGCTAATTTTGTATGTCATTGCATACCGGTTGGTTTGGATAGTGGGTTCGAGGAGAAATATTAGGGTGGTTTAGGATCCCTAGGAGGGCGGCGTAGGAACACACAGGTTGCCTCAAGGTATTGTAAAATCATTAAGGGAGCAAGGAATTGTCCATTTGGACTAGATTGGTGATATGAGGCTTACTACTTTCATGAAGCAAGAATGGTTACCTATTGAGACTTTTGGCTTTGTCAATGACGTCAGGATTCTTTGGAATGCTTACATTAAAGATTTACAATCTAACCATGTATGATTGTCAACATAATAAGATGTTCTAGTATGGTCTAGGAATGCTAACGGTGGCATCCATACTCCTAGCCTAGGTTACATGGTCATATGTGAAGAGGAATACTTCAATGATCATATTTGGTGGTTTAAATGTCTTTGGAAATTTAAATGCTCGCTTAAAAATAAACTATTTTTCTGGTTGGCTTTGAATAATAAGGTGCCTATGTGGGATCATTTACAAAATACTTTGTAGGATGGACCTAGTAGGTGCACATTATGTGGGAATAGTGTAGAGAGCATAGATCACATGTTCATATTATACTCATTCACATCTGAGGTGTGGGCCCGTGGGGAATGGCCTCTCAGATTGTTGGCATTCAATTGGTTTGGGGAGGGGTTGACCTTGAAGGAGCTCTTCATACTTGGACACAAATAGATGCAGATAAGACTTACCATGCTCTTCATCTTATATTATCCTGGGGTATATGGTTTTTTAGGAATGAGGCAATTTCTTAGAATATTCTCATCCCTTCAAGGATATGTGCTACAAATGGTATGGTTATTTTGGATCACTTTACACAAATCACAGAGGATTAAAATTCCAGAAGGAAAAAGGTAGAAATCATAGATAAAAGAGGAGGTTGGGGCTACTTTAATGGAGCTTCATAAGAGAATCCTCCCTTGGGAAGAGCTGGGGGTGTAATCTTCCAAAATGATGCTAGTTGTTCAAAGTTTAAGGTTGTTGTAGTACAAAGTATAAATAACAAGGATGAGTTGATGACCTTAAATATCTATGATTAATTGTATCTATTCAAAAAGGAATGCAGAAGTTTCATATCTTCGGAGATTCCAAGCTTGTTGTGGATTGGATCAACCACATGAGACCTCCTAGGAACATTTATCTGAGACCACTTTAAGAGGAAGTCATGCTTCTAGGTGGAATTTTTGAGGAGTTTAAAATTAAACATATCTATAGAGAGATAAATATTGTTGCTGATCATCTCTCCAAGGAAGGAATTCTACTTGGACTAGGCACATGTAAAAGGTGGGATATGGCAGGAGATACCATAGAAGAACTAGACCTGGACCTCATCCAAGGTGAATATATTTTCTGCAAACTTAAAGTTACTAGTCTCTATGTTTTCATTTTACTAGCTACTTGTTTACAAGTATTGATCTATGAGTCATTGTATATGAGACTGTTATATATATCAATTATCTTCTCAGAGCTCATGTTTTTTTGGTTGGGATAGTCGAAAAATGTGGTGAATGTATAGGTACCACCCGTAATAGGGAGTAACACCTTTTTTTGGAGTAGATAGTTACATTTTTTATGACTATAGGTTACTAAGTGCACTTCCCTCAGTTTGTGGGATATATCGAAGGGTGCGAAGCTATGTAAAATGTGGTTACTTTTTAACTAATAGAACTGCGCATTTTTTCTAATGACAAAAAATAACAATTTCTAAATTCTCTCAATTATCTTCTAAGATAAAATAGAGAAACTTCATGCTCCCTATCACATTCCATACAAGTTCCAATTATCACTACAATCAAATCCAAGGCATAGGTAATTGTAAAAGGAACTACCTCCATTTTGTCATCATTAAATGTGATAGTAATATCCTTATAGCTAATAGTTTTAAACCTTAACAGTGCAGTAAAAACTCATACAGATTCTTAACCATTAACAGAAAATACACAATGGCACACGCATAACACAGAGATTTTCACCTGGAAACTGGCCTTAACTGGGAAAAACTAGAAAAACTTAGATCTGCACAACTCTTTTCATTATATGTTTTCTTAACCATTTACAATACAATATATGGTATTTGCAACATCTAAAACCCTAATTCGTTTACCCGAAATTAGGTTACAACCCTAATCCCTTTACCGGGATTAGATAGAATACAATGGGCTGAAATTGCAAAAAAGAAAAAAACAATGCCACCATGGGGAGGGGATCATGGTGTACATGCACCCACCATGTGAAGAAATATAACACACCCAACATTCTCCCACTTGTTCTCTTCACATACAGGAGAAATTTATGACTTCAACAGTCCAGGGCAATAATGCCCATGTTCTCTTTACACCAAGAGAACTTCTGAGTACTCACAGACTTTGTCAAAGAGTCTGCAACATTTTCCAAAGTATCAACCTTCTCCAGCAATACTTTGTTTTGTTCAACCATGTCTCTGACGAAATGGTACTGCACATCAATGTGCCTTGTCTTCGAGTGATAAGCAGGGTTCTTTGCCAGAAAGATTGCACTTGAGCTATCACAACCTATCTTCACTGCATTCTAAACAAAATCGATACCTGAACACAACCTTTGCAACCATACAGCTTCCTTACTTGCATGGGTAGCTGCCATGTATTCAGCTTCTGTAGTTGAGAGTGCAACTACAGCTTGTCTTCTACTCATCCAACTGATTGCTCCTCCAAATAGTTTAAAAATGTAGCCACTTGTAGATCTTCTGTGATCAAGATCTCCAGCCCAGTCAGCATCAACAAATCCTTGTATTATCTATCTCTCTGTTTAGTCCGGGTCTTCCTTGGTAGCAGATTGCAAAATCTGTAGTGCCACGCAAATACCTGAAGACCCTCTTTACTGCAGTCCAATGTTCCTTTCCTGGTTTTGACATATATCTGCTCAAAACTCCCACTGCATGAGCTATATCTGGTCTAGTACAGACCATAGCATACATCAAACTGCCAACAACACTAGCATAGGGAAAATGAGACATGTCCTCTACCTCTTCTTGTGTCGTGGGGCACTGTTCTGCAGATAACTTTACACCTACAGGAATGGGCACCTTCACTGGTTTTCTTTCCTGCATATTAAACCTCTTCAATATTGTCTCAACATATTTCCTCTGATTCAACCATAGTTTCCTGTTTTCTCAATCTCTTTTTATTTCCATGCCCAAAATGAAATTTGAAACACCAAGATCTTTCATGTCAAATTCAGATGACAATTGATTTTTGACATTCTTAATGATTTCCTTGTTTCCAATTAGCAACATATCATCAACATACCATATCACATAAATAAAATGATCACCAATTAGTTTGAAATAAACACAGTGATCAGCTTTGCTTCTTGAGAAGCCAAGTCCCAATATATAAGTATCAAACTTTTGATACCACATTCTTGGAGATTGTTTCAATCCATAGAGGGACTTTTTCAGCTTACAGACAAGCTCCTTTTTACCTTTCACCACAAACCATTATGGTTGCTTCATATCGATTTATTCATTAAGTTATCCATGTAGGAATGTCGTCTTCACATCCATCTGCTCTACTTCAAGATCAAAAGCAGCAGAAATAGATAAAATAAATCTAATAGAAGTCAATTTTGCAATAGGTGAGAAAATCTCAACAAAATCAATGCCCTCAATTTGGGAATAACCTTTCGCTAGTAGTCGAGCCTTGTACTTCTCCACTTTACCTGCTGCATTTAACTTCTTCTTGAATATCCATTTGCTTCCAACAGGTTTTCTTCCTTCTGGCAACTCAACCAGGTCCCATGCCTCATTTTTGTCCAAGGAATCCATTTCTTCCATCATGGCCTTCTTCCATAGTTTACTATATTCTGAATCCATTGCCTCTCTAGCAGTTCTAGGATCATCATCAGTAATAGATAACACAAAATTAGAATGAAAATCAGGTGGACTACACCTTTCATCTTGCCTTCTTACTCGGTCAGATCTCCTCAATACCGAAGTTTGTGGTTCCGCCTCTTCATCTGATTCAGACGAATCTGGTTCCTCAAATGAATCACCTCTTTCATTCTTAATATCAAACTATAGTTTCTCTGGATCCTTTTCCTTTGGTGCATCTTCAATCCTGGAAGTGTTTTCAACTTCTCTGAAGATCACATCTCGACTGTAAACTACTTTCCTTTTTACTGGGTTCCACAACTTGTAACCTTTCACTCCATCCTTGTAGCCAATGAAGATACATTTTTCTGCTTTATTATCCAACTTGCTCCTTTTTTCCTTTGGAACATGCACAAAAGCATCACACCCAAACACTCTAAGATGCGAGAGAGAGGGTTTCTTACCAGTCCAAGCCTCATGAGGTGTCTTGTCAACCAATGCTGATGTGGGTGTCCTATTTACCAAGTAACACGCAGTGTCAACAGCTTCTGCCCAGAATTGTTGTGTTAGCCCTGCACCACTGAGCATACTCCTTGCCTTTTCCATCAACGTCCTGTTCATCCTTTCTGCAACCCCATTCTGTTGAGGTGTGTATGGAGTAGTCTTTTGCCTTGCTATTCCACACGTCTTACAGAACTCCTCAAATTCATTTCCACGGAATTCTCCACCGTTATCTGTTCTCAACACTTTTATTTTCTTTTCAGTTTGATTCTCTACAAGAGCCTTAAATTCTTTGAATCTATTAAAAACCTCAGATTTCTTACGCAGGAAATAAATCCATGTTTTCCTTGAGAAGTCATCTATGAATGAAACATAATACAAAGATTTACCTAGTGATGAAACAGGCACAGGTCCAAACACATCACTGTGTATTAACTCTAAGATTCCTTTAGCTCTTACAACACCAGATGAGAATCTTGCCCGATTTTGTTTACCATATATGCAATGTTCACATAAATCAAAATCTAGTGTGTAATCAGACATGCCTTCAGCCATACTTTTACCTTGTAACAGTCGAAGACCCTTCTCTCCAATATGTCCTGGCCTTCGATGCCATAGCGTTGTCTTCTCACTAGAGACAGTAAGGACTTTGTCTCCTTCATTTTTACCCTCAGGAACAATAGTACTGTTACATCCATTATTAAAAGTGCTTCCCAACAACTTGTATAGAGTTCCAATCCGAACTCCCCTCATCAGCACCATTGATCCTCCAACCATCTTGCATGTGTTCTTCTCAAACATAGTTTTCACACCTGCATCATCCATTTTACTTACAGATATGAGGTTTCTAGCCAGTTTTGGAATGTGCAGAACCTCGGGAAGAGTTCTAACCCTTCCATCTTTGAGCAGTAGCTTGATCTTTCCTCGACCTATGATTTTCACCACCGAGTTGTTTCCCAGGAATACATCACCTCCATCATACTTTTCATATTCAGAAAACCACTCCCTTTGAGGAGTCATATGAAAAGATGCACTTGAGTCAATCAACCACGAATCATGCTCTGCATGTGTACTTGAAGATTCCAAGTACACATCTCCTCCTTCCTCTGTATATTCTTTCCCATCTGCGGATGGAGCATCATTATATCCTCTGCTTTTATCAGTATTTTTGGATTTACAATCCTTCTTGTAATGCCTATCTTTACCGCACTTCCAGCATTTTCGTACAGAAGGTCCTAGAGATTTAGATCTCCCTCTAGATTTAGATCTGCCACCTGAAGACTTATTTTTAGATCTGTATCCAGGGTGACCTCTCACAAACAAGGCATCCTTGGTTGAACTGTCCATGGATTTCCGCCTCATTTCCTCCGATAGCAGGGATGCAACCACATCATCAAAGATTAGGTTGGTTGCGTTACTCCCAACAGCTATAACCAGACTATCCCATGAAGCTGGTAGAGAGCACAACAAGCTAATACATTTTTCATCATCAGTAATCATAATACCAACAGATGTCAACTGACATACTAGAGTATTGAAGGAATTTAGATGCTTTGACACAGAGTCTCCTTCATTCATTCTTAGAAGGTACAATTTCTTTCGAATAAATAACTTATTTACCAGGGACTTTGACTTATACAAATTTCCCACCTTATCCCACAGTTTCTTTGCACTATCTTCTCCAGATATGTTCACCAACACTGAATCTGAGAGGCAAAGTTGAATCGTGCTCCTTGCTTTTCTTTCCAACTTATCCCATTCTTCTTTTGCCATACCAGTGGGCATGGTACCCAGATCTACTGTGATCCATTGTTCTCTATCTACCAGAAGATCTTCGATCTTAAGCTTCTATAGCTCAAAGCTTTGATCGTTAAATTTCTCAATCTCGATTCTAGAAGTGCTCGCCATTCTTTCAACAAAAGAATCACAGCTGCAAAGCTCCCACTGAAACCAGGTTTATCACAGATCCAAGATCGAACCAAACCCTTGGAAATAAAGGCGTCCCTCTGAACTCAATAATGCTCTGATACCAAATGATAGTTTTAAACCTTAACAGTGCAATAAAAACTCATATAGATTCTTAACCATTAATAGAAAATACACAATGGCACATGCATAACATAGAGATTTTTACCTGGAAACCCTTAACCGGGAAAAACCAACAAAACTTAGAGCGGCACAACTCTTTTCATTATATGTCTTCTTAACCATTTACAATACAATATATGGTATTCACGGCATCTAAAACCCTAATTCGTTTACCCGAAATTAGGTTACAACCCTAATCCCTTTACCGGGATTAGATAGAATACAATGGGCCGAAATTGCAAAAAAACAAAAAACATTGGGGAGGGGATCGTGGTGTACACGCACCCACCATGTGAAGAGATATAACACACCCAACAATAACAAGTACCTAATACCATAAACATTGTTTTCTCTACATTAAATTTCATTTTAGAGTAACTTTTATTATCATAAAATTTGTTTAGTGCATTCAAATGTCTTTAAAGACTATCATTTGTGCTTTGTCAATAATCCAACAATATGGATACATAAATCAACTAAAACAAAACATAACCTCCTTTGTGTAATCCTCCTCTTCCATTATCAGTGATCCAATATTCTAATTGATCTATGCATATATGTTGAATAATATTGGAAAGGGAGGACATCCTCCCCCCAATATTAATATTTATATTGACTTTCCTTCTTCCAATTTTATCATTTATCAATACCCACAATTATGCCACAACCTTTTCAAATAAGAAGAAAGTAACTTCTCTCCACTCAACTTACTTTCTCCAGTATTTTTGAAAGTTTTATTTGGGGAATTAAATTGAAGGATTTAATAAAATGAACAAAGCATAGATAAATACTACTATATTTCCCTTTGAGTTACCAATTGATCAATGGTTATTCTTAGGTTGAAAACCAATGTGAGAATGGATGTTACATTGTTTTATTCTACCCATTTATTTATTTTCCTCTCTAGAATGGTTAGAGAGAGCTTGGAAAAGAGGCTAGTAAATATGATGATATTGCAATTTCTCTTTAGTCTAAAGGAATCCATACCATATGGCTTTCAGATTGAATATATCCTTGCAAAGTTCATTCAAAGCTAGTGACCTCCACATTTGATCATTTCAGTTTTTAAACTATGTCGATTAGGTGTTTTTTCCTTAATATGTGCCTTTATATCTTCTTTTGAAATAACTTATGTTTCCTTTTTTGAGAAATCCATGTTGGAATTCACTCCCTCAATGTCTTTCTCATAAAGTTTACATGCATATGCAATCATTTCTCCTTCATTGTAACCACAAAAGTGAGGTGCATTTTACAACCCAAAGTGAAGAGATTGCAATGTATGTCCCATATGTCCATCCATATAGTTGGCATTAGAGTATGTCATCCCAATATAATATGTTGAATATAGTAATTCACAAATATATATATATATATATGTATGTATGTATGTATGTATGTATGTATGTAGAGAGAGAGAGAACAAGACTTCACAATGGTACATATATTCACCTTAGAGGTCAAAGATATCCTCTAAAGGACCTATGATGTGGTTTGAGGTTATGTTCATAGCTAATGAGACTTATAGATCCATTTATAGTATAATTCCCTTATTTTCCTACTTGATTATGTTCAAGGCCCTCAAACCCATCCATATTATGCAAGAATTGATCACACACATATCCCACTTATATGCCAAAGATTCACTTTGAGTCTATTTTTTGGTTTGAGTCCTGTATCATGGCCCATTGGCTCACAAATCTTTTAAATTTAGGGCCTAATTATATGTCTTTCTCCTTCAACCATGGTCAAGGCCCCAACATCCATCCTTAGTGTACAACAAATTCTAATGGCACCCATATCTAACTCTAAGGACAACTATCTTTTATATATGGCATATTTTTCATTTGTGGTTCATGGAAGTTGGTCCTTGGAATCTTCATATAGGACCTTTAAAGCGTATTTTTTTTCTTCCATGCCCATTGGTAAGGATTTTAGGCCCATCCCTAATATCCAAGGCTTTATAGGGGCAACCATAATCTAGTAGAATCCAAACATCCCCTTTAGAGGGCCTGTGTGGTGGTTTGAAGCCTTGTTCATGCCCCATGAGTTTTGGAAACTTCATTTAGACACGAATTCCCTTATTTTCCTCCCCTTACAATGCTCAAGTCTTCAACCACTCCTTATGTGAATTACCTCCTAAGAGCACCCATATTCCCATTGGAGGCCAAATATCCATGTTAGAGGAACTATGTGTTGGTTTGGGGGTGTCAATCATCACCCAAATATTCATTTTCTATATTTTGAAAATAATCAAGTATTTTTGCAAAACCTTATAAGTATCATAACATAAACATTGAGTATATCTTTGATATTTTTCAAACAAGCTAAATAATTCCCTAAACAAATGTTAGGGTAGAACATTATGGTAAAATTACTAAAATAAAAAAAAAAAATATTTTAAAATTTAACATGTGCATGCATTAATAGTGCGTGTGCATTTCTAAGTAGTGTGCACACCCTTGTCTATGCTTATTTATAAAACTATTTGGTGGCATATGAAGCAATTTAGAAGTCACCAAAGTTGTTGTAAAAAAATGAATGTGTGTTTTAAATATCATGTGCATGTTCCTACATGATCACATTCCTAAATTCCCCATTGTCACTTTTTTTACCATCAACTTTGTCTGAGTGCCCATAAACTATGTGACATTCTTGATTTCTCTTTCTACCAACTAGGAAAATACATCCATGTTTGGGCAATTTAGTCTTTATACGAGATATTTTATTACTATCTTCTTTGTTTAAGTTTTAGACACTCTACTAAGAGAAACTAAAATTTCCATATGAGGAAATTATAGTAGTTTAATACCAATCCCAAAATTCTCCATTTGGTAATAGGGAAAATTTTAAGAACCCCCCCTAAATTTCTATGTATAATTAATGGACGAATTCTCACAATATATAGGAAAATATGAAGGTTATTTTATCAATGTTATATCTATCTATCTATCTATCTATATATATATATATATATACAAATATCTCATTGAATTATATAATCTTGTAAAATCTTGGCAAATATTTTTACTAAATTATAAAACCTTGTAAAATCTTGGTGAATCTTTCACTAAATTATGGGACATTGTAAAGTCTTGGTGAATATTTTACTGAATTATAAAATCTTGTGAAGTCTTGGTGAATTTTGATAAAGTATGAAACCATATATAGTAATAGGAAACATATACAAAAATACTAAATAGGAGATAAATCGTAATAAACGATCACATAACAAGCCCTCTTTTGGTCATACTTTGGTACCTCACTCTAACTATTTCAGTGCATAGAAATTCACCATACTCTAGGAATATTCTTGGAAAACAACAATGAAAATTTTCATCACCACGAAAAATAGAATCAATGTTAATATGAAGTCCCACCAACACCTCGATCCTCATGTATCTCTCCATGCTATTACAAGGTCTCACCAACACCTCATTTATGCACACACCTTACCAAAGATAATTTTAAGAGAACAATACCAATACATATAGGTATGTTTTTATTGAATAACAAGTGTGGGAGAATCTTACCAAGAAACTAACAACTTGCCTTATGTATCTTAATTCATCCCAAGACATGCTTGCATACTGAATTAAGGAAGAGTCAGTCAAATAACGCATAATATCATCCATTCAAACATAGCATCATATACACCTTTTTACATGGAATCCAAAAAAATAGAGTTAAGCACGCCATACCTTCCCTAATGCTTCACATATCCATTTTTCCAGCTCTATAAGTCTAGATTTAATGTATTCCCCATTATTGAAAGATCAACATTCACAACACAAAATTAGACTAACCAACCATAAAATACAATGTTAACCCTACAAAAATCCTTTGAGAACCATAAAATTCAATAAACAAACCAAGAAGCATGTCAAAATACCTGACAACGACCAAAGCAAAAGAAGCAACAAAGGTAGTGGGATTCCAAGTTGCTCCAACTATAACCTGTCCCATAAAGGAGAACATGAACACAAGTAGAAACAAAATGGCACTGGTTATAAGAAGTGTCATGTCCCCTGCACACCCAAATATGTGGCTGTGAATGAAATCCCATCCCCTGGGCATGATGCTCCAAACACCCACATAAATGTTATTGTCGCATCATCGACCGCGAGATTCACAATCCCCATGTTTCTTGGGGAAACTTTGGATCTGAGGTGATGGGATTCAGAACTCTCCTAGATGCAAATGGGTCACTATAAGACCTAATAGTAAATATCGACTGCCCTTCTCATGTGGACATTAAGAAACTTACAAAATGAGATTCAAACCATAAAATATGGATGAATGTAACTCCAACTTCAATTTCCATGATCTATAGAAGGAGAAAGAACCCATAGCAACTACCATTTCTGGAAATCAGGGGTGAATGGGAGATTCCTAGCGATTTTAGTGGGCAAACAAAGGTTTAAATCGATTTTTAGAGGGGTGAAATTGTTTTATCTTTCATCCCCTTTTTAAATTCAATGGGGCTAACCTTATATTGATTAAAAATAAATAAATAAAATGTGGGCTAATCATACCTAACGGGTGTTTAGTAAAAAATTAGCCCATTAAAAATTTAAAACCCCCAAATTTATCCCATGGGCTAAGATTAGCCCCTAAAATTTTTCATGTTTGGTAAATTATTTTGGTTTGTGCTATGGGTATCCCCTTATCCTAGTAAAATGTAGTGTACAATTACAGATCAAAAGTGCAAAGTAGTTGTATAAAGATAGTAATGTTTTTTGTATTATTGTGATGTCTATGATATCCACTAAAACCCTAGGCCAACCCTTACCTCTTAAATCCTCTATATCAAATCCTTCCATCTACAAGGGATCTCTACAATCTATAAACATATTTGTTTGCAAGCAACTTCCTAGCATTAAAATTTGTGACTAAAATTACCTAACAATACCTCTCCCATTTGTCAAAGATATGAAATATATTTTGCCAAGTACATATATTAAGGGTCATCATGAGATATGCTTAACCTTTTATATATCGGAGCTTGAAGTGGATTAAAGTAGAAAACAATGAAAATCACTATTCACTTCAAAGCAATAGAAATTGTCGATTACTATCAGTTCAAGTGATGGATATATTTTGCTCATAACATTTAAGTATGTAACAAGAAACCCCTTTCAAATGGATTCCTTTGATATTATCCTTGGGATTCTACATAAAGTGATTATAAAAGCCATGTATGTCATGGATTCTCCTACCTTCACACTTCAAGTCTCTAAATAAGGAATATATCAGGATTATTCAAAAGAGTCTCTAAAGCATCCATCTTATTGGCACATAAACCATTGATGTTCTATGCACAAATCTAGAGGTTCTCTATCTATAATTCCTGATTGAGTACATCTCTATTCTTGTGTATACATAAGGTATTGTAAAACATCATATATAGCACATCCTAGATTTCTATGTTTTTGCAAAATAGGATATATTATCTTCCTCCTTTATATTTTTCCATCTCCATGTTTCAATAGCTATATAAAGAGAAATTGAATTAACAAAATTCATGTTTTTTAAAAGTGCAACAACCATGGAATTAAACAATAAAAAATCTTAATTTTAGCAATAATAATTAATATTATTTTTTTGCAATTTTTGATAATGTACATCTATTCCTTGAAATCCATTTCCATGGGCACATTAATATTACAATTTCTACAATCTAATTCCAAAATTCCAAACAACAAACAAAATTCATGTTTGATTTAAAATAAATAAATAAACTATTGTAAAGACATTCTAATTCCTATAAAATAATATATTATTTTCTCACAATAATATTTCCCAAAAACTTCTTTGTTAACAATATCATTTTAATAATTATTTTATATATTTAACCATATTAAAAAAATTACTTAAAAACCAAAACAAATCAACTTTAAAGTCTTATAACTTTATACGGATCATTTCCCTTGCAAAAGGAACTTAAAATTTAAAAAAAATAAATAAAAAAAATACTTGTCCGTTAAGAAGGATCATCCCATACAATTACAATTACAATCCAACCATGCCAATGTTTAATTCTTCATAATAGAAACTTGAAACTCCATAGGAAATGGTTAGAATTCTAAGTATATGTACATTGGTAACCCTTTCACAACTAATCTCAATGTCATTTTTTATTATTTATTAGGAGTGGACACTATATTAACTATAAAACTTGTTGAAGAGGTTTTGCTAACTATGATAATATTCACCATGTGATAATTGATTTCAATGAGATGAGGATTATTCAACTCTTTCTCATTTCATAGGGTTACAAATTATCTTTTAATGAAAAAAAAAACTAAATTAGAATGTGAAAATTTAATGGTTTTGAAAAAGATTTCGTTGAGATAATTGTGAAACTTTCAAATTTCTTGAATATATCATTTTCATGTAGTTGGTCTTGAGAATAAAAAAAAATGTTAAAATATTTTAAAAAATTATAAAAAAAATATTTTTTTTAATAAAAACAAAATTAATATACAAGTAAAATCGTATGTTATTCTTGAAATAATCTCTTTAAGAAACTTATAATTGATAATCTCTTTAAGGAGCTTCTAATTGATAGAACAAAAACTTTATTGTACATGTCCCATAATATGAATTTCATTTAATATGTTGTAGTTGAAATGTGCTAGTAATTTTTAAACTTGATCACATATATTTATAAATTAATTAAAATTAAATAGTAAAAAGTATATAATATTCTTTTATATTAAGTTTATTTTAAAAATATCATTTCCTCCCCACTAGAGATAAATGTTAACATTTCAAATCATTATAAACTTTATTTAACTTGTTTTTATATTATATTTTTTTTAATAGATAAAACTAAAACACATTTTTTATTTGAAAGTTTTTTTTTAAAATAAGAATAAAACTTTACTATTAGATCATAAAACCAGAGTTACATAGATCAATTGGTCAAAATGGATCATCCTCCCTCGAGGAGATATCATAATGAAGAAAAGAGCTTGTAGCCCGAATTTGTCCACAAAATAATAAATAAGACTTCCTACATTATCTTGCTTTCACGTAGGCTTATCATATTGTAATATAGAGAGCATTGCTTACATAATTGTCAAAATGTTTGATAATGCAGAGATGGTTGCTTACAAACTTGTCAAAAAGGCTAGTAGTCATATGCAAACTAGAACCAAAGAACACTTGATTATCCATGAGTTGGAGGGACATTGTCCTCTATGATGATGGGAGCTTCACGGGAAGCACTTGGGGTGATTGTTGACCTGGTCGCACCTTCTTCAAGACACTCTTCCATGATGCACATCTTTGTTGCAATTAATTTGTTTAGGCGTATATGGTCCTCCACAAGAAGATGGTCCTTGGCTTTAGCAGTTCCGTCTGGGTTGTCGTTCTTCATCAGAGAGTGGGTGAGGTTGCGAAGAACCCAATGGAGCACTACTGATCTATCGTAATTCTCTGCTACCCACTTTATCCCACCCAGGTTTTGAATCCACTATTCTAGAGGATTGACTGGATCATCCTGGAATGTCACAACAGGGTGCATGGTTTCCACGCTTGATTCTCCATGCTCCTAAGAGACTTGCTTCCTTTTTTACTTAGTTGTGATTTCCTACTCCGAGTTCTATGGCGACGGGAACTAGATGAACTCAATGTTGATGCACTTGTCCAACCTGGTGATATTTTCATTAAGGATACCGACCTCTTGGTGTAGACTAGTGAAAATCACTTGCATGTTGGTCTGAACCGCTTCCTGTTGCTCCTCCTTAGTCAATATTTGTCCCAATGTAATTTTCCATGTCCAAAAAGCCAATAGATTTATGTCGTACAGATCCTTCCTTCCCCGAGTTGAGCTTGGGTTAGATTCCTAGAAATTGAAGGCTTTTATTGGCTGAAGGTGGTGAAGGGTGTGGTAATTCTCCCAAATCTCCCTTTCGGTTTCCTCAATTTTGCTTCTCAAACCTTGTGCCACAAGGTCTTTTTACTCCATAGCAGCTTATGCCGCCTTCAGTTGGTTCATGGTCATGGAGCATTGATCCTAACCTACTAAACGACATTTCATGGTTTGCGCCATATTATTTGAATCGAGCGTAGGGTGGTAGAGGTAGGAGTGACCTCCTTTCAAAGAAACCCAAAATAGAAAGTAGCTTCTTCCGTCCATGCCTCAATGATTTTCTAATCTGATTACCATAATTGACATGTACTTACCTTCCTTCAAACCTACTTTGGCCATCATTGCTGAGTACTGTTGTTGTATCCCTCGCATCCTTCTAGATCCGTTGTTGCGGTTCTCCGTAGAGAATTTAAGGTTAAGGATCCACTGCATTAGTCATAATATCGTGTTCCATGTGCTCTACATGGCTACGAGTGGCCGCCTGGTGGCTTCTATCTTTTCTCCACATATTAACAGTATTTGAGATTATAGCTCTTGTACCTTCCACTTCCATTTCATCATGAGAGTGCTCCAGGAGTCTCCCTTGTGGATTACTTTGGTAGGTTATAAAATTTTCCATGTCTTCACTGGTAATACGATGGCATGCTGGTAGAAAGGGCTCTTTGTCCAAGTTCGCAGGAGGGTCATTAATGATTCGTATGCCAAGTTGGGTCCTCGTGTCAGTCATGAGATATACCACCTTGTTGCAATCTATTTTGATGTGGAGGGGACCCAGGGTTTCCAAGTCGTGAACTAGGTTGGCCATGATCTTCAGGTCTTCCTCCAAATGCCAATTTTTACTTAGGTTCCTTATTGACGTGCCATGTAATATTTTGAGGATGCAATGAATTAGGATTTGTGAGTCTCCCTCCACCATAATTTGTCTATAGTTCTGGATTCTAGCTATTTTTAACCCTTCTATTAATGTTGTTAGCCCCGCGACATTGTTGTTGTTGATTTCAGTATATCTTACATAGAGTCTTAAAATGGAACCCTTACTATCTCTCAAGACACCCCCCTAGTCGGCTTGCCCGAGGTTATTTTTAGAGGCTCCATCAAAATTGAGCTTGATGAAGTTGTCCAAGGGCATACTCCAACTGGTGGGATTGGAGATTTTGTGCTTAGGCCCTTACAATGCAAGGTGACCTAAAATTGGAGGTTCAAATCCCAAGATTTGAAGATGCTTGCTTTCCTGTCATTGAATTGTTTATCTTGATCTATCCAGGGATGCAAATTGAATGTTTCCTTCATAATGGATTTAATTCTGGTCCAAACTTCCTCCGGATTCGAGGCTTGATCTTTGAAGATCCTTATGTTCCTTTCTTTCCAAGTTTCTCATAGGAGGAAGGAAGGGAACAGTTGTTAGATTATATTGATCAAAGGACTGTTAAACTGATGATACTTCCAATTAAAGAGCATGTTGTTGATATTGGAATGGTCTCTTTTAGTGTCCATGAAGATCACCACCCCTTTGTCCCGGAGCATATTGACGAAGTTGCAAGAGTTAAAGAGGTGTTCTTTGTTTTCCCCCTCTTATTTACAGAGATAACAGTAGGATGGTCCTGAGAAACCTTTTTTTTTCCAGATTGTCCCAGGTGAGGGTTTTGTTCTTTGTCAGCAACTAGAGTAAAGTTTCCACCTTTGGCCAAAGGTTAGTCATCCAAATCTAGGACCAGATGGAGTCTCCTAGGAGGTCGTTGTACCTTGCGGATATAGTGTAGCCCTCTTTGATGGTAAAGCATCTTTTAGTTGATTACCCCCATCTCAATTTGTCGTTATTAGTCTTGTTTTTAATTCTTCTATTTTACAGCTCTTCTATGATGGATGCCATAACATCCGAAGAAGGCTAGAGGGGCCATTGATCTAAGTGAATCCATTGTTTCTAGTATATGTTATCCCCTTAGTTGTCCCAAAAATGATAGACTTTGTAGAAATTCCTTTTTTCCATCTCCTCCTTGTAGAAGGGATTTTGAAGGAGGTTTTGGAGCTTCGAGGCTTGTTGCCAAGAGTCATCCCAAAAAATGGCACTTCTTCCATTTCTTATTTCCCAGAAAATATGGTTCTAGATCAAATTACGATTAGATCAATCTAGGTTCCATATGATGGACCCATGAACCTGATTGTTGAAGGAGATTAGGTCCTATTGCTGCCAGTTTGGACTATATTTAGCATGCAAAAAGAGACATTGGGGTTCCTGATTGTAAGTGATCCAATTCCACCATAGTTTGGATCCCATCACTTGGTTGATGAGATCCATATCTCTGAGACTGAGTCCTCCTTTAATTTTAGGTTTGCAAACCTATTCCCAGTTGACCAAGGCCCATTTTATTTGATGTTCATTGCTTCCCCAAAGAAAATTTATTTGGATATTTCTAATCCTCTTAAGGATGCCTTTGGGGGGCGCTAGGACTGAGAAGAGATACAATGGCATAGCTTGAAGAACATATTTGACGAGTTTTAGTCTCCCATACAAGTTGAGAGAACTAAAGGACCATATTTCTAGATGTTTATTGAGGAGAGTCAGAAGGTATTCCCAGTTTGATTGCCTAAGAGGTTTTTCCACAAGAGGGGCTCCCTAAGTACTTCAAAGGCAGGTTGTTTTTGGTGATTCCTAGACAATGCATGATACATCTTTGAACTAGAGGAGCAGTGTTGAAGAAGAAGAGTTGAGATTTGTCAAGGTTCATATTGGCTCTTGAGGTTTTTTCAAAACGGTAGAGAATGCTCTCGAATATTCTAGCTTCCCTATAAGATTGGTGACCCATGAGGAGTGTGACATCCACAAATTGCTGATGAGAGAAGGTAGGGGTATTTCTGTGAAGGTTGAAACCTTTGAGTTTATGGTCTCAGTGTTTAACCTGTATCCTTCTTCCTAGACCCTCTGCCATTATAATATAGAGGAAGGGAGAGAGAGGGTCATCCTTACTGATACCTCTCAAAGGGGAGAAAGGGGTGGCTAGGTATCCATTGACAAGAATGGAAAAGAAAGTAGAGGAAATGAGAGCAAGGATCCATTCTATCTAAACTTGGCTAAAGACAAAGGCTTGAAGGATTTTGGTGATGTAAGTCCAATTGAGTCTGTCAAAATCCTTAGACATGTCCAACTTGATTAACGTCCTTGGTTTCATGGTGGTTTTAGGGGAGAGAATAACCTCGTGAGCCAGTATAATTCCATCTAGAATATGCATGCCTTCCACTAACCAAACTATTCCTTGGAGACCAAAATAGGGAGGAGGGGCTTGAGACGATTAGCAATGACCTTGGAGATAATTTTGTAGATGACATTACACAGGGAAATTGGTATGAATTTGTCTGGGGTAGAGGGATTGCATCCTTTGGGGATAAGGGTGAGAAATGTGGCATTAAAGGCTAAGAGGATGCCCCTAGTCTATCGATAGTTTTCCACGATGTCCAAGACCTCCTCTTTGATAATATCCCAGTAGGCATGGAATAAATCAGTGGTGAAACCATCTGGCCCTGGAGATTTTCCAAATTGCATGGATTTAGTAGCTAACTCAACCTCTTGCATGGTAATTTTCCTCATTAATTCTTCATTATGCTCCTCTGTTAGAAGACATATATTTTTTTGGCAATATCATTGATGGCTTCCATGCGATCAACCTGGGGTTCTGAGAGCAGTTGTTTTGAAGAAAGAATTTAGTTCAATTGAGATTTCCCCATGCTAGTACATACTCCTCCCATTGTCATATTTGAGCATTACTATTTTGTTGTGTTGTATGTATTTAACCATCGAGTTATGGAATAACTTGGTGTTCTTTTATCCCTCCTTTAGCTAATTAAATATGGTTTTTTGATGCTAGAGGATCTCCTCCTGCTTCAGTCTCTCTTCAAGCTGATTGTTGAGAAGTTATTATAGTTGGGAGTTTTATTCTTAGTGCCCTGAGAGTATCATCTCCTGTTGAATATTTTCCATTTGTTCTTCAATTCTTTTTTTATCCTCAAATATGTTTCCAAAGGTTTTTATGTTCCACTCTTTGATTTTTTGCTTCAAATTTTTCAGTTTTTTTTGGAATTTATACATGAGAGAAACTATGGGGATTGTTTCCTCCTGCCACCATTTTTTGATGTTTGATTTGAATTCAGGATGGTTGAGCCAAAAAAATTTGAAACGAAAGGGTATGTTCTGACCTGATCTTTCACAAGTCCATTGAATAAATATCAGCCAGTGGTTCGAACCATTGGTTGCGAGGATGGAGGCAGGTCATTCATCGCCCTTGGTATAGAGATTGTTTGATACTAGGAAACGATCTAGTCTTGAGGCAATTTGGTGTTGCTTACCTCTTCTATTGTTCCATGTATGAGTTCCATTGACAGTCTCGAGGTCGATCATTCGGTTTTTTTCTATGAATATTTTGAATGCCTCATTGTCCCTATCCAGACGTTTGATTCCTCCTTTTTTTCTAGCATATATGTGATCATGTTGAAATTTCCCCTAGGATCCAATGGTCTTCTTGATGAAGGTCCCGAAAGCATTGAAGGTGATTGAGAAGATCGAGCTTTTGATGTGTTATCTGAGGACCATAAATATTTGTGATTAGACCTCTCTTGTTTGTGCCTATCAGATGGAAACTCGTAGAGAGAGGCATGGGAGTAGCCAAAAAATTACTCAGCACTATTTCTTGTGGGTTCCAGAGGATGGAAAGACCTCCTAAGGCTCCCATAGCATCCACTGCAGTGGCATTGAAGATATTCCAAATAATTTTTGCAACTCTGTCCAAAGTTTGGGTTGAGCACTTAGTTTCCTAAAGCATAAGAAAGGTTGGAATCTCCATGGCTACTTTATTTTTCAAGAGACATTGCTTGGAGGGGTTGTTAAACCCTCTTATATTCCAGGAGATGATCTTTATTTGTGACGAGGGAGAGAGCAGAGAAGAGCTCTGTTAGCTGACTATATTGAGATTAGTCTAGCATCAGGTTTCCCACCACACTGTAGTCTTTGTCGGTTAGTCCTGCACCCTTTTTTTTATCCTCCTAGTGTTTCCTTTTAAGATCCTTTCTCCCACTGACCTTAACTCCCAAACCTAGATCCTTGGAGGTGGATTTGGGGATTTTTTTTGAAGAAGTTATTGCTTTAATTACTACTAGCTTAAAGAGTTCCAATTTGGGCTCTGAAATAGGAATCTTTTGTTTGCATGCTTCCTCTAGTTCTTGAAGATCAAGATCCCCTAGCTCCATGTCATCCATATCTTCTGGAAGGTCTAGAATTTCAACATCCAAGTTAGTCACTTCAACATTTTTATTCTTTTGCAAATTTTCTTGATCTACAGGGTTGGGGGCTTCATTTTCTCCAAGGAGATTGGTGAGGCAATCAAATGTATTATCAGTTGGGATATATTTGTTAGAGGATGGGAGAGTATGCTTTTTGTTATTCCTTCTTCTACTTTTCACTTTTGAGAAGCCATCTTGATCTTTGTATTTTGAGGGATCTTGAGAGTGTGCTTCTTTATTGAGAGGAAATCTCTAAAAGATGACCATGCTCATGGCACTTTCTGCAGCGGAAAGGGATGTGTTCGTAGTCAAGGGTTTGGATCCATTCAAAGTCCCTATAGTCTAGACATATGGATTCTGGAAGGGGTTGCAAGATATTCATATAGACACGGATTATGGAACAGGTTGTATATCTTCCAGTTTGGGTGGCTTCAGACACTTTGAAAAAACATCCCAGGGTGTTGCTTATTCCTCCCAGGATTTCAAGATCCCAATATTATCGTGGAAGGGAGTATAGTCTAATTCAGACTGGGGCTTCTTTGAATTATTCCCTATCCGGACTGAAATTTTCTCTCTAGGGTCTCATGTACAGACCAATGACGTTAAAAAGTATGGGCCTCCTTCAAAGGCTATGATGTAATCATCGAGATGGTTAAAGATAACCGTGAAAAAACCCTTGGAACCAAGCTTAAGGTCATAGTGGCCCTTAGGGTTCCATTTGTGCTTGATCCATCCTGCAAAGGCCCACTCTGATGGCCATAACCCCATAAACTTGCAAATGATCGCATGATCATACACATATTGAATGTATTCATAAACCCTTAAGGAGGTTATTTCATACCTTGGTACTGTGGTGAAATTTGGGATGCATGTGCTAGCTCCTTTATGCTCCTGGTACTCTTTTGTCTTCATTTCCTTTTTGTCAATGGGGGGGCCATTGTCCCCATTGATTTTATTTTATATAGTACCCGAGGGGCCCTCATCCTTCTCTGCATTACATAAGGGGCATGGAGATTCTGATTCTTTCGTTTACTTGTCGTTTTGCTGATATTTTGGTTGTCGCCCCCTAGGAGGGATATCGAGGGGCTGGTCAGGCTCACCAAATATAATCCCACTAGTCCTAACAGGCAGGATAGTCGGTGCATGCATCCCTAGGAACATTTTGCGCAGAGAGTTCTTAGCGAAAAAAGCGGATCTCATTCCCTTCATGTGTCACTTTCTTGATTTGAAAGTATTAAAAATTATGGAATTTTAATTAAAATTTACAGTTAATGATTTTATTTTATTTTTTTATTATAAAAAATAAAAAGCCATTAGTTTCACTTTTACCACTTGTTAGTAATTTCACTTTTACCACTTGTTATTAATTTCACTTTTACAAAATACTTTTAAGGTTTGAATCATTAACATGTTTCCTTTCCTTTAAACTGTTAACTAGGGGAGGGATTCACTTTGGTGAATGGGGACCACAAGTGGACATAGAAATTGTCACATGAGACATCTAAAAGTGCGGTAGACAAAAATATATAAATATTATTATATTAACCAAAAACTATACAAAATTGACCCTTATGACTACTGGGCCCACCATAGTTCATTAATAGACTAATTAGGTATGTCTCTTCATAACTGACAAAATAAATTTACAAGCAGTCATATACCTAACAAATCCCACAGTGTTCTGACATTACAGTAGATCACAATCCTTAAAACAACCTGCAATGACCTGAGCACATGTACATGCACTCCATCAACTCAACCCCAACGAATGGCATATGCAGCCACGAGAATTTAACTAGCAGTCCCCACATATCCCATCAAACATCCACAACTGAAAATTCTTCACATACTCACTTGCGCAATAAAGGGCAATTTGAATTTCAGCTTCACCTACAGTGAGTTTTAACCACCAAGCCCTCCCAGTGCAATTAATGGTGACCAAACACTTAAATTCATCAAATCTCCCACTAAACTCATCAAAGGAAACCATTAAACACATCAAAGGAATCCATTAATTTGTTTGAAAGCACAAAGATCAACAAAGCCATTCTCATTAAACACATCAAATCATCCATTAAATTGTATGAAAGCACAAGGATCAACCAAGACATCTTCTAGCCATTGGATCACACCCAAAACAATCTAGTGCACTCACTAATAAATTTGAATTTGCAATCCATGCCAATGCAAAACCCAATCAAATCAACCAGAACTATCTATAAAGGAGCAAGAATCATACTGCAGTTTACTTGTTGTCTATCAAAGAATTTGAGCTGCTCAACAACACTACCAACATTGTTCCAACCAACTAATATCTATATCAACCACACAAGGTAACTAACTATGTTGTTTTATGCCTGCTTCATGTATTGTTCAATTTGCTAAGATGAGTGGCGTGCATTCAAGTTACATCTAAATCTATGACAAAAAATCAGATATGGCTGCTAAATCCACATGTTAGCTACATATTTTACTTGTCCATGTTTTCCTATGCATTTTCTTCTGAAGTCATGTTTCAATAAATGTTTCCCCTCTATGTTATCTAACGATGTTTCCTGGTCATGTTCTTCCTGTATGTATCCATTAGGCCAAAACCCTAAAATTGTGCATATAATCAGAACATGAAATTACTCCACCCAGTCTAGAAGTGGTTGTAATGCCAATGGTTCCAAGGCCTATAGAAAACAATGGAAACAAGACCAAGTCTATCTATATGGCTATGTTATGCCAAAATATAAAATCCGCTATGTTTTTTGTTGTATAGTCAAAACAAATCATTCAATCTGGAATATCTTAGAAAATGCACTCTGTAATTTTTATTGTAGTGTGTCGTTCTATTTCTGTCCTGACGAGAGTGCGTTCAGTTGCCTGTACAAGGTCTTCGAAGAGACATGTTACCAAAGGTACAGTGTTACAACACAATTCATCGGATGAATAATCACAACAGGTGGATGGTAACAACATTACTTGCAATGACAATGGATAGCATAATGAATTAGCCTAGGTAGATGATAACAACAACCCTTCTTGTATGCATAGACAATCCAATGAGATTGAGGTTGTTGCTGCTGCTGCTCATCCAACTAGATTGCAAGTTGCAAGTGCAACCAAGAATATCAATGCCATAAAAGGGTATACATAACAGGATATGCTCACCGCAATTGATGATGTAGAATTCCATGGATATTTTGGTTGAGCAGCCACCAAAAAACATGGTATTTCCACCACATCACTACACTATTGGATAAATGGCATGACTCATACAAAACACAAAGGGACACTTACAGTGATGATTGCATAAGAGGAGGAGGTGGTGTTTGTTTGGTGCAAGGATATGGATCAATTGGGACACGTGCTAGAATTGATACAACTAAAATCCAATGTTGCTCAAATCTGTCAAGGTAGGCCAAATCCATTCAGAGATGGATTTCTGGGAAAATCATGGTGGGAAGGGTTTAAGAATATGCATCCAAAGATTGTGTTGCGAATGAAAAAGTGCCACGATAGGGACAGGGCTATAAATCTGCGTCCTGCGGTTGTGTCAAGGTTCTATGACACATTATCCGTTGTATATGAGAAAAATGCCTATAGTCCAAACCATATATGGAATTGTGATGAAACTGGTTTACTGCAAGCAGGGAGGAATTGTGGCATGCGGGTAACTTCCAAGAGAGGGAGCATAAATGTTCCAAAAATACTTCCTAAGAGCAGGGAGTGGATAACCATTCTATGTTGTGTAAATGCAATCGGTGCATCAATTCTAGGGTTCTATTTGTTCAAGGGTAAGAGTCAGTTGAAAAACTATATCCATAATTGCGAACCATGGGCATGCATGGCTACATATCCCCATGCATGGATGACCAAAGAGTTGTTTATGAATTGGATTTATCACTTTGCAACATTTTTTCCTGGTGGCATATCACCTAAAAATAGACACCTATTGATTTTTTATGGTCATGGAAGCCACATAGCCATACAAACCATCGAGGAGGCAAATAGACTGGGCATTGACTTGTTAACTTTTCCTGCACATACTATGCATAGGTTGCAACTTCTTGATATGAGTGTGTTTGGGCCTTTCAAGAATTACTTCAGGTCTGAGAGAGCAACATGGATGGAAAAGAACCATGGAATATAGGTGAAAAGGTTTGAATTAGATGAAGTTGGAAGCAAAGATTTTAAAAAATCTCTCACCCCATGGAATATCAAGGCAGGATTTAGGTGGATTGGAATCTAGCCACTAAATCACGATGCTCTTATCCATGATACTGGGTGTAGAGAAGCATTTGATTTAAATGAAAAGGAAGCTACAGATGTTGCAAGAAATATATTATCCCTATCTCAAAGAGATAGTGTGCCATTGGGTGATGACAATGAGCAGGTCAACGCCACTCAATATGAGCATGAACCAGATAAAGAGAACATGGGAGTTGTTGGGTCAAATGAAGCTCATATAACATTTGCAGAGCATATTACTAATGACCATGCTGAGGAGAACATGGCTATATATGGTGAAGCAGCAGGAAGCACTGAGGAACAATTGGCAATGCCAAGCCAAGATGAATTACCTGAGTGGTTTGCAGATGCCATGATGAATATGAACATAAATATTCTATCCAACACCAATGATCAAAGCCTCAACATGCCTTCACAACCATCATTCATACAACGAACATGTCCATTACTATGTGGATGATGGAGGTGAAGAGGAACACCTTGTGGATAGAAAAGGACAAGAGGGAGAAGACAATGCCAATGAAACTCCAACCCCAGTTGATCCTCTAGGTAGCACACTAGTACTGGGACAATTCCTAAAGCTAACAATGGAGAGAATACAAGCACATCAATCGATAGGAGCACTAGATTATATTCGACTAGGAAGGAGTTCACAACTGCTCAGTTCAGATGACTACATCAACCTATTGATAGAGGCATAAAAAAATAAGAGGGATATGGAGGCTATAAAACAGAAGAAGAGAGACCAAGCAAAGGAGAAGAAGGAAGTGAGAAAAAGAGAACAAAAAACAGATGGCAAGGCATTAAAGGGAACAACTAAAGGCACACCAGAGTCTTCAAAGTGATGGAGGGAGGATCATGTCCAACACATTAGATCCACTTGTAGACAATCCACGACTCTTCCAAGACCTCATAAACATCCATCTCCCTCTATATCATCTACCTGGTGTACCTCCTCCACTAATTCCTACAAGTGCAAGGCCCTATGCGCCAAATTCCATTGCAACACATCCATTCAATATAGGGGGTTTTAGTACAAGTGAGAACTATGGTTTTTCAATTCCCCCTTGGCTGCAATGTGGACACTGGCTTCATCCTAGTATGGGAAACTCAAACCAATCTGGTCAAGCTATCTTTGGAAGCTCAACAGGTTTAGGCAATGCAAACACTCCATCTCATCGGCAATAGAGATATCATATACTTAGCCTCACCACATGGAATGTGGATTTTGTTATAGATGCATTTTGTGGATGTTCTTCTAATCGTGTATTTAATCATTTTTCTCTATAATTGAAGGCCATGTATTTATGTATTGCTAATGCAAATGCAACACTGCTTACCTAAGACTGGTTATCCAATACAAACAGTACAACAATCGGTTGTAAACAATAAACAAACAGTACAAGCATCTGTTGCAACAATTGGTGTGTTTGGGAACTTGTTTGTCTTTGCAAAAATCTCTTGCAATGCTTATGTAAGAATCCTCTCACCTAAGTTCTAGAGAGATTGAATTTTGTTTAACCAGTTTTCTCTATCATTGAAGACAATGTATCTATGTAGTGCTAATGTAAATGCAACAATGGTTATATGAGAATGGGCACCCAATACTTTTTGGAATGTGCAAGGAACTTTTACTTTGGAAAGCAAACAAACAATGCAACAATGTGTTGTAACAAGTGGTATGTTCGGGAAATTGTGCATCTTTGAAAAAAACTATTGCAACTTGATAGTCTTATGTAAGAATCCTCTCACATAAGTTCTAGAGAGGTCAAATTTTGTTTAATTGGTTTTCTCTATCAACGAAGACAATGTATCTATGTAGTGCTAATGTAAATGCAATAATGGATACCTAAGAGTGGTTGATGAATACCTTTTGGAATGTTCAAGGAACATTTAATTTGGCAACCTCACATACAATACAACCATATGTTGCAACAAGTGGCTTGTTTGGGAAATTGTTTGACATTGCAAAAATCTGTTACAAATTGACAGTCATATGTCAAAATCCTCTCGAAATGGTTGCCTAAGAATGGTTAGCCAATACTGTATGGAATGTTCGAGGAACTATTATTTTTGGCAAGCCAACAAACAATACAACAATATGTTGCAACAAGTGGTCTCTTTGGGAACTTGTTTTTCTTTGCAAAAAACTGTTGCAACTTGGCAGTATTATGGAAAAACCCTCTCACATTGGTTCTAGAGAGTTGAAATTTTGTTTATATTGTTCGCTTTTACCACTGTACTAGCCATATGGAATGCAAGTTGGCACTCCAAAGACCACCACATGGAAGTGACACGCGTGCCCTACCAAACGACACTTTATTGCGCTTTTAATGACTGTACCTACCACCTTTCCCGACCTTTCTCCTGTCGTCGGTCTAACTCCTCGTTCATTCTTGTCTAGGTTGGTTGGATATGCTGCTATGTTCTTCTCTAATAAATAACATAAGGATAGGATATCCTTTGTCCACCAAATCATATCTTATATGGTAGAGATTTGGAAGGCAAGTTCAGCATGACTTTGCACATCACTTAACCGACACTTTCATACATACCTTCAACCCACTATGGTTTTCATATATCTTCCAAAACCCTTCCTTAAACCTAATACAATTTCCATACATGCTATATGGATTCCCCCTTTGTGACTTATTGTTGACAGTCAAAACTCTCAAAGACGTCTACAATGCAAGTTCACTTGCCATGTTTTCAAAAACCAATCTCAAAACTACTATCGACAGTAAGAGAGGTGGATAAAGTTTCCTTCTCCACAACTGATATCAAGGATTCTTCCCTTTGTCACAAGTTTGTTGCAACTTTCACCTATGGAAGAAGATCACTATTTTATTAAACATATGCACTATCAACCTCTATCCCAAATATATATTCCTAAACCATACCCAAAACAATTGCTCAACAGTAATACAGAATAATCCAAGTCACAAGGTTTGGAAGAACCATGTCATCTAAAGCTTCTACCTTTGGTTCTTTTATCCCAATAGTGCCAAAAATCCAACAATTCAAAACTGCCCATAATGGAACTCATCCGAATTGCAAGTACCATGAATCTATTACCATGCTAGTAATGCCTAGATTCTCAAAAGACCAGATACAAGAATTAACTTCACACACTTTATAAGTCCCAAAGAACATAATGTCATACACAATTTGTTGTAGCAATGCAAAGGTTTCTAAATGTTGCAAAATACCCTAAACCAACTTATCAACATTGCCATGGAATAGGACAATGCTCAACAAGTCCACATGTAGGGGTTCTCACAGTGTTATAGGTTCGCATGTAAGGGTTCTCAGGGTATAAGAACCCTGGAGAGCACCAACCACAATAGGAATGCATGCAAATTAAAAAAAAACACAATTTCTTTTTCATTTAACTATTGAACAATCTTGGAGGAAGGCCAAATCAAACGCACATGGACAGATAATCGAAGAGTTTTTCCACTTAACCATTATACAGTGACTAAGGAGAGCAACAAAACAAAAATTCACCGAATTAACCACACCAACAATTCGTTGCATGAGAACCGAACTAGAGAGAAAATCCACACCATTAACACCATTCACAGCTGGATAAGACACCATTTTTAACAAACCTTTCACCAACATTGCCATGGAATAGGACAATGCTCAAAAAGTCTGCATGTAGGGGTTCTCACAATGTTACAGGTTCGCATGTAAGAGTTCTTAGGGTATCACAACCCCAGAGAGAACCAACCACAATAGGAATGCATGCAAATTCTAAAAAAAACACAATTTATTTTTCATTTAACCATCGAACAGACTCAGAGGAAGGTCAAATCAAACGCACATGCACAGATAATCGAAGAATTTTTCCATTTAACCCTTATACAGTGACTGAGGAGAGCAACATAACAAAAATTCTCTAAATTAACCACACCAACAATTCGTTGCATGAGAACCGAACTAGAGAGAAAATTCACACCATTAACACCATTCACAGCCAGATACAACACCATTTTTACCAAACCATTAACCAACATTGCCATGGAATAGGACAATGCTCAACAAGTCTGCATGTAGGGGTTCTCACAGTGTTACAGGTTCGCATGTAATGCTCAACAAGTCTGCATGTAGGGGTTCTCACAGTGTTATAGGTTCGCATGTAAGGGTTCTCAGGGTATCACAACCCCAGTGAGAACCAACCACAATAGGAATGCATGCAAATTAAAAAAACACACAATTTCTTTTTTCATTTAACCATTGAACAGTCTCGGAGGAAGGCCAAATCAAACACATATGCATAGATAATTGAAGAATTTTTCCATTGAACCATTATACAATGACTGAGGAGAGAAACAAAACAAAAATCCACCGAACTAACCACATCAACAATTCACTGCATGAGAATTGAACCTACATTGCCATGGAATACGACAATGCTCAACAAGTCAGCATTCTGGGTTCTCACAGTTTTACCGGTTCGCATGTAAGTGTTCTCAGGGTATTACAACCCCAGAGAGAAACATAAAAAATAGGACTGCATGCAAATTCAACAATATTACACCATTTCTTTTTCATTTAACCATTGAATAGTCTACTTGGAAGGCCAAATCAATCACACAGTCTCGAAAGAAGGCCAAATCAAATGCACATGCACACATACAAGTTCAAATTTTTTCCATGTAACCATTATATAGTGTTCGGGGACAACAATAAAACAAAACTTAATCGAATTAATCACAAGAACAATTTGCTGCATGAGACTGAACCAAAAAGCAAATTAACACCATTAACATGGTGATACAACACCATTATTACATTAATAAAGGTCGATACAAATCCATTATCACAAATAGAGCAGAACCCACAACCCAAAATTTTACAAGTAGAGCAAAACCGCTTCAGCCATTAAAATCATGTAAAACCCTAACCCTAAACGAACTCCCCAACGCATAGAGAAACCAAGCCCATCCACAAAAATCCACCGAGAGAGTTAATGTGTTGAAAAACACAGAGGAGAAGCTGGTAGGAGTCGAGGTCCTACCAAGATAAAAAACGAACAACACTGCAACCACCTCGGTCTCCATCTACGTAGCTCCACACACCTACATGCACCTCCAACGTGACCTACATAGACAGAGGGGAAGTAAAAATCCATTTCATGGTGGAAAAAACCAGCAAGAACACAAGAGAGCCGAAGCTTACCTCACAACATATGTTCAACAGTTGAAGCCCTACAGTAGAATCAGTCTCGAGCAGTTGAACCAGAAATAGTGTCACGCCGAACTAGGTAAGCGCAACCCTAAAGCAGTCGAGGCACCCACACTACCAGGAAAACACCCAAAAGGCATTGTGAATAACCAACCGAAAACCACCGTCAAAACATCACGGAGCAACATAACCAACCAACACAACACCACATTCAAACCAACACATAACAGCGACAGGCTCTTGGTCGGTGGTGTTGCAGGGACCAGGCACACCACCATTGGGCTGGGAAAATGGTTGGCACACCAGCCCCAGACAAGAATGAATATACCGACAGTGAGAGAAAGGTCAGGAAAGGTGGTAGGTACAGTCATTAAAAGCACACTAAAGTGTCGTTTGGTAAGACACGAGTGGCACTGCCATGTGGTGGTCTTTTAAGTGCCAACGTGCCCTCCACGTGGCTCGTACAGGTGGAAAAGGGGAGGGCACACCAATCCTTGCGTCCCTCCCCTAATCAAAAGCAAATCTAAATCTTAAGAGTAAGCTAAACTCTAGACCGATTGCACCAAGAATCTGGTGATTTTTCCGGCGAAAATCCGGCTGAAATTTTTTAAATGACAGTTTTGGGTTGCTAGAATTGCATAATCGGGGTGCCCCAGGGGTAATCGAAGACGTTGAATCCATTCTTACAACCAAAATTGCAATTCAAGCAACCCAAATCGCAGTTTCAGCAATTTCCCCTTCCCCGGATTCCGGTGAAAATTGCGAGTAAAAATGCAAACGGGTCTAGAGTTTAGCCCACTTCTAAATCTTATTCCAAAAAGTAACACTTAATAACGTTGGAATTGATTTAAGTCTTAGTACTGCCGTACACGACTTTCCCTTTAAATTTGATCAGTGGAGACCACCTTTATACGCGGACAAGATGGCCAAGCCGCCCTCCTGCCAAACGGCAGGTTTCCGGGATGGAGGCCCACGAACATGTGGACCTTCCTTTTGATTTCATGTAAGCTTTACCGGGCAGCCTACCCGATGTGCAGATTTCGAGATTTCGAGATATTCTCGACTCGTACCTTGCCACTAGCGATAACTGGTACCTGAGAGCTACCAAACCAGCCAGATTCTGTATCACCTCAGCTGCATTGTGAGAATTACACAACCCTAATCTTGTGCTTTTTATCCGGCACCCCACGTGGCGCCAAATGGGCCATGAACGCAGACCAATGCGAAGAATTATATAATTTGCTACTCTGAAAACGCTCCCTCAATCCATACTACAAGTGTCTTGATTGTTTTAAAAGAGATTGTATCTCTACAATTCAGAGGAGCCTATAAATTATTTTGTCGCCATGGATCCAGAGGCCCCTCAAACTTCGTTTCCAGTAGAGTTCTCTGGGACAAACATTTGCAGAGACGAGGTGCATCAGTCGAGCGAGACTTGGAATAACTCTGATTTGAAGAGTTTATTAGATGATGATGGCCGCCCTGCACGCAAAGGTAAGTGTTATGATTTCTATCAATTTCTATTCTGCAAAAGTTTAACCTAGTAACCTAATATGGTAACTAGTAACAGTAACATTAATAATATTAATATGTCTGCATTATTTTGCCTGTGTGAAATCTGCAGAAGTTGAAGGCTGAACTTCAAGATTTTTACAGCTTTGAATGGATTGTGTGCAGGTACCATGTGGACTGCAAGCGCTCATATTATAACGGCAGTGATAGGTTCAGGAGTGCTATCGCTTGCATGGGCGATTTCTCAATTAGGATGGATAGCTGGACCTGGAGCTTTACTTGTTTTCTCTCTCATAACGCTCTATACTTCTAGTTTACTGGCCGACTGTTACAGATATCCTGATCCAGTCAAAGGAAAAAGAAACTACACTTACATAGATGCCGTTAAAGCAAATTTAGGTTGTTTCATAATGTTATATATCTCCAGTATGATTTTATTTCTTTATTTTTCTCATAGCAATCTGTAAATCCAACTACTGATCAGCCAGCTTAAATCAATTTTTTGCAATCACTAATAGTTCCAACTGTAAATCCCAAACCAGCCAACTTTTATATGAATTACTTTGCAACCACTAATTCACTACAAAACATTTCATTGCATAATTATACAATTTTGAAAATGATAAAATCTTAAGACTTTAGGAATCAATGTTTATTATAGTTTTAGGTTTGACTAGTGAGAATCGTGAAAATATATATACAAGGATATATTTTCAATAATAAATTTTAAGTAATAAATTTTATGGTCATATTCAGGAGGCATGCAAATTTGGCTTTGTGGTCTTACACAGTATAGCATTTTATATGGCACTGCAATCGGCTACACGATCACTGCATCTATGAGTATGACGTGAGTTCCCTTCCCAACAAAATTAATGTTGACGATTGTGAGTAAATTTGAAATGGGTTTAGTAATGGATGTGGAAAAGTTTTTAACAATGATATTGGTGAATGCTCTCAGGGCAATAACGCGGTCCAATTGTTTCCATGAAAATGGGAAGCAAGCTCCCTGCCACACTTCCGAAAATCCATATATGATTGTGTTCGGAATATTTCAAATTTTGCTATCTCAAATACCTGACTTCGACAGAATCTGGTGGCTTTCAATAGTAGCTGCAGTTATGTCGTTTGGGTATTCATCAATCGGACTTGGCCTTGCTCTTGCAAAAGTTGCAGGCATGCCCTTACTCTAATTGTCTTGAGTTTCACTTTTCTGTTGCTCTTCCATTAAATATTATCCTCTTCATGAGCGAACAAAACTAGATAATTTCATCTGTTGCTAGAGGCTTCCACAGTGTGTCATTATGTTTGAGAAGGCTTTCGGATTCACTGTGTCTGTGTCATAGAATTTTTTTTTATCTTTGGGATCAGTCACAAGCAGTCCATCATATTCAGGATAAAGGAAATATATAGCAATGAAAAGCAAGCTAGTGAAGATGCAATCGAAGGCTTGTTTATCTCTTGGTTTGAGTTCCTTCAAAACATTTTTTGTTTCTTCATGAGCTTGCTTTTCATTACCATATTCTTAATTTATCTTGATGCTGGATCTTTGAGCTTATCTTGATTGCTGATTCCTTTTATCCAACTCAGCATCTCTGAGCTTATCTCGATTGCTGATTCCCTCCATGGAGCAAAGTCATCTCGATTAAGAAATCTGTAATCGAGATAAGCTCAGGGCTAAGGATCGCCATGTTGAATCAGACTGGTCTGATCCCAATCTGTCCATAAAAAATCCTATGACACCTTGAATCCAAAAGCCTTCTCAAACAAGATAATTTCATGCTAAAAGCTTTGATTTGATAAGACTTTGGTTTGAGGATTTGCAAGACTTTGGTTTGAGGATTTGCAGGAGGACACTTCCATGGAAGCGTTACTGGAGTAACAGTTGGTACAGTTACTGCTGCTGAAAAAACATGGGGGACGTTTCGAGCTTTAGGAAATATTGCATTTGCTTATTCATTTTCCATGCTTCTGATCGAGATCCAGGTACACCACATTCTAGCTTGAGATATTTTAGCTGAGATATTTTGGTAGTGTATGGAAGATATTATTTTGCCTTGCAATTGCCTAATTAACAATTTTGGCCCTAAAATTTTGAAGGACACAATAAAATCACCTCCAGCGGAGAATAAAACCATGAAGAAGGCCACCCTGATAGGTATCAGCATTACAACTACTTACTACATGCTATGCGGTTGCCTAGGGTACGCAGCCTTCGGTAATAGATCGCCCGGGAATCTTTTGACTGGTTTTGGGTTTTACAACCCTTTCTGGCTGGTCGACTTGGCAAATGTGTTCATAGTTGTTCACCTGGTTGGAGCATATCAAGTAAGAAACCCTGCATCTTATTTTATTCAATTTTGGAAATTCAAAATAAGGGAGTAAGCTCAAAATTAGATGATTTGCATTTATTTGTTTACAATTTTTTCAGTCAAAATTTTAAAAAATTGTTGGAATTGTAGTTTTAAGTTGTTAGAATTGTATAATTGAGATGCCAAGGAGTAATATATTATAATTGATTTAGTAATAATTGATCCAAGAGTAATATAGATGGATTTCATCTCATCCACCCTGATTCAACTTAGTTGAGACATCTTCTGGCTTGGATGATAGGCTGACTGTTTGCTCGACCTACCATATGTGGGGAAGTTTGTTGAAATTTCCTGTGTGTGAGTTTTCCTTGATTCCTTCCTAATAACAAGAAGGTGTTTTTTCACATGAAAAAAATTAACCTGAATCATTTTTTTAAAATCAAAATTGCAATTCCAATAATAGAAATAACTTTTTCAACTTAAAAAAATCCCAAATTCTTATGAAAGGCAAATCATAAGAATCAATATTCATTAACTTACTCCAAATAAATGGGCAAAAATCATTATTCATTGTTTTTGCAGGTTTTTGTTCAACCCCTGTTTGCGTTCATCGAGCATTGGTCATCCCACAGATGGCCAAAAAACAAGTTTATTCACATGGAATACAATCTCAACATACCTCGATACGGCCTGTGTAAGATCAATCTTTTCAAATTGGTATGGAGAACATGCTTTGTGATGACAACCACCATTATTTCCATGATGCTGCCATTCTTCACTGATGTGCTATCACTTCTGGGAGCTGTAGGTTTTTGGCCTCTGACAGTGTATTTCCCTGTGGAAATGTATATAGTCCACAGGAAGATCCAGCGGTTTACATTCAAGTGGATGCTTCTACAGACGTTGAGTTTTGTTTGCTTGCTTGTGTCACTAGCAGCTGCATGTGGGTCCATTGAAGGCGTTGTGCAAGATTTGAAAATGTACAAACCCTTCAGGACAACGTATTGAATGATGCCAAAACTGAAACTGATTGATGATGCTGAAATTAAAACTGTAGAATTTACCAGCAAGTTGGTTTTGGAATTTAGTCACCCACTTTTTGTTGGAGAATTCTACGAGTTCATATATCCACAGGATTCCTGTAAGTGTATGCTTACAATCTCTTCTAGTAAATTTCTATTTTTTTTATCTCCTAGACTCCACTAGTGTGTTGTATGCTTAACCTGTTTTCATTCCTGTTGTAAATTGTTCCATTAACATCTATATTTTGTTCCATTAACATCTATATTTTATTAATTAAGTAATTAAGAACATACTGAAATTTTTATTGTGCAATTATTTCAGCATCTAATCAAGAGATCATGTTTTATATATACAAGTTTTAAATAAAGAATTCCTGTTGTGAGTTTTATATATTACAAGTTTCCCACATAGAATCAAGGTCACTTCCATGAGAATTGAACATGGATTAAATCCAGAAGATGTAGATCTATATATAGAAATGTATATCTATTTTAATAAAAATATAATTTAGTTATATAACAAATTTTATGAATTTTATAAAATTATTTTGCAAATAGATTGATTCAACAATAAATCCAATAGTTGTTGAGATTTCCCGTGTTAGCTTTCCTTGATTCCTTCAAAATAACCTGAAAAAAACAATAAATCCAATAATTTATAATCTTACAACAATATTAATTGCACCAATATTAATTACACTGCTGTAAATGCATATTGAACCCGGACCACCTTTCTATGCAGCATAGAAATGACTAATGCAATGCTCAAAGGACACCACTAATCTTTGTTGTGGCCTTCTCTGTCGTTTCAGTCATATACAAAGCCAGTGACCCATGCATTTCCCAAAGGACACCTCTTATCTTTGTTGGGGGCCTAATCTGTCGTTTCCATCATATAGAAAGTCGCTGTATTTGCTACTTGCAGCTAAAAAGGATCGAATAAGATTGGTAGAATATTCACATAGGAATTTTATTAAAATTTAAAATATTAATTAATTATTATATTAGATTTAATAGATTAAATATCAAAATAAAAAATAGAAACCATTTTAAAACTTTTAGATTTATATTAATTTATTTTATTAATATTATATTTGCATAATTCTTTATATTATTATTTTTTTAATTTATTAATACTATATATGTGACAAATCTATAGTAATTATATTTAATAACTTTTAATGTAATATTTTAAATTTTTGGTATAAACATCTACCACCGTACTACTGTTAATGCTATGATTTCAACTCATCGAAATCATATGATCATCATAGTTTTCGGGAATAGAGTCAAAAGGTCGAAAAAATTTGAAGAGGCAAATAAGCGTAGGTAGTGGTTTCAAACTATGCAAATGATTTAGTGAATACACGCCCTTTTAGTTAATTGGTGTGTGATGATTGATGGAATAGTGATCAATTAAAGCACAACTTAGCGTGAATTAATTCTAGTATCCGTTGTTGTGAAGAGATAATGACTAAATAAGTTGTTGGTAGAGAGGAGAAATAATGGAGCTCTAGGGTGTTTAGGGTTTATTAGTTTATGCTCAACCCAAGTTGTCAAGGATAATAAGCTTTCCATATGAGGAGCTTTAGGCCAGCAACGATGTTTTAAAAAATGACGAAGAGTACTTGGTAGAACTTGAATAGACTCGAAATGTGAGGAATGAGGTCAATGTACAACTAATCAATCTTAAATAAATCTAAGTAAGACATTCCTAGTGGTTTGGTAGTAGGTTCCTTTAATGGGGCAGCGGGCCCAAACAAGGCGGTGGGTAATAAGTCTTGTCAGTTTGAAAACCGGAGTTTCAAGGTGATTAGTGTAGGAGGTTCTCATTTTTCCATTAAGGTGTGTCACAAGAAGGTTAACTCTCCTCGGGACCTCCCAAACTCTTATATTAATTGTCTTGGTTTTTCCTTAGGCGCAATGGAAGTGGATAATGGTCCTAGAAGCATTGGTAGAGATGAACGTCTTATTGGTCAGGTCGATTGAGACATTCTTGGGAAAGACTCTGGCATAGGAGTGGGGTCGAAAAGGGAGTCTGGTCGAGGCCCTCGCTTCAAAGAAAAGTGCCTCCAGAAAGCACTAAAAAACTGAGCTACTTGAGATAGACTCACTTTTGGCCATGAGATGGGGTTGGAAGAGGAAAAAGCTCTAGTGGGGAGATTTGGCTACTAGTCCCTTATGAGGAACACCATCGTCTCCTGGATTACGGAGAATTGACTTCCATTCTTAAATTATATCCCTGTGGCTACTGTGCTTATGAAATCCTGATACTCCTTCCATTTTCATTTTGCTGGTGAGGTTACGCAGATTTTGGGTGGCGTGTGGTTTGTTGGGAAGGGAAATATCATTCTCAAAAGGTGGCACATTAACTTTGACCCAACCAATGAACATTTTTTCTTAAAGCACATATGGGTCCTGCTACCTGGATTTCCTCTACAATTTTGGAATAGAGTTTCCTTCGAAGCGGTGGGAAATGCTCTTGGGAGGTTTCTTTTTGTTGATGGAAACTCTTTCTCTAGGATGGACAAATGAATCAGGAAGGTGCTTGTAGAAATATATGCCAATCAAGGGTTACTTGAGTCCCTGGAAATCGAATGGAAAGGTAGGCTTATAGTTCAACTTCTGGACTACTGGAAGATGCCATTTCTTTGTTTGAGATGCAAAAATGTTGGGCACCTACAAGCTAGCTACATGTTTGTTTTTCCAACGTTAGGTGAAGGAAAATCCTCAGCAAGGAATTTGGCAAAATAGAAATGTGGGAACCATCCCTCGAGAAACAATGGGTGATGATTGAGGCCTTTTAGAACCCCCTTCGTCAATTCCAACTTTGTCATCTTCGGGTATGTCTGTATCGATTCCTTATGTTCCTATTGGCATAAATGAGATTAAATGGTTGAATGGTAGCTCTCTAGGGTTTGTTCATAACACATCTGGTCCTCTCACGGTGGATCACGATATGGAAGGAAAGATAGTGAAGGGTCTTTTGGGCCCCCCTTTAGCTATCATTCTATATAATTCACATATTTAATCGAAAGAGGATTGTTTGATAAAAATCCCTCCTTCTGATCAACCTATGTCTAGGGACTCTGATGTTTGTATCTCTAGTGGAATCGATGATACAGATGGTATCCTAAGAAACCCTAAAGCATCATCAGAGGTGAACTTGTTTGGAATTAGGGGGGGTTTTCAGATGTGGATGAGAGATTTCGAGCCTTAGGGTTATCCCCTTGTTCATCTAAAGGGAAGAACATGGAAGAAGGTGTGGCCATTGCCCCCAGCTATAAGGAAGTGTTGCGGAAAGCTACCTTACAATTTTTTTACGGAACGGTTCCTAACATATGCCTAAGTGTATTTATGCTAAGACTACCCTTGTTGATTTAAACTTGGATTTGGTACAAGTGGGGGTTGGTAGCAGTGGTTGAAAAGGAAAACATGTTTTAAAGGGATCGATCCAAGAGGGCCTTGCAAAACCCTTGGTATCTTCACTTGCTTCAGATCTTGAGAATTTGGTGGGTGGTTCATCTTCTTCTAACTTTCCTGTGGGTTGCAACAATGGTGGGTTCCAAGCACTTACAACACAAAAGGCCCTAGATTGGTTACCACAATGATCATAGTTTCTCTAAACATTCGGGGATTGGGAGTGCGTCCCAAACAGTTAGACCTTCACCATTTGATGGAAATGATTCATCTCGATTGGTTTTTTTTCAAGAAACAATGTTATGTGGTGAAAAAGAAAGAGAACTATGTGCTAAGTTTCTAGAAGGATGGGAAATGTGTTCCGTTGACTCTCATGGACATTCAGGTGGGTTATTGTCAGCATGGAATCCAAATTTTGCAAATTTTACCCCTTACATGATGTGCGGTGGAATTCTTCTAGAAGGGGCAGTCAGAGATCTAGATTATTAGGTAAAATATTGAATTTCTATGGACCATAGCAGAACAAACTTGCATTCTAGAATGATATCGTGGACTTAGATTTGTTGACGGATCCTTGACTAATTCTTGTAGGTGACTTAAAATTCACCACCTTAGCAACATAAGTTTGGGGCTCTTGGGATTTCCTAATTCCATTGGATAATTTTTTTAGGGACCTGGTCCAAGAGTCTAGCTTTATTGATGTTTTCCCAACACCCTTTTCCCTCACCTTCTGCAATGGTCGAGCATGGGTCACAAGGATAACAAAGTGATTAGACCGATTTCTATTAGCTTCAAAGTTGGTGGAAAATGCGAGAAGGTTTCGATCTTGGATAGTTAATTCAACGATCTCGGACCATATGCCAATGGTTTTGCAAATGGAGTCAATCTTGGACATGCCAAAATATCCATTCAAATTTAACCATTTATGGTTGGAAGAGGGTGATTTTACAACGCTTATCATTGGTCATACTTTGCCCTAGCTCTAAGGGTTTCCAGAATGGATCTTCTGGTTACTAAACTAGAAGACAACAAAAATAAAGTAATAATCTGGGAAAAAAGGAAAAAAAGGCATTAAAAGGAAGAAATGCAGGGTATCAAAAGAGGATAGAGGAGGTATATACCACAAGTGATGATCATATACTTTCAGCTCAACAAAAAACCTTGGCGGTGAATTTAGAGGAAAATAAATTAAAAAAATTGTAGATGGAGGAAGAGACTTGGTGTCTAAAGAGTAGGGCTATATGGATTTCACAGGGTGACCAAAACACAACTTTTTTTCACTGCTATGCAAAGCATAGAAAATATGTCAATTTGATATGGGAGTTAAGTGACATGGGTGGGAGGGTTCTCCAGTCTCAAAAAGAGCTAGAAGAATGGGGTGCTACACATTTTCAGAACGTCTTTAAAGATCATGGGGAAGACAATATTCTTAAACAACATGAAGTGATTTGATGTTTACCACACTACTTTTCACTTGAGGAAGGGAAGATGGTGGCAGATCCTGTTACTTTGGCAGAGGTCAAAGAGATTTTATTCGGATTTCCCAAATCCAAGAGTCCAAACCCAAATGGGTGGACTGCAGAGTTCTTTCTCGAATTATTTGAACAGGTTGGGACAAATTGTTAGCAGTCATCGAAGAGTCTAGATTGTACGGTTATGTCAGTGGAGCAATGAATGCTACGCTCATTGCTATGATCCCAAAGTGCTCCAACCCCCTATCCTTCAATTAGTTCCAGTCAATATCACTCTACAATGTAATCTATAAGGTTATTACTAAGGTGATTTCCATCCACATTAAACTGATATTGTCAATGTTCATTTCAAAGGAGCAATTTGGGTTTCTCAACCATAGACATATACTTGATGCTGTAGGGGTGGTGTATGAATGCTTGCATTCTAACAAAGTAAAAAAAATGAAGGCAACAATATTAAAAGTGGATCTCATCAAAGCATATGACATGGTAAGCTGGAGCTTCCTCATATTGGTATTTTTGTAGATTTGTTTAATCTATGAAGCATCAAATTGGATTATGGGTTGTATATCCTTGACAATTTTTGTTGTGCTAGTGAATGATGTTCCCTCTGATTTTTTTAGAATTTCGTGTGGTTTACGACAATGGTGTTTGTTGTCTCTGATGTTTTTTTTACCTGTCATTGAAGGACCCGGTCTTCTCATTCACAAGGCCTCTATGGAAAGTAGATTAGCAAGGGTACAAAATTTTGAAGTGATAAGGATTACTCATTTGTTTTTTTATGAATGATGTCTTGCTTTTCAGTAAGGGAACCATTGGGGAATGACAAGTGTTTCAAGAATTTTTGGATAGATTTGGTGAAGCTACATGCATGATGGAAAGTTTAGATAAATATGGTTTTACACCTCTAGCACTAGGGATGAATCTGTGGACCAGGTATAACAGGATTTTCCCTTCAAGGTTGGATTGTTGGAAACATGACTCAAGTACTTAGGTTACTTTTTAAATCCCAATTGTTATCTGGTGATTGGATGTGGCTATTGGAAAATTGGTGTTATCAGCGGCTATCATTAGGTTGCATATTGATATTTATCAAGTCGGTACTTGAAAATTTCCATGTCTACTGGTTATCACCAACAAAAATACCAAAGTACATTTTGGGGAAGATTTGGTAGAGGTTTTTTTATTTTTTATGGTCACGCGCAAAGAATTCAAAGAAATTTCACTTAGTAGGTTGCCAGAAAATTGCTCGCCAAAAAAACATGGGTGGTTGGGGGTTAAAGAATATATATGATTTTGGGAAAGTTATGGATGTGAAGAGTTTATGGAGATGTCTCTTCTCAGGTGGTATCTAGAGTGACACCATGAAGGAAAAATATATGTCTAGTGGCTCTATTGTGGATTGGTTACACCATGGCCTAAAAACAAATGTCGTGGGATCAAACATTTAGAAGAGTCTTACAAATTCTATTGAGGTTTTGATGGGTTGGTTTGTGAAATTATAAATCACAACAGATCATGGAGTTGAGTATACCTCACAGAGAAAGAATGAGCAAAGAAATTGGGTTACAGTGAAAATTGCAGTAGAAAAGAGCAGACAATTAATCATGCATGAGAACTCAGATAGGAGCATAATAATGTCACATGATCCAATAATCAGTATATTAAAAAATGATGTTACAATGTAGAGAATTCGAATCACCTAGGATAATTCGAGTCTCAGTTTGTTTAGCATAGGAATTGTCACCACTGGAGTGCTCCGAAAGACCCAAACTCAACTCAACTGAACCTAAAATCAATTAACTGAAGACACAATAAGTTAACTGACTAAGGAGGGCGCATTACTGATTTTTTCATGCAAATCACTCAGAAAAGGGCGCATGAGGCCATAATAAGTGGCAATCGGACCATAAACCCCCCACAAGAGTCATCTAAATCAAGTGAATTGAACTTGAACATTGAGCAGGCTCCTAAAATATAGGGAACTGACTTAAGTGGTCCTAAAATTATGCATGCAGGGTGCATTAGATGGTAGATGGATCCTAGATGACATTTGCACACCACTAGGGGGAAAATGACATCATCAACTACTAGGAAAAATAAATAATGCTAGGTAGGACAAGGATGGATTATTAATTATCCAAACATGGTTAACATGGAAGCCGAGGAATGGCTTGCAGACCAAGGTGGGGAAGGATCCTCTCATTGGTGGTGCAATATATTCTATATTATCTGAAAATTTAATTTATGAACTTTAGACAAAAGGTATTTATGTTCTTGCTCAGGTTTTTAAGAGAGGTATGGCTACTCAGGGGGGTCAACATTGGAAAAATACGACATAGTTGAGTATTAGAGGAGATATGGAGTTTGAATGGAATAATTTCATTCATGGACTTCTTCACGCGGGTTTTCAAATGAAAAATGTAGAATACACTCTACTTTGGTCATGGAATGTTGATAGTGGATAGGTCACAAAAAATTTGGCATATGACTCGATTGAAATTTCCAAGTGGGAGGGCGGAGAAAAGTGGTGGAAATCGCATATGTGGAAGTGGAGTTTCCCACTGAAAATCAAATGTTTATGTTGGTTGTTGTTGGAGAAAAGATATTAACCTGGGAAAACTTGGTCAAACAAGGTGCTCCAAGACCTAGTTTTTGTGTTATTTGCAAGAACGAATCCAAAACCATTGAGCATTTGTTTGTTTCCTATGATTTTGTGTAGTTGGTCTAGAGGGAAGTGAAAAATATTACAAAATTAACCAAAAGATGATCTCCAGGTTTCTTTGAGGACTGTTTACATTCATGGATTTATTTGGGGAATCAATGGCCAGAACCCCCTGTGTTCATCGGTTGGGATATTTGGAAGCATTGAAAGATTGTATTGTTTGAATACACGCCCAAGAATCATTTGAAGCTTAGTCTTCTAGCTCTCACCTCTTTTAAAGAATAAGAAGTCAACAAGATTGTCTAAGCGAAGGAACATCAACCCTCCCATTTTCGATGGTTTGGTTCCTATCGACTTCTTCAACGGGGCTTCTCAGAATGTCAGAGTGGTTTATGGGACTGGTATAGTACTAAAATTATCATCTACAAACTACTTCATCTTGTGTATGGGATGTAGCATGGGAACCAACATGAGAAGCAAATTACTTGCCTTATGTGGTCTCCTTCATTTTGCACATCAAAAAATATTCAAAGCTTGATGATTGCAAGGGACTCCAAAGTAATACTCGATTGGGCACAACATAAATGTGATCTCCATTTAGTACAATTGGAATGGTAGTAGTCCAAAATTAGATGCCTCTAATCAACTTTCCATAGGTTGGAGTCAAGGAAAATTATAGGGGCAAATTTTATCCCATGGGCTATTTTTGGACCTTTTTTCCAAAAAAAGATTCACTAATTTGCCTTTTTTTCAAAGATGATTTGCCAAAATTCCATGGGATAACTTCTTTTTACTCTAAAAATAACCAAAATTGTCCAAAAACTATATAAAGTCCTTAGAAATTTGAATATTTTTTTTTAAATTGCCAACCAATTTATGGTTGCAAATTTTAGAATTAGTAAGATTCGCCAAGGTTTCTACACTTTAAGAAAATTATAGATTCTTAAAATTTTCCCTGGTGGGAGAACTTCCATGTTTATCGAGAATTCAATTCAGAAGTGGACAATCTATCCAAAAAAGGCCTTCTCACTGATGAGGGCATCTTGTTTGATGAGGAATGGAGAGGCCTGGTCATGCTTTCCCAGAGCTCTATGGTTTTCTTTTGAGTGGGTTTACTAGTGATATTACACATCTCAATCTCTCTCTTGGTCCTTTCTTTTACATGACTGTACAGGGGAAAATATTGTGAACATCTGTATTAAAAAACAACTTGGAGGCTAAAGTGAAATAGAATTTTGTGAAGTAGGGAGACTACTGTTTTTTAAAGGTAGCTAGAAACATTTAGTTAGGAATATTGAATAAGATATGATAACTCTGAAATCATACATTCTATACTTTGATTCTAATGGAATGTCAAGTATAGTTTTCTTCTGTGTGAAACAAAAGAAGAGACAATGACTAGGGTAATAATTGGATTAGTTATTTTAATTTCTATACGTTTTCCTTATTTAGTTTCCATTAGCAGTTTCATCTATTATATTATGGAATTGTCAGAAATATGTTTGATAATAACATGTGTTTTTAGATGACAATACTTTCTCATTCATTTTAATTTATGGTTTAAGTATGAATGCAATTTCCAATTACATATTTACAAGAAATTTGCTACAATGCATCATGGAAACAACTAGCCATAAGGACATTTGAGAACTACATATACAATGCACACAATACTTTATAAGGATTTTTTATATGTCGGTGATAACTTAATTGATGTTTTAATCTATCATTTATAACTTAATTTATATGGTGATTAAAAAGATAGTCATTCCTTCTCAAATGTATAACAATCAAAGCTATCTCTCAATTCCATCAATTCCATCTTTGATGTAAATGATCTAATGCACAAATGTATATAATTTAGATATGGCAAGATGTAAGTTCTAGGGAAGTCATGGTTTGGGAAAGTCATGGTTCACATGCGCAAAGGATAATGTCACTACAAAATAAACATAATGTACAAAATTAATTCACATAAAACTATAAGTACATAACATATTATAACATACACTACAGAAAAACAAACATGTTATCAACATACATATCCTTAGAAAAGTTTAGATGGTTATATGATTACAACCTTAATGTTCTTCTACTATGAAGCAATGTTGTAGAGTCAACCCATATAAAGAAGGCATCTTCACATCCAATATAACATCATTCACCATAGAAATATAATATTTCTTCAAAATCCATGGGACATCACCTTCTTTAAAAAAACAAAGAGGTTCAGGCCTCTCCTCTACTTTCTTTTCTTCGCCAATGTTTCTTTCTAGTATTTGAAGAAACAAAATCTCCCCTAACACCCAAAGTGTCACTCTTTTATGATATGTGCCTAGATAAAGAAGATGAAACATTTTTTAATATATGCATAGTATCTAGTAAGTGGACAACCTTAAGATGCTCACAATATGGAAGCTCATAAAATATAGATTTCCTTTCTATCCCAAATGGACATTTTCTTAGCATAAGTGTCAAAAATTTAATTATCAACAAAGATAGGTCCCCCATTTGAATAAAAAAATGTCTACAATTTCCTTCCTTATTGGTGGAATATGCCCTAATTTGGTTTGTTAATCAAAATATATTAGGTCTCCAAGTCCTCTCTAGTTTACCATTGAAAGAAAATGTTTCCCTTTTAGAAGGTTGTTCTTTTGGGAGGAATACACTCAAAAAGTGTACATTGGATTTTATAAGTGTTTGGACTACCTAACCTTTATAAAAGGTACACAGCATTTATATCCATGATACCCTTTTTCTTTTATTAATGATGTACAATGATAAATATAAGAACCCCTTTGATCCTTTATAAAATGGGATCAAAGATTTACAAAAAGTTTAGAAAAAAGGCCCTTTTGGAGAGGGCTTTGATGAGGTGCTTTGGAAGGCTCAAAACTTAAGAATTTCACTATCACTTTCGCATGTCTTGGATATAAATGAAAAAAACCAGCAAGCTAAATGGGTTAAGAGTTAGTGGCTTAAAAAAAACTAAAATAAAATTTTACTCCTACTTAGCACTTGGAAAATTATTGGAAAAATTGCAGCTTCAAGTACTAAACTAAACTAGATCTAAGCTCATGATATTAAGTTTGAAATGCATCCCTTTAGATCTAATTAAACAAATAACGAGTATTCTTTAAAATATGAAACTTAAAAACTGATATATACTTTCTATCTTTCAAGAAACAGTAACTGGAAATAAATTTTGATTTTCAAGAAGGAAGAAGAAGAGTCCCAGAAACTAGAATGAAGAAGCTTGGAAGTTTTTCTTTTGTGGAATAAAGAGGGTGTTTATCCTTGAAGTATCTTGAATATGAGGAGGATGCAAGCAAGCTCCAACCCTTCTCCAAGTGAGGCTACCTGAAAGCTTAACTATCCTTGCATAAACAAATGGTTAAATGAGGGTATTTGTCAAAAATAGAAGACTAGAAAGAATACAAATAAACAAGAATGCATGCATCTCCAATAGATCTACAATTTGCAAACAATAACAACATAAATAAACCTAGAATACTCTCTTACGCTAATGGGAGTTAGATCCCTATGTAATCCCACAACTATCCAATGAAAGCAAGATAAAATTGAGACAGATTATACCTCATAAGTATTTGAGAAAAACGCATCCACACATGAAGATCATTACACCATTGATGAGCCTCCAAAGCCTTCTTTATTCATAAACAATACAACAATGATCATACATAGTTTTTGCAGAGCTTCACTACTTCCATCCTTAACAAGGATAATGACCATGCTTTTATATAAAAAAATGGAGCTTCAAACCCTAAAGGGTGCAATTCTCAAGGAGAGAGGTGGATTTGGGGATGAAGGAATGCATGGCAAGTGGCATTCATGAAAACAATGGGGCTGCGACCTCTCAGGGGAGGCTTCCACCACTCATGGGAGGCTTCCACCTCTCATAACCACCTCCAAAAAGAGATCCTCATGGGGAAAAACACCTTTCTTTGGAGGAATTGTGCCCCCCTCATGGAAACACATCAAATTTGTTAAGTTTAGCCTAATTTGACTAGAAAAATCATTGGAAGAAACACAGTCACAAGATAGACAAAGATTTACCCTAAAAACCCTCATGGGGTAGAAAACCCAGCAACGCTTTCCTCAATATAGATAATCAACCAAATACAAGATGTAGTCCAAGACTAGAGCTCCTTCTCCTCCTATGCAGACCTCTCTCTCACTTGTGCGCTACTCCTAAGTGAATGAATGAATGAGATAAGTGAGGAACATCCTCCTCTACTTATACTCATCTCCTGACTGACCTTTTACCCTAATGGGGCCGACCTCTCCCAAGAGAGTCTAATAACCCCCAAATAGTAAACTTAGGGCCGACCTCACATGGGAGATCTAATAACCCTAGTTACCACATTCTCTCGGAGGAATAAACATCTCCGGATATACAATAAGGTCACCACGGAGGAATGTACCATCTCCGGAATAATAAAATACAAATATAATATTCTTGGAAGTTACAATATTTCAACACTCACCCTTAACGAGAAGGATATTATAACAACATCTACAGGAGCAAGGAGTCATCAACTACATGGTACATGATACATATATAAATCATTGGAAGATTTCTTAATACATCATCATCATCAGTAACTTAGATAGTTACTAGAACATAATCAATACTGGAATGTCAACATCATCAGTATTGAATCTTCATTTTCTGCAGCACTTGATCAGCTATAGCATCATCATCTGGATCCTCACGATCAATAGCATTGTCGTCACATGATCATCATCATCACACGATCATCAACATCGTCATCACATGATCATCATCATCATCATCATACGATCATCAACATCGTCATCATACGATCATCAGCATCGTCATCACACGATCATCAGCATCGTCATCGTACGATCATCAGCATCGTCATCATAAGATCATCAGCATCGTCATCACATGATCATCAGCATCGTCATCACACAATCATCAACATCGTCATCATACGATCATCATCATCATCATCGCACGATCATCAGCATCGTCATCTAGATCATCACGATCAACAACATCTGGATCATCTCGATCTATAGCATCATCATAGAAGCATATTCTGCAATACGCAAGATCCTATTACGGGATGATCAATCCCTCTCACTTTAGGACATAGGTCCATGGATGATAGAATCCAGATCAAATTCCCAGGATGATCAATCCTTATCAATTTAAGACAAGTCCCATGTCTATGGACGATACAATCCAAACACATCATTTTGAACTAAATGTTCAGGGACGATGTAGTCCTATCATCAATTTTCAGAGACAGATGTCTACGGATCAATTCAGGGGACTAAAGTCCAGGGATGATGCAATCCCTCTCATCCACTAGGGACCACTTCTCGGAGACATGTGTCTACAGATCAATTCAGGGGACCGAAGTCCAGGGATGATGCAATCCCTACATTCTTGGAGACATCTGTCTACAGATCAATTCAGGGGATCGAAGTCCAGGGATGATGCAATCCATACATTCTCGGAGACATTTGTCTATGGATCAATTTAGGGGACGGAAGTCCAGGGATGATGCAATCCCTACATTCTCGGAGACATCTGTCTACGGATCAATTTAGAACATGTGTTCAAGGATGATGCAATCCACTCGTCAACTTAGACCCTATCTAAGGACCATTCACCAACCTTACTATCGGCATCACAAATATAGGTATCCGCATCATCGACCTCACTATCGATGCAGGAAATCTTATCATAAGTGACCACATCACTCCCCCTTTCGAGGAGGGTCCTTCTGAACTACACCAAGCTTGTCTCAGAAATACTCAAACTTTACTTGAGATAGAGGTTTGGTCAATATATTAGCAACTTGTTTGCCAGTGCTTACATACTCGAGCTCGATAGCTCCTTTCTACACCATATCCCGTATATAGAAATATCAGATCTCTATGTGCTTTGACTTATCATGGAACACTAGATTTTCTGTCATCTTGATATAACTCTGGTTGTCACACAAGATCTCAGTGGGTTCCATCTCTAAGTCAAATAAACTAGATAATAACTTCCGAAGCCATATTGCTTCACAACTAGCAGAGCAGGCAGCAATATATTCTGCTTCAACTGTACTGAGAGCCACACTAGACTGCTTCCTCCTAAACCACGAGATCATGGCAGATCCCAGACAATAGCATCCTCCCAATGTACTCTTCCTCTCTGATACACTTCCTGCCCAATCAACATCTATGTAGCCATGCAATCTGAAGTCATGATCTCTAAGATAATATAGACCAAAATATATTGTACCCTTTAGGTACCTCATCACATGATTTGCGGCTATCAGGTGAACTCGTCTAGGTTCCACTAGATACTGACTCAGGTATTCACAGCAAAGCATATATCTGGTATAGTATTTGTCAAATACATTAATGACCCAATTATCTGTCTGTACAGAGTCATATCCACTAACTTTGATGAGTCATTAGCTAGCATCTTTAAGTTGGAATCCATGGGAGTGATCATGGCTTTACATTCCAACATGTCAAATCTTTTCAATATCTCCACCGCATACTTTCCTTGATTAAGAAAGATTCATTTTGAACCTTGCCACACTTCTAGACCTAGGAAGTAGTGCATCAATCCGAGATATTTCATCTCAAATTCTGAAGAGAGCTTCTTCTTGCACTCGATAATCTGTTTCTCATTTCTAGTCAGGAATAGATCATCTACATATAACAACAATATGACAGGTTCATCACCCATAACTTTGAGATAAAGGTTAGGATCAACTTTACTCTTGGTAAATCCCAAGCTAGTCAAGAAACTGTCAATTCTTCCATACCAAGCTCTGGGAGCTTGCTTCAGCCCATATAAGGCCTTCTTCAGTTTGCACACATGGGTTCTTCCATCTTCCACCTCAAATCTTTGTGGTTGTTCTATGTACACTTCCTCTTCAATCACACCATTCAAGAAGGCTGTGTTTACATCCATCTGGTGTAACTCCCACTTCATCATGGATGCAAGTTCCATGATGGTCCTAATGGAAGTGTACCTTTCCACTGGTGCAAATGTTTCTTCATAGTCAATTCCCTCTTTCTGAGAGAATCCTTTGGCCACAAACCTTGCCTTATATTTTTCAATACTACCATCCGCAACATGCTTTATCTTGTATATCCATTTGGAGGATACCACACTCTTGTCCTTTGGTTTGGGGACTATATCCCAAACATCATTCTTTATTATTGACTGATATTCCTCCATCATTGCCTCCACCCACTCTTTCTTATGAGATGCTTCTTCATAACTAGTGGGTTCTTGATCTACAAGATCACACATCAAGGCCACATAATTGGAGAATGTCTTTGGTTTCTTGCTCACCCTAGTGGAGCCTTCAGGATCTCCATACTTTTATGCTCCTAGTATAATGTCTCTTGCCCATGCTGGTTTTCTCTTCCTTGATGTGTTCATGACAGGGGGTTCTTGTGGTTCGGACATGTCATGATCTTCAGGAGTGGGTGCAGCTTCTACAATTCTGGAAGGTGCCTCTTCCTCATATACTTCTTCATACTGGCACTTCCTAGATCTCTTGAGAGATGCCTCTTCATCAAATGTCACATCCCTACTTATTTCCATATGATGGAATCCTGGGATGTATATTCTGAATGCTTTGGATGCTTCACAATATCCAACAAATATTCCTTTCTTCCCAGAAGGATCTAGCTTGGTCCTCATTTCTTTTGGAATGTGAATGTATACTGGGCATCCAAATATCTTGAGGTGACTTACCTCAGGCTTCTTCCCTGTGAACACTTCTTCTGGGGTCTTGAAGTCAAGAGCACTATGAGATAGTCTATTTTTCACATAGAGTACTGTCCTAGCTGCTTCATCCCATAAATAAATGGGAAGTTCTTGATCATGTATCATTGTCTTTACTGCCTCCATAATGGTTCTATTCTTTCTTTCCGCAACACCATTCTGTTGGGGATTGTAGGGAGTGGTTAGTTCCCTCTTGATTCCAGCTTCCTTACAAAAGACTTCAAAATATTTTGAAGTATATTCTCCACCATTATCTATACAAAGTATCTTAATCTTCTTTTCTGAATGGTTTTCTATCAAGGCTTTGAATTCCTTGAACTTTCCAAAAACTTCATCTTTTCCCTTCAGAAAATAGATCCAAGTCTTCCTTGAGTAGTCATCAATGAATGTAAGGTAGTATTCATATCCACTCAAGGATGTGGTTGGAATTGGTCCACATACATCTGAGTGAATCAATTCCAATGTACTCTTAGTCTTTGTATCACTCTTTGGAAAAGGGTTCTTGACATTCTTCTCTTTTGCACATCCTTTGCAAGTTCCATCATGATCAATCTTTAAGTCTAGTAGTCCTATGATTACTTTTCTCACATGAGGTAGTGCTTTGTAGTTAATTTGAGCAAGCCTTCTGTTCCATAGCTCACTTGGGCTAGTGGCTTCATGAACAAGGGAAACTTTTGGATGGCCCTTGAGTTTGTATAGACCTCCTTCCTCTTCACCAATAACAATTGCATCCTCAATTGATTTTTCTTTGGGCCACATTAGTGCTTGCCCATCTATGAATGCAATCCTATAGCCTTTCTTATCCAAAGCAGAGATAGAGAGTAAGTTCTTCTTCAAACCTGGTACACATAATATTTCCTTCATCTTCAATGGGGTTATAGAATCAAGCTTGTAGCTTGCTTCACCAATTCCCTTGACGGGATATTGATAGTCATCACCTAAAGATACCTTCTGTGGAGAGGTCTTCTCCTCAAGACTTGACAGAGTTTTCTTTTTTCCTGTCATGTGATTTGAAGCACCACTATCAATGGGCCATGTATCTTCTCCAGGTGTCACAGACCCAGAGAGAGCGGAGAATAACACATATTCTTCTGCATCTTCTTTTTCTATTTTAGATCTTTTCTTTTGAGGCCTCTCATCTTCTTCTTCACTATCATCTTCTGCTATATGTGCTTGATGTCTTTTGTAATGAGTTTTCTTCTTCTTTTTCTTTAAAGGACAATTCCTAGCAAGGTGTCCCAATTTGTCACAACAAAAGCACTGGATTGATGAGAGGTCTCCTCCTGAACTTGGTCTTCTTTTCTTTTGAAATCTATGTGGAGTTTGAGACTCCTTGTGACCAATCTTATTGGAGTTGAAGTGACTCCATCTTCTTCTTTTGGTGTGAGTAGCCAAAGATTGGTCATGTTCTTTGAGAAGGGCTTCTCTATTGGCTACCCTAGCTTCTTCTTGAATGCAATCCTCCCATACCACATCAAACTTCATACTTTCCTTCCTGGCACACATAGTTTGGATGAATGACTCCCAAGGTCTAGTTAGACCATTTAGAGCAATCATGACTAGTTCATCTTCATCAAGGGTATCTCCAATGGCATCTAGTTGTTCCTTGAACTTGGAAACCCTTGAGAAATAGTCTTGAATAGATTCTCCTTTATTCATCTTGGTGCTCTTCAATTGAGCTCTCAGATTCATCTTCCTATTGATGTTCTTTCCCTCATACATTCTGGAAAGGGCATCATACATTTCCTTTGGAGTCTTCTTGGATGCCACTTGGGGAATCAAGTGGTCCTTAATGGAATCAACAATGATTCTCTTTGCCCTAATAAGGTCCTTCCTATACTCCTCTTTGGCTTCATCTTCTTCACGTTCTGCAATCTCATCTTTAATATATTGGACAAGATCATTCTCTTCAAGAATGAGACCAATTATGTATTTCCATGCCCGGAAATTTTCTATACCCTCTAGCTTGTCTTCAAGCTTAGTGCTTGGAGCCATTTTATTCAGGGGATTACAAAGATTGAAGTTTCTTAAGAGATAGAATAACACTTACCAAGAGATGTGCTTGATTGAGTTGAGAGGTCTGGTGTGTTTTGCTTCTGGAAACTTCAATTTTTCACCTTCCAGATTTGCAACATAATTTTTGGTTTTCTGGTCTTTTCTTTTCTGGATTTTTGGTGCACAGGTTCGCAGCTTTTCTGGTTCACTGGTGCAGAGGTGTGCACTTTTTCTGTTTTTCTGGTCCAGAAGTCAGACTAGGGTTTGACAAATCCCGGGGTTATACCCAACCAAAAAGTTCGATCCAGGGCTCAAAACTTCAATTTTGAGGAGGGCTATCCAGCCATGCAATCGGAGACCAACAATTCTAACTTTTGCAGAAACCCTAATTTTCACCGGAGGATGAGAGAGAGGTATATTCACCTTGTGAAAGATGTCCTATTCAGGATAGCTCTGATACCATGTTAAGTTTAGCCTAATCTGACTGCAAGATCACTGAAAGAAACACAATCACAAGATAGACAAAGATTTACCCCGAGAAACCCTCATGGGGTAGAAAACCCAACAAAGCTTTCCTCAATATAGATAATCAACCAAATACAAGATTTAGTCCAAGACTAGAGCTCCTTCTCCTCTTATGCAGACCTCTCTCTCACTTGTGCGCTACTCCTAAGTGAATGAATGAATGAGATAAGTGAGGAAGATCCTCCTCTACTTATACTCATCTCCCGACTGACCTTTTACCCTAATGGGGCCGACCTCTCCCAGGAGAGTCTAATAACCCCCAAATAGTAAAATCAGGGCTGACCTCACATGGGAGATCTAATAACCCTAGTTACCACATTCTCTCGGAGGAATAAACATCTCCGGATATACAATAAGGTCACCACAGAGGAATGTACCATCTCCGGAATAATAAAATACAAATATAATATTCTTGGAAGTTACAATATTTCAACAAAATCCACTCTCAAGAGGTGGAAAAGATGCTCCAACAACTCATTTATTTACCCAGAAAAGATGCCAACCAACCTGGATACCTCAGAGACAAGCTACCACTTATTTAGGAATTGCATTTTGTCCAAATTTCCCAATTATTTGATCCAAAAAGTCATTTTTAAGAGAAAATCAATATTAGTAATTGAAAGTCACCAATTTGACTCTCAAAACTGGGTTTAGGGGTTAAGTGGGGGATTTGGGTTAAGAAAGGAGCATCCCCATGAAAAATTTGGCTCACTAGACCCACTTTTATGACTTTTTGAAATTTTACAATTAAAATACACATTATCGATGATTTTATTAAAAATTGAAAAAATAAAAAATCGTAGTGGGGCTTAGCGCATGTTCACGAAACTTTGGGACTATGACTAACATGATAATATAAATAGAATCAAGTCTTGAAAATTCTATACCATAGGCCTTAATAACCCTCCCAAGGCATCATCATCACTTTCACCACCTTGACTTTGGAGGATTTTGAGTGAAAAACTCGAAAAATATGTGTCGCTAAAAAGCATCCCATAATTAACAAGGGAAAACACTCTAGGGTGATTAGTTTGATGACTAAGTCCTAGGAAGGCCAATCCTTTTACAAAAGTTCATCATGCTATGTCATTTATTAAAATTCCCCCAAGGGGGTGTGAACATGCAAAAAACATAAAAAGGGCCAAAACTTTGCCTGCTTGGATTTATGAATTCCGGTGATGAACAAATAACTTGTTCGCTCTTTGCCAGCTCACTTGAAGTCCAACTAAGTACCACTTAGGTGGTAACATTATGTAGTTAAAAAACTTGCAATATGAATAATGAAAACTACCGGGCCATGTTTAAAGAATTCAACTTTCAAGCTTTCTATAGCTTGGGTTTTATTAACCAGTGTTTGAATATGGCTTGTGTAATCATGTCATCAATAAAGAAATCGAAATGACATCTAGGCAATTTGGGATTTACAATAATAGGTGGTTGGTTGGGATGTTGTGCAATGAGGTGGAATAGTTGAATCACAGGTTTGAATCTGCAAGGGTATAGATGGAGTTTATCAATAAGATTGTCCTCCAAAATAATTTAGGGTTGAATTTAGGCTACCAAAGAACCCCTTTTCTATGGAAAGATGGAAGCAATGTTTCTATTTTATGGTATTCTCGTGTAAACATTTTGGGATAGCTTGGATGTTATGGTTCCATGGGAAAGGATATTTTTTATTAATATGTGCATGATATGTAGAGTTTTGAGAACCAAATCCATATAGAATGAAGAGATTGGAGGTGTATATCGAATGGGGAAAAACATACAAAGCTGCAAAAAAAAATTTCTTGAAAGGAAAAATAAAATATTGGTGGAGATGAAAAGAGTTGTGAGATTGGGACATTGCTAGTTCATATTTATCTTCTATTTATCATTAATATCTTACCTAGGTACTTTACATCTTGATCCCATGATCCTAATGGTCCAATTTTGAATAAATTTGACCAAGTGAGCCATGGGAGAACTTCATCCCTATATTTAAGGGCGAAATCGGCTATTTTTAGCCAGCTAGGGCACATTCCTTGATGATTTTTGGATCTTATCCCTGATTTTAGGATCCAAACTTACATGTTTGAGCTCCTAGAGTAATTCAAGGAACCTAATTCCATGACTCCAGGAAGGAGAGCGCCCTCCTTTACCATATTTAGTTGTTTCCTATCCTGTATGATTTATGCATGAATTAGATCCCTTATTTTAGGAAATTAAGATTCCACTTTTCATCCTGGGTTAGTTATGAACTAGTTAACTCATTCTTTAGAGATTTCATGGATAACTAAGGCATCTGAGCTAGTTAATACCAAATAGGTCTTAATGCATCAATGTACAATTCAAATTTCCTCCTTTAGGAATTCGAATTGATTTACATACCAAGATTGTTTGATCTTCAACTTATTGAATGAGAGTTCAAGTTGTGCTCCAATATTTTTTCTTCTCTTCACTCTCTCCTTTATTTTTCCCTTGTGAAATTGCTATTGTTGTTCATTAGATTTATAGGTCTATTTGATCTCTTACAAGTGATCACTAGATTTTACAAACATATCAAATAAGTTTTTGATGAAAAGGTTGGTGACAAATAAAAAAGGTTTTGAGTTTGGGATATTGCAAAATGAATTGTTTTTCTTTTGTTTGATTTAAAAGATGGCATATGTTAGGGTTGAAGCATAAGATAAATAGGAACCCATCTACTCACTCTAGCCCCACGCTCCACATTGACTGCTTTTGCATCAATATTATCACTATGGTTTGGGAGCTCTACATTGACTACTTACATGCCATTACTTTTTTATGGCACTGTGGCTTCCTATGATAGAAACAGAATCAATTATATAAAATATGGATATGTTATAAAGAACAATAGCAATTTGGTGAGATACCTAAAAACCATGACATAGACTTACTAGGAATCTATAATGCATCTCCACATATAGGAGAAACTCTGTAAATGTATCAAAATAATTTGAAACTCAAACTATTATATTGTTTTTCACCACATTAGTTTTTTATTGTTGGATGTTGGAGATTTGTGCTGGTATCATTAGAAGGAAAAAGAAAACTATTCCTTACAAATTTCATAGTAAAACCCTTATGTGGAAATTGATTTATAAAATCCTGCAAAGCCAATTCTTGCTTTTGTCTCAATTCCTCTATTTCTTCTTGTTTTCTAAGTATTCAATGTTTGATTTTTTGGGTTATTCTATTCTAGTCTTCCACCTCATCAACCAATGAGTTGGTACAATATGGAAAAGTTACACCAGACTCTAGAGAAAGAGTTTTTGCATCACGCTTACCTACAACCATATTCTGTTCCAAAACATCATCATTTTTGCAATCGTCCCTTTGTAGACTCTCTTGGATCATTCTTTCAAACCCCTCTTAACTGTTGTAGTCAATATTCATATGTTCAGTTGAAATCTTCACTTCAACCACCACAATATTCATTATGACCACATATAGAGAGAGTGGTTTTCTCTTTATTAATCACCAAAGCATTTTCCTATAAGTTGCCTCTCCCTAAAGGCCCAACAACTACGAACTTTTATATATATATATATATATAAAAGTTCAAAGTTTATTTCAATTTTCATGTAGTCATAATAGGTGTATACTTCCCTAACTATTGGGGAGGCGGATCCCTTGAATACCTTTGCCACTTACACTTACATTTTTTTGTGTGTGGGTAGGTTATTTTCTCTCTCCGTGACACTGAGAAAAATGTGAGTGAATGGATTCCCATTTATAATCATTCATATATTTGAGTTAATATTTTTATGCTAGTTCTCTACTTGTTTTGCTTAACCTATTGGTTGTTTCTTTAGGTCACACACATTTATGAGAATTGTGGTGTTAAAATGGGAGACGATTTTTGTTTAAAGTGCGACTTCTTTGATGATGACGTGAGTTCTATGTTTGTCCATGCATTTTGATATCTCTTATAAAGAAAATACTTGAGCTAGATATCAACTTAAGTTTCTCTAATTGATATAATAGGGATGGAACCTAATAGAATATAGAGTTAAAGTATTTTTTTTTGTGCATGTCTACAATTTTCCTCATCGTAGATCTCATAGCAACAATATCATTGTGATGCTTGTGCCATATGCAGGTTAGGATAGGTGTCTTGTCTCAAGTTTTCAAGTTTTCTTTGTGTTTGTATTTTGGAAAATGTTTACCAAGTGTACATTATGTATAAGTTTTTGAGTTAATATCTATCTTCTTGGTCTTAATTTCCTTATTGTTGAGTTTGCAAATATGATGTGGTAACTTACTATTTTGTTTTGTATTCGTCGTTTGTCTAGGGTAAGAGGTCATGATAATTTTTCCATTTCCAGAACCGTAGTATGTCTCCTACCTTCCTTGCCTTTTTCGCATAAATATGTACTTCTTTCTAGGTTGATTCTTTCTTAGTCTACATGTATATTGTAAGATTTAGGATTCTGCAACCCTCTTATATGCCCCTTCTTTAAGGTGGCCGTGTAATAAACTGTGCATTTGTTACATATTTTTTGCAGGGCTTCTTGTTTTTGACAATCATCTTAAATTTTGATATGGGTGTCATCTTTTTCAAACTTTTAAGAAAATTGAGAATAGTGTAAGAAAGGACAATAATATAAAAATAGGAACATGGCTATAAATATGGGCTTCTTGTTTTTGACAATCATCTTAACTTTTGATATGGGTGTCATCTTTTTCAAACTTTTAAGAAAATTGAGAATAGTGTAAGAAAGGACAATAATATAAAAATAGGAACATGGCTATAAATATTGATCAGTGAGCATCTTATAAGAACACAAAATTAAGAAGATTATAGTTGGAAAGATTACATTGTTAACAAGGCACCAATTGGGAACTATCATCCTTACCCTCTCTCTCAGCCTGACCTTCACACTTTTGCATTGAAATTAGTTTTATGGCAGCTCGCTAGGGAATGGATACTATTTTGTATTGTTGGGTGTACCTTCTTTCATCTTGGGGTTCCCCTATTTCAAGTTCACTATAATGTATCAATCGCTAAAGTGATATATAAATCTCTAGCTATCTATGTGTCACCTTAGTTTTTCTACCCTAAAATGGCTATAATTTTTGAAGTGTACCTATTTTTTCTATCTTCTAAAAATTCTTGCAAATTTCATTTGGATTGTTGATAATGTTGAACTTGTCTGCAAATTATGTAATATAAACCTCACAAATCTAATATAAGTGAAACTCACAGATCATATTCTCGTATAAAAGCCTCAGAATTGGTTTATTGGAAATTTGCAACATGGTGATGTTGCTTCATCAACACAACTTGGGTTATATTTTTTTTTTTAGACAACCAATCAAAAAATGGATGTTGTTCTCGGTGCCAAAGTAAGTAAATATTGACATTTTCTATCCATGTGATTGTCCAAGTTGTTTAGCTGGCACCTAGCCAACTTATGAGATTGTATGATTTCACTTTTGTAGAATTCTTTTGAAAATTTCTCTTAATTAGTTTCCTACAGGTTGGCCTTATAATTGGGATAGCTAGAGAAACTATCAAGTACCTCTTAATGTATTATTTTCCTACAGGTTGGCCTTATAATTAGGAAAGTTAGAGAAACTAGCAAGTATCTTCATTATCAATTAGGTGCAAAAATTCAAGCAACTTGAGACACGGAATTTGATTCAATTTATCTGACTTGACAAGTGGACTTGATGGGAATATTGGAGCAAATCAATAGGGATGAGCAACTGATCAATGATGTCATCGCATTGGTATTTCTCATTCTTGACTTTTGACACTCAAATTCGATAAAATTGAAAAAATTACTGTGTCTATCTTCCAACTAGAATTTATTGTTATATTTGAACATTTGTTTACAATAAGATGTTCTCTTTGAAACTATTTGGATGTCATCCAGGTAGATGCAAGTGGCTCAAAGACACTTGTTGGATATGGTTTCAATAGTTTGTAACCTAGAGAAGAACAAATGCAACTAAAAATTCCAATCATTAAGGTGGGTTAGTCATATTTGTTATCGTGATAGTTGACATGTATGTAGCACATTTATACTTGGTTGGATCTTTGTAATCATTAATGCTTACATTCGTCATCATCTTCATCTATGGCAGGTTGGGTTGATTATTGGCAGAGAAGGTGAGATTATAAAGAATCTGCAAAGCGGGAAAAGGGCTTGAATCCATGTTGTTAGTCGTATTGAATTAGATGTTAGATTTCTCACTTTTTAAACTTAGGTCATTTATTTCCTCATTCATCACGTTTCTGTTTCAGTTAATACCGCTACATCTTCCTGCGAGGGATACATCAACAGAAATGAACTTGGTAGTCTCCTTACCTATCCAAAAAATTGATGATGGATTGAAGTTTAATGCAATTGGATGAGTTGTAGGTCATTGCAGGATTTGTGTTGGATGCAAAGTGATTAAACATAGTTTCTCATTAGACCTATGTTTCAATAAAGGGGAAATTTGACAATAACATTTTGATAAGACTTCACGGGCATGGAAGAATTGAATTATATCATTTGTACTGCAATTGAATCTTAATTTTTCAATAGTTTAATGTTAGATTTCATTTCAATTGACAATTGGTACTAGGTATGATGTAATGAAAGTTGGTTTGACAAAGCTCTTCATCAGTGTGCTCTCATGTTGAATGAACATAAACCTATGGAAATTCTTTTGGTATTAACCTATTGTAGAACAAAATTTCAAACAAGGACGTGATAGTTTTGATGACCCAAGGTAGTCATTTTGATATTTGGATGTATATGCTAGGTGGGTGGATAGCAATGCCATATCTTATCGTTTGTTGGAGCTGCTTCTTTTTGGTAAATGAATGATGGTGTACTTTTTAAGTCAAATGATGTTTAAGTTTAGATGTTTCTCTTGACTTTATTATCATAATAGGGATATGGTTTTATGGATCGTAATCTTTGCTCACTATATTTGGATTTAATTGTATAGGAATATGAGTTCAAGGAAAATGCCATGCTTGCTTATTAGTTCAAATTGTATAGGATTATGAGTTCAAGGAAAATGCCATGATTGCTTACCAGTTCAAGGAAGTGATGTTATTTCTGTTGGGGTTCTCTCTTGTAAACTTGTATTTTGAGAATGTTTCATTAGTACCCCACCATTTACAAGGAATGCATACCAGTGTCCACGATCCTATCGACGTAATATAGCTTACACTGTCTGGTGTCCACAATCGCACTACAAAGTCAGACATATGTATTTTACTTATTTTAACCATAGTTTTGTAAAAAAATAACCAAGCCAAACCGCCCTCCTGCAAAAGGCAGGGTTCAGGATGGAGGCGCACGGACATGTGGACCTTCTATTTGATCTCATTTACCTTTCACCGGGCAGACTGCCCGCAGGTGCAGATTTGGACCCCACCTGCCACTTACGGCACTGATCCTTGAGAGCTACTATTCAACTTGATGAGGAAGAGATTCTGTACCGCCTCAAAAGCATGGTGAGATTGGCTACGCACATATAATAGAAAAGCGCGCAAAACTATAATAATGACGAGTACGACTTACCAGCGGACCTGAGTGTGACCTTAGCTTTCTAACAAAGATGTACGTTGATTTGATTTCAGATTTATGAATCGACGTTGATTTATGCAAATGTTCAGTTAAGATGAATAGCTGGACCTGGAGTTTTGGTTGCTTTTCTATATTTGTGACTAAATTTTGAAAGGCGTTGTTTAAAAACGCAACATATTGCATCTCCTTTGTTGGAATTCGGCAACTTAAAGAAGGCAGAGTTCCGAATGATCTGGAACTCTGATTGATATTTTACAGCAGCATTTGGGTCGGTTTAGAAGGGGAAAAACTTTTAGGGGCAAAGTCTGTCACTGCACCTTTGGAACAATGCACCCATTTGGAATTTTCTTCGAATATATGGAGTAACTCTCCCAAAACCATTGGAAAAAATGCAAAGTGTTGTGTTTTAGATTACTTCAATTTTAAAATATTTGATAAGCAAAATTAATTAAAAATAAAATCTAAAAAGTATATATAAACAAGTGCTTTTTTTATGGTTATAAAGAATCATTTTTTGTTTTGGAGTAAGACTTGAAACTAGTTTTGATTGGTTAAAAGTTTGTCTTTCTAGAACATTAAAAAAAAGTGAAACTAGTTGTGATTAGTTAAAAGTTTGTCTTTCTAAAACATAAAAAATAAGTTAGTGGTCCAAAATCTAAAGCATCTCACTCATTTGTCTCCATGTTTCATCTTCTTTTCTAGGGTTTTCACAATATATGGAAGTAGACTAATAGTTATTGAAGAGAATCTGGAAAATTTTCATGGTGACTTCCCTCACGATTTCCATACTATGGAACAAAAAATGGTGATTGTTGTGATTAAAGGTAGAAGGAAACAGATCTTAAGGGAGAATGAGCCTATTATTTGTCTGAAGAGTCGTGCTACATGGCTCAAGCAGGGGGATGATAACACCAAGTACTTCCACAATTTTTATAGGCACAGGTTTAACATCAATACCATCTGGTAGCTTGAAGAGGCTGGGGCTCACTCTTTTACTAGGTTTGAGGAGATGGCCAGACTTGGTTCTAATCACTTCAAGGATCTGTTCAAAGAGGATCAGGAGGGCCCTATTGGCACTATGTTGGATCTTATTGCTCATTATATGACCTATGTTAATGATGATCATAATGTTAAATTGAGGGAGGAGGTGTCTTTGGAAGAACTCAAAGCAACCTTACACTCTATGCAAAAAAATAAAAGCCCGGGGCCCGATGGCTTCCTTGTGGATTTTACTTTGGGTTCTTGGATTTACTAGAAGTGGATCTACTAACTGTCATTAATGAATCCAAGATCAATGGGTGTATATTAGCTCCCTTCAACAATACATTTATTGTAGTTATTCCTAAGAAGGGTTGGAGGACCGCGGGCCTATATCCCTTTGCAACTATGTGTATAAGATAGTTTCGAGAGTCATTGCTAATAGGATTAGGGTCATATTATCAAAGGCTATTTCCCTTGAGCAATTTGCATTTCTTGAGAGTAGGTCAATTCATGATCTTATCGTCATTACCCAAGAGGTATTACATTTTTCCAAACTAAAGACACTTCCAGTAGTTGTCATTAAAGTAGACCTTTCTAAGGTCTATGACAGAGTAAATTGGACTCATCTCAGGCTTGTGCTTATTCAGATCAGATTTGAATTGAAAATGGTCAAGTGTATTTTATCTATAGTATAATATGTATCTTTTTCTACATTGGTCAATGGTTCGACTTCTTGTTTTTTCAGGCATGGTAGGGGTGCCTCCTAGCCTCTCTCCTCTTCATATTGATGATGGATGGTCTGAGTAGAATGATCTCTGATTCTATGGCTAATGGATCCCTAAAGGGTTTTTGTATGGGAGGAATGTATATGTTTCCCATCTATTATTTGTTGATGACATTTTTCTTATATCAGATGACTCGAGAAGAGATGCAACCAAATTCAAATCCATTATGAGGATTCTTACTGCCACTATAGGTATGATTTGCAATGTTAAAAAATATACTACATTTTTCTTGAATCTTGACCCACTGGAAGCAAATTGGATAGTTGCACTCTTTGAGTTTGAAGTGGGTGAAGTTTCAATTAGTTTAAAATACCTTGGGTATGTGATTAAGCCTAATGACTAGTACCAATGCAAGGGTTGGACCTGGATCATTGTAAATTTGAAGAAAGGATTAATCTCTGGTGTAATAAGTGGTTGTCTAGGGGAGGCAGGTTGGTGATGATTAACTATATTCTTAAAGCTTTACTTGTTTATTGGTTCTCTTTATCTTATGTGCCTATTGGAATTTTAGAAAGCATCCCGAAAATAAGTAGTAATTTCCTCTAGAGGCATACAAATGTTGATCATGCTTTTCCTTGGGTTGCTTGGAAGAAGATCGACTTACCCAAGGATATGGGTGACTGGGGCATACAATATATGCTTGGATTTTTAAAAGCTCTTGCTACTAAAAGGGTCTGGAGGGTGCTCAAGAGGGAGGGGTTATCGGTTAATGTCATTTATCAGAAGTACATACACCCTCAGACTATTGAAGAATGGTTTAGAGTGAAGGACAAGTCTACAAGCAATGTTTCTATCTTCTGGAAGCCTATTATATCTACATTTGGGATCATCAATGATTGGTTAACTTGGGCCATTGGTAATGGCAGGAATGTCAGGATCGGTCAATATCCTTGGGTTGGTTGTGCATACTTCCATAGAGTACCTGAAGGAATGATCGACTCTTTGATTGATAGGGGCATACTATTTATGCATCAAATTCAGGATCATAGGAACACTACTCAGTTCAGACAAGCTTGGATGACTATTGATGGTCTGCATTTTCACATGGTGGAAAGGGACCACTGGAATAGGTACATTCTAACTCTTACCAACAATCATGTATATCTAAAGGATAGTGATGATAAATTGATTTGGGTTAGGAATGAATCTGCAGGTAGCTATGCTCCAAACTTGGGTTACAAGGTTGTTAGAGAAGATGAATATGTACCCCTTCTTGCCTGGTGGAATAAGTTTTTATGGAATCTTAACTGCCCTCTGAGAAACAACATTAGTTTTTTGGCTAGCACTTGCTGATAAGGTGGTAGTTTGGAGAAACGTGTTAAGAAGATATGCCTATGGACCAAGCAGATGCCCACTGTGATGCGCTCAAGTAGAGAATATCAAACATCTTTTCATATTCTGTCCATATATGTAGGCTATGTGGCAATACTTATCCCAGATCACTGGTAAACCATTCTATTGGGGTGGTATAGATTTACATGAGACATTCCAGACTTGGCTACACAATGGTGATTATGAAGATTATAAGGCTCCACCAACCTTGTTGATTTGGTGTGCCTAGCTAGACAAGAATAAAGTTATCTTTCAGGATATCTTTGTTTTGGCCCATGTAATTGCTGCCAAAATCTTGGCAATTCTTGAACACTTTCCACAGGAAAATGTCACTAAGAATCCAAGGATTATAATAGAAGAAAGCATAGACAAATCTATTCGTTGGTCATACTTTGATGGGGCAACACAGGGCATCCCATCTTAGGGGAAGCTGGTGGATTAATTCATACATAGGATAATCATTGGTCACCTGTTTCACGATAGGAATGGGGGCTTCAACAAATAACAAGGATGAATTTTTGGCTATCAAACTTGTCTTGGTATTGGCACACTCCTTGGCAATTCAGAAGATCCAACTTTATGGTGACTCCAAGTTTGTTGTTGATTACTTGAATCTTGGGAGGGCACCAAATAACATTCATATGTTGCCCCTATATGAGGACAACTGCAAGATTAAAACCCTATTTCTTGTGACCAGTTTTCATCATATTTACCATGAACGTAACGATAAAGCATACCAACTCTCAAAGAAAGGCGTGTTGATAATAGAAGGCAATTGAGAAAGATGGTAATGCATTGATGAGATTATCTATGAACTGGGCATTAGCCCTTTGGATTAGAAACTTACTTGACTAGAGGTTCGTACTCTAACTTTTGGTGAAACTCTTTAAAGTTGATAACATTGACCGACCTTCATTGGATTCTTCCATAGTTTTCATATGTGGCACATGCTAAATGTTATTTGCAATCTTAATTTGACTTTGAGTACAAGATACTCGACTTAGGGCCTTGTAAACAATGTGGTTTTATAAACAATGTGGTTTTATAGTAATAGAAATTGTGAATTTTTTTTCAAAAAAAAAGTGATCATGTTAGCTTTAGTTTTTTCACGTCAATAAACAAACTCAGCGAGCGATTGGGCATTTAAATTTTATTGGTTCTTCTTTTTTGTGAGGTACGACAATCACGTTTGATCAATTAGGGCAGATACCAATTTTACTTTTCTTCTAATATTTTCGTGCAAATTTGAGCTTTATTCCCGTGAGGTGTATAGTCAATCGTGGTTAATACATATACTAACTTATGGCAGAGATGGTTGAAAAGTGACGTTTTATTTTTCTAAGTTGAGAAATATTTTAACTAATTTATAGCGGAGACAATTGAAATGTCACATTTTATTTTTCTACGTTAAGAAATATTTGTGACTTTAAAAAGAAAATATTGTGTTTAATTTGACATTGAAATTTTTATGTGGTATGTTAAATTTGTGTAAATGCAAATTGACCGAATTTTTAATGGGGACTATTAACTATTTTTTAATGTCACATTACTTTGTTATTTACAATGATTAATTATTTGATCGTTTTCTAGAACCCTAAGATAAATCTTAATAGATTGTTTACCATATTTATTTTATTATGTACATTTTTCATTTAGTACGAATTAGAAGATCATTCCAAATTAAACTCAAGGAATACATAGTTGACACTGTCCACAATTGCACTACAAATTCAACCATTTTGGAACACTCTCATTATTCTAAATATTTCATTTGTATTGATAAAACCAAAATCCACGCATCTGAGCCCCATTATTCATCTTGAATTATCAGAAAAGCTATTGAGAAACACCTCAACAATTTCAATTGAGAAGATGGCTATAAATTCAACCATTTCCAGAAACCCATCATCCACTGGTTAAATTAGAATCTCCTTTCTCTCTTTGTTAAAATTTTCTATCCCGTGTGCGTCTTCTTTATCTAATATGAACTTCTTAACCCCCTTTCCCCCTTTTGTTCTCTTTCCCCCAATGTATTTCTCCATTTTCCATTCTTCTCCTCGCCACCTAACCCTCTTTTTAATTCCTCCACTCCTCAGTTAAACCTCATTTTCAATTGGTTTCCTTTTTTCCTCTCCCTAACCCCCCCTTTTTACTTTAACTATTAATTTTTTTTATTTTTTATAATTTAATTATTAAATCCTCTTTTATATTTTAATTTTTTTACTCCACTTTGTTTTATATCTCAATAAACATCTCTTTATTCCTTTCAATGACTAATCCCCCTCCCCCACTTTTACTATCAACGACTATTTTATCCATCTATTTATCCTTCGTGGTGGCTCACTCTTTTTATATTACAACTTCTTCTTTTTGGTTCCCTTGATGATGGGTGAAGTGCCCACTCGAAATGTTGGGACATTTCAAAACCTCGACAGAGTTAATATCCATAAGCTTTAATAATTCATACTAAAATCTTAAACCTCTATGGAGAGGACTATCCCAAAGAAACCAAAAACATTGAAAAGCTCCATGTTAAAATACAAAAAATACTAGCCGGTCTTACTTTCTTGAAGCAGTGATGAGATTCCTCCATCCTTCCTACCTTTACATTAATAAACCACCATGTTTAAAGACCGAATCCTTCCTACGCATCTTTTCCAAAAAAAGAAATGCAATCCTACACACTGAAATCCACTTCATTAGGTTTGATCTTGTTTGTTTATCCCGAAAGCTATTTTTTCTTCATTTGAAATTGCATCCAACATTAGTTCTAATCTATGGGGTATTTTAGATTATTGTTCATCAATTACTGCTCATAATTTTTTTGAATCTATTTGCAGAAAAAGAAAACAAAAATTATGAATCTAATTAACAAACCCATCAATGGTAGAACCCAACTCTCCCAATCTCATCAACCTTGATTCTTAGGCACACCTCCAACCCCCTCACCTTCAGACTCAAATCCCTTGGTAATTTCCTATCATCTTCCTCTTGGTTTTTAGACCCACCCATTGAAATTCGCTTCTCTGGTCCCCCTTAGCACGTGCCTTATCTCCATCCACTACCCATCACCTTCAGATTCTTTCATGCATCCACCCTCTACAGCCCCTTCGCACCAACATACCCACATTCCATCCATAGGTATCCTCTCCTCCAACCCATCGGTTACCTCCATTTCTGCTCAACATATGCATTCTTCTTCTCGCTTACAATCTATGGATCGATGTTCTATTCTCTCCTTCATCTTTGATTTACAACATGTGCACAATTCAACCAACTCATCAAGTCATTCAAATTTACTCCTGCTTCCATCTTCAAAACCTAATTATGAACTTAATTTAACCAATTTAACCCTAAGTCCAATATAGAGTTGAGCAATTTAGATTTACTCTCGCTCTCCACTCTAAACCCTTTTAAATTAATATATAAAAAGAAGCAAATTATATATCTTGTGAAGCTTCCGAAACCATAAAAAGAACCAAATTATATATGAATAATTTGAGCAATGTTTTAATCTAAATCATAATCCCAATATCAATTTAATTAATTTTAATCCTAAGTCCATTCCGAACCATAATCCCAATTTAGATTTAATTAATATTAACTCAAATCCTAATGAATTTGCTATTAAATCATCTTCCTCCCATATTCTTGGGAATCTATCCTATCTACCCTCGAGCCCTACTCCTCATCCAATACATCCCCTTCTACTATTATAAATCTTTCATCATCTCTTCTAGACCCATCCATTCTTCTTCTTCTTCCTCATCCAATACATCCCCTTCTACTATTATAAAGCTTTCAATGTTTCTTCTAGACCCATCCATTATTGTTCTTCTTAAAAAAGGGTTTAATTTTTCTATTACACCTCACCGCATTTATTTTGAAGATATTATTTGTTCCATTGATTTTGTTACCCACCACCTTCCCCCTCGCGAAGCTGAAGAGATTCAACAAAACATTGCTCAAATTATTCATCTTGTGAAGCTTCCGAAACCCAACATTTCTAAAGATGAGTTTCAAGCCCTTCACGGGCTCAATGAAAACCTCGACATAATCATTCTCAAAGCTAATAAAGGGAATGATATCATCGTTATGAATATATCTAGTTATGAAACCAAAGTACTCGATCTTATTTCCTTTTCATCTTACAAACCTCTCTCAAGAAACCCAATTAACCAAATCACTAACCTTGTCACCAAAGCCATCAATTCCTCTTCCCTGTATCTGTCTATAAAAAACTATCCCATCCTTCACAACCCTCAACCAACCAAAATCTACGAGAAACCTAAAATTCATAGAAAAACAAAATCCTTGTAGGCCCATAGTTAGCGCTATAGGAACCCCCACTCACACCCTCTCTAAATTCATTTGTCAAAAACTTCAACTCGTCACTGGCCATACCCCTTCTTTCATCAAAGATTCCTCTGATTTCATCCATAAAATTCAACATTTCCATCTTGATGACCAAGACATTATGATAAGCTTTCATTTTGTTGCTTTAATCACCAAAATCCATGTTCATGAATCCTTAAACCTCATTTGTAATATGGTCAATCACGAGACTATAAATCTTATTGAAACCTATCCTACTTCCAATTTCTTTACTTTCAAAGGAAAATTCTATGAACAAACATAAGGCATGGCAATGGGATCCTCCTCATCTCCAGTTGTGGCCAATATATTTATGGAACATTTTGAGGCTTTAGCCATTGATAGTTTCCATATCAAGCCAAAATGTTGGTTTTAGTTTGTTTATGAGTACACTTTATCCTGCGGCCTCATGGTTGGTCCTCTCTAAATTCATTTCTTGACCACCTTAATAGCATATCCCCCCATATTAAATTCATTATGGAAACCCAATAAGAAAAATATCTCAACTTTCTTAACGTTCTTATCCATCATATTCCTAACGTATCCCTAACCCCCCATGTTTATCACAACAATAACCATACTAGTAGATATTTCCATGCCCATTCCCACCACCACCTAGCGCAAAAATATACATTCATTAAAACCCTTGTTATCAAATCGATTCAAATTTATTCCCCTCAACATCTTGACAATGAGAAGGCCCACCTTACCAAATCTCTCCTCTCTAAAGGCTAGTCCATCTTGCAAGTGAACAAAGCCTTCCACTCTACAATCCATTCAAAACCTAGAAACCCCTCTCCTCCTGTAGAGGCCCTTTTCTCCTCCCCTTCATTAACGGAGTTATTGACCACATTTCCAAGATCTTGTCCAAAAACTAATATTAAAACACTCTTCAAACCTTAGAAGACTTTGAGACAACTATACCAAAGTGTCAAGGATAAATATGACCCCATGCTTGGCACACGAGTTTACCAAATTCCATGCTCCTGTGTCGAATCTTACATAGGTCAAACTGGAAGATCATTCCAAACTTGACTCAAGGAACACATAGATGATTGTTGGGAAAATTATATAGGATACTTTGAGAAAATTAAATAGTCAACCCAGGGGCTCAAAAGCTTGTGAAGTGCTCAAAAAAATATATACATAATTGAATCTTAAAGTGCTTCAAAATCTATCTAAATCGCACCTCTATCATTCAATAGCCAAATCTGAAAACAACAAAGTTGGGATCCCTCACACTCAAATAAAATCTTCTCACAACAATCACACTACTTTTGAAATTAAGCATTATCCAACATGGTTATACGAGTAGAGTTCTTATACTCTCTATGAACCTTTTAACTGCTGATGTTAGTGCCAAAAGAAGTTGTTGTTACACCAAAGCAAATCTAAATAAATCTTCAAGTAAAATATATAATATTTTGGAACTAATAATATTGCAACATGGCTACGTAAGTAGGATGCTAGATCCTCTGTGAGCCTTTGGATTGTTGATACTGATTCCAAAATAAACTATCAACTCAAGCAAATCAAAAGAGACCTTCAAACATAATGAATATCCTCTAGAATCAAATATTTTCCAACATAACTATATCAGTGGAGTCCTAGACTCCTTGTCAACCTTCAAATTGTTGATATTAAACTCTAGAAGGATAAAATCCGAAATCAGAGCAAATATGAAACAACTTATTCAAATAACCTGCAATATTTTGGAATCAATACTATCCAACATGGTTATGAAGCAGAGCACTTGACTCTATATACAATTTTGACTATTGATATTAATTCCACAAAGATTCTAATTACAAGCCAACACACCAATTGCAATCTGCTCATAAAATGAAATTAAACGGATACACACATTAATCTATAACCACACAACTAAAAAGTGAAATTAGGGCATCATATACCATAGAGAGGGGGCCCTTCCTCCCTTGGTATACACTGCAAAGAAAGACTATAACAATAGGATCACAATTTGCAGCAAAAATTTCTTTATTCTAGCATGAAGAAGTTACATAATAATATTACTCTTCAACCGCTCTCAACCTACAACCTCTACTTCTGCCTAACTCTCCTCCCTCTCTAATCTAATATAATATCACATACTTCTATGCTCTCTTATTTATACATAAATCTCTCCTTCCTTAAAAAGGAAAGGAGATACAACTGGATCCAATAAAATTTGATCCACAACCAACCCAATGTTTGACTTAGCTAAATTAAGACAATTAAGGTTATTTGAATTGGTTGCAGATCATTAAGAGCATAAAAATATTTATCCATATCCCAAATTCGTTGGTGGAAAGATAAGGGCGAATTGTTGGCTGCAGGAATAGTCAGATGCTGCAAGATCAAACATAGTTCATGCAGGAGCAAACAAAGGCTCTACAGGATCAAACATAGTTGCTGCAGGATCAAAATGTTAATTTTTCGATAATTTCATTCAAACATTATCTTAGGATCCTACTAAGAGAATAACATGCACAACATAACAATCACAAACACAAGAGACACAAAGTTTCCCTGGGGAAAACCAAGAAGGTGAAAAACCCTGCAACTTCCTCAGAGATAGAATAAGCCACAATACAAGATCACAATGATCAAACCCAAGATAGATAACTTCAACAGCTACTCCTCCTCCACTAGTGTGCACTCCTCTCTCAACTAATGCAAGTTGGATGAGTGAGTGAATGAATAGAATGAGACACACTCACTCTCTATTTATACACTGACTTGACCTGCCAATAACTTAACAGGGCTGACTTCCTAAGGAATCCTAATAACCCATCCACATGACTCAACTAGGGCTGACTCCACACCGGTGGTCTAATAACCCATCAAATATAAGTTGCGACAGTTGCAACACTTGCGACACTTACAAATACAAATGATGACACTTCTGATTGGAGGAATAATACATCTCCATCATGCATATAATAAAGTACAAGTGTAATGCATAGAAGAATATATTTCAAAGTTACAAATACATCAACACTCCCTCTTAACTAGGAAGGTATTCTCTAGACACAGGTCATCAATACATATCGGCACAAGTCTTCAATTCTGGAGTTGGATCATCGTCACTGGATCACGGAGCATCATCGTCACTGCTATTGTACTTGTCATCTCGATCACTGGGCTATCTCTCAATTCTTCTCATCATAGGAAGTTCTACAGAGCCAACCCTTTTTCATGTTGGATGTAGGCCTAGCTTCCTGTAGGTCTTCAATCATCTCTAGCCATACTGTGGATCCCATGACTAATTACGTGCATCAACAAAACCTCGAAAGAGTATCCTAGGATCCTTTATGTGCCTAAGCATGACTGGAAAGATCTCCCAGGGAGCTGTTACATGTGACCACCAAAAAACCTCGAAAGAGCATCCCAGGACTGATTACGAGCACACAACTCAACCTATCGGATCTCCCAGGGCGCTATTACATGTGGTCAGGCAAAACCTCGAAAGAGCATCCCAGGACTAATTACGAGCACACAGCTCAACCTATCGGATCTCCCAGGGCGCTATTACATGCCATAGGACAAAACCTCGAAAGAGCATTTTCCAGATCTCCCAGGGAGCTATTATATGCCATAGGAAAAACCTTGCAAGAGTATCTGCAAATATCCGAGGGCGCTATTATATGTCCTCCCAAGCAAAACCTCGAAAGAGCATTTTCCAGATCTCCCAGGGAGCTATTATATGCCACAAGAAAAACCTCGCAAGAGTATCTACAAATATCCTAGGGCGTTATTATATGCTTATTGCACAACCTGTCCACGACCAACCTATATCAAAACCTTGAAAGAGTATCCTAGCACAGACTATAGGATCTCCCAAGGAGCTATTACATGCTACCTGCACAATCTGTCTGCAGCCAACCTGTAGCAGAAGCTCGCAAGAGCATCCGAGATCAGACTATCGGATCTCCTAGGGAGCTATTATATGCTACCTGCACAATTTGTCCATGGCCACGAAGTATCATCTTGATACTCATGATCATACTGATCATCATCAAATAGTACATCATCCTGATGTACATCATCATCGCATGATCATCTTGATCATCATCACAGCATCGTCCTGATGCACATCATCATCGCATGATCATCGTCACAGCATCATCCCGATGCATATCATCTGGAGCATCTTCCTGATGCTCATCACACATGATCATCCTGATCATCATACATAGCAGCAACCTAAGCATCGTCCTGATGCTCATCACATAACGCTTACATCCACAACCATGGGAAGGATCCTCCTACCACCATGCTTGGAATGGCTCCTGCAAATGTGTCCCATCACTTCTTCCTCGAAGTATCTTCTATCTAAAGAGCACCAAGCCTCTCTCTGAAGTAATCAAACTTCACTCTGGATAGTGGCTTGGTCAACACATCTGCAATTTGCTCATCAGTCGTAACATACAAGAGCTTCACTGCTCCTCTTTGCACCATATCCCTGATATAGTGATATTTGATCTCGATGTGCTTCGACTTGTCATGGAACACCGGGTTCTCTGACAACTTCACACAACTCTGGTTGTCACAATAGATACAAGTAGCTTCCAACTGGAGATCAAATAAATCAGACAGTAGATTCCTTAGCCATACTTCCTCACAACTAGCCGAACAAGCTGCGACATACTCTGCTTCGGCTGTACTCAGTGCTATGCAAGATTGCTTCCTGCTAATCAAAGAGATCACACCTGATCCCATACTGAAGTAGCACCTTGAGGTGCTCTTCCTATCTGCAGCACTTCCTGCCCAATATGAATCAACATAACCCTCTAGGTTAAAATTTTGATTCGCATCAAACTTGAGCCCATAATCAATTGTACCCTTTAGGTACCTCAGAATATGCTTTGCAGCAATCAGGTGAACATGTTTAGGATCCGTCAGAAACTGGGTCATGTTGTTCACCGCAAAGCAAATATTTGGTCTCGTGTTCGTCAGGTACATCAAAGACCCAATCATCTCACAATACACCGTCACATCAACCGTCTTAGATGAAGCATCACTCAGTAGCTTCAGATTCGATGCCATAGGTGTGGCCATGGCCTTGCAGTCCATCATCCCGAACCGCTTCAGGATATCTACTGCATACTTCCCTTGTCCAAGAAAGATTCCATTTGCACTCTGCCACACCTCCATACCTAGAAAGTAATGCATCATGCCCAATTCCTTCATCTCGAACTCAGCAGCAAGCTTCCTCTTCGTGTTGGCAATCAATCTATCCTCACCTACCACAAACATGTCATCCACATACAATAGGAGTATCACTGGATTTCCTTCCTCAACCTTGTAGTAAAGGTTGGAATCCACTTTACTCTTGGTAAAGCCCAAACTGGATAGGAAGATGTCTTTCCTGCCATACCATGTCCTAGGTGCTTGCTTCAAGCCATACAAGGCTTTCTTCAATCGGCACACATATGAGTCCATGTCATGTGTCTTAAAACCAAGTGGCTGCTCATACACTTCCTCTTCGACTACACCATTCAAGAAAGCTATCTTGACATCCATCTAGTGTATCTTCCACTTCATCACTCCAGTCAGGGCAAGTACTGTTCTGATGGAAGTGTATTTGGCTACAGGTGCAAAAGTCTCTTCATAATCTATCCCTTCTTTTTGGGAGAATCCACGAGCCACAAACCTTGCCTTGTATTTCTCTATACTACCATCTGCAGCATGCTTGATATTATAGATCCACTTGGAAGTCACAACATACTTCCCTTCTGGTCTTGGGACCACATCCCAAACATCATGATCGACTGATATTCCTCGATCATGGCATTCTTCCATTATTGCATCCCGAATCTTGGGAACTTCAGATTCTTCAATATATTCAATAGATAGTTTTCTTTGAACTTTGTTGCTGGAACAAATGTTGTAGTCCTTCTTTCGTAGGTGAATGTACACGATCTTTCATACAAGTCAAATTCAATTGCATGATTAGAAACTTCTCATAGTTTACAGGACAAAGTCTTACACATAAAGAATATGTCATACAGTCATGCAATTATCTTAGCCAATGCTTCAATACAACATTTATCCAAATCCCGTAACTTTCTAGATGCCTTCCATCTCTACCAGAACATTGTTAAGAGTTTGCACTACTCCCAACATGTCAACAAAGAGGTTTCATTCTAGATAAGTAGAAATGGAATGTTGTACAGTGCCATAGGCTACTTACCCATTACATGCATATTAGTAGTATACTGTTCATTAATGCAATTATTCTAATATGCATAATACACAACCTAAGTCTAGGAACATAAGTATATACATCATTGAATAATATGACAATTCAAATACTTATCTTGTTTGTTTGTTGGGTGGACTCCCTCTCAATCTTTGCTTCCTTGCAGGAGCTGCTAGAGTTCGAACTCTAAAGTAGCTTCTTCTACTCCTTTCCGTTGTGGATTGTAAGGAGTGGTCAAGTCCCTCTTAATCCTTGAATCACTGCATAGTATCTTGAAGTCTACTGAAGTGAATTCTCCACCGTTGTCGGATCTAAAGGTCTTGATCTTCTTCTCAGTTTGGTTTTCTATCAAGGCTTTGAATTCCTTGAATTTGCTGAATACTTCATCTTGTTCTTCAAGAAATAAACCCAAGTCTTCCTAGAGAAATCATCAATGAAAGAAACATAATATACATACCCACTTAGAGAACTGGATGACATCGGACCGCATATATTGGAGTGGATAATCTCCAAGATTCCTTATGCCTTGCTTTCACTGCTTGGAAATTCCTTCTTTGTGTTCTTTCCTTTTGCACATTCTTTGCAAACACCTTCATGCTTTGACTGGATTTCAGGAATACCTTCTATTGCTTTGCTTGCAATTGGTAGTGCCCTATAGTGCACATGAGCAAGAATTCTATGCCAAAGTTCACTTGGCTCCATGGACTCATGTACCATGGCATGTTCAGGTTGTCCCTTCAACTTGTACAATCCTCCCTCTTGCTCTCCAATCACTACTGCATCATCTATGGTCTTACCTTTAGGCCACATAAGTACTTGGCCATCCACAAATACAACTCTCATCCCTTTTGCATCCAAAGATGATATGGAGATAAGATTCTTCTTGAGTCCAAGTACATATAGAACATCTTTCATCTTCAAAGACTTCCTAGAGTCTAACTTGTAGGAGGATTCACCACTTCCTTTTATGGGGTATTGATAGTCATCCCCAAGTTTCACCTTATGAGGTGAATCATGTTCAGATAGATCTATAAGAGATTATTTGAATCCTGTCATATGTTTAGAAGCCCCACTATCAATAAGCCAATCATTACACCCATGTGTAACAGTACCTGTGAGAGCAGAGATTAGAACATATTCATCGTCACTTGAAGAGTCTTCACTTTCTACCTTAGCCTTCTTCCTGGAAGGTTCATCATCCTCAGCAGCATGAGCATGATATCTCTTCTTATTGCTCTTCTTCTTCTTCTTCTTCTTGGAGTTCCTTTTTTTCTTGGGACATTCTGAAGCAAAGTGTCCCTTTTCATTATAGTTGAAGCATCTTAGATTTTTCTTATCTACTTGATTATGGTGGTGTGAAGATCTCTTGTGATGAGATGGCTCCCTCTTGGGATTACTTCTCTTGGTGTAAGCTGTGAGAGCTTGATCTTCATTTCCCATCTTTTATTCTCGGGCCACAATCCTAGCTTCTTCTTTTGAACATTCCTCCCATAGTCTACTGAAAGAGATCAACTTCTTTCTTGCACAAATTCCTTGGATGAAGGAGTCCCATGACCTAGGTAGGCCATTTAATGTGGTCATGACAATTTCTCCATTCTTGACTACTTCATCCATAGCTTCAAGTTGTTCCTTGATTTGAGAAATCTTAGTGAAGTAGGATTGGATGGTCTCTCCATTCTGGAAGTTTACCCCTTTCAATTGATTCCGCAGAGTCATCTTCCGATTTATATTCTTGCCTTCAAACAACTTGGTCAAAGAGTCAAACATCTCCTTAGGTGTCTTTAGGGAAGACACATGGGGTATGAGATGATCTTTTATAGAATCAACAATGATTATCTTGGCCTTGACCAAGTCCTTCTTGTGTAAGGCCTTAGCCTCATCTCCCTCTAGAACTGGAACCTCTTCCTTTATATAGTTGTCCAATTCATTCTCTTCTAGGATTAACCCAATCCTATATTTCCATGCTCGGAAGTTATCACCTCCTTCAAGCTTATCCTCAAGCTTGGTGTGGTGAGACATCTTAAAGAGTACTTCAAATGGAAATAGAAAGTTTTAGGTCTTATCACTTAATTTACTGAAACCGGATCTGGAGCTGGATTAGGGTTTGTTAAAGAAACCCTAAAAATTCAAGCTTTGAATTCCAAACTTATGAATGGATGGAAAGATGCACCTTGCTGAGTTGATCAAGCTGGTATACTTCAATTGAAATATGCAAAATTTGACCCCTCAAAATTTCCTTTGAAACTTCCAGATTTCCTTGACAAGATCCTGAACTAGGGTTTGATATTTCCCAGGGTTCTACCCAGCCAAAAATTTCGATCTTGTGCTCTAAAATTTGATTTTTCTGAGGAGCATCCAGCCGTGGTCATAGATTGCAAAAATTTCAACTTTTGTAGAAACCCTAATTTTCCACCCTTCCGATCAAAATCTTGATTTAGGGTTTGATGAAGCTCGACCTTCTTCCCAACCAAAAAGTTTGATCTTGGTCTCTAAACTTCGATTTTCTTTAGGGGCATCCAGCCGTGGTCTCGGATTCCAAAAATTCCAATTTTCTCTGAAACCCTAATTTCCCATAGTAGTGATGGGCCAAAAACTGAAAGTGCTTAGAATTGAATTCTGTCTCGACAGAAAGATGCGCCCTTCCAAGGAGAGTCATCCTAGCCTCTTTCCTTTTATGATATGAGGAGAGAAACCCAAATATTAAGAAGCCCTAGCTTCCGCAGCTGCACAGTGTCTTCTTCTTAGCACGACTCTGATACCATATTATTTTTTTGATAATTTCATTCAAACATTATATTAGGATCCTACTGAGAGAATAACATGCACAACATAACAATCATAAACACAAGAGACACAGAGTTTCCTCGGGGAAAACCAAGAAGGTGAAAAACACCGCAACTTTCTCAGAGATAGAATAAGCCACAACACAAGATCACAATGATCAAACCCAAGATAGATAACTCCAGCAGCTACTCCTACTCCATTAGTGCCCACTCCTCTCTCAACTAATGCGAGTTGGATGAGTGAGTGAATGAATAGAATAAGACACACTCACTCTCTATTTATACACTGACTTGACCTGCCAATAACTTAACATGGATGAATTCCTAAGGAAGCCTAATAACCCATCCACATGACTGAACTAGGGACGACCCCACACCGGTGGTCTAATAATCCATCAAATATAAGTTGCGACACTTGCGACACTTGCGGCACTTACAAATACAAATGAGGACACTTATGATTGGAGGAATAATACATCTCCATCATGCATATAATAAAGTACAAGTGTAATACATAGAAGAATATCTTCTGAAGTTACAAATACATCAACAGAAAATAGTGTTGTTGCAGGAACATGGAAATCATTGAATCCTGCTACATCCTCAAAGATTTGGTTAAAAAAGAAACTCATATGTTCCAAATAATCATTAATACATGGAATATTCATGTTTTTAGCATTATTAAGCCTTTTGAAGTCCATGCGAGAGAAGATGAATAATGATGGATCAAATAGGTAAATATTTGACAATGAAGGTGCAAATGAGTGAAATATATAAGATAAATGATATAAAAATTTGTAAAATAATCATTCAAAACATGTCAATTCCATAGCTCAACAATGACACTATCCACAATCACTCTATGAAGTTAGCCATTCTACAACTCTCCCATAATTATAAACATTTCATTTGCTTTTATAAAACCAAAATCCTTGCATCTCAGCCCCATTATTCATCTCAGATTATAAGGGAATCCATTGAAATTGATAAATACTGTAACAATTTCAATTGAGAAGATGGGTATAAACTTAACCATTCTTGAAAACCCATCATCCACTGGTTAAATTAGAATCTCCTTTTGTTCCTTGTTCAACTTTTCTATTTTGTGTTCACATTATTTGTTTAATATGAACTTCTTACCCTCTTTCCCCCTTTCACTCTTGTGTTCTCCTTCCCTCGACATATTTCTCCTTTTTCCATTTTCCTCCTCATCACTTCAACCTTCTTTTTAATGCCTTCCACCCTTTCTATAACCCTCATTTTTAATTCATTTCCGTTTTTCCTCCCCTTAACCTCACCCCACCCACACCCACCCCCACACCCCACCCCCACATCCCCCTATTTTACTTTAACTATTAAATCCTTATTCTTTATAATTTAATAATTGAATCCTCTTTTATATTTTTTTTACTCCACGTTTTTTACGTCTCAATACCCATCTCTTTATTCCATTCAATGACTAATTTTTTCTCCCTTTTACTATCAACAACTATTTTATCCATCTATTTATCCTTCCCGGTGGCTTACTCAATATTTTATCTTACAACCTTTTTTTGGTTTGCCTGATGATGGGTGGAGTGTCCACTTGAAAAGTTGGGATGTTTCAAAAATCCAACACAATTAATCTTCAAAATCCATAACAATCTAAGGAAATTAAAATTTATATGATTGAAGCTTTGATCTCCCTTTTCAATGTAAACAATTTAAAATACCTTTGTAACAATTCATTACTATTTTGGAATGTTAAATCTTAGAACTTATACATAAGTGGGTTTCATCCTAAATAAAAAAATCAATACCAAATATCAAATTTCATTCTTTTAGTGTCCAAGCATGTCTCAACTTTAAGGAAATTGCACTGAGCGAGTTAAAACACATTATCCTTGAATAAATAAAAATCAAGTTTCATTGCTTCTATTGCATGAGCCAATTGTTCAACATCAAATGACCAAACTAACTTATCCTACACAACTCCACCCATCCCCATTAGCCCGCTGACAAACTTCTTACATGGATATATAACGATTGAAAGAACTGACAAGCATATTTAAAAGAAACTTTTTAATTCTAACTAAGATGGAAGGATTTGTAAGAAAAGTCTTTTTGTATGGTCTAGTTTTCAAATTAAGTATGTACAATAAATTATCCATTACATTTTGTAGGAAATATGTTATACATCAAAGAAGTCAATCAACTTATATAATTATAGAGTGAACTATTTGAGTAAACAATATGGCATGTGTAGTAAATCATTTATCTGGTTAACATTGAATACAACAAGGAAGACAACAAATTTGAGTGCAATTTCAACTATGTTTAATCTACACTATCTTAGTATTCCTTACACATCACCTTATTTCAATAGGTATCAAAGTCTACAATTAGAAGCATAATGATAAGCACAAATTTAGTACAAGGTCCCACAAATCCAAAGGAGGTGACTACCATAAAATATGTAAGCAAATAAAAACAAAGATGGTATTTTTTCTTAAATTTTGAGCTAGTGAAGCTCCAAGCTCAAACATAGCTCAAGCACCATTAACATTGCACCATAATGTTCATTTTTATAAAATTTTGAATTGATATCTAGATTATAATTGAATATGTAGTAGAGAATATGCATTACAGTGAAACAATTTTGTTGTTTCAAAGATCTCAATTCTAATGTTTCATTGCATTACAAGCATTGAAAATGAGTTTATCAAAACTCATACTACAAGGAAAACACCTTCTAGTAGAGGTTTTTATGGACCTCTCCAAAAACAAATTCCCTTCTCCATTTATAGTGGAGGTTGCTAGTAGAGGCGAGCAATCATAGGTTTTACAAAATTTACTTTTGTTGGTGTGCCTAACCATTATGGAGCATTGGTGTGTTTTGGTATCAAACATAATGCACTAGAGCTTTCATGGATGCAAGTGCATTAGAGAAACAACATGTCAAAAATACATCGGTGCTCCAATTTGGAAATAATGCACTAGTGATCCACATTGGTCTACATGCACCAATGCTTTGATACCAATAAGCACCGGAGAGCAAATATCCCCAAAAAACATCAATGCTCCTATTTAATAATGACGCACCAGTGCTCATATTTTGGTATGGGTGCACCAGTGCTCATTTTGAGACATATGCATACCAGTGTTCATAATATGATAAAGCTCCGAACAATAATTCACATTTTTTAAAAATTATTAAAAGAAGTGGGAAAACCCTAAAGATGACTCTTAAAAGAGTAAAAAGTGAGGGTTTGTTTCATTTCATCATCTCACATGAGAGAAGAGGAAGATGAAATGTCTCTAAATGAGAATGCAATACAGATATCCATGAATGAAAGGAAAGATAAATATTATTGTAACAAAGTAACCATTTTTCCCTCTTCATTATTTTATTTCTATTTTATTCCATTTATCACTATTGTTCCTAATTTTTAGTTAGTTTTGCTATATTGTTTTTGTAGGTTTGAGGGTTTTTTCTTTATTTTGCAGGTTAATGGTGGATTTCATTTATATTTTTACATCAATATAAATGGATAAAAAATGAGGAGCAAATTCAACCAAGAAATGCGTATAATTTTGTGCATCATGGCTGCATATCATCATTAGTGATTTTATTCATGTTATTTACGATTTCACAATATTGTTCTTCATTTATTAGTTAATTTTTTTTTTTTTTTTGAGGGTTTTACTTTTATTTGCAGGTTAATTTTGGGTTTGTTTTGAGGTTTTACATCAATGAATATGGATATAAAATGAGAGGCAAGCTTGACCAAGAAATGTGCACACTTTTTTGGACATGGGCATATGTCCAAAAGGGTTTTCACCTCCCTTTATGTGGAAGTTCATTAGTTTATTTTACCTACATGTTGTTATTCTTGGTTTTATCATGTAGTGTCCCTTTTTAATAAATTTGGATAGATTGGAAAAATTGCAATTTTTGGCCAATTTGACCCTTAGATTAGTATTGACTCAACTGCTTCCAAATGGCTCCAAATGCTTCCGATTTGGGTCTGAATTAGTTTGGAAGGTATTCAGACATATAAATGAGGTGGATGGATGCCTGGAAACTCTTAAAACACTTCTGCAACATTCAGTTACAATCAGGGAAAGATAGGGCAATTTACTAGTCAAATCGAGGTTCAAATCCCCCAAGGGTAGTGGTCAAAGATGGATCTCCAAATGCTGTACAAACTTCCAAAATTTCAGAACAGAGACATGGTACTGTTAAAGTACTTCAATGGGCTCCAAAATACATCATCAATCAATTTCTAAAGGCTTCCGCAACTCCCATAAATCAGAGGTTTGTGGACATGTCTTCACATAGGGGGAAATGCTAGTAAACTCCACCACTTGCTATGAAATTTGAGATTTATGTTCCAAGGGATTATGCAATGTATATGAAACTTCTTCCATAAATTAATGACTCTCCATACATCATAAAAATCACATAGATAAACTGATACAAGTCAAAATAAATCAACTTCAAGATTTCATAGCAAGATGTAGGGAAAATGGCACCATTTATGCATTGTTTGGTATTTTTACATAGTTCCACTTGGTATTTCGACCTGAGAGTATTCTGAAAAATAAATACAGAGTATATATATTAGAATAAAAATAAATGGGTCCAAAAGATCTCCCCCAAAGAGAACATCATCTCACCAAGTGCGCCCTTCCTCCAAGAGCCAAAATATGAAGAGAAAAGTGAGAAAGGTGTGGAAGCAAGTTGAGGATGAGAATGTCACGAGATTCCCTGTAGCTTCAACCTGAAAAAATGACTCCATTGTAGCTCCAAATGAAAGGTCTTAATGGCCTCTCCAATTTCCAATTAGGATGGGAATCTTTCACCCTCGAAATTGGTACTAAGGCAAGTAGAGTAAACACTCCACAAGCATGGACAAGCTATGCTCTCCAATATGAAAAATGATAAATGATCAAAATCTCCTCTCCTTCTTTGTTCTTGAATTTTATAAACTTCCAAAGACCTCCTTAGCTTGAATTCCATCCATGAGATTCATGCCAACTCAAATTAGGAAGAGATTCCAATGTATGCCACTTGTCCCTCCATTCCTAGCCTCCTCCTTCACTCAATTCGAATGGGTGACTCTTTGGCTTCCCTAACTCCCTTGTGCGCCCTCTTGGAGGATAGTTTTATCCTTGACATGTCATATATGTCAGATGTCAGCAATCAGGTTTGATTTTTGTCATAGGTGTCATAGCATCTTCATCATTGTTGTCATAGAAGCTAGGGACTCTAGCCCAAGTGTCTCAATATCTCTCAAACTTCTCTTCCTCTTCCATGGGAGTTACTCTTACACTCCAATTTGACCTTCATTGAGTCATGCCAATTATATTGAAGTCCCAACTCCCCAAGAACATTAGACTCCACCTTGGATTCGAATGGGTGAGAATAGGATGCCATGTGGCATGAGGAATCTAGCTTTGTGTGGGTCCCACACCACCAATGTGTCTCCATGACCAAGTGCCACCTTATTTTCCTATCATAAATATTTATTTAACCCCTTTTAATATATTTATGTCAATATAATGTCCATTTGGGGTTTATTAGCTACCTTATTCAAAACCCCAATGTTTCCACCCCAACCTAGGAAACTAGTAGATTGGTGGAATTTTCTCTTTTAAGATTTATTTGAATGGGGACATTACAGTCCTCCCCACCCAAGATTGATTGTCCTCAAGCAATTTCGAACATAGATTTTGAAGAAACTACTTCCTTTCCAAAACTTTTCTTCCAAAAATTTCTTTCCCAATTTTTTTTGAAACCAATGAGACTAAAAGTTATTCCAGGGTCCCATTGCTTGTATTGCACTCCAACAATTAAGAGTGCTCTCCAACCCATACCATCAGGAAATAGAATTCCCGGATCCCATTTCCTTGTATGCATTCTTACAATAATAATAAGTACAAAATATAGATCATCAAAGTACATAGGAACATAATAAAAATGTACATCAAGGAGGTGCCTCATCAAAGAATCATGAAGGTGCTTATACCTCCAAGCAATTAGACCACCATTTTCCAAGTGCATACAAGCATCAAGTGGCCAGTCCAATCTGCTCCAATGACATAGGTGAGGATCACATGTCCTATAATGCTGCTTCAAAAGGATGTAATATGCATCAAAACAATCATCCATGTGTCCTTTCATCCGAGAAGTGAATGAAGAACCTCCACTAAAATCTGAACCAAGTAGAGAGCAAATAAAACAATGAGCCTTCAAGGGGCTCACATAAGTACCATTTATGCATCCATGGATATGTGTATCATCAATAAATAACAAACGATGTTGCTTCCAATGTAAATAATAAGGTTCTCTAGTCATGTCATCATCAAAATGAGAGATAGGATTTTCATACTCCTCATTTGGCACCATTAGAAAAAAACCTTTCACCCAATTTTCATCCCCAATTGATGTGGTTGAAAAAGAAGTAGGGGGTGAGGAATTATGAACCAAAATTAACTCTTTGCAACTCTTACCCATCGAAATATTTAATTCGTCTTCTCTATAATTGGTTGGTCCAACTATTGTAATATCATGTGCCTCCTCCAAGGCTTTGCAACTCTCTCCATAAGGCAACTCATAATCCCTCTGAACAAAGACAAGTGCTTGTCTTTCTTCTTGTTTGAGTGTAGCATATTCAAGCACCTACATATCAACATGTAAATCATGTTACACCATTACATGAGGTTCCTCCTTTGTGACATAAATTCTTTCATCCATTTCCTTCTTTTTGTCGAAAGGAGAACCATTGCTCCCTCCTATTGCAAATTTGCTTCCAAAGTGACTAGCCAACAATTCGAACCCTTACATTAGCTGTTTTGTCATATCTTCAAAGAATGGTTTTAGTAATTTTATAAACTCCTCATTCTCCTCTAAGTTTCCTTTCTCATCCTTACTCATGGTTACCGAAGAATGCACTTCTTCTCCTACTTCTTCCCTTTCACCAAAAGTAATTTCAGTTTCAATTTCTAAGGGTGGGGGATGATTTATTTGACTTCTTGTCCTCATGGATTTTAATCCACATAAGGTGCAAGTACCATTATTTGATACCACTTGTAGTGTCCATTTTTAATAAATTTGGAAAAATTGGAAAAATTGCAATTTTTGGCCAATTCGACCTTTAGACTAGTATTGACTCAACTGCTTCCAAATGGCTCCAAATGGTTCCGAATTGGGCCTGAATGAGTTTGGAAGGTATTAATAAATGTAAATGAGGCTTATGGATGCTTGGACACTCTTAAAACACTTCTGAAACATTCAATTACAATCAGGGAAAGATAGGGCAATTTACTAGTCAAATCGAGGTTCAAATCCCCTAAGGGTAGTGGTCAAAGATGGATATCCAAATGTTGTACAAAATTTGCAAATTTCAGAAAAGAGACATGGTATTGTTAAAGTACTTCAATGGGATCCAAAATACATCATCAATTAGTTTCTAAAGGCTTCTGGAATGCCCATAAATAAGAGGTTTGTGGACAGGTCTTCACATAGGGGGAAATACTAGTAAACTCCACCACTTGCTATGAAATTTGAGATTTATGTTCCAAGGGCTTATGAAATGTATATGAAACTTCTTCCAGACATTAATCACTCTCCATAAATCATAAGAATCACATATATGAACTGATACAAGTCGAAATAAAGCAACTTCAAGCTTTCATAACAAGATGTAGGGAAAATGACACCATTTATGCATTGTTTGGTATTTTTACATAGTTCCACTTGGTATTTTGACCCGAGAGTATTATGAGAATTAAATATAGAGTATATATATCATAATACAAATAAATGGGGCCACAAGAGATCCCCCAAAGATAACATCATCTCACCAAGTGTGCCCTTCCTCCAAGAGACAAAATGTGAAGATAAAAGTGAGAAAGGTGTGGAAGCAAGTTGAGGATGAGAATGTCACAAGCTTCCATGTAGATTAAACCTGAAACAAATGAATCCATTGTAGCTCCAAATTAAAGTTCTGAATTTCCTCTCCAATTTCCAATTAGGATGGGAATATTTCACCCTCGAAATTGGTACTAAGGCAAGTAGAGTAAACACTCCACAAGCATGGACAAGCTATGCTCTCCAATATGAAAAATTATAAATGATCAAAAGCTCCTCTCCTTCCTTTTTCTTGACTTTTATAAACTTCCAAAGACCTCCTTATCTCGAATTCCATCCATGAGATTCATGCCAACTCAAATTAGGAAGAGATTCCAATGTATGCCACTTGTCCCTCCATTCCTAGCTTCCTCCTTCACTCAATTCGAATGGGTGACTCTTTGGATGCCCTAAGTCCCTTTTGAGCCCTCTTGGAGGCTATTTTTATCCCTGACATGTCATATATGTCAGATGTCAGCAATCAGGTCTGATTTGTGTCATAGGTGTCATAGCATCTTCATCATTATTGTCATAAAATCTAGGGAATCTAGCCCAAGTGTCTCAATATCTCTCAAATGCCTCTTCCTCTTCCATGGGAGTTACTCTTCCACTCCAATTACACCTTCATTGAGTCATGCCAAGTATATTGAACTCCCAACTCCCCATTGATAGAGAGTGGGAGAGAGATAGAATATAATCACTCACTTACCTATAAAGTGGGGAGAGCACTCAACCTTGTTGGGGTGTTTCCACCTTCCTTCCATTTGTATTCTTTCTCCCGGTCATCATTAAGGGAGAGTGTTAGAATATATAGTGATGAATTATGTGATATATTGGTAAAATATCGTTTAAAGGCATAAAATAACTCTAATGTTATAAAATAGAGTTATCCCATATGCATCATTGTAATTATACCCTTTGTAACCATTCTCTATATAAAGAGGAGGAAATTCATTTATCCCACATGTATTATGGGATGTATTGTAATCCAAACCTCTTGGTATATAAGAGAGGTGAAGGAGACCCTTTTGGATATATGTGTTGATTGTAATTCATCACACATCACATGTTGTGTATGTCATTTGTACACAGATTGTATGATGGAGCTTGATGTGATGCATATGTGAGGATGCCATGTAATATTTGAGATCTTTTTCATATTAATGGAAGATGAAACCCTTCCCGTGGACGCAGCCCAATTTGGTGAACCACGTATATCCGGTGTTCTCTTTTTCTTGGTCTCTTTATGTTCATGTTGATATGTTATTGTTGCTTAGATAGGTAAGATAGTTTAGATAGATTTCCTAATCTCTGACATGGTATTAGAGCATAGTTGATCATATTAAACATTTTGATTTATTTATATATATAACATTTCATGTTTATTTGATGTTTAGGTGTGCTCGGTTCATAACTAAAATCATTAATTCATTTGATGTTCAATATGTCACAATGAAAAATGTCACTCAACCTTTTAAGTAATTCAAGTTCAATTATTTAGTGGGTGAAATCTCTCAATTGATTTCATTACTTATGCTATTCCTTTTGCATGTTGGGGATAGTTGTTTTTAAGAAATCGACTAACCTTTGAAACAATCCTTTAGGAACTCTCCCCATTGATAGAGAGTGGGAGAGAGATAGATGATAATCACTCACTTACCTATAAAGTAGGGAGAGAAAGAACTCAACCCTGTTGGGGTGTTTTCAACTTCCTTCCATTTGTATTCTTTCTCCCAGTCATCATTAAGGGAGAGTGTTAGAATATATAATGATGACTTATGTGATATATTGGTAAAATATCATTTAAAGGCATAAAATAACTCTAATGTTATAAAATAGAGTTATCCCACATGCATCATTGTAATTATATCCTTTGTAACCATTCTCTATATGGAGTAACCATTCTCTATATAAAGAGGAGGAAATTCATTTATCCCACATGTATTATGGGATGTATTTTAATCCAAACCTCTTGGTATATAAGAGAGGTGAAGGAGACCCTTTTGGATATATGTGTTGATTGTAATTCATCACACATCACATGTTGTGTATGTCATCTGTACACACATTGTATGATGGAGCTTGATGTGATGCATATGTGAGGATGCCATGTAATCTTTGAGATGTTTTTCATATTAATGGAAGATGAAACCCTTCCCGTGGACGTAGCCCAATTTGGTGAACCACGTATATCTGGTGTTCTCATTTTCTTGGTCTCTTTATGTTCATGTTGATATGTTATTGTTGCTTAGATAGGTAAGATAGTTTAGCTAGATCTTAATCTCTGACATGGTATCCGAGCATAGTTGATCATATTAAACATTTTGATTTATTTATATATATCATTTCATGTTTATTTCATGTTTAGGTGTGCTCGGTTCATAACTACAATCATTAATTCATTTGATATTCAATATGTCACAATGAAAAATGGCACTCAACCTTTTAAGTAATTCAAGTTCAATTATTTAGCGGGTGAAATCTCTCAACTGATTTCATTACTTATGCTATTCCTTTTGCATGTTGGGGATAGTTGTTTTTAAGAAATCGACTAACCTTTGAAACAATCCTTTAGGAACTCTCCCCATTGATAGAGAGTGGGAGAGAGAGAAGATAATCACTTACTTACCTATAAAGTAGGGAGAGAAAGAACTCAACCCTGTTGGGGTGTTTTCACCTTCCTTCCATTTGTATTCTTTCTCCCAGTCATCATTAAGGGAGAGTGTTAGAATATATAATGATTACTTATGTGATATATTGGTAAAATATCGTTTAAAGGCGTAAAATAACTCTAATGTTATAAAATAGAGTTATCCCACATGCATCATTGTAATTATATCCTTTGTAATCATTCTCTATATGGAGTAACCATTTTCTATATAAAGAGGAGGAAATTCATTTATCCCACATGTATTATGGGATGTATTTTAATCCAAACCTCTTGGTATATAAGAGAGGTGAAGGAGACCCTTTTGGATATATGTGTTGATTGTAATTCATCATACGTCACATGTTGTGTATGTCATTTGTACACGCATTGTATGATGGAGCTTGATGTGATGCATATGTGAGGATGCCATGTAATCTTTGAGATATTTTTTATATTAATGGAAGATGCAACCCTTCCCATAGATGTAGCCCAATTTGGTGAACCACGTATATCCGATGTTCTCTTTTTCTTGGTCTCGTTATGTTCATGTTGATATGTTATTGTTGCTTAGATAGGTAATCTAGTTTAGCTAGATCTTAATCTTTGACATGGTATCAGAGCATAGTTGATCATATTAAACATTTTGATTTATTTTCATATATATCATTTCATGTTTATTTCGTTCATCTTTTACTCAATATTTATATGGCTTTGAGCAATCTTATAATCTTGAAATAATTGTCATGAGCACCTTGTTCTTATTGCAATACTATTTATATTCTTATGATTGCAGAGGTTATCTTGTTCCTACTTGTCTCTAACGTTCCTATATGGAAGCATTAACATGTGTTTCTTGTCTCTAACGTTCATATATGGAAGAATTGTCATTTTTAGAGCATTCATCTCTTGCATATTAACATAATGCTAATAAGAAATTAACCTATGCTTAAGATTAGTTGCTTGATGACTATATTTTTCATATATTTAAGTGAAATATTGGCCCATTATTCTATCTTGGTATCTATTATGATCACTCATGTTTATGCTCCTCTATCTTTTATCATAACTTATCCTGTCATTTTTTGATAATATTTTGCTCAAATTTATATGGTATTTCATAGAAGCGACATCATTTACTTATATGTTCTTGAGAAATGCAATTTTATCATATCTTATGTCTTTTGGGCTTATCATGTTTTTTTATATGATTTATTCTTGGAAGTTCCTTTGTGTAGGTTCGTTATCCATGTTGCAGGATAGCTTGCTTTTGTTATTCCTTCCTTGTTTAAACATATGTTGGTTGCGGATCTTTGGTTCCTCTTAAGAAGGAATGTAATGTTTAATTTTATCATGTTCTATCATATTTCAGTAATGTTGTATGATGGATATCCATCTTCTACTGTTAAAGTCATGATGTTCAACTGTATGATATCATTTTCAATGTATAGACCATTGGGGTCTTGTTTCTTCGATGTTTGAGGTCTTCTACAGATACTTATATTGCACCTTGATTGGAAGAATGTCTTCTATCTACATGCGTATTGGCCATCTAGGTATTTTGTACACTGTTGTGGTGTTCTTAGCCACATGTTCTATTGTATCAGCCGTCAAAAGGTATATGTACACTGGTGTGGATGTTATATCAGAGTTATTCAGCTATCAGTTATGGTTGTGATGATTCTTGTGGTGATCTAGGCATCTTGTGGATCTAGTAGCCATGATGTCTTCTATTTAGATATGGGAATCTTGTTTGTGCATCGCGCCACATGTTTGTTTCATCATACAACCTGGTTCGTGTGCACTTTCATGATTCATTGAGAAGCGGATGTTGTCTTCATCAAATCCATGAGGTGAAGTGTGTTTTATTCGCATCTTATGGATCATTATGGAAGTTGTCACCATGGGGGATGTTGGGGTGTTTCCACCTTCCTTCCATTTGTATTCTTTCTCCTAGTAATCATTAAGGGAGAGTGTTAGAATATATAATGATGAATTATGTGATATATTGGTAAAATATCATTTAAAGGCATAAAATAACTTTAATGTTATAAAATAGAGTTATCCCACATGCATCATTGTAATTATATCCTTTGTAACCATTCTCTATATAAAGAGGAGGAAATTCATTTATCCCACATGTATTATGGGATGTATTGTGTTGATATATGTGAACCTTTTGGATATAGGAGACCCTTTTGGATATATGTGTTGATTGTAATTCATCACACATCACATGTTGTGTATGTCATTTGTACACACATTGTATGATGGAGCTTGATGTGATGCATATGTGAGGATTCCATGTTATCTTTGAGATCTTTTTCATATTAATGGAAGATGCAACCCTTCCCGTGGAGGTAGCCCAATTTGGTGAACCACATATATCTGGTGTTCTCTTTTTCTCGGTCTCTTTATGTTCATGTTGATATGTTATTGTTGGTTAGATATGTAAGCTAGTTTAGCTAGATCTTAATCTCTGACAAGCCCATTGATCTCACAAGGTCCAAAATGAGAAAAAATATCCATTCCATAAGGGGTAGATCTAACTGCACTGAACGTCCATGAATTGTGTGTGATCCTTAAAAGAAGTCAATCGTTGTCCAACCATTAATTCCATTAGTTCATTGTCGCTGATGGTTGAAACACAAGGGGATGGATATACTTTCAACCCTTTATCCATATCCCACCCAACCCCAATGAAGTATATTTCAACCTTTTATTCTTTGGCATGTAGCTTCATCAAATGACTCCTCCTCTCATTCAATTCCTTCTCCCTATCGGCTCCCTCCGTCCATTCTAAATGATATTGTTAGTCCTATTCTAGTCCTTGTTATTTTTAGGGTTTTTGCATTCTGTTCAAACATAAATCCCAAAACCTAATATAATTTAAACCCTCCATTAGTAGATTTCGAAGCATACCAAAACAATTTATGAAACACATTTTCTATAAACTGTGAAGATACAAGACCTTTAAATGAAAATAATGGACCAGGGTCTCACAATCATAACATAAGGATTTTTTGGATGGATTGTAATAGTTCTTGATATTCTTGATTTCAAACTAGTGGCATCATAGATATAAACTTCTTTTTTTCCCTAAACAAACCCCTTTTTAGCATGAATCCAACAATACATCTAAATCCAACGTAATAACATTGAATAGGAAAGAAAACAAGATTATTCATGTAAGTACCTCTTTGCATTTAGGTATTCCTTTACAAAAACTATTTACAGGAACACAATAAATCTACATAAAACATTAATATATACTTAGCTCTTCTTTATTATTATTATCTACTAGATTAAGCTTATGGACATCATCCAAAACTCAATGAAAACAATGTTTTTTATGTTCTTGTAGCTCCATCTTTTCTTGATATTTAGGATCTTTGTGCAATATGCACCAATTTTATAATTTCATAAATTTTGAAGCTCAAATTTTATAGTTTATCAATCAATCATTTCCTCCTCAGGGTGCTTGATAATGAGAAAATGCTCATAGTCACACCAAGGGAAAAGGGGCATAGTCTTCGTGGGTGGTTGGAAGCTCCAATTTGTATGAGTACCCTAAATTGTTGGTCACTTTGCAGTGTTTCATGAACTAAATCACTTGAACCTTGGGGGTCTACACCACTCCATGGGGGATGACAAGAATATGGTTGTTAATTAGCCTAGAAGTTAAACATATGGAGGTATAGGATACCTAGTGCAACGATTTTGTTGAGAATATTCTCTTAGGGGATGAGAATTCCAAAGGTGTAAATAGGTTGTGTGTTTACCTAGGTGCCAATAGTTCAAAATACCAAGTCACATGTAGATAGGGGATGTAGGTCATGGTGATATACTAGCACAATAAGGTAATAAAATAATATCAGCTTGTGGAGGTGATACCACAAAAGATAAAATGCACTAGAATTAAATCTTGTAGAGTGCACATAGAAGGTATGTCACGTACCTAGCAGCCTCTTAAACATAATCTAAGCAATCAGTACTCAATTCCACATTATAAATCTATCTCTAATACCAATTTCGAATTTTTCATTAACTTGTAACTATACAATTAATTTTATCAATGAAAGTAAATATATATAATGGCCAATAACTAAATTACTTATTCTACATTATGAAAGCATTTTTACCATGAATGCATCCATTCCATTTTCATTACATCCATGCACACATACATTTCCATAAACAATAAATTATACAAATACATATAGCTAGTATCAATCTTGGCATTCATACACAATTGAGAAACTTATATTTTAAAGTCCTTCGATTGGATGCAAATAAAGAAAGTTCCTCCTAGCCATAGGCACTCTGTCACACTAGCTCTTTTTATGATAGAGGCCACCCTCGATCTAGGATTATCAACCCACATGTGAAGCTTCCCCAATATTCCTACTCAGCCACACACACAGAAAATTTGGTGCAAAAACTCCCTCCACAATTGTCCAAATCCACTAGAACTCATCCTCAATAAGCCTACACAACATTGGCAAGGAATGGGAGGTCCATCTTTTCACCTCATTCCCTCAAGTAGTCCCCATTCCCTTCTAGTGCTTTAGCATATGCTAACCAATGAGTCTCAATATGTTGGGACTTCAAAGACCTTAGATGCACGCCATGGAAAATTCTAGGGGCAGAATTTAGCCCACGGGGTATTTTTTGACCTTTTTTTCCAAAACAAAAATCGCCATTTTCTTTTTCTTTTTTTCTAAATTGATTTTCCCAAATTCAATGGGATAATTTGTTTTACTCTAAAAATCACCAAAATTGACCAGAAACTATATAAAATCCCTAGAAATTTTAATCTTTTTAGAAAAATATTTCCCAACATTTTATGGTTTGAAATTTAAGAATTAGTAAGATTCACCAAGCTTTCTAAACTTTAAAAAAATTATGGATCCTTAAATTTTTCCTTGAGGCACGCTAGGCTATGCTCACAAGGGAACCAATCCCATTATCACCATTTTCCCAAGGTAATTGGCATGATAAATGGGGTAGCTCTAGTTTTCCTCTCTTATACGAACATCTAGAATGCTAAGAAATGATGGCTAAAGAGATACTTTGAACTCAATTCCCAACCTTTTATATACATGTTGAGAACATTCCATGTTGCACTCATTAAGAGACCACTTTCACCTTTCTAATCCCCACTTAGGATAATTAATATGCAAGGGATAGTAAATCAACTTTAATAAACATGCCTTTAGGGACCTTTGGGTAAAATCATTATCTAAGTCTTATAAGTAGGGATAAGGACTTAAGTTATTAAGTCACTAGGGTCATTTCTCCCTTGGACCATGCCTTTCACTTGCCCCTCTTTTGGAATCATAGCCCCCCATATGCTCTTCATCCTTCTTCATCTATAGGCATTAGATATTTTACATTAAATATCAAAAGTATATATTTATAACATCTTTAGTAATCCTATACAATTTGTGTCTAGATTCTATCCTTTGCATCATTACACCCATAATTACCTTATGGGGTAAAAAAGGGGCATCACATTCCCCTCCCACTTAATTTATGCACCATCCTCAGTGCATATAATCACTATGTACATTTACAAAAATTTAGATAAAAAATTTCAAAATAATTGTAGCTATGCCTCCTACGTAGCATCCTCTATCTCTTATGTTACTTCTTCAATGTTGTAGTGGGTCCATTGAACCTTTACCTACTTGATTTCTATATTCTTGAGCAATGTGACTTTCTTGTTTAGGATGCTACTAGTTGCACCAGGATATCTCCTTCCGATTCTACTTGAATCAAATCCCAATCAATATTATGGTTGGTATCATGTATATACTTATTAAAAAATGACACATGAAACAAATTATGCACTTCTATGGAAGCATGCAATGAACGATCATATGCAATAGGCTCTATGCTAGCTAAAATCTCAATTGGTCCACAATATCTTTCCTCTAGCTTAGAAGAATCCCTATATTTAAGGGGCTCTTCTTTGGCCTAACTTTCAAATACACATGCTCCCCAACCTTGATCTATCTGGATATCCTACCCTTATTTGCATAACTCTTTTGCTTGTCTTGTATTGTTTTTAAATTCTACCTAATTTTAACCATTTACTTTTCCATTTCTTCACTTAGTAATTATGTCCCAAATACTACTATGTTTGTTGTGTTGTCCCAACTAATCAGAGTATTTCATTTTATACCATACAAATATTTAAATAAAATCATCTTATGAGAAGGATTATATCCATTATGATACACAAACTCTACCAAATACAAATAATCTTCCCACTTGGATGGATGGTCCATCACATACATTCCCAACATATCTTTAATAAATTGATTAACCCTCCCAGTCACGCTCTGAGTCTACTCATCAATCTGTGGATGATATGATGTACTTAAATTTAAATTTGTTCCAAGTCATTTGAATATCCATTTCCAAAATTTTAAAGTCAACTTTGGATCTCTATCTGAAACAACTACCTTAGGGATCTCATGCAATTTAGCAATCTCTTTCATGTAATTTCATTCTATATTAGTAGTCTTATGAGTTAACTTGATTGGAATAAAGTGAGCAATTTTTTTCAACTTGTCCACCACTACCATGATTGAATCATGTTACTTTGTTGTTCTAGGAAACTTAGGGATGAAATCAATTTTTGTCACATCTCATTTCCACTCTAATACTAGTAATGGTTGGAGTAATCATATTGGATGTCTATGTTCAACCTTTACACTTCCATGAAATTTGTTATATAATAAACAATGCCTTTATTCATTCTTGGCCAAAAGTATTGAATTCTTACTATTTCAATTGTCTTTTAGTATCCAAGGTTCCCAACATATGGGACTTTATGTATCTCATTCATTACTAGTTTCCTTAATTATGCAAAATTAGGAACATGGACTCTATTTTTTTGCATAAGAATTTTCATCATCTTCCAACTTGTAACCTTCATATTTTTGTCATACACTTTCTTTCTATAATGATTCTTTTACTTCAAGGTAATATTCATTTGAGATAATAGCCTCAAGAAATCTAGTTTTTAAATCTAATTTACACATACTAATGGTTGCACCATGCATTGCATGTATTCTTCTGCAAATTGCTTTAGCAACCTTGTTCTTTTTTTCTTTAATATGTTTGATGTCAAAATCAAACTCATAAAGAAATTCCAGCAATCTTGTTTTCCTATAAGCATTTAACGTCTGTTTCTCAAAAAAATACTTCATCCCATTATGATCTATTCTTAACATGAATTTTTTACCCATGAGATAATGTATCCACATTTTCAATGTGTATAAAATGGCATCAAACTCTAAGTCACGTGTGACAAATTTCTTCTAGTGCTTCTTCAAATTTTTGGACTCATAATATCCCAAATGCCCATTTTGCATAAGGAGTCCACCAATTCCTTCTTTGCAAGCATTTGTGCATAGAAAAAAATCTTAATTTGGATATTGCAATATTAAGAATTGGCGTGCTAGTGAGAAATATTTTTAACTATTGAAAACGTTATTCACACTGTCACCTGTCCATTCAAATTTGAATAGTTTCTTTAATTATTAATTGGATGTGCCACCCTTGAGAATACTTCTATAAATATGTGTCCCAAAAATGACCTAAATTGTGATACATTTATAGATGTATACCATCCCATAATAGCTTCAATCTTCTCTGGATCCCTTACTTTTTCTTCTTCATAAATAATGTGTCCCAAATAATGAATGTGCCTCTGATAAAATGAACATTTACTTAGCTTAGCATAAATATGATTTTCAATTAGCAGTTATAATACCAATATCAAGTGATTTTGATGATCCTCCTTTGATTTTGAATAAATAAGAATGTCATCCAGGAATACAATGATAAAATTATCCAAATACTTCTTGAATATTCAATTCATCAAACACATAAAGGTATCTGGTGCATTTGTTAACCCAAATGGCATCACCACAAACTCATAGTGTCCATATGTAGTTCTCAAAGTTTCCTTACTAATATCTTCGTGTTTTATCCTCACTTGATGGTAGTCTAATCTCAATTCTATCTTTGAGAAAAAAAATTCTCCTCTTAGCTGATAAGAAAATCATCAGTTCTAGGTAGAGGATATTTATTCCTTACAGTGACCTTGTTGAACTACTTAAAGTCAATGCATAACCTTAGAGTTCCAACATTTTTCTTCACAAAAGGTATTGGTGCTCCCCAAGGAGACACACTTGAACAGATTTATTTTTTCTTCAACAATTATCCTAGCTACATTTATAACTCCTTCAACTCCAACGTACTCATTATGTATGGAACTCTAGAAACTGAGGAAACTCTAGGCACCAATTCATTAGAGAAATCAATGTTTTTTTTCGGTGGAAATCTCAGTATTTCTTCAAACACATCTACAAACTCCCACAATATTATAAAGTATTCAAAGCTTTGGTATTTTACACTTTTCGAGCTCTTCCACATGAATTGCATTCAACTAACAACTATTTCAAAATCATATCTTCAACTGCAAAGATGAACTTTCCCTTATAGAAATAGACCTTGGAATTCCTTTCACTATCTTTCATTGACCTTCTTCATCAACAAAAGTGAAGGACTTGTTATGGAAATATAATACTACATAGTGTGCATGTAACCAATCCATTATGATAAGGGCATCATATGAACCCAATGGCATATGTTCAAATATGAAAAAGTATTGAGTCCATTTATATCTATTTAACAACACTTTACTAACTCATTATTTTTCCTTTTTCTTCTAGTAGCCAAATGAACCATCTACGATTTTTCATGTTTACTTCTTTACTGAAATATTTAAACCAAATTAGGAATATTATAGCTATGAATTTATCCTCAGTGAAATAGAATGACAATAGGTTGATTGGAAAATTTACCTTCAACCTCAATCATGTTGGACTAATGCTCTACTTGTTTGTTATCCAAGGCTGCATATATTCTATAAGGAATGTTTCTAGCCACATCTTCCACAATACTTGCTTATTGTATTTTTTTCACATTCCTCATTTTTATGTCTCCCTTTTGGGGACAATATTTAAGCAAATTTTCTCTTTTACATCCCCAATAGTCCACTTGTTTCCTTGTGTCTCTTCCTAGACACTGTGATATTTGGTCCATTCTGAGTTGGATTGCTTTGTTCATATGAATTTGGCTGGTTCTTGAAGAAAGGAGGTTTAAATAATATCTTCCTCTGATCCTGCTTATCTTCCTTCTTATCTCTCCAAGACTTCTAAAAATATACCATTCCTTTGTTATGATCATACATGTGCTTGGCCTTCCAAATTGTCTCTTCAAGAGTCTTTGGTTCAACAAATTGATTTTTGTCTTTGTAGAATTAATACAATCCACTAAGGAACCTATGCATTTTTATGTTCTCTTCTTCGAGAAATCCAACAAATCTCAGCAATTCCAAAAACTTCCTTTCATAATATTCCATGCTCATGTTTTCCAACTTGAGTTCAAAGAACTCTTCAATCTTCTTGTCGTAATAATGTTCCGATAGGTACTTTTCTTGGAAATACTTCTTAAACTACCACCATGCAATTCTCTTTCCACTATTTTTTTTCACTTGAACCAACTAATCTCACCAAATGGAAGCCGTTCACTGAATGTTGTAAATGGAAAACCTAGCTTCCATGTTAGAGGAATAGTTATGTAATTGTAGATACTTCCTCGTCCTCAATAACTATTATTCAACATCTTCTCCTTTCTTGCTATCACCACCAAAAGTGGGTGGCCTAATCTTCCTTGGCTCCCCTTGTATCTCATCTTCAACATGTATTCTTTTACGATGTCTAATTGGGAATATTTATGGGATTCCCTTGGATTCCTCAGATGAGCATGATTTCTTAGTTGCATGAGATGGTGCGTAATAATGACTAAGACTCTTGGTATCACTCTTGTAATGCGTGAATCTTTCATGTGATATTTTCTTTGAACATTAGCTCTCTTCTTTATCAATGATAATGAAATTATATCACATGAATATGGTCCTTTCTTTTTGTTTTGTTTATAAATATGCCAAAAGTGGAGATATAGAGGTGTTGATGCCTTGGGTGTGCAGGGTAATTGCAAAGTGTTGGAATGGGTTCCAAGGCACACAACAGGGGATGAAAACCCAGCCAAAGGCTTCAGTTAACCCTACTCAAGAGTTACCCTATCCTTGAGCTGTTTGGTATGGTAATCACCCACGGATATTTGGCCTCCGCTGGCACTCTAAGAGTAAAAGGTTTGATCTTCCACAGATCAGTTTTCCTGTTTAAGGAAAACAGAGTGTGATAACTGGTTAACAAACCTAACCTAACCTATTTTAGGATAGAATCTATCCTAAGTCATATCTGACCTAAAGAGGGAAAGTTGATATTGTGCAGATCAGGTTTAAAATGTGATTAATAACTATTAGATACCTTAAACAGAAATGTCTTTGGGTTCTTCCACTTGTAGATTGAAGGATCATCAATCAATAAAAATTAAGAGACAACTCTTCTACGTGCTTTGATCTTATTCAAACAACTGATCTGTAATCATTGTGTTAATTGAAAAATTAACAATTGATTATACATATTCAATTGCATCGAATCATTTGCAGAAATATAAATATGAGAACTATTCAATTAAAGAAATTTAATAGGACAATTCAGAACATGGATCAAAACATATAGAAAAGTCAATATGAAAGACCATGTACATCAATAGGTGACTTGCAATAGATTAAACGCATAACTGATGACAATTTGAAACATTTAACTTAGTGATTCTCAAAGAAATTTGAAGAACTCAAGAAGGTGGAGAAAAGATAACTTTACTGCATATAAAAGTCTTGTACAAAAATTACAATGGCTTGAATAGACAGAGCATCTTCAATCCATACTCCTGCTGAATCAAAATTCCAAAATTCCCAACCCTTTGCTAAGGGCAACATTCCTCCTTAAATACTAAATTTTTCCCAAAATCCCAAAAGGAGAAATTATACAAAATAGTAATTACAAAATCGGCTCCAACCGTCGATCCAATAAAACTTGCTATTTTCCAGCTTGAAGGATTTTCCGCCACCTTATCTCCTAAAGATCTTACAAAGAATTATTCTTTAGTCAAGTAAGGTCTCATGGCACCATAGAGATTCAATAACCGATTGCTCATTATCTTCGACGAATGGCATGGTTTGTGGAACATCTGGTGTAAGAAATTCGGGTTCAGATAATTCATGGCCAGAAACAGAGAAATCCATTAAAGGATTTACTTTAGAAATAGTGGTCGGTACGTCAGGTTCTCCATTGATTATAAAGTCTCGTATGAGATTGTCGTCAAAGTCAGCTGATTCTTCCAGAACTTCCTCGCTCTGCTCCATGGAATTTTGCACATAGGAAGATAATGCTTCAAAGTCCTCTTCACTGTTGCTGCTGCTAAAATCAGGAACACCTGCATCAAATAGTGGTGACAACGTTTCTTGATATAACAAAGGGAAAAGTTCTTCATCATCAACAAGAATATTAGAAGGTTCACCTCCTGCATGAAAATCACTCATCCTGGGAAAACCTTAGATAACAAGATGCCCATAACGCTATACATAATGTTTCCTATTATAGAAAGCAATGAACAATGTAGAATCTTCACGTTAATTGCTACTTTAAGACCAACAGGAAGGGTGATATCAATTGAGCAGGGTGATTTGCAATGATTAAACTTATGCAACGAACCCATTATAATTACTTCAATTGTTATGAAAAAGGCGAAGATTTGAGTTTAAGCTTGTGCGAAGTACATGCTCAATTACTGCTTGCATGATTTTTAATTGCCTTTACAATCACATCGTTATAAGCAATCCCCGATCAATAATTATAACTGGTAATTAACAATAGAAATAGAGGCCGCGGTGACAGAAATGACCTGTGAAGAGTCTCGATTAGAAGTCCTGGTACACTAGTGATTAGTTCTTCACACGTATCAAATCGGATTAATCTGACCCAACTCCCATGAGAAGGAAAAGAAGCTTTGAAGTCGGAATTTAAGTGAAAGGACATGATCATTAAGAAGCGGAAGAATAATGACAAATTGTCAAGACTCGAGATCAGACACGACGAACTTAAGGAAGAGCAATGGTGTCCATCCAACATGAAGCAATTGATAATCTTGTAGTAGTATCCATTGTTACAGAAAAATGATGATTTGGGAGAACCAGTTTTCAACAGACAAAATAACGCATCCTGACATAACTGATTACCCAAAATCAACATAACCACAAGTTCATAACAATGGACGACTGAGATTAGCTGGAGCGGGATGCGATATTGAATTCAATCACGCTCATGAAGTTTTATTCAAGGATTCCAGAAGCCGAAATCCGAAAGTGTGGGTTTGTGGGTAGCAAAAATGGAAATAGAAAAGGATTCCCGAAAGATGAAAACCGACCATGCGGGTAACGGGTCTCGGGAACCTCACACTGTGAAGTGGTATAACCATCCCGAAAGCCGCATTCCGAAATTCACGAATTGCGGGTTTTGGGAGCGCATAGCAAATAAATGAAAACGACCATCCCGAAAGCCGAATGCCGCCATTGCGGAGTTCGAGTTTCAGGATACTTATTCCTTGATCTTATTACCGATCAATTTCGCAACCCGCAATGTCAGGTTGCGGATTGCAGGATCACCAAACTCCAAAATTTAAAACAACAATGCCGCAACCCACAAATGTCGGGTTGCGGGTTTCGGAGACTCGAAATGCTGATTTTCAGAGTGATGATAACAATCAACAAAATAACCAAAAGTTTAGCTTTCCTTTCCTTTCAGACCGAAATACCTTGGAAAAAAATGAACAATAGTTGCAAACAAGCAAATCAAAGGCATAGGCGTCAAAACTCTAATATTTACAAAATGACTCACCCAAACACCTTAGTGTTTATTAAGATTGGGGCTCTCGTGCTTAAATAAGCATGGGATCTGTTGTGGCCACAACAAATGGCGACCAGCTGGGAAGAACCAGTTATCTCTGCAATCAAATCCAACTAAATCCAGCATGTTAATCAACCTATTCCTTGAAACCCAAGTCATAGAAGATACTGAAAAGATAACAGCCAACAAACAGTGAACATAAAAATGGATAAATCTCAATCAATGATCATTGTAAAGGTAACACTTATCTGATAAGGAGACTTAGAGAGTGATACCAAATCTTTATCATGATGTAGTCATTGAAAAACCAACTTGAGTTGAACTTGAGAGCAAATTTAGAAATGCTCATGGATATCCTAATTACAAATCTCTTTGGTTTATTAATTGAGTAATTTTCTCGGGCTAAGTATACTTCTTCATTTCATATATATATATATATATATATATATATATTTTTGGAGAAAAGATAACTACATACTATACATAAAACTTCGTCGATACAAGACCACTGTACTGACTTGGTGATCAGATGAAACAATGCCATTCACAGGCATGATCTGGAAACTGGTCAAGCCGGCTCGATAACGAGACTCCTTGTCTTCTGGTTGTAAGACCAAAATAAATCATCATGGCTTGGTAACCACATAGTGATAATCCCAGTCCAAGGTCAAACCCATGATCATAGCAGGGCTGGCTTGTAATAAGACCCCCCTATTCTTGTATACAACAAAATCTTATCAGAAGGAAAAAGTTTATTATGGCATAAGCTACAAGGCATTACCATGGCTTGGTGACCATTTAGTGATAATGTTACTCACCAGTGCTTTGTGGATCATGAATGGATCGACCTACAATAGGATCTTCCATATTTCAGGATAACTGAAAGTCACCTTCCAAGTGTGGTGGCTTGATGTGAAGATGTCATTCCACTTTAAGCACCTATGAACCTAATGGGCTAGGTTGATAACAAGACCACCCACCTTGTAACTTATAATTTTAAACAAAATTTATATTAATAGTGATTGTAAAAGGATCCATGAGCAATGGAAGATGGTCAAGCTATTATGATATGCTGTTCGACCATGAAACATCAGATAGAAACATGATAACCATCCTCTATACCTCAATTACACAAATGAAGCACTGTAAAAGATAATGATCAGGGTGAAAAGAATCCATAAATACTGCACTTATTGTCTGTCTATTCCTCATAGCAACTTCTAATCATAAGCCAGGAAGTAGGATGAATAACAAATCTGAAACTTCAGAAACAATTGTTGCCCCCCAAAAAATGATCCCAGGCCATTACCAAAAAGTGTGAAGCCTTACTACTAAAACCAAATCAAAAGGACAAAATCGATCAGAATGTCCAGACTAGAAAAGAAATGACTGAAAACAAACCACACCTATATACAAAAGCATCAGATTGCTCAGACGAAATACTTCTTAAGAAGAGATATATTCACCGGGTAGGTGTCTACAACTCCCTCCAATGTCTGCAATCGAACCGTACTGGGACCAATCTTTTCTGTAATAATGAAAGGTCCTAGCCAAAGACGTTGGAACTTGGTGTACAGATTTTTATCTTTACGTTGCTTGTCCCATCTCAAAACCAGGTCACCAATGGAAAACTCCCTATCAGAAGAAGATTTTTCATCAAACCATCTCTTCACCATCTGTTGATGATAATACAACTTGTTCTTGGCGATTTCCCTGTCCTCCTCTAGCTTTAAAAGGGTATCAATCCTCTGCTGGAGGGGAGAAGAATCATCTTCTTGAACAGACTGGGCCAATTGTAATGAAGGAATGGTAAGGTTGGTGGGGAGAATGGCTTCTTTGCCATAAACCAAATAGTATGGGGAGTTTGCAATTGCTGCTTTTTGGGTGATTCGATTTGCCCTTAATGCATTATACAACTGTGTATGCCAATCTTTGTGATGAGAGGCTACAATTTTCTTGAGAATATTAATTAGGTTTTTATTTGATGATTCAGCCAAGCCATTACCTTGAGGGTAATAATTGGCAGAAAATTTAAGCTTAATTCCCATTTCAAAGGCATATTCAGTTATATCAATTGAAGAGAAGTAGGATGCATTATCAAAAACTAAATACTCTGGAGCACCAAAGCGTGTGACAATCTGGCTATCAAGGAAAGAGATCACTTGAGTGGCGTTGCATTGTTTAAGAGGAGCTACTTCAACCCATCTAGTGAAATAGTCTGTAGTTGTGAGAATATACTTATGTTGGAGAGACAAAGGAGGATTTATAGGCCCAACAAAATCCAGTCCCCATTGTTGAAATGGAAACTAAATCATAACTGGTTGTAAAGGAAATGCAGGTTTCCTAAACTTCCCCGTGCATTTCTGGCATGGCTCACATTTTCTCACATAAGCATAAGCATCTTTAAACAGTGTGGGCCAATAATAACCAGCCCTGAGAATCTTGTGTGCTATCGTTTCTCCTGAAAAATGGCCTCCAGCTGGACCTGCATGAAATTGAAACAAAATATCATCAGTGTCATGTTTTTCCAAGCATCTGAGAAATACTCCATCATAATTTTTTCTAAAAAGAACTTGATCAATTAATTGATAAGGAGCAGAATTTAATCTTAAAGCTCTTCTTTTCTTAAAGTCAAGAGTTTCAGGAGCAAAACCATGGTTTAGAAAAAATTTGATATCGTCGTACCATTCTGATGTCGGGGCATCGATAACGTTAACAACACCTGAGGGAATTTCTTCCTCGCGATCCCATTCAGATTGTTGCTGTGCCGGGTCATTGGATTGTGCAGTAAGAAGACAAAAGCCCTGCCCTTTTACAATTTTTGCTGGTCTGATCTTAAGATCATATTCTTGTACGACAATCATCCAATGGGCCCTCTTTTACCCTAACTCTTTCTGAATATGGACATTCCTGATAGCATAATATGGAACAATGACTTTGGTTCGGGACTTCAGCAAGTAGGGTTTGTAATGTTTGACAGATTTATACACTGCATATGCTTGTTTATCGATCTGTGAATATTTAAGCTTAGCACCTTTGAATGTTGAGCTCATGAAAGAAATGGGGATTTCTGCATCATTGTCATGTTTTTGCGTTAGCACAGCTGTATAAGAAAAATCAGTGGAAAAAGTATAAAGAATGAAATCCTTATCAAAATCTAGGGACATGAGGGCAGGAGCTTCTGCAATGGCCTTTTGAATTCTGATAAACGCATCTCTCTGTTCTTGTGACCAAGTAAACTGCATGTCTTTCTTGACCAAAAGTTGCAATGGTTTGACTATTTGGGCAAAATTTGGTACAAATCTCCGTACAAAATTGATCTTACCTAGGAAGGATTGCATTGCTTTGCGTGAACTAGGTAAACCAATTTTCAAAATGGCCTTTGTGCGTTCAGGGTCAATAACCATAACTTCTTTTGAAACAATGAAGCCCAAAAGCTTTCCTTCAGTTACTGTGAAAATAGCTTTCTTTGGGTTGAGAGAAATGCCGAATTTTCTACAGCAATCAAAAACTTGTTTCAAAGAAAACACATGTTCATGTCGTTTCTTAGAATAAATAGTGATATCATCAAGATAAACTACAACATAATTATGCATTAACCCTCAGAAAGCTATATCCATAGCTCTCTGAAAAGTAGCTCCAGCATTGATCAACCCAAAAGGCATCCGTCTATAAGCAAAAGTACCCCATGGGGTTCTGAACGCTGTTTTCAATTGATCGTCCGGGGCAACCATCGCCTGGTTATTCCCCAAAAAACCATCCAAGAGAGAAAACATCTCTGACCTGGCTACCTTCTGAAGAATCTGCTCCATAGGTGGAACATGGTAGTTGTCTTTCTCAGAATCCTAATTTAGGTTCCTGAAATCAACACAGAGTCGAATTTATCCATTTTTCTTACGTACAGGTACTAAGCTGGCGATCCACTGAGTGTGCCTGACCGGAAAGATAATCCAAGCATTGAGTAACTTCTCCAGTTCCCTTTTAACAGAAGACTCTAAACTGGGGTGCATTTTTCGCAGCTTTTGTTGAAATGGCTTGACCTCTGGTTTCATGGGTATGTTTTGGAACATGACACTAGTGTCAAACGTTCTCAATTCGTCATAAGTCCAAGAAAAGACATCTTTATACTATTTACACAATGCAATAATGGCTCTGCGTTCTTCAGGGGATCAATCAATTCCCAAATTGATGAAACAAGGTTCCTGTTCGGTGCCTAGGTTGACCCGCTCATAATTTAGAGATGAACTTTGAGTTTTACAATTAGTCTGAGATTTGAATTTGTCCTGTAAATCGTAAAAATTTTCTAGATTGATCACCGACTTCGGGATGGCGTTTGAGGAATTAGTGAGAGACTTTTTATGTTCTGCTTCATCGATGGCCATGTCCTGGAACGTGTCCTGAGCAGTGAGGAAGTCAATTATCTATCTATCATCATCAAACACTTTCCAATTAGTCACATTATCTAGAATAGATGGTCTGTAGATCAATTCAATTGAAAAGGTTTGAGGAGACAAACCTTCTGGCGGAATCAGTCTAGAAGCTGTATTTGCTAACAGATCTGCATCAAAATTTTGTGATCTAGGAACTGATTTAATATTGAATGTTGAAAATGAGTTGGTTAGTTCCCTTACCAGCTTTTGATAATTAGCCAAATGCGGAGATAAACAGTGTATCTTATTTCTGACTTGTTTGACTATAATTTCGGAATCCCCATAGCATTCTATTGCTTGAACACCCAGATCAATGGCTTTCCTGAGCCCCTGCACAAGAGCTTCATATTCGGATACATTATTAGTGCAGTCAAATTCTAATCTACAAGCAATCATGATTTTCATTCCTGTAGGATCGATAAGAACACAACCTGCTCCAGCTCCCTCCTTGGATTTAGAACCATCGAAAAATAAAGTCCAGGAGACAGGGTCTAATCTAAAATTAGTATTCCCATTATATACATTATGCACAATTTCACCAGAAAAAGGTACAGAAGTAACCTGAGTGATATGTGATTCGTTATGAATGCTTTCTTCTGGTTAAACATCAGCTGGGAATTCATCGAAAAAGGTATCAAATGTAAATTGCTCCGTATGAGAGGTGGGATAACCAACAGGCTCACTTGAATCATTAAGATCAGTAATTGTCTGTTTCATAAAAGGTTCTATGCTGATCTTAATTTTATTCAGTTGACCATTGTATGGAAACCATAAGTGGGACTAGTCGGTTGCAAAATAACCTTTAAGTTTGTCTGACCAGTCCCTGCTCAACCACATCCCATAAGATTCTAGGATGTCAGCTATCACAATGTCAACTGTCTGATGGATCCTGGGATTAGCTGACAATGTAAGCAGAACATTCCTCAATTTGCCAACCACTTTGACTTTGGATCTGTCAAGTTGCACAATTTAGGTTGGACAGGGTTCCCACGTTGCATTTAATTTTCTGCAAACAGAGAGGGGCATCACATTCGATGATGCTCCTGAATCTATCATGCAATTGTTCACATTCCGGTTGAAAATCTCAAAAGTGAGCAAAAAAGGAGGAGTTCTCTTACTTGCTTTTTTTTATCATCAGTTTTAGCGATAGAGTCTAGATTATTATTCTGTAATTCTCTAGGTTGTTTGACTACCATGTTTTTAGGTAAAGAATCCCTCATAGCAGGAATTTTAAGCAGCTCAAACAGAGAGATGTTTGCTTTGACTCTTTTTAAGTCTTCAACCAGGTTGTATTCCATTTGAGGGAGGACTATATCCTTCTGTGGGACAGGGTTGTTTCTCATGGGAATCGGGGAAGAGGATGAAGGTTGTTGAGGTGGCTGTGGTTTTGACCTTGTATTATAAGGATGTTGTGTGTTAAACACCACCTCAGGTTCTTCTTCTTCTTCACACATAGGCAGTTCTGAAAAGCATCCCATAGCATCAACAAGTGGGTCACCTTCCGTTTCTTCTTCAGGTAGTGGAGAATCAGGAGTAGTCTGATCATTGGAAGTGTCGAGATTGACTTGAGATTCTACTGTCAATGCTCTAAAAATGGAAAAGAGTTCCTCGTTTGTGAGTGCATCCGCTGGATTTGGTGGTGGTGGATTTTGTGGAGGCTGGTAAGGTCTCCTAAATGGTGGCCTTACAAAACCTCTGTTCTGATTCTGATTATCATTAGTGTTCTTCTTCAAATCTACCATCTCATTTGACATCTTCTGAAGGAATTTTTTCATCTCAGTCATATCAAATGTATCCTTATTCTGAACTGTGGGTTTAGGGACTTTATCAGTTTTCTTCCTAGAAGTAGAAGGTTGCCCTTCTGAAGTTTCAGGGTTGTCTTCCAAACAAAAGATGTCTTTCTCAACTTGGATTGCTTCATCAAAAGCTTCCAGTAAAGTACCCTTTTGTGCCCTTTTGACCCATATTGCAATAGGGGGAGGCAGACCCTTTTCATAATAAGCCACCAATAACTCTTCAGCAGGAAGGAGATTGGTAGGAATCCTGTTTTTGAGATATGAAAACCTTTGGTTAAAGTATTTTACTCTTTCTTTTCCTTTGGCTTTCATGGAGGACAAATCTAAGACAAGATCTTGCGGTGTTTTGTCATCCCCGAACTTCTGGGTGAAATGTTTCTCAAATTCATCCCAGGAAGTTATAGATTGAGCTGGCAAAGCGAAATACCAAGTGGCGGCTCTACCCTCAAAGGTATATGGGAAAATTCAGCATACTACATCCTCATGTACCACATTTCTAAGCCTAATTTCTTGCATGCAAGTTTTTATGTGGTCCAACGCAGGTATCTTGTCATCCGGGTTGTATTTAGGCAGCCATTTCTCAGGATTCTTTGGTAATCTGTGTTGATCACCTAGTATGAAAACTACACCTTGGTCAAGCCGAGGTCTGTTTTGACCTTCTCCAGCCATTAGAGGTTCTTGTTCTTCTTCTTCTTCAGATGACGAACTAGAGGAATTTTCTTCATCTGAGGAAGATGATGAAGATGAAGGAGGGGACGGAGGTGGACCGCCTGCTCCAATATTTGGCTGACCTTGTGTTGCTGTGTGAGTGGTCTCACGATTATATTCAAGAGAATCTGGTTGATAAATTTGGTCTTGGTTTTCAGATTGATGATCAATTGTATGTTGATCCTGTGTGTTAAAACTATCAGTATTTTGAACCAATGGATCAGAGGGGTGTGAAGTGGGAACTTGGTGTTCTTCCCGATTGCTAGCCTGAAAAACACCCTCTAAGTTTAAATTTTCCAAGCCGCGTCTTCTTTGATCGGAAAGGCGTTGTTCAAATCTTAAAACCCTATCGACAGATGTTTTCAATAACTGCTCTAATGAGATGGGTCCCCTTGTGGGTGATGTGAAAATAACCTCTCTTCTCTTTTCCTGTTGTACCACAGGTGTGACAGGTATAGCTGTAGGTTGCGTGGAAGTAACCAGGAGAACTGTAGGTTGTGAGTCGGTTGGTTGTTCAGATGTTGAATCCCTAGTCTGGCTTCGGGTTTGAACCATTGAAGTACTTGTTGGAGGATGTTTATTAATAACTTGTTTAGGCATGCTTTACTAGCCGCCCTCCTTCTAGTGCCATTTGTTGATTCCTTGGGTGTGCAGGGTAAGTGCAAAGTGTTGGAATGGGTTTCAAGGAACACAACAGGAGATGAAAACCCAACCAAAGGCTTCAGTTAACCCTACATAAGAGTTACCCTATCCTCGAGCTGTTTGGTATGGTAATCACCCACGGATATTTGGCCTCCGCTGGAACTCTAAGAGTAAAAGGTTTGATCTTCCAAAGATAAGTTTTCCTGTTTAAGGAAAACAGAGTGTGATAACTGGTTAACAAACCTAACCTAACCTACCTAAGGAAAGAATCTATCCTAAGTCAGATCTGACCTAAAGAGGGAAAGTTTATATTGTGTAGATCAGGTTTAAAATGTGATTAATAAGTATTAGATACCTTAAACAGAAATGTCTTCGGGTTCTTCCACTTGTAGCTTGAAGGATCATCAATCAATAAAAATTAAGAGACAACTCTTCTACGTGCTTTGAGCTTATTCAAACAACTTATCTGTAATCATTGTGTTAATTGAAAAATTAACAATTGATTATACATATTCAATTGCATCGAATCATTTGCAGAAATATAAATATGAGAATTGTTCAATTAAAGAAATTTAATAGGACAATTCAGAACATGGATCAAAACATACAGAAAAATCAATATGAAAGACCATGTACATCAATAGGTGACTTGCAATAGATTAAATGCATAACTGATGACAATTTGAAACATTTAACTCAGCGATTCTCAAAGAAATTTGAAGAACTCAAGAAGGTGGAGAAAAGATAACTTTACTACATATAAAAGTCTTGTACAAAAATTACAATGGCTCGAATAGACAGAGCATCTTAAGTCCATACTCCCGCTGAATCAAAATTCCAAAATTCCCAACCCTTTGCTAAGGGAAACATTCCTCCTTAAATACTAAATTTTTCCCAAAATCCCAAAAGGAGAAATTATACAAAATAGTAATTACAAAATCGGCTCCAACCGTCGATCCAATAAAACTTGCTATTTTCCATCTTGAAGGATTTTCCGCCACCTTATCTCCTAAAGATCTTACAAATAATTATTCTTTAGTCAAGTAAGGTCTCGTGGCACCATAGAGATTCAATAACTGATTGCTCATTATCTTTGACGAATGGCATGGTTTGTGGAACATCTGGTGTAAGAAATTCGGGGTTAGATAATTCATGGACAGAAACAGAGAAATCCATTAAAGGATTTACTTCAGAAATAGTGGCCGGTATGTCAGGTTCTCCATTGATTATAAAGTCTCGTATGAGATTGTCGTCAAAGTCAGCTGATTCTTCCAGAACTTCCTCGCTCTGCTCCATGGAATTTTGCACAAAGGAAGATAACACTTCAAAGTCCTCTTCATTGCTGCCGTTGCTAAAATCAGGAACACCTGCATCAAATAGTGGTGACAACGATTCTTGATATAACAAAGGGAAAAGTTCTTCATCATCAACAAGAATATTAGAAGGTTCACCTCCTGCATGAAAATCACTCATCCTAGGAAAACCTTAGATAACAAGATGCCTAGAACGCTATACAGAATGTTTCCTATTATAGAAAGCAATGAACAATGTAGAATCTTCACGTTAATTGCTACTTTAAGACCAACAGGCAGGGTGATATCATTTGAGTGGGGCGATTTGCAATGATTAAACTTACGCAGCGAACCCATTATAATTACTTCAACTGTTATGAAAAAGGCGAAGATTTGAGTTTAAGCTTGTGCGAAGTACATGCTCAATTACTGCTTGCATGATTTTTAATTGCCTTTACGATCACATCATTATAAGCAATCCCCGATCAATAATTATAACTGGTAATTAACAATGGAAACGGAGGCTGCGGTGATAGAAATGACCTGTGAAGAGTTTCGATTAGAAGTCCCGGTACACTAGTGATTAGTTCTTCACACGTATCAAATCGGATTAATCTGACCCAACTCCCATGAGAAGGAAAAGAAGCTTTGAAGTTGGAATTTAAGTGAAAAGACATGATGATTAAGAAGCAGAAGAATAACGACAAATTGTCAAGAATTGAGATCAGACATGACGAACTTAAGGAAGAGCAATGGTGTCCATCCAACATGAAGCAATTGATAATCTTGTAGTAGTATCCACTGTTACAGAAAAATGATGATTTGGGAGAACCAATTTTCAACAGACAAAATAATGCATCCTGACATAACTGAATACCCAAAATCAACATAACCGCAAGTTCATAAAAATGGACGGTTGAGATTAGCTGGAGCAGGATGTGAAATCGAATTCAATCACGTTCATGAAGTTTTATTAAAGGATTCCGCAAGCCGAAATCCGAAAGTGCGGGTTTGCGGGTAGCAAATATGGAAATAGAAAAGGATTCTCGAAAGCTGAAAACCGACCATGCGGGTAACGGGTCTCGGGAACGTCACAGTGTGAAGTGGTATAACCATCCCGAAAGCCGCATTCCGAAATTCACGAATTGCGGGTTTCGGGAGCGCATAGCAAATAAACGAAAACGACCATCCCAAAAGCCGAATGCCGCCATTGCGTAGTTCGAGTTTCGGGATACTTATTCCTTGATCTTATTCCTGATCAATTTCGCAACCCACAATGTCGGGTTGTGGATTGCGGGATCACCAAACTCCAAAATTTAAAACAATAATGCCGCAACCCACAAATGTCGGGTTGTGGGTTTCTGAGACTCCAAATGTTGATTTTCGGAGTGATGATAACAATCAACAAAATAACCAAAAGTTTAGCTTTCCTTTCCTTTCAAACCGAAATACCTTGGAAAAAAATAAACAACAGTTGCAAACAAGCAAATCAAAGGCATAGGCGACAAAACTCTAATATTTACAAAATGACTCACCCAAACACCTTAGTGTTTATTAAGATCGGGGCTCTCGTGCTTAAATAAGCATGGAATCTGTTGTGGCCACAACAAGAGGCCATGGGCATAATTAAAGTAGAGATAGTGAAATAAATCCTTTATTATCCCATATAGAAATAATTTTCAAAATGATTTTTGAAACATCATAATCATGATTGTACAATACTCTTTTATGTTTATATATATGTCTATTGACCCACAAACATAACTATATGTTTATCTTTAATATTGTATTGTTATACAATGTATATTCTAATTTATGTTGATTGATCCACAAGCATAATTGTAGGATCTTCTTTGTGTTAATTTTTGAGCATTAATTCAATATACTCTAGGATCTTTACTGAGAGAATAACATGTACAGTATATCAATGCATATCAATCATAGCAAGCATGTCAATCATCACAAGAAGCAAAACATAAGAGACAATAGACACACAGAGTTTCCGTGGGGAAAACCCTAAGGTGAAAAACCCCACAACTTCCTCAGAGATAGATAGAGCAATAGTATAACCAAAGTACAACCAAAGTACACAGATATAGATTCCTCTTAGTAGCTAATCCTACTCCTCACATGTGTGCCACTTTCCGAGTGAAGGAAGAGTGAGTTCTGAAGTGATACAAATAGAGATCGAGAGATCTCTATTTATACTTGTCCTGACTGCCCAATAAACTTATGGGGCTGACTTGTCTAGCTTAGCACAATAACCTCATATTACATTAATCCGGGCTGACCCCTTACAAGGTGGTATAATAACCCATTGGCAAGTTAACACACTTGCGACACTTGTCAATACAATGACGACACTTCCGTATAGAGGAATAATACATGTCTGTAGGAGTACAATAAATATATAAATGAAATAAATTCCGAAGTTACATATACATCAACACTCCCTCTTAACTAGGAAGGTATTTCTCGACACAGATCTACTATCACAAGTCTTCTTCTCTGGATCATCGTCATCGATGCATCGTCCTTGAATCATCATCATCGTCACTACTGCTGCTATCTCAAACAATCTCTGAATCTACTCATCATAGGAAGTTCTACAGAGCCAGTCCTTTTTCATACTGGATGTAGGCCCACCACCTGTAGGTCTTCGTCATCACTAGCCATACCGTGGAATCCTCAGGACTTATTACGTGCATCACAAAACCTCGAAAGAGCATCCCAGGATGTTACGGGTACACAACTCCGACTTGTCGAATCTCCCAGGGCACAAATTACATGTGACTGTCACAAAACCTTAAAAGAGTCTCTTGACTAGCAAGAACCCTAAAGAGAATCTGAGGCCTTTTTCATCCTGTCCAGATCTCCAGGACTTATTACATGTGACCCCCACCACAAAACCTCGCAAGAGCATCCCAGGATGTTACGGGTACACAACTCCGACCTGTAGGATCTCCCAAGGCACAAATTACATGTGGTGACCACAAAACCTCACAAGAGCATCCCAGGATGTTACGGGTACACAACTCCGACCTGAAGGATATCCCAGGGCAAAAATTACATGTGGTCATGGAAAAACCACGAAAGAGCATCCCAGGATGTTACGGGTACACAACTCCGACCTGAAGGATCTCCCAGGGTGCTATTATATGCCATAGGACAAAACCTTGAAAGAGCATCCCAGGATGTTACAGGTACACAACTTTGACCTGAAGGATCTCTCAGGGCACTATTATATGTCCTCCTAGAGAAATGAATCGAAAGAGCATCCCAGGATGTTACGGGTACACAACTCTGACCTATAGGATCTCCCAGACATGCTCATCTGCACAACCTATTCCACGGCCATAGATTATCATCCTGATACTCACCATACATCATCATGATGTACACATGATCATCCTGATCATCATCACTGCATCGTCCTGATGCATTTCATTTGGAGCAACATCTTGAAGCTCGTCAACCATGGTCATCTTGATCATATAACGCATCTACCTGATTCATACCAAGTATCTACCTGATACATATCATCATACATGATCCACTTGATCATACAATGTATCCTCCTGATACATACACAGATACATGATCCACTTGATCACACAATGTATCTACCTAATACATATCAACATACATGATCCACCTGATCGTACAATGTATCCACTTGATACATATATAGATACATGGTCCAAGCATCCAACATGATGCATACATATATAAATGATCCTACTGATCATATCCAACATCCAACATGATGCATACATACATAAATGATCCAACTGATCATATCCAACATCCAACATGATGCATACATACATAAATGATCCGACTGATCATATACAGCATCCAACATGATGTATACATACATAAATGATCTAACTGATCATATCCAGCATCCAACATGATGCATACAGAGCATAAACTAGAACATCATACTGATGCTCATCATCCAACACTTACATCCATAGCCATGTGAAGGATCCTCCTTCCAACATGCTTGGAATGGCTTTAGAAAATGTCTCCATCACTTCTTCCTCGAAGTGTCATCAATCTGAAGAACACCAAGCCTCTCTCTGAAGTACTCGAACTTCACTCTGGCTAGTGGCTTCGTCAGTACATCTACAATCTTCTCATCCATTGCAACATACAGGAGCTTCACTGCTGCTCTCTGCACCATATCCCTGATATAGTGATATTTGATCTCAATGTGTTTTGACCTGTGGTGGAACACCGAATTCTCAGACAGCTTCACACAACACTGGTTGTCACAAAAGATACCAGTAGCCTCTAGCAGGAGATCAAATAACTTAGACAGTAGCTTCTGAATCCATACTGCCTCACAATTAGCTGAACAGGCTACAACATACTCTGCCTCGGCTATACTCAGTGCTACGCAGGACTGCTTCCTGCTAAACCAAGAGATCACACCTGATCCCATACTAAAGCAACACCCAGAAGTGCTCTTCCTATCTACAGCACTGCCTGCCCAATCTGAATCAACATAACCCTGTAGGTTAAACTTTTGATTCGCATCATACTTAATACCATAGTCAACTGTACCCTTTAGGTACCTTAGAATATGATTTACAACAACTAGGATCCGTCAGGAACTGGCTCAATGTGTTCACCGCAAAGCAAATATCTGGTCTCGTGTTCGTCAGGTACATCAAGGACCCAATCATCTGACAATACATAGTGACATTAACCAGCTCAGATGAAGCATCACACAGAAGCTTCAAGTTCGATTCCATAGGTGTGGCCATGGCCTTGTAGTCCATCATCCCGAACCTCTTCAGGATCTCTACTGTATACTTCCCTTGTCCAAGGAAGATCCCATCTGCACTCTGCCACACCTCCATGCCTAGAAAATAGTGCATCATCCCCAAGTCCTTCATCTCGAACTCTGAAGCAAGCTTCCTCTTGGTATCCGCAATCAAACTATCATTACCTGTAACAAACAGATCATCCACGTACAGAAGTAGTATCACTGGATTTCCTTCCTCAACCTTGTAGTAAAGGTTGGAATCCGCTTTACTCTTGGTAAAGCCCAAACTAGATAGGAAACTGTCCATCCTACCATACCAAGTTCTAGGAGCTTGTTTTAAGCCATACAAGGCTTTCTTCAATCTGCACACATATGACTCCCTGTCATGTGTTTCAAAACCGAGTGGTTGTTCCACATACACTTCCTCTTCAACTACACCATTCAAGAAAGCAGTCTTGACATCCATTTGGTGTATCTTCCATTTCATCACTGCAGCCAGAGCAAGTACTAATTTGATGGAAGTGTACCTGGATATAGGAGCAAAAGTTTCTTCATAATCTATTCCCTCTTTTTTAGAGAAGCCATGAGCTACGAATCTTGCCTTGTATTTTTCTATGCTGCTATCTGCAGCATGCTTGATCTTTTAAATCCATTTGGAAGTCACAACAGACTTCCCTTCAGGTCTTAAGACAGCATCCCAAACATCATTCTTCATTATTGATTGGTATTCCTCGACCATGGCATCCTTCCATTCTTTATTTTCCGCTGCTTCTTCATAACTGAAAGGTTCTTTGTTCATGATATCACAGAGTAAAGCAACATAGCTGGTATGTGATCTTGTTCTCTTCTTTTCTCTGTGTTCTTCTTCTGGAATGCCATATCTTTCTGCATCTTGAATGAGCTCTCTATCCCATGCTAGTTTCCTCTTGTGAGAGTCCTTCTCACAAGGTGGATCTACAGGTTGTTGCGGATCTTCAATTTCACGATCAACATTTGGAATTGCTTCAGTCATGGTAGTGTCTTGAAATCTAGTTTCCTTAGGTTCTTCATAATATTCAATAGGTGTCTTCCTTTATTTGATGAATGCTGAGTTTTCATCAAATGTTACATCCCTGCTGACATCAATCTTCTTGAACCCTGGAAAGTATATTCTGTAAGCCTTCGAGCTTTCACTGTAACCCACAAAGATACCCTTCTTTCCTGAAGGATCCAGCTTGGTCCTCTTTTCCTTTGGGACATGTGTATATAATGGACAACCAAATATTCTGAGATGGATGACCTCAGGTTTCTTACCAGAGAAGACCTCTTTTGGTGTCTTGTTGTCCAATATCTTGTGGGGTGTTCTATTATGCACATATACAACTGTCCTAGCTGCTTCTGCCCATAGATGCATAGGTAGATCCTGGTCATGCAGCATTGCCCGTGCTACTTCCATGATTGTTCTATTCTTTCTTTCTGCAACTCCATTCTGTTGTGGACTGTAAGGAGAATTCAACTCCCTCTTAATCCCTGAATCATTGCATAGGTTCTTGAAGTCACCTGAAGTGAATTCTCCACCATTGTCGGATCTGTATGTCTTGATTCTCTTATTAGTTTGGTTCTCCATCAAGGTTTTGAATTCCTTGAACTTATCAAATACTTCATCTTTGTTTTTCAACAAATAAACCCAAGTCTTCTTGGAGGAGTCATCAATGAAAGAGACATAGTAAACATACCCACTCAGAGAACTGGATGACATCGGACCGCATACATCAGAGTGGATGATTTCCAAGATACTTTTAGCCTTGCTTTCACTGCTTGGAAATGCCTTCTTTATGTTCTTTCCTTTTGCACATCCTTTGCAAACACCTTCATGCTTGGTCTTGATTTCAGGAAGACCTTCTATAGCTTTACTTTCAATTGGTAATGCTCTGTAGTGCATATGTGCAAGTCTTTTATGCCAAAGTTCACTTGGCTCCATGGAATCATGCACCATGGCATGTTCAGGTTGTCCCTTCAATTTATACAAACCTCCCTCTTTCTCTCCAATCACCACTGCATCATCTATGGTCTTTCCCTTTGGCCACATTAGGAGTTGGCCATCCACAAATGCAACCCTCATACCTTTTGCATCCAATGCAGATATGGAGAGAAGGTTTTTCTTGAGCCCAGGCACATAAAGCACTTCTTTCATCTTCAAAGACTTTCCAGAATCTAGGTTGTAGGAGGCTTCACCACTTCCTTTGATGGGGTATTGATAGTCATCCCCAAATTTCACTTTATGGGGTGATTCATGTTCAGATAGATTTACAAAAGATTCTTTAAACCCAGTCATGTGTTTGGAAGCCCCACTGTCAATAACCCAATCATTACAACCATGAGAAATAGTACCTGTGAGAGCAGAGATTAGAACATACTCTTCTTCGCTTGATGAATCATCATCACTTTCTGCTCTAGCCTTCTTCTTTGGAGGTTCATCATTCTCAACAGCATGAGCATGGTACCTTCTTTTTCTGCCCTTCTTCTTCTTGTTGAAGTTGTTGTTGTTGTTGTTGTCCCTTTTGTTCTTGGGACATTTTGAAGCAAAGTGACCCTTATCATTGCATGTGAAGCACCTTAGATCCTTCTTATTCTTTTGGTGATAGTGAGTGGATCTCTTCTGCTTAGAGTGATCCCTCTTAGGCTTGCTTCTTTTGGTGTGAGCTACGAGAGCTTGATCTTCACTTCCCATCTTTTCTTCTTGTGCTACAAGCCTTGCTTCTTCTTGAGAACATTCCTCCCACAATTTGCTGAAGGAGATTAACTTCCTTCTTGCACAGATCCCTTGAATAAAGGAATCCCATGACCTAGGTAGGCCATTCAAAGTGGTCATCACAATTTCTCCATTCTCCATCATTTCATCTACAGCTTCAAATTGTTCCTTGATCTGAGAGACTTTGGAGAAATAAGATTGAATGGTTTCTCCATTCAACATCTTGACCCCTTTCAATTGACTCCGCAGAGTCATCTTCCGATTTATGTTCTTCCCTTCAAATAGCTTGGTCATGGAGTCAAACATAGCCTTTGGTGTCTTTAGAGATGACACATGTGGAATGAGATGGTCTTTGATAGAATCAGCAATGATTCTCTTTGCCTTGACCAAGTTCTTCTTATGCAATATCTTAGCCTCTTCATCGTCTGGGATATGGACCTCTTCTTTTATGTATGAGTCCAACTCATTCTCTTCCAAGATTAACCCAATCCTATACTTCCAGGCTCGGAAGTTATCAGCCCTTCAAGCTTATCCTCAAGCTTGGTGTGGTGAGACATCTTAAAGACTTCAAATGGAAATATAGAAGATTTAGGTCTTACCACTTGATTTGCTGAAAATTGGATCTCGTCCCGGATTAGGGTTTGTCAGTGAAAACCCAAAAATTCAAAATGTGAATTTCAACTTTCTGAAAGGATAGAAAGATGCGCCTTGATGAGCTGATCAACCTGGTATATTCAGAATTTGATTTCTGTAAAGTTTCACCCTTCATAAATGCCTTTGAGTCTTTTCGGATTCACTAAGGAGGACCCTGAATTAGGGTTTGAGATTCCTGGAGTTCTACCCAGCCAAAAATATCGATCCAAAGCTCTAAAATTATATTTTTCCAAGGAGCTTTCAGCTGTGTCTTCAGATTCCAGAAATTCCTATTGTTTAGGAAACCCTAATTTTTAGGGCCAAAATTGAAAGTGCTCATAATTGAATTCTGATTGGACAGATAGATTCGCCTTGATGAGTAGAGTCAATCTACTATACTGCTTTTCCAAAATCTGTGCAGAGAAACCCAATAAACAAGAAACCCTGGTTTCCACCACTGCACAATGTCTTCTTCTCAGGTTAGCTCTGATACCATGTTAATTTTTTAGCATTAATTCAATAAAATCTAGGATCTTTACTGAGAGAGTAACATGTACAGTATATCAATGCATATCAATCATAGCAAGCATGTCAATCATCACAAGAAGCAAAACATAAGAGACAATAGACACACAGAGTTTCCGTGGGGAAAACCCTAAGGTGAAAAACCCCACAACTTCCTCATAGATAGATAGAGCAATAGTACAACCAAATTACAACCAAAGTACATAGAGATAGACTCCTCTTAGCAGCTGATCCTCCTCCTCACATGTGCACCACTTTCCGAGTGAAGGAAGAGTGAGTTCTGAAGTGATACAAATAGAGATCGGGAGATCTCTATTTATACTTGTCCTAACTGCCCAATAAACTTATGGGGCTGACTTGTCTAGCTTAGCACAATAACCTCATATTACATTAATCCCCGAATTCTTCACTAAACCCTCAACGCAGGAATCTACGAGACGAAACCCATTGGCAAGTTAACACACTTGCGACACTTGTCAATACAAATGACGACACTTCCGTATAGAGGAATAATACATCTCTATAGGAGTACAATAAATATATAAATGAAATACATTCTGAAGTTACATATACATCAACACTTTGTTGTATTATTCATTCGGTGTTGTATAATAATAGTTCATTCAAGTTTGTTGAGGATACATATGCTCCCAAGTTGTTATTTTTGGCACTTAGGCTATTCATCCAGGTTTATTCATAATTCCCCCCCTCAAGTGAGCTAGATGCAGAAAATACGATCCAATTGCAGCCCCACTAAATCTAATTGTGTTTATGAATTGGATCAACTAACAAAATATGGGTTATATTATACACCATTTCAATTGTGTCAATGAAATACCCATCATTATCATTGCATATTCTCCCACAAGATTGACAGAAAATGCCAATGATACATAGAACTAGAACTATTGGACCTTGTGCCTAGCTAGAGGAAGACTTGGCTGTGGCCTTGTGATATTAACTTCATCCATTCAATTGTAGACATGGAAAATTATTGAAATACTATGAAGGTTATTGGAAATTCATTTGAATCCATTGTTCAAACAATTCAAGTAGGAAAAAAATGACTAGGAACTTGGGAGCTCACGTTCAAAGGAATGCACTATAGGTTGCAAGTGAACAATAGGTAATCATTCCAACAAATGCAAATTCCAACTAGTGTATCAATCTATAGGAACCAACAACCATTTTCTAGCTTTGAATTTATAATTCATTCAAAATATTTTCTAGCTTTCAATTTAGAAATTCATTCAAAATAGCAACTAATGGTCAAAACTGTGAAATATACACTGTCAATTACTTTGTATTGATATATGAGTGTTTTAAGGCATCTATTGATTTAGGTAGTCTTGATACAACCTAGGTGAGGTATAAATAACGATGTTTAGCTTCTTAATCACTGAAAACCACAAAGGAGATAAGCAAATCAAGCATTGTACTCAAGAAATGACCAAACAAGGAATTGTCTTAGCATCAAGTCATGATTTTCTAATGTTGGGTGTGCCAATGAATTTCCTTAATGCCCAATGACGTAATTCAATAAAAAATAGTGTTTACAAATGGTTAGAGAAGGAAATAATGTATTTCCTAAGCACAACTGTTAAACACTTAAGATTCCTCATTATTTTATTTTCATCATTTTATCCTTATTATTTTAATCTTTTATTCTTAGTATTTTATTTTATTTTATTCTTTGGTTAGGATCCTTTTTCCATTAATATAATTAATTTGTTTTATTTATCAGTTTTTCTTCTTCTTATTTTCATGATTTTTGGATTTCTCTCCCTAATAAATTTGATGAACGATTCATATTCTATTTAAGACTAACTAGTAAGATGATACAATTCTCATCTTCTTCGTCTCTCTTTCTCAATGATGGAACACACTTGCTTGGTCCAAAATGTTGATGGGGAAAAATATTTTTCGATGGATCTAGAAGACATTATTTCTCAAAACAATGCTTGCAGAAGCCTGAGAATTGAAAAAGATCTTGGAGTTGTTGCTAATAAAGTGTAAGGGAAAGGTAGTAGGATTTATCTATGCTTTGTTGATTTTTCTTAAGCTTTAAATATAATTCCTCAAATAAAATCGGAAGAAGGAAATTCAAAACCAATAGTAATATAGTAATATTGGGGTGAAACAATAATCTCCTCTTTTTCCAATATTATTTAACATATATGCACAAATAAATCATAATATTGGATTGCATATAATGGGATCCAATATTATTTAACATATATGCACAAATCAATCATAATATTGGATTGCATATAATGGGAGAGGAGGAATACATAAAGAAGATCATGTTTTGTTGTTGTTGATTTATGTAGATGATGTGTTATTAACAGAGCACAAAAGGATAGCTTTGAAAGATATTTTGAAGTGCTAAATGAATTTTATGGAAATTAAATTTAAACTCTCAAATGAAGGTTAATATAAATAAAACAAAGTTTATGGTAAGGTACTTACTATAAGGATATAACCATCTCATTTAATGATGACAAATTGAAGGTAGTTCCTTCTTACAATTACCTACGCATTGAATTATATTGTAGTGATAATTGGAATTCATATGGAGAAATGAGTAATAAGGGCACGAGGATCATCTATTCTATATAAAATAAATGTAAAATACAAAAACAATTACTATAGAGTTGGAAATAAAATATTTTCTTCTCTTCATGACATTATTGCAAATGGTGATTTTGCAGGGTTGTCTTTTTTAGACTTTGAGAGTCTCCAAATAATCTTGGAAGATAGTTGAGAAAGGCTAGAAATTGCTCTTATTAGAGGAACCATGAATTATGATGGTAGCATAAACATATATGTTACCATAAGAAGGATATGCATTATACCAATTTATTACGTATATTATCAAAAGAAAGAGTATGGACATGAATAAATTATCATAATAAACAAAGATTACTTTTCAATATAAGGAGTGATTTATGACCAGATGGAATGGATAGAATATTTAAAGGAGATGTTTTTTTAGATGAATTATTGGCCATTTGCGACTTGGTACAAAAGTGGGTAATAGAAATTTTGTGGAAAGAACCTCATGAAAAATGAGATTTTATCAAGGTAACATCAATCACTAAAATGATTACTTACATATAATGGCATTGCCACTAAGAGAAAAATTGTGTGCACAAACAATATTTATTTTGCAATTAGGTACGTTCTTATAATCTAGAAGTGGATTAAAGGATATAAAAATTATAATTATCGAAAAATGTATATGCTTATTTTGCAAACAAAGAGAAATAGAGACAACGTGCCAATGATGATTACGTATATTCACCACTTTTGACATTAAAAAAATCAATATTACACATGTAAATTTTATAATTCTTTATTTCTTAAAATTTAGAAAATTTCCATATAAAATATATTATTTTAATATTATATTATATTATATATTGAGAATATAAAAAAATTATCTCAATTAAGATATTAAAATTTAAATATAATTTTTTATAATTATGTATAATATATGAAAGAAAATAAAAACCTTATATAACTTTAGTCGTGCACCATGGAGCAGTCAAATCTTGTAGCAATGACAACTTTCAACTAGGACTAAATTTGGTTATGGAAAATTACATATTTTATTATGTAATTTTAGAAATTTCGAACTTCAATTCCATTTCCATCGCTAGAATGGTGAGAGAGAGCTTGGAAAAGAGAACACTAAATATGATGGTTCTGTAATTTCTCACTTTATATTACTGCTTTGTGAGTAGATATCACTTTCTTAATCTATCGATTTAAAGGAACCCATGCCATATGGATTTCATATTGAAGATATCTTTGAAAAGTTTGACCAAAGCATGTGGAACTCCTTATTATTTGGGGGGTTTCACTCTCTGAACCTATGACACAGCATGTGTGTTCGTAGGATATTAAAGAATACCCCTAATTTCACTACATATTAAGAATTTTCTCCAAAAAACTTTGTGTTAAACCCCCCTCCCTTTACACCTTTACAATTAAAAAAACCCCTATTTTCACTAGATATCCTAGGTATCCACATTTTCCATGACATTTTTAACACCCCCTATTTTTTTAACTTCATTATGATGGCATGACACAACTCTTATAACCTCAAGAAACCTTGCAAGGTCAAATATGAAATCCTAGTGAGAGAAAATATTTCAAGATAGGGAACAACCCCCTAAACACAAGTCAGCTTCATTCACAATTATTCCAATCAACTTCACATCACAATCAATCACAAATCATACCTTTTATAACACCACTCTAACTCCAAACATGATTGGATTCACACCACCTTTACACATATCATACTTATTCAAACACAAAATATGACTTCACACACAATCAAACTTACACGAAATTAGACATAGAGTACCAATTCAAACCCCCTAATATCCTATTCAACCCCCTAGATACATAATTATAAACCCCCACATGTTTTTAATATATTAGAAATATCCCTTCATCCTTATATACTAGGTAATATATTGTTTCCATATTTTAGAGTACTAAATCCTGCAATATCAACTCACATGCTATAATATTGCCTACTTAGTGAACTCCTCATGCCTCATTAGGCCATTTGAGTTGTTAAACTATGAGGACCATTTGTTTTTCCTTAGCAAGATGCTTAATATGTGCCTCTATATCTTCTTTTAAAATAACCCATATTTCTTTTGTGAGAAATAGATGTTGGAATCATTTGCATATGTCTTAGTTTTAAAGTTCACACGTATATGTGCTCAATTTTTCCTCATTATATTGACAAAAATAAAATGCATCTTATTACCCAATACAATCCAATAGTATTGACAAAAATAAAATGCATGTTATTACCCAATACAATCCAATATTGAAAAGATTGTAATATTTATCTCATATATCCATCCATAATGTTAATGTCAAAGTATGTCACCCCAATACAATATGTTATATAAAACTTAAAATATAGTAAGCATATATCTAATGTATGCTAAATAAAAGAGAAAAGTAAAGCAAATTTGTTGACACCATGCACTTTTTAATAACCTATCCATCCTCACTATCAATTATGTGGTACATGATACCAAGCAAATATATATGATACCAACTCGTGATTTTTGCACTTTTTAATAACCTATCCATCCTCACTATCAATTATGTGGTACATGATACCAAGCAAATATATATGATACCAACTCGTGATTTTTGAAATATATATATTTATATATATAGATAGTGTTGTTTTTAGTCATTTATCCAACATTGTGTCTCCTCATCCTAACTAGCTACTTTAGCATTGGTTTGAATTCTTTATTATATAAATTATTATAATGTTTTATATCATAAATTTTTTTGAAATCTTGAAATCATTTTGTTTGTATTTTGTTGGAAATTTAATTCTAAGGAATCATAGGCTACATCTTAGATATTATTTTAGATTTTAGACTTTTTTAAGTGGATTAATAAGATTAACTTTAGTGTAACAAGTATATAGCTGAGATTTATTTCATGGTTGTCGTATCTTGTTATACTTAAATGCATCTTAATTAAGATTTAAATAAACTTCAGTTAAGCAATGATTAACGAAAGGGGTAACAATAATGACAAGGTTGTTCAAGGGTGAATATTTTGTTTTATGTTTACATTAACTAGTTTAATGTTTATGTTAACCATAAATGGATAACTATAACAATCTCATAATTAATTTAATGTTTAACCTTTGTTCAAGAGCGAGCCATCTCCACAAAACTAAGTGGCTAGCTGAGTCTATCTATCGAAGTTCATCAACCACTTTACTTGTGGCTGTGCTAGTTATAAGTGTATCTTAACCGTGTAAGAATTATATCACAACACTTAGTTCTTAGGGCCTAAAGAAGCTATGGTAGTTTTCCATTTCATTTTGGTGGCTTGCATTATGGCCCCTTCTTGGTCTTTTGTGCTGTGTCTGATCTCTTCACCTCAATCTCAGAGCTCTAGTGTTGGTGTTTTTTAGTTAACTCCATGATGTTGCCTTGATTGAGAAGAAGAATGTTGCTGGCATTGAGAAAATTCGTGGATATCTGTTGTGCATATACATGGCAATGTTCTTGGCATACTGGTTCTCCTTATCTTTGTGTGAGTATATCTCTGCATATTGCCACAAGCAGCTTTACATTTTATCTATGTGAATTACTATTCAGGGCTAGTTGGATAGCATGCTACAATGTCACTTTCATTGAATTTCTTCAATCCAAGCTTCTGCCCTAATTTTCTTGTTGATTGGTATCGACTGCCCAATCATAGAAAAAAGTATGCTCTGACGTACCTACGAGATAGACAGAACTGAAATATAAAGAACGTGATGAAGCCAAAAATTTGCATGTACGAAAATGACTCGTCTGACATTGGATATGGAGACCCGACGTTTTAACGCTTCGCTTTAAAGTTTGGTAAAGATACCCAGTAATTCTAAGATCGATAAAGGTCAGGAATCGTAAACAAAAGAACCTTTGCAATTGGAACTCTTATAACAATTAGACACGCAATGAAGGGACAAAAAAATATCATCGTTGAATGTATGCTATGGATAATTCGACGAGTCAAAAAACAAAATATATGTTGGATAAATGCATGACGAAAATCTATTTTGTTTTAATACATATTTATATTAGCATACTCCCAAATCGGGGGAAATAAAATGCCGATAAAAATTTCAATATGTTGTAAAATTAGAAAAAGTTGTGTGTACGTAGGAAAACTCTCTTGCAAGTACTAATAAGAAATAAATAGAAACTCATGTAATCGGTTGTAAGTAAAATGGAATGTACATTAATTTGTCATACAATAAAGGATACATATGTTAGTAAAACAATAAAGGGTTAGGTAGTTATCATGGTTAACTATGATTATATTGGCAATGAACATTATTTTCATTTGGTAGGGAGAGTGCAGGGATTGAGGGTTACAAGTTTAAGTGTTAAAGGGATAGAGAATGAAGGAGTGCCTCTTGCTTTTTTCGAAGTGTGACACATGAAGTGTCTTTCATTTTTGCATAGCAGTCGAAGGAGAATGGTCGTGAAATTCACAATCCTTCTAATGTTGTAGTGCATGACATTGGCGTGAAGGTCAAGCCTTGACATTTAGTGTTACCAATGTCAATGGTTGACCTTGATAATGCCAATCCTTGGGATTTATGAATAGTCAAGGCTTGGGATTTACGGAATTGGTATGTTCTTTGATTGAGATTGGTCCCATGGAGGGCCAATGTAATTATCAAATTCCATGACAACATAGGATGGCAAACTATGAGGGCTAGATCGAGGTGTGTATACAATTTTCATGACCACTCCATGTGCACCGTTTACACAAAAAGGGGATCTAAATCCAAAAAACCAAAAGTTGTTGATGATAACATACGCATAAAACTGTTAGCAATATCGTTATGATGAACGCTCTTCTCCAAAAAAAAGATAACACAAATTATATAAATTTCAAAGAGATCTCATAAATGGGGATCGCTCCCTCAGCACAAGACCTTGTTTGTTCACAACAATACTAAAGTAACTATGATGCTAAATGTGAATGTATAAATTATGAGTTGCACTGGAGGACTACGCTGTTTTACACTATGAAGGCATTGGGTTGGATCGTGGGCTTGGTAAATTCATTATTATACACATTAATAATGTGGTTGTTGTTAGTGTAGTTCCTCGCATCTTAATGGAGTCCATGCCACTCAACATTTTCTTATGATATATGTATGGCGTTTAAATATGTTTTAATAAGAGGACGAGGGATTTGTGGTTGCATTGGGTGGAGTGGTAAATGGAAAGAGTTTCAGAAGATGGTGTTGTTCGAACATTAAGGAGTAGCACCAATTAACTTAATCATCTGAAACAAGTACTAAAACCTGAGTAATGGATCGGTCGAAATGGAATTTTATAATCTGTTTTTGATACCCACGACCACACATACATTGCACTAACCATTTGTGTCATGCAAAGAACGCAAAACATGGGGAAAGCATGGTTTGGATACCGAATGGGTGGTACCCTCCTACAACTATGATTAGAATGAATGAATGAATACATCTATGTGGTCACGTGTGACTATCAGGACGAATGAATGCATAATGAATCAACCAGAAGCTGCGAATTTGGCTTGCAGAAGTTTGATGAGGTTGGAATCAATATTGAAAGCTTTAGTGAGAATGAAGGAATTGACCGAATCGGTTGCTCCAAACAAGGACTTGGCGATCTGCTGAGTCCTTGGATTTTGGCTACTCAGTGTAGCGAAGGTCACTGCGTTGCCCTTGCTGACGTTCTGTTGGAAATGCACAAGAGCTTTGGGGAACACAAACACGTCTCCCTTCTCAAGCGTTTTATAGAACAATTGGTTGCCAATGGTAATGAAGCCGACATAGAGTCTACCTTCCAAGACCACCAAGATTTCAGTGGCTCGCGGATGAGTGTGAGGGGGATTAAGGATGTAAGGAGAGAAATCAATCCGAGCCATGGAGATTCCCAAGGTATTCAGGCCTGCTAGCTGCATTACATTGACTGAAGTTACCACAGAACCCAGCATGTTATTCAGAAATGGAAAGATTTGAGAGGAGCGATTTCAAAACATAATGGAGACTTTTTGTAAACGTTATGACATAAGCATATGTTGACAAGGCGATGCACCCTACGACCATCCTGCAGTAATTAGATGGAAGGTGAGATCTCCCGCTCCATTGAAGTCATCTTCGGCTAACACCAAGTCTTCGCTAACCTCGTTTGAAACCTTGACGGCTTTACACCACCGACACCGATGTGCTCAACAATTTTTGTTGTGTTGATTTGTTTCTGTGTTGATCCATTGTTGTGGATTGTTGAGCGTTTTGAGTTTCTAAGTAGCGTGGTCTCTGGAAAAGAGGGAGTGTCTATCCCACATAATAAGTTGAGACATTTGAATCTTTAATTCTGGGTGTGGCCAATGTGCAATAAGTGCCAATTGGAAAGAGAATTCCCTGGAGCAGATCTGTGTGCAACAATCTTGTCAATGCGGATGTTGATTGTTGTTTGTGTCGTTCAAGTGGCGATGCGTTGCAACTTGAAATCGAGAATAATGAAGAAGAGCGATGGAATTTTTTCTCGAGGGAGATAGCCCATTAGAGCTGGTATCCCACATGAAAGAGATGCGTAAGTCATTCGAAAACAATGCTCACAATAATGCCGATATGCTACAATGTTGAAAAAAATGGTTTAATGAAACGTGTGCAGCATGAAAGGTAGCAACGACCTCGTGCGAGAGGAGGAGATTTTTTGTCTGGAACTTCAAATTTGAGGAGCATCACTACCAAGGTAGGCAGTAGATGTAAGTTTTAAACCTTAACAGTGTAGTAAAAAACTCATACAGATTCTTAAGCATTAATAGAAAATACACAATGGCACACCAATAACACAGAGATTTTCACCTGGAAACCCTTAACCGGGAAAAAACCAGCAAAACTTAGAGCCGTGCAACTACTTTCATTATTATGTTTACTCAACCATTTACAATACAATATATGGTATTTCGTAGCATCTAAAACCCTAATCCGTTTACCCAAAATTAGGTTACAACCCTAATCCCTTTACTGGGACTAGATAGAATACAATGGGCCGAAATCACAAAAAAGCAAAAAGCAACCCAAATACCATGATACTACTGGGGAGGGGATCGTGGTGTATGCGCGGCCATCATGTGAAGAGATATAACACACCCAACAGTAGAGAAGTAGCCAGCGAAGCAGAGTCACCATAGTTACCAGTTTGACGGTACTGGAAATGAAAATAACAGAGACATCAATCGCAAAAGGGATGCCACTGTGTAAAGAGATCGTGCAAAGAGGTTGGGTTGGTTGTTGTTTCAATTAAAGGGAGTTGCCAGCATTCATGGCTTAATCCGTACAGTCACATGGGGCGGCTCCGGCATTCTTCGTCGAAAGACGACGAAGGGGCGAGACGAACCACTCCCTTAAAATACTCCTTCGGCGTAATTAAGAGGTTTTAAAATATGTAATAATTAATGATGCGACACCGTACTTCAAACAACCATGAAATTAACTTGCATTTTTTACGGTGAGACATAATTTATTTAAATAACCATGAAAATAAAATATTGCTTGTATCCTACTGATTGGCTAGGTAGAAAAGTAGTCTATGAACAATGAACAGAGAAGTGTAGGGCTTCCATGTATGGCCACACCCACGTGAATGATAAGACATTTTTATGTCTCTTTCTGTCATAAAAAGGGTTAGAAAATCTCAATATACGAAAGTGCCGTGTGAATAAAAAATCGATATTTAATACTTTGCAAAATAAATATAAATGAAATTAAGAGTTTTTAAATATGTTACAGCAGATAATGATTTTACACCAATATCCAAACAACCATGAAATCAAATTGCAGTTTTTAACAGTGAAATACAGTTTTTTTTTAAAACCATCAAATTAAAAAAATTAGTTGTGACATGAAAGAGTGATTGAATGAAAAAGGAAAAACCCACTTACTCAATTGCTTGATTTTATTGACAAGCTTTTTCTCATATATTTTTAATGCTTTGGACCAAGTAAAAATCTAATAACATACTTTATATTAAATAAATTACAAACTATATATTTAAAATAATTTTACAAATATTTAAAAAACCAACGTAAATAATATAAAATTAAATTATTTACGAGAAAAGCTATTATAATGTGTTACAGATTTGATCGAAACATCATCATATATCATTTAAATAAATAAAGGTGTATGAAAAATTATAAAATAGAGATACAAGTGTAAGATAATAAAATCTTCAAATTATTTATTTAAAAATTATAAATTAAATTAACATTAACATTCCAAAATTTGATGACCTAAAACATCATTATCTAATATCATATGAATTAGGTTTAGGTTTAGTTTAACTTCATAATATTTGACCTGTACCATGTTTATAAAAAATATTATAAAGTGAAGATATACATCTTTCACTTTTACATCCTAAAAATAAAATTCATGTAAGGTTCTATCTCCAGGAGCAGATGCCTTTGGCATTTAGTATACAATAATAGATAATTGTTCAAAAACTGTTCAAGGCCATGGTACTAATCGAAGTGATTTTTTAAAAATTGAAAAAGATCGTGAAATATGAAAATATAACCGATCCTGATGATTGTGTTCCTGTAGAATGCCATGAAATATACCGACTGCAATATGAATTTATATTTGCAATATAAATTTATATTTACTGTACAGATCAGATTCCGCCAAAAGAGAGAAGGATGGAAGCTTACCGGCCGCTTATTACTTAAAAATGTTTTATATTTTATTTTGTTTATATTTAATATTATGGTTGATTTTATGTTATAGTTAAATATTTGAAATTATAAATTATTTTGCATAGTTATTGTTTTGATATTGTTATTTGGTTTAATTATAAAGAATATGTGTTTCTTTTTAATATATTACAAATTCAAATTTGAAGAGAAGGTTATATACATCTCTATGAACTTAATATTATAGTTGTGGTTGAATGTATGTTATAAACCAGCATAGATCCATCTTAAACTCGTATCTATCAAGCACCGAGAGGGATCCAATTTCTTGAGGTGTATTTCTTTCTTTAAATTTAAACTCAAGAAATTTAATCTCTCTTGATTGATAGATCCTGTTTAAGTTTTAAGTTTTTATTTTATAAACGAACATCTATTTTTTAATTACTTTTCATAATATTTTATTTTTGGACCAAAGTGGATTTTTTTTTAAATACTTTCCATAATTTTTTTATGAGTGGACATGAATTTTTTTAATTATTTTGTTAGTAACAAACATTACATCACAAACGTTACAACATCTCCCCATACTTTACTTTAGGTTACTTCTTTTTACTTTACTTTACTTTACTTGCTTCTTTTTACTTTACTTCTTTTTACCTTACTTTACTTTACTTACTTTTTTTTACTTATTTTTACGCGCAATCACCTTTTACGCTTTATTAGATGTAACGCTACATTTTTACGTTTTATTAGATGTAACGGTACATGACGTTAGAAGATCTCCCCCATACTGGGTTGTAGAGCACCTTGTTCCACTTGGTGCAATAACCTACTTAACATATACTATGGTTATAGTTGAATGTACGTTATAAATAGCCTACTTAATTTTTTGAGGAGAAACCATATTGCTATAATGATATGTATTTCATGATACTTACACATATACATTCTAATACATATTATATGTGGTTCATTTTCTTAAATTCTAAACAATATATATATATATTTTTTAATTATATGGAATTATTTTTGAAAAGAATATCAACATATGGCTAGAAAGTCAAGGAAATACACACAAAGGGATTGGTCCTATCATTCAACTATGAACCATCTTTCTACTCTTCGGATCAATGTTGAGAAGTATCACAATAATAAAACCAATCTTTTTTTGTTGCTTTGTTGACTTTAGAAAACAAATTTTTCCACAGTACCGAGAAATAACCTTTGTAATATAGTTGAGAGTTGTTGTGATCAGGTTGAGATTTATTGTCAAGTTTAGTAACTCTAGTGGTTGGTCAAATATTTTTTATTGTAATATAGGAGTCAAGCAAGGTATTTACATCCACAAGTTAAATGGTTGTTTGGAAGAAACAGATTGTGATGATACAACTTTGGTTGGTATAGTCATCATACCAACCAAGAAAATCACTTTCTCATAAAACATTAGAGTACAATTTCAAAATATCTGCTACAATACTTACCCTTTTAACCTTGTCACAACCAATGTGATGAAAGAATGCCTCTCTTAAAGCTTTTCAAAAATAGAAATAAAATTTTAAAGAAAACTAAGTGACCCATTATCTTTTCAAGGTTCAATAGGCCAAAATTAATATTTGTAGATGGTTAATAAGTATCATCACCATCATCATCAAATTATCAAATTATCTTTTTAAATTATTTTTTAATATTTAAAAATGATTTAAAGACAATAGAATACATATCATTATAATAATAAATGGCGTCTCCTCGTAAAATTAAATTATGTATATGGATTATTTATAACATATATTTGTAATTATGTTAAGATAACAATTATATAAGTTATTACCATATTATATAAGGTTTATTTATAATATAGATTGAATATAATAATTAAATCTATATTATAAATAAACCTTATATAATATGGTAATAACTTATTTTTTTTTTCCTCGGAAAAAAAAGCGTAATTTTATTCAGCAGAGGTGAACAAATTACATTCAGTAGATGCAGTTAAGCATTTCGGTAATCCACTTAAGGATCAAAAAACAGTTCAGCAGGTAACAGTGTCTGTGCATCCGGTCAGTATGAAACAAAAGACCCATACATGTCATCATAATCCACAATATAAGGCCCCCAGTACAAAACAGGAGCAATCGTAACCCCAAAAAAACTACTAGCAGTCAGTTGACTCCCCGAGCCAAACATAATAGAAAGGAACATATAATTACATTACAGTTTTGTGTATCCAAAAAAAATAAAGCCGCCATTAGTAGGCTACCATCTTACGCATGTTCATAGTCTTTGAACAAAAAACCAAAAAGTAAAGTAAACAAGTGCCAGTTCCATTTAAAGTCCCTGTATGCCAATATCCTCAAACAAAAGGTCTATGAAAGTATTCATAGTGAGTTCCATCCCTGAACTCCTTCACTTTCCACAGCCCCACTGCCAAGTCCCGGCCAACCTGAGAAGCCACGTCCGCCTCCTTGTTGTTCTCTCTGTAAATATGTCTGCAATCAAAGTGTAAAAAAGAGAGTTTTAGTTGCATAATGTCCTGTAGAATGTTTGCTAGTCTAAGATCCCTGCAATGTTGTGTGCCATTTGTCCAATTGGTAGCATTCATAGAGTCCCCAAACACATTAATCTGATGACATCCCTTCTCCCTAGCAAAAATGAGGAGAAGTTTCAGGCTCATAATCTCAGCATAGTTATTTCCACCTTCCCCCAGTCCCCAAAATAGATGGAAAGAGTGTGTTGTTGTAATATTCAGTATAGCCCCACCCCCGCACCGGCGTTCTAGTGTAGATCCATCATAAAAACCCCACGACATAGAAACATCAATTTCTAAGGCTAGGACCTCACGCTGTTTTGCAACTCTGATATGGTGTGGGAAGGCCTGTCGGAAGCCACAAATCTGAATAGCAGTGACCACCGGTGTACATTTGTTATCAGTGAAGATCATACCATTACGTGCCAACCAGATGCCCCATACCACCAGTAATGGGAGATTCATGAATGACTTTCCAATGGGATCCAAACCCCACTGTGACCAGGCTGACAACAACGAATCCCCGGTCCAGTTAAATAAAGTATTATAAAGTCTTGAACATTCCGCCCACACTTGCGCCATGAAAGGGCAATGGAGAAATAGATGGACACAGGATTCCTCACAGGCTTTGCATAATATGCACCAGCCCGGCCCGATCCGATTCCTCCTCTGTAAGGAGTCCCAGGTGGGAATAGAATTCTCGAGGACATTCCACATAAACAGTCGATGTTTCATAGGGAAATTAATCTTCCAAATGGTTTTCCACCAACCCACAGGCTCACGTTGATTCATAAAATGACAGATACTGATGTATCCATCCCGAGGTGTATAACAGCCATTCGGGGCCCCCTCCCATACCAAGCGGTCTTCCCTGTCCCGGATGCGAATATGAGACTGAGAGAGTGCCCGATAATAAGACCTCAATTCCGCCCGTTCGTCCATAGTAAGTGCCAAAGATTCAGCATCAACCCATGTCTGAGTCCATGGATGCACTCGATCCTGACCGGCCAACTGGGATAGATAAAAAATCCCCAAATTCCGAAGAGAGAAAATCAATTCTCCAGACAACAGATGACGACCAGCACTCCCAAACCAAGGGTCCTCCCCAATGTAAAGGGCCTGTCCATTCCCAATATTCCAGGTGAGCAGGTCGCCAATAACAGGAAAAGAATTGATGACCGCTTTCCAAATAACAGAACAACCAACCTGTGATTTATCCACCGATCGCACCCATTCCAAAATAGTTAGTGGGGCAATATATTTTCTAGTGACCACCTTAGTCCACAGGCTGTCAGATTTCAACAATCTCCAAACCCCTTTCGCAGCCAAAGCCTTTGCAAAGAAATGTATATTTTTGAGACCCCACCCCCCTAATGCTTTTGGAATTGCAATCTTCTGCCATCGAACCCATGGGGAAACAAAATCACCCTTGCCGCTCCATAGGAAGCGAAAACACAGCTTCCGAGCTCTCTCCAGTGTTCCTTTAGGAATCCATGAGAGTGACATCCAGTAGACTGGGATGGCCTCGAGAACCGATTTTACCAAAACCAGCCTCCCAGCTCGCGACAGCCATCTATGGCTCCAAACCTTCAGTCTCTTGTGGATTTTTTCAACGATCCATTGCCAGTCCCTTTTTGTATATGAATTTGGCTTTAAATGAAACCCAAGGTAGCAGAAGCCCACTTCCAGGCATAGAAAGGTATATGGGAAGATCCTCCGAATAGCCGCAATCTCACATTCCCTAAGCAAATGGGTAGTTAGTGTGGATTTTCTCTCATTGATCTCCATACCCGTAGCTTTAGAGAAAAGATGAAAGATGTCCTGTAGCGTTTCCATATCCCCAGTCGATCCCGTGCAAAAGATAAGTATATCATCCACAAACAGCAGATGCGTAATAAATAGATCAGGTGCCACTTGGATGCCATGGAGTGTACCATCCCTGCAGGCTTTATTCAATGCTTTACTCATCCCTTCAGCGACCAGCAAGAAGAGTAAAGGGGATAGTGGACATCCCTGACGCAGTCCTCTTTCAGATCGGAAGAAAGGAGATGCAGCACCATTAATAAGCACCGCAAAGGATACCGTAGAGATACAACTCATAATCCACCTGATAAAATCCACAGCAAAACCCAGATGAGTGAGAAGTAAATGAATATACAGCCAGCTCACCTTATCATATGCTTTTGACAAGTCAATCTTGATAATATCTCCTTTTATCTTCCGAGCTTTCATGCTATGGATACCCTCCTGTGCAACCCCAATAGCCTCGTGTATTTGTCTCCCTTCCAGGAAGCCGAATTGTTCCTCAGAAATATGTTTGGACAGAATCCCTTTAAGCCGCCCAGCAATAATCTTTGATACTACCTTGTATACACAGTTGCACAATGAAATGGGTCTGAAGTCGCTTAATGAAGAGGAATTGTTAGTCTTAGGAATAAGTGCTATAAAAGTGGAGTTCATGGCAGCTGGGATCCTCCCCGATCTACGAGTGTCTTCCACCATCTGCAGAAGATCATTCTCAATAAGCTCAAAGAGTGCCAGCAAGAATTCCACCGTCCATCCATCCGGACCCGGGATTTTATCTTTTTGAAAACCCTTCAAAACGCCCTTCAGTTCATCTTCCCCAACAACAGCCATCAGGGAGTGGTTGTCGTCCTCATCCACAAAACGTGGGAAAAACTGAGCCATCCGAACCACATCCAAAATGTTAGCCTGTGCAGGGGCTTTAAAGAGTGATTTGAAATGTGCAACCCCAACCCCAGCCATATCATCAAAGGTAGTCTGGGTATGTCCCAAAGAGTCTTCCAAGCTCCAGATGGTATTGGCCGCCTTCCTGCCTTTGGCATATGCATGGAAAAATTTTGTGTTCTCATCCCCAGCCGATAGCCAAATAGCCCTGCTCTTCAGTCTCCAAGTTTCCTCTTTTTCCAAGAGCATCTTATTTCGCCTGCCTTCCAAAGAAACCAAGAGAGCTTTCTCCTCCGGTGTGCCCAAACCCCCAGTTCCGGAATCATACATAGACTCCAGTTCCAATTCGATAGTCTTTAAAACCCTATCATCTCTAATGTGCTTTTCATAGGCCCAGGCCTTCACCGGCCTTTTAACACGCTTGATATTTTCAGAGAACTGATAAGAGGCCGAGATGCCGGCCCTGGGGTTGTAGGGAACCCACAGGGATCTAATAAGTTCAGGAAAAGTCTCATCCTCCAACCAGATTTTGTTAAATTTGAGCGGCCCAGCTGGTTTCACAGGACCAGCACGGATCTCCAGAAAAATAGGGAAATGATCCGAAGAGCCCCCCGAGCCAACCCACTGCCTCAGTAAAAAGTTCCGATCCACAAAGGTGTCAGACACCAGAAAATGATCCAAACGTTTTTCTACCCTGTGATCACCAGTTCTATTATTTCTCCAAGTAGGTTTAAGGATAGTCGGCTCAATATCCAGCAAATTGTGAGTAACAAGCTGGTGAGTAAAAAAATCAACCATAGGATCTGACCGCGCTCTACCACCCCAAACTTCAGCCGGCCCAAGGGAAAAATTTAGATCCCCTCCCAGAATAAGGTTCCCTTCATGTAGCAGAGGATGAGAGAACAGAGATTCCCAGAAAGGGACTCGGTTCGCATAAGGCCCATAAACATTAACCACCATAAGAGTATCACCAAAATCCAAGGACGAGCACGTCATCCCCAGTGCCGCTTCCATACCCCAGAGATTCTGGCACAATATCGACCGGGTGTTCCACCCCAAAGCCAGACCACCGGACCGGCCCCTGGCATCCAGTGTAGTAAAAGTCCAGCCACCAAACCAACTTTCAAGTAATTTTTTAACAGTCTCACCAACACCCATAGTTTCCTGAAGCAGAATGATATCCGGGTGTTCAATAGACACCACTCTGCGGAGTGCTGATCTTTTAAGGGGACCAGCCAGACCCCGGCAGTTAAAAGACATAACTTTCATCAACGTCCCTTCTTCTGGGCACGCACCGCTCTAAGCGCCCGATCAATAGTCACCTGTTTGCCATCCAAGAGATCCATCTTGGCCTTGGTTTGTGCTTTAGCAAGGTGGGATTTTCTGCCCCGACCCCTACCATTCCTGCCACCCTTATTCAAGCCTACCCCCAGCCCACCTGGGGAGATTTTTGAAAGGGATCTCAGAAAGTAACCAGAATCCGATGATGTGGTAGGGGATGGGGATAGAGGATCTTCAGGAGGCTCAGGTTCGTCAACAGGGGGAGGTTCAAGCATCATAACCCTAGGGATAGGCTTCAAAGCTGAGCAGGATGGGGTGTCAGGATCAAAACCCGTAGTATCTACCAACTCCATTGCCGAAGAAATATTCAAATTTTTTAGAGCCTCAATCCAGTCCGGATTATCTAAATACAAGTTCTTTAAAGCAAAATGAAAAGAAAGGGGTTTTATGGAGTGAGCAATACCCGCAGTTGATGAACCAGGTTCCAAGTTTTCCGCCAGATGAGTCGCCTCAGTAGCAGTATTCCCAGGTAGCAAATCCCCAACAGGAACCGCCTCCAAACCCCTCTCCCCTTGTAAATCTGCCACATCCGCCTCCGCTGCTCCCGAGACCGGTAGAGCCGTGCCAGAAGAACAAGGGTCAGCCAAATCCCATGGAGAAGCATGTCCCTCAGCCCCGTCCAAATCCACACCAGGGGAAGGGCCATCTAATGGGATATCCGGAAGGGGGGCAGCCTTCACCGCTCCAGAACCTTTATGCGGCCTCTCATAATTCCTCCGGAACGGGAGTTTGCATTCTGCAGCCGGGTGACCGTAGGCATGGCATCGGCGACATCTGAATGGGACATTTTCGTAGTCCAATTTCTGTGAGTAGACATATGGCCCCCAACTGAGGGTAACATCTGGTACTAGCCCATCACGGATGTTCAAATTTACCAGAATACGAGCCACCTTCCGCTGTCTGGTATGAAGAAAGCTGTAGTCTCCATCCAAATACTGCCCAATCATGTCCCCAATGCCTCTGAAATGTCGCTCCGACCAGTAATGAAGGGGTAAACCCGGTAGCCGTACCCACAGTGGTACAATGTCCAACCGTTCCTTACTAGCATCAAACAGCGGATGCCAGGGTTTGATCATGACCGGGCAGTGATCCCAGCTCCAATTGGAGTTTAAAACCCATTTAGTGTGCTCCTCCGCCTGGAAATTGAAAGCGAACCAGTTTCGGGTTAATTCCACTACCTTCGGTGCATAGCCCAAAACCCCAGCCCACTTCTCCCCCACCCAATCTTCAATGGTGCGCAGAGAGAAAGATCTGCCCAATGCTTTGCCAACCAAAGTGATACTGGTCATCTTGACCAGTTGATGCCACTCTATGTCTTCCCCAAGAGCGTAATTGTATCGAGTCCTGCTAAGCTTCAACCACCTCTTCCTGCCCCGTTTCTCCTTGTGAGTTGTTTCCTCCGATGAAGGTCCTCCCCATTCGTCTGAACTCGTACCAGTGCCCACACAAGGGCTAGCAAAGCCACGCTGCTCGTGGATTTCTAGTTGTCCCGCCCACCTCTCCACCCCAGTCTCGGCAATGTTCAACCCTGGCCGCGGATTTAATGGAGAGGGAACGCCGCCGACGATGCCCCGAAAACCATCATCCACCGTGCTATATCCCTTATTTCTGCCCGCCGAACCCTCCAGGGCCTCAATAACCTGGTCCGATGTCCATAAAACCCCCGCTTCCTGTGGAGTATCCGCTGATATACCGGTAATGGGAGCACATAAAACCCCGGAGCTGGGGGATAATGCCAAGAAATCCGTCGATGAAAACCCCAGGGTGGACCTGCTTTCTAATGTAGGTAATCCTTCCACCTCGCCACCACCAGCTGGGACCCCAATCGTCCACCCGACACCCTTAGACTGTGTCCAGATGGGCAAGTCATCTGATGCATCGAAGGTGTAGTCCACCCTGTCGTCATACACAGCCATATTCAGGGGAACCCCACTTCCACCGTAGCACAGGTAAGAACCTTGGTAGACCACCTAGGGTTTATCACGATAAAAGAGCAGTTTAAAACGGGAATAAGCAAAACGGTGGTCAGTTCCACCCCACACCGCCATTCGTGCCCACCAGTCCGTGACCCCGTGACTGCAGCAGCCCGCCCGGTTATCAGCCAACTAGACCACCAGCGCCATGGATGCCTCGAATGCGCATCAAGAAAGCCCCAAAACCCCTCCACCTAAATCGGATGGTAATAACTTATATAATTATTATCTTAACATAATTACAAATATATGTTATAAATAATCCAGATACATAATTTAATTTTACGAGGAGACGCCATTTATTATTATAAATATTAAAATGATATGTATTCCATTGTCTTTACATATACATCTTAATCCAAAACATATTTGGTTATAAATCTAATCTCTTATACTTTATATTTTTATTTCACTTTCTAAATCTTTAAGAGCTATAGTTTTAATGTATTGTGTTATTTTGTTTGTATTGTTTTCTTAATAGTTTTGTGATATATATTATTCTTTCTAAATATTTAATAACTATAGTTTTAATGTCTTGTGTTATTCTTGTATTGTTTTATGTGATTAGAATGAAGGATGACAATATAAACAACTTGAATGCAAACATTAAATTCATAAAAATAATTGTATACAATAAAAACAAGTTTAATATTTTGTCGTTTTTATTTTTATTTTTATTTTAATATAATTATTAAAATTATTATTTTAAATATAATATTATTGATTTTGAAAATAAATTAAGTTTATCAATACAAATGATTTTATTTCTTTAAAAAAACATTAAAAAAATTAACACACTTTTATTTCATTTGACTTTAAGAAATTCTTAATTATCAAAGAAGACGCAAATTCCTGAATGTTAATTTATATATTAGTTCTTTACTTTGCAAATAATGAGAAATAAAAAAATATATATGTTTATTTTGCAATCAAAGAAAAATAAAGACAATGCATATATACAATGATCCATTGTTTTATATATGAATAAATAAAACTAAAAACTTATTAAAATTTGAGTAACTTACATGGTTTTTTTAGTTTTTCAACAAAAGAATAAAGTAATCCCATTGATATATTCTAAAACATACCAAAAACATATGTATATTGAACATCAAAACTTCTTTTACATTATAAAAATCAATATTACAAACGTAAATTTTGTAATTCTTTGTTTCACAAGTTTTAAAACTTTTCCAAAAAATATCTTATTTTATTGTATTATATATTGAGAATAAAGAATTTATCCTCAGAATTAAAATATCATAATTAAAATATAAATCTTTATAACTCTTTATATATTTGTTCATAATATATGAAATGAAATAAAATAATCTATAATCTTATCCCTATAGCATGGAGTGGTCGAATTTTTTAGCAACAACATATTTAAGTTAGGTTGTACTAGGAGAATTAATAATTGGAGGTTGGGTTGGTACTTGCATTACACAAGGTTCAAGGATCCAATCTCGCTACCACTATACCCCTAGGTCCACCAATGAGCCTAAATACTGGGTACGGGTTAATTTGGGGGGATTTGAACATCATACCTCTTGATTACAACAATGAAATCGAAACCACGTGAGCTTCTCCTGATGGGCCATAATTTTTGAATTTCACCTCACTAGAATGGTGAGAGAGAGCTTGTAATTATAGAAATTTTGAATTTCAATTCCATTTTCCTCATTAGAATAGTGAGAAAGAGATTCAAAAAGAGGCTGCTAAATATGATGGTTCTGTAATTTCTCGCTTTATATCATTTCCTTTGTGAATAGATATCACTTTCACAATCTATCATTAATTTAAAAGAACCCATGCCACATGGTTTTCATATTGAACATATCCTTGAAAAGTTCGACCAAAGCATGTGGACCTCCTCATTACTTGAGGGGTTATCTCTGTGAACCTATGACATAGCACATGTATTCATAGGATATTAAAGAATACCCCTAATTTAACTACATATCAAGGATTTACTTCAAAAAACATTTTGTTGAATTCCCCTCCCAATACACCTTTACAATTAAAAAAAAACATATTTTCACTAGATATCCTAGGTACCCACTTTTTCCATGAAATTTTTAATACCCCCGTTCTTTTACCCCTCATTATGGTGGCATGACAATATAACTATTATAACCTCAAGAAACCTTGCAAGATCAAGTATGAAATATTAGTGAGATAAAATATTTCATGAGATGGGGAACAACCCCCTAAACACAAGTCAACTTCATCCACAATCATTCCAATCAACTTCACATCACATTCAATCACAAATCATACTTTTTCAAATAACACTCTAATTCCAAACACGATTATATTCACACCACCTTCACATAGATCATACTTATTCAAACATTAATATGACTACACACACAATCAAACTTACACAAAATTAGACATAGTGTATCTATTCAAAACCCAAAATACCCTATCACTACAAGGAAAAGAGCCTATAGAGAAGGTCATAGAGGAGGTTTTTAGTGTTACAAGATTGACCAAAATTGTTAAAAAATCATCTGCTACAACATCCAGAAATGGTACCGAATTTTTTAGCAGAGTTTTTTATAGAATTTTTTTATAACTAAAAAGACTCGGCGATGGGAGGCTTTAGCGTATATTTTTTTTATCGGTGCGCTTTATTGACAAAATCACACCGGTGCGAAATATAAAAAATGCACCGGTGCTATCTTAAGAAATATATGCACTAGTGCACAAAAAATTGAAAACTCTATATGTACTTGTGCTTAATCATACATATAGCACTGGTGCACACCAAAATTTTAAATTGTACTCGTGCATTGTGACAATATATGCACCAGAAGCTTATAACCAAAATAACATCGATGCTTATGAACAAATAAAAAGCACCGATGCTTACTAATTATAACAAAGCATTGATATGATAGGTGAAGTCATATGCACTAGGAAAGTTTACTGACATTGGTTATTACTATATTTTTAAAATTTAACGGTGTGGCCAATATACCATAACACACTAGTGCATTAGACCAAAAATAGAGCCGATGCTTATGAACTATTAAAAAGGGTTGGTTCTTACTAACAATTAAACAGAATCGATGCACTAAGTGAAGGAAAACACACTAGTAAATGCGACCGATACGTTGACTATCCATATATTTTTAGAATTTAATGGTGCAGTTAATATAAATAAGTGATTGAGGCATAATAATAAAAAAACATTGGGGCATGCAAATATTATTCTCTTTCACTAGGCCTATATTGTTTAATCCCACTAGTGCCACATTGTCTCAAATGCACAGATGCGATAAAAACTATCAAAGACACTGCAGGTTATTTTCTGAACAATGGCTACAAACATCGCACTGGAATACCAATATTTTATTTATATTTTGTTTAATTCCATTATTCATCATAAATTGAAACATTTTTTAGAGTAGAATTTATTTGAATTTGAATTATTTCATTTTTTTCGATTAATTTGTTATATCATAAATTTTGGCATATATTGTAATATTTAATCATCTGTACATTTAATTAGCGATGTAGCATTTCACTTGTAACATTTCACAATCACATTGGAGAATACAATAGAATAAAAACTTTTAATTTATTATATATCAATAAGAGGCCCTTTGTCATACAAAATCGGACAACATAAAATTGTCCAGAATAATCAAAATGTCAACATGCATGTAATTGTTACACTTATCGGTAACCTGTTGTCTTTCAATTGGGACACTATGTCCAGTACATTATACAAAATGTCTAATTTTCACATATAATTATTTCAAAATATACAATAGCTTGCATTAACATCCAAAATATATGAATCATCATTCTTTGCTAGAACTATTGTCAATGCTAGAGCCACTTACATGACTTGGGGTATTTTTCCAAATGTTTTGTTGATTACATTGATTGTTTTCTTCTTCTTCATCTTCCAACTACAAACATAAAAATAAAGTGTAATGAGTGTATCTACATTGATGGGAATAATGAAAAAAATAGATAATATACATGAATGTAAATTGAAAATCGACATACCATAGAAAGAATTGAGTTCTGAATGATACACATTCTTTCAAAACCAAATCTCATGCCTTCACTCAACAACTCTTCTGTTGGCTCAGCTCTTTACTTTGTTTCCTACAAGTTTTATACCCCATAAGAAATCAGACATTTAACGTAAAGGATTGTTGTTGTTTTGTTACTTTTAAAATGAGAGAAGTAAAACAACATAGATACTTAAAAATTCCACAACTAATTTTGATATGCTAACACATACTCACAACCCTTACTTAACGCAATCTCAATCAATTCTTTTGATGGATCTTCTTTGTATGTTAACACCTATTTGAAGACATCCAAGGATGGTCGATGTAAAAAAAATAAGTTAAATATAAATATCACAACCAATATGAAATCTTAAGCTATTATAAGGAAATCACAACTACTCACAAAATTTTCTATCAACCCATTTTTTCTTTGTTGTTGTTGGTCACCCTATATGCTAATCAATTACAACTAACACACATCACGCTCAATATAAATTGTCAACCCAGGTAGGTCTTTTTATTTCAAAAGCAATTAGCACAATCTATGCATAAACACTCAAGTGGATGATTGAATGAATGGAGATAAATTATCCTACCTACCTGCTCAGTCAAACTCATCTCATGGATGAAACTAATCTAAATTATACATCTAAGAATTCAAAGTACATTTACCTTCCTACAATCATCACTCCAGCAGTCACTGATCTAAGAAGAATGAAGCTAGACTAATACTTTTTCAAGAAGTTAAATCCTAAATGTACCAGACTACAATGAATTAACCATAACCTGTCTAAAGTTATCTAATCTGCAAATTATAAATGACAGTAAGAAATCAAAACCAAGTGCAATCATAATCTGACTAATTCAATAAACGTCAAGAAAGATGAATAACATAAATAAACTAGAGTTGAGCTTGACTGTAACAGCTAACTAGCACACTTGCATAAAATGAAATTAACCTACACAGTCGATTGTCACACCACGCAGTTACAAAAATTCAGAATGCAACCATTAACTACTAAAGGAAAATGCAATTAACAATTACTACTGTTGCAGCTTCTTTGTAAAACGTATCTACTGTAAATCCACACCACACAACAGAAATAAACTAAAGTACATACTTAACTCGACAATCTCTGTGAGAAGGCGGGCCCTGACCTTCTAATAGAGATGCCATGAACTAACACAAGTTAAAACACATAAATATGAAGAACTCTGCTCCTTGTATTAAAAATGGCAATTCACAGATACAACACTCTGTTACAGCTCGTACAATTGAAAATCAACCAACCCCAGGCTCTCAATGCCTTCCCAAATTTATACATGCATAATACGATCTTGATCCACTAAATTCATGCAGCCATGAAGATCTATGATCTTTAGGCTACCGAGTCACAACAGAAACAGTTACAGCCGTGAATGGACTTGAATGAAGTCGTTGGATGTGAAGGGCATTGTTACTCTGGTTTTCAACGGATCGATGGGCTTACTGACCGTGATGTGCTCTGTCTGTTGCAGTGATGCCCTATTGCAGTGAAGTCTTGTAACAACCACCCCGTGGAGAGATGATCACGTTGTTTCTGCTCATTTTATGGAATTTGAATTGTGGAATAACAGCTGGCACCAATCGTACCTTCCTTACATGGTCTTAGTGGGATGCTACATCCGTGTCTCTCAATTCCTTGAGATTATCTTAATAAAATCGACACAAGTTAGCATAAATGAAAGAATAGAATTCATAACCATAACAATCGTAGGCATTAATAAAGTAGGAAATAATAAATCATACCTGTCAGGATTCATGCTCAACTTGAGGAAAGACATATATCTGGTTTATGAAAATAAGGAAAGACAAGACAAAAAGAGGTAATAGGTATGGTCGAAAAGGGGTAATTCCAGGACCCAACATCTCCCCCCAACTATCTGATTGCATGCCCTCATGCAACAACTTCCACTAATCTGAATCTGAATCCATAATGTATCTGTGGAGATTGGTGAGGTTGAAGGCAAGTTCAGGTGCTTCCCCCAATTTCACAAATCCATTACAGGAAACCCACTTCTTCAAACACTGCTTCTCCTCCTTAGTCAAAACATAATTGTTTCTGTATGGGCTCACAGGAAACCATATGAGAGGAAACCTGAATCTCAGTCCCAGCCACAATGGTCCACATGCTTTCATGCATTTAACATACTCAGGCACTTTAAGAAGAGCTTGTTTAAAATTCTCAAAACAATATGGATCCGCTTCCCTCAAAGATGGGGAAGAAGCTAGCCATCTGTGCTCGCTACCTTCTAGGGAATACTACTGCTGTTTGGAGATTGTCTGGAAACAAGTATTGATGACTGTCCTTTGCAGATCCTTCAGGTGTTGAGTTTTCATAGGAGATTTGAGAGACCTTGCATGCTTTGCAATATGAACTCTTGGAAGTCGAGGTTCATTTATGATCCAAATAGTAGAATTATCCTCGTTCCTATTGATAGTCTGAGAGGCATCCCACCATTGCACGTGATTGGTGACAAAAGAAGTGAATGCTCTCAGCTGAACATCCCCCAAATAGGGCACAGTATTAGAATGAGAGTCAGTATAGCATGCTTTATCGTGCAAATATAATTCACACAACAAATTTTGATCCCCAAAATCACTTTCCATAAAAGTCTCCAAGAACCGGGGAGAAGTTACCAGCTGGTATGGTGTTCCTTTTTTCAATGCTTTCAACTTAAATAAAGTTGTCTATTCATAAATAAATACAAGGTAAGAAGGAGATGGATCCCTACAACTCAACAATTCCTGAGAAATAATATACATCTAATCTTTTTCTTGTTGCATGGACTTGAATTTCCTCAATTCTTCCAATTCTTCTTGAACACTGTCCCATTGGGATTTCTAGAAAACCAATTCCTCAGACCATTTCTCTCTCAATTCCCTGATAGTATTTTTGTATTCATTTAGAGGGACCATCCCTTCTTTGCACTGATCAGCATGTTTCTTCCATTTAACTAACTCAAGTTTTAACAATGAAAGCTCCCTCAATAATTCCTGTATTCTTTCATCACTTGCATCACCTTCTTCATCAATGTCAATTTCAATGATCTCTTAATCTTCCACCACTCTTGTTTTATATTTAGGCACCATTGTCAAAGCTTGAATTGGGACCATCTGATCCTGTGTCTCAGCCGACTTGTCTTCAGTCAACAGATTGGAAACTTCTTCTTCATCAGTCACAGTAGCTTCCACTTGTGTGGCTGCATCAAAAAACCAAATTGGAAATGATGGTTCTTGTGTAACAACATCCTTTGTTTCAATTACCTTAGTTTGTGTTGCAGCTTCTGTAACCAAGTCGAGGGGTGTTGGTTCTTGTGTAACAACACCTTCTTCCCGTGTTCCAATCTCATTCTCCTCTGTTTGAGTTGGAGCCTCGACAAATAATTTTGAAGATGTTGGTTCTTGTGTAACAACATCCAAATTCTGATAATTGCTTGGGGTGCCTATTGTTTGAGCTGCTGCTTCAATAATAAGCTCTTGGAGTGTTGGTTCTTGTGTAGCAGCGTCTTGTTCTGAGATGAATTCAGTGCTTTTAGGTTGCTGAGATTCTCCTTAGACAAATTCTGTATCCTGAGGCTGTTTTGAGGTTACATCAAGATCCTCTGAGTCTTGGTCAGGAATTATATCCACTTCTGGCTCATTTTCTTCCATTATCTCCCCTATAGGTATTTCTTCCCGTTCTTTCCTTACTTGTGCAGATTTTTGTGCTGCTAATTCCAACACTGTGACTTTACACCCTGCCAGTTTGAATATATCTCCACATTTTGGACATACCACTTCTTCATGTCCTTCACCCCTCAAAACAGGAGGTGAATTCTCCAATTGATCTACAGCCTCCACCAACATGTTCAAACTTTTCTCTTCCTGCTTCCTACATGATTCTTTCCACTTCTGCAATTCATTTCGAAGCATTTGTACCACCTCTTTTAGCAGCTCATTCTCAGAAAGAAGATTTTCGATTTGGGGTTCTTCTGCAGCAGGTTCTTGTGGAACGACGGGTGATCGGGGTGTGAGAATGGGAATTTCAATACTTGCCCCTGTTGCACATGTCACTTCTGCAGTGATTTGGGGTTCTTCTGCAGCAGGTTCTTATGGAATGACGAGTGATCGGGGTGTAAGAATGGGAATTTCAATACTTTCCCCTGTTGCACATGCCGCTTATGATGTTGTAACAGATCTAGTTCTCCTTCTTTTCTCCTGCCCAGATAGTTGGCCTTCTCCTTTTGATCATTTCCTTCTCTTCTCCTGCCCAGATGGCTGACCTTCCCCTTTCGATCTTCTCTTCTTTCTGTGTGACACAGGGGTCTCCAAATTTTCTGAAACAGGGATGAATTCCTCCTCTTCAATTATAATTCCCCTTATTTCGGGGGAGGATTCAACATCCATAAACTCCATGTATCCTCCTTCCACTGCCTCTATTTGATGTTCTTCTTCTGCCATTGCAGCTTACACAGCTACAACTTCCACTGTCACGGCTTCTACAACTATTCCAGTTTCAGCTTCCTCTGCTGCAGCTGCTAATGATGCAATCTCCATTGCTTCAACTGCCACCCTAACTGTTATTTCTATAGGGTCTGTGACTTCTTCTATAGGGTCTGCTGCTGTTGTAGCTTCTAATATTACAACCTCATTTTCCACAGATCCCATCGTAACTTCTTCTACAACAGGGTTTGCTGCTTTCGCAGCTTCCCCCATATCTACCTCCTCTTCATCCTCCAATTGGTCTTCTGATGCTCTATCCCTCCCCCCAGCTAAATTTGAGGAACTCTGGTCCTCTTCCTCTACTTCAATACCTCCTACGTCTAGTGCAGGTTCCCGAATTATCCCAGCCCCAACAAGAAATTGTGCCCAAGTCTAGTTTTGCTGTTCTAGTGACCTTGAGATTAATAGTTTAATTAAGCCATGATTGGTGATAGAATAAACTGGATGTTGGGATGTTCTCACATAACTAGCCATGTGATGTATGGATTTTAAAAGATAAAATGGCATGTTCAATAGATTACCATGGCATAAATGGGATAATAAGGGAAATTTAGAGATAGACAATTTTGTACCTGCCTTCACAGGAGATGTATTTCTTTAGGAAGATTGCAACCTGATCCCAACATCGAGGTAATGATTCCAGCGCTATTCCACGGCCCCTTGGATGAACATTCTCACTGACTACAAGAAAATCCCTCACTACAGTCACATTCTGCGCCTTTCTTCCAAACCATCTCCTCCCAACTTGAGGAAAACAAGTAACTTCTGCCACAATTGCTTCCGTAACATCTATGCGCAATCCCCTGACCTTAGAATGAGTATCGGTTAGGTTAAGAGCAAACTGTAATGCTATCTTTGTGTGAAAACCATTTAATCGTTGAAAATACACAGTCCACCCAGCTGCTTCAAAGATGGCGAAAACCTACGCATTTTCACGTAGGGCCTCTGTATTCTCAGGTTCATGCCGAACTGGATTACCCATATCACCTTTCCTTTGTAATTCTGATGGAAAATACAGAGATTACCAATTCGGACATGGAAGTTGCAGCATACGGACATTCATTGAACAACCGAAGTTGGAATTGGGTATTTGAGGAAAGATGGCACAGTTATCAATCCAAGGAAAGGTGATACAGTTATGAAAGATGGAATAATTGGTAGGTTTTCGTATGGATTAGGTAAAGGTGACGGTTGTGTAATAGATACGAGTGTTAATTAGACACGTTCCTTGGCAGTTAAATGGGTACGGGTTGCTGACGAGGACTAAAGACAAAGCAGAATTATTATTGCCACATTAATTTTATGCCTAATCATGTACATGGTCAGAACTCGTCTTTGCAATATGAGCTAAGCCTTAACTTTCCACAATGATCCGACTTTGTCATCATGTCCAAAAAAATAATTGCGCATGTGGTATTATGACTTAGCCACCGCCAACTGATCGGGAAAGTACATCCCTACTGGAAGACATCCATGGTGGTCCAATAGGCTTCTTTCAGTCTCGGCCGAACTATGGTTGGAGCTGTGAAATGAAGTGGCTAAATTGTGGCCCATCTGAATGCTTGTGTAACAAACCTAATATATATAGATATTAAATAATAATAGTAATAATAGTAATTAACAATAATTATCGAAGGGACATAACCCTTATGAACAACCATTAGAGGTGCCCTTTGGAATTGTATTTATATGGGGCCTCTCATTACATTGTAATCATCTTATCATATATTTTATCAATATCTTATTATTCCCTCAAAATGTGGGCATCTGATTATTTGTGGGCTTTCTAAGTATTACTGTGGTAAAAGATGCTTTTATGCTTCAGAGAAGCTTTTATGCTTCATTGGTATTAGAGCCTCGTGCTAGATTCTGGCCTTTGGCTGTTTTTTTGGCCTTTAGCCATTATTCCAGGTTTCCCTGAATTGGGTCTTTGACCATAAAAATCACAAACATCCCCACGCTCCATCAAACACTCCACTTCTCCCCTTCCTTCCATGCTTCATTACACCATCCTCCATTGCTACCATCCTCCATTTCTCCTCTCTCCATCATCACCGCTCCCTCACCACATTATTCCCACTTGCCTACTCTCTCTAGCCCCTGCATATCCTCACACCATCTCTCCACCTTCGTCCCTCCTCTCCACCCTAGCCACGTTGTTTTCCCGCACACCAAACTACCATCCCACACCCCCCTCCCACCTACACAATCTGCGTCCACGCCCACCACATCTCCACTTCTCCCCATCACACCACCACTCCACCTCACTCTTCCCACACCCACTTCCTCCTTTGCACTGCTACCTCCCTCGCCCTCCATTCTTTCACCTCTGCGCCCTCTGCTCGGCCTTTCCTACCTCCCCTCTCACTTCACACGTCCCTCTGCATGCCTTCCCCACCTCCGTCAGCTCACCTGCACAGATCCTCTAGCCACCATCCCAGGTCCTCCCCGCAGTCACCTCCTCCACGTCCCTCGCATCATCCACCCCCACATCTCAGCTCCACCTCCTCCACCGTGCCCTCATCTCTCCTACGCTTGTCTTCAAGCCTACCACCTCCTCATCACACCAGTTCCCTCCCTCCTCACTCATCCCTCCTTCCGCCAAACCACGCACCCCTTCCACCTGTGCTATTCTGCCCGGCCAACAATCTTCACATGGCTTCCATAACCAGGGTTAAACCCTAATTCATTTAAAAAAAAAAAATTTAATTATAATAATAATAATAATTATAATTATATAAAACAAAACCCTTATTTCTCAATTTCCACCATTTATATAAAAAAAGAGCATTAACTATATATTAAACTATATATAGTTTATAAAACATTAATATGATAATATTATTAATTAAATAATTAATAATTATTATTATAAATAAATACAAATAAAAAAGAAATAATTATTATTTTATAATAATTATCTTTGGAAAAAAAAAAGAGGAGAGAGAGAAATAATAATAATTATTTTATTAAAATATTAAAATTTTTGAAAAAAAAAGTCATTTAATAAAAAAAGGAAGAAAAAAGTCAAGAAAGGTCTTCCAAGAGAGACATATTGGGAATTATTACACATTTTTGGTGTTTATTTATTGTAAAAAAAAAGACAAAGTCGAAGACCATTTATCTTCGAAGAATCAAGTCAAAAGACGACCAGTCATTGTCAAAGAAGTCGAATTCAAAAGAAGGCTCGTTAAACTAGCAAAGGAAGTCAAAGTCAAAAGAAGACCAAGTCAAATTCAAAAGAAGACCAAGTCAAAGAAGAAATCAAAGTCAAGGACAATAGTTTATCGTTGAAGAAGTCAAAGTCAAGGAAGGCTTATCAAGAAGTCGATACGCGCTATCGTCAAAGAAGTCAGGTCAACGAAGACTAATTATCGTCAAAATTGAGACCAGTATCATCAAGGAAGACCAAGTTATCATCCAAACCAGGAATTATGGCAAATTCAAAATCAGAAATGACGTCGCCATTACAAGCAACCAATATCGATATTCAATTCGAAATTATAAAGCAAGAAATGCGAAATCGTTTAATAGAACATGAGAATCAAATATTAAAAAATAAAAAACGAGAGCTCCAGAATAGGTTATTAGATAAGGATAATGAAATTTCACATCTAAGAAGCAACAATCAAAACCTGGAAGATAAAATCAGAATAACGATTTAGAAGATGACATAAAGTGCTTAAACAAGCTCATCATAGATAAAAATATGGAATTGTCGCAAACCTAGAGGAAGCTAGAAAATCAAGAATCAGAGAGATGTCAACATCAACAACATAAGGAAAAAGTTCAGCAACAGTATGACGACATTAAGAAGACACATCAGCTGGAAATTAAGAAAATCAAGGACGAATTAGAAGGCAATACCGAAGAACTATTTTGACTAAGAATTCATAATAAGACATTACTTACGAAAATCAAGAAATTGAAACATAGTCGGAAGACGGAACATTCAAATGAAGACCTTGAAGGAAGAATACTAGGAAAAAAAGAAGAAAACCAACACCTCAGAAAGTTTAATCAATAACTAGAGGAACAAGTCAAGAAGTTAAAAGAGGATAAAAAGTCGCAAGACGAAAGGTTCGAAAAAATTCAGAGTAATAACTATCTACTAGAGAACAAAGTAGCGCAAATCCAAAAGGAACCATCCGAACTCTCCAGAAAACAAACTCAAGTTGAATAAGAAGAATTAAATACAAATTCAATCCTCGTCACAGTTAAAAAAGGAGTCAATCCAACAGAAAAAAAAACAAGAACCCCTTATCGACACTAAGGAATTACGATGTCAAACAAGCAAGAACATCAAATCAAAATACTAAGCAACAAACAAAAAGACCCATCCCACAAAGCGATCAAATAGCTCCGATAAAAATAGATCTTGGATGGACCACATCAGAAACGATGCGACAGTTCTTTTGCGGAATTCGTAACTCGTATCGCCTCATTTCCTCAAGTGTCGCAAATACTAAAAAGGATTTAGAGATGACAGTTCAATCAAAAAATCAGACATAACCCTTGTCTTCAACAAAGCTTTGAGGACAAAGCTTCCCTTAAGGGGAAGGCCATGTAACAAAACTAAAATATATAGATATTAAATAATAATAGTAATAATAGTAATTAACAATAATTATCGAAGGGACATAACCCTTATGAACAACCATTAGAGGTGCCCTTTGGAATTGTATTTATATGGGGCCTCTCATTACATTGTAATCATCTTATCATATATTTTATCAATATCTTATTATTCCCTCGAAATGTGGGCATTTGATTATTTGTGGGATTTCTAAGTATTACTATGGTAAAAGAAGCTTTTACGCTTTAGACAAGCTTTTATCCTTCAGGTTGGCGATGATATTACTCAAGGAATGGGCAATCTAGTGGAGCTGCAGTTGATGAATACGAGAAATTGGCAGAGTTGCAGCGGCACAAATAGGAAAAATAGGCATAATTTGGCGAAGTCGCAGCTGCGCTAACAGGAAAAATAGGCATAATTTGGCAGAGTCACAGCTGTGCTAACAAGAAAAATAGGCATAACTTGGCGGAGTAGCAGCTAAGCAAATAGGGAAAATGGGAAAAATTTGGAGGAGTCGCAGCTGCGCAAATAGTGAAGAATGGGAAAAATATGGCGGAGTTGCAGCTGCAAAAAATAGAAAAATAAGCAGAATTTAGTGGAGTAGCAGCTGCGTAAATAGGGAAAATGGGAAAAATTTAGCGGAGTCACAGCTGTGAAAAATAGAAAAATAGGCATAATTTGGTGGAGTAGCAGCTGCGCAAAATAGGGAAAATGGGAAAAATTTGGCAGATTCGCAACTGCACAAAGAGGAAAATGGGAAAAATTTGGCAGAGTCAGCTGCGAAAAATGGAAATTGGCAAATCTTCGGCTGACTGGTTAATGCTTCCGAATTGTTCATTTTCTTCAAGGAGTTATTCATAAGAGGAAAATAAGATAGGGTGCCTGCAATCGTCTTGCCCAGTCATGACCGCTACTCCTCAAGTCGATTCCTGTAAACATTTCTTCAAAAACAAATCGATCAAAGCGTGAAAGAAAATAAATAAAAACAAAACACAACAAAAATTTATTTATGTACAAATTTCTGTGTGGAAATTGCAGTTTAAAAATTCACAGGGGTCGAAAAATATTCATGCCCTTGCGTTCACTGATAATCTAGATCAGCTGCAACATGTGAAATGAATGCATTCTTCGAAATCGGTTTATGATACAGTCGCAACCGATGACCATTGGTGGATAATGGTGTCTGGTTCTCATCAATTGTGGTCAAGCAGACTGTTCCATTGTCAAACACCTTGTCAATTTGGTAGGTCCTAGCCATCTTGTATGCAATTTGCCTTTGAAATCCCTCTTAAAACGTGAATCATACAGTAAATCCCAGTCTCCTTCACAGAAGACTTTCTTCTTTATGAAGCTGTCGTGCCATTTAGAATGTTGTTGTTTAATTAACGTTGTCTGATGCACAGTAGCTATGCACTTCTCGTCAAGTTCATTTAATTGATTCAATCGATTCCTCTGTGCTTCTACCAAATCCAGGTTTGCTTCTATGGCTGTCTTTAGAGTTTTAATTTCAAATTCAATGGGAAAGACATTGTTCTTACTGTACACCAATTCGTATGGGGAGAAACCTGTAATGTTGCGCCATGTGGTGCGGTATGCCCATAATGCTTCTGGAAGTCTTTCAGCCCAATCCTTACAGTGACTCTTCACCGTTTTTGTCATAATAGCCTCAATTACCTTATTAGTACTTTCCACTTGACCAGTAGCCTGTGGATGATATGGCAAGGTTATCTTATGCTGAATGTGATATTTCTGCAACAGGGCTTCCAATTTATGAGACACAAATTGTGGTCCTCCATCTGTAACGATCTCTTTGGGTACTCCGAAACAAGTGAAGATCTCTTCATATAAGAAATCCATTAAAACTTGATCATTAGCTTTGACCAAAGCTATAGCCTCCACCCATTTGTTCATGTAATCTGTGCAAACCAGGATATAAACTTTCTGCTTTGAGGGAGGGTTGATAGGCCCTAGAAAACCCAGAGCCCATCTATCAAAAGGTTCAACCACCAGCTGTGGCTGAAGAGGCATTTGATCTAGTCTATTCTACTGGCCCATCCTCGGGCAGCTGTCGCAAGCCTGAACATATTTTTTTGCATCCTTGAACAATGTCGACCAAAAATACCCCATCCTCAATGCCTTATGACCAGTCCTTTTGTTAGCAAAATGTCCCCCATAGGGCTCATCATGGAAAGCTTTCAGGATACTGTAAATTTCATCCTCCCTTACACATATTCTGATTTCCAAATCGGGTCCTGTGTAGAAAACATGTCCATCTATCCAGCAGTATCTAGCACTTTGCTGTATTATTTTTCTTTTTCTCTCTTTGATATGTGTGCTGGAGGCTTTCCAACAGCCAAATAGTTAGCAACATCTGCATACCATGGGGAATGAGCTGAGACTACAAACAAATTTTCACCAGGGAAGGAATTTGATTGGTAAACTGTCATCATTGTTAGTAAGTCGAGATAAAAAGTCAGCAACAATGTTTTCCTTCCCTGGTCTGTCAATAATTGCAATGTAAAATTATTTTAACAGTAACAACCATCTAGTTACTCTAACATCAATGATAGGTTTTATCATTAAGTACTTAATGGCTGAATGATCAGTGTGCACAAAAGTAGAATATCCAGTAATGTAATTTTTAAATATATTGATGGCATAAACAATGGCAAGGAACTCTTTCTTTGTAACAGTGTAGTTCAATTCAGCAGGGGCCAGGTTCTTACTGTTGTAATAAATTGCATATGGAGCATGACCTTCCTGCTGTCCAAATACTAATCCAATGGAAGTATCTGAAGCGTCTGAGGATATATGAAAAGGAAGATCCCAATTGGGCCCTCGTAAGATAGGTGTTGTGGACAACCTTTTCTTAAGTTCAGTAAACGTTGTTTTGCATGCATCATTCCAATCAAACTGTACATCCTTCATCAACAGGGTGAATAAAGGAGAAGCTAGTTTGGAAAAAAATTCTATAAATATTCTGTAGTAACTAGCATGCCCTAGGAAGCTACATACCTCTTTTTGTGTTCCAAGAGTGGGTATGTTTTCAATTACCTTAATTTTGGATGGATCTACTTGGATACCATCACCAGAGATAAAGTTCCCTAGAACTACGCCCTCGCTCATCATCATATGGCACTTTTCATTGCTTAAAGATAGCTGGGTTTGTTCATAGCGTACAAAACTCTTTCTAAATTTTTCAATGCTTCATCAAAACTACTACCGCATGGAGTGAAGTCATACATAAAAATTTCCATGCAATTGTTTACCATCTCAGAAAAGATCCCAATCACAGCTCTCTGAAATGTGGCCAATGCATTACACAACCCAAAAGGAAGTACACTGTATGCAAATGTGCCCTAGGGACAGGCGAAGGTGGTTTTGTCTTGGTCTTTGGGAGCAATCTGGATCTGGTTATAACCATTGAATCCATCCAGAAAGGAAAAACACTTCTTTCTAGACAAGGTGTCAAGAACCTGGTCAATAAAAGGTGGGGGAAAGTGGTCTTTCTGCGTTGCTTTATTCAATTCTTTGTAATCTAAGCAGACTCTCCATTTCCCAATTTTTTTTGGTACAGTCACGAGTGGAGAAACCCACTAGCTGTTTGAAATTGGGTATATAAAACCTGCTTCCAAAAGTTTTTTGATTTCTTCCTTCACAATGTCCCTTAAGTTCGGGTTCATCCTTCGTTGTGGTTGGGACACTGTTCTGGAGTCGTTTTTGATGTAAATGTGGTGGGTACACAGATTAGAGGGGATACCCTTCATATCTGTGTATTCCCATGCGAAAGCTCCCCTGTTTTTTCTCAGCAAAGTGATTAGGCATTCCAGCTCATCGAGCACAAGATTCGGATTAATGTTCAATGTTTTTCTTGGCTCGATTTCCATTGGAATGCTTTTTGAATTTTTAAGTACTGGAATTATATTGGCATCACTGACTAGAGTATCTTCCATTAGATTTTCTTGTTCTTTTTCATCTAAAGTACTGCTCAAAATTTGGTAAGCATGTTTAGTGACAGATGTGGGCTCACTGATGAAACTGTTAATAGTGTCGTCCCCTGTTTCATCCTTAAAGGTTAAGGCTCTCCCTATCGTTAATAATGGATGAACGCCTTCTTCTTCCTCCAGAACCACCCAAAGTGGAGTTTCAGCTTCTAAGCTTGGTCGAGCTGGAGGGTATAAAGTTAGGATTTTAATGTCAGTCCCGTCTGAGATAGTCATGGACCCCGATCGACAGTTGATGCAAGCATCTACTGTGGCTAACCAAGGTCTTTCTAGGATCAGTGGGTGTCCCCCCAGCTGTCACTTCGGTTGCAAAACCAAGAAGTCCGTAGGGTATTCCCACGAATCGACAGAGACTATGAGGTCGTCCAGGATTCTCTCGGGCTTGATTATTGATCTGTCAGCAAGTTCTAATATGGTAGGGGTTGGACGAAGATTAGTGAGTCTAAGTTTATTCACAGTTTCGATGGTCATAACATTGATGGCTGTGCCTAAATCTACCAAAATGTTAGGTATTTGAGTGTGTCCTATGTGTACTAAAACCGTAGGGTTTCCAGGATCATCATACTTATCCAAAGGAGTCTTACCCATTATTAATTTGGAGAGTTTCCCCATTACATGGACAGTGGGAGGATACCTAGGCTTTCTGCCTGGTTTTTTTACACACGGATCTCTAACAGTCTCGGCATAGATGGGCACGTCATGAATGGCTTGTAGTAGTGGAATTTCGACATATAAATTCTTCAATTCCCCTAAGAGATTGAACCAAGGTTGTTCCACTGTCTTTTGTAGGGCCAATCATTCAGGATATGGTGGTTCTCTTGTCGGTTGTGTAGGCTGTGTTTCAATGTATATTTCTTCCTGTGTTTCAGCTAGTGTTTCAATAGGAGTTTCAACATCCTCAATGATGGGGATTGCTGTGTTAACTGAATTCTCGAATTGTTGACCCATTATTGCTTCAGTCACAAAGGATGGAACATCCTCAATGACGATGGGTTCCACTACCCTCCCTGATCGTAGGTGTATGACATTGCAGGGAATTGGGGAAATGGAATAAGCAGGCATGTTGGCAGTCTCAAATTGATGAACTACTTTATTATTCGGGTTGGGGTTAGGCTAAGAAGGAAGCTGTGGTCGTAGTGGTACGTTCATAGGTGCAACATTGTTTTGAAGTTGCAGCTGTGGCTACTGATACTGTTGGTGAGGATACTTTTGAGGAGGATACTGTCGATAAGGATTTTGATGATGAGGAAAATTATTTCCTGGGCATGAATTTCTCCAGCTGGGAGACCATGGAGCTTGCTAGTTTGATTGTTGTTCCCATGGCGTCCAAGGGTTAGGATTTTTCATTGAAGTTTGAGATGGATGCCATTGGTTGTTAGAATAATGTGAAGTGAATTGTGTATTGATATTATTCACATTATTCCAAAAAGGTGATAGATCTGGGTTCATACCTTGATTCTGAGGCTGCCAAGGCTTCTTTTGAGCAATGAAATAAGCTTGTTCCATATCTGAAGTAGATGCCTACAGGACTATTTTGACTTTGGGTAATGAAGGAAATTCCTTGGTATCATGATCCAATTCACATATCCAACATACCTCAACCTTGTCGAGAGGACATTCTTTCAATGGGTGCTTCTTTCTGCATTTGGCACAGAATACACCAAGTGCCAGGTCTTCTACTGCTTGCCTTTGTTTTTCTCTCAAGACATCTAAATCTAAGGAGATGGATATCATCATATATGTTTTAAAATTATCGAGAAGGTTTCCTATTTCTTCTCGAGTGGCTCCTCCACTAGCTGACTTCTGTGTCCTAGTGAAGACATCTCGATCTCGTTCTTTATCTCGATTGTTGGTTCTAGAGGATCCCCTTGAATATCTTCGACATAAGTCGACAATCTTCTCAAAGGGTTCCTTTGAGATATTCCCCTTTCCCAACAAATTTAGCACATCTAGGCAACTTCTCTAATCCCACGCAGTAAGATAATCTTGAGTACATCTTTCCCAATATCGACATGAACATACCTCTGTAAATTGTATAAAAATATCTCAACAAAATAATCCAAGCTCTCCTCTTCCTTCTGAACCATTTTAAACAACTCTTCCTTCCTATCTCTGGTTCTACAATACTCTTGATATTTGGAAATGAAGGTTTGTTTCATTTGATCCCAAGTAGTGATGGTCTCATGATGCAAACTCATAAACCAACACAGAGCGTTTCCTTTCAGGGTGGCTGGGAATAATTTCAATTTCTGCGTGCTGGAGGTGTAGTTGTAAATATGATAGAGGATGTCAAATTCAAAAAGAAATTCATCTGGACCTTCAGAGGTATTACCATGGAAGTTTCGGAGAACCGAGGGTGAAATATTCTTCATGGGGGCCGCCCTTGGTGTTTGGAGGATAGGGAATTCGAGTGTGACAACACTGTCACCATGTTGATTGTCTTCCACCTCCTCTTTATGGTTATTTTGGCATTCATTATTTCCTTCACGTTCTCCGTTATCCATGTTGGTCCAAAATTTTAATGCTTCTTTCGCTCTTTCTTCCTCTGCCCTAGCTTCTTCTTCTCTCCTCCTCTCTTCCACTCACCTTCTTTCTTCTTCTTCTTCTTGGCGATGTTTCAACCACTCCTCTTTAGTGACTCTATGCCCATTAATATGATAGATCTCCTCTTGGCCCACTCCACCTACAACACTTCCTTTGTCTTCAGGAGGTTTCTTCTCTGGAATGGGAGTTGAAGGTCTCGTTGCGTTCTCCACGGTTGATGCATATGTTTCAATATTAGGGAGAACGGAGTTTCCTCATCCTGAAGATGCTCGCGGTAGTCTGGTAGAGAAATCAGCTCTGGCAATTATATCATCATTGTATGTCTGTCTTCCCAAACCTTGGTTACGACCATGACCTCATCCACCTGCAATGTTAGTATTTTGAGGTGGTTCCCAAGTTTTTCTTCTCGTATTCATGCATGCTTCAAATAATCATAGCTAAAATGAAATCAAATAATCAACTACTATCTATGTCTATCAATTACCATCCCCGACAACGACGCCAAAATGTTGGTCACCCTATATGCTAATCAATTACAACTAACACACAGGATACTCAATATGAATTGTCAACCCAAGTACGTATTTTTATTTCAAAGGCAATTAGCACAATCTATGCATAAACACTCAAGTAGCTGATTGAATGAATGGAGATAAATTATCCTACCTATCTGCTCAGTCAAACTCATCTCATGGATAAAACTAATCTAAATTATCCATCTAAGAATTCAAAGTACATTTTCATTCCTACAATCATCACTCCAGCAGTCACTGATCGAAGAAGAATTAAGCTAGACTTACTTCTGCAAGAAGTTAAATCCTAAAGATATCAGACTACAATGAATTAACTATAACCTGTCTAAAGTTATCTAATCTGCAAATTATAAATGACAGTAAGAAATCTAAACCAATTGCAATCATAATCTGACTAATTCAATAAACTTCAAGAAACATGACTAACAGAAATAAACTAGAGTTGAGCTTGATTGTAATAGCTAACTAGCACACTTGCATAAAAGGAAATTAACCTACACAGTCGATTGTCACACCACGCAGTTACAACAATTCAGAATGCAACCATTAACTACCAAAGGAAAATGCAATTAACAATTATTACTGTTGCAGCTTCTCGGTCAAACATGTCTACTGTAATCCACACCACACAACAGAAATAAACTAAATTACATACTTAACTCGACAATCTCTGTGAGAAGGAGGGCCCTGGCTTTCTAATAGAGATGTCGTGAACTAACACAAGTTAAAACATAGAAATATGAAGAAATATGCTCCTTGTATTAAAAATGGCAATTCATAGTTACAACACTCTGTTATAGCTTGTACAATTGACAATCAACCAACCCCAGGCTCTCAATGACTTTCCAAATTTATACACGCATAATACAATCCCGATCCACTAAATTCGTGCAACCATGAAGATCTCTGATCTTCAGGTTGCTAAGTCACAACAGAAACAGTTACAGCCATGAATGGACTTGAATGAATCCATTGGAGGTGAAGGGTGTTGTTACTCTGGCTGTCAATGGATCAACGGACTTACTGACCCGGAAGTGCTATGTATGTTGCAGAGAAGTCTTGTTATAGCTACCACATGGAGAGATGATCATGCTATTTTTGTTCATTGTATGGAATCTAAATTGTGGAGTAACAGTTGGCACCAATCGTACCTTCCTTCCATGGGATTAGCAGGATGCTACACCTGTGTCTCTCAATTCCTTGAGCTTATCTTAATAAAATCAATACAAGTTAGCATAAATCAAAGAATAGAATTCATAACCATAACAATCTTAGGCATTAAAAAAGTAGGCAATAATAAATCATACCTGTCAAGATTCATGCTCAACTTGAGGAAAGACATATATTTGGTTTATGAAAATAAGGAAAGATAGGACAAAAAGAGGTAATAGGTGTGGTCAAAAAGGGGCAATTCCAGGACCCAACAGTTGTCATGTCTTATGTGTTGAATGGGTTCCATTTTGTTTTCTTTTCTGCAACAAAATAATTGAAAATTAATATTTAATGCTGAATTAATTAATTATATGTACATAATTCAAAAAATCAATGATTACAAACATTTGAAGCACGTTCTTGTTGATATGGATCCTCCTGCAAAGTTCCCCCCCTTTAGTTAACTTCCACCACCACTCCAATTGACTTAAGGACTAGTTCATCATCATTTACATCTTCCATTTTTTTTTTCTTCGTATGATGACATTCCCTTATGTTGTTGTCATTCCCTACATATCATTCAGCATATGCGGATTAGATTGTTTGGAACATATTAGTTAGTATTTTTAAGTAAAATATTACTCCAAATTCAAGAAATAATTCATATTGATTTATTTTTACTCACCTGATTCACCATTCTGCAACTTTTCCATCAGGGTTTCATGCTCTTCTGCACTTAGATTGCAAAGAATCTTATCGAGCTTCCTCATTTTTTGGCTCTGCATGTCACACATTAACCAATACATATTAGTTAAATTTACAAATAATTCAAACAAATTAATTTAATATAGAAATTACAAAATAAAAATAAGTAATTTTCAATTATGTTTTAAATTTCAATTACGCGAGTTGAGCCACTTCAGGCCTAGTATTTGAACTTGCGCTCTGATACCATATGTAACATCCCCAAAATTTCATAAAAAATTAAAATTTTCTAAGTAGCAATACATTCTTATAATTGTTATGTAATTTACAGATTGATTATCTTCTATGACGACACCCACTTCAAATGGTCATCAGTGTTAAATGCGTTATGACTTATACTTTGTCGTAATCATCGCTTAATGTATACAACTGATTGAATATATGTACCAATTGTATTATTACTTGTACTTCTTTATTTATGTAGTATCTACTTTCAATTCTATGTACTTAACTTTGTTATCTGAGAGTTTGTTTAAACAATCATTTACTATTTCACTTGTCGTAAACATAATAGATGTGTTTTTATAGCTATATCTATGAATGTGATCTTAATACTTTTCTTCCTTTGAATGAAGGGTTCCTAAGGGTACCCGTGGCTTACTTAGCTACTAGCTAGCTAACATATCGTAATACTCTGTTACAGACTTTGCAGGTGAGCAATGGTACTTCCGGGTTTATATGTATTTAAAGGTCGAGGTTTCCAAGTGTAAGTTAATCTCATCCTGAAATTATTATGTTAGATACAACGTCCTTAGCATGCATATGAACTAAAGACTTAATGCTTCGAGGCATGCCCTAGTTACACTATTTATATGAAACTGTGACAAAAAAAGTGTGTCCTTTAAACATGGTAATGTGATATTAACCCATGGCCTAAATAATGATTAAAAATTTAGGACTTAATGTTCTCATTGTTTTATTAATGTTATAAAAAGGTCATGGATTATTGCATATCATATCCAAATTCCAATACTATAGTTTATGCACATATATATATGTTTTCTTTATATTAAAGTGGCAAGGTCACAAGCCTATAACCATGAATATTGATTTGTAACGAAAAAGTAATGGTCCTGGGATGAAATACGATCTATATATGCAAATAAACTATGCAACACAATAATATTTTTACTTATCAAATGATACTTGGAAATGTTATGGTAGATTTTAAAACTTGGATAAATGAATTTGTGTCTAAGTGAAACTTGGCAATGGCAGGGCCTTAAACTATAGTCGTAATATAAGATATAAAAAGATAGTGGAATGTTAAGCTGGCAGGAGTAATGAAACTCGACTGCATTGATCAATAAATAACTTTAATGCACCCTTAGTGGAATGCTTTGTGGCAACTCTCGTGGCATAGCTTCACGTGAATATATTATAGTGCTATCATTTAAAAGGTATGCCAAGGTGGATTACTTATGGTACCACGTAGAAAATCAAGCTGATGGCGATTGTGTTTTGATAATGTAATACACCAGATATTATTCATGGTGAAAAACACTGTTGGAAACCAACTGAACCTCGACAGGGTATTTATTAAATGCAACATTAATGTGCTGGGTAACGTGGCCATCGCTACGTTGATGAACCACATGATGGATTGGGAAAAGTGTAAACCCTAGCTTCGTATTGAAACACCACTATTGCTTTAGTTTTCATTCATTTGCAACGTTATGCTATGAGAGCCGAAAGTCTGACGAATTTATCAGGGTTTTGAAAATGTAAACCTAGCCAGGGTTCAATGATGAGACTTCATCCTGCTTTCCAAAGTACTGCAAATTAAGGGTTTACTCTCAGAGTTCGATGGTGGAAATATTAGTTCTATTTCCGGGATTGATATCAATAGCCGAAGGTAAAATCGCTATCAAGTTTCGAGTTTTGACAGTAACGAGATTTCATGCAATCTTTTAGCTTTTTCATTAGTATTTTCATACTTTTAACCATTATTTTTTTGATTTACTGTGTTAGGTGTGCTCTTCATCAAGTTGGATTTATAGAGAATGCGGTGGTTGCTTCTAAGGAACGCTATGGCTCTGGTAAGCATCGGTGATTTCTATGGACACCTTATTCGTAGCTCTTGAAATATAGGGTGATGGAGGCCAGTCTGTAAAAATATTTTGAAAGGAAACATATCAAAATGTAATTGTAATTATTGTTTGTTTAGTCATTTTGTAAGCCGTGGGAAAAATTTGTAAAAGAATAAGAAAAGGGTTTGGAAACCATGGAGTTATGGTTCGCTGTACTGTTTGTTTGATTTGTTCCTAAAAGGTTTTATAGTTGTAAAGGATTTTAAAAAACTCCCTAGGTTTAAAACCTATACTCGTCGAAGTTGTAAATTATTTTCTGGGCATGCAGATAGCTCATTTGACAAATCTCTGCGTTTATTAAAAGATCTTTAAAGATTCTGGGCATAATCCCTTTTTATTAGTTGTTATGGCTTTTATAATCTTATAGCCCTATCGGGAACTGCCCTGTATTCGAAAGATTATACTTGATGAGTTTAGGAAGTAGCTCATAAAAGTTTAATGGTAGATATAAACAATTTTTAAATGAATTTCAAACAGTGGTACTCTGGGGTCTTTATAGATTTCGATTTTGTAACTCAGTTTATAGTTTTTATATATAGTGTATTGATCTTTTATGTTAAAAGGAGTTGTAAACTTCACGGCCCTGTTGATAACTTAATCAATGTCTAAAATGAACACCGTTTAGTCGATCTTGGGCTGGGCTCATAAAAGATTTATATTTGTAATTTTATTTACACAGAGTGAAACTCTGTTCCCACCCTAATTACTGGGCTGTGTTAAAGGATTGATGCATGATTAAAGTGGACTGGAGCTTGATGGGTCTCGATTGAGAAAATTTTCTAGCCTTGCCCGAAAACTCGCTTTTGATTTGAGTTAGTATTATTGAATTCTTATATACAATAATACATTTAGATTTTATGGTTTGTAATTAACAAAATGTTTGTTATATGACAATGTAAAATCATAGAATTTAGGGTTTGCAAATTCCAATTGTTTTAAATCTTTTATTGTACAAACATTATAATATACAGGGCTAGATACTCTGTAAACAATTTCATGCTATATAAATTACTTACTTAATTCTGGAAGTTGTATGTATTATGTGTTATGTTTCGACCTTCGATATAATTGCTTGTTTTCATTTAATATTGTTAGAGTACAATATAGGCAGTACTTGAATTCATTATTTTTGTTTTAAAGATGTTGGGCATAACCCTAGCTTGATTACTTTTGAGACGAGATATTTGAAATAAACCCTATCTTGTTATAAGATCAATGTTAAGTTTATATTACTCCTTAATTATAACATTAGTGTGATAGCATAAATATAAGGGATAAATAATTGCAGATCAATAGTTGGAAATTTAGAGATGATTTTCTATTCTTACTAAGGTTCAAGGTCTATATGCATAGAGAGATAGTATTATAGAAATAATACTCGTATATTTACTCTATAATGTAAAGTACTTTGACCTGGACTAGAGGATTGCAAAAACACTCTAGGGTTTTGTATTATGGTTCTATAAAAAGATATAATTCGTTGAATGTAAGTAAACTTTGTTTTCAGGTATATATATATATATAGTACAACTATTTCAATATTTGAAATAAAAATTCAGTCATATAAATACGAAGTATTTTACCACTTTGAAACTAGAATAGAAAAACAACTTCTAGCTAAGATATTTTCCATCATGTTGATCTGTTTATAAATTAAATCCTCTGTACTAGAGTACGACACTTAACAGTGTGTGGAAAAATATAGGGGAGTATTTCATTCATTCAATCAAAAATAAATTATCAATCTAGCAGCTTAAGACAATTTCCAGAAATAGATAACAGTTAAAACATAATGAAAACCTGTTAACAACAGAGGGTGACAAACATCCAAAGGAGCTCGTTCCACCCAATATTCTCCTGAAGACAGCCAAATCACTTGCCTTAGGACCCTCGGGCTTGTTCAATAAACCACCAGGACGAAGATGCTGTGTGGAAAATGGAATAAATTCCTCTGCAACTCAGTGGTAGTACTTAACAATAATAATTCTGCCTTTAGCAATATTGAACTTAGCATAAATATGTACTAGTTTAGAATGCAGTCTTAACTCACTCAATCACTTCCTAGCTTTCCCCTCATCGAATCTCTTGTGCTCTCTTCTTTTCTCTTTCAGAAATTATCACAAGGTAAAATTGGGCAGCCTCCTGCTGAATTCGATGGGTGATAAATAGCATGCCTAGGTCTTTTGGTCAGTTTCTTAGTTATTGAGCCACCTGCTCAGTTCCACTTTCTTGGGGAACATGACCATAAAAATACGGAAGTTGCCCCCTGTAATAGCTAGATGTGAATTGATGATGCTTCCAAGTGGCAGTTTGCTCTCCACCCCACTCCATTCCTCCTAGTGGGTTAGTGAACACTCTTTCAACAGTCTCCCTTGGATATTTGTCTCCTCTTTTATTTATTGATAATAAAATATTTAGAGTAATTAATTACAGTCATCCTTGACCCCGCTTGGTCAATAATCATAAAACTTTACAATAACATAAAACATAATGTTTTTCTCACAACATAAAATGTTCATAATTTTGGTATGTGACATTTAAACACCTTATAGAATTAGATTTTGAAATTAAAATTCCCGCCCCTTTTTCAATTTATGGAAAAAATAATTTATGCTATTTTTTATTTTTTATTTTTTACATATCAGCATGCTCTTTTTACAGTTGCACCAGTGCGTCTATTATGTAAACCCATCGATGCAGTAAAATTTTCACGACGTGTCATATTGACATATAATAGAAAAATAAAAAAAGATATATCGTATTGTAGTGCTTATTAAAATATGACTACATCCATGTGCCTTTATATAATAGGTGCACCGAGCTGAATAATATTGTAAATTGCATAGATAACTATTCGCTATCAAATATAGTAGATATTTTTTGTGGGGGTTTTTGCGGATGTTCCAACAAGGTGTGTTCATGGTTTTGACGCAATAGTGTGTACACTTACTAAAGTTGCACCGGCGTGGTTGTATAATTTTGGCACACTGATTTAATTAAATATCCCTATGAAGTTTCAATTTAAAATTATATATTCATCTCAAATGTTCTTTTAGGACTCAACAACACCAATTACAATAGTTCATAGTATACATATGTTGCTTAAACTCACATTATTCTTACAAAATGGTTTCAAAACTATATTAGAAGTTAGATTGTGATATGGTGAACTCAATTTTTTTTTAGTACTCTAGACACGTATTGATTATTGATTTGGCTCATACAAAGGGATAAAAATGTATAATATCAAATGGATAATTCTTCAAATTCCAACTCATTCCATATTGTTCAAATTTCAACGAGATCTCCCTTTCCATCTCTAGTAAGGTCAAATTTGATTTATATTTTGATTATCTAATTGAATTTATGTTACTTATCCATGTGAATCTAATTAACAATGTATTCTATTTTGTAGGATCCCAATTCAGGATCGAGTTTAGGTGCACTAGATATTTCACCAGTTGAAAAACATCGTAATCTATTATCAAGAACAAGATATTGCAGATAGTTCGTAGATGAAAATGGGCATCCACTTTACCCCACCAATTGTAACATGACATTTTCTAGCCATAATCCTATGTCATCGATGGTAATTCATCATGATATGGATCTCTTTTATGATACCCTAGTAGTATGTGGTTGTTCAAAATGTAAAGGGTTGAAGGAAAAACATCAACATGTCACACTCACCCATTATACCAATGATCAACTACCCAATGTTGATGGTCTAATACCAACTACTACAGTAAAAAATCCAAGATGTGATATAGAAAAGACACATTGGAACACTTCCCTATGCTCATTTTTGGAAAACTTGGAATCCAAAGCAATTATGTTTCATCCTAAATTGACCAACCCCTCTACTTCTGTTCAATCAACTAAAAGTTTTGGTGATCCAAAGTATGATATGAATGCCACCCAAAACATATCTACTAGAAGATCCAAAACATTTGCACGAGTTGAGAGAAAAAATGTCCAAGTGCACACCAAGGTTTGCCCAATTGTTGGAGGGTAGCGATGACTTCTCTCTTCCCATGAATTTGCAAATTAAATATCAAACTTGTTGCAACCATGTTTTTTATGGTTCTTGGATGCCTTCTCTACCTATTCCTAATGTTGGAACCAAATTCTCCTTTTGTGAAAATAGTTTTATTATTTCCAAGTCTAATATAGATGCTACAAATCTTGGTTTGTTTATCCTTTCAAATGTACTTGTTCCTCCCAAACTGTCAATAGTACTTATGCCATTTTATGTTCCTATCTATTGTTCGTGAGATTACTTGAATATTGTTAAATACAAACATAACATTTCCATTCATAGTAAGTGCATGAATGGTTATATTTCTGCAAACTTTAATAGGAAGAACCTATTATATATCGATGGTCGCCTACACACTCATGGGAACATTGTAGGTTTCATAAATAGTTCTAGCTGCTCTTTAATTTTTGCAAATTGTTCATTTGAGGAACACTTCAATGACCATGAGTTCTTTATGAAAAGGAAATTTTCCATATTTGTTGTTGTGCATTGCAATACATAGTTTGTCTACTAGCGATGAGTTGTTAATAAACTATAACTGTCATAGAATACCAACCGCTCATTAGAGATGTCTTTCATTGGGATTACCCTTAGACACCCACTTGGGGCGTAAGACAAAAAATATTGATTAATTGTATTTTTTAATTTTCAATAGGATTGATGTTGATGTATTGCTCAATTTGAACTTCTGTTTTATAAATTGATTGTGTTATAAATTGCTTTTTTTATGGCCAAAACAGGGGACTTTACCTAAACTCTTCATGTAAATCATCATACACTCAAGGATGTATGATCGCACCATTGATATGTGGTTATCACACCGAAATATAACATACATAATGGAATGCATCACCTATACTGCTAGCCTCAGATACAACACAAATTAATGGTGAAGAAGAAGGTTGATGGCCCTCTACGTCGACCAAGTTTTCTTTGTTTTTATTTTAGAATTAAAATGGATCATATTGGAAACTATAATGGAATAAAGGAAAGGTCAAGCAAGCAAAGTTCAACAACAAGCTAATGCTTATATTAGTTGGTTCTAGGGTATTTTCATTTCCATTCAAAAGGATTGGTCAGAAACTACAGATATTGGAATTTTCTAAGTGAACTCGACCTCATTGTCGATGTACAAATATGCATTGAAAGCCAATTTATTAGGCAGGGATAAAATGGTAGACTCAATGCAAGCAAGATGGATAAGATGAAGTTGAGAGAGAAAAACATGCGGGCTATAATGGTTAAAATATTTCAGGGTCTCAGAAAAAATGGAGGATACAATCTCCCTCCTTAGGTGGACATTAATGAGGTTCTTCAATCTTTGGAAGAAGAAGTTGGACGGGTTATTGAATCAGGTGATGCCACTTATAGAACCAAACTGTATACAAATCTGCGCTGCTCTAAACAATGTAAAATAAGGGTTTGAGGCTTAGGGTGTCTAGGGTTTAGTATTTGTACACAAAATAAATTAGTTTGAATTTTAGCATTGTTGACATTCAATTGTGATTTTATTTAAAATTGCATACCCAAATTCAAACATCCAACCTGCTCTTCCCTACCTTGGACAATGAAAAAAATATTGGCTTCAAACAACTAACCTCAATTAAAGATTGGCTTCAATTCTAGATCATCTAAAGAAGGTTTTTTTAAATTGGCATTTTTTTCTTTATTTAACCCTATACTGGTTCCTTAGAAACACAAATGAACCGATGCAACAAAAGAAAGAAAGAATCCATATGTCATTAGCATGTACGCACTGTTGTAGTCGTACATAATTACTGCACCAAATATGAAATTAAAAAGTTCATCTAATCTATAGTTTTTTAATTCAAAAATTTGTTTAATTTAACCCTTTACAGTGCACAAGAAACTAGATCAGTTTTGTTGCGTGTAATTAGAAACTACATTGCAAGCGAAAAATGAAAATAAAAAATTAATCTTATACATGATTTTTAATTCATAATTTGTTTCAATTTAACCCTTGATGGTTCACCCGAAATGTGAATACCCCAATGCAGTATTGTATACCACCCATCCGCACTGATAATGAGAATTAAAATAAATAGATTAACACATGCGTTGTTTATTCTATAATGATTTTATTTCACCCTGTCATGGTGCACGCAAAATTGAAACTCACCGATGCATTTAATCAGAACATCCGCACCGGAAATGAAAATTATAAAATAAAAAATTAATTGTATTTTGAAATTTTCAATGGGATTGATGTTAACGCATTGCTCAATTTGAACTTTTGTTTTATAAATTGTTTGTGGTTGTAGATTTACTATTGGAAACGATTCTCGTGCTTCTGTAATAATTGTTTGGTATAATGTTGGAACAAACCAATTGCATTGTGCTTACTAATATCATCATTGTAATGTTCACTATTTTTGAAGTCAATATTTTGATGATGAGCGACCTGTCTACGATCTTTCGTTGCACCCCACTAAAATGTCAAATCGAGAGAAGGCTACAAAAAGAACACAACTCAGAGAGGAATCATACCAAGCAAGGTTGAATCATCAATCAACCTCCTATTCAATTCCCACTGCCTCTAGAAGGACCAATTAGGAATTCCTACAGTAATAGCAATTCCTAACATGTTGGCAATCAAGTCAATGAAATAGAGGTTGGTATGGATGAGTTATTATGACATACGATTTCAATGGAAACAATGTTGTTAGATGCATTTAGGATAATGAGCTAGGGGATGGTGCTCCTATGATTGATACCTTCTTCCAAATCCTTAAATCGGCTTCCACCACCCCTCTTTTAATATATAGAGGAGAATATGGATACAAAGATATATGTCCAAAATTTGGGCATGAAAGGTACCATAAATCAAGAAACAAGGCTAAAGAACATGGTCCTCCTCATAGGATATTGAGGCACATGCCTATAATCCCAATGATTCAAAGGCTCTTTCATTACAAATAATTATAAATGTTGCAAGGATGGCATGCCTTGCACCGAAGTGAGGCATGAGTTATGCGAATCCCAATAGATTCAATAGCCATGAAGCATATAGAGGATACATGGCCCGATAAATTCAAGGATGAAGTATGGATATTTCGATTGAGCATAGACATGGATGCTTTCCACCCATATTCCCTCCAAAACACCAACTATTTTGTGTTAAATATACAACATCAGGATACATTCTCCAAACCAATCTTGTGTAGCCAAGATTAATCCTCCCGTATAGAGGTGAGCACTTTGATTTTCCTCCGTGTAAAGGTTATTCCTCTCGTATATAGGTAATTGTTCAAAGTAATGATGTTGTAAAGTCTTGTTGTACAAGGCTCCAAACTTGTGTGCATCAAGTCATGATTATCATGTGAACCTTCCGTATAAAGGTATCCATGAGATGGACCTCTCGTATAGAGGTGAACCTTCCATATAAAGGTATCCATGAGATGAACCTCCCGTATAGAGGTAGTGGACCTTCCGTATAAAGGTCATGATTTACTTGTTAAAAGCATTTAATGTTGTGTGATATATTATTAACCATGATCACCATATTGCTATTAAGTCTCCTTTAGAGATTGATCACCTCTAAAGTGAATTACTTTAGCATATGATCATTTGGTCCGGAATAATATAATATGATTACAACATCCGATAATTCTTCTTAGTAAAATGTAATGTGATGGATAATTAAAGTTAGCACATATTGACCATGCAGTAAGAGATAAATAAATAAAAGATAAAGCATAGATATCAATAGAATTCGAAATTCCCATGCAGGCACTTCAGCTAATTAAAGAGAACTTGAATTATTAAAGCTTTAGTTATAAAGATTCAGTTAAGTATCAATGCTTCAGTTAAAGATATGTCTAAGTTAACTAAATAACTCACAGTGGTCACTTTAAGTAAATCAATCGGCATGATTTCAGTAAACTAAGTGTTAAATAAAAGGGACTAGTTAACTAAAGTATTCACACTTTAGTTAAACTAAAAGATGATACTTCAGTTAAAGAGAAGATCTAGTTAACTAAGTGTTATTGGTTGACGACACTTATGTTAAACTAAAATATGACATCAGTTGTGACACTTGCATGTTGACACTTAAGTTAGCCACCTAACTAAGTGGGAAAGCTTTCAATTAAGAGGTGATTTCATCCTAAGTGACAACTCAATGAGGTGAAGCACTGCATGAGAAGTGGGGTGCACCACTCCATTCAAGATTAATACATCCAGTTTGAGGGTGAGTTCATCATGAATTTAGAAGATAAAAATAGAAGAGAAGAATGTATAAATATGATATATAGGATTGTTGAATCCAGTGTGAAGCGAATTATCTTCTCCATTGAAGGAAATGCACTTCTCTTTGTGCAGGGTATTGTCCATGCTTGTTATTGTTGTGCTGGGCACACATACGATTGATCTCTCTTCTCTATAGCTTATGTATCTTCACCAAGAAGTTTGGTGATCTCTTATCTTCTGAAAGCAAACTCCTATGTTGTAAAATAAATCATTCTCTTCTATCCATTATATTATATACTGAGAAGAATTGCTAGGGTTATTGTTCTCATAATTTTGAGGATTTTCCCCAGGGTATATCTTGTGTTATGGTTGTATGAATTTCATGGATTGAATTGTCTCATTGCTTCAAGTCTCTGCATCTAAAATAATTAAAGATCAAATTTCAACATTTTGTTTGGCCTTTAGTCATAATCAATAACAATATCCCTCCATGGTTGTCCATGAATAATGAACATCTCATGCTAGCTCTTATAATCCTTGGTAGAATACAAGTGAATAATATGGATGTTTACCTACAACCATTGATCAATGAATTGAAGGAATTATGGGAAGGGATATAGGTATATGATGTATCAAGAACCATACCAACATAGAGGAGTTTTATGTTGTATGGCATATGTGCGTACACCACACATGATTATCCAGGATTAGGAGTTTTCTATAGTAAATATGTTGTTTGATTTGTTTATATTTGTAGCAATATTTTTTTGGCATTCTTAATTCAATGTGACTGTATTGACCTTCAACACTAACGTGCTCTGTATACCGTAACACCGTAGGTCTTGTAACAAAAGGGCATCATGGGTGTAATTTTTTTGGACCCTCTATGAATTCTAGGTTCTCCAACCACCTACAAAAGCTAGTGTACAACTGATCAAGGGTATTCCTCCCATAAAACCATCCTTATAGAAGAGTAGCATCTACTTTCAATGGTAAACTAGAGAGAACCCAAAGGCCTGGAATAATGAGACCAACTCACTGACTTAGGGCATATGGCAAAGAGAAGGAGAAGAAAATTGAAGAAAGTTTGATTCAAATGGGGAACCTATGTTCAATGATCCTGAATTCTTCGACACCTATGTTGAGAAAATGCCCTTCAAGATGAGAAGGAAATTGATATTTAATAAGATTCCATATTGGGAGCATCTTAAGATTTCCCACTTAATAAATACCATACATATATTTAAAAAAATTTCATATTCTTTGTGGAGGCTCACATCATTGAAAGAAAGTGACACATTGGCTGTAAGGAGAGATCTTATTTCTTCAAATACTAAAAGGAAGCATTGACCAGGACAAGAAAATAGATGATAGGTTGGCCCCTCTTGGTCATTTAAAGAAGGTGATGTTTATTTGGCAAAAGAAGTTATATTGGGTGTGAAGGTTCCTTCTTTATATGGGTATACTCTACCGGTGTTGCTTCACTTTAGTCAAACATTTGTTGGGTTTGAAATCACATGACCATTTCAACCTTCTAAGGGTATGTATAATGTCAAATAAATGTTTTTATTTTTTATTTTTATATTTTATCCCAAAATTTAAAATGAAATTAAATTTGTGTGTTCACTTTGTAGTGGCATTATCCTTTGCTCATGTGTGTATGTGCGAACCACGACTTTCCTAATGACTTTCGAGATGCCATATCTAAACTATCTGCATTTGTACGATGCATGACATCCACGGATATTCACATGACTAGCAATCCATGGTGGCATCGAGAGATAGTGGAGATTGCTTGTATGTTTCAAAAGGAACTGTTGATGAGTTTCATGGATGTGTAGGTTCATATTCTAATTCACCTAGTTGAAGAGGTTGAATTAGTGGAGGTAGTCTCATGTCATTGGATGTTCTTCTTAGAGAGGTACATGGAAAAATTGAAGGGATTTGTTCAACAAAGGGAAAAATTGTAAGGTCATATGGCAGAGGGGTACAAAGTATATGAGTCTTTCTATTATGCCAGTGAGTACATCAAGCAAATCGACCACACACCAAGTGCAGTGATTTGGGATGATGAACACGATGAGGAAAAAAGGGAAGGGAATTTGATTTCATGAATACTACATCGAATTTGGAAATTGATTCCATCAATAAATTTAGTCTTTACAACATGGAGGTAACACAACCATGGGTTGCATTGTATGAAGAGAAGGGGAGGAAATGGGACATTGATAAGAAAGAATTTAGATGGTTGAAGGGTAGAAGCATGCCTTATCTAGATCATTTAAAAGAAAATATCCCAATGATTTGTCCCAAAATTTGGGCTGCTGACCAAGTTAAAGAGAAATATGGTGCATCTAGTTATTACCTGCATGCTGAGGAGGATGTACTAAACACAGGGATAGGTTGTAGCAACTCGGTAATAATATATTTTTGTTATACATTTCTAACTTTATAATGAACCTTTGAATTATAACATCTATATTTTACATATTAATGGTCGGGCTATTAGACATATCACACAGTCATTTCTTCACTTTTTTACAGGTGCATTGGTTCCCATCTATGTGGGTAGATGGGAAACATTTTCATACTGAGGATGTTGATGATGGACGTCTTACACAAGACTGTGGAGTGGAATGTCCAATCTAGACGTGCTAGCCACCGCAATCAAAACCTAATGGGGGGGGATCTGGTTTATGTCGGAAAGATACAAGAGATCATTCAAGTGGACTTCTTATCTTTCTAGTGTGTTATTTTTAGGTGCAAGTGGTGGGACACATTCGACATGAATAATGTAAAGGAATATTGTAATAGTGGGATTACATGTATCAACTCCAAAAGGATGTGGGATGAAACTAAGGATCCTTATGTTTTCCCAAAACACGGCAACCAAGTGTTTTTTTACCGGATGTGTTGGATAGGGATTTTTGGTTCGTATTAAGAAACAACCCTAGATCTAAACACATTTTTTAGAACAACAATGCTATTATTCCAAACGCGGAAGATAATGAGGGTAATGGAAATGGAGAGTAATATGTGTTAGGATATTCCTATACTCCATCCTAGTCCTTCTAACATTCCTGTCATTTACATTTTCAGTCCTGCATGCAAAATTAGGGTTTGCATGCATTTTACATGCATCCTAGTTATCAGCACCAGCACCTAGCCCTCAGCAAACTAGCCCCAGGAGCTTCTCTCGGATCAGTCTTAGCTCTCCTAGAGCTTAGTGCGCCCTCTTTTCAGTTATTGCATGAGAAGGGCGCCTTTCTTCATCTGCCAGTCCAGTTTAGTTCAGTTATCTTCCGTTCTTCCTTGATTTAAGGATTAACTGACTCCTAACTGACCTTATCACTCTTTTGGACCTCCAGTGTGACTAGATAGACTGTTTTGACTCCAGTTAGCTCCATGAGCGCCCTCCACTGAGTCTCCTTCACTATATCAATGCTTCCATGTGCCAGTTACACCAACCACACTCAGTTAGACTCAGTTTGACTCGCGGTTGATCACTACTTGTGCATTGATGACTTCACTGATGATGAGATAGACTCCTAGTTTGGCACTGATGACTCTCCATTGATTATGGATGTGTGCATGAAGGATAATTCGAATTACACCTAGTGAATTCAAATCCTCATACTCAGCATTGTATATTTACCCGGTTACTATTCTGATTAATGTAGTGTGTGTAATTATTCTGCCTCTATTGGATCTATGTTCTATTGCTTCTCTCTTCTTCCTTAATTCCTTAATTCTTTCACTGTGAGGTTACATTATCTCTTTGGATCTTATGTTGGCAATCTAACATGGTATCAGAGCCATTTGAGAGTATATTCTACCTCCATTCTTGAGAGTTTTTTTGCAGGTATTTCGAAGTTCTAGTAGTTGCAGCAGCAGATTCAGCAACTCTCTATTTGCACTTATCAAGCAGTCAAGATGAGCAATTCGAATGCTCCTTCTTCTCCTATACTTCTCACTCCTTTCAATTACTTCGAATGGAGGGATGAGATGAAGATTTTCTTGATGACAAAAGGGTTTGAAAGATTGGTTTATGAAAGAGATGCCACACCACATATAGCTAGAGATAAAGTCAAGCATCTAACCAAATTGGATGAAGCTTTTGGATACATATGCCTTTACATGTCCAGAGATCTATTGTTCCATGCTGAAGGTTTGAAGTCTCCAAAAGAGTTATGGACCAAATTGGAGAGCCTTTTTGGCAAACAAGATGGGATGAGAGGCTACACTCTTGAAAACGAATTGGCCTCTCTACAACCTAGCAATTTTGAGAGCATTCAAACATTCATCTCAAAATTTCAGAATTTGGTTACTCAATGCAAGCATTGTGGCATCACCAAAAGTGATGAGCAATTAGTACTCTCCATTTTGAGCAAACTTGGATCTCAATTTTCTGTTTTTGTCTCTACTTTCCATTCTAGGCGAATGTCAATCCCTGGATGGAAGTTTCCTACCTTGGAAAAATTTACTACCGCTCTCATTCAAGAAGAAGACAAATTGATTCAAATGGGTTCCATCACAATCTCCAGAGATCTAGCTCTTTTAGCTGGTGAATCAAGTGGAGCGAATGCAAGGGGGGGACAAAAAGGCAAAGGAAAGAAACCTTCAAGATCCAAGAATGACAAACAAAAGAGACCTAATTGTACCTACTGCAAGAGAGGAAACCATCCTGAGCATTCCTGCATGCATAAGAAGATTGATCTTCTAACCAAGCTTCTTGAACAAAACCAAATTGTTGTTCCAAAAGAAGCAAAGATGTCTGATTCTGGAAGTGGATCTGATGATTGTCATGCATTGATGGCTGGTTTTTCAAACACAAAAGCTCTCCTCATAGATTCTGGAGCTTCCAACCACATGATGGCACAAAAAGAATCTTTCTCTTCTCTAGATCTCCATGATGGGCCTACCATTCACATGGGAGACAACACTCAGGTTTCTGCAAAAGGAGTGGGTACAGTGCATACGGAACATGGTAAGTTCAAAAATGTCTTGTTTGTTCCTTCTCTAACTGCAAATTTATTATCAGTTTATCAGATGACCCATACAGGATCTCCAAAGCAAGTTACTTTTGGTCCAAACACTGTCGAGATCACAGAAATATCCACTGGAAAGTTTATAGCGAATGGGATTGCTAATCATGCCTCAAAGGCATATGAATTTTCTCACTTTATGCCTTTCTCTCCAAGTGTTTCTTCAGATTCCGATCAAGATTAGAGTGACTTCTCTTACGATGAAGAAGAAGAGCAAGATTCTGATGTAGAAGTCATAGTTCAAAAAGATTGCAATCCAGAATCAACACCTATTCTCAGTCCAGATACAAGGTCAACATGGGATCACACAGCTCTTGCTACTACTGAGAACACTGTTGAGGATCATCACACTACCAGACTTCCACACCATGCCAACCTTGCATTATGCCATCCACCTCTCCATGAGAGATGCAGCATGATGATGGGGTTTACTCTTCCATTCTTTGGGAAAACTCATCATGATACATTCGCTCCAGTGACAGAAAAGGTTCCTGAAAGACTTGCTACATTTAGCACATTCTCTAGCACTTGCATTCGCACTTTACAGAGGATCATCTTACCAAGTCTCTTTGCAAAGTTTTCATTGATGAAAGCTTGCTTCTTTTCTGCTTAGAGTGATGGCTCCTTGAGTTATTTAAAAATATAAAACAAAAAAAAAATGAAAAAAAAAATTGAGGCAGTATTTTTTTATCATTTCATTGATTGTATGGGTGACCTTTGGTCCTAGTTACCAGGGCCCAGGATGGATTAAGGGGGGGTGTTAGGATATTCCTATACTCCATCCTAGTCCTTCTAACATTCCTGTCATTTACATTTTCAGTCCTGCATGCAAAATTAGGGTTTGCATGCAATTAGGGTTTGCATGCATTTTACATGCATCCTAGTCATCAGCACCAGCACCTAGCCCTTAGCAAACTAGCCCCAGGAGCTTCCCTCGGATCAATATTATCTCTCCTAGAGCTTAGTGCGCCCTCTTTTCAGTTATTGCATGAGAAGGGCGCCTTTCTTCATCTGCCAGTCCAGTTTAGTTCAGTTATCTTCAGTTCTTCCTTGATTTAAGGATTAACTGACTCCTAACTGACCTTATCACTCTTTTGGACCTCCAGTGTGACTAGATAGACTGTTTTGACTCCAGTTAGCTCCATGAGCGCCCTCCACTGAGTCTCCTTCACTATATCAGTGCTTCCATGTGCCAGTTACACCAACCACACTCAGTTAGACTCAGTTTGACTCGCGGTTGATCACTACTTGTGCATTGATGACTTCACTGATGATGAGATAGACTCCTAGTTTGGCACTGATGACTCTCCATTGATTATGGATGTGTGCATGAAGGATAATTCGAATTACACCTAGTGAATTCGAATCCTCATACTCAGCATTGTATATTTACCTAGTTACTATTCTGATTAATGTAGTGTGTGTAATTATTCTGCCTCTATTGGATCTATGTTCTATTGCTTCTCTCTTCTTCCTTAATTCCTTAATTATTTCACTGTGAGGTTACATTATCTCTTTGGATCTTATGTTGGCAATCTAACAATATGTACATGTTTTATTTCATCATTTATAGTTTTGATATATCATTTTATTAATGTTATATTTAATTCTCTAATTGTATTGTTTGTTTTCCATGTTATGACATTGGAAATACAAAGTTGATTACTGGATTTTTTTAAACAATTTGAGTTAGTAACAATCAATCTGGTGCGAAATGGGTTTGTCAATCAAGATATTTGTGATTGTATGTGATTGACCATAGTTAGAGATGATCTTTCTTGCTTTCCATTTATTTTATTCTAGTGTGGTTTTTATCATTTCATTTATTGTATTATTACAACTAGATCAAAATCATCTAATTAGATTACAAATTATTATTAATGTTAATCATATTTATTGTTTGTTGTAATTTCAACTACACTCATTTGAATAACAAGGTGGATTTCATGAATATATTATACTTAGACAATTATACTTTGCATTAGTGTGGTATTTGAAGCATAAGAGTTCATTTTCTTATTTTTCAAATGAGATTTTTTATTGGAAGCTTCACATGGAAGTTATCTTGAGTTTTTTTCCTTTTTCCCATTCTTGTTCTTTTCTTTGGTTTAACTAATTCACTTTTTATTCACCATGGCTTTTCAAATTAGTTCATTCATTATTTACTATGTATTACATGAAAACAATAAAACAATGACAACACCCATTAGAAAGAATGGTTTAATGGTATGTTCACCAAATGCATATTGTTATTTGTCATAAACATAATCAAATTAAACCTAAGCATAAACATAATATCCTCATCATTTTCACCATTTAAAAAACATCAACATCAACATCAACATGAAAAATGCAGTATATATATAACTAAAGATACATGCCAAATATACATCCCTAGTCCAATAACTACTATAACATATCTTGTCCATGTATGGAATTAGAGGGATCGGGATAGGCTGGTCAGATGAGTAAGACTAGATGAGGAGATGGACATGGTGGCCCAGGGGGTGTAGATGATAAGATGAAGGAGCTCACGGGGGAGGTGGGTGGACAAGGAGGTGGAGGAGGAGGTGGTGGATGAGATGTCAAAGCTGATAGAGAAGGATGTGGAGGAGGAGGAGGTGCATGAGATGTTAGATATAATGGAGGAGGAGTAGGTGGATGAGATGTTGAGGCTATGCCATCTCTTCAATCAGAAGGAGTTGATGGAGGAGGAAGATATCCACGTTCATTAAATGAGGAATGGTAATCCATCCTAGAATCTAAAAGGATGGATGCACCAACAATATGTTGCATTAAGTTCCTCATATCACGAGGAACCATCCTCCATAAATATACAAGGTCAGGGTGTTGCATAATGTCATGCACTCATACACGTCGAACCCCCTACAGTAATAATGTCGACAACATGTCTGAGACATCCTATCGATACCTATCAATAGGCCCGCGTTGAAGTCTAGGTATGGAAAACTATGGCACTTGGGATCTTGCATATTCTCATCATCCTAAATGTGAGGAGGAAACCCCTTCCCATCAAATGTGTCAATGTATGCAAAATATATAGTACACAACAATAATTAGATAATTTCATCAAACAATTTAATATAAAAAATTATAATATATTTCATTTTCTTTAAGTATAAAGAGAATAAAATGCAAATAGATTGATTTAAACATAATTCTAATATCACCTCTACCATTCGGTGCCTCATCCTAGGTGAAAAATATGTTGGGGGATGCTCTCCAGTCCAACCATGTGTATAGATATGGAACAAGGTCCAAGGCATGGTCCTCCTCATTGGATAACATCTTAAACACCTCTGATGTGATCCTAGCTGGGAACTTGGGCTTCTCCCGCTTGGGAATCATCTATCCCCACATGTGCATATGCACCTCCATCATTGGCCTAGGAGGGCAGCGGTCCAATGATGGAATTCTAGTCAACAATCTTTAAAAAAATAGACAAAAAAGATCTAAACCAAAAGGGAAGTTGAACCTCCCATCAATATATGCATGACATCAATATAAATCAAAACAAAAATGCCACAAAATTTAAGATGGAAGACCACCTAATAGATCTAGGTATCTGCACTAAAGAATCAATATAATACAATAGAGGGAAACTAATGCAATAACCATCAATAGTGGATTGTTACACTATTGTAAGAAAAAGATAGAGACGCTTAACCTCCTCTGCACTAAAAAAGGAAATCTAAATATATCCACCTCACACCTAAAAATCAATAGAATTGATAACATGACCACCGATATATCTCTAAGAGTAAGCTAACTGACTCTTTGTTGCAGCACTAGCTGGGACATCAAAAAATTGTGGAAAATACTCCCCTCTCCTGGATAGTCCAGTGATGAAATAAATGTCCTCCTCATTGGGCTGGAACCATTGATTAGGACCAACATGAAATGCCTGCCTATGATGATCCCAACATTAGATCAACTACACCAACAATGACGAGTTCCCCTTGAGGGATATGGCCTCCTAATAGAACTTCAGGAGACCGACAACCATCAAGAGGTCTCGAATCTCAATAATGGGGTGAGGGTACAAATCCATCTCACTCTCTCTAGCGTCCCATTCATGTGTGAAGTTGTACTGGTCAACCCGTGCATGTTGTTGATGATTATCCTCTTGCCTCAGATGTCTCTGCTTCACATATAACATCATTACTCTCATAAATAGACATATGAAAACTTTAATTATTTCATTAAATGAGCATGCTATTTACTAACATCAAATAATAATTTGTTTCTTAAATTTTTTTTTTTTGACTAGTAGTGCATCTTAATTATAGTTGTGCATCGCTACCAGTGCTCTTGGACCACAATCGCACCACTAATGGTTTACTACAATAAAAAAATTGTGCTAGTAATATGTTGATTTTTTAAATCTGTTAAAAAAAGTGGCGCATCCATCAATGTGGACTACAAGTGCATTTTGAACACATCATCACATCGCAAACAGTGCACAACAATTAATAGAGTGTATCGTTGTATGAGTGGCTCTTTGTGCATTTTATAATTTTTTAAATGGGGGTTGACAGTGCGCCAATTACACATCAACGCACCAAAAATGGTGCATAAAGGTTCATAAATTACACCGTCAAAGTTATTTGTTAGTATTTTTATGCATTAATGGTGTGTGCATTACACGTCAATGCATCGAGAAATGAGTGTAGAGAGTTTAACATAGTGCACCATTAAGCATTTTGTTTGTTTTTGTTCTTTTTTTTCAAGTTTTGAACCCCTTAATAGATGCGTTCTGGACATGTCATTGCACTGTAAATGGTGTGTAAGGGTTCTTAAGAAGTACTGTATCCACTCTTGGTGACTTCAAAAATTTGTATGTGATAACAGTGCACCGGTTACACGTCAATGCACCACTACATCGGTGCATAAATGTTAATGAACCGCACCGCTTAACATTAAGATTTTTTTAAAATTAAATTTGTTTATGTGGTGCACTTGGAACACATCACTGGACCGTCAAGACGGTGTGCTTTGGTTTAGTATGTGCACCGTAGAAGCCCTTTGTGAGTTTTTAAATTTTTTTAGGGTTTAACGGTGCACCAGTTACACGCTAGCGCATCAAACAATTGGTGTGGTAATTTTTAACTAAGTACAAGGCTGGTGCAAGGTAATGATACCCAATTATGACACGTTAGTTGCAATGACATTCTAGGAAAACAGAAATATTATCATTAAAATCAATTATTAGAGGTACCTACAAAACTTTTTCCGATTAGGTGTAAAAAGATGAAACGTAGAAAAACGGATGACCTTCCGGAATATATAACTTGTATTTATGGAAAAGTGGTATAACCACCCCAAAATGTCATTATTCGAATATTGGTATGTTATTTGTTTTCTAAAACATAATGCACATGTTTTTGTTGACCCACCTATTTGCTATGTAAATTTTCAATTTATGAGAAAAAAAAATGTAGAGGCATAGGCAACAGACAAATCTTGTGCGAAGCTATTTTTCCAAAATTTTAAAAGTTAATTTTATATTTTTTTTAAATTACCGAAGTCAGTGAAGCCCTAAAACGACATGGTCAAGTTTTGATCCACCATATCATGGTCTAAAAATAATCAAAATATTTTTTTTTTTTAGGTTTTAGGTGTTTTCGTACTCTTTTGTGGGTTCTTTTTTGTTTTCAAAATAGGTAAGCCAATCAAAAGTTATAGGCCAAATAAACAACCTATGTTTTTTACAAATTTGACATGAGTGCAGTTAAAAATGAATTAAAAATAGAAAACAACAACAGATCTATTCAAAAACTATATATTTTGAATTTGCAAATAGAGCTCGACAAGTGTGTGCAATTTCATCTGCAGTGCACTCGTGGAGCATATGCGGAACTAGTTGTGAAAAACATGAAGTTACAGCATTTGATGTGTTCTGCCATAAATCAGACATAAATCAGATCGAGCCTTAAGGTGCAATCCGAAGCTAATTTCATGATTGCAAGGGCGCCAAAAACAATTTGAATTTAGACACGCGTGCGCGAATATGTGGCGCACACGTGTGTCTATAGGCGCGCATGCGGATTTACATGTGCGCACGCGTAGTTGTGCGTGCACGTTATTTGCACACACATTTTATTTTTCAAAAACAAGGTATCCCTTTATATGTTTTCTTTACTTTCCTTTCTCAAGGGGATACATAAAGTTGACAAAGGAAATTAAAGAAAACATATAAAGGGATACGTAAAGTTGACAAATGAAATTAAAGGAAACATATAAGTTGCAGCGAAAAAATAACAGGGTACAAACTGAACTGAGGAGATTCGAACCTGCGACCTATGTCTAGTCCCAAGGATACCACCTTCAAGATTGAAGTGCAGCTGACAATGGAAGACACAAGTGTAGTATATTACCACCGTGTGAATTTAATTTGACCTTATCAATCAATTCCCATCGCCATTTCCTCTCATACGACGTCCCACATCCATTTCTCTCGCCACCCACTCTTCATTCATTCTGCATGCATTTCACTATGCAACCGTCTCAGATTCTCACTGCGTTTTCCCTCAATTAGTTTCTCAATTCATTATGACCCATGCTCGTCATCCGAGGAGTGTTGTCAGCAGTCTTGAGTTTCAACTTGGCAATGGTGATGATTCATGGTATTACGTTTCCCTTCGGCTACAAGATGGAAAACCCATAGTTCACTACGAAGGTTTGTCTGACAAATGTGACGGTTTAGGTTCCGTGCCCCCGGAGAAAATGATGATGAAGATGTTGATGATGATGATGATGGTGATGAGATGATGATGATGATGATGATGATGGTGATGATGATGAAGATGTTGATTATTGTGACAATGGTGATGAATATGATGATGAGGATGATGGTGATGATGATGATGATGATGATGGTCATGAGGATGATGATGATGATGGTGATGAGGATGAGGATGAGGATGATGAATATGATGATCATGATAATGATGATGATGATCATCTTCATCATCATCACCATCATTCTCATCATCCTCATCGTCTTCCTCTTCATCATCATTGTCATCTCCCCCTTCCTCATCAACATCTCCATCATCATCATCTTATTCATCATCATCATCACCATCATCATCTTCATCACCATCGTCATCATCATCAACATCTTCATGACCATCACCATCACCACCATCATCATCATCATCTCATCATCACCATCATCATCACCATCAACATCTTCATCATCATTTTCATCTCCCCCTTCCTCATCAACATCACCATCATCATCATCTTCATCATCATCATCATCATCCTCATCATCATCCTCATCATCATCGTCCTCCTCTTCATCATCATTGTCATCTCCCCCTTCCTCATCAACATATCCATCATCATCATCTTCTTCATCACCATCGTCATCATCTTCATCACCATCGTCATCATCATCAACACCTTCATCATCATCACCATCATCATCATCATGGTGATGAATTGATGATGCTGATGATGGTGGTGATGTTGATGATGATGACGATGGTGATGAAGATGATGTTGATGATGATGAAGAAGATGATGATGATGGATATGTTGATGAGGAAGGGGGAGATGAAAATGATGATGAAGAGGAGGACGATGATGACGATGATGAGGAGGATGAGGATGATGAGGATGATGATGATGATGATGGTGATAAGGATGAAAAAGATGATGATGATGGAGATGAAGATGTTGATGATGATGACGGAGAAGATGATGATGATGGAGATGTTGATGAGGAAGGGGGAGATGACAATGATGATGAAGATGTTGATGGTGATGAAGATGGTGATGATGATGGTGATGATGAGATGATGATGATGATGGTGATGTTGATGGTGATGGTGATGGTCATGAAGATGTTGATGATGATGACGATGGTGATGAAGATGATGATGATGATGATGATTATGTTGATGATGATGACAATGGTGATGAAGATGATGACGAGGATGATGATGATGGTGATGGTGATGATGATGATGATGATGATGATGATGAAGAGGATGATGGTGATGAGGATGATGATGGTGATGATGAGATGATGATGATGACGATGGTGATGGTGATGGTGATGAAGATGTTGATGATGATGACGATGGTGATGAAGAAGAAGATGATGATGATGGAGATGTTGATGAGGAAGGGGGAGATGACAATGATGATGAAGATGTTGATGGTGATGATGATGGTGATGGTCATGAAGATGTTGATGATGATGACTATGGTGATGAAGATGAGGATGATGATGATGATGAAGATGTTGATGATGATGACAATGGTGATGAAGATGATGATGAGGATGATGATGATGAGCATGATGAGGATGATGATGATGATGATGATGATGATGATGAAGAGGATGATGAGGATGAGGATGATGATGGTGATGATGAGATGATGATGATGATGATGATGATGGTGATGGTGATGAATATGTTGTTGATGATGACAATGGTGATGACACTAGTAGATTTGAACCCAAAATCTGACGAGCAAATCCGACGACCTTCGACGAAATGGACTGTGTCGTCGGATTTTTCTTTCAAAATTACTTTTTTCATTTTTTTTTTTATAAATTTCGAGAGGCGTCCGTCGGATATCCGACGTAATTTTGAATATCCGACGAGGCTTGTAGGATATCCTATGGCTTTGCCAATATTCGATGCCTATTCGGGTATCCGACGCTTTGGATGTCGGATAACCGACTTCATTTCGAACCTGAGGAAGTCGGATATCTGATGGATTTTTTCCAACGGTAACTAGATTATTGCCATCGGATATCCGATGTAGGTTTGACTTTTTGACTTTTAAAATTTATAAATATCTAACCATTCCGACATGTTTGCTATACCAGCGATGGTTTGCGGATGTTTTTTTTGTTCGGCGGACTTTTTTTCGTTGTTTTTGTTATTCAAGTGAGCAAAGTACTGTGGAGCTTCATTTTCTAAGATCGATAATCTTAATTTAAGCTCTTTACGAGAAAATGTCAACTACGAATATTCCTGATCCAGATGAACAAAATCGACAATTGCTTGCTAGATTGTGGGAAGGAGTTGAAAGAAGGGGTGATGGTAAATGCTATTGTCCATGTAATCAATGCAGGGGCTTTAAGAGGAGAATAATTTTGATCAAAACAGGAACAAAACATTGTAGGGAGCATGGGCATGCCGAGGGGGGACATGAATACCATCCATTTGTAAGTTTTGCATTATATATTTTTTTTTTATTTTGATTGCTTTTGTAAATTTATGTATTATTATAATATTTCTTATTTTTGACAAACAGTACAATTGGTCGTTGTTCTTTTCATCCCAACAGTACAAAATTTGTTAAATTTTTAATGTATCACATAAATTTTTACATTTTGCGTTTGAAATGTTTACATTTTGCGTTTGAATTTCTTATATTAACTTTTATCTATTGATTGTTTCATGTATTTATAAAGGAAAGACATCCTATGACATATCGTCCAGATCAGCAAGTGCTTCCAGAACAAGTACCAGAGGAACATGGAGCTATGAATATTAATGGAGAACAAGTTAATGATCACATTGAAGAAGATGATGATACTGATAACATAGTTGAAGATGATGTTACAAATACTTTGATCCATGATTCATTTAATGTTGGAATGGATGATGATGATGATCATGAAAATGATGAACATTTTGATGATATTCATGATACACCTCTTCTTGACAAGGCATACGAACCCCTTTATGACGGCTCCAAGACAAATCTTCTCTCTGCTATATTGTTGGTAATGAACTTGAAGGTTATGAATGGTCTTTCAAACATATCAATCACATGGATGTTAAGGTATGTAATATATTCCATCACAAAATATATATGATTGTCATGTATTTGATTGTTAATTCATATATAAGTCAAATTACTACGAATGAAATTTGTTTCATTAATATTATTTCTATATTATATTAACTAGATTTTAATTTTAATTTGTTGTAGCATGATAGGTGAATATTTGTTACCACCGTCAAATATTTTACCTCGCACATATCGAGATTTATCTTCCATCATGAAAGAAATTGGAATGCAGTATGAAGCAATTCATGCATTCCCCGATGATCATGTTCTTTATTACAACCAACATGAATTTGCAACAGAATGTCCTGAATTTCATATTAGTAGATATTGCACAGATCAAGTAACTAAAAAGGTGCCTCGCAAGGTTCTACGTTATATTCCCATTATTCCTCGTTTGCAATGACTGTTTAGGTGCAAAAACATAGCGCAGTTTATGGATTACCATGCACGGAACATAAGTCAACACGACATTATTCGGATGCCTGCAAATGGGTCTGCATTTAGAGATATGGAGGAAAAATGGCCTCACTTTAAAGATGAACTTCGTAATCTTAGGATTTCTTTGGCAGCAAATGGTGTCAATCCTTTTGTAGAGATGAGATCTGTTTACTCGGTGTGGCCTATTTTTGTTATCAACAACAACATTCCTCCATGGTTGACAATAAAGAGGGAGCACATAATGTTGTCGATGATTATTCCAGGTACGAACACTACAGTTTTTTATTTATTGCAGTGGTATATTCTCATTTGTCATTTTTTGTCTCATAATGTTATATATATATTTAAAGTTTTTCTATTGCGAAATATGGTTTATATATCTAAATGGTACGTCTCATAATCAGAATATTTATTTTATATGTTCAAATCAATCAGGTAAGTACCAAGTCAAAGATATGAATGTATATATCGAACCTCTTATTGACGAGCTACTGAAGTTATGGAATGGCATCACTATGTATGACTTATCTAGACCAATACGACAAAGGAAATTCCAATTCCATGCAATGCTTGTATGGACAATACATGATGCCCCAAGGTTAACCCATTTCTGTGGTATGTAATTATAAGTTCCACTTTAGTTGCATTTAATTTTACAAACTACTAGTTAATATAATACGCATGCATGTTTTTCTAAATAAATATCTAGTCATTTTTTATATAATTATAATAGACAATATTGATATTCCATCTTTTTATTTAGGTATTCAGACAAAGGGGAAATTTGCATGTCCAGTTTGTGGTCCTAATATCAAATCTCGTCGTTCAAAAAGCTTAGGAAAGGAGGTGTTTGATGAGTATAGGCACTTCCTCTCCAAGAATCACAGGTATAGAACTACCTAAAAACATCTTTTCAATGGCAAGCAAGAGACTGCATTAAAACCAAAGAGAATGACACCTTAGCTATGGAAGTTGCAATATAATAGAAATCGTCAAGGTACGTATAATCAATCATTGTATATATATGATGATATTGTATTTTATTATATTGTGTGCTGTTTACTGTAATTAACATTGATTTAATATTTAATTTCATCATTGTTGTTCATGTGATCATCATGAAGGCATTAATGGGCTTCCACAAGGAATGAAAAGTTATCCTAGACAATTTAGTAGGTTTCCCTACTATGAGCACCTACAAATTGCTCATCTATTTGATACAATGCATATCGGAAAGAACGTGATTGAAACATTATGGCGAATATTGGATGGAAGGAGTGACAAAGAAAAAATTGTCAAATTTTACAAAGACATTCAAGATAACAACCATGCAATGAAAGACGTCATTCAATTTCATAGCAACGGAGAGCAAATTAATATAAACTCACTTCCATGGATGTTAACAGACCAGCAAAGTAATGTTGTAAAAGAAGTCATTCGAAAAATTAAATTTCCCACCGGATTTTGTGCGAACATGAAGAATATCATAACAAAGAAAGGTGATTTTGCAGGGGTGAAAACACACGATTGGCATGTCTTCATGAAGGTAATAATTAATATGGTATGCATTTAATAATTTTTCTTTTTCTTTTTCTAGTACTCTTATTCGATATACTGAAACTATTTGTATATTATTGTTACAATATGTTCTACCTCTCTCTCAGCCGGACAACTTCGACAATAATGTCAAGCAAATAATATATAGTCTCGGGAAATACATGAGGTAAGTGGTGATTTTTCCATGTGCTTACTGTTGTTTAATTCAACATAGAACTTATTCTTAATTTTATTTTCATTATCTACTTCATGTTACGTAATATAAAGGATTTTTTCTTTAATCTCTTGATTGGGTTGTCATGTCACTTGTAGATGGTTGTCATCTAAAGAATTCCATAAAGAAGACATAAAGTATTGGAGGAGAGAAATTCCTCGTCTCATGTGTGAAATGAAGAAGCATCTACCTTCATCATTTTTCAATGCACAGGAACACTACCTCATACACCAAGTTGAGGAGATTGAACTGTGTGGACCTACGCACTCAAGGTCCATGTGGATGGTTGAGAGGCACTTGAAATTTATGAAGGGTTTGGACAGACAATGAGCATATGCTGAGGGTTCTATGATGGAGGGATATATGGTATACCAAAACATGATGTACATTAGTGAATATCTTCCTATATTGGCCTCAAAGCTCAATTTACATCGCATTTGTGATCTAGACTCCAAAAATGATTTCGAAGGGGAGTACCCGAAGGGGAAAGGTAGATCGAGGAAGGTGAAAGGTAATATAACACATTTCACTGGTGATTTTTATGTTTATATATCATACATATATATTCTATTTTTTTATTTAGTATTTTGCATCATTTTATACTGTAATTATATACTTTTTTAAGTGACTAATATACATTTTCATTGAATTTTAATTTTATTGTCATCAAACAGTTGGTTGAGAGTGGGATGCGATTCATTTATACATCGCAAACAATCTTGACTGGATGAAGGTATGAATCAAAAAATGTCAACAATCTGGTCATGGAATATCATGGGAAGGTGTGGCTTCATTGGTTAAAGTTGCACATCGCAATGGAGACACCAATCTAACAAAAAGGGAAATCGATTTAGCAAGAGGTTTAAAAGATAAGCAGGTAAGCATATTAATCAACGACACTATTTTTTTTTTTTAAATATTGTCTTTGTACGTCACGCTTGTTATTTTCCTTTTATGGCATTATAATAAACATGCACTACTTTATCATAAATATGGTGTCATTATGTAATCTTTTCCTATATGGCTTGTTGTACTAGGTAAAACACCATAAGGCTATGTGGTGCAATGGATGTAGATATCGCATCAAAAAGTTGGATGAAACAAAGAAAACATCTGATTGTGGGATATCTGCAGTATTTGAGGTGACCAATGTTTCTTCTAGAAGTGACAGACATCCAGAACTATCTGAAAATCAATACTATGGGTATCTGGAAGACATTCTTCAGTGTGACTTTAACTCCTTCAAGGTATTTATGTTCATTGTCAAATGGTACAGGTGTCGATTGAATCAACGTGATCCCGATAGAACAATTATTGAACATGATAATGGTTTTACCATGGTAAATACAAGGTTGTTTGAGCCAGGAACGGAGCCCTGTGTTCTTCCAACCCAATGTGAATAGGTATTTTACTCTGAGGTTCCAGGTAGAGTGGGTTGGTCATTTGCTGTGAGACAAGATCCAAGGGGAAGGCTGGTAAAGTATAACGTAGATGAAGGTAATGAAGATGTTCTCGAAGAAGAAGTTGCTGTTAAAGATGATCATGATCAACATGAGTACTTAGATGATATTCCTGTTCCAGAAGAAGATGTCGAAGAACTTCTTGAATCGATCATGACGTATATTCAGACAATGTCCATGAAGATGATTTCGACGATGACATGATGATCGATGTAACTGACATCGATGACGATGATGATATGGCCAATCCTTACAATGTTGAATCTGGATCATCAGATGATAGTACAGACGATCAATACTCAGATGAAGAAGATGATGAAGACCATTGAAGTCTATGATCAGGTATGCATTACTAATAATAAATTATTAACTGTTTCTTAGCTAATTTCCATTTTCTTGTATGTTAAAATTAGAAACCTTTCTTGTTATTTAGTATGAATGAGAAAAAACATTTAATTTTTTTGTACATAGATATTTTTTTGGGGCTATATTGGGGAATTGAGAGTGATGAGAGGGGGGGGGAGGGGCCATAAGAGCTTCCACCTTCACGTGGTTGGCCCTGTTTAGTAGAGAATATTAAATGATTCTCGAAATAGAGAGAAGCTTATAATTAAGGAAATGCAGTACAATTATCAAGCTACCCCAAATGGCGTACTGCTTGATCATCAATATCATCTTCATCATGATCACCAGGATCATCATCATCATCATAATCATCATCATCATCTTCTTCATCATCGTCATCATCATCATCTTCATGATCGTCATCATCGTCATCTTCATGATTGTGATCATCATCATCTTCATCATTGTCGTTGTCATCACCACCAACATCATCATCATCATCATTGTCCCCATCTTGATCATCATCATCATCATCATCATCATCATCATAATCATCTTCGTCTTCATCATCATTGTTGTTGTCATCACCACCAACATCATCGTCATCATCATCATCATCACCATCAGCTTCATCATCGTCTTCATCATCATTGTCGTTGTCATCACCACCAACATCATCGTCATCATCATCATCGTTGTCATCATCGTCATCATCATCGTCATCATCATCATAATGACAAAAAACACATTCTTCATCATCTTAGATAGGCATTCTTCATCATCGTCTTCATCATCATCTTCTTCATCATCATCATCATGCAACTTATGCCCACTTGGTAATTTGATTGAACACCTTGTAATTATGTGCTCATAAATGATAAATGATATTGGAAAGTCACTCCTTTCATAATTCATCTTTATGAGTGAGTGTGATGAAAGAGAGTGGCATAACTTATTCATGTGTTTTTAATCACTAGATAGTTCTTTATGAGTGAGTGTGACAAAAGAGAGTGGCATAACTTACTCATGTGTTTTTAATCACTAGATAGTTTAATTCAACATCATGTAATCTTTCTGCTAATAAATGACATTGGAAAATCACTCCTTTCACCTACAGTGAGTGTGACAAAAGGGAGTGATTAGATATTGCAAATGCATAACTTACTTAGATTTGTTTTTTAATCATTAAATATAGTTTAATTTAACATCTTGTATTCTCATGCTCATAAATGATATTGGGCATTCACTCCTTTTATCATAGAGGTAAAAATAATAATCAAAGTTTGGATTAATTTGTTTAAGGATGGAATGGTAGCAATAGTTGTCTTGATTTCTCAACCTTAGTTTATAAAATCATGCATCCTTCTTAATCATCTTTTATAAGGGTTTGAGGATTTCAATGAAGTCAAAGCCAGAACACCTTATGAAATTGATCATCCCAAAGAATGATTACATCAATGCCTTGGTGTGTGGAAATGGGATAGAATGTTATAGGTTTTATTCTTTTTTAATGTACCAATATCATGTATTTTGATATGATATGCCCAAGTAATTTTCCTTATGCAATAATGAAAATGGTTTTATTGGGATGTAGTGTGATCCCATATTTTCTACATCTATTAAAAATAGCTTTAATTTCAATATTGTCCATATAGACAAGTACATTTTGATTTATAAGGCCTATGAAAGCTATATCCATTACACATGAATTGCTCCATTTGGTGTTGAAAGCAATTTTCGATCTATCTTCATTTGAGACAAGAACTTGATTAGATCCCAAAAATACATCCTAGAGTGAGCATTTAAGATCTCATTACAAGTTTCAAAATTGACTCCATAGGTGGAACTCGATAATTATATTTCTCTTATGCTTACTTAAGGTTTCTAAAATTGACACAAGGCCTATTTTCACCACTCTTGTTCCTTAACATGTACAAGGTTTTCAATTCATGGCTAATGGTGCATTGGAAACATAATGTTTGCATCTAGCAACTTCTTCAACTCCTTTTGCATCAACAGTTATAATGATGGATGAACCTTTCACATCTTTTATTGAAAGGGATTAGTTGTTTTCTTCAATGGTATCACCTATTGAATAATTATTGTGTCATACACCTTCAAGTCCTGGTATGTCTAAGAAAATACATCTCTATACAAGTAAAATAGCTTGATATAAGATCTTCTTTTAACCTCTAAACAAAAATAACCTAGATTGGTTATATTCGATCCTCTTCTGGTTAAATTTTTAATTATTTGTGTTATTTTTTGTATTATTTGTTATATTTTTTTGTATTTAATATATAAATATTATATAAAAAATGATAAATATATATATATTTTGTATTGAATAAAAAAATTACAAAAACTAAATCAAATAATAATAAAAAATAATAAAAACAAACATTATATATAAATACATAATAAAAAAAAAAATATAATAAATATATAACAAAAAAACACTATATAATAGATATATATAAAAAAATAAAAAATACATAGCAAATTAAAAACTTACCTGCTTGATACCTCCCGCGATGTGTGCTGCCGATACCTCCCGCGATAGTTTTTTCCCTAGTCCCTTTTTGCTACCTCCCCACGAGACCGTTCTTCTGCGGACCATGTCTGCTACCTCCTGCGGTGACCTTTCTGTGACCTTTGTTGAGCTGTGAGAAGAGGATATTCACCCTACACATGCAAATTTGGATTGTGGTTCCCTGCATTTGAGTCCAGTATTGAGCTGTTAGCATAGGATATTGAGCCTGTACATGGAAATTGGGATTGTGGCCGTGCATTTGAGACTGAGCCAGAGTGGAGCAACTCCGAGAAGAAGCAATGGCGCCTCCCAAATCGGTGAGTACGATGCCCTAATTTTTATGGGGTCCAATCCATAGTATAAATCTCTAATTTGGTATTGTAATTTTGTTTTTCTTGTGGTAAACAATGTTATTGCAATGCATTAATTTGTTATTGCAAGTTTGTCTTCACCCATATAATCTATTCAAACGCAAGCTATAAGCTACAAGCTATTGGAGTCCCTGCCACTGGAAATCCATGAATGCCTTGTGGATGAGGCTCTCCAGATACAACCCACATATCTGGCCTCGGGATGCCAGAATTCATACCAGTTGGGGAAAACTTGAACACCACTGCCTAAAACTTTTCCACTCAAGGCATTTCTTGTGTGTGAATCAGAACCCCCGTGATGGCGCTTATGTGGCCGTACCCTTCTATTATGATCTCCTCAATTGAATGGAGAACTTACCCTTTGAGAAAGGTCCAAAGAGCTCACAAGATTAGGCACCCTCACCTCTTTGTCATTTCCCATGGAAGCTATTATGCTTCTCATCAGCCAAAAAAATGGTTGAAAATGTAGATGCTACAAATTTGGAAGCAGGACTGACAATTCATTTTTCCTAGTTCTGAAAACAAATGACTTATATGAATTGAAAATGACCTTAATATCTCATAGCAAAAAGAATGTAGTGACTTTTGCTTATTGCTTTGCGTTTTGATTTTGGAAGGGCCTTCATCAGAATGAGAATACTGTGATTGACGAACATAGGCTTGTTGTCCTCGGGCAGAGGAATCAATGTTCAACCTTCGTTGAAGCCGAGTACTGTGACCAATATCATGAAATAAATGTATTAGATCAAAAAGTTGAGGTTCAACATTCCAAACATATGATTTCCTATGTTGATTCAAAATAAGATCCACATAGTGTCCAATAGAAGTTGGCAAGTGATCATCAATTTCATTTGCATGCGCATCCAAATCAGTTGTGACATTGCTGGAAACATTGCCATCATCTTTCTTTAGCAGTGCCTTTGAATCATCAGTAAGTGCAACTTGCCATAGTATTTCTTGATGTATCATCCCAATATCAAGAAGCACATCCTTGCTATCATTTCCAAACTTTGTCGTTAATTCTACCAACCATCGATTCTCTTTAGTATCATCAGCTAGAAAGACAAAAAATTGTACCACAAACAAGCACCAAAATACTTTCCGATTTAGTCCATCTTTTGCAGCTAATAAATTAGTCCCTGCAACATGATCCAAAACATTTAATGTAGTCTTGAGATGTTCCTTTAGATGAGCACAAAATACCCTTGCAAGGGAAACTGAGTGTTGTTGTGTGAATGCTTTGCAAACTGCAACCATGTGCACAGCTACAGACATCCCTTTTGAAGATAGCAGAATACTTGGAAGAGTCAAGAACCTCATAAGGGCTTCAATGCCCTTTTTCTCAACAAATATTCTACAAGTTTTTGGATTTTCCATTGCCAGATGCACAAACACCATGGCATGTGAAATGCTTAATTTTAGAAAGCGTTCATTACTCATATTTTCAAGAGACAATCCACTAGTTCCAACCCCGTCATTATGCTTATCTTCAGAATCAGTATCCATAGGAACAGGACTATCCAATCTGTCTTTGGCCTCTACTCTGAGCCTATGGGCCTTGCTGGGGCATACGTTGTTGATCCCTAGTGGCTGTCAGCTATTGCATAAAGGGTTTATTGAAAAATATATCTGATTATAAGGAAGGTCTAAACCAGCATTACTGATGCTAGTTGTTAGTTCTGTTTAACTTGTTCATTACTACATTTTTGCATATCATATGCACATGTTCGAGAGGATATTAGAAAGAAACTCGACAACAAAAGGGAAAAATGTATTTTCATTGGATATAGTTACTAGTCCAAATCCTACATATAGTATAATCTAACTAGCAAGACGTTTTTGGTTAATAGAGATGTCAAAGTTGTAGAGGACAAGTCATGGAGTGAACAAGAAAATGATGTTGTGGAAAGTCAAAGTTCAAATAGATGAACCACTAGAAAATACTGAATATGCACCAACAATCACTTGTCTTTCTATTATAGTAGAAAAGAGAATTACATAATCCAAAATCAGAGTCTCCCAAGCTTACTATACAAAACCAACCACCTTCTCACAACCTCATGAAGAAATACACTTTAAATAGAATACCCTAGCTATCACATCACACCACTCTTCACTCTAGCTCTCATGCTTAGAAGTCATGTGCACCTCCTTCTCTTTTATGGAACAATAGAGAGGGGAGTTACAGGTAAAAACATTATACTAGGTCCACAAAAGAGAATGGGTCCACAAGTGGATCACTCCACCTTGACAAGGTCCATTTTAATGGTTAACATAACCAACTCATGCGCATCACATGGGCTAAGGTATGTGGTGACATGAAAACTTGTGCCAAGCATGCTTCTCCAAGTAACTAACTCAAGTAGTTCACTGCACTTGTGTCAAGTTGGGAAGCTGAAAGTTTCAGTTATTCTGAAATTGTAAGTGTGTATTCTTAGTGCATAATAAAGGAAAGTGCAGCAATATTTATTTTGTATCATTTATTCCATCTCCATGTGATGTTGTTGCAAATAATATTTTCTCTGTGTGTTGTTCCTCTAGCTGCAATTCCATGCTTTTTTGTGTAGGTTCCCATGAAGGATGGGGAGTGCAAGGCTTATCCTCCATAGTGATATATTGCTCCTTGTTGAAATCACTACCCTAGCCTGAATTTTTGTTTGATGCTGGACAATCTATATTCCACACATCGATTTCCCTATCCAGTTTAACTAATGCTCTAGATACATGTTGGTATAGAGGTATTTTATGTCTAAGGGAACAATATTAGTGCCTGTTGGCTTGAACCTTGATGAAGTATTACGTCCTTTGTATCCAAACTGCAGAGAATTGTTCTTAGTTTGTTTCCATATGTGCAACTTTGAGTTTTTATCCCATGTATCCTAACCTTACTATCTAAGGATGGTATGTTTCTCCATGTTATTAGCCGGGCCAATAAATGGGAAAGGAATTGAATACCATTATTGTTAGGAGTGTGTGTGTAATGTGTGAAGTTTGCAAAATGACAAAAGAATAAGTGGATAGATTCTAGGTGTGCATATGAGTGAATAGGAAATGACAGGCCATTTCGGAAACAAAGGGATGAATTTGATTCATAAAAGAGCCAAATCACTAAATGGTCTATCCCTTATCTCAAGCTTACATATGTTTATACAACTTGATAGAACACATTGCATCCCAATGTCACTATCACCAACAAAAGCAACACTAAGCCTCTCCAAACACTTTACATAAGTACCAGATGATCAAAAGTCCTTATTTTTATGCATACCACTCAAAGACAAACAAAACTGAGTGAGAAGTAAGCATTTTTGTTTCTTGCAATAGTGACTAATGTTGCATTTGTTGTTTCACAATAAAAAAACATAGTACAGAGGTGATCCTAGGATAAGAGCTTGAAGTATCCATAAGGCCTTCCTCTATCACAATGCCTTAATCATTAGGTCTGATGGAAAAACATGCAATTCCTACAAATGCTTGCAAGTTGAGGAGACGATTTCAAGCCCTTTATTTGAATTTGGTGAATAGATTTTGGATTGTGACAACTATTCTTGGGCTTATACTTATGAGATCATTCTATAATTTAAGTCTCCTAGCGTACATTAAATGGGTTGTAAATTGAAATGATGTGTCCTACCATACACGATTATTCACAATATCACAATGTCATGCTTATGCTTGCTAATTAGGTTTAAACATTGTCAAGCATTTTAGTCATTAGAAGTAGAAGAAAGTTATTGTTAATGGATTCATTTAATTTGAAAGAGTAGTTATAGTTTGAAAGAACTCTCTCCTTACCTTAGCTAGCATTCATTGAAAGGAAAGGATTATTTTATTCATATGCATTTGCATGGTTTGAGTCAGTCATCACACCACGAGTTTCACTTCCATCACCCGATTGAGTAATACAACCACTAAAATTTACACACCATAACCTCACTTGAGGAAATCAAAATAATTTGGTAGTTAGGTAGGACACCGGGGATAGGCATCCAAATAATTCCCCCTTGTCATTATCATCTAAGACATAGTTGTTGTCCTCTAGGGAACCAAAATCCTCTAGCAATTGTTGACACAGTCATACGCCAGTTTGTGGAGGTGCCTCCTGTTGTTTCAGGGGTTAAACCGCTGCGAGATCGAGAACCAGATGGGCTATGTGGAATGTCGCACTCCACTTAGCCCTAAGGCAACATCGATCATTGTCTTCCTTGTATTCTCTGGCCACCATACTGGTGATACAAGGGTGATAAGGTAGAAGCGCTGGAAACCTTTTCCGATGTGTCATGAACGAGGTAGCTTAGTGACTTTTCTACTACGGATCTTTTACCCAGGATCCCTTTCAGTAGAGGGATATCCTTCAAATTCGGTCTCTCACTTCGTATTGTTCGACTTGGATTTCATCACCTTGCGAAGGATACGATTTGTCGAGGTATCCAGCTCCTAGTTAGGAAGTTTGCTTGCATTTTCACCTTTTTAAAGGGTCTTTTTCTTTTTAGTGCTACTTGTTGGCATTCTGGACACTTTTGTTTCATCTCGCTTACTGTGACATCGGTCCCAGTATAGTTTTTTGAGCTTGTTTTTTTGGCCTGCGATTATTGTATTTTCATAGCTCCTCTTCTGCACGCTCGGTTGCTTTAGGGTTTTTGAGTTCATACACGGTAGTTACCAATACTTATTTGATGATGTGTGATGTCCTCTTCTCCTAGGTCTTCGAGATGGTTGAGTAAGATGGTCTTCTGAAGGGACTGAACACCCCTTCATGGAGCCACTAACACTTGACCGTAGGAGTAGTCTAGAGGACCACGTGATCACATCACCCATGTGGACTTTTCCGTTTACTGTGATGATGGTCTTTCAAGTTATATGGAACAATGGTACATTTGAGAGAGAGATGAATGGTTGTACCCCACCTTGGTCGATTTTCTTATGGTCCTTTTATTTTGTCGATAATATTTTTGTGGTACCTTGCCTTTTACCTTTTGGGTGTTTTACTGATATCGCGATATCTTGTGATTTGTACCACCTTTTATGTTTTAGGTCTTGTGGGTACTATGGTAGTTTGTCCACATTTGAGGTACACCCACTTTCTCCAAATTGTTATGTGTCTTTATACCCACTTCGTACCACCCTCCTGACTTTAGTTTGGAATATTGCATGCTATCATACCTTTTGGTGGTACTATTTGAGTTACAAGAGGTAGTTACAAAGAGCTATTGCATATATGAGGTAGTTACAAGGAGATATTGCATATATGAGGCAGTTACAAGGAGATATTGCATATATTGATTTGTACCGCCTTTAATGTTTTTGGTCTTGTGGTTATAACTATGGTAGTTTGTCCATGTTTTAGGTAGTGTACACCCCCTTAGTCCCAAGGGTTATGAGTCTTTATACCCATTCTTTTTTTTTGACTTGTACCTTACTGGTTGATCTTTGTACTGAGCCTTTTTACTGTCACTGAATTTCTTTGATTGAATGTACCATAGCCCAGTCATCTCTCTCTCTCTGGTTTGTACTAGCCCTATCATAGGGTCACTTGGTTCCTAAAGTTGACTGGCCTCTATGAGGCACAATCACCTATGAAAGTAACTCTTCTGAGTATATTACAGGAAACGTCTACACTAAGGTAATCAAATATGTGGTAAATAGTTTTCATTAAGTAGCCAGGACTTGTAGCATTAGAGGAGATCTTGTAACGTGTATGTGTAGTGTTTCATGTGTGTTACATGTGTGATGTAGTGTTAAATCAAATAGTAAAAAACAACTCATAAATATTGCATGACTTTCTACTCTTAAGAAAGATAAATTGTTCGTCTTTCGATCATCACTTGAATGCCTACATGTTGACAAAGGGAATGAGGATCAAGTAAAATTATAAAAGGTGATACATGTCAAATTTTAAGAGGCGCTATGCCTTGCGGTCGAATCTAAACTTTTTTCCAATGGTGCAGGTATAACCAAAAATGTATTTGTCTGATCTGTCTTCCTCGAGTGAGGGGAGTTTAGGAAGGCTAGAGGAAAGTGAGACATCCAATAGGTCTAGAAGAATTGTATCAACTAGATGTCAAAAAACCAAAAGAAGATTCCATAGACGCAATGAATTTTTTCACGGTCAAGGGGGGCATGTTCCTATGGTGATGAGACAAAAGACGATGAAGAGGTGCCCTTGAGGTACAGACATTTAGTGAAACAATTGGTACCGAAGGATCTTCCTCCACCGAACACTGATTTTTGTGTGAACGAGAGGAGATATCGAATTGCACCGTCGTCGATACATGGTTTCGGGTTGTTTTCCATGGATTGCATCTTGGTCGGTTATGGGACATGTACAGAATTGATGGAGTATGTTGGACCCATATACAACTAAAACGATTGGATGCGCCTTGTCCGATATACAAAAAGTATGCGTAGCTATGGATTGTCAACAAACTATTTACAATTGAAAGACAAAAATCAAAATAAAGGAGGAATGTTGTACATGGACGGAAGGCCAAAGGCCACAGAGAATATTGCGGGGTTTATAAACAGTACACAACCAGGGTCTACAATTAAGAAACCAAACTGCAAATTTGAGGGGTGTGAAGGAAACCGTGTTTTTGTAGTTGCTATTAAAGCAATATCTGCAGGGTATGAGTTGCTTATTAATTACCCTGTCAACCGAGTAGATACAAACAAGGTTACTATATAACATTTTACCCAACCTTTTAGTAATAAATTAAACATCATAAGGATTTTTTGTTAGTTTATTTTGTTTAAATTTCCCATATTTACTTCATAGGCCAGTGATCGGGATAAATCCCTGCCAACAAATGGTCGGAGGAGAACTTCTTCCTTGACGGAGCAGGTATACATATTTCTAATAGTACAAATATAATAAGAAAAAAGAGTTTTTATTTGATTTATTTTTCCATTATTAATAACTTGGTTTGTTTTATATAATGAAATTTATATTTGATGCAGAACGCTGATCAGGAAAAACACCTGTCGAATGTTGATCAGGCGACAACACCCTTGGGGCAATAGGTAGACTTGATTTGAATTGTAGAATTAAAATATGTCAAAATGTTTTAGCATTATATTAATGTTTCAATGAATATTTTGGTTTCGTTTACGTAATTTTCTAGTCTATGTTTTTGATGCAGGCTGTTTCCGTAAGGTCGGCCACACCAGGGTCCGTGCAATGGGTATACATCTTTGTAATATTAAAAATATAATATGAATAATAATTTTTTTGATGTGTTTTCTCATGAATAGTTTTGGAATCGTTTAGGTGACTTTCACTATGTTTTTTTATTAGGGTGTTGTTAGGGGAAGCTCCCAGATATTAGTAGATTGGGGCAAGTTGCCTATGATCATTGATCCAATGAGTGGATCGCGATCCTTGAGGTCGCAACTATAATTCATTTCAATTGTACCAATATAATACGTAGCATAATGTTAATTTTGTTATGTATTTTTTGTGTGATATACTGGCTTCGTTATGATAATGTAAATCGTGTTGTAATTTTATGAATCTATCATGATAGATGTGTTACGTTAATATAAAATTTGGAATCTATCAATAGAGAACTCAGTAGTGCTTTATATATGTTTGTTGCAGCCCACTAGTGAATCACAGTATGAATCAGCATCGCAATATTTTCCGTTAGAACCTGAAGTGGCAGAGGTGCTTCACGATTGCGAAAAAATTGGTGAAGCCACACACCCGCTAAAGATGGCAGATAAATTGTTGAATAGATATACTGTGGAAATCCTTTCTCTACTAATCCAGGTTCCGCAGATAAGCGCAATTACAGAAAGGATTGCATTGTTGGAACATAGATCTAATAACTTGTGAGTAAGTTGAGGAATCTTGAATCATAGAATAATTCGTTTAAATATTTATAATGTTCTCTTTTATATGATAGTATTGAACTTATAAGACGTGGTGTGTATTTACAGAATTATAAGGGACCACACAATATTGGTCAAGGTGGTGTTGGCCCTAGCGAGGCTCATGGAGAGACTTCGCATCACGACCAAACGAATCCACGTAGTTTGAATCCTTCGCCATTGTTGTCGACCGAACAATCGGCAACACATTCCGAAACACCATGGACCCCCGCTGTGAGCGCAACAGCCGCTACTAACCAACACACAATGGATCGTCCACAAGAAGGGGTCAACACCGAGTCCCCTATCAATTTTGATGTCAAAGAAGCTACATTTCTAGGATCTTCGCATGTCAAAAGCACGGGAACACTGGAGATAGCATTTTTGGTGGACGAAGATCTCGTCCCAATAAATATAGCGACGATCCCAGGTAATTAATCATAGTTGATCAAGTTAATTAGTGTTTATAATTTCATTGTAATATACCGATAAAATGTTTTTTATCAACTAATTATGATCATGGCATGATCGTTGTGCAGGAAACAATGTTTTCTATAAAAATATGAATGACTTTTGCTTGGAGATCTTTGGGCCCACCATCCGAACAAGGTGGGATAGACAACCGAAACATTTAAAAGATGAACTCTCTAATCGGTTGGTTGGCCTATTCGGGGAGAAAACCTTCAGTCATGCCAATGTCTTGAAAAAGGATTGTCAACATGTGAAGGTTGTCCGAGACCAATATAGGACACACCTTGAAAACAACCATAGGTATGAGTGCCCACCATTGATTCCAGCAATGGAGTGGAGAGCTCTAGTGGAAGATGGAAAGGAGAAGGCTCTGAGAAGAGAAGGAAAGCTAACACCAGGAACAGGGAGGTATGCAATACTTTCCGCAATGTAATTCTAAACCTTATTATCCTTGATTTCTATATCGAACTTGGAACATCTTACGTATTTCAACACTTGCATAGGCTACCAGACACATCAAAGGCCACAAAGGCAAGACTAGAAAAAATAGGCCAGCACAAGCTTGGCCCTGGTGGTTATTTGAATTTGGTGGCATGGATTGTAAGTTTCGAGAAACCAACAATGAATACAAATAATAAATTGAAAATTATTTTTCGTTTTATTGCACCGTAAAATGTTAATTAACGACGATAAGCAAATATGCAGGCCGATCAATTCAATGAAGTACCCACATAGGAAGACATGAAGCTTGGCTTCCAGGAAGGCTTTGGAGCTGTTGTTGAACGTAGAAGAAGCTTATCTGGGAAAACACAGTCTTGTGGTACCAATCCATCCGGTGCACAGGTATATAGAATCTATATAGTTTAATGAAGATTTGTCGCTTGTGGAATATTTTCATTCCAAATACTTGATGTAAAATATTGACTCTGTTTTTAACAGGAAAGTAATGATCCCATTAGTGTCGAGGAGGGACAACAACAAATCGATGATCAAGCTTCAAATCCTGGTAATGAATTTATTCATATGCAACAATTTTATGTATAGCTTTGCAAATGGTGACCATTAATTGTAGTTCACCGTATTTCAACTGCAGAGCATGTAGAGGGTGAAACTATACAAGTTGCGACTGGACAAGAACATCAACAACATGATTTGGTCACACCTGGTAAAAAAACACCTTCGTAATGAATTTTTTAAAATGAAAAACTTGTCATTACAATAGCAAAATATAACGATGTAACATTTTCACATCATTGCAGCAAATCCGAACCCCTTGCCACAAAATCCACGTCTAGAACAACAATCAGCTAGGATATTGCAAACATCACCAAAAGCGCCTGCTAAAGAACCAAGAACTGGAAGAGAAAGTCCAGATGATGTAGATGGTCCTCTTATAGATTATATACCACTGAAGAGAAGAAAAACTATAAAAAAGAAGGACAGGAAAAACAACGTCTAAATATTTTTGATAACAATATATCGTCCACTATTTTTGGTCTAATGAATGAATGAATGTTCTAATGTTTTAATGATTCAGTGTAGTAAACTATTACCTTCATTGAATTTCAACTTTTATTGACTGAATGTGTTGACTGAATGATTAATGAATGGTGTATTGAATGTTATCTTTTATTGAATGAATGTGTTGATCGACTGAAACGATGGTTTAGTGAATGTTAGCATTTCTTGAATGAATAATGGATGAAAGTTCATGATGAAATATGGATGAATTTGCACATATTTGTTTTTTTCAAGTACATGCATTGGGTATGGGGAATTGAGAGTGATCTGAGCGGGGGGGGCATAAGAGCTTCCACCTTCACGTGGCTGGCCCTGTTCAGTAGAGAATATGAAATTATTCTCGAAATAGAGAGGAGCTCAATGAATGGCTACGATGCTGGCTTTCTACAACCCACTAGCGTGTTGTCTAAATTTTGACAATTTCTTGGAGCTTGTTGTGATTTTTGTTTGCTCCTCATAACCAATTTCCAGTTTCCACAACATCAAAGGTTGAGTAAATGATGCACTGGAATCAATATCCTTAACCTTCTCTTTAATTTCCTTGGAATCAATATCCTTAACCTCACATTAAACCCTTCCAAATTGGTATATTTACCATTCAAGGCTGGCTTATTCTGAAGCATGATATTTGCAACTAAGCTAGCATACACTGACAACAATTAGAGACATGCTGCTTATTGTCAATGTTCATCTTTTTTTTAGGAATGAAACTTGACCATAATGGGTCCTCCTACGCTAGGGAATTAAAGTCAATAGAAAATTAAAGAAAACATATATTTTGCATAAAAAAAATAACAGGGTACGAACTGAACTGAGGAGATTCGAACCTATGACCTATGTCTAGTCCCAAGGCTACCACCTTCAAGCTCGATTCATTCTGCATGCATTTCACAATGGGATATGGCGGGCTACCACATTCAACCTTGATTAATTCTGTATGCATTTCACTATGCAATCGTCTTAGATTCTCGTTGCGTTTTCCCTCTATTAGTTTATCAATTCGGTATGACCCACGCCCACCGTCCGAGGAGTGTTTCCGCGGTCTTGAGTTCCAGCCTGACAACGGTGACGATTCATTCTATATTTGCGTTTCCCTTAAGCTGCAATATGGCAAACTCATAGTTCACTATCAAGATTTCTTTGACCGTCAGCATTGTCAGACAAACCTTAATAGTGAACTATGAGTTTTTCATTTGCAGCCGAAGGGAAACGTAATACCATGATTCGTCAACCGTTGCCAGGATGAAACTGAAGACCGCAGAAACACTCATTGGACGACAGACATGGGTCATACTGAATTGATAAACTAATTGATGGAAAACGCAATGGGAATTTGAGATGGTTGCATAGTGAATGCATGTAGAATAAATGAAGAGTGGGTCTCGAGAGAAATGGTTTTGGGATGTCGTATGAGAGGAAATGGCGATGGGAATTGATTGATAAGGTCAAGCTTGAAGGTGGTATCTTTGGGACTAGACATAGGTCGCAGTTTCAAATATCATCTAAATATTTTTGATAACAATATATCTTCCACGATTTTTGGCCTAATTAATGAATGGATGATTTAATGAATTTTCTAATGTTTTAATGATTCAGTGTAGTCAACTGTTACCTTTATTGAATTTCAACTTTTATTGAATGAATGTGTTGACTGAATGATTAATGAATGGTTCATTGAATGTTATCTTTTATTGAATGAATGTGTGGATCGACAGAAACAATGGTTTAGTGAATGTTAGCATTTATTGAATGAATAATGGATGAAAGTTCATGATAAAATATGGATGAATTTGCACATATTTGTTTTTTTCGAGTGCATGCATTGGGTATGGGGAATTGAGAGTGATGTGAGGGGGGGGAGGGCCATAAGAGCTTCCACCTTCACATGGTTGGCCCTGTTCAGTAGAGAATATGAAATTATTCTCGAAACAGAGAGGATCTCAATGAATGGCTACGATGTTGGCTTTCTACAACCCACTCATGTGTCATTTAAATTTTGACAATTTCTTGGAGCTTGTTGTGATTTTTGGTTGCTCCTCGTAGCCAATTTCGAGTTTCCATAACTTCAAAGGTTGAGTAAATGATGCAATGGAATCAATATCCTTAACCTTCTCTTTAATTTCCTTGGAATCAATATCCAGCTTAACCTCAAATAAATATAAGTGAACAAAAGAAAATGCAAGAAAGAGATTAAACTTGCAAAATATAACACTTGTATTAATAAATTCAAAAAGAGAGAGTAATGTTCATGGGCCTCTTGGAGAGGATGAGCTACTTTGAGCAAAGCTTCAATACAATACCAGTATTTGACAAAACAATATACATCCTTCTGGTGCTATAAATAGTTTCTTAATAACTACCAAAACCCTAACTATATGCAATCTCAAAATTAATGACTACCAACCACCTACTAGTTCTTATTTAATAAAAATGAGCCTTTTACATTAAGTAACTACCCATTAACTATCTAATGAGCCTTATTCAAAGAATATGATCTCATACATGAATATACAAACTCCTCAATATACCAAATTAGAGAAGTTAGGTAAGAGTACCTTGACACAATGGAAGCACACTACCATCTCTTTGTGACGAATATGCCACAATGTTACATAAGCATAGGGATTAGAGAACATGTATTCAATATGAAATTTTTTATTTCAAAAATGTTTTTTTTTTTTTAAATGTTTTGGGTAGTCGCTTAACCGACGACCTAATCACGACGACCGTAGGGTAATATCCGACGGTTTTGCAATACTTCCGATGGCTCGGATCGTCGGATCCATTTTTTTCTTGTATGGCATCCATATTGCTTAACCGACGACCTATCCGACGATTGCAGGGTAATATCCTACGCTTGTGCTATACTTCCGATGGCTTGGAACGTCGGATCGGACTTTTTTTGTATGGAATACACGTCGCTTAACTGACGACTGATCCGATGCATAATCGATGGCGAAAGGATGGTATCCGATGAATATTAGAAGTTAACGCTGTCGCTTATCCGACTACCTATGAAGCTGGAGGAAGTCGGTTAACTGACAAGGTGTGTTAATCGAATATTCGATGTCTTCAACTATGTTGGATTTTAGCTGATATACCACCGCCAATAAAAAAAGACTGGAATTGTCGGATAGTCAACCATAGGTTGTAGCAAATTCGACTTTTTCGCCGTCGGATTTTGGGTCAAAAAAACTTAGTGTGAAGAAGAAGATGATGTTGATGATGATGAAGAAGAAGATGATGATGGAGATATTGATGAGGAAGGGGGAGATGACAATGATGATGAAGATGTTGATGGTGATGTTGATGGTGATGATGATGGTGATGATGGTGATGATGAGATGATGATGACGATGATGATGGTGATGATGATGAAGATGTTGATGATGATGATGATGGCGATGAAGATGATGATGAGGATGATGAGGATGATGTTGATGATGGTGATGATAATGATGATAATGACAATGGTGATGGTGATTAGAATGATGGTGATGAGGATGATGATGATGGTGATGAAGATGATGTTGATGATGATGAAGAAGATGATGATGTTGGATATGTTGATGAGAAAGGGGGAGATGGCAATGATGATGAAGATGTTGATGGTGATGATGAGATGATGATGATGATGATGGTGATGGTGATGGTGATGATGATGATGATGATGATGATGATGATGATGATGGTGATGATGATGATGGTGATGAGGATGAAGAAGATGATGATGATGGCGATGAAGATGTTTATGATGATGATGATGGTTATGAAGAAGATGATGATGATGATGGAGATGTTGATCTGATAATGATGGATATGTTGATGAGGAAGGGGGAGATGACAACGATGATGAAGATGTTGATGGTGATGATGATGGTGATGATGATGATGATGAGATGATGATGATGATGATGATGATGATGGTGATTATGATGGTGATGATGATGAAGATTTTGATGATGATGATAATGGTGATGAAGATGATGATGAGGATGATGATGATGATGATGATGATGATGATGATGATGATGAAGAGGATGATGGTTATGAGGATGATGATGGTGATGATGAGATGATGATGATGATGGTGATGGTGATGGTGATGAATATGTTGATGATGATGATGATGATCATCTTCATCATCATCACCATCATCCTCATCATCATCATCATCATCCTCTTCATCATCATCTTCATCATCATCATCACCATATTCATCATCATCACCATCATCATCATCATCATCACCATATTCATCATCATCATCATCATCATCAGCATCATCAGCGTCGTGATCATCATCATCACCATATTCATCTTCATCATCATCATCATCACCATATTCATCATCATCGTCATCAACGTCATGAGGATGATGATGATGATGGAGATGAGGATGATGGTGATGAGGATGATGATGATGATGGAGATGAGGATGATGGTGATGAGGATGATAATGATGATGGTGATGAATATGGTGATGATGATGACCACGATCATGATGGTGATGGTGATGAAAAAGATGATGACGATGGAGATAAGGATGATGGTGATGAGGATGATGATGATGATGGTGATGAATATGATGATGATGATGATGATGATGATGATCATCATCATCAACATCATCAACATCATCATCATCATCATCATCACCATCACCATCATCATCCTCATCACCATCATCCTCATCATCATCATCATCGTCCTCCTCTTCATCATCACCATCATCATCATCATCATCATCATCATCTTCACCATCATCATCATCATTTTCATCATCCTCCTCATCTTCATTGTCATCTCCCCCTTCCTCATCAACATCTCCATCATCATCATCATCTTCATCATCATCATCACCATGTCCTCATCACCATCATCATCATCATCTGCATCATCCTCCTCATCTTCATTGTCATCTCCCCCTTCCTCATCAACATATCCATCATCAACATCATCTTCATCATCATCATCACCATGTCCTCATCACCATCGTCATCATCATCTTGACATATTCATCACCACCACCATCATCATCATCATCTGCATCATCCTCCTCATCTTCATTGTCATCTCCCCCTTCCTCATCAACATCTCCATCATCATCATCATCTTCATCATCATCATCACCATGTCCTCATCACCATCGTCATCATCATCTTGACATATTCATCATCATCATCATCATCATCTTCACCACCACCACCACCATCATCATCATCATCATCTTCACTATCATCATCATCATCATCATCATCTTCACCACCACCATCATCATTACCATCATCATCATCATCTTCACCATCATCATCATCATCATCATCATCATCACCATCATCCTCATCTTCATTGTCATCTCCCCCTTCCTCATCAACATCTCCATCATCACCCCTAAACACCTAGAAGCACTTAAATGCACTTAGGATTATGGGTTAGAATAGGGCCGAAAGGATTTTATGGGGGAGGGGCTCTAGGAATAATCCGACACATTTACATTTGTTGGGTAATAAATGTAGTGAACGTTACCCACCGAACTATACAACGTTCAGCAGTGGTGCGCATGCGCTAGAAGCACGCACGCGCCTCAGGCGCGCACGCGCCCCTTGGTGCATGCGCGTCCCTACTGAAGATGAAATTTAGAAAAACACCCGCACTCTTCTCCCACATTTTCTCCCTGCTTCATAGCGTTTTGTTGGCTCTTTTCACTCATAGTCCGACAAGCATCACCATTTTATGTTGAATTCAATCACCATTTGGTACTTCCTTGATCATTTGGATAGAATACACAACATTTGGGGCTCTATTTGGCTATTTGGATTGAATACACACCTTTTGGGCTCTATTTGAATTATTTGAGTGAATACACAACAGTTGGACTCTATTTGGCTCCTTGGATTGAATTCTCATGCTACCTGGACACACATGAACTCTTCTTACATATAGTGGACACATCAAAGGAGAATTTTACATTTGAAGCAAAGAGAAATCATAATCCTTGAGGTATGGTGACAATTTTATCTTGTTAACTGTATTTTAGTCTTCATTCACTTGTTTGAATGGCATCTATTTTTGTTTTTCCTCATGAATTGTATGATAGATCTATTTTAGTCTTCTTAATCTTCAACATAGAAAATAAAAATATCTTACCAAAAAACAACTACAACATGCACCAAGCAATGCTTTCAACCTTTCATGAAGATAATAAAGAAAATTACTTGCATCTCCACCAATAACATTTCATAATCACATTCCTCCATCGAGTAGACAAACATTTGTTGAATTCCTCATGGTTTCACTACAACAACTCACACAAACACCTAAACAATTGAAAACTCTTAGTCTTTTGGGGCTATTTTCCCTCATCCATACCATGAAAATGAAGTGAGTATGAGCTTTTAAGATTATATGAAAACATTCTCACTAGATGTTGTTGTACATAATCAATTGCTACATCGAGCTTTAATAATCATGCACATCGAGTTTTAATATCTTGTTAGTTGTTCATTCTTGCAAGGGTGATATTTTTGTTTTTCTAAAAAACGCATTGAATATGGGCAACAGACGTAATAATAAAAGAAAGTCTAGAAGGAACCCGCTGCCGCCTGAAAAGGCCCATGAGATAAGAGAAAATGCCAGGTTGTACATGCAAAACCGTAGAAATCAAAATGTTAGTGCCTTAGATCCATCAACAAGCAATGCCGAAGTGGTTGAAGTCAATCAAATCTTGCCTGATGTTGAGTATGAAGGGATGGATGTTGAACAAGTTCTTAATTGACTACCTCCCCAAGAAGAGCACACATATGGCGAACACACTCCCTTGCAGGACCAATTTGTGAACGAAGGGCCACAACAAACTGTTGACGAGACTCGTACTTCCTTGCCGACTCCCTTATCTCGACTATCAACCGGATGACGAAGAACTCCTAGACGTATTCATGTGGATGAAAGTTCATTTTCAGGACTTGAAGGTAATATGCCCAAATGCACTATTGATTTCCATTGTAGCAAGATAATCAAAGATTTTTTTTCAATCCAAAAGCGATGCAGCATAATGTCAATTGTTTTTTACTTTGTTAAAATCACATTGTCTAGCTGATGTTAGGAGAATTTTGGCCATAAAGGTTGTTAGAAGTTCAGAGGACAACAATCATGTTGTTAGAAATCTACAATCTGCATTTAATTTGATTGGAAAAATTTCTCATACAAAAGATTTTAATGCGGCCTGTCATGTACTGTCGGAGTTGATTGTAGACAAATCCACAAGGCAACGTCGCCTACTATCACATGCATGTAAAATATTTAAGTAGATAGAAATAATCTTCAAAAGTATTCTGCCATTAGAGAAAAAGTTGAGACCCCAGGCCAAAAAGATTGTTGGGCCTTTGTTAGTAGGTTACCTCATTCAGAGATGAATCTCATTGATGCTGTTAAAGAACTAGTGCAAAATTTTTGGCATGATAACACTAGACCGTCATCGAATCAAAGAGATGTTTTAAAGTTGAGAAAATGTGTTAGGGGGGGTGAACCCCATGTCAAGCACTTCCTTGACACGACACAAACAGAACTCTATGAGAGGTTCAAGAATGAGCACACACAATTGAACTTTGGCCAAAGGTCCTTTGAAAAATGCAAACCCTGGTATGTTAGAATTTGCATTGATCACAATACATGTTGTTGTAGAGACCATGTAGAATTTGAGTACTATTATGATACATATAGACATATATTTTGTGGTTTGCATACTAAGATTTTGAAAGATTCCCCATCGTTACAACCACCGAATGCATCCAGAGAATTTATACATAGCATAATGTGTCCAAGACCTGAAGGACAAAAAATATTATAAAAGATCATGTTTATATGGGACATGTTCAAGTTGCAGTGGATTTGAATTATTGAGCCGTTGCATCCATGCAACCGCGAAGCACGAATTTGGGAGGATGTCAGTAGAAATGCAGAACTTCCAGTACATAACATATCAAGTAGATAGTTCGAAGGAAAGCAAAAAAATTGCATTGGTGGAGTCACAGGTAATCTAAGTTTGCATACTTTCATACTGTACATATTGAATTTGTACATATATATTCAGATTGAAAATGTCACATTGTATTAATGCCCTCGGTTTTGTGGCACCAGGTACAAATTTGCAAATTCATGAAGGAATTCTACCAAAAGATCGAGCAGTATGTACAACACGTCCATGTAGCACGATGGCAGGATGAACAGTAAGACAATGCAGGGACACCTTTCCCAATGGCACAATATTGTCGGTTGTGGACTTTGCAGAAAACTACACCCTACAGCCATAGAATGAGATTCAAAGTCAATACTACCATTCAAACCAAGTTAGCATAATGGTCCATATCACATATAGGCACGCGCCAGAGAGCAGTAACGACATGAAGATAATATTGAAAGAGACCAACTTCTACATCGGTGATGATAGGTTCCATGACCTACATTACGTGCAACATTGTTTCAAAATTTTCTATGATCAGCTGAAGGAGAGAGGTATACAGATGGATCAGCATTGGATATGGTCAGATGGTTGTGCAGGCCAGTTCAAAATGCACGTGTATTACAGTGGTTGAGTATTTTGCACAAGACTTATGATGTGCAGCATGTATGGAACTATTTTGAGATCGGGCATGGAAAGGGAGAGCATGACAGTGCTGGAGCATGTCTCAAAACTGCCCTACGAAGGGAGGAGATGAGGTGCACGAGAGACCCTCATATTCAGGGTGCAAAATCCATAGTTCGATGGTGCAAAGAAAAAATGTCAGATAGAGGACATGTTGTCAGAAATTTCTAGAATGTAGTTGATATAGATCGATCGCATTCTTATAGTTGTAGTACTGTGTAAGGAAATCATGGATTTCATTCGGTTCGAAGCTCAAACAACCCCTTATTTGAAATATGGATGCGAAAACTTGCTTGCTTTTGTGGGTCTTGCAGCAGTTGTTAGTGGGATGAGTGCGGATCAATGGATTGGGTTGATGAATGGGATCATGTATCACTTGCGGTGGACCCACATGCAGTTGTTGAAACAATCCAGTTAGAGGAAGTCCAATCCTCTATTTCGAATGAATATGATCATATATCTGATCTTGTACAGCCAGGTAAACATTTTTGCATGCATATCCCAGTTCCCTCCTTGTTTTTGTAATTATCCAAGTTATCAAACCACTACTTGTTGGAATATGACCTTAAAATGCATTTTTGCAGGACACATCTATGCAGTTGTCTCCCTGATAGACAACACAATTGGGAAGAATTATTGGTTGGCACGATGCATCCAGGGGAAGCAAACCCTCCTCACATCATTAACAGATAGTGAAGGCATTACCTTTCCGACTGGCTTGATGGTTGTTCAGGGGGAATATCTTACAGTGGATGGAAAGGGACCAAAGAGCAATGGCTACACATACACAGATTATAGACCAGGGTCGTGGGTGTATCACTTTACGCACTTGATCGTTGGTACAAACATCCAACTACAGACAATGTCAACGAAGTCATCAAACAAGGTATGCTACTTACTATCTCATGCAGAGCATGAGAGGTTGTTCGAGACAATAAAAAATCGAGAGGATCCAGAAGGCCTAATTGAGTGAGGTACATAGTATAGCAATGTGATTGTTTATTCATGCATGATTAATTTTATTCATGTTAGATATTTTATTTGATATCGTTATCTTATATCGTTTATTTGATGTTTGAGTTATGATTAAGTTATGATTTATAGCCATGTGATTGTTTATTCATGCATGATTAACCCTAGAAGCACTAATATAACCCTACAAACATAATCTAGCCCTAGAAATCCTAGAAAGCTAAACTAACCCTAGAAACACTAATCTAACCCTCAGAAACTAATCTACAATCCTAGAAACCTAATCTAGCCCTGTTAACCTAATCTAGCACTAGAATCCGTGAACCACCACACGTACCCTCAATGCTTGATTTTTTGGAGGTCAACCTCCCACCCCACATGTCCTCTTCAAAAAAATTTGTTCTCTTGGTTTTATGCCCACCCAAACTTCATCATCATCATCATAAACATCATCATCATCTTCATCATCATCATCATCATCATCATCATCATCATCATTAACATCATCATCATCATCATCATCATCATCATCATTAACATCATCATCATCATCATCTTCTTCATCATCATCATCTTCTTTGTCATCATCATCATCATCTTCATCACCCTCACCATCATCATCAACGTCTTCATCATCATCACCATCTTCATCATCATTGTCATCTCTAGGTTCCTCATCAACAACTCCATCATCATCATCTCCATCATCACCATCATCATCTTCTTCATCACCATCTCCATCATCATCACCATCTTCATCATCATCGTCATCATCTTCATCACCATCGCCATCATCATCAACGCCTTCATCATAATCACCATCTTCATCATCATCACCATCTTCATCATCATTGTCATCTGTAGGTCCCTCATCACCATCTCCATCATCATCACCATCTTCATCATCATCATCATCATATTCATCACCATTGCCATCATCATCAACGCCTTCATCATCATCACCATCTTTATAATCATGGTCATCTCTAGGTCCCTCATCAACATCTCCATCATCATCGTCTTCATCACCATCACCATCATCATCAACGTCACCATCTTCATCACCATCACCATCTTCATCATCATCACCACAAGTGCCTAGTGGACGATTTTGCAAATTTGACCCCAATGTGCAACAATTGCACACTCCCGTACTGAGCAAAACCCTGGTTTCCAAGATGCACCTACAAGGTGACACCCAGGCCACGAGACCAGAGGAGAGGGGCCACCCTAGCACTATCCCAACATCCTGAATCCAACGGAGTCGACGGCTCGTTGATCGGAGCCAAGGTCGTCATTCTATGGCTCATTTTGTCTCGCATCCAAAAGGCCTTCAGGGACACCTGCTGGATACCTGTTGGGGGCATATAAATCCAACCGTGTAACAAAACTGGGTTTCGGGGATACATGCAGGTGTGTCCAGAGAGGTTCGAGTTGGGAACGCTAGCCATAAGTGCTTGGTGGATGATTTTCCAAAGTTGACCCCGTGTGCAAGAATTGCACACTCCCTTATTGAGCAAAACCTTAGTTTCCAAAATGGACGTACAAGGTGACATTGGGGCCATGGGACCGGAGGAGAGGGGCACCCCTAGCACTACCCCGGTGTCCTGAATCCAACGTAGTCGACGGTTTGTCGATCGGATCCACGGTCGTCATTCTATGGCTCACTCCATCTCGCATCCAAAAGGCTTCAGGGACACATGTTGGATACCTGCCGGGGGCATTGAGCTCCAACTGTGCAACAAAATTGGGTTTTGAGGAGTCCTGCAAGTGTGTCTGGGTAGGTTCTAGCTCGGAACGCTAGCCATAAGTGCCCAGAGGATGATTTTCCAAAGTTGACCCCCGTGTGCAAGAATTGCACACTCCCTTACAGAGCAAAACCCTAGTTTCCAAGATGGACGTACAAGATGACACCGGGGCCATGGGACCAAAGGAGAGGGGAACCCCTAGCACTATCCCGATGTCCTAAATCCAACGGAGTCGACGGTTTTTTCGATCGGAGCCACGGTCGTCATTCTATGGCTCGCTCCGTCTCACATCCAAAAGGCCTTCAGGGGCACCTGTTGGATACCTACCGGGGGCATTGAACTCCAACCGTGCAACAAAACCAGGTTCTGGGGAGTCCTGCAAGTGTGTCTAGGGAGGTTCCAGCTCAGAACGCTAGCCATAAGTGCCTGGAGGATGATTTTCCAAAGTTGACCCCCGTGTGCAAGAATTGCACATTCCCTTACTAAGCAAAACCCTAGTTTCCAACATGGATGTACAAGATGACATTGAGGCCAGGGGACCAGAGGAGAGGGGCACCCCTAGCACTATCCCGACGTCTTGAATCCAGCGGAGTCGACGGTTTTTCGATCAGAGCCATGGTCATCATTCTATGGCTCGCTCCATCTCACATCCAAAAGGCCTTCAGGGACACCTGCTGGATACATGCCGGGGGCATAGAACACCAACCATGTAACAAAATCGGGTTCCAAGGAGTCCTGCAAGTGTGTCTAGGGAGGTTCCGGTTGGGAATGCTAGCCATAAGTGGCCGGCGGACGATTTTTCAAAGTCGACCACCATGTGCAAAATTTGCACACTCTCTCATTGAGCAAAACCCTAGTTTCCAAGATGGACCTACAAGGTGACACCGAGGCCATTGGACCATAAGGGAGGGCCACCCCTAGAACTATCCAGACGTCCTGAATCCAATGGAGTCCACAATTCGTCGATCCGAGCCATGGTCGTCATTCTATGGATCGTTTTATACCCCAACATCGTGAGAAGGTTGAAGTTGTAAAGCAATAGCTCTCTAGTATTCATCCTGAAGCTCTCTTGTTTATGTCTAAGATAAAGAAGCTCTCAGTTTGTGAGCTGGAACATATCGATCTTAACAGGATTTATACAATCTCTGTTTTACGAGAAACTGATCTTAGAACTTCTAGTAGCAATGACAATGAATCCTTCATTTTGCATTTGTTAGCAGAAGAAGATCAATTTTCGACAAAACAATGTAGTTATTACATGTGGAGGCAACGGTTTCCTGTGGAAAATGAGTGTAGGGTTGAGCAGAGGAAAGATGTTGGGAAATGGGCGATTACATTAGCTTTTTCGATGGGCGATCGAATTACAGAAGGAAATATGGCGGCTATTGGTATCTATGCTTTTCTTCCGACGAAAATTGTAATAGGATTTCCATTTATAATACAGGCATATTTTTTACTGGTTTTGTCAATAGAAAGTATCATTTTCAATAACAAGTGGAACCAGGGAATCCTTCGTTGTGTTCCATTAGCCTTTTGTTCAACATTTCGTGCTCTGATAAGTGGTAATTCACATCTATCATCGAAAACTTGGGTCTATAGGTACCTTCCCTTTCATATTCCTCGTTATCCACAGCTAACACAAGTTAGAGATGCCATTCAAACCCAATTGAAAGCTAAGGAGGTGGTTTTATGTGACATTAGCTTTGGGAATAAAAGTCTATGTAAACCAACAGAAGCTCGTACAATACTCCCTTCTTTTAAATGCATTTTGGAGAAAGCAAGACGACAAGTTCATCAAAGCGACTTCATTCATCTATATTCTCGTAATGTACACATACTCCATCCTTATCTTGATAAACAAGAGTTTTATAATAGCTTGAATTTTGGGGGCGTGGTTATCTCCCTTTATTTGGTTGTCTGATTGGTTGACAAGCTTGCCTGAAAATCTGTACGTTGAACTTCTTTGTTTTATTGCTGAAAATTGGAAGGGATTTTCAAGTCACCTGCAAAACGCTCCTTTGTTGAAATATGTAATTTCTTCCAATGACATAGATTTCGCTAGTGTATCAAATGCTACTGTCCACACCAGAATTTATCTTTTGTCAAAGGACTCGCACATATTGTGGCTGACCAAATGGTCTGGCGAGCTTGGAAGTGCCACCAAATATTATTCCATGCCCGAATCTACCTAGAAGGCAATTATAAATTAAGATCCTTGAGAATGCCTGAATCTACCCAGAAGGCAATTATAAATTTAGATCCTCGAGAAGGTGAGAAACTGTATGAGTGGTTGAATCAGTATCCTAAAATTACAGAGCTTTCTATCTCAAAGTTTGTTGAGCGGCTCCTGGATGTAGTATCAGACTCAACAGACAGTAAACTTGTTATCACCACTGCACATTTTTTTCACTATTCATCTGCAAATAACTACGTCTAGCCCGAAGAGCTTACCATTCTTTGCAAGAATATTCCCCTAGTAGATGAAGGTGGAAAAATCATTAGGGTACGAGGCTCTCTAAAGTTTCTCCAACCTGCATCCACGAGTAACTAGGCCAAGTTAATGGGCCAAGGTGTCCCTGAATGGCCCTGAGGTGCCCAACTAGAATGCCCGTAGCACCCAAACTGTGGCTCGGTTCATGAATCCGTTGATTCTGGTGGGTCTGGGATGCCAGGTTTCCGCTAGGGGACCCCCTACAGCATCCCTCGAAGTCTCGGAAGCGGTGCTAATGGGCCATCTCCAGAGCTAGGGTTTTGCTCAGTGAGGGCCATTCCAAATTTGCTCAAGGGGGGAATTTATCATCTGGAGGCCCCCGTGCATGCGTGGCCACCGTGGATAGGTCCACAATGGCCACGTGGACCTGTGGGAGGCGATGGAATCCAAGTCCGCTCGCCAGATTGGGTTCCGTGGCCCCGAGCAAATCCTCTAAGTGTCCCTAAATGGCCCCAGGGTGCCCGACTAGAATGATCGTAGCACCTGAACCATGGCTCGGTTCATGAATCCGTCAATTCCAATGGGTATGGGATACTGGGTTTTAGCTAGGGGACCCCCCACAGCGTCCCTCGAAGACCCGGAAGCGGTGCCAATGGACCATATCCGAAGCTAGGGTTTTGCTCAGTGAGGGCCATTCCAAATTCGCTCAAGGGGGCCATTTCTCATCTGGAGGCCCCTAGGCATGTGTGGCCACCGTGGATAGGTCCAAAATGGCCACGTGGACTTGTGGGAGGCGACGGAATCCAAGACCGTTGGCTGATTTGGGTTCCGTGGCCCCGGAGCAAATCCTCCAAGTGTCCATGAATGGCCCCAAGGTGCCCGACTAGAATTCCCGTAGCACCCGAACAATGGCTCGGTTTGCGAATCCGTCAATTCCGGTGGGTCTGGGACACAGGGTTTTAGCTAGGGGACCCCCCATAACATCCCTCGAAGACCCGAAAGCGGTGCCAATAGGCCATCTCCGGAGCTAGGGTTTTTGTAATCCTTCAGGGACACTTGGAGGATTTGCTCCGGGGCCACGAAACCCAAACCGGTAAGGGGACGTGGATTCCATCACCTCCAACAGTTCCATGTGGCCATTTTGGACCTATCCACAGTGGCCACGCATGCCCGGGGGCCTCCGGATGAGAAATGCCCCCCTTGAGCGAATTTGGAATGGCCCTCACTGAGCAAAACCCTAGCTCCAGAAATGGCCCATTGGCACCGCTTCCGGGACTTCGAGGGACATTGTGGGGGGTCTCCTAGCTAAAACCCAGCGTCTTGGACCCACCAGAATTGACGGATTTGCGAACCGAGCCATGGTTCGAGTGCTACGGACATTCTAGTCGGGCACCCCGGGGCCATTCAGGGAAACTTGGAGGATTTGCTCCGGGGCCACGGAACCCAACCGGCCAGTGGAATTGGATTCCAACATCTCCCATAGGTCCATGTGGCCATTGTGGACCTGTCCACGGTGGAAACGCATGCTCGAGGGCCTTCGGACGAGAAATGCCCCCCTTGAGAGAATTTGAAATGGCCCTCATTGAGCAAAACTCTAGCTCCATATATGGCCCATTGGCACCGCTTCCGGGACTTCGAGGGATGCTGTAGGGGGTCCCCTAGTTGAAACGCCGCATCCCAGACCCACCGGAATCAATGGATTCGCGAACTGAGCTACGGTTCGAGTGCTACGGGCATTCTAGTCAGGCACCCCCAGGCCATTCAGGGACACTTGGAGGATTTGCTCCGGGGCCACAAAACCCAAACCGGCGAGCGGACTTGGATTTCGTCACCTCCCATAGGTCCACGTGGCCATTGTGGAGCTGTCCACAGTGGCCACGCATGCCCGGGGGCCTCCAGATGAAAAATTCCCCCCTTGAGAGAATTTGGAATGGCCCTCACTGAGCAAAACCCTAGCTACGGAGATGGCCCATTGGCACCGATTCTGGGACTTCGAGGGACACTGTGGGGGGTCCCCTAGCTGAAACCTGGCGTCCCAGAGCCACCGGAATCGATGGATTCATGAACCGAGTCATAGTTCGGGTGCTACGGGAATTCTAGTTGGGAACCCTGGGGCCCTTCAGGGACGCTTGGAGGATTTGCTCCGGGGCCACGGAACCCAAACCGACGAGTGGAATTGGATTACGTCACCTCGCACAGGTCCACGTGGCCATTGTGGATTTGTTCACAGTGGCCACGCATGCCCAAGGGCCTCCAGATGATAAATGGTCCCCTTAAGCGAATTTGGAATGGCCCTCACTGAGCAAAAACCTAGCTCCAGAGATGGCCCATTGGCATCGCTTTCGGGGCTTCAAGGGATGTTGTGGGGGGTCTCCTAGTTGAAATCCAGCGTCCTGGACCCACCAGAATCGACGGATGCATGAATCGAAGCACAGTTTGGGTGCTACGGGCATTCTATTCAGGCACCCCGGGGCCATTCATGGACACTTGGAGGATTTGCTCAGGGGCCACAGAACCCAAACCGGCAAGCGGACTTGGATTCCGTCACCTCCCATAGGTCCACGTGGCCATTGTGGACCTGTCCACGGTGGCCACGCACGCTCGGGGGCCTTCGGATGATAAATGGCCCCCTTAAGCGAATTTGGAATGGCCCTCTGAGCAAAACCCTAGCTCCGGAGATGGCCCATTGGTACGCTTCTAGGTCGTCGAGGGACGTTATGGGGGTCCCCTAGCTGAAACCCGGCATCCCGGACCCACCAGAATCGACGGATTCACGAACCGAGCCACGGTTCTGGTCCTACGGGCATTCTAGTTGGGCACCTCAGGGCCATTCAGGGACACTTGGAGGATTCTACTGTGAATTGTGTTTGGTGATAAAGGATTTTACTGTGGATGTGCATTTTATGATGGAGCTGATTCAGGTAATTACTAAGTTACAATTTTAGTAGTCATTTTATAATCTTATATGTTTTCTTTGTTTCCATGGCAAGATTAGTGTTTTGTTTTGGGTGCAAAATGCGGAGGACAATGACTATGAACCACATGTGGAACCTTCGTTGGAATTTGTCATCACAACTGAAGATGTCGCTAGCGTAGGCGCTCCTGTGACCTTGGTATATTTTAACAATGAGAAGGGATTATAGAAACAGAATATTGATTCTATATGCAGCGTGGGACGATCCACCAAAAAGAATAGCAGGGAAGGTGGTTATATTGGAGAAAAATGTATAAAACGAGCCATGGAATGACGACCATGGCTTCGATCGACGAACCGTCAACTTCGTTGGATCCAGGACGTCGGGATAGTTCTAGGGGTGCCCCTCCCCTCCGGTCCCATGGCCCAGGTGTCACCTTTTAGGTTCAACTTGGAAACTAGGGTTTTTCTCAGTGAGGGAGTGTGGAATTTTTGCACATTGGGGTCAAATTTGCAAAATCGTCCACCGGGAACTTGTGGCTAGCATTCCCAGCCAGAAGCTCCCTAGACACACTTGCAGGACACCCCGGAAACTAGTTTTGTTGCATAGTTGCAGTTCTATGCCCCTGGAAAGTATCCAACAGGTGTCCTTGAAGGCCTTTTGGATGCGAGACAGAGCGAGCCATAGAATGACAACCGTGGCTCCGATTGATGAACCGTTGACTCCGTTGGATCCAGGACGTTGGGATAGTGCTAGGGGTGCCCCTCTCCTCCAGTCCATTGGGGATGGTGATGGTGATGAAGATGATGATGATGATGACAAAGAAGATGATGATGATGGAGATGTTGATGAGGAGCCTAGAGATGACAATGATGATGAAGATGGTGATGATGATGAAGATGGTGATGATGATGAATACGTTGATGATGATGGTGATGGTGATGGTGATGGTGATGGTGATGAAGATGATGATGATGATGACGAATAAGATGATGATGATGGAGATGTTGATGAGGAATCTAGCGATGACAATGATGATGAAGATGTTGATGATGATGATGATGATGACGGTGATGATGATGGTGATGATGATGAAGACATTGATGATGATGGTGATGGTGATAAAGAAGATGATGATGATGACAGAGAAGATGTTGATGATGGAGATGTTGATGAGGAACCTAGATATGACAATGATGATGAATATGGTGATGATGATGAAGATGGTGATGATGATGGTGATGGTGATGAAGATGATGGTGATGATGATGGAGAAGATGATGATGATGGAGATGTTGATGAGGATGATGGAGAAGATGATGATGATGTAGATGTTGATGATGACGGAGAAGATGATGATGATGGAGATGTTGATGAGGAACCTAGAGATGACAATGAGGATGAAGATGTTGGTGATGGTGATGATGATGAAGACGTTGATGATGATGGTGATGGTGATGAAGATAGTGATGAAGATGATGATGATGATGATGGAGATGTTGATGAGGAACCTAGAGATGACAATGATTATGAAGATGGTGATGATGATGAATATGGTGATGATGTTGAAGACGTTGATGATGATGGTGATGGTGATGAAGATGATGATGATGATGATGGAGAAGATGATGATGATGGAGATGTTGATGAGGATGATGGAGATGTTGATGATGATGGAGAAGAAGATGATGATGTTGATGTTGATGATGAAGATGATGATGATGGAGATGTTGATGATTATGGAGAAGAAGATGATGATGTTGATGTTGATGATGAAGATGATGATGATGGAGATGTTGATGATGGCACATATTTGATGATGGCACGTATTTGTAGCAATGTGTAGATAAAAGTTGGTCAACATGAAATACTCATGCAAGCCAACATGCACAGAGCATTGATCATGTGAAGATTTCAATTATTGGCAATGGCATTTTGCATTGGAATTCCATTTCATCTCCTCCCTTCAAACTAATTTTTTTTATGTTTTGAATCTTTACATTGCCCTTGACACAAAGTTTTAGTGACAAAATAACCCTTTAGCAATGAATTTAGACTTAAAAAAAAATCATTTAATAATGTTTTTTTTACTAAAGAATAATTCGTGGAAGTTAATGTTTGACCACATGTAATGCAACAAAACAAAAATTTCAATTTGAACACGTTGAATTAATGGTGTAATTGAAATTGTGACATTCTATTCCAAATGACTTGGCTTTAAAGACCATATAAATATAGTATTCCCTTTATAGAGGTTATTCATTAAAAAACACATTGCTATTGAGACTGTACTATGATGTGCTCCCCTTCCTTAGTCAAAGGAAGATTAGTAAGGTTGTTTTTCCAAGGTATAGGATGTTTTGGATTTCTCAACTATTATTGGATATGAACTTGCATTCGTACCAAGCTACAACAAATATTTCACGGAAGTGGATTTGTCTATGTGAATAGATAAGTGAAAAACTTTTTGCAACAAGACCTATAAATTTTAACTTGGAAGTATTGGAAATGTACAAAGTGGGATTGAGAGGCTTGATGGTGATTGTAGTAGTGGGCATGGTATTGGTGGGAATGATGTCGTGATAGTGGAATTAAACATTAATATGGTGACCCTATAGCTTGGACCCTATCCTAGAAACACGAGATCCTATCCTAAAAACCCTAGTTGGTAGCGCAAACCATAGTTTGTATTCTAATCACAATGAAACCCTATTATGTAGCCTAAGATCTAGCCCTAAATTATAATACATATAAACATTAAATCATTTTCATTGTACATGTATATCCATGTGCATACATTTGAATTCAAATCACTATATACATATATGCATAGTATCTCATCTATATAGCAAGGGTCCATCATCAACTAGAAAACCGTTGTACCTAGCACCGGATACCTAATTTAGAAACCTAATGGTTTGAAATAACATGCACCCTGAAGATTTTTATATGGTGGATATGCACACCTATGACAACCTTCTCAATGGATGGCAAACCTAATATTATCATAGCATTAGTAAAGCTTAGTCCAACATGCAGTAATGCTTACATGTTCTACTGTTAATGGTGCACTAATGGATGTATGCAACTTGATGAGGGTGTATGTGTGACTCCATTGATGTAATGCAAGTCCTAAATGTCTTTAACAAGTGTCTAAGTGACCAGTAGATGAATTAGGATGTCCTAATACCCCTAAATCCCTTCCAGATAGAATTCGAAAGCATTTGAGGTATTGGGGTAACAAGTTGGTGTGTTGAGGTGGACCGAGCCTCACAAATACACCTCATAGTAGTCATTTATTGTAATGTCAACTATATGTGTTTAATTCAACGTGTCTACATAATATTAGATCGCTATCACATAATGATAAATTAAGGAAGTCCTAATTGTAAATGGTAGTGGATGTGATGGTCATCAAATCAAAGGTGGCTATATCCGTGAGTGAGAATTAATGAGCTAGCTATACATTGTGCTCAAGGTTGTCTTATTTGTATGGTGAAAATTGATTAAGAAATGATTCCATAACTTGATTATTAATTTGTTGCATGATCTTAAGTAGACAAAATGGTCAATATAAATACTAGTGACAACATTTCATTATGTAGAGTATGGAAATTTTGGATCTCATTATATAGAGCTATTAAAAATCATGTTGGATCTCATTTTAACCTTTTGACAACAATGGACATTTTCTATTTTTAAGTATTCTTTTCCTATTACTCAAGTTCCCAATATATAACTTATGTGCCATGAGGTGTGATTTATCCATCCATTTATTCCGTTTGTTTTTAGGTTAATTCTCACACATGATTTTGTTTCAGTTAGCCTATGTTTATAATGTTTTCTTAACATAGATACCATTACAAGCTTTTACATGTGGAAAGATAAACCAAGCTGAACTATGATATCCAACTTCTCTTCTAAGATCTAGGTAAGCTTCAGGTTGATTCACATTATCAACTAATGCATGGACATCATTGGTACAAAAACTTAAGACTGCATGCCATGGACGGATAGAAGTAAAAACCAAATTTAGACAACATCACATCATGATACACCCAACATGAGACAACAGCATTAGACAACAAGATACTAATATAGACAACATCGATATATATCACATAACTGAAAACCCATGTACATCAAGGCAACAAAACTCATCCAAACATATACAATTTTTGGAAAATAGTGGAACATGGTTCCCAATGTACATAAAATGGCAACTCGTGCCCTATAGAAAATGCGACAACTCATGCCGTAGATCCAAAATACATGGCAACTCGTGCCATATATACAAATTACATGGAAACTGGTGCACAAAAGTGCCACATCATGGCTAATGTACATAACATGGTGTGTCAAGCAGTGTGACCACCCTCGTCACTCCCAGACGCATCTCCAAAGTCGATCTTCCTACTCTTCGAGCTATCGATGCCTTGGGTCTTGCTCCGTCTAGGATTAGACCATCTCTCCGGGCTCTGGAACAAATGATATAAGATACCATCATTTTCAAGAATTTGTAACATTTCCCACATTTATAAAACAAATGTAGAATTCAAATCTTAAATAAATCACCTCTGATGCGAGTGGGAAACGTGAGGCAAGTGTCCTGGATCTACGGAGCCTCTCAGCAATTCCAGCCTACAACATTTAAAACAATCATTTCATTGAAAAGTAATAATTGCTTAAATTAATTTTTGTTAATGCATCAAAATATTTTCATAAATTAGCTTGATTCTCACCGTGAACACCTACGATGATGGACATGGCTGGGATTCTGGGCTAGTAGGTGGAGTAGATGGCTGGAGAACTAGCTCCGATGTAGTCATGAGGGGGGGCGCAGATGTAGTGTCAGCCACTACAGGTGCAACCACTAGACATACAGATGAGGATACTGGAAGAGTATATGCCACAATAGTGGTGGGAAGTGGGGATGATATGGTGGGAGAAGACATGGTGGTATGGGGTGGAGGAGGATGTCATGGATGATGAACCCCTGTCGGTTGTACGATAGAGGGTATCAAACGAAAAGGACTAGGGTGGATGTTGAGCGATGGTGCATGGGAGGGTAGTCCTGCATGGAGGGAGGATGATGGATGAATGGGAGGTTGTGGACGAAGAGGGGAAGGTGGAAGGAAGGGGGGGCATGGACGAATGGGGGAGGATGGATAGACATGGGGGCGTGGATAAATTGGGGAGGATTTATATACGGGGGGGGTGTGGTCGAGTGGGGGAGGATGGATGGAGGGGGGAGTATGGTTGGGGAGGGGGGGCTGGATGGAAGGGAGGGGTTGGACGGAGGGAGGGGTCTAGATGGAAGCGAGGGGGGAGACTCATGTGAGAGGGTGGAAACATAGGACTAAAATGGGGACCTGCAGCTATTGGTGGCACCTACATATACATTTGTAATATCATAGTTTAGTAAACAAACAATATATTAAACCATAGTAAGTCATAACAATTCAAATTAAAAGGGTGTTTTTAACTACACATTATACCTGTGTATATGGTGATCTACCAATCCCTGGCGGGGATGGTTGATCACCGTAGTCAGGGAACACCTGTGGACACCAAAATGCATGCATGTTATGAACATGTTAAACACGTCATTATTTAGGAAATCAATATATTCAAAAACATTGTACGAACTATCAACGTGTATGCCATAAATATAAATACTTAAGTAATATAAATGACATAAGTAATAACAATATTGTGTGAGGTACTGAAAATACCTTCGTGTGAGGTGCCGAAATTTCAGTTGCAGCTACCATTGCTGCAACCAGGTTGGGAGATCCTACGTTCTCCCATGTTGGTGTATCAACTCTAAGTAACTATACATTTAAATAATAGTTTAAGTCAAACAAAAATACTTTACAAGTTATCAAGTGATGATTGAAAACACATTAAAAAAATTGTTGACCTGATCCATATAACAGCCCTCGATCGAGCCAGGGCAAGTGTGCCCACAATGGGGACAAAGATGTGGCACTGTCCCCATTGAACTGGAATGCCCTGCATGGCTACCACCGGTCACGAGTCTATCCTGGACCTATCGTGAAGGCTCTGCACCTCGATCTCTATCAAGGTCACCCGACCTCTCTACTGTAGTCACTGCTACAAAGGAGGTGTGACAGAGGAGTCCACGTGCAACGTTCCTCATTGCCTCCTCGATTTGATCAAGATTGTGGGGTAACTGAGGTGGCTAGGGAGAGGCGTTGGGGTCGCGCCTAGGAGCTGGTGGCCCTCTCAGTGGGTACCTCCTGGAAGCAGTTCGATCTAGGGAAGAGCCACGCCCAACACCCTGGAACTCGGTTATGTCAAAATAGTTGACATGTAAACCAAGGCAAAACTCAGCCCTTAGCTTCCGAAGGAAGTACTGTGGAACCTCCCTATTATTGCAAGGAGGTTTATCGTACACCATGAACCACCTCTGCATCCAATTGTCCCTCCACGGTTGGTAATGACACCAATCCATGCAGACATGTGGCTTTCTAGTGTTCGGTGGTTTGTTTGTTTTTGGATCGATGAACATACTATATAATTGGGCTTTTGTAATGTTCAAATCTTTTATTGCTTCCTTGGAAATTCCCGTGGAGTAATACTCCCGCATCCTAGCTCTAAATTCAGTCATGTCGGTCAATTGACGATGTGCATGGATGAGAGATTCAATTGAGCTCTCAATTGACGTGGCAAGAGACAATCGAGATGGTTCCCCCAAGTTTATTAGATCTCGAGTGTGCACTCTCATTTCATTTACATAATGGTTAAGGTCATCTTGTTCAAAATTTTGTTCGGCATTTGGGTTTTGTTCATGGTTTTCTTTGGCATTGCGTCCAAGGTTTGTGTTTTCTTGTGTTCCACCGGAATCGGGGTTAACATCTTGTTCACTCATTGTCTCAGTTTACAATCTGCAATTGAAAATTGGTTCATTGTTTTAAAAATTTGGGAATTATTAACAATTAAATAAATTAAAAAAAATAAAAAAATTGACACAAAGAATGAATAAAATGAAAAAAAACTTGATATTTACCTATCAATTGATGCATTGATGAGTTTGTGGGTGACGTTGGGGGGTTTTGGAGCTTATTTGGCCTCCTTTGGTTGCTCAGTTGATGCGCACATGGGGGTGGAGGTTGCGCTCGGGTCCAAATAGAAAAATGGGGCATTTTGCTCTTTTTTTTTTAACAGGGACGCGTGCGCACCACTGTTGCGCGCACGTGCCAGATGCGTGCACGTGCCAGGAACACCCACGCGCCTCAGTTCAGTACCAAACCTAGCGGCACGTGCACGCTGTCTTAGGTGCATACGCGTGGTTTTTTTTTGCCACTAGCGCATCCTCGTTGCAACGGATTTTGGGACCATCTTTGTGCGCCTTCCCTACACCATTAAACATTTTTTTTTTTTTTTTTTTTTTAAAGTTTTGCACCCTTATATCGGTGTGTTGTGGACACGTCATCGCACCATAAACGGTGTGCAAGAGTTCTTAGATGCACACCATAGCCACCCTTGGTGAGTTCAAAATTTTGTATGTGATAACGGTGCACCTATTATATGTCAACACATCGTGATATCAGTGTAGACAAGTTAATGAAATTCACTGCTTAAAGTTTTGAGTTTTTTTAAAATTACATTCAGTTATGCAATGCACTTTGCACACATCAATGGATCATCTTGACGGTGCGCACATGTTTAGTATATGCATCAGTTTACATTGAAAGTTTTTTTAAAAACCTAGTTTATCGTTGCAATATGAAATTACAATGCATCATTTCCGTGGTGTGCTTCGCCCCGAAACGCACATCTCCCGATGCACCCTATAAATTTACAGGGTGTATGACTAGTGGTGTGAGCCGAATGGCTTGAACACACTGCATAGGGTTTTTGGATTTTTTTTTAAATTTAGAGGAAAAAATGTTAATTTCCAATTTTAATCCACTAAAAATTAAATTATGAAGTAGCAAAGAATTTACTTGGTGACTTTCCTATTGGAGAGGCATGGTTGTGATGTATGTCAAATTTGAAAATTTTTCCACCATTTGGAGAAATTCAAAATCCAGTCAGCAACCAATGGAAGCGAGCAATGTTGCCACGTGGAGCACGGATGTCAGGGCATCTAAGCAGGGGATGTATGGAACTAGTATTGTAGGGCTCAAAAGCATTGTACAAATGTGGTAAAGATGATTTTTTCATGCGGTAATTTATTTTATTAAATCCTGTTATAGTGTGCCCGAAACTCTAACACAATGGTGCGGCCAATAATATACAACACACTTCCAATAAAAAAATAGAATAAAAAATAATTAGTCCGTGGTTTTTAAATTTGGAATTTTTAACCCTAACCCCGTGCGACTTAAGCTATACAATCTTGGTGAGGTTGATTATAAAAACCACATGAGTGATAGAAATAAAAAATAAAAAATATAGTAATCCAGTGCTCTCCATGATGAGTTTATCCTAGTTTGTTTCTTTCAAGTATGTGGCACCTCGATGTGCTTTGTAAATATAAACGCATTGTTTGTAAATTTTTTTTTTTTTTCCTAATTGATGGTGTTTTCATCCATAGTGCCATGTGAATTATTTGCAGCACCAGTGAATTGTTTTCTTATACATGCTAGTGTTTATGATGTATAACTGCATCGAGAAAAAACATCCACTAATACCTCTACCCGCTCGCCTTCGCTTGTGATCTCCGCTATAATGGATATTTGGGCTCATTTTAGAGTAACATTTGCTATAACCTCTGTAAAATGGCCTTTTCATTGTAGTGTGTTCAACCCCCTAGATACATAATTATAAATCCCCTTGATATCTACATGTTTTTAATATATTAAAAAATACCCATTAACCCTTATATACTACGCAATATATTGCGTCCATATTTTAGAGTACTACATCGCGCAATGTGAACTCACATGCTATAATATTGCCTACTTAGTAAACCGCTAGTGCCACTAGACCATTTCACTTGTTAAAATACGAAAACCAATTGTTTTTTTCCTTAGCAAGATGCTTACTATGTGCCACTATATCTTTGGAAATAAATCATGTTTCTTTTTTGATAAATAGATGTTGGAATATTTTCCATGTCTTTGTCAGAAAGTTCACATGCATATGTACTTAATTTTTCCTCATTGTATTGACAAAAATGAGGTACATCTTACAACCCATTGTTGAAGAGATGGCAATGCTCACCTCATATGTCCATCCATAATCATGATGTCAAAATATGTTACCCAATATTATATGTTATATAAAACTAAAAATATAGTAAAAATATACTTAATGTGGGCTAAATAAAAAGGAAAATAAAGCAATTTTGTTGGCACCATCCCTGGATTTATTAATAACCTATCCACCCACAATATGAATGATGTGCTACATGATACCAAGCAAATATATATGATACCATCCGTGGACTTATTAATAACCTATCCACCAACAATATCAATGATGTTGATGTATATGTAACATCGGAATGCATTTCACATATATGTATATTGTATTCCTATAGAGATGTTATTATTCCTCTATATGGAAGTGGTTGTATTCCTATAGAGATGTTATTATTCCTCTATACGGAAGTGTCGTCATTTATATTATCAATGTCGTAACTTATACTTGATGGGTTATTGGACCACCTTTTTGGGGTCGGCCCTGTATAAGTCATGTGGGTCAAAGGGTTATTAGACCACCCTATTGGGGGTCGACCATGTGGGTCAAAGAGTTATTAGACCACCCTAGTGGGGGTAGGCCCAGTCAGCATTATGTTAAGTGGTTAAGTTGAGGCCGACCTAGTTGAGTAAAGGTCAAGTCAAGTTAGTGTATAAATAAAGAGTGTCTCTCTCTCATTTTACACATTCTATTCTCTCACTCACACTTTGGAGAGTGGCGCACTTGTGGAGGAGGAGGCTCTGCTGCTAGGAGAAGACTATCTCTTGTATTCTGGTTGTATCATTGCTCTATCTATCTCTGAGGAAGTTATTGGGGTTTTTCACCTTTATGGTTTTCCCCAAGTAAACTCTGTGTCTCTTGTGTGCTTGCATTATTGTGTCCATGATTAATATGCTGTAGATATGATGTACATGTTGTTCTCTTAGTTAAGATACTAGATCTGATTGAAGTAAATTCTGAAAATTTAACATGGTATCAGAGCTAGCCTGAAAGAAGGCATGATATGGCATGTATGACACTTGTTGCACTTACGATGCTAAGGCTTGATATAGCAAAAACCAGTCATCGTAGCACTTTCACTATAAATCCCTTTTGGCGAAGTTTTCGGATCTGAAACTTTTACAGGTCGAAGAAAAGAGCTCCATGTACCTTGTTTCCAAAGGAAAACCTCTAATTTGTTGTACTTTGTGATTTATGATCTGTACAATATAGGGTTTCTGCCTCTTCCAGATATGAGTCAAAATCAGGTGACCTTGGGAAAAAGGTCATAACTTCGGCTAGGAAGCTCCAAATGAAATTTTGCCAAACGTGACAGGTAGTACACATACTATACTATCTCAAGAAAATTTGTAAGAGGCCAATGTTGAACCAGGGACACGTGGCACACCGTACAAGTTCGCTCTCCTGTATTAACCCATAAACCGGTGACGTTGTGACACTTGGCATATCTCTCTCTCAGATAATCCAATTGAGGTCAGAACTATTGGGATGGAAAGATAACAGGTCGGGCTATCTCAGAAAAAGTTTTAGAGGCTGAAGTTGAACCAGTGACACGTGGCATGCCGTACAAGTTCGCTCTCCTGTATTATCCCATAAACAGGTCACGTTGCGACACATGGCATAAATCTCTCTCAGAGAATCCAATTGAGGTCAGACCTGTCGGGATGGAAAGATAACAGGTCAGGCTATCTAAAGAAAATTTTTCAGACCCTGTGGATCTAAAAGTTCGGAGTTACACCAAAAACAATCAGGTACATATTTCTGTCAAAACAGAATTATTTTTTAGTACCTTCATTCATGGTTTCCGGAATTTAGGGCTTCGAAGAAAGTTGGAATTTTTGTAATCGGAGACCACGGATGGATGCTACTCATCAAAATAGAAATTTAGAGACCAAGATCAGATTTTTTGGTTGGGCAGAAGGCCGGTCTTGATCAGACCCCAGTTCGGGACTTTGATCGGAAAGATGGAAAATTAGGGCTTCTGCAAAAATTGGAATTTTGGAAATCTGTGACCACGGCTGGAAGCTCCTCAGAAAAATCAAAGATTAGAGTTTTAAATCAAATATTTTGGTTGGGCGAAGCTCCGGGAAACTCAAACCCTAATTCAGGGTCCTCCGAGTGAATCCAGAAATCTAAAAGGCAATTTCGAGGGGTGAAACTTTGTAGTTTTCAAATTCTGAATATACCAACTTGATCAGCTCGTCAAGGCGCATATTTCTATCCTTTCGGAAGTTTGAAATTCAAAGTTTGAATTTTTGGGGTTTCTTTGACAAACCCTAATCAAGCTCTAGGTCCAGTTCTTGCAAATCAAGTGGATTGGGTTTATCCTAGAAGAAGATGGATTGGTCACCTGCATAAGTGAAGAAGTTCCTGTCTCAAAGGGAGATGAAGCTAATGCCTTCCATAAGAAGATTACAAGCAATCTTGATAGGTATGGCTTACAGGTATGTTTCATGGTTAATTTTATCATATGTTTGTCTTCATATCATTACAGTACAATCTTAATTTATTACTAGACTTGTCGTATCACCTTAATAGAAGATATTCATTGATTAAGGTTTTGACACTTATGAATGTACTAATGCATTGTGATGTTGTATGAGGTTTATGTTGTTCGATAACATAAAAGGTACACCAAGAAAGACAAATCATGTTCTACTTCAAGAACATATGATCATGGTGACATGAAGACAAAGATTCATCCATTGTCATGGATCACATAGAAGATCTACTTTCGAGGTATGTATAACTTGGTCCTACAATGGTTAACCTATGAGACATGCAGGTTACTAGCACAAGTCACTGAAGAGAACCAGAAGACATTATGCGGGTATTTTAGACATAACTAGCTAGCATGCTAATCCAGGTATGTTTTTCCTATATCAAGCTAGAATCCTACCTTGTGTTAGGATCTTATACTGTTGTGTTGTTGATAATGATTATTCATGAAGTCATTGGTTTGAATAATCATGGTTGTATGCATATTATGTTTCTTACCATAATTGATGATATGACTAACCAGAAGAATCATGAAGGTATAGGTTTGAATAATAACGGGTTTTATGCATATTATATCTCTTATCTTGATTGATGATTCAACTAACCAGAAGAGTCCTATGATCAAATAAGAATATGTATGAGTAAAAGAAGACTTCCCTGAAACCTTGAATACTAATGTTTATTATCTGTGAATGATCATGAATATACATGATTAAGATTATTGTGTTTTGATAGTATTAAGATTATACTAATAAATGTGTGATTATGTATGAGACCTCAAGGATAACAAAATGATGATACTAATAAGCATGCATAGTGATTAAGGATGGATGTAAGTTCAAGGACAGGTAATCCAGGAAGCAAAGATCAAGAGGGAGCACACTCTAGTTGTTCCTGCAAGAAAGCAAAGGAGCACACTTAAGTAGTTTCTGCAAGGATGCGGATATTCAGAGGAAGTTGACCACTTCTCACAATCCACATAAGAATGGAGTTGCAGAAAAGAAGCAAAGATTGAAAGGGAGTCAACCCAACAAACAAACAAAGATAAGTATTTGAATTGTCATTACTTGCATATTTTATTGTTTAATAAATAATACTGTTCAATAATGTATATACTGATGTTCCTAGAATTAGGTTGTGTATTATGCATATTAGAATAGTTGCATTGATGAACAGTATACTACTAATATGCATGGGTAAGTGGCCTATGGAACTGTACAACATTCCATTGCTACTTATCTAGAATGAAACCTCTTTGCTGACATGTTGGGATTTGTGCACACTCTTAACAATGTTCTGGTAGAGATTGGAAGGCATCTAGAAAGTTACAGGATATGGATAAATGTTGTATTGAAGCATTGGCTAAGATAATTGCATGACTATATGACATATTTCTTTATGTGTAAGAATTTGTTCTGAAAACTATGAGATGTTTTCTAATCATGCAATTTAACTTGTTGTGTAGGAAAGATCGTATGCCATCACCTACAAAAGAAGAACTACAACATTTGTTCAGCAACAAAATTATCTATTGAAGATATTGAAGTTCCCAGGATATGGGAAGAATGCCATGATCCATCGATCATGAAGAATGATGTTTGGGATGTAGTCCGAAGACCTGAAGGGAAGTTTGTTATGAATTCCATATGGATCTATCAAGATCAAGCATGTTGCAGATGGTAGCATAGAGAAATATAAAAGTGATGAAATAGAAGATACACTGGATGGATTTCAAGACAACTTTCTTGAATGGTGTAGTTGAAGAAGAAGTGTATGTGGAGCAGCCACTTGGTTCTGAGACACATGACAGGAAATCATAGATGTGATCTCTTGGTTTAGTAGGAAGCAGTCCTACGTAGCACTGAGTACAGCCAAAGCAGAGTATAAAGTAAGGGTTGGAGCCTTCCCCGAATGGTGGTAGATGTGTTCTCCCATGTCTGTGGTGTAAGTACTAGATGATGTGTATCTGGGCTATGCTTCGTGGATGATGCGATGATCTGAAGAGGACAATGCTATGATGATCAAGAGGATCATGGATGATGAGCATCAGGACGATGCTTCAGTTACTACTCTGTATATGTATATGCATCATGTTGGATGCTTGTTATGATTAGTTGGATCATTTATATATATATGCATCATGTTGGATGCTGGATATGATCAGTTGAATCATTTATGTATGTATGCATCATGTTGGATGCTGGATATGATCAGTTGGATCATTTGTATGTATTTTGTATATGCATCATGTTGGATGCTTGGACCATGTATCTGTATATGTATCAGGTGGATACATTATATGATCAGGTAGATCATGTATATTGATATGTATTAGGTATGATAAGGTAGATCATGTATGTTGATGGATACATTGTGTGGATCATGTATCTATGTATCGGGTGGATACACTGTGTATGATGATATGTATTAGGTAGATACTTGGTGTGCATTAGATGGATGCATTGTATGATCAGGGTGATCGTGGATGACAAGCTTCTCCAGATGACATGCAACAGGATGTTGCAGTGATGATGATCAGGATGATCATGTGTACATCAGGATGATGTATGGTGAGTATCAGATGATACTTTGTGGCCGTGGATCAGGTTGTGCAGATGAGCATGTCTGGGAGATCCTATAGGTCGGAGTTGCGTATCCATAACAGCATGGGATGCTCTTTCGAGACATTACTCTGGGAGGACATGTAATTTGTGCCCTGGGAGATCTTTAGGTCGGAGTTGTGTACCCGTAACATCCTGAGATGCTCTTGCGAGGTTTTGTCCTATGGCATGTAATTTGCTCCTGGGAGATCTGGACAGGATGAAAAAGGCCTCAGATGCTTCAGCCAGGTTTTGCCATGACCACATGTAATTTGCTCCTAGGATATCTGGATAGGATGAAAAAGGCCTCAGATGCTTCAGCCAAGTTTTGTGGTGGACCACATGTAATGTGCTCCTGGGAGATCTAACAGGTAGAGCTGTGTGCTTGTAACAGCCTGGGATGTTTCAGCCAGGTTTTGTGGTGAGATCACATGTAATGTGCTCCTGGGAGATCCGACAGGTAGAGCTGTGTGCTCGTAACAACTTGGGATGCTTCAGCCAGGTTTTGTGATGGGTCACATGTAATGTGCTCCTGGGAGATCCGACAGGTAGAGCTGTGTGCTCGTAATAGTCTGGGATGCTGCAGCCAGGTTTTGTGACGCACGTAATAAGTCCTGAGGATTCCACAGTATGGCCAGTGATGACGAACACTTGCAAGTGGTGGGCCTACATCCAGTATGAAAAAGGACTGGCTCTGTAGAACTTCCTATGACGAGTAGATTCAGAGATTGATTGAGATAGCAGCAGCAGTGACGATGACGATTATCCAGTGACGATGATCCAGAGAAGAAGACTTGTGCTAGAAGACCTGTGTCGAGAAATGCCTTCCTAGTTAAGAGGGAGTGTTGATGTATATGTAACTTCAGAATGTATTTCACATATATGTATATTGTATTCCTATAGAGATGTTATTATTCCTCTATACAGAAGTGGTTGTATTCCTATAGAGATGTTATTATTCCTCTATACGGAAGTGTCGTCATTTATATTGTAACTGTCGTAACTTATACTTGATGGGTTATTAGACCACCTTGTTGGGGTCGGCCCTGTATAAGTCATGTGGGTCAAAGGGTTATTAGACCACCCTATTGGGGGTCAGCCATGTGGGTCAAAGGGTTATTAGACCACCCTATTGGAGGTCGGCCATGTGGGTCAAAGGGTTATTAGACCACCCTAGTGGGGGTCGGCCCAGTCAGCATTATGTTAAGTGGTTAAGTTGAGGCCGACCTAGTTGAGTAAAGGTCAAGTCAAGTTAGTGTATAAATAGAGAGTGTGTCTCTCTCATTTTACACATTCTATTCTCTCACTCACACTTTGGAAAGTGGCGCACTTGTGGAGGAGGAGGCTCTGCTGCTAGGAGAAGACTATTTCTTGTATTCTGGTTGTATCATTGCTCTATCTATCTCTAAGGAAGTTATTGGGGTTTTTCACCTTTATGGTTTTCCCCAAGTAAACTCTGTGTCTCTTGTGTGCTTGCATTATTGTGTCCATGATTAATATGTTGTAGATATGCTGTACATGTTGTTCTCTCAGTTAAGATCCTAGATCAGATTGAAGTAAATTCTGAAAATTTAACAAATGATGTGCTACATGATACCAAGCAAATATATGTGATACCAACTTGTGATTTTTTAACAAAATATTTATTTTATTGTGTTCATTTTTTTCATTCACCCAATATGTCTCATCTTGACTAGCACTTTATAGCTCCTTTAGTATTGATTTTTACTAGATTTTTTCTCAAACCTTGAAATCATTTTTCGTACACCTTGTTAGAAACATCCTTGTAGAGTCATAAGGTCACATCTAACTTATTAATACATGTATCATATTAATAAAATAGATTTTTCATCAAACCTTGAAATCATTTTTCTTACACCTTGTTAGAAACCTCATCCTTGTAGAGCCATAGTGTCACATCTAACTTATTAATACATGTATCATATTAATAAAATAGATTTTTCCTCAAACCTTGAAATCAGTTGTCTTACACCTTGTTAGAAACCTGATCCTTGTAGAGTCATAAGGTCACATCCGACTTATTAATACATGTATCATATTAATAAAATAAGCAACACAGGCTTATATCTATGTGAACATTGTGAGAGTTGTATCATAGCACTTAGTTCTTAGGGCCTAAAGAAACTAGGGTAGTCTTCCATATCATTTTGGTGGCTTGGATTATGGCCCCTTCTTGGCCTTCCCCCTATGTGTCTGATCTCTCAATCTCAGAGCTGAGCTTTGGGGTTTTTGTAGTTAACTCCATGATCTTGCCTTGCTGGAGACATTTAGGAGAAGAATGTTGCTGGCATTGTATCTCTGCAAACTGCTGCTCCTTATCTTTGTGTAAGTATATTTCTGCATATCACCACAAGCAGCTTTACTTTTTAATCTATGTGTATTTCTATTCTCATTGGTGGGAGAGCATGCTACATTGTCATTTTCGTTGAATTTCTTCAATCCAAGATTCTGCTCTAACTTTCTCGTTGATTGGTATTGACGGACAAGTCGTAGAAAAATGTAAACCCTAACGTACCTGCGAGATAAGGATGGTCCAATAGGATCCGTGGATAGACAGAACTGACGCTATAAAGAACGTGATGAACCCAATATTTGTCATTATGGAATGGTCCGTGAGCCTTCATCTGTCCTCTATCTTGCAATTTCAATCTACGAAAATGACTCATCTGACACTGCAGTATATGGATGGAGACCCAACGTTTTAACGCTTTGTTGGAAAGTTTGGTAAACATACCAAGGAGTTCTAAGACCGATGAAGGTCAGGAATCATAAACAAAAAAACCTTTGCAATTAGAACTGTTATAGCAATGGATGGACAAAATTTAGTGGTACTGAATCTCAACTATTATCCAGACAAATAAATGCTCGAAGGTACTACAGAGACAGGTGAACTGGGAACGGGGCTGTGGATGGATTTGAGGTGACTGACGCCATGATCGTTCTGGCTAAATCTCATGGAAAGACAAATGCTTGTTCCATCTTGGAATCTTGAAAAATAATAACATTTTCTAGTCATCATTATACGCGGTGGGACCGGTATGCCATTAGGTCAGCAAGTTTGGTTGACACAATCTTGATATCAAGAAGTCGGCCAACCAGAAGGCGAAGAGCTATAACTTCATACAACTTATGGTCGAAGGAGTTATTTTGTTATACAAAATAGATTTGAAATTCCATATAAATAAAGCACAGAGCTGTCCATTTTGTGACAGCGAGGGACGAGTATGGGCAGTCGATGGACGGCACAGAAACACAAGTGATGAGGGGCAGGGCATCTACATTCGAGAGGTCGACCTCCTTGGATAGCGATTGTTTCAACGTTTAGTTATTGTTTCCCATTGAAGCTTCAAGGAATAATGTAGATGCTTCATTGGAACTTCAAGGAGTACTGTAGATGCTTCATTTAATTATGGTTGAATCTATGTTTAAGAAAATTTATGAAATTATATATTACTTTGTATGGTTGTTATCTTGTCATTGTTATTGGGCTTAACTATAACTAACATGTGTTTCCTCTTAAAATATGGTAAATTCAAATATGAATAGAAAGGTTATATCCACCTCTATAAACTTAATACTATGATCAACCTTGAATATATGTTGTACATAACCTACTTCATTGTTGAGGATAAATTATATTGCTATAATGATATTTAGTCCATGGTCCCTACATATATAGACTCTAATCCAAAAACATATTATGTTGCGAGTCTAAGATTTTATATATAAGTTCATTTTTTTTAATCCCAAACAATATATATATTTTTTAGTTTTCTTTAAGCCAAATATTATGGAACTATTATGGAAAAGAACATTAGCATATGGCTAGAAAATCATTTTAGCCAATTTAGTCTCATTTTGTGATGGAAGTAGCATCATGTCCAGAGTTTTCGAGTGTCTTCATGTATTCTGTAATGTGTTCGATTGTTCTCGATACTACCTATGTTGAAGTGCCTTTGTTAGTTAACACGTGGCATCTTTTATAAAGTTTTACTTGGATGTATAGATGCCTAAAGGCCCCATGTTGAGTAGAAATTTAGTTTTGACATTCATGTACTGGATTCAAAATCAACTGTGGAAGGATTTCCCCATCTTACCTGCCTAAATTGTTGAATACAAATGTAAGTAGAAATTCTTTTTTCTATTTAATTAGATTTATGGGTGGTTGTCTCTAAATATGTAGGAAGATGTAGAGGTCAGCAAAGTCGAATATCCCAGGAATCCATGAATGTAGAACTTTTGAGATTGGTAATGTTATTTATTTAATGTGTCCATACAATGTTATTTGGGATTTTCCCAATAATATAGTTATATTTTTGTGGACAAAGAGAGGATATCCAAGATGGAAGCTATATGTAAGTGTTTCACCTGGCTGTGTATAATCAACAAGGCTCTTTAACTAGTTAAATTTAGACTAGCCAATTCGACTAACTCTGAATTCATCATGAGCCAAGTTGTAATGGACTCAGAATATGGATGATTGTTGCGGACATAAATTTTTTTTGTTAATTTGATTTTCAATGTTATGATCAACCTTCTTGATTTGCTTGACTTGCCCTTTGCAACACATTTGGTCACTGGGCCTATTTGTATAAGAATATAGTAAGATGCTATTAAATTTTAAAGAAGCATGCCATGTTGTCTTGTTAACTTTGACAGATTGACAACCATGACTGGATCTTGCAGATACAAGCAACAATTTGATATCATGGACCTATTTGTTATTAGATTTCACTGTACTGATCAAGATCTCATTTCTGTAGAGAGGGAGGTGGCTTGGCCCACATTTGAGGAAGATGAGTTTGGGACACCATTTGCTCATCCTTTGCTTCTATATAAACTGAAATTCTCCTTTCCATGGCATCATCCACCATTATCTTCAAGTTACTTATGAATTTTTAGTCAAATTCAGATATCTTGGCATGACTCTAGATGACTCGGTAGATAGTTTAACAATGGATATATGCTTGTCATTCCTATAAATTTCAGGGATTTTTTCATTTTGCATCATTCAAGCATACAAAATAATGATTACCAAGTTACTATAGATCCATAATGGATTACCTTGTACTAGTCCTTCAAGTTCTTCAACTGCTTTTATTAAGTGCAGAAATATATTTGCACTTAATAAATGCAGTTGAAAGACTTGAAGGGCTAGTACAGGGTAAGCCATTATGGATCTATAGTAACTTGGTAATCATTATTTTGTATGCTTGATTGATGCAAACTTTATTTGAATATCATCATTGCCAAGCAATAACAACTTTTTAAAGGGTGCTAGCTCAATGTTAGAGCACCTTCCTAATTATACGCAGGGGATTGGTGGTTCGATTCCTCCGTACCCTATCATAAATTATTGACTAAGAAGAAGACTAAATTCGCATATATACGACTATTAGTAGCTAATTTCCAGTATCTTATAGCGCGACTAATGTTGAGTCGTATTTAGCTTAGTCATTAATATGTAATCATCTAATAGTTTATTTAGTTGTATATTTGGTCATTAATTGTGGCAATCAATGACTAAATCAGTGACTGTCAATGACTAAATCAGTGACTAAATCAATGACTATCAATGACTAAATCAGTGACTAAATCAATGACTATCAATGACTAAATCAGTGACTAAATCAATGACTAATAAGTCAATCAGTTAATGACTAGTGAAATAAAACTAGCTATAAGATAGTAGAAATTAGGTACTATTAGTCACCGACTCAAAAATAGTCGTTTAGAGTCGAATTTTAGTCAATAATTCCTCATTTTGTACTAGTGTCTAGGGTGCTATCATTTAAGTCTTGGGGACTTGGAGCCTTGGACATTGTCAAGGGAGGAGAGCTAAACATTGGGCCCTAAAGTAATCTACTATCCATCTAAGGATAAGAAGGTTACCTCCAACAAGTCAAGTCCTACTAATGTAATTGGTTTCTAAGAGTTCTATTTTTTAGGAATCCCATGGTTTGGAACTCCATGGTAGTCGAAGGAGACACCTGAAAATTCATCCATGCTAAGCGTTCGTGTGGCCTAGACTAGGTACAATACCCAGGTGTTTTTGATGGATTAGATTCCCTTGGGTCATGGTTTCTTAGAGTACCACAAGCTAGTGCCACAAGTGATAGACATGCTAGAAAACAAAAAAGAAGAAGGTTTCCTCCACCAACCACACATGACCTTATAAGGGTATCATTAGCCTAGAAATTGGGGATGTCACTGCCATTAGGTGGTTTCGAGTAGTATCTATGTGTCTCATGGCCTTAGGAATGATGTTCGAGGGAATAAAACCGTTCACTTGGTCCTAAAGAAACCATTGAGGCATCAAGATCCATTACAAATTCCTCAAAGCACCATGCACAACCTTGTAGGGATATTAGTGGCACTATGTATCCATGTCTCTAGGACTTAGGGCCTTGGATATGGTTGGGGGAGAATACATGAACCTTTGGCCCTAAAGGAATATTCTTGTCATCAAAGGATAAGAAAATTTCCTAAACCAATCACACATGGCCTCTTCAAGTTATCATTGGTGTATGATTGGGGATATTAGTGACATTACATCATTTGAGCAGTATGTACATGTATCAGGGCCTTAGGAATGTATCTCTAGGGAAGAATATCATGCATTTGGACCTAAAAAACCCATTGAGTAATTTAAAGCCATGAGCAATTCCTCAAAGTATCATGCATGAGTTTGTAAGGTTATCCATGGTGCTATATATCTAGGCCTTGTGGCATTGAGGCCTTGCACATGGTAAGTGGAAGAGATATAAACCTTAGGATCTAAATAATTCTTCTAGACATCTAGCTCCAAGAGAGTTTCCTCCACCAACAACACATGCCCCCTTGAGGGTATCATTAGCATTGAGGATGGTGGTACCATTAGTTTGTTTTGATAAATATGTACATGTGACTCATGGGGCATTGGGAATGGCATTCTAGGGAAAAATGCCATTCCTTTATCTCCAAATAAATTATTGAATCATCCAGAACCATGAACAATTCCTCAATGCACCATCCATGAATTCACAAGGGTATCAATGACACAAGGTATCCACGTATTGGGGAGTTGGGGGCTTGGAAATGATCATGGTAGGAGATCTAAAGCTTGGGAACTAAAGGAATATTCTAGCCATCAAGAGATAATAAGTTTTCCTTTACTAACCACACATAGACTCTTGAGAGCACCATTAGCCTATGATTCAGAATGCTCATGCTATTAGGTGTTTTGTAGTAGTATGTATGTGTCTCAGGGCCTTGGGAATGTTATTCTATGGAATAATACGATGCCTTTATCCCTTAATAAATTGTTAAGGAATCAAAAGCCATGAAAAATTCCTTGAAGTGCCACCTATGGTTTCACACAATATCCATGGTGCTATGTATCTAGGCCTTGTTGCCTCGATTCCTTTGACATGGAGAGTGGAAGAGACCTAAACCTAGGTTCATAAAGGAAGCTTCTAGCTATCGATGACTATGAAGGTTTCCCCCACCAACCACACATTGAATCCTAAGGGTATCATTGTCCTATGATTGAGGATGACATTGACATTCGGTGGTTTTGAGCAATACATATGTGTCTCAAGGACTCGGGAATGGCATTCTATGGAAGAATACAATGCCTTTAATCCTTAAGAAACCATTTAGGAATCCAAATCCATTAATAAAGCCACAAAGCACCACACATCATTTCACAAGGTATCCATGGAACTATGTATCCAAGTCTTTGGGACTTAGGGCCTTGGAAATGGTCAAAGGAGGAGACATGAACCTCAAGCCCTAAAGCAATCTTATATCGATCCAGGGATAATAATTTTTCCTCCACCATCCACACATAGCCACTTGAGGGTATCATTATCTTATGATTGAGTCTGATAGTGCCATTAGGTGGTTTCACTACAACAAAATACCCTTTTGGCGGTGGTTTTGCTAACCCCCCCCCCAAAAAAAAAGTTTTTTTAGGTTTTTGGGGGCGGTTCTTCAAAACCCCCCTCAAAAGTCCTGAAAATTGAACTTTTGTGGGTGGTTTTTAAAAAGCCCCCCTCAAAAGTCCCGAAAATTGGACTTTTGTGGGTGGTTTTTAAAAAACCCCCCTAAAAAGTCCAATTGTCAGGATTTTTGGGGGCAGTTTTGTAAAACCCCCCCCCAAAGTCCAATTCTTAATACTTTTGGGGGTGGTTGGTTAAAAACACTCCCCGAAAGTCCAATTTTCAATACTTTTGGGGGTAGTTGTGGAACCCCCCCAAAAAAAGTCTTGACCCCCTAAAAGTCGCTTGCGACGGTCTTGCTAACCCCCCCCCAAAAGTCTTGTTGGACTTTTGGACTTTTGGGGGGGGGGTTTGGAGATCCACACCCTCGGAATATTTTTATCATCATCCTATGAGATGTGGCGGGCATTTCCCTAAGGCTAATTAGGCAGATTTTACCATACTTGGACAATTTTTTATCTTCTCCTAGGCTTGGTCTAATTTCCCTAAACCACTGTTTTGGCAGGTCCATAAATTCTTCTTCAGGGTGATCTCTTTGGACAAACTGAGACCATGGTTGAGTAGACAAAACAACAGCCTACAATATCCCCATGTGCTGCCAGCATTTTCTTCAACACACAATTTGTGTTAGGCATCCTCTCAGGGCTACTTGGACCCCGTGCTCAGGTTCAAAATTGGTTTTTTGGGTATAGAGTCTAATAATGTTGCTGAACTAGATCAAGGTCTTTACGAAGGAATATTACTCGCATGTCAAAAAAGATGGACCCCTCTAATCATGGAAGGTGATTCCAAGATCATTCTCCACATGGTTGCTGAGATGCACCGTGGCAAATCAAGCTCCAAAGTGGCGTCGTCGTGGCGGTTGGAAGGATCTATCTTCCTTCTTGGGCGTAGCGCTTTCCTTCTCCCATGTCAAGTTGATCTTCTGGCCAACCATGGGAGCAGTGTTCACATTGACGCTTGCTCTTATACGTGGGACGATTTGACAGAAGCAATTTTTTGGGATAACTGCAGATTTAGCCAGGACCAAGACATGATGGTTTTTCGTGCAAGAAGACATCATGCTGACGATAATCGGGACATGTAACTTTGGCCTTTTGCAGTTGTCCGGATATTCGACCTTTAACTCTAGCCTTTTGCAGTTGTCCGCATCGACCTTTAACTCTTGTCTTTTCATCCTCCTTCGCAGTTCTCGATCAACCTTTTCATCCTCCTTTGTAGTTCTTCGATGTACCCTATCAGTTATTAAGAGTTACCAAGCGTCACTTGCTGTACCTCCTTCAGTTATTAAGAGTTATTAAGATGTACCCAATTCATCATAATAGTCGGTGGTAGGCAAGAATATATGGAGGCTCAAGGTGGCAACCGTGATCGTCATTGCTGGTTTTCTGCATGCATGCAAGTTTTGGTAATATGGTTGATTATGGAGCAAGCCTCTGGTGATAGGATGAAGGAGCCGCAAGATACTAACTGTCGTCCTGAGGTTGGAGATAATTCCAGTTGCAATAGGAAGAGAGGGCATGGGGATTCTCTAGGGGAGCCGGGTGGTGGTCTATCTCGTGCCTCTCAGCAGGAGCGTAGGGAGGCAAGTTCCTTCGCTCTTAACATTCCCTTGGAAATACAAAGGGACATCAATGACTATGAAAAACAATGGTGGGCTCGTCTGAGTAGGGGAACCCTGGTGGGGGAGCTTAAGCAATTGGAGAATTGGATCATTGATCCTGGAAACATGGCTGGGCGTGTTTGTCTTTACGAGCACACTGTTGCACTTTTTTTGATGATGAAAAAGTTGGTTGGCTATGCCATTCGCAATAGGAATCCTCTCAGAGGTGACAATGCGCAGCTTCTCTTTGAAGAGTCTCACGCGATTCACCGGAAGCTGGATTTCCTTCTGTCTACCATGGCGCTTCAACCTCCTCTATGCGTTGCTTCTTCTTCCAACTTTCACCATCCGGGGAGTTCTCCAAAATCTCCTTATATAGTTCGCTGATGTTTGGGTGGGTGGGTGTTTATTTGGGGGGTCTGGGGCTACCTGGTTTAGCATTTATCTTATGTATCAGTGGTTATGAAGCTGGGGTGTCTACTATGCTTGGGTGTCTATATTTATGCTCTTTGGCCTACGAGCCTATGGGAAGAATGTATTTGGTTCTGTGGTTTTTTGTTTGTTCGGGTAGAAGGTTCGTCTCGGTTACTGTGACAATAGCCTTCAGATGTGCCACGAGGGTGTGTGTCTGATTTGATGAACATTTATGAGCTTCGGCCAGATTGCTCCGTTTGTAATTCCTCCTTTTAATATAATGAAAAATCTTCTCACTTCCAAAAAGAAAAGGCTACTTGGAATGGTGTTTAGTATTCCCAAAGGATTATTCTTCCATATCACAGTCATGATAAGTGTATTTTTGTGTTTTAAGTAACTGTAAGTACCGTTCTCTGCTTTTAAAAAGTAGATTTCTGATGAGGTAAGTGTTCAAGTAAAAGCTAATATTTTTTTGATAATGCATGATGCTAAGAATGTATTTGCTAATGCATACTTTAACAATTCCTTTGACAAAAAGACATACTTTAACCATTCCTTTGAATTTGTCATAGGACTCTTTGTAAAATTACTTAGGGTAATGTGATAAATTTGAATATTAGTTTAAATTGGATTGAAAACGACTTTTCATAATGAATTATGATGATATGAACATATAACTAAGAATGCCGAGTTTGATATGATTTACATTATAACACAGATCCCTATTCTTGGAGAATTATGTTATGATATCATTGTGAGTTTTTGCTAGATGAAAGTCGAGATTGAAAACGTATGTATTCTTCTTTTCACTAGTTTATTTCTGAGTGTCTATGCTGATTTAAAATTTGAAACCTCTGTGTACGATCTCTGTAACTGAATGCGTCCTTGAAATGGTTTTTTCTGCAAGATTGAATGTTAGTCCAAATGCGTTTGAATGGCTTGCAATGCGCCTTCATGGTAGAAATGTTGAGTTAAAACGGAGTATGTTTTTGTATTTGAATCTTTCGAGAAATCCATTGATCAAAATATGTATGTTATTATTGGTTGGGATAGAGCCGTGATTGCAAAACGTTGCAATTATTGGTAATGAGCGAGTGAATTGATTAAGAGCACAGACAGAATGCGTCCCCTGCATCTGTTAAATTGAAGTTTACTATCGAGGCCAAATCCATTGAAAGGATTTGGCCAAGATGTCTTTGAATTGCTTAACCAATAGATTCCTTAAAAACCAATCACGCTAGTAAGATTCAACAAAGACAATCTTATCTAATTGCAGTGCTGATTGCATTGAGCTAATGCATATTGTTGTGTAATTTTTTATTTTTTTTTAATATAAGCTGTATTTTCTAAAAAAAGTGAAAATTATTGACTTAAAAAGTGAAAGTGTTTTGTCGTTGCATATAATGTAGATTAATCTTATTAATTGCATATAGTTGTCCTTCATTCATGTTCTCTAAAATAGTAAAAAAGTTGGACGAATTTTCCCATACTTAGCCAATTTCTTGATTTTCACTAATTTGTTGTATCTCTCCATAATGATTCATAATGCAACAATGATTTCAACTTCATGCCACATCATCATCTATGCCATGCAATGCCATGCGGGCATCAATATCCTTATTACGGGCATCAACCTTAATGCGGGCATCACTTAACCCCTTTACAACACTTAGCCATTTTTCCTTTGTCTTTAGTATGCAAAATAACATTTTTCTTCTATTTTGGCAGGTTGATATTTTCCTTATCTAATCACCATAAGAAAAACCAAGAGCATGGCTAGATAGCCATTTCAACAATGAACAGGACCATATGGAGAGCGTTGATGGAGAGCGTAGATACCGATGAGCAAAGAAATAATGAGTATTCAATGAGGAATTGGCGGAGTCACAGTTGCCAAAAGTAGGGAAAATGGACAAATTTAGGTGTTGTGCCTACTCAAAACAGGAAGAATAGGTACTTTTGGAGGTGTCGCAGCTGCTTGAAATATGAAAAATAGACAACTGTTGGAGACTGCTGATACCGATGGAGAGCGTTGATGGAGAGAACTGATACCAATGAGAAAAGAAATAATGAGTATTCAATGAGGAATTGGCGGAGTCGCAGTTGCCAAAAGTAGGAAAAATGGACAAATTTAGGTGTTGCAGCTACTCAAAACAAGAGGAATAGGCACTTTTGGAGGTGTTGCAGCTGCTCAAAATAGGAAACTTGAAAATTTTCAGGTGTTGCAGGTGCTTGAAAAAACTTTTGGAGGTGTCGCAGCTACTCGAAATAGGAAAAACAGACAACTGTTGGAGAGCGTTGATACCAATGGAGAGTGTTGATACCGATGGAGAGCGTTGATGGAGAGCGTTGATACTAATGAGCAAAGAAATAATGAGTATTCAATGAGGAATTGGCGGAGTCGCAGTTGCCAAAAGTAGGAAAAATGGACAAATTTAGGTGTTGCAGCTGCTCGAAATAGGAAAAATAGGCACTTTTGGAGGTGTCGCAGCTGCTCAAAAGAGGAAAATTGGACAAATGTAGGTGTTGCAACTGCTTGAAATAGGAAAAATAGGCACTTTTGGAGGTGTCACAACTGCTCAAAATAGGAAAAATGGACAAATTTAGGTGTTGCAACTACTTGAAATAGGAAAAATAGGCACTTTTGGAGGTGTTGCAACTACTTGAAATAGGAAAAATAGGCACTTTTGGAGGTGTTGCAGCTGCGGTAAAGAGAAATAAGCCATAGTTAGCAGTGTTGCAGCTGCGCGAAATGGGAAAGATAGGAGATTTTGACGCAGTCGCTTGGGAAGATATCTTCTTAGATCAGGGTGAATGGAAGGAACTGACTTAGCCCAGATAACCCATAGAAAAACTATTCTCCTAATGAAAATTTGTAAATGGGAGGGCTTGTGTTTTTTCTGTAAATGTCTGTTTTTGGCAATAGAAGGTGTTGGTCACCCTATATGCTAATTAATTACAACTAACACACAGGATGCTCAATATAAATTGTCAAACCCAGGGATGTCTTTTATTTCAATGGCAATACGCACAATCTATGCATAAACATTTCAAGTAGTTGATTAACTGAATGGAGATAATAGTCCTACCTATCTACTCAGCCAAACTCATTCCATAAAGAAAACTAATCTAACTCATACATCTAGGAATTCAAAGTGCAACTACCTTCCTACAGAAATTAACCTTGCAGTTATTGATCTAAGAATAGAAATGAACTGGATTACTTTTGTAAGAAGTTAAATCCTATAATTATCAAACTACAGTATTCAATATTTACCAAAATGATTCATCCAACAACTACTGTAACTCAATAATAATCTTCCTAATCTATGAATTCAACTAAAGATACAACAGCAACCATAATTAGAAAATAAACTTGAACTCTAAATTGATAATCATTGGAAATCCTAGGAAGCATAAATATTGAAAGGAATTGGAGTTGATCTTGGCTGTAACAGTTATTGAACACACATGCATTAATCAAAGTAACCTACACAGTCGACTGTCACACCACACAGTTGTAGCTATTCGTAATGCAAAGAATAAACTACCAACAAAGAATGCAATCATAAATCTCTGTTGCAGCTATTAGAAATACGCCTAATGCAATTCCACAACACAAAACAAGAAATGAATTAATATAACTACCTACTTAACTCAGCAATCTATGTGAGAATGCGGGCCCTGGCCTTCTAACAGAGATGCCATGAACTACCACGAATTAAGACATAGAAATGGAAATAACTTTGCTCTTCATTAAAAGATGGTAATCCATAGTATCAGCCTCTGTTACAGCCCGTACAAAATAATAATTATCCAACCCCAGACTTTGAAATCCTTCCCATATTTATACATGAAAAATATAGTTCGTGATCCACTAATTTCATGCAGCAATGAAGATCTCTGATCTTTGTGCTGCAGAGTTACATCTAAACTGTTACAACCATAATGAATGAGGCCATTAATCATGAAGGATGTTGTTACACTGGCAGTCAATGGATCAACGGTTTAACAAATTGGGAGGCATCCTGTATGTCGCAGCTATACTCTGTTCCATCGACCTATTACAGCTTCACGTGGAGAGATGCACTGTCCCTTGAAATATTAGGAATCAAATCAGAAGAGTAACAACTGGCACCATGTATGATTCTTTCCCAAGGCATTGCAACTGATACACCTATGCTTTGATCTTAACTTAATGAAATCAACACAAGTTAGCATAAATTGAAGGCTAGAATTCATAACCATAACAATCTTAGGCATTTAATTAAATGAAACAATAATGATGTATACCTTGTCAGGACTGTTGATTAATCTGGAAAAATGCATGTATATGGTTTATGAAAGTAGGGTGTAACTAGGAAAAATGATGAAATAGGTATGGTAAAAAAGGGGCATTTCCAGGGCCCAACATCTCCCCCCAACTATCCAATTGCATGTCCTCATGCAACAGTCGATTAGTTCGATCCTGACTCTGATCCTCGTTCATATTATGCAAGTGAGTTGAAGGAATCAATTTTGACAATTAGCCATTGGAAACGTTGGTTCTTGTGTGACAGCCTCTCCTTACCCTTAGCAGCTTCGTCTTATATTGGAACTCACCAAATTTTCAATTGTGTTGGTCCTTCTGAAACAATATCTTTTCCTTATGTCCCCATCTCAGCATCTTTTTCCTGAGTTGTAATTCCAACAAAAAAGAAATTTTGAGGGCGTTGGTTCTTGTGTAATAGCGTTGTTGTAGTCCCAAAGTTCACGTGGTTATCATGGATACATTACATAATATAAGAAAACATACACAATGATATAGATACAAGAGATGAGATAGAGAGAGAGACAAGCCTTTATATTAACCAGCAAGAGCAGAGTACATTCATAGAACCAATCTTAACTAGTACATCGGCTCACCAGCATATATATATATATATATATATATATGCAAATATAGTTACATAATCGTCTGTCGGTTTATCCAACCGACCCGACCTATACTAGTTGACACGACCTATCGACATGTGTTGCAGAGTGGTCGGGCAGAGGGCCTAATCGACAGGCCGACCTAGGCCCCTCCAACATCAGCCCCACCTCAAAATCTTTCTTCGTCCCGAAGAAATGGAGAGATCAAAATTACAAAAAGAGTTATACAGACGGTTATGATGAAGGAACGATGGCATCAATAGCATCAGGTATCTGGAGACAAGCTTCAATGATAACTTTAGTAGAGATAGAGAGGTGGTGCTGGAACTCTTCCCAGGTTTGTAGCAGATTTTGGATGTCTACAGTTAGAGTTGTGAGTTTCGACAAGTTTTCCATCTTGTCGTGAGTGGATGTAGCCTGCAAGTGGATCATGTCGGGCCCGAATGTGTTGATTGTTTTGTCAGCAGCAACAAGTAACTGATGGAATCGAGGCTGAATTTATCCAAGTTTGTTGAGGCCTTCTCGGGCTTGGGAAATCCACTGAACTTCTTGTTTCTCTAATTTATCCAATTTCTTGTTTTCCATAATGATCTGGCTATCAAGTTTTTCGATAAGGGCTTCATCTGCAGTCAAGCGCTGGTGCTGAAGCTTGCTTAGCAGTGTTCTTGTTTTCTGAAGACCTTTGTAGACGTTGCCATAATAAACATACCAATTGTTTAGAACTGCTGTAAATTTTTTGGCTTGATTATCGTACTGCTTGAGTACCTTGAGAGCTTCTGAAAAGGTTGTAAACTGAGTTGTCATGAGGGAAGCTACCTCGACAACTTGATCCTATTGCTTCTTGAGAAGCTCAGATTGTAGCTTCGACATGACAAACTCGAATAAGTGATATGCTCGATCAAGAGGTGATGTCATGTTAGAACTGGCTAGGAGCGTAAGAACCTGTTGTGCTAAGTTTTCACATTTAGTGAGGAATGTAGTCTTTTCTTCCTGAAGTTGCAGTAGTTGTTCCTCTGACTCATGTCGGTGGTACTTTTGCACTCTGAAGACTATGTCTTCAAGTAGATCAAGTTCTTCTTGGGATGCCAACTATGGTTGATAGCTTGTGGTAGCTCCGAATTGGTCTAAGTATACTGAGAGAGTATTATTTGATTGTTTTGACTATGTTTGTTGCATTTGTAGTTGCTGCTGCAATTCTCTTTCTTTGCATTTCTTCTCTTTGTGCTTCCTGCGGCTACTCTTTTCTTTTTCTTTGCTTGAGTTTTGTTGTTCTGGGCCCTTATCTTTTCCTTCTGTTGCTTGGTTCTTGTCAATGACTGCTTGTGTGCTAGTAACAGCCCGTTCTGCCTAACTTTGTGTACTAGGTACTGCTGTTGTGATGACTGGAGTTTCATGTTCCCCTACTTCAGCACTCGGTGGAATGTTTGCTGCTGGTGTGATGGAGATTTCTACATTGCTTGTACTGATATCTGGAGTATTTGTGTGCTCTGATGGTCTTGTAATGTCGGCTGCAGTTTCTTGAGTTGCGACTGCTTCCTTGGTTAGAGTAGAAGCGGCTTTATCTACTTCTGTCATGGTTGCTTCTTTGTTGTGCTGTTGTGTAACTGGACTAGACTTGGATCCGTCGACAAGGGGACTCGACTAGTTTACCGGGAGTGATGGTAGGTGGACGGATGTCATATTTGGACTCGATGAAATGGTACTGTCGAGCGGATACGAACTAACTAGACTAGACTCAATTGTGGACTCGGCACAGGAACTCATGACTTGGGGATTTTCACTTCGAACAATGTTTGGTTGAGGTAAAGCAGTGACTGGAAGAGGGATAAAAACAATTGCTTGTTGTGCATACACGAACCTTGACGGGTCAAGATTTCTGATATGATGGGGTTTCGTGTGACTGACAATTTCTGGAACTGATGATGGTAAAGGTAAAATTCCAGTTTGAATGGTGTTGGAGAGAGCTAAGTTAACGAGGACAGTAGACGAAGAGGCAAAAACTGGTTGTTGGATGACCATCTTGTGCCAATTGGGACAAAATATTGGAATGTTTGCTATGAATGTATTCAAAGCGATGTCTTATGTGCTAAGGGGAGCAGGTAAAGCTAACAGACTTCTTTCTTCTTCTATTTCAGTTGGGGAAGAAGGGGGGGACTGAATGGTTAGGTCGACATCCAGTTCGACTAAAATTTTGGTTTTTTTAACAATGATTTTAGAAGAGGGATACTTATCTGTTTCTAGAAATTTTCTGAACTGGTCTTTGACAGGTAGTTTGTTCTTGGCTGCATCCTCGAGAAGCTGAGTAGCAGTGTCGTATAACTCAATCTCGTATTCTTCTATCGGTTCTTGAAATTTTACTTGTATTTTTCCTTTCCCTTTGATCGATGTTACTCGGTTCTGTCGGGCTGTGACAATTTCAGCTGCTACCTTCTGTATATTATCGTCTGTCAGAAGATGTTCTGGATTGTCGGACTCTGTGTCACTGTTTGACTGCTCTCCGGCTTGTGCTGATTCTGTGTGCGGATTCTAGGTAAGTGCTAACACCTTAGGGCTAGGTGTCGGCTTAGGTTGATAGCTGAAAGTGTTCATGTACAACTAACTTTCATATGCTTCTTCTTGTTCCATATCAGATAGAGGCTCAACATATTTGAAGTTGGTTTCCCTTGCTTGTGCCGGGATGGGTAATACTTCGTTAGATTGGTGGCTTAACTCTGTGAAGATTTCTCTTACTGAAGGGTAATATTCGAGCCGTTCTACTGGACCTGCTGCTCCTTCCATGTACCATACTGTTGTGTCATCCAAAGATAGTTGGTTGTGCGCTATCGGGGGTAGGCTTCGACGAACATTCTGTGGTACCCTCCATCTTGTTGATATTGCTTTAAGGTTGATAAACCATGCTTCAAGCCAAAGTTTGACTGTTGTAGGTCCATATCGGCTTGCTCCAGGTGCAAAGCAATGGAAATTTTCCATAAGGATGAGTCGGTCTTCGGTAAAATCCTTGTTTCCTTTTGGTCGAAGGTGGGTCATAGCAATCCAAATGAGTACAGATGGGTAGCGGATTCTAGCTCCCTCCTCTTGGCATTTATGGCATGTATATTTAAGAATGTTGGCCAGGAAGTCTGCCCAATTGTATACTTTGTCGTTCATAGCCATATTCTTGACAGCTTCCAGCATTTCGGTCTTCGAGTCTAACCCCTGCCTTTCCGTGAAAGTGCATGTGACACAATCTTGGCAGAGGTTTTGTAATTGCCAAAAACAATCTGGCTCACGACTATACCTCGTGAATTCTTTCCAGCAGGAGAATCAACAAACTCATCAATCAAGTCTACACCTGAACTTGTTGGTACAGCATGTCCTTTGTGTGAAAGGCCAGTTATTTTGTGGATGATTTCACCATTGATGTCGACCTGAACATCAAAGTAAAGCTTTTCGTTGTGATATCTGCTAACGATGAATTATGCAATGACTTCTTTCAATCCTCCAAAATTATCCAATAAAGGTGCCTTCAGGTAATGCATAATTGTGGTTGTCTACAAATGTCATGCTTCCTCTCTCCAGTGACCATTTGACTCCTTCCCCCAATCTTCAACATTCTTCCATGCTTTCTTCCAGGTGAGTTCTGACGCCTTTGCATTTTGAATCAACTAGACTCTAGTTTTCAGTGGTGTTTGTTCTTTCTCCAGTTCTCTAACTATTGTTGCAGCGGCTCTTCTAGTTGTTAAAGTTTTTCAGGGGGCCATGGTGGATTCGGGGTTCAAGAATGCAAAGTTGGCTTCAGTGGTATCAAGGAGATCTATATCTTGGAATTCAAGTTCTCGGCAAAAGAGTAGCCAAGAATCCTCGAGCTCTGGATTTATGGTGGAGTTACTCGGCACGGGTGAATGAGACGTAGAGGCTCGTATTAATGGCTGATTTGATGGGGATATTAAATTAGACTGACTGGATATCGATGCTTCGTCAGATGCATTTCTTCTAGCATCGCGGGTATCTTTAGCTTTTATTTCTTTGACATCATGGCGTTGCGACACCTTGTTCGATGTGTCATGTTAACGAGCTTCTCTGATTAGGTTTGATCGGTCTGAGCTCCAATTCTTCTGTCGTGTCGGATTTCCCTCTGCAAACCATCGATGTTCTTTTCGGTGCCTATAATATCGACGGTTGTGCACCAGACTTCTTTCTATGCTTTTTCCATGCTTCTTCTGCCATTCTCTCGTCATTTCAGCTTTTGACGCGTTCTGCCGTATTTTCTTGATTGCTTATAGTACTCTCATTCGGTTATTTCTAACCGTTTTCTCTCTTTTATTATTTTCAACACTTTTTTTTTTCGAATATTCATGAATTATACCTTTTAAGTCGGGCACCATTTACCATTTTCTTGAAAATATTTCCTTGTAACATTTTCAATCAGATTGATCCATTAGGATTTAACGTTTCAATGAGATAGGGTCCCATCCATTCTGTATGCAACTTCTTTGGCTGCCCTTTTACTCAGCTATTATAGAAGAGTGCTAAATCTCCAACTGACAGATTATTTTGTTTGATATTTCTATCATGCCATGCTTTCTGTTGTTGTTTTTGCACTCTCTGATGTTCTATTTCCAACTATTGACTTTCATCCAGCTTCGACAGCTGTAGTAGCCGTTCATGTCAAGTATCTTCAACATCGATATGTAGAGTTGTTGCAATGGTCGGTGCTTGTCGTCAAAAACGTAACGGGACGACAGTCTCTTTCCCATAGACAAGGGAAAATGGTGTATGTCCTGTGGTTCTCTTATATGTTGTTCTATATGCCCAGAGGATAGCAGGTACTTTATCGTCCCAGTCATCTTTCTCTATGTTGCAAAGTTTTATCATTCCTTTTGTAAATGTTTTATTGAATGACTCTACTCTGTCATTCGACTAAGGATGATATGTTGTGCTTATTCTATGATCAACTGAAAATCCCTTAATCAATTCTTCAATAGTTTTACATATAAGGTGTATACCTTGGTCACTTATCAATGTTATGGGGCATCCAAAACGTGTTACGATGTTTTCATGAATAAATTTAGCGGAAAATTCACTTGAACATGTTTCAACCGGTTCTACTTCTTCCCACTTGGTAACATATTCGACGGTAGTGATAATATACCGAGCACCTGTTCATCTCCCCAGTATTGGAAATGGTCCAATAAAATTGATAGCCCAAATTTCAAATGTTCGGCTATGGTTAATTGGGATCAATGGCATTTCTGTTCTTGGTAGTGGTCGGCCCATGCACTGATATTTATCACACTTAGATACAAAATCTCGACAGTCTTTATGAACTGTCGACCACCAAAGTCCTTCCTACAGGATTTTTCTAGCTGTTATGTCTGCGTGATAATGTCCTCCCGCTGGTCCAGCATGGGCTTCTGTAAGTATATCCTGTCGTTCATGCTCAAGTGCACATCGACGTAATATATCATCCAAGCCAAGTTTATAGAGGAATCCATTGATCAAAGTGTAGGGGGTTGCTTTCATTGCTAATATCTTCCTCTTTTTCTCACTCATTCCCTCAGGAGCGTGCCCATTTTCAAGAAATTGTGCAATTTCTGCAAGTTCTGAAGGTACTGCTTCAATGCGAAACAAGTGTGCATCCGGTAAGTCATCTTCAATTCCTTTCGGTTCTTCTCCTATGTTGACTCTCGATAGATTGTTTGGTCCGACATTAGCTTTCCCAGGTCGAATGATTACTTTGAATTCAAATTCTTGAAACAGTAATAACTAGCGACATAATCTCCCGTGATGCAATGGTTTATTGACTAAGTATTTTAAAGCTTGGTGATCTATATAAAATACAAAGGGATTAGCCAATAAATAATGACGATATTTCTGAAGGGAAAATACCATACCTAATGCTTCTCTTTCAGTCGTAAAATAATTTCTTTCAGCTTTATTCAATTTCCAACTGCTGAATGCATTAGGATAATCCATGTCATCTTCTCCGGGTTGTGTTAGAATGTCTCCCACTGCTATTCCAGATGCGTCAATATGTACATGAAATTTCTTTGACCAATCCGGAACTCGGAGGATTGGTGCTTCGAACATTTTTCTTTTCAACGTGTTGAATGAAATGTTGCATTCCTCCATACACCTATAATCTCGATCATCTTTTAGCAATTATTCAAGAGGATAAGTCATATCGGAATAGTGTCTGATAAACTTCCTGTAATATCCGGTATGACCCAACAAGATTCGTACTTGTTTCGGATTAACTGGAGGCTTTAGGTCGAGGATAATTTTGATCTTTGCGTAATCGACCTTGATTCCTTCTTTGCAAACTACATGGCCTAGTAATATGCCGATAGGTGTCGTGAAGATGCCCTTTTTAATGTTTAGGGGCAATTGTATCTGTCGATATCTTTCCAACATTAGTCAGATCCACTTGCAGTGATCTTTCAACATTGTATAAATTGTCCAATCATCAAAGTATGCAGCCATGGTTTTGTAAATATATTCTTGAAATGCTTTGACAACAATTCTTGAGAAGACCGTAGGTGAGTTCTTCAAACTGAAAGGCATAATTTTATATGCGAATGACCAGAATTCGCACACGAATGTTGTCTTTTTCTGATCTTCCTTTGCTATAGGTACTTGGTTGTACCTTGAGAATCCATTCGTGAAAGAGTAACACTCATGCCCTGCAACTTAATTAATAATTTCATCTACAAAAGGGGTAGGGAAGGGATCTGTTAGTGTTACCTTGTCCAGCTCTCAAAAGTCGACACATATTCTCAATCGTGTCGGATCTTGTTTCTTTGGCTGAACGACCATTGGACTTTCCCACTCCGACTGGTCGATAGGATATATGATTCTTGCAGCAAGCATGCTATCGATCTCCTTTTTGACAATATCCTTATATTTGTGAGCAAGTTTGTAGGGTCTTTTCTTTACGGGTCTGGCGTCAGGTTTAATATCAATTTTCATCTCGCCCATTTCCTCTACAAGTCCTTTCAAGTCTCTATAGTCTCGAGCAAAAACATCTTGAAATTCTTTGAGGATACTGGAGATTTCTGCTGTTTGTTCCTGATTCCAGTAATCACCAATCTTTGCCATTTTCTGTCGATCATCATTTGAAATATCTACTACCTTTGTTTTAATCTTCGCGTCCATCCATTTTGGTGCATGATTGTTACTTATATGTCTTTCACCTTCTTTGATTTGTGTGAAAATTGGTGGAAAGTCTTTTTCTGATAACCTTTTGGGTTCATCTTTTTTTTGATAATCTCTGTGCTGAAGGTTGTTCTTACGGGTTTCAACACATTGGGATGATGTTTTCTCCATTGAAAACTTTTTCCTACTGACATCTCCGTTTCTAGACTCAGTCTTGTCGAATGCAGTTTTTCTGTCGGCTTTATGTTGTAGCAGGTGTTAGGTAGGTGTATAATCTTCTATTTGTCTGCAAGTGTTAAATTTTTTGTTGGCTGCAGAAATTCTTTGATGCTTTTACTTGCTTCGACCAACCTCTCATCCTGCGGAGAAAATTGGAAATCCTTAATAAAGTTTTCTCTTAAGTCTTTCCAAAAGAAATTTTCTCCTCGTGCTTCTTCCATCTTGTACCATTCGTTAGGTAGATCATCAAGTGTTCTGGGGAAGAGGTGAGGCCATTTTCTTTCATCTTTATAGCCTAATTTTCTCCATTCTTTTTCGCAACAGTCGATGTGAGCTTCAGGGTTTTTTCCTTGTGTAAATAGAGGAATGTCAGCCTGAATTGTCAATTTTTTTCCTCCAAATCTTTCTACAAAAAATGTTGATGCAGTATTCCAATTTTGGAGTTTCAACTGATGAGTGTCCCACCATCTCGCAGCTTGACTAGTAAATGTCTCTACCAAACTTTGTAGTCGGCCTTGCTCTCCGACATGTTTTGATACCTGTTCGACATGGACACCAGGTGAATCACATTCTTTATATCTTAATGTTGAGCTACCGTATTGTATATTTTTATCTGGAACAAGTGTTGGATATGCTCGTATTTTTCGTTCGAATATCTTCGGTGTGTAAGATACTGAGAGACACTTCTTTATTTGCTTCTTTGAGATGGCTTCCATAGTCCAACATTCTTTTGCATGTAAGTCATAGTTCTCAATTTGCCATTCATAGAGTTCTACATCGAAATTGTATCCGAGCGACATAGGATCTCCGAGGTGAAGTTCTCCTTGGATATTTGGCTCAATGTGATCTTCATTGTTGTCTATGTGGTAAAGCTGTTGAACATCATTATCGATTTCTATAGGTTCCGACCAAGGTTATCCCTGAGATGGGAATATTGGGACGATAACCTTATGCCCGTTTCCTTTCAACTTAATACGACTTTTGTCTAAGGAAATCGAGGCCTTCATCTTTCGTCCCCATGGTCGACCGACCAATGCGGGAAAAGAGCTCGCATAATCTTTTGGAGTGATGATTTTGAAATCTACTTTAGTTGTGATGCCTTTAATGGAAGTTTCAACTCCTTTCCATACTCCAATCGGCTCAATTAATCCTTGATCTGTGAGATTTAAGTAGATGCCCGATTCCTGTAGTTGAGGTCGACTGAGTTGGTCCTAGGTATCATGATCTATGATATTCACTTGGGATCCAAAATCCAGTACAACTTGTCATACATGATATCCATTTATGTCAAGGTCGACTAATGGATCAACATCATTTTTCTCTTTTTGTTTTAGTCGGCAAATGTTTTTAGCTTGTCTTTGCTCAACATGTTTATATTTTAATTTATGCAATAGGTCAATCATTTTTCCTACAGCTTCCTCATTTGAAATTAATCTGAGCAATTCATTTAGAACTTCTTGTTAGTTTTCTTGAACATCTTCGTGTGCTGCTAAGTCATGAAATATGTCGGATGCATCTTTGTACACAGATTTTTGTTTTATAGGATTTGGGTAATCCTCTTTATAGATAATTCTACTTATCTATGGTTTATCTTGACCAATATAAGTGCCTTGCCTAGTTACAATTTGCAAGTTTTTCATACAAAGCACATCATTTTTTGGAATACAAGATAAGACATGAACATTCTTTTTATTATTTATTTTCTCAATCATGGTAGGGAAATCCTCTGAATAGTGATCGCCTACCCCACACTTTGTATAAAATTTAAGATCAGTTCTTTCCTTATAAGGGAATTTTGCATGCCGATGATTCTCATTGAAACATGTAAAACATGCACTACGTCGACCAGATCGTATGCCTTGACCTCCACTGCCACGACCACGGCTCTGGTATCCACCGCGTCTATTGTAGTTGTCATATCGCCGATCATACCATTGATCATTATACCTTGGGTATCTGTCGTTCCTGTTTTGATTGTACCAGTTATTTCTTCCATCATTTCTCTCGAAACTATCGTTTGCTAGATTTCTATCTTGGTTCTGTTCGACAGAATTTGTCTAGTACACTGCATGATAATTTTGTCAATTTTTCAGGTTCAGATGACATTCTTCAATTGTATGTGTATTCACTTCACAAATTTGACACCATCTTGCCTTCTTATTTTTCAGATTGTATGGACAATCATTTGTGGTATGTGAATCATACTCTTTGCATAGATCGTAGAAACATATGGATTGAATGAGTTTCACTTCTTGTCGCCGATCCTCAATTCGACAAGAATCTTTGGTATGTCCTAAAGTTCGACAAGTTGTACACCATAATTCTAGTCCTTTTAGCGTCATATTTCCGATAGCTTGATCCATACTTTCAAGTCGTTCGTCGACGTGTCTATCCATGGATACTAAAGGGTATTCGTCATCCATTTCAATTTCTAGTGCTACTCTTAGTGCATCTGCATACGTATTAACATTTTTTCGATGGACATGTATTCTAATTTTATTGATTAAACCAGCAATAAACCATTTGATTAATAGTTTTTCTTCGATTTCATAGTCTAATTTGCTCAAAAGGTCTTTAAACCTCTTTTCGTATTCCTTGATAGTTTCTGTCGGCTTTTGGACTGTCATCTTCAGTCGTTCTGCCGCCAGGTATGTCACATCTTCAATCATAAAGAAGGCCAAAAAGCTTTGTTTCATTTGTGCTTTTGTTGCATTTGGTAATTTTGCTAAGTACCCCCATGTACCATGTCAGTGCTCTTTGTTAAAATTTGAGCATTAATTCACAATACTCTTGGATCTTTACTGAGAGAATAACATATACTGTATATCAATGCATAACAATCACAATAAGCATGACAAGCATCACAAGAATCAAAAGCATGAGAGACAAGAGACACAGAGTTTCCGTGGGGAAAACCCTAAGGTGAAAAAACCCACAACTTCCTCAGAGATAGAGAGAGCAATGGCTCAACCAAAGTACAACCAAAATACACTTGACATAGACTCCTAGAGCAGATGATCCTCCTCCTCACTAGTGCGCCACTTTCTGAGTGAGAGAAGTGTGTCTTTCCGAATGATCCAAATAGAGATCTCCTGATCTTTATTTATACTTAACCTGTTTTCCCAGTGACCTTATGGGGCCGACTTGTCTATCTAGATACATCCACAATATAATATATATTTTAGGACCGACCCCACACATGGTGGTGTAATAACCCATCGGCAAGTACACACACTTGAGACACTTGTCAATCCACATGATGACACTTCCTTATAGAGGAATAACACATCTCTTATAAGGGTACAATAAATATATATGAAATACATTCCGAAGTTACATATACATCAACACTCCCTCTTAACTAGGAAGGTATTTCTCGACATAGTTCTGCTAGAAAAGTCTTCTTCTCGGGATCATCGTCATCGATGCATCGTCACTGCTGCTACTATCTCAACCAATCTCTAACTCTACTCGTCATAGGAAGTTCTATAGAGCCAGTCCTTTTTCATACTGGATGTAGGCCCACCACCTACAGGTCTTCATCATCTGTGAGAACGGTCTGATAGAGGTGGCCTCTCAGGACTAATTTTATGTGCCAATGCAATACCGGAAAGAGTATCCCAGGAACATTTATGTGCCTAAGCACGACCGGCAAGATATCCCAGGACTGATTACATGCATCTCCTCCACAATACCTTTAAAGAGCATCCCAGGAACATTTATGTGCCGCAGCATGATCGGCAAGATCTCTAAAGAGCATCCCAGGACTTATTACGTGCATACAGCTCAACCTCTCGGATCTCGAAGACTGATTACATGTGGATAGAAAAAACCTTTAAAGAGCATCCCAGGAACATTTATGTGCTGCAGCACGACTAGCAAGATCTCTAAAGAGCATCCCAGGACTAATTACAAGCACACAGCTCAACCTCTCGGATCTCCAGGAATGATTACATGTCTCCGTAGTAATACCTCATCCCAGGACTGATTACGAGTACACAGCTCAACCTATCGGATATCTGAGGACTGATTACATACTACATAGCAATACCGGAAAGAGTACCCCAGGAACATTTATGTGCCGCAGCATGACCGACAAGATCTCCCAGGGCTGATTACATGCTATTTGCACAACCTGCCACATATCATCTCTGACCTCCAATTATCAACCTGATACTCATGATCCAACGGATCATCATCACATGAGGCATCATCCTGATGCCCATGATCATACTAATCATCATCACTTGTACCATCCTGGTACATATCATCTGGAGCAACATCCTGAAGCTCATCATCATGATCAACCTGATCATACAATGCATCCACCTAATGCACACCAAGTATCTACCTGATACATATCATCATACATGATCCACCTGATCATATAGTGTATCCACCTGATACAAATACAAATACATGATACATATCAACATACATGATCTACCTGATCATACAATGTATCCACCTTATACAGATACATGGTCCAAGCATCCAACATGATGCATATACAAATACATACAAATGATCCAACCGATCATATCCAGCATCCAACATGATGCGTACATGCATATAAATGATCCAACTGATCATATCCAGCATCAACACAATACGTACATACATACAAATATAAATGAACCAACTGATCATATCCAGCATCAACACGATGCGTACATACATACAAATATAAATGATCCAACTGATCATATCTAGCATCCAACATGATGCATATACAGAGCAATAACTGGAGCATCGTCCTGATACTCATCATCCAGCGCTTACATCCACAGCCATGTGAAGGATCCTCCTTCCAACATGCTTGGGATGGCTTCAGCAAATGTGTCCATCACTTCTTCCTCGAAGTGTCGTCGATCTGAAGAACACCAAGCCTCTCCCTAAAGTACTCGAACTTCACCCTGGCTAGTGGCTTCATCAGCACATCTGCAATCTACTCGTCCGTCGCAACATACAGGAGCTTCACGGCTCCTCTCTGCACCATATCCATGATATAGTGATATTTGATCTCTATGTGTTTCGACCTGTCATGAAACACTGGGTTCTTAGATAGCTTCACACAACTCTGGTTATCATAGAATATACCAGTAGCTTCCAATGGGAGATCAAGTAACTCAAACAATAGCTTTCGTAGCCATACTACCTCACAACTAGCTGAATAGGATGAAACATACTCTGCCTCAGCTGTACTCAGTGCTATGCAGGACTGCTTCCTACTGAACCAAGAGATCACACCTGATCCCATACTGAAGCAGCACCCAGATGTGCTCTTCCTATCTGCAGCACTGCCAGCCCAATCTGAATCAACATAACCCTATAGGTTAAACTTTTGATTCGCTTCATACTTGAGCCCATAATCCACTGTACCCTTCAGGTACCTCAGAACATGCTTTACAGCAACCAGATGAACACTCCTCGGATCCATCAGAAATTGGCTCAATGTGTTCATTGCAAAGCAAATATATGGTCTCGTGTTCGTCAGGTACATCAAGGACCCAATCATATGACGATACATAAAGACATCAACCTGCTCAGATGAAGCATCACATAGAAGCTTTAGATTCGATGCCATGGGTGTGGCCATGGCCTTGCAATCCATCATCCCAAATCTCTTTAGAATATCTACTGTGTACTTCCCTTGATCAAGAAAGATCCCACCTAAATTCTGCCACACCTCCATACCTAGGAAATAATGCATCATTCCCAAATCTTTCATATCAAACTCAGCAACAAGCTTCCTCTTAGTATCTGCAATCAATCTATCATCTCCTGTTACAAATAAGTCATCCACATACAGGAGTAGAATCATAGGATTCCCTTCCTCAACCTTGTAGTAGAGGTTGGAATCCGCTTTACTCTTGGCAAAGCCCAAGCTAGATAGGAAACTGTCCATCCTACCATACCAAGTTCTGGGAGCTTGCTTCAAGCCATACAAGGCTTTCTTCAATCTGCACACATGTGACTCCCTGTCAGGTCTTGGGACTGCATCCCAAACATCTTCTTCATGATCGACGGATCATGGAATTCCATTTCTTCATCCCAGATCCTGGGAACTGCAATATCTTCAATATCTTCAACAGATATCTTTATTGTTGGAACAAATGTTGTAGTCCTTTTGTAGGTGAAGATATACGGTCTTTCCTACAAAACAAGTTAAATTGCATGATTAGAACATCTCATAATTTTCAGAACAAATTCTTTACACATAAAGAAATATGTCATGCAGTCATGTAGTTATCTTAGCCAATGCTTTAATACAACATTTATCCATGTTCCACAACTTTCTAGATGCCTTCCAGTCTCTACCAGAACATTGTTAAGAGTTTGCACTACTCCCAACATGTCAGCAAAGAGGTTTCATTCTAGATAAGTAGCATAGGAATGTTGTACAGTGCCATAGGCCACTTACCCATCATATGCATATTAGTAGTATACTATTCATTAATGCAATCATTCTAATATCACAATACATCTCCTAAGTCTAGGAACATAAGCATAATATTATTTAAACAAACAAAATAGGCAAGAAATGATAATTGAAATACTTATATTTGTTTGTTTGTTGGGTGGACTCCCTCTGAGTCTTTGCTTCCTGGCAGGAGCCGCTGAAGTAGCTTCTTCTACACCTTTCTGTTGTGGAATGTAGGAAGATGGTCAACTCCCTCTGAAAATCTGCATCCTTGCAGGAGCTGTTGGAGTGTGCTCCCTCTTGATCTTTGCTTCCTGGATTACCTATCCTTGAACTTATATTCATCCTTGCTGACATCAATCTTCTTGAACCCTGGAAAGTATATTATGTAAGCCTTTGAGCTTTCACTGTAACCCACAAAGATACCCTTCTTTCCTGAAGGATCTAGTTTAGTTCTCTTTTCCTTTGGGACATAAGTGTATACTGGACAACCAAATATTCTGAGATGGCTGACTTCAGGTTTCTTGCGAGAAAAGACCTCTTCTGGTGTCTTGTTGTCCAATATCTTGTGGGGTGTTCTGTTCTGCACATATACAACTGTTCTAGCTGCTTCTACCAATAGATGCATAGGTAGATCCTGGTCATGCAGCATTGCCCTTGCTACTTCCATGATTGTTCTATTCTTTCTTTCTGCAACTCCATTATGTTGAGGATTATAAGGAGCAGTCAACTCCCTCTTAATCCCTGAATCACTGCAAAGCTTCTTGAAGTCACCTAAGGTGAATTCTCCACCATTGTCGGATTTGAATGTTTTGATCTTTTTGTCAGTTTGATTCTCCATCAAGGTTTTGAATTCCTTGAACTTATCAAACACCTCATCTTTGTTTTTCAAGAAGTATACCCAAGTCTTCCTGGAGAAGTCATCAATAAATGAGACATAGTAAACATACCCACTTAGAGAACTGGATGACATAGGACCACATACATCTGAGTGGATGATTTCCAGGATATCTTTTGCCTTGCTTTCACTGCTTGGGAAAGCCTTCTTAATATTCTTACCTTTTGCACATCCTTTGCAAACACCTTCATGTTTGGTCTTGATTTCAGGAAGACCCTCTATAGCCTTGCTTGCAATTGGAAGTGCCCTATAGTGCATATGATCAAGTCTTCTATGCCAAAGTTCACTTGGCTCCATGGATTCATGCACCATGGCATGTTCAGGTTATCCTTTTAATTTATACAAACCTCCCTCTTGCTCTCCAATCACAACTGCATCATCTATGGTCTTTCCCTTTGGCCACATTAGGACTTGGCCATCCACAAATGCAACCTTCATACATTTTGTATCCAATGCAAAGATGGAGAGTAATTTCTTCTTGAGCCCAGGTACATAAAGGACTTCTTTCATCTTCAAAGATTTTCCAGAATCTAGGTTGTAGGAGGCTTCACCACTTCCTTTGATGGGATATTGATAATCATCCCCAAGTTTCACTTTATGGGGTGATTCATGTTCAGACAGATTTACAAAGGATTCTTTAAACCCAGTCATGTGTTTGGAAGCCCCACTGTCAATTAACCAATCATTACAACCATGGGAGATAGTACCTGTGAGAGCATAGATTAGAACATACTCTTCTTCACTTGACAAGTCATCATTACTATCATCACTTTCTGCCCTAGCCTTCTTCTTTGGAGGTTCATCATCTTCGGCAGCATGAGCATGGTACCTTCTTTTGTTACCCTTCTTCTTCTTGCTGGAGTTGTCGTTGTTGTGGTTGTCCCTTTTGTTCTTGGGACATTCTAAAGCAAAGTGACCCTTCTCATTACAACTGAAACACCTTAGATCTTTCTTGTCTTTGTGAAAATGATTAGAAGATTTCTTCTTGTGATGGGATGGCTCCCTCTTGAACTTGCCCTTCTTAGTGTGAGTTGTGAGAGCTTGATCTTCATTTCCCATCTTCTCTTCTCTTGCCACAAGCCTTGCTTCTTCTTGAGAACATTCGTCCAGTAATCTGCTGAAAGAGATTAACTTCTTTCTGGTACAGATCCCCTGGATAAAAGAGTCCCATGACCTAAGTAGGCCATTCAAAGTAGTCATAACAATTTCACCATTCTCCACCATTTCATCTACAGCTTCAAGTTGTTCCTTGATCTGAGAGACCTTGGAGAAATAGGATTGAATGGTTTCTCCATTCGACATCTTGACCCCTTTCAATTGATTCCGCAGGGTCATCTTCCGATTTATGTTCTTTCCTTCAAATAGCTTGGTCAAAGAGTCAAACATAGCCTTGGGTGTCTTTAGAGAAGACACATGGGGTATGAGATGGTCTTTGATAGAATCAACGATGATTCTCTTTGCCTTGACCAAGTTCTTCTTATGAAATAACTTAGCCTCTTCATCCTCTGGGATAGGGATGTCTTCTTTTATATACGAGTCCAACTCATTCTCTTCCAGGATTAACCCAATCCTATACTTCCAAGCTCGGAAGTTATCAACCCCTTCAAGATTATCCTAAAGCTTGGTGTGGTGAGACATCTTAAAGAGTACTTCAAATGAAATAGAAAATATTTAGGTCTTACCACTTGAAATGCTGAAAACTGGATCTGGTCCCGGATTAGGGTTTGTCAAAAAAACCCTAAAAATTCAAAATGTGAATTTCAACTTTCTGAAAGGATAGAAAGATGCGCCTTGATGAGTTGATCAGCCTGGTGTATTCAGAATTTGAGATCAACAAAGCTTTACCCTTTAGATTTTCCTTTTTGTCCTCCCGAGTTCACTGGGAAGAGCCCTGAATTAGGGTTTGAGTTTCCCGGAGATCTACCCAGCCAAAAATCTCAATCCAAAGCTCTAAACTTCGATTTTTGAAAGGAGCTTCTAGCTATGGCTACAGATTTCAGAAATTCCTATTTTTGTGGAAACCCTAATTTTTAGGGCCAAATCTGAAAATGCTTAGAATTGAATTCTGATTGGACAGATAGATTCTCCTTGATGAGTAGAGTCAATCTACTATACTGCTTTTCCAAAAACTATGGAGAGAAACCCAATAAACAAGAAACTCAAGTTTCCGTCACTCCAAAATGTCTTCCTCTCAGGTTAGCTCTGATACCATGTTAAAATTTGAGCATTAATTCACAATACTCTTGGATCTTTACTAAGAGAATAACATATATAGTATATCAATGCATAACAATCACAATAAGCATGACAAGCATCACAAGAATCAAAAGCATGAGAGACAAGAGACATAGATTTTCCGTGGGGAAAACCCTAAGGTGAAAAACCCCACAACTTCCTCAGAGATAGAGAGAGCAATGGCTCAACCAAAGTACAACCAAAATACACTTGAGATAGTCTCCTAGAGCAGATGATCCTCCTCCTCACTAGTGCACCATTTTCTGAGTGAGAGAAGTGTGTCTTTCCGAATGATCCAAATAGAGATCTCCCGATCTCCATTTATACTTAACCTGTTTGCCCAGTGACCTTATGGGGCTGACTTGTCTATCTAGATACATCCACAATATAATATATGTTTTAGGGCCGACCCCACACATGGTGGTCTAATAAACCATCGGCAAGTACACACACTTGCGACACTTGTCAATCCACATGACGACACTTCCTTATAGAGAAATAACACATCTCTTATAAGGGTACAATAAATATATAGGAAATACATTCCAAAGTTACATATACATCAACACTCTTTTCCTTAACAAACCAACAAACTGAGCAATCTATTTTTCTTCGCTGGTAATTTGGTTGGTTGTCCATATTGCTTCGCACACAGACCAATGTCTTCTTGGGTCTTCGTCTCCTTCGTAGAACAGAAGGTGTGCTGTTGTGTGTGCCATGTCTGCTGGTGTATTATTCTGAGAATTTCATGGGGGTGTGGGTGGATTATTTCCACAATCAAAACTTGGTGCGTTGTTAATTTGAATTAGCTATCTTTCTGGACTTGGTTCTCTTTCTTCAGAATCAATAACTATAGCTTCTTCGGTATTGCTAGATCTGCCTTCTTCAACCACTTCTGTTGAAATCCAGTTAAAGTTCTGCTCGAATGGGATTTCACTAAATCTCAGGCTTTCCGACGTGCTTGTCGAGTCACTCAAATTTGGTATTGCTAGGGGGGGTGCTTCCTCATGATTTGAGTACACTAGATGAAAACTTTTGTTTGAAAATTCGGGTTGAAAAGATACCCAATTTCCTTCCTCCGGCCGATGAATCAATAGTCTATTAATATCATCGCCTTCTATGCTTCGACAACTCCAAATTCCTGACTGACCAGCATGGAGACCAAGATTTTCTTCGACAATTTCTTCCACCCGAATGCTTTGTGTTAAGCAAAATGGAGACGGAGGTGCTACAATTTTAGGTATTTGAACTTGGAGAGCTCTACCACGCTCTATCCACAAGTCTTCATCCATCGGCGACAGTTCTTCTTTGACACCCCAATCATCGCGGTCTCGGCTTGATTCTGGCAGATTCTCTTCTACATTTGTCGTAACATTTGATCCTCACGTCCTCTGGAGCGCAATTAATTGCTCCCGCAGCTCTTCACGTCGCTGCCTCCTCTTTTCTCTTTCGATTTTCTAAATATCTGGGGTGCTTTTGTGACTCAAAAGTCTATCTTTGTCATATTTTTTTCCACTACTGGTCATGTCGTTTGTCATTTGTCAAGTTTCATCAAACTATGTACATCAAAGCATGCTTCATCACCCCCCAAATGCTGGCCCGGAGGTTTCTAGATTATTGGGGAAGTGCAGACCATCATTTGTTCAAGAAAAATTCCCATTCGCGCTCCTTTACAAATTTTTCCCACTTACGTTCTTTCTCTTCCCAGTTAGAGTTTGGAAGGGGTGGGAGTAGCAACGGTCTTGTTTCGACAATATGTGCGACACCTTTGTCGATCAAAAATTTAAACAATAAGGTCGGCAGAGAACACAGAAATTGATCAGCTAATTCGGTGAAGAACTTTCTTCTTATTTCGTCTACCGAGACTCGATTTTCAATCGCCCGTTCTTCATAGAAATCATCTGCAATCTTTTCGTACCACTCCGACAGATTTGTACGTCCTCCGTTGATCAGCATCGACAATAGCTTCCACTCTGTTTCATCGGCTGGTCTATTCATCCATAAGTTTCTTTAAGGCGGTCGGCACGGATTCTACAAATCACTCATGGGTCTCAGAGAAGAATCGATCTCTCGTTTGGCTAATCGCTAGCTTGTTACGTTGCGCATAGTTCTGCAGATAATTCGTGATTTCCTTCTCCCACTAGTCTCTAATCTCCTGCTCTAAAATCATAGGCCATGCTGCTAGTAATTTTTCATGTATCAACTGGCACTAGAACCAAATGTTGTAGTCCCAAGGTTCACGTGGTTATCATGGATACATTACATAATATAAGCAAACATACACAATGATACAAATACAAGAGTCAAGATATAGAGAGAGACAAGCCTTTATATTAACTAGCAAGAGCAGAGTACAGTCATAGAACCAATCTTAACTAGTACATCGGCTCACCAGCCTATATATATATATATATGCAAATACATTTACATAGCTATCTATCGGTTTATCCAACCGACCCGACCTATACTAGTCGACGCGACCTTCGACATGTGCTGCAGAGTAGTTGGGCGGAGGGCCTAGTCGACAAGCCGACCTAGGTCCCTCCAACAAGCGTCCTATTTCTTGATTCTTTTGGCTTGCTGAATCGGTTCAATGTTCCTGAAACAATGAGGCTCTGCCCTGGGATAATTCCTTTGATTGTCCTTCTCCTGAGGGTTTTTGTAATGCTAGGTCCACTACTGTAACTTTATGCCATGCCATATTAAAAATATCTCCACATTCTGGGCATATCATTTCTGGTCGTCCTTCATTCCCCTAAATGGACGATAAATTACCCAATTGGTCTGTAGCTTCCACCATTGAACTCGCATATTTCTTTGCCTGTTTTTGGCATGTCTCCTTCGATTTTTCTAATTCTGCACAAAGCACTTGCACCTCCTCCTTTAACAGCTCATTTTCAAACATACGATTCTCTATTTGAGGTTCTTCTATAGCAGGTTCTTTTGTATCAATAGGTGGTTGGGGTTTTAAGATGGGAATCCTGATTTCTGCCCCAATAAATTGACCTGCTTCTGTTGTAGTAGCCGTTTTGATTTTTCTCCTTTTCGCTGGGCTAGATGTCTAGCCTTTGATTATTAGCAATTATTTTCTCCTCTGAGGCAGAAAAAATCCTATCTCCTTAGAAACAGGGCCAAATCCCACCTTTCGAATTAAAGTTCTTCTTATTTCATGGAAGGTGTCCACATTCAGAGCTTCTAGACTGCTTTCTGATACTGCTTTCGCATGATGTTCCTCTTTTACTGTTCCGATTTTAGCTGCCTCAATTTCAATCTCCTCTTCATATATTTCCTCTTCATCCTCCAATCGAACTTCTGGTGTTCCAATCCTCCCCCCAACTGATTTTGAGGAACTCCAATCCTCATCCACTATCATTGAAAAGAATTCACGGGGTGCTTCTCGACGAACCAGAAGTTGCCCCCAGGTCAACTAGTTATATGCCAGGGCCCGTAAGATCAATCATTTAATTAGCCCATGATTTGAGAGGGATGATAAGGGGTGTTGAGCTCTTTTAGCATAATAAGACATGCATTGCAAGGATCTAAGAAGATGGTATGGCATATTTAGTAGCTTACGATAACGTAAATGTGATAGGAGAAAAAATTCATAAATGTAAACAACAATGTACCTCCCTTCACATTCATATATTTCTTTAAGAAGAGTGCAACTTGGTCCCAAGGACTCGGAAGAGTCTCCAGCGCTGTTCCTCTGCCCCATGGTCGAACACTCTCCCCTGCCGTTAGGAAATCCTCCGTTGCAGTCGGGTGATGGCGTTTCCGACTAAACCAACACTGCCTGATTCTGGGAAGTCCTATTACCTCCACCAGGATTACATCTGAAACATCTACCCTTATGCCTCGAACCTCTGAATGAGTACTTGTCAAGTTTTGAGCATATTCAAGGGTTGTTTCCTGATGAAAACCATTCAAGCATTGAAAATAGTCTGTCCACCCTGCTTCTTGAAAGATAGCAAAGATATCTCTGTTCTTATACAGAGATTCTATTGTTAAAGGCTCATACCTCACAGGGATACCCATACACCAGTTATAGTTTCGAACATCGAACTGACTGCATGCAGACACGGTTCATGGATAGTCAAAGTTTGAATTGAGCATTTTTGGAAAGGTGGCACAATTAATTTTGGGATAAAACCCGTGGCAGGATTACCGCACAAGTCAGGTAGAACGGTGGTCAAATCATAAGTACGGATAACATCTTTAAACGTGATTTTGGTTCAGTTGATTTGCTGTGGATCGATGAGAGGGGTAAATAACAAGTATGACCATTATTGCTTGTGATGTCAATAGATTCCTAATCATGACTATAGTTAAAACCCGTACCTTCAAAATCAATGCTCAAGCCGACACTCTGCCGTGGCATGATATTTCATAGTCGCATCTTTGGTAGAATACGCGTGTGCCAAGATGAGTTGGACACCACCAACCAAGCTGATAGGAAAACAAGATGGCCCAATAATTTCCTTCATTCTTGGCAGACTGTCATTCGAGATGTGGAGTCATCATTTAAATTCAAGCCAGGTCAGATCATTAACGGCGAGACTATTCCAAAATGCAAGCAATCGAGCGGAGGTGCAGATAATGAATAAGAATGAAGACTTGAGCAGAATTTAGAGAAATATGGCAGAGTTCCAGCTGCAAAAATTTAGAGAAAAGGAAAGAATAGCTATGTTGCAGCTGCTGGAAAAAGGAGAAAATGAAATGGAAATAGCGGAGTCGCAGCTGCTAGACTTGGAAGAATAGGAAAAAATAGCGGAGTCGCAGCTGCTGGAAAAAAGAGAAAATGAAATGGGAATAACGGAGCCACAGCTGCTAGTCTTGGCAGAATGGGCAAAAATGGCGGAGTCGCAGCTGCTGGAAAAACGAAAGGAATAAAAATAGTGGAGTTGTGGCTAAGAAACTTGGAAAAATAAGCAAAAGTAGCAGAGTCGCAGCTGCTGAAAAAGTGGAGTGAATAGAAAATAGTGGGGTTATAGCTGCGAAAATCGGAAGAATGAGCAAGGCAGAGAATCGCAACTGTGCAAAATGAGTAACAGGCGGATTTTCAGCTAGCTGCTGAAAACTAACAAATCATCCATCTTCTTCAAAAGAGCTTTATTAGATCAGGAAACAATGTAAGGTGCCTGCAATCATCTGGCCCAGTCACGACTGGTGTTCCTTCAATTAATTCCTGCACACAATTATTCAAAACAAACCCGATCAAGTGCAAAATGAAAAATAGATCAAATACAGAATGAAAAAAAAAATTATTTATGTACAAATTATGTGGATATTGCAGTTCTTAAAAATTCATGGGGGTTGAGAAAAATCCCTGCCCTGGCATTAATTGATAGTTTGGATCAGCTGCAACATGTGAAACGAAAGCATCCCTTGAGATCGGTTTGTAATACAGTCGTGGCTGATGACCATTTGCGAATAATGGTGTCTTGTTTTCATCAATGGTGATTAATCGGACTATTCCATTGTCAAATACTCGATCTATTTGATAAGGTCCTAACCAATGAGTGCGTATCTTGCCTTTGAAATCCCTCTTAAACCACGAATCATATAACAGAGCCCAGTCTCCTTCCTGGAAGACTTTCTTCTTTATGAATCTATAATGTCATTTAGAGTGCTATTGTTGGATTAAATTTGTATGATTTACTGCTACTATGCGCTTTTCATCCAATTCGTTAAGCTGATTCAGTTGGTTCCTCTGTGCTTCTGATAAATCAAGGTTTGCTTCTACAGCTGTTTTCAAAGTTCTGATTTCGAATTCAATTGGGAAAAAACAATGGTGTTACACCGTGTAGTGCGATAGGCCCATAGTGCCTCTGGAAGTCTCTCAGCCCAATCTTTATGATGGCTTTTCACTATCTTTGTCAAAATAGCCTCGATGACCTTGTTTGAGCTCTCCACTTGGTCGTTGGCCTGTGGATGATATGGTGAGGTTATTCTGTGCTGAATATGAAATTCCTGTAACAACGCTTCTAGTTTATGAGACACAAACTGCGGTCCACCATCTGTGATGATTTCCTTGGGTACTCCAAACCGACTAAAAATTTCTTCATATAGGAAATCAATCACAGCCTGATCATTAGCCTTAACCAAGGCTACAGCTTCCACCCATTTGGTCATGTAATCTGGAAAAAGGCATGTATATGGTTTATGAAAGTAGGGTGTAACTGGGCAAAATGATGAAATAGGTATGGTCAAAAAGGGGCATTTCCAGGGCCCAACATAAGGAAATAGAAGGATAAAGTAATTTACAAAAAAAAAAGTTAATGAAAATATGATAGACAAACTGCTCATTCCACATATTCACAACACATCTCATTTCACATGCAACAAAGATTATATAATACTGATGTATTACAAAATCAGAAATTGTGCCCATGCCATATAATGGCAACTTGTGCCCAAAATTTTAATTAGATGTAAAGATTAATCCCGAACTATAAAAAAATTTATAAACTATGTCCTGATGTAAGTATAAATATTCAATAGATCAACTATTCTCAGTTGATACAACATCACTAAAATCACTAGTCACACAGTATAACCACTAGTTACATGGTTCATTGTCATCCTTATGCCAAGGAATGAAGCTCAACAAAACATCTTCTAGATTACTTAATGCGCTACTGGGACATGGTAGATCTATATTTTCAAATAGAGGATCTAAAGTTTCTGTCGGATTCACAATATAATAGCCTTTTCCAACAGGGACACAGTGTACCATTGCATTTGGGTCAGTCTTATGTATTGTCACCTTTGCAACTTTTAACCCTTGAGTTTAATGCAATGAGAAAGCATCTCTTTCCTTGCAGCCCCAATTGGGAAGTTGGTGTCAACTCATTAGCATTATCTTGAACCTGCAAATAAATGAGACAAAGTAAGATGCATGGAAATAAGAATTTAAACATTGATGATCCTAGATTAAATAATTACAATCTTACCTGAATTGGTGTTTTCATTTTGTCAATTTGCAGTTTCGATGCAACCATTGGTTTTTTCTATACAGAATGTTGGTCATATTTTGATGCACAACTCTGCACCCAATAGACAATGATTTCTAATATATTGATAAAATAAAATAAAATAAAATTGAACTAAATTACTAAATTTATCAATACTTGCTAGTGAATATGATGGAGTAAACATTGAAGTTAATTTCGTTTGTATTAGTCCATTCATAGGGGTTGTTATGTCCTCTGTATTACTCTGTCAAGGCAACAAAATGTAATATATATATATATATATATTCAAAAGATGAAAATAAAATATTATTTTAAATAATAATCAAACAACTAACCTCCACCACAGGCGTGATTTCAACATGAGCATTTTGTACAGTAGGACAGTGTTTATATGAGCAATCAGATATTAGAAGTCAGATCATTAGTGTGAAAATATGTATATTGAGACAAGAGTAAAGAATTAGACACTAACACTTTCTTTGTTGACCACATGTCCTCTCTCCATATCTTCTACTTTTTCAGTAGTTCAGTTATTGTTGTTTTCAAAGATGTGATTTCCTGTGTTTTTTCTTTCACTGTAACTTGGCTTATAGCTAGCGCCTCCTTGTATGGACTTTTTCCAAACAAGTTAGTTGGCGTAACTCCTAATCCAATGCCACGACATTGTCCTCTTGCATCAACCCCTAGTACCTTGGCAAGGGCATCATCCCTAGCTGCAAAGTCTTGAGATGCAACTTTACTTGTGCTTGTTCAATTTTTTGCTAACATTGACATACAATTAAATCAGATCATAGAAGAAAACATTTCCAACATGTAAAATGAAATTTTAATCAATATCTAAATTAAAAGGTTGAGAACATACTATTGTTTCTCCTACAGCTAGTGTGATTGGAGTGCCATCCTTCTTTTGATGGCACTTCTTCCATAAGTTTGCCCTAGTAATGCTTGTAGTTGTATCACCAAAGGCTATAGAGTTTTTCTAGTTGCAACAAGTAAAATGGTATGGTTAAGTTGTGACATTACAATGAAACTAAAATATGCTAATATTTCTCATATCGGATAAAATATCATCACAATTGTTTACCATATCATCTTCGACCCATTGATAACCTCGACGTCCAGAGGTGTGCAAGTCCCTCTCCTTTTCTCTATTTTTCTTTTTTTTCTTTCTTTATATCCTAGAAATCAATTGAAAATAACATATATAAGTCAACATTACAAGCCAATAGACATTCTGAAAAACTTGATTATATAATATGTGAACTTTTTCCTTACCAGGAATTCAGTGGTGGCTCGTGATAGGATGAATTCTCTCCACACTGTCTCACTTATCCTAATTGGAGGAACATTTTTTAATCTTTCCTTTGTTGACTCATAAGGGTCACAGTATTTTTTGGTCAACCGATATCTATGACTATTTGCCTTATGGCCAATGGATTTCATACAATATTCTTTAAGGACCGGGGGGGGTTATGAATTTTTCCTGCAACATACAAGAACTGCATTTTTAGATGTCATACATGGTTTGAAAATAAACTTCGAAATCATCCAAAAATATAAATGTTGAAAACAAATACCCCTAATCTCTAATACTCACATTAATAATGTTCCACAAGTCCTCCTTTAATTGATATGAAACCTTCCTCCAATCAGAATAATTGATTGGAACCATTTCCCTTGCGAGCACACCTAGTAATGAAGATAGCTTCATGGAGTTTGGACCAATTGGTTGGTTCCTTTCATTGATATGAATTTCCATCTTTTCCTCCAAGTTATTGATTTTTGCACATTTAGTTGCTCCTTTACCTTTCTTCTTGACTTTCTCTGTCGATGCTTGTGTAGAGGGATCTTCACCTTGTATACTAATATCTTGTTGGCATTATTCTTTGTGAGAAACTTCTATAAAATAAGGGAACTTAAAGGTGTTATGGATTTCTAAGTCATAAAATTTTATTTATGAAGAACTACAAAATTATACATTAATGAGCTTACCTTGTTCTTCATGTTGCTCCGTCCCTTTTTGTGTCGAGGGATCTTCCCCTTCTACACCGTTATCCATATGGCATGGTTTTTTGTGAACATCTTCTATAAAAGAAGGGCAAGTAAAGGTGTTATGGATTTGTTAATCATAAGATTTATACTTATAAAGAACTAGAAATATCTGAATTAATGGGCTTACCTTGTTCATGTTGCTCCTCCTCTTGAAGATATGATAATGTATTTTTGTCATTTCCTTCTTTGTTAGGACTAGTAGAGTCATTCAAAGGCATAGAAGGTGTAATCTTCTTTGCTATTGTTTGTATTTTCCTCTTCTTTGTAACTATAGCCAAAAATGTTATTAAACATATGCCTAACATCATCATACAATAAAAATAAGCATTATACTGCATTATAATGAAATACATTGTTCTATTTCTAAATATTTACCTTCTAAGATGCATGTCCCTTTCTTTCCCATTTGATCATTTTGACACGTTCTTTTTGAAAATTTCATAATCATATTTTTTTTATTTTGTGTCATAATCTGCTTTCTCTTTTTTTTTAAATGATTAGAGTATTGATTAGCCATAGCCTATTAGATTGTTATTAAAGTACAAAGTAATATTGTTAAATTTTCATAATTTACTTCAATCTGATCTAGGATCTTAACTGAGAGAACAACATGTACAACATATCTATAGCATATCAATCATGGACACAATAATGAAAGCACACAAGAGACACATATTTTACTTGGGGAAAACCATGAAGATGAAAAACCCCAATAACTTCCTCAGAGATAGATAGAGCAATGATACAACCAGAATACAAGAGATAGTCTTCTCCTAGCAGCAGAGCCTCCTCCTCCACAAGTGCACCACTCTCCCAAGTGTGAGTGAGAGAATAGAATGTGTAACATGAGAGAGACACACTCTTTATTTATACACTAACTTGACTTGACCTTTACTCAACTAGGTCGACCTCAACTTAACCACTTAACATAATGTTGACTGGGCCGACCCCCACTAGGGTGGTCTAATAACCCTTTGAACCACATGGCCGACCCCCAATAGGGTGGTCTAATAACCCTTTGACCCACATGACTTATACAGGGCCAACCCCAACAAGGTGGTCTAATAACCCATCAAGTATAAGTTACGACACTTACAATATAAATGGCGACACTTTCGTATAGAGGAATAATAACATCTCTATAGGAATACAACCACTTACGTATAGAGGAATAATAACATCTCTATAGGAATACAATATACATATATGTGAAATACATTCCGAAGTTACATATACATCAACAAATATGTTCTAACAATTTAAATTAAATAAAAGTAGTATTCCCATTTGCTGTGATGGGGAATTTCATTTTTTGCAAAGAACTCATAGATGTAACCTCTTGGGTGGCTCAACCACAATTTTATTAATATAAACCTACTCATTTTTATTAAAAAAAACAATTTAAATTAAATATAAATAATGATATACTTCAATCACAAACAATCACTTACCTCCATGTCTCCACTTGTACAAAGCCTGCATAACCAAAAAAATAAAGTCTATCATCACTCAATTTCTAACTGAAAGTTGTTTAAACAAGTTTCAAAAGTAAAAGGGAAGACTATCTGTAATGACTATCTTCTAAGAGGAACAAATGTCATAATTTGAGAGAGAGAGAGGGTTAGGGTTTAGGTTAGACACGTATAGTAGCCAACAAGATATCTCAGTCTCCAAGAGTGAAGACCCCTCAGCCTTAGAGGCTGCAAGCAGGACAAGGTTTACACAGGAAGCCCCAAAGATGAACACGGTAACGGTCTTGTAGTAGTGGGAAAGTGCAGTCCAAATCTAGTGGTCTAAAAACAATCACAACCCAGCTAAATGAATGTCAAACAGTCCACGTCTCAGCTAAGAAGAGCCACCACAATCCACAGTCAACCCTAGAGAAAACCAATTTTTTTACAGAATTTTTAAAATTTTGTAGCAGAGGAACCATTATTTTGATTTCTACCAATAAAGAAACCACAAAATGCTTATTACAATTACTAACCATATGATAAAATTTTGTACAAAATGCAGCACAGAATGTGTATTACACTTAAAATTTTGTAGCAGAGGAACCACTATTTTGATTTCTGTCAATAAAGAAACCACAGAATGTTTTCATTTATTATGTTGTTTTCACGAAAGCATGGATAAAATACCTGCAATAACGTAGAACGAAGAACAAGAATGTCATGAAACTTAAGTTACACCTCACGCAATTCACCTCAACATATCCCAACAGCAAAGCTTTAGCTTTCGTGGTGTTGAATACCAGAATCAAAGCAAGTAAACGCTGGCCTGTGCAAAAAGAAAACGGCACCCTTTCCCGGAAAAACTATTCGCGGGAGATAAAATTTGAAAAGTTATGTTAGGGGTCCCATTTTTTTATTATTATTAAATTTCATTTTTTTTGTTTTTTTCTGGTAAATTAAATTTCTTTTTTTTTTGGTATAGATAGCAAAAACACCCAAGTTTTCTCTTAAGGTTTTCAATGAAAAGGGGAAATACCTTGGCACTGGGAGTCATGTAGGTGGACCAAAGGAAAGGAGGGAACCAAATAAATGCATCAAAAGGAAAGGAAATATTAGCCTATTGTGGTCGATGACATGAAGTTAAATAATGTAATAAGCATGGCTTCTAAGGCATTGATTGTGAGGTTTATTTTTAGAAGGATGGGGACAATGAGTTTGTTTCAATAGATTCAAGTCCACCTATACTAACTAGGACCCTTTGGATGTATTGACTTGTAATGTAAACATTGTGCATATGTGATGTACGATTAATCCTAGCGTGGAGCTCAAGGCCAAGGCCCCACTAGTGAATTCTCAGCCTTGAAGGGATGATATTTTATGTTGTGCCATCCATGTGCTAGTAATCCATGGAAATTGTAAAAACATGTAGATGATTATAATGCAAATAAAAATACCAAGGGGTTGGCTATGGATGCAACTAAATGAGAGGGATATGTGTATCCACTAGGAAGAGGTGACTATGGGGTTTTGCGATTGGACCCTAGCTGGCTGCCATATGTCATATTGAGAACCCCTTTGACTATTCTAGTCGTCATTTAATTCGGTTGTAAGGAAGTGGTTGAGAAATTCAATCCATGAGAGTGATGGAGTATAGGCAGCCCTGAAATTCGTAAGGCTGGGTATGGGATCGGTTTGCTCGACCCATAAGCCACTCCATATCATGGTAATTATGCGTTCTAAATGTTTAATTGTTCATTTTTCATTCAGCTGTAATTATTTGAGTATGCATATGAATCCATGTGTTTTTATGAATTTCTTCAATGATGAATAGGGCCAAGTCTTGTTGAGGCCCAGGAGGTTCAGAATGTTCGGTCATGACTTTGGGGGAGAAATATAAACCCCTTTTGTGTTCATGTTCCCTCTGTGGGTCAAATGAAGGGAGGAGACATTGCATAGTGGATTAGAGATCTTTACAGAGTGGTAAAGAGGTATGGATGAGGATTGGGGAAACACCTTGGTTAGAAGAAGGAAAATTCAGAGTTCTCAGGTTTGGAAGAAGATCATACACTTGCATGGGGATCTCCGAGAGCTTTCCAATATATGATACCAAGTTTTCCAAAAATGGACTTAGGATGAGAAAGTTATCAGCCTGAGAAGTTGGTAGTAACAGTGGTATATGGTCGACTTCCGACTTTCCGAACCCGTAGTGCAGATTGCGGATTGCGGAAGTTGGAGGAGCAATTCTGCGAAGCTGAGACCTTTGGAGTTCCGACTTCCGACTCCCACGTCGTGGATTATAGAAGTCGAAGGCATGATTTGGAGAAGTAGAGAATTGGGTGTTCCAACTTTCATACTCCTGCATCGCGGATTGTGGAATGCGAAAGTCGGAGGCATATTTCTTCAATGTCGTGTATTTGTCATTTCGACTTTCTGACTCCCGCATCGTGGATTGCGGTATTCAAAGGTGTGATTCTTGAAGTGGCACGTTGGGGTTCTAACTTCTGACTCCGACATGCGAATTGTGGACCAAGCTATTGCGGCTGTGCGAAAGTGCATAGTTTGGAAGAAAATGATTTAGCAGGTTGTATTCTAAGGAGCTCCCCCATCACCTCTAAAGGGCACCGAGGGGGTCGGGGACGTTACAGATATCCTAGAACAATGATGTGTGTTTCTTTAAAATATTGTCCATGGATTTGGATACCTCATAGAATATTCCTTTAGGGAATAAGGCATGTGATTCCTTCCTTAATTATGTATAGAGCCTCAAGACCTCTAACTACTATTCAAGACCATCTGATGACATAGACATCCCTACTCAAACACTAAGATACTTTCAAGAATCCATGTGTGTTTGTTCAAGTTGTTCTTCTTGGCCATGGATTCTCAAAAGGTTATTTTTTTATTAAGGCCCAATTTTCTCCCTCAAACATGTATAGGGAACCCAATATCTATACCAAGTTCTCAAAAAATTCTAATGGCACTAACATCCCCACTTATATGAATAATATGCTCTTGGGAGGTCATGTGTGGTGATTGTAGGAATTGTTCTTAGTCAAAGATGCTTGGAATTTCCTTTAGGACCTAAGTCGCACTCTTTTTTCCCCAACCATATCCATGGTGTTGGAACCTATAATTAGTTTTAAAATTCTCACTATGCCACAAAAACCCCACTCATAGGCCAAAGATACCGTGGAAAGGTCTATTGTGGTTGTTCAACATATCATTCTTGGCTATATATACCTAGAAGCTTCCTTTAGGTCCTAAGGCCCAGTTTCCATTCCTTAACCATGTCTAGAGCCCCAAGACCCATACCTAATGCTCAGAAACTTCTTAACAATTCCCATTTTATGACTATAAGGACAAATATCCCCTCAAGAGGTTAGCTTTGGTGGTTGGAGACATGATTGTTAGACCTTTAATAAGCATGGCTTCTAAGGCATTGATTGTGAGGTTTATTTGTAGAAGGATGGGGACAGTGACTTTGTTTCAATGGATTGAAGTGCATGACTAGTAATCAATTTTAGCTTACCACTTAAGGGATGTCATTTTCATCTGAGGTTAGATGTTGAGGTTACATCCAAACATAGTATTATTTCTAGTCGGTATCTACTGCATTTATACCTAGGTGGATTTACTGGTTACTTGATCAAATTAATTATATATCATTCAAGGTCCCATGCCAATAAGTAAGGATACCATAAGGATAAAATAATTGTACTAAATTATTTTATTTCCATAGACTCTCTTATGATTCTACACAAGATATTTCCTCTTTATGCTATTAATTGTAACTACTGGCATGATATGACTCATTATTGTTTCTTGTAGCCTTATAACAAAGAGATCTATCATATGCATTCCAACAATTATGACTCATTATGATCTCTCTTCTCATGGAAATCATATGAGCCAAAATTTGACTGGTGGTATGCCTTACAAATCTACTTTCTTAATTGACATATCAATTAGGTAACTAGGGATATTAGAATAATGAGAAGAGATATACGGTTAAGGTTAAAGTCCTACTTGGAGAAAACCTAAAAGAACCTATACAAATCAATACATTGGTTAAGGTCCTACTTGGAGAAATCCTAAAAGAACTTATATAATCCTTTTAAATATTAAGAATTTTTATCATTACCTCTTCCAACCATATGAAATTCTTATAAAGATAAAAGGAATTTGAACCATTAACCTATGTTTTTTAGACCAGTATTATACCATGTAAACTATTCTCCTAATGAAAATATGATTACTTTCTAAGATATCCCTCTGGTCAATTTTCAATGATGCCTACCTTACATCTACCACATATCATGCGATGCCAATCTAGAGCCTCCACCTCATTTATGTATTTGCATTGTTCAATGAACCATTTTAGTGGTGGAAGTGTAATAGTTTTTACAGATGTCTGCATGGGAATTTCTATTTAGGTCATTGGAGAGTCAACAACAGGTGGCATATGAAATTATCGAACCAAGTGATCTCTAATAATTTTATGGCCATTGCATTGCACCTTTGAGTAATTTACTCACTCCCAAGTGAGATTTTTTGAGCTCTAAAGGAAATGATGTTTCCCATACCTTCCAAGAATGAGGGGATCGAAGCCAATTCTAACTCCTAAAAATACATTGATATGTTAAAATGGTGGTGACAACTTTCACATCTTGATCTCCTGTCATACTAACAACATATATTAGTTAGTCTAAAGGTTGGGATATGTCCACATTAGAACCATATTTATATTTAACCCATAGAGCCTCCCTATGATGTAAGTTATAAATATCCTTAACAAGCAATATAATAGAAGCTAGACACGATTATGCAATAAGTAAAATAAGAATATTATAAGAAACTAGCACCCCCTAGCGCCATCCCCATAGCATATTCTATAATAAGGTTTCGCCCAATGGGGGTCTTCCTGTGAGTCTAACAAGTAAAAATATTATATTATACCTAGGATTATAGGCTCATGTTGTGGTTATACATACAACAAATTTTCAGGCCCATCTAGAAATAAGATGCTAAAGATTCATGCATATTTGTTTTTTCGTCTTTTTTGGTTTTTATGTTTTTGAAAAAAAGGAGTAACAAAGGGGCCGATTTCATCTTGTGGAGTCTGTATTCTTCATTTGTTGGCTGAGTTTGGACTGCATGGGCCGTGACATCGTCTGGAGAGGATAGAGTCTTGTTTGTGAGGACTATTTACTTTCTGTTGGGCGCATATCCTTACAGTTCCACATCCACAGTGATACCCACACTTCTTATGGGACAATATCAAGGGTTGTTACAGCCAAAAAGGGAGCTGCAATCTACTACAGCGTTGTTATTGACACCTACATGAATCTACTATAGTGTTGTTGGGTACTCTCATTATAGTCTTCCTTCTTGTTACGACTGTGCATAACATTTCTGTGTAGTGAAGCAGGGAGCTGCAACATAATAAGGGAGTATGAGAAGAAGATGATTTGGGTTGTTTTGAGGAGCTGGCATACACCAAAGAAAAATCAAGACACCAAAGAAGGCCAGCTCACTTCCTTAAATCATTGTGCACGCCCAGAAAGCTACAGGTTAGAGTTAAAGTAATTTCATATTTTTTTGTCCACCTTAGAAATGTTGTTACAATCATTGTAAACTCAAAGTTATATGAATATGATATTTAGGGTTTATTTTCCTTGTTATTTATGCAAAGATATCTCTATTGCATTTACTGTTCATTGTTAGCGCTACAAAAATCAAGATCTAATATCTGAAACAAACTCTTCCCACACTATCTTCCACAATGGAATTCTTTCCAGAATGCGGGAATAGAGTTTCCATAAAACGCTTCTTCCCCGCCATCGATCAATTTCGCTGCAAGCCTGAGTGTTCGCACAAATTACTTTTTCACGCAGCGAAATGGCTTTCTGATCGTTCGATCAGTGTCCCCACCAAATCAACGGCGGATTCCAAAATTAATTGAGCACATGCCATAGAATATCATGCACATGAAAAGTGTTTCAAGGCTTGCAACTTCTCCCAACGATATCACTAGTATAATAAAATTTAGTGACCCACGTACTAGACCTCAAAGACTGCCATCCATACTAACAAATCACGGCCAACACATTTACACACCCTCACGACACCCTTCGTAACCCACATTAGGTCATGGTACCTTCATAACAGTCCTCAAGGCACTTTCAGCCAGTCACGACAGTCCTAGCATGCCTAAGACATGTCACAACATCCCTTAGCAAGCTCAAGACAGGTCATGGGTTTCTCTAGAAAGCATTAGCAGAATTTACACATATGAAATTGACGCAAACAGGAAACAAAAACTGAATATGAACACTGTGATGAATCTCAGAAACACAAAAAAAAACTTTTCATTAACACTTCCAAGAAAGTTTACAAAGCTACAGTCCAAGCACAGAGGCGTAAAAAATGAAAGTTGAACCCTTCCTCCTCCATAGAGGTGACATTTACCCCCGAGACATATCTCGAACAGGGCATCAAAATCAGTTACATTGCAGGAATCAAACCCAAAATTAAGTCCTAAATCCTAACAAAATATGATGTGGCAGATGCACTGTGCCCACAAAAAATTTCAAGAAGGCACGATGCGCTGTTGGTGACCAATCAAAAAGGGAAATCTTAACATTTGGGGATTTCTGGCTCGCTTGATGAAAACGACAACTCCAAGCATATTTTTAACACGGCTGACTCAGCTGCTGGCGGGCCTTATAGGCTAATGATTGCTCAGTCTATGTATATCTTTCCACTGTTGATCTGTAGGGGTGGCCATCTCAAATAGCTTCTTTAGGAGAACATCCAGGTCAATCAAGGGGCTATGGCCAATAGCAGGGAGATGTGATTTTACAATCCTAAATTGAGCCAGCAACTCAAAGTCCTCGCTGAGTTTATCGATGATTACCTCTCCCTTTAGCCCACCATTCATACCCTCAAACTTTGCATGGTTTACTCTTGCCTGGTTCAGCAGTTCGACATATTTGCTCCGAGGGATCAGCTTCCCCTCTGGACCCCAAAACTCAAGCAACCCTTTCTGAAACAGGGCCTGGAACAATTTGTTGAAATTTTCTACCCCTTGCTAAATAATGTTAATCCTAGTAAGTGCATTCTACAACATGTTGTGCTTTGTGGTCATCCTCCTTGTTGCCACCAGAACTGATATCCTGTCATTAATCCCCAAGGCAATTAGTTCTTCCCCACAGGCTGAGCTCATAACAGCAATCGCCTTCTGGGGCTCCTTCCTAGGCCTTTGTGCTATACTTTCCTGTAGGGATTTACATCTTTTGCTTGCTACCATAGCAGCCTGTTTATGCTCATCCACCATGACCAAATGCTTTTCTAATGAGGGAATCTCCTTTATCACTGCATCCCAGAGAAAATGTTTAGCCCCTTGCAGGGGAATTCGTCCTATGAACCTTTCTTCAAACCTGGCTACCTTCTCTTTGAGTGTCCTGATCTCTTCAGCAAAGTCTTCACTTTCCTTAGCAAGGATCCTGTGCTGGAGATCTTGATTGGCCTCCTTCAATTGAGTGATTTCCAGGTCCTTCAGGGACATTTCAAACATAGCTTTGATTGCCAGAGCAGTGGGTGATCTGTCCTCAGGGGTGCTATAGTCATTAAATTCATCAATTCTCTTCTGCATCTTTTGTTTCTCTTCTTCCCATGTGCACTTGTCAGCATCCAGCACAGCAAGGCAGCCTTTCAGATCCAAAAATTCATGCTGCAATGTCTCAATCTCCCCTTGTAACTGCACGGTCTGAGGATGTAGCTGGATGTATTTCATAGGTGTCTTTATTTTCTTTTTGTAAGCCTGTATCTTGGCCAGCGTATTACCTGGTAAAATAGGTTGCTCTGTTTCCACTGGCTTCTCAGATGCAAGGGGCTGCTGTAAAGCATTCTATGCTGTTAGGTCTGCCACTTGGTCATTCAGGAGTTTCACCTGCAGGTTCCAGGCCTTATTTGTGGCCTTTTCCTGCTTCAATTGGGTCTCCAGTTTAACCACCCTTTGCTAGGACCTGATATGGGATAACACCTCCTTAGTCAGATCAGCATAGATGATATCGCTAACTCCCTTATGGAACACAATCTTATCTAGGATTGAGAACCCATCCATCTTGAACTCGACCTATGAAACTCCTTCCTCATTAGCGATGGCTAGGTTTAGGGAGTTTGTTGTAATATTCCTGGCAGTAGTGAAAGAGACTTTGCTGCCTGATAGCTTCCTTAGCTTCTTGGACTGATTCTGAGTCTCAGCCTCGGATAGCTCTTTGAGATGCCCATAGGTGGTCAATATTTGCTTTTCAGTATTAAATTTTCCTTCAACAGTGGAGGCAAAATAATACTTATGATAATTGAGTAGAGACTCCTCACCCCCTTTCTTGATTGATTGTGTGGTTCATGGGGGATTTCTCTATGAGTGTCTAGTGGCTGGATTTACAACCACTAGTGGCTAGGCGATCACCATCTAATTTGCAACCTTTCCCCCAGAAGGGTTTACTGAAACAAGCTCCTCCTCTATCACTTTCTTGAGGGCATAAGATTCAAAATTAAACTCCTGCTCCAGGTTGATTATGTCCTCCTCTACGTCTATCCTAGTATTCTTTCTAGGGGTTTGTTCATCACATTGCATATCCTCCACCTCTGACCGAGAACTTCTGCTACTACCATCACCGTTTAGGGGCAAGAGAGTAGCTGGGACCATACCTTGCACTTCTTTAGGATCCTAAATTTTCTCTGCAGGAGTCCAATCAAAATCATAGGCAGGAGAATTTAAATCCTAGGACAAGTCAGGGATCATGGAGTGAATAAAGACTGACCTCTGCACCTCGACCCTCCTCTGGGAAATGACCCCCTTAGGATCGTAATTATGTGCATGAGTCCCCTGAAACTTCATGGCCTTCAAAACTTTCTCCACCATTTGTAACACTGTTGGCTTCTTCACAATGAAGGGACCTAAATTAATAAGGTATTTGATTCAAGAGTTCTTCCTATGAGCAATAAAATGCTCCTCATCAGCAGAAATCCTCCCCATAATCAATTCTAGTGCGAATACTGAGGGAGTTAGGTAAAATGGTAGCATGAAAGGGGCAGCCGAAAAACCATACACCCTAATAACTGAATACTTCTACATCAGGAACCAATTTCCAATACCCTCTTGCTGCAAGGCAGCCTTCATGTCTTCCGATATCCTCTTATCTTTAGGGTTGAATAGTTTGGAGATGCTGAGGACAATTCTGTCAATGAACAGGGTGTAAGACCAGTCCTGGATCTTCTGGAGAGACCGGGGCCAGTCTTTGAACACCTCTGGATCCATTTCCTCAAGGGTCTACTGATTGGAACTGACTATGATGGAAAATAGATACACCTAGTATCTAAAGTGCTTATCCAAATCAAACTTCTCAAGCTGAGAATTGATTTCTCTGGCCAAGAAATCATCGAATTTAATTCCTACTTTAGATTGACTTAGGTAAAGGAGAATGCCTAGCATTACTTCAGAGACCATGATATCACTATCAAGACCTAGGATTTGACTCAAGAGGGAGATGGTTGATACGACAGGATTTATGAACAATTCGGAGGAGAGTGGGGTGATAAGGGTCTCTAAGGGAACTGGGGTCATCAAAATGGTTTGGAAAAAATTATTCTTCGATTCTAGGTTGGCTTTCCTGAACACCTGAAGAACCTTTGATTCTGTGAAGGGGATCAGGGCCTAACATTGGGCTTCAGAGAGAGCCAGGGCAGTCCTGATAGATTTTGTTGTAATTCTGCAAACGACATGGGAGTGGGTATCATCTAAGATAGCCTTCCCAGTGGTGGAATAATTGGAGGCTACCCTTTGGACAATATCTGGGAAATGGGGCAATTGTTCTAATGTGAACCCTATTAAGGATGACTTTAAATTTACCAACAGTTCCGACTGGTCTCTGGAAGGTGACAACAAAGCGTTCTGGGCATCATTGACACTGAACAACCGCAAACGAGGATCATAAGCATCGTAAATTCGATTGCGGATGATCTCCTCGGACGGGTCAAGGATTTTTACAGACGAGGCCATGGCGGAACTGTCTATTGGATGAATTACAGAACACAAAATGGTTGATAAATGATGAAGGAGTACTTGGTGGTGACGGTCGATACTTCTGGAGGTTGTAGTTATATCCAGCTGACTCGTGCTTGGCATACGTCGTATTTGCAGGGTGGTGGGAGTATTAAGGGACTGTTAATGTCAAGCTGATTAGCCTTATAAACCATCGCACTCTGTAAACATGACCTTTGTACCTCCAATCTTCGAGCGCTATATCCAATGGGGAGGGGCCCACTAGATTTCACAAATTTGTTTTTTATCTTCAGAGTTATATTAATGGGTTTAAATCTTAAATATCTTGTCTTTAATATAAAACCAAGATATTATGTAATTGATGTTTGGATTTGGTTATTATAAGGTGGAAGCTTGTATGGTGTAATATATTGTTGTCATGTGCAGGTAAATGCTATTTTGGAAAGCATATGGGTGTACTACATGAATATTCCTAACCATATATTGGAAGGAAGTTGAGAGGCCAACTCTCGAGGAGCCAATTCTAGAAATTGGGCTCGTTTTATTTTCAAATGGCCAAAAAAAGGGATTGGACAGATTTGAAAATGAGGTATACTTTTTATATTTGATCCTTCAATATGATATTTTATAACATATGTCTTCATTGTAATTTGTAGTGGTTTTTTCTTACGTGATGTGCAAATTGGTTCTATGTAGGATGTCAAAGGAATATCAAGTTGGGGTTGAAGAATTCTTTAATATGAAGGCTTATGGAAATATGGTTGGTTGCACGACTAAAGGGTTTTGCGCATGCCCTATATGTGGAAGGAACACAGATTCAGTGTATCTCAAATGTAGTAGGAAGTGTGTGTACATGGGACATAGGATATATCTTCCAATAAATCATAAGTATCGTTCACAAAAAGGACCATTTAATGGGAAGTCTAAGCATCTCATTGCACCTACAATTGTACAAGTGTCAGATATTTTTACAGAAACAGAAGGAAGGGAAGAGAAATGGGTAAAGACTAAAAGTACAAAAAGAAAGAGAAATTTAAAAAAAGGTGAAAATTCAAAGAATGACGTGTGGAAGAAAAGGTCAATTCTATTCAATTTACCATATTGGGAGGTATGTGCACACATTAACTTAAGGCCTAAAATGTACGATGCTTGAAGGATTTCATTGTATTTAATATGAATATATTGTTTAATTTTTCTTTGATGTTATAATTCATTGATTTTTTATACGGTTGGATGCAAAAACTTCTAGCGCGTCACATATTAGATTTAATGCACATAGGAAAAAATGTATGCGAAAGTATTTTAGGAACCCTTCTGGATATAAAAGATAAATCAAAGGATGGGAAAAATTATTGTGATGACTTACAACAGTTGGGTATAAGGAGGTCCATGTGGCCACAACAAAAAGGCAAAAAAATATTTCTTCCACCCGCACCACACACTCTTTCAAAAAAGGAGAAAGAGATTCTTTGTCGTGTTTTTTTCACCTTAAAAGTTCCAGATGGATATAAATCAAACCCTAGAAATCATGTATCTATGAAAGATCTCAAGCTTCATAGTATGAAAGCACATGATTGCCATGTTCTCATGCAACAAATCCTTCCAGTAGCATTGCGCCATGTGCTACCAAAAGCAGTTCAAAACACTATTTGTAGGCTTTGCTTCATTTATAGGAGAATTTGTGCAAAAATGGTGGATCCAACAGATCTTGATAACTTACAAGATGATGTTGTGGAAACTTTGTGCTTACTCGAAAAATATTTTCCCCCTTCATTCTTTGATATAATTATACATTTGACTGTACACTTGGTGCGAGAGCTACGTTATTGTGGACCAGTTGCATATCAATGGATGTATCCTTTTGAAAGGCCAGTTAAATGTTATTAAGTGCAAATCCACATAAATTCCAGCATTTTATGTGCATATAATAATAATACATTACTAGAAACTCTTTATTCATACTTTTGATTTCTCTACAAATTGTGTGTTTTTTTCTAGGAACATGAAAGTTTTCAAACGTTATGTGAAAAATAAGAATAGGCCCGAAGGCTGCATAGCTGAAAACTACACTGTGGAGGAATCCATAAAATTTTGTGTTGGATATGTTGAAGGTATGGATTATATTGAAAGCATGCCTATTAGAAATGAAGCTTGGGACGATGAAGAAGGAGAGGTTGGACAATATGGGAAGGCCTTATCTATTGGAACTTCTATTGAATTAGATAAAACTAGTTTGTTACAAGCCCACAGATGGGTCTTGCACAACATAGATGAAATTCAACCTTGGATAGAGTAAGTAATAAGCACATACTTATGAAATCATTTTTTATTATAATATATCGCAATTTTTTCATAAATTGTTTATTGACATTACTTGAAAATAGGATGCACTTGACAGAAATTACCAATAGTAACTTCCAAGCCCAAAAAGATGAAGTCTTACTACAAAAGCTCCACAACCAACAATTTAGTGATTGGTTAAGAAAACAGGTAATGATATGTTCTTCATATTAGATTTAATTGAACTTCATTGATCAAGACTATTATGATGTATGAAGGTGAGATTCTTTTAATATATTTTGAAATTGCATGGTTTTCTAACGACATTTCAAAATTTCAAGGTGGAAAGAAAAGAAAATATTTTGATACCCTTAAATGGTTGGCACGTGGCCCAAGGAAATATGCAACTAAGTATGATGGCTACTTAATCAATGGGTGTAGATTTCATGTTAAAAGATTAGAAAATGTCAGGGCCACCCAAAATAGTGGTGTGTGCATAGATGCACAAACATTAATGAGATCAAGTGCAAAGGATAAAAACCCTATACATCAAACGACAACATATTATGGAGTGATTCAATAAATAATATTATTGGACTACTATTTGGTGCAGTATCCATTGTTCAAATGTGATTGGATAGATGTACACAAGAAGAATGGAATGAAAGTTGATGAAATTGATTTCACCATGGTGAATATGAAGAGATGCTTGAGTAAGGATAGACTGCAAGATGATCCATTTATTCTAGCATCACAAGCGAAACAATTTTTTTATGTACAAGATTTGGTAGAGAATGAATGGTGTGTATTTTTGACATGCCCTCTGAAGGGATCAAGAAATTGTAATAGATATGATTTGGAGTATGCAGATTTTGAAGGGATGAAATGCAAAGAGGATGAAGTTGTAGGTGATGGTGGCATGGACTATGTTCGACAAGATTGTGAAGGCGCATGGTTGGATGTTGTTCAGTAAGTAGCATGCATGATTTATTTATCATTTCTCATTTAAGTTGTACCTGTGAAAACTTATATCTTAGATTATTACTTGGATTTACCTTTCATGCATATATTTTTTGTTTTGCTATTGTTTATGCATATTATTACTTGGATCTACCTTTCGTGCATATATTTTTACAGTAGATAGATTGGGTGTGTGGAATTGAGAGTGATGTGAGGGGGGGGGGAGGGGCCATATGAGCTTCAACCTTCACGTGGTTGGCCCTGTTTAGTAGAGAATAAGATATTCTTGAAACCAAGAGAAGCTCATTCAAGTATTTTCATGTTGTTTTTTTAGAATTTCATATATGTCATGCCTTTTTTTACATATCTATCAATCGCTTATATGAAAATACCATTTTGTCATGATATATGTAGGTCTTCGCAATGGAAAGAAATATAATGACAATTTGTATCATTCTCTAATGCATATTTGTAAGTTATCACCATAACGAATTTGTCAATTAGATATCTTATTGTCATTTCTGCAGATTTTATTTTTTGGGGGTTATTGGCCGTTGGATGAATCGTCCGACGAACGGAGTCATTTCGTCCATAGATTGTCTAGGTAAGAACGTGGAACCCCCAATAGGTCATTGTTTTAAGGAAGAGGTTAGGCTTAGTATTCGTGAATCGTAGCTTAGCAATATTTTACTATTTGTTTTCAGGAAGAGGGCTTAAGACTGACTTTGCAATTTAGTTTCAAGTTTCTTTTTCACCTTTTTGATAGCTTTCAACTAACCATGCAACAAAAGTACTCTTTCCATATTACAGTGGAGTACAGATTATTTACAAGAATCTACTTCTCCAATTATGCATAGGGCCTGCACGTAACTCCATCCACAAGTAGCCTTGCTTGTGCTTCTGCAAGTGAAACAGACCGCCATAGTGGAGTATGAAACACCCTTTCTTTACCATCAGGCTAAGACTCCATTTTCATTGAAATTTAGTTTATCTATATTCTAACAAAAAAACGTCTTTCAATCTATTTGAGTATATTGACCAGTGCGATTTGTCTCTTCATTGTTGCTGAGTTTAATATGTAAATTGTTGTGTTACTTCTCAATGTAATATTACCAAACTATGAATACAAGTTTTTTCTTTACCGTTACTATTGCATATGGCGTGAAATATAGCCATTGAAATGTATCTGATCTGTTTTTTCACTACATATGTTACCAACATATCTTTTAGTTGTTGGAATTCATGAGAATGTATAATTGACTTTACCAAAAAAATACCTTATATAATGCCTTTCATAGTCTGTCATGTTCTTTAACTTATTGTATTGCCACTAAAATTAGAGAAATAAACATTGGTAGAATCCTATCAAGAAAATGTTAATTTTCTACTCTAGAACTGATGTGACTAGGCTATGATCATAAATAAAGTTATTCTTCATCAATGTTTGAGAACTGGGTTGTCCTAAACAATTTTGAGGGCATCAATCATTTTTCTTATCTTTAGGCAGTAAAGGAGATACTCTAGTGTTGTATCTAAAATGTACGGTCCTACTTTTGTTTTCTTAAAATAAGGATATGGATAGTATAGTTCTGTTTTGTAGTTTGTTTCTTATATTTTTCTACAACAAGCTTCAAGTAACATTTTTGTCCAGCAACAATGAAATATGGGGTATTCCGGAATGATGGAATGAGATAACAATTAATTGCTTCATAAATATTTGGGATGAGACTTTAGCTCTCTCTTATCTATTAAACATTTTCAGGTAGTGGCATGTTGTCACGTACCCACCTGCTGACCCAATGCAAGGCAGGAAACATGATGGCAAACTCAGGGCTTTTACATGATCTCAGCCCAATACTAAATTCACATAAATAATAAATGGGTGTGCAGATGTAAATCAATCAAGTATGCACAGCGGAAACAACAACATTCACACACTCTTCATATGCATTCAACATATCAATAATCAGTCATTAATTAAACATTGCAAGAGTAAATACATAGGCAGAAACACTTATCTCCATTGCAATTGTCCCAAGCAACTAGCTATGTTGTTGCAACGTTCCACCCAGCCATAGGCTCTTCGACAGCTTATACTGAGTCCGTCCGAAGGCCACCCCCGAGCTGGGCATGATTCTCACAAGGGAAAAGGGGACATTCACGCTCACACATAGTCCATTAACCGATTCATTTTAGCCAAGCCAGTCCAACTGGGTTTATCAGGCTACAATTGAACCCTGGAGGCTTACACTCAAGCTCAAGCCATGGATACCCATACCCAACACACTCTTCATTCACACAGTAAGCACAAACAGGGCAAGGATACACATTTTAGACAATGGGAACTACAAATAAGATGGCCATGGGTTTTCCCAAAAACGTTCCCAACAAAAACGGATTGTGGGATGGGGCAAACAACCCCCAGGAGGAAAAACGATTTCTTCCCCAATATATCAGCCTTCAACAGTCCAAAACGGTCTCTATTGAACCCCCCATTCATTTTCGCCCCCTTCCCCACTGGTATACAACACAGAAAAACGCCCTTCTCTGCTAGGGAAATGAAGAAAACGTTTTCCACATGCCTGGAAAACGCCCCCAGGTAGTTCTCCATTCGTGAGGGAGGAAGAATGGTCATGGATTATGGCTTGGAGAGCAATTTCGTGGCTCTCTTCTTGTCCAAGGAGACCAACACGATTTCCCATGATGGGTGGCTTGCCCATACCCGAATTTGGACAGCCATACCTCTCCCTTCCCAAGGCATTAACTGCCCTAACCAACTCTTGGGAGAAATCAATGGTTTGGTACAAAAGTCAACATGGGTAGTTGAGGGTTTGATGGGTTCCCTCATTGACACTTGGCTTGACTCTAGTGGCTCAAGGGTTTGAATGTTTTCCCTCCCAATTCCTTGTGAAATCATGCCCCCATCTCTTTGTTGCATTGCATAGCTAGTTGTGGGTATTTTTATTAAAATGCATATTACATGATGTTGAAATTCCAATGTGCCTGGCTAGCACGCAAAGCATATGCATCAATAAATCGATGGCGGGGCCTTGGCCTTGAGATCCTCGCCATGATTTCATAACAAATATTACATCATTTATAATGTAAATGCCATGGGGCCAAACTGGGGACATTACATTCCCCTCCCCTTGGAATAACACCGTCCTCGGTGTTTCAACACTTCGGACTATATACCCACTTTACACATGATTCATAATTCACAGATGGTGGCAGGTTTGTCCTGCAATTCGTCTCTTTACTTTGACCTTTCACGATCAAGTCCCCTAGCTTCCACAAGTTCCTCCTGCTAGCTTTGGTCTTCCAGCTCTACAGGTGGGCATTGTTCCAGAGCAATCCCTTCCGTTTGTTTATCTTCCAGCTGATCTACAAGTATGGAATTTCATGGATGCCATCTTTCTTGTTGTCCCGGCAACTATCTGTGAGACTTATCATGGCAATTCCTGTTAGGACAAGCATAACACAATAATAAAATTAGTCAATTATTTTCCTAATTGACTTGGAACGTCCATGCTTTACTCACGAGACTTCCACACATTTCATGCTTTCCCACATACACATGAACTCATTCATGTTCATCCTTTCACAAGAAAATAACTATTTCAACATTCACAATTCATTTCAAGCAATTAAACACAAATTGTTCTCATTTATGACATGCACTCAATAGTCTTTTGTTTCTGAGATGCATCAGTCAAAAGGAAAGAGAAGAGTAAGAGTTTCCCCCTCTTAGTCTTGTTCCAATCCGGAGCCACACCATCACTTTTGGTTCTATGCTCCTTAGCCTCTCTCACTTCAATGTGAATGCTTGACTTGCCCTTTCTTGGCTATGACACTTAGTGTCTAAGGTCTGCATATGGATTTCAACTAGGAAACCCTTCCCCATTGTTGTTTACAGAACCTTTGGCTGCTAGGACCCACACAGTTCCACTAGCACCATCTTTCATTACTGCTCATACTAAGCTCTTTAGGACAGTCATATGCCCACATGCATCCTCCAGATGCTTTCATAGTCCTTGCTTCCAGCAATACCTACATTCAAGCATTGAATCAATTCACATGTTTAGTTCATTTTCAGAGGGTTTTTCTCTAAACAAGAGTTTAGGAAATCATAACCAAATCGTATACACACGTATATTCATAAGCAAGAAGCTGCAAGGTGACTGAATACTTATCTGTATTGGATGTCTTCACTTTATTCCACGGGATCCTTCTTTTCTTTACGAGCCTTGGATTTCCCGTGAACACAATAACGAATGTTGGGCCAACACGTAGGCTACTCCACAATCATTCGAATAGGCAATTTCGGGCCAGTACGTCGACTGGGTTTATCAATCACTTCCTTTAGCAACATGCTAGGACAGTGCTCCGACTGGTTTTTATCAATTGTTTAAGGGGTGTTGGGCCAGCATACACGCTGCCTTACCATATCAAGTGGTTAATGCCCAACTAGTCACTCTCTGGACTTATCAAGAACTTTATAGCGTTCAACCAGCTACTCCCTGGATTTCTTAATAATTTATATCGCCCACTCATTTACTCTCTGGATTTACCAACAATTTATAGTCTTTCAGGGTCTTGCCTTCCTGCAATGACCAAGGTTTCCAACAAAGAAACAATAGTGTATCAACTTAGCTGTTCGAAGACTTATACCTATAACCTTCATTATTTCAAACAAGACATAAATGAAAACGAATACTTATCTGTATTGTGCATTTCCCCTCTGGTCCACAGGATCCTGCTTCACTTCTGCAAGCCTTGGGATCGCCCATGGACTTGGATATAGTTAATGCTTAACCAGTACACCTCCCCATCGGCTGGATTTACCAAGCATTTGGTGGTGCCCGACCAGTCCCATACCTGGTTGGCCCTCTCCAGTGCTGAGCCAGCACATTCGTCTGGGTCATCGACCAGTGGAAGGAAACTGCGCCACCGACCATCATAGGTCAAGGCTCTACTATGGAGCCATAGGTATCTCAGGGTTTCCAGTCAGTCATCGACGCCCGCCCTCCCACTGCTGTCCCAATAGAGATTTCAGGGTTTTCAGTTAGTCATCGGCGCCCGCCCTCCCACTGCTAACCCAATAGGCATCTCAGGGTTTTCAGTCAGTCATCGGCGCCCGCCCTCCCACTGCTGACCCAATAGAGATGTCATGCCTTTACCAATGCCACCACACCTTCTTGCATCATAACCCTTCACACACATCGGCTCTTTATTTATACAAGGACGCCACTCCTTCTTTTGTGCAATTCGGTGGTTCCTTTTAGGAACTTTATAGGTGACTTTCTTGACTGCAGGTTAACATGACCCCTACTCACACAAGGATGATACCTTCTCTTATTACACAGCTCTTCGGGCCTGTCCATCCCTTCTGGTAATATTTCACGTGAGCATAGATAGGTTGCTAATTCCATACAGTCTCTTTGCGTGCCCTTCTTCACTCTGCCCGTTAATGTGCAGTACCAATTTGCATCTGTGTAGGCTGACAACACAAGAAGGATAAGCAAGCTCATTAGTATTGTTGTTCAATTCTTCACCACATTTCATATCATTCACTATCAAGTATTGAAACACCAGGAATGCGTCCATTCCCTTAGGGTGTAGTCAATATTGAAAACCCTATCATGACCCAGCACCAGAAAAGGTGTGCACCCCCTTTCCGATGTGCGCCATGTAGGCCCTAATCATACTCAAGCAATCTGCAATGATATAAATAAAATAGAGCATGCTCTGCGTATTAACCCTAATAATTTAGACATGCATGTTCTTGTCTAGGGTCACGGAATACTCATTCATTTTGCAGATTTGTCTCACATGCCTTTTGGGCATAGCTTTACCATCTCACTTTCATGGTTTACCGTCATGCGGTTTGGCTGAGACATTATCAATGGCGTTTCACCCGAAACCCATTTCCAAAGCATGGGATCCTTCCCATCTAGTTTGGCTTCTACAGGCCATCACACATGGTCTTCCTGCAAGGTGTCATCCTGGCACACTTTATCAAATAGCCAAACAGTCAACAACATTTAGTAATAAGCTTCAAATATGATTGTTTCATAACCACTCCATAACATTAACAATTAAATTCAATATGAATTTACAATTCTGTCTCCTACAGAAATTGATTTGCTTAGCAATGAGTCTCTCCTCATATTGTTTGGCCCTTGTAAGTGGTATCACACTGCCCATTATGGTTTCACCCTTGCTACCATACATGAACATCCACCTACAGCATGTCTTCCTGACACAATTCTATATAAGCCAAACAATCATTAGCAGTTATAAGCAAACTCTCAAATCTGAAATTTGTAAATCTGTTTTCCTACAGAAATTAGATTTGCAACTATGAGACTATTCTCATAAACTTAAACAGACAATTTTCAGATTTGTTTCATGCATAAATTTCAACCATGAGAACCTTCTCATAACCTTTGGCTTCTGCACCTGGTAGATCTCGGTCTTTACTATGGGCTTATCCTCATTGCCATACGCAAGACTTTTCTACCTGAAAACTGAAACCTCAATCAGCCAAACACGTTGTAAGTATCTATGCATATTATCATTTCATTGCCACAACAGTCACTGAAGTGATCTCAGAATTATAACACTCAATAATTCAAAACACCTTCAGCTGTTAAAATTTGAAATGCAACAAACTATATACACTTCTATATATGCATCATTATCACAATTCATCAATTCATCAATTATCATGATTGGGCTCTTCATGCATTTACTATTCTGCACTCATAACAGTTCATGAAATGATCCTAGAATTATCATCAATTCATCATTTCATTCATTATTTCTTTTGCAATAACATATGCATCATCCCTATGCATTCATACAATGCATCACAAGATTTATAACATCTCTTAATGCTCATCTACTCAATGCTACCTTGCATTGTTTCATGAGTACTATGCATTCAAGCATATTATGATCGAAACATGACTACCTCATATAACTTGCATTATCATAATCAGGACCACCAGTCTTCACTTGCTTTGGTTAATAAGCACATGACCAACATTCACATGGCATGATATAAATTCATATGAATGCATTGAGATTTCTATACAGTCATATGGTGTAAGGATCATTTCCTTCACTTACCCACACCCCACCAAGATTGGTAGGTTAACAATCCCAATCGGTATTCAATATCATATGCAACTAACTCAACATAGCTCAAACATAGTGGAAGAGATCTTACCAAATTCTCTTTCAACGTTCATGCAATTGGCACCAATAATCATTACCTGCATGGTTACTATTAACATCGCTTGATGTTACCTGATCAATTGGACTCTTACCAAGGCTGTTCAGTCCTTTTGCCAACTTTATGATCATAGATTTGTTGCACCATCCTTTCTGCATAAGGTTGTTGGCTTCATGCAACAACATCCTTGGCACATTTAGCCATGATCTTTGTTATCTTTGGTCCTACAACCAATACCAACATCAATAGCGATTATCAATCATAATATTCTCTATTAATGGTTCATTGCATAAGCAAACTCCATTATTCTACCAATATGCAATATCCCATTTATGCACAAGCATTTCCATATGTACTATGCAATTTTTGTTAAGATGCCATCTAGTGCATATACATCTATGTAATCTCTTACATTTTTAACATATTTATGCCATATGATGGTTTCATAATTATAAGTATGATAACAAATAGGGGTTTAAGGAATTCTTCCCTTTTTGGTCCCTCATCGTAACATGGAATTCCTCTTCCATATCATGCAATTGTAGAAATTGCCCATATTGTCAACAAAATTTGTTTGTCAAGACAGCCGTTGGCACTCTTCTGCACTAAATATCCATGATAGCTGTAGACCTTATTCAAACTCTGGTCATGTATCATTGTTCCCCGCTGGACAAGCTTTCCAATACCTATTTTCATGCTTCATTCTGACATCAGGTGTAGAAACTGCATCTTTTCAAAAATGACAACTTTCACTCTACTTCTACACATTTTACACAGTTGCATTTTGGTCCAGAATGCCAACTTTAGCCACCTATGGAAGAAAATCTATGAGGAATCACAAAAACCTTTCTATCGGGCGGAGTCAGTCCATATAACCAGGAACACTCAGCAATTCACGGATTTCAATTCCGATGCACCGTTCATCTTCTATGAATTTCTGAGTTTTGCTACTTCTCACTTTTCACATTTTTCCAAAATTCCAAATTTTGGGCCAAAAACGGCTATCTCCCAAACGGTGCATTTCTGGAAAATCTTCGTCTAACGGAAACTGTCCGTCTTAATAAGAATATGAAATGTCTAGTTCAGTAAAAATTTTGATTCCCACATCTAGGGTCACTTTCACTGCCCACAAGCTTTTCAAAATCCCGAAAAAGTGGCCCGGAACAGTGCCTTTTGGCCTTCTTGCTTACCCCGACTCCACATCCTTTGGACTTTGGCTCCAAGATTCGGAACTTAACATTGTGCCTGCTTCATGGCCGTGCCTGATCAATTTCGGCTCAAACCGACCTTCTGTCAAGCCCCGGGACTCTGTCCTTCAAAATTCACTATTATCCAATTTCTGTCAAATCGAAGTGTAATGGACTTGGGGTCTTCACTGGTTCTTTCATGGCCTTCTTCAATGGCTTCTGAGCCCCACAGGAATCATCCCATTCTGAGCCCCGGTGCTCCTGCTATTCAAAATTCAAGTTTTCGTCACCCTTTTTTTTTTTTTTTTTTTTTTTTTTTTTTTTTTTTTTTTTTTTTTTTTTTTTTTTTTTTTTTTTTTTTTTCGGGCGCGCAGGCCGGTTCTCCGAATGCTTCCGCAATGCGGAGCAGTTCGGCGAACGCTTCCGCAATTGCAGAGCAGTTTGTCGAACGCTTCCGCAATTATGGAGCAGTTCGGCGAATGCTTCCGAAATGGCGGAGCGATTCGCTGAATTCTCCCGCAACTGCGGAGCCATTCGGCGAATGCTCCCGCAACTGCGGAGCCATTCGGCGAAGGCTTCCGTTGCGGAGCCATTCGGTGAATGATCCCGCAATTGCGGAGCCATTCGGCGAAGGCTTCCGCCGTTTCAGAAGACTTTCCTGAATCCTCCCGCGATTTCGGAGCCCTTCGCGGAATCCTTCCGTCGTTTCGGAAGACTTTCTCGAACTCTTCCGCAATTTCGGAACCGTTCGCGGAATCCTTCCGCAGTTTTGGAAGACTTTCCCGAACTCCTTCCGAAACAACTTTAAACAAAGTTTTCGAAAACACTTAAAAAAATTTTGTTCTCTTGTCGGAGCAGTTCGCCAAATTTTTCCGCGTTGCAGGGCAACTCGCGGAGTCCTTCCGCAAATTTCGGAAGAGAATTCCTTCCGCAATTTCGGAAGAGAATTCCTTCCTCCAATTTCAGAAGAGAATTCCTTCCGAAAACTTTCCTTCGCAAATTTCGGAAAAATTCGCGGAATGCTTCCGAAATTTCGGAAAGATTCGCTGAATGCTTCCGTAGTTGCGGAAGACATTTGGGAATTCTTTCCGAAACAGTCTTTAAACAGAATTTCAAAACACTTAAGAAAAATTTAAAAACTTTCTTTTCTTATGACTGCAAGTGGATTCGGCCCATAGAGGCCCAATGCTGTAACCAGCAGCTCTGATACCAAATGTCACGTACCCACCTGCTGACCCAATGCAAGGCAGGAAACATGATGGCAAACTCAGGGCTTTTACATGATCTCAGTCCAATACTAAATTCACATAAATAATAAATGGGTGTGCAGATGTAAATCAATCAAGTATGCACAGCGGAAACAACAACATTCACACACTCTTCATATGCATTTAACATATCAATAATCAGTCATTAATTAAACATTGCAGGAGTAAATACATAGGCAGAAACACTTATCTCCATTGCAATTGTCCCAAGCAACTAGCTATGTTGCTGCAACGTTCCACCCAGCCATAGGCTCTTCGACAGCTTATACTGAGTCCGTCTGAAGGCCACCCCCGAGCTGGGCATGATTCTCACAAGGGAAAAGGGGACATTCACGCTCACACATAGTCCATTAACCGATTCATTTTAGCCAAGCCAGTCCAACTGGGTTTATCAGGCTACAATTGAACCCTGGAGGCTTACACTCAAGCTCAAGCCATGGATACCCATACCCAACACACTCTTCATTCACACAGTAAGCACAAACAGGGCAAGGATACACATTTTAGACAATGGGAACTACAAATAAGATGGCCATGGGTTTTCCCAAAAACGTTCCCAACAAAAACGGATTGTGGGATGGGGCAAACAACCCCCGGGAAGGAAAAATGATTTCTTCCCCAATATCTCAGCCTTCAACAGTCCAAAACGGTCTCTATTGAACCCCCCATTCGTTTTCCCCCCCTTCCCCACTGGTATACAACACAGAAAAACGCCCTTCTCTGCTAGGGAAATGAAGAAAACGTTTTCCACATGCCTGGAAAATGCCCCCAGGTAGTTCTCCACTCGTGAGGGAGGAAGAATGGTCATGGATTATGGCTTGGAGAGCAATTTCGTGGCTCTCTTCTTGCCCAAGGAGACCAACACGATTTCCCATGATGGGTGGCTTGCCCATACCCGAATTTGGACAGCCATACCTCTCCCTTCCCAAGGCATTAACTGCCCCAACCAACTCTTGGGAGAAATCAATGGTTTGGTACAAAAGTCAACATGGGTAGTTGAGGGTTTGATGGGTTCCCTCATTGACACTTGGCTTGACTCTAGTGGCTCAAGGGTTTGAATGTTTTCCCTCCCAATTCCTTGTGAAATCATGCCCCCATCTCTTTGTTGCATTCCATAGCTAGTTGTGGGTATTTTTATTAAAATGCATATTACATGATGTTGAAATTCCAATGTGCCTGGCTAGCACGCAAAGCATATGCATCAATAAATCGATGGCGGGGCCTTGGCCTTGAGCTCCTCACCATGATTTCATAACAAATATTACATCATTTATAATGTAAATGCCATGGGGCCAAACTGGGGACATTACACATGTCTTCATTGTCAGCATGCATTGAAATGTAACCTCTATTGCATCCATAATTTGATGCTCTCGGTTGTTACGTTTTCAGATGAAATTTTTTTGCTTGTGTTAGATGACAATGCAATTAAAACATTTTCATTCGTTAAAGGTTGCTGCTGAAATAGCATGACAAAATGAATTGACAATGAAAGAAACACATTTCACATGGGAGAAAGAAAGAACAGACTGTAGATCAAATAACACATGAATCTCTAAATAGAAACACCTGCAAGGCCTGCCAACTTTATTTAAAATAGCTTCAAAATTGTTCAAACACAGAGCAACACTTGGGCTCTAAAATTTTCAACCCCTTTTCCATTGATTACATTTAATTTATAGACATCTTCAAGCCCCAGGATTGGCCTTCTCTTGAACAAAAAATAGTTATAACCTATTGACACCTAATCAAGGCATATTCACCATTACAGACATGAGAGAGAGGTGGCAAAATCGGCTCAACAACCTTTTACATTTACAGGTCGTTTTTACTATATGACCACCTATACTTAACAAAAAGACAAAAAATGATCTTGGAGATGCTCTTCCAGCTGGCCGCTCCTACTAACTGAATCCTCCCACTAGCAGAAAACTTTGCAATAACCTCGAACTCCTCATGCACTTGTCCTGATTCTCGCCTTGCCATACTTCTCAATGGAATTCCATTGGTCAGTTGAGGGTAGGTCCAGGGTGGCGAGATCCTTAATTAACACTCTCAGCTCTGTGTGTTCTCTGTAAGATTAACCAGCGTACAGTGTCCCAGCTCCCCCGAACATTGAGGCTAACTCAAAATCCCTTGTCAATTTTTCAGCTACTATCTGACCCGTCAGAGGCTGATCCATCCTTGCAAAATCCTCCTGGCTTACCCTGCAATCCCATAGTTTAACCTTGTATTCCTCATTTGATAACATGGTTCCATTCTCCTCCCAGAACATAGGTAGGCCTTTCTTGAATAAGGGGTTGAATGCCTGCTCGAACAGCCTCAGTTGATTTGAGAGAATGTCTATCCCAGACTGGGTGATCTTCACCTGCTGATGCTTGTTAATTATTCTCTTGGCCCATATAATTCTGGCTACCCTGTCCTTTATGCCTGTTGTATCAGCTCACTCCTCTGACAAACCACTCAGAAACTCCACTGCATTTTCTACATAATCTGAGGGCTTCTTATTAAGATTTTCATTGGCCACTGCTACACCCTGTTTAGCCAAATTTACCACAGTTTCCTTATCCACTATGAAGTTCAAATAGGGCCTTAGTTTGTCTTCTTGCTGGATGACATCATCCCAGATGATTTTCTTAGTCTCCTGCATCACCTTCTGTCCTATCACTTGCTCCTTTAACCTGTCAAGATCCACTTGCATTCCCTTGTACTTGGATTCCCAAGCGTCCTTTTCCTTCTTTGCATTGTCCTTTAGAGTCTTCAGGTTAGCTACTTATTTTCTCAATCTGATCATTTCAACATCTTCTAAGCTGGCATTGGGTATCTGCCACACTATGGAGAAGTCTCCAGACTCAATTGAGTGTGTGACCTCCATTTCTTGCTCTTTTTCTTTTTTCTTTACTTTCATCTCCAGTTCTTCAAACTGGGCTTTCCATACTTTCTCACTAGCTGCTACAAGGGTTATGTTAAGCTGCAGTTGCTTCTCTTTTTCTCCGAGCTCCACCAGCTGGGCCTTACAGTCAATCAATTCTTACTTTAATTTTTCTTTCTCTTCCTCTAGTTCTGCCATCTCAGGGGCATTTACCAACTGTGAAACAGGCATCTTTGACTTCCTTTTTAAGGATAGGATCTCCTAATCTTTCCCATCCAACAGCCCTTCTATGTTTTTTCTCTTGTCTTCTTCAGTCACAGAGGCTAATAATTGAGCTTGGAGCTTATTCACCTGTCCCTTTAGAGATTTGCTTTCTGCCTTCTCTATCCTTAATTGATTTTGAACCTTGGATTTGTTTGATTGTACTTTAGACAATTTTAAGGCACCCTTCGGTAGTTTGTTGTATATAACCTCACCTGTTTCCTTGTGCAGGTTGATTATGTCAGGATCTGGGATATCTTCCAGATTGACCTTTAACTCAGTAGCTTTGTTTTTAGTGGCCAAAGACAGGTTTAGAGTATTTTGGGCCAAATTTATGCTGGCCACCAAGGCTATGCTCTTCTTAGATATTTTCCTTACTTCTTCATATAATTTTGTCTTTGCTGCAATGTTGTTTGGATTTTCCTCATACCCTCGTGTTCAGTGCTGCAGGTCCCTTGGGTGGTTTTCCAAAAACATGTTCTTTGACTTCAAAATGGGGCATTCGGAACTTGACCTGCTTCTTCTTTGGCTTCTCTTCTTGAATCTTTGCCACCTGTTGATCAGCTTCTTCTATATTCTACCTCTTTGAGGCCCTTTCAGGGTCACTGTCCATATCCATTGGACTGTTGTTTTCCTGCTGATTGGACTTTTCTGGGATGGCGACTAGGGGAAAAGTCATTTGCACTGTTGTATCTTTACTAGATGATCTGGGTGCTAAAGACAAGCCTTCCTCAAAAAGGTATGCCAAATTTTGGGAAGTCTCTGGGGGGTCAATGCCCATCTGTCCCTGCTCAATATACTCCAGCTAGTTTTCCCTCTCAGCCATGCTAGCCAGCTCAAAATGTTCATACCCCTTTCTATTTGTTGTTTTCCTTCTTTCTGAAAGTATGTGATGGGGGTCATAATTCACTGCTTCCTTGGAGGGGAATCCCATGTCTTTCATTATTTGCTAAAGGCTTGAGAGAGATGCTCTGCTTTTAACCATGATGGATCCTACTGTCCAGGGAAAATTTATGTCCGATGTCTTTTTATCATCTAGGAAGTGTTCACATTCAACTGTTAGCTTCTGTCTTACAAACTCCATGGTGAATATCCTGGGGGTTAGGAATGCATGCAGCTCATATGGAGCATGGGAAAACCCATATACTTTGATTACAGTGCCCTACTTCAATAAAAACCAATCCCCTACCCCTTTTTCCATTGGGGGTTGCAACAGGTCTTTCATCTCCAGTATTACTCTAGGTAATCTTTTCTGAAAAAACAGGAACTAAACCTCAGCCATGAGGCCATTCATGAACATCTTGTAGTCAAAACACATCTCTTTGATAATATGCAGCTCTGGGACCTGTAGGTTTTCATCATTGGCTGCCACGAACATCTTTACCAAATAGGATTGGAACCTAAAAGACCTAGTCTTAGGAAACTCCACAAGTTGGGAATGGATACTTTCTGCTAGGGCTTCGTCAAAATTTAGACAGGCGCACAGGGGGGGTAAATTAGGGTTGGATGGCTCAAGGGGACAGGTACTGATAACGAACAGAAGTCTAATTAAGGGTTTTGTTATATCATGGTCAGTGTCCAGCCCTAAAAACTGGGACATCATCGAGATTACATATCTAGATTCTTATGTGAACAAGTTGGCTTCGCCAGGGAAAGAGTCTGTTGGGACAGAAACACCTGGGAGTAGGGAGGCATGGTAGAAACTCTCCTTGAGGTTGTCTAGGTCTCTTCGGAAATGCTGAATTAGGGCTTCTAATTGATAACTCTGGGACTTTCAGCAGAAATATTCAAGCATGGCTAGGGCTTTCTGTATGGTTGGGGCATCTATGTAACACAAAATCTTTGATTTTGCAGCGTCCATGACCGCCCTGCGGCCAGGGGAATAATAGCTGGAGAACTAGTCTATGAACTCAAGACAATTTGGGGTCTGACTGGTGGTAAAAAGGTGAAAGGAAGATTGGTAGACCTTGTGGATATCTCTGCCCTGGGCTCTTATCATTTCTAGTTTTTCTTTGGCGGCTTCCAGGGTACTATTAAGGAACATGGTGTCAAAAATGTCACTGTCTTTGTCCTCTATCCGGTTATTTATCTTACAAGATTCGTAACCCAGAGGTCCTACGGAGCCCGCCATTTACAAAAGTTCACAAAGGAAAAGAGTGGCCTACTTGGCTATTTGACACCTGGGTTGGTTGACCATGGATCGATCTTCCTTGCCTTTCAATGTGCACATGACAGACAAGATTAGAATCACTGTGCAGGTCGGTATTTTATAATATTATCCTGCCATATTGTCCCTCCATCCTCAAAGATGGAGGAGCCACGTCGGCTGTCCGTTGGCCAGATTGATCCTCTGTCGTTAGATCCTTTGACCTCTCCTACCACCTTTCTTCGTGGTTTCCAATTTGGCCACCTGACAGCTTGCTAGCGCTTTTTACTTTTGAGAAAGCCTACATGCCATCGATCCAATTCCTGCTCAGATCCTGGCCATCCAACCGTGTGTCCCGTTAATTGTTCGCAAATCTTGGTCCCACCCAGTTATTGCACAAGTAATGTTTGCGAAGTTCATTCGGATCGTAGATCTTTGCCATGCCACATCTAGGTCGTGGGAGGATGCAGTACTTTAAGAAAAGTTTGCGAATATGACTTGCGACCATTTCTGCACATGTAATATCTGCGAACATGTTATGAGCCGTTGATCTGCGCCCTACACCATTGATTGCTTTTGGATTTTCCCGTCGGCTAGTACCCCACCTCCACTTAGAGTCACCAACTTACTTCGCGAAGAAGGCTCCCGACCCCAGATTTCCTGATGCTAGATCTGACCGTCCATACATTTTTTCATAGGTTGTTGGTGCGTTCCTTTGCATTTGGCCTTCACCTGATTACTTCAAACCCTATATTTTTCCCACATCGCTACTTTCATCCCGATTCGTCCTGCTAAGAGTTCCTGAATGATCAATCTTTTTCTTGAACTTTTGTCCTACTTTCCCTTCACGAGTCCTCCAGAACCCTTAGCACAATCCAGGTGCTAATAGATCCATCAAGCAACCATTAGAAATGATGCTCATTCTTATCCATGAATACTTGAAATTCTAGTTAGATGTTCACTTCATGAGTATCTGTTTGAACTTGAATGCCAACTTTGTCCTGCAAAACGTTTCTATATTACTATTTTTTTTATTGAATCAATGCTGCATATGAAACCTTTCAAGTTCATCGAACTTATAAGGTCAGATCCATTCAGACTACTTTCTGAGGTCTCTCGAGTCAGAAACAATGTTGGGATTATTAGTGTTTTCTTAGAATTACAAATGATGCAATCGTGGTCTTAATATTGCCCCTTTCACCAATTCTTAAATGGTTCTAGCTCAATGGTAGAGCGCCTGCTTTACAAGTAAGAGGTTGAAGGTTCGATTCCTTCATGCCCTAATCATATGTCACTACGAGGGGGGTTCATAGCCGCCCCCAAAGGTTTGTAAAGAGTTTTAGGGGGGGGTTTCAAACCGCCTCTGTAGGTACCTACGAGGGGGGTTTAAAACCACCACTAAAGGTTTGGAAAGATTTTTAGTGGGGGGGTTGTACCGCCTCCATAGATACCTACAAGGGGGGTTTAAAACCACCCCCACATGTTTGTAAAGTGTTTTGGAGGGGGGGTTGAACCGCCTCCGTAGGTACCTACGAGGGGGGTCTAAAACCGCCCCCACAGGTTTGTAAAGAGTTTTGGTGGGGTTTTTGAACTGCCTCCGTAGGTACCTATGAGGGGGGTTTAAAACCGCCCCCACAGGTTTGTAAAGAGTTTTGGCGGGGGTTTTGAACCGCCTCGTTAGGTACCTATGAGGGGGATTTAAAACCTCCCCCACAGGTTTGTAAATAGTTTTGGTAGGGGTTTTGAACTGCCTCCATAGGTACCTACGAGGGGGGTTTAAAACAACCCCCATAGGTTTGTAAAGAGTTTTGGAGGGGGTTTTGAACCACCTCCGTAGGTACCTATGAGGGGGGTTTAAAACCGCCCCCACAGGTTTGTAAATAGTTTTGGCGGGGGTTTTGAACTGCCTCCATAGGTACCTATGAGGGGGGTTTATATCCTCCCTAAAAAGTGACTTTTGGGGGAGGTTTATAACCACCACCAAAAGTCACTTCAGGGGCGGTTTTGATCTCTTCCAGAACCTCCCCTAAAAGCCAAAATTTTTAGTGTCGGTATTATTAGGGGCATTTTTTTAAAGACTATCGCCAAAGCCAAAACCGCCCCCAAATAGTGACTTTTGGAGGCGGAAGACAACCGCCCCTTAAAGTAAAAAAATGACTTTTGGGGGGGGTTTCGAACTGCCCCCAAAAGTCCAAAAGTAACATTTGGGGGGTGGTTTAGAACTGCCCTCAAAAGACACTTTTTGGGGTGATTTAAAACCACCTCTAAAAGTCACTTTTAGGGGCAGTTTTGATCTCTTCCAGAACCGCCCCTAAAAGTCAAAAAATTTAGTGTCGGTGCTATTAGGGGCGGTTTTGGAAAGACCGCCTCCAAATCAGAAACCACCCCCAATAATGCCTTTTGGAGGCAGAAGACAACCGCCCCTAAATGTGAAATTTGTTGTAGTGTTTTGAGTAGTATATGTGTGTCTTGGGGACTTTGGAATAATTCTATAAAAAATAAGACTAGTTTTTCAAACTAAATAAACTGTTGTGGTATCCACAACTATGAACAATGCCTCAAGGGACCATGCACGACTTCATAGGGGTACCCATGGCACTATGTATCTAGGTTTATAGTCATGGTACCTTAGACGTCATCAGTGGAGAACACCTAATCCTTGGGCCCTAAAGGAATCTTCTATCCATGCAAGGCTAAGGAGGTTTCCTCTACCAACCATGTACATATGGTATCCTAAGTGTATCATTGGACTATGATTCGATATGTTGGTTCCATTAGGTGGTTTTTACTAGGCAGTAGGTGTATGAGGGTATGGTGAATCATGTTCCAAGGAAGAATGCCACAACTTTATCCCTAAATAAATCATTAAGACATCTAAATCCATGAACACTACCTCAAAGCACCATAGATGAATTTGTAGGGGTATCTATGGCACTATGTATCTAGGTCTTGTGGCCTTGGGGCCTTGGATATGGTTAGTGGAGGAAACCTAAACCTTGGGCTTTAAAGTAATATTCTAGCCATCTAGGGCTTAGGTTTGACAGAGAAACAACACATGGGCTAATGAGTGTGTCATTGGCCTATGATTGAGGATGTTGGTGCCATTACGTGATTTTGAGGATTATGTAGGTGTCATAGGACCTTGGGAATGGAATTCTAGGGAAGAAGATCATAAATTTTGCTCAAGAGAAACCATTAAGGCATCCAAATTCACGAGCAATGCCTCAAAGCATTGCACATTGCTTTGCATGGGTATCCATAGTGTTATGTTCCTAGTTCTTATGTTATTGGGTATTTGTACATGGTCAATGGAGGACACATCGACTTCAACCTCTAAAGGAATATTCTATCCATCCATGGCTAAGAATGTTTCCTCCACCAACAACACATGGCATCCTAGGGGTATCATTATCCTATGATTGATGATGCCTTTTCCATTAGGCGGTTTTGAGAATCATTTGCATGTACTCCTAGGGAGTTGGCAATAACCTTCCAGGTAAGAATGGCATCCCTTTATTATAAAAATTGCAATCATCCATGATTTTTTTCTTTATCATAGGTAAGAGAATATAAGGTTGCAAATAACAAGTTGGTTAGTGCCAGGTACCTCCAGTATCCAATACAAACTATGAATAGTTTTTTTTAAATGTGTGGTATTGATTGAGGTTGTGTACTATGTAAATTTTTTTATAGGGATCTCAAATTCGCCTTTGTTTTTTAATGGTTTCCATAGGGTTTATTTTCTATGTTTTAGTCTTCTATGATCTATGATAACTATTAACTCCCATTCAAATCCCGAGTAGCTTTAAAGTAATTGAAGGAGACTGAGGAATTGTCTTCGATGTTGGTTGTTTTGAGGAGGAGTCCTCATCTCTAGAGGCCCCATTATATTTTCCATGATGAAAGGTCCGTTAATGAAATGTCCCCAAACTATAATTGTTTTTTTTTTAAATAGAATAATGAGCAATCTACTGTGCTAAATGTAGCTTGAATTTAAATGAGCTAATGATCATGTTTATGATTTGGATTTGGTTTCTTGACTTGGTACATTGGAGGGTACTTAAACTTGTCATAGGAGTAATGATTACTTAGCTTAGTGCTAACTACTTATTTTTTGATCCTTTGCAGGTGGTAGTTATGGCCAATAATTTACATTAGGCCTAAGATCAAATTTATACAACTATGGCTTTCGCTTTATGAATTTAATCCATTTTATATTCATGTTAAGTTTCTTTCCCTTAGTCACAATCTATTTTTTTAACATTTAGAACTAACCACTCCTCCTCCATTTTCCTATAGGTCAAAGTAACATTACTATTCTATGTGAGGATGAAATAATAAAGTTTTGCATGCATCCCACCTTTTAAATGTTATTTACACCATAGTGTAATATGCTGGAGTTTTAAATTCAGCCGAGCAAGGGTTAAGACTCTTAAATATTAACAGTGATTAAATCCCATTACAGTAGGGATTTTACAAATCCATTTAGTCGCTCATGGATTAAGTTCCAAGCCAGGGTTGACAATTAATATGTGTACTTGCTTCAGAAAGAGTTATCAACACGGAGTTTCCACAGAAATTTATCTTGTCAGAGCATTAATTTCCTCTTGGGGAGTACCGTGGGTTATGTGGTAGATGACTTCGGGATTTTTCCTTTTGCTTTACTATAGAATTCCTCTAAGTTGTGGGAGCTCAAACTCTCCTGGTTCTTTCCCTTTACTTTTGGTCCAAACCCTAGATGTGATTGGAATGCCACCTCATTTCTACAATGTTTGAACCTTAAAAATGATTTTTCAAAAATCTGGTTGTTTCCTACCTCGTGATTCTCAATTCACTGTTGTCTTGAAGGGGAGGTTCCTTATACCATGCAGGGTAAGCTTTAGGATTCAAAATGTGTTTCCCTTTTTTTCAAAAGGTTACTGTAAATGTTCAGTGTTTAATTTTTGTTGCTGGTAAGTTGTAGGTAGCCAAGGCACCTTTAGGATGGAATCGAAGGCTCGCATCTCCTCCTAGGTTACTCGGTAAGTGAAATTAGTCGATTAGATTTAATCTCCTTCTAGTGTACTAAGCCGAACTCCTGGTGCACAACTCAGGTGTCTTACATTTTTCCTTTTACTATTAATCCTCTACCTGTTGTGGTGAGAAATTCCTATATTGTAATACTTTTCTCACTATGTAATATCCTGATTTTGACCCCATTGCATTAAAAATGTAAATGATGTAATATCATTATAAAATCGTGGTGAGAAGCTCAAGGAAAAGGACCCACTATCGATTTAGCGTTAAAATTGATGCATATGGTTTGTGTGTTATCCAGGCACAATAGAAATTGTAAATATCATGTAAATATGCATTTTAATAAAATACCCACAAGTTGTTGATGTATTTGTAACTTCGGAATGTATTTCATATATGTATATTGTATTCCTATAAAGATGTTATTATTCCTCTATACGGAAGTGTCGTCATTTATATTGTAAGTGTCGTAACTTATACTTGATGGGTTATTAGACCACCTTGTTGGGGTTGGCCCTATATAGGTCATGTGGGTTAAAGGGTTATTAGACCACCCTATTGGGGGTCGGCCCTGTCAGCATAATGTTATGTGGTTAAGTTAAGGCCGACCTACTAAAGGTTATTAGGAAAGTCAAGTCAAGTATAAATAGAGCGTGGGAGGCACTCTATTTGATCATTCACTTCTCACTCACACACTCATTGGAGAGTGGCGCACTAGTGGAGGAGGAGGTTCAGCTGCTAGGAGGACTATCTCTGTGTACTTGGGTTGTATCATTGCTCTTTCTATCTCTGAGGAAGTTGTGAGGTTTTTCACCTTTATGGTTTTCCCCAGTGAAACTCTGTGTGTCTATTGTCTCATGTGATTGCTTGGTGTGATTGATATGCATTGTTATACTTGATATGCTGTACATGTTATTATCTCAGTAAATATCCTAGAGTATGTTGAATTAATGCTCAAAAAATTAACATGGTATCAGAGCTAACCTGAGAAGAAGACACTGTGCAGTTGCGGAAGCTAGGGCTTCTTGTTTATTTGGTTTCTCTCCACAGATATTGAAAGGCAGTAGGGTATTTTGACTCTTCTCAACAAGGTGCATCTTTCTATCCAATCAGAATTCAATTCTGGGCACTTTCATTTTTGGCCCTAAAAATTAGGGTTTCCAAACAAATAGGAATTTCTGACTTCTCAGACCATGGATGGAAGCTCCTTGGAAAAATTGAATTTTAGAGCTTTGGATCGAACTTTTTGGTTGGGTGAAGCTCCAGGAAAATCAAACCCTAGTTTGGGGTCCTCTCTAGTGAAGCTAGAAATTAGGGCTTATGCAAAAGTTGGAATTTTTGAAATCTGAGACCATGGATGGAAGATCCTCTGAAAAATTGAAGTTTAGAGACCAAGATTGAATTTTTTGGATGGATGAAGCTCCGGGAAAATCAAACCCTAATTCAGGGTCCTCCCTAGTGAATCCGGAAGTTTGAAAAGAAAATTTGAAGGGTGAAACTTTGAAGTTTTCAAATTCTGAGTATACCAGCTTGATCAACTCATCAACGCGCATCTTTCTATCCTTTCAGTAGTTTGAAATTCAAAGTTTGAATTTTTAGGGTTTCTCTAACAAACCCTAATCCATCCCTAGATCCATATTTCTGCAAATCAAGTGGTAAGACCTAAATCTTTTCTATTTCATTTGAAGTACTCTTTAAGATGTCTCACCACACCAAGATTGAGGATAAGCTTGAAGGGGATGATAACTTCCGAGCATGGAAGTATAGGATTGGGTTGATCCTAGAAGAGAATGAGTTGGACACTTACATAAGTGAAGAGATTCTAGTTCCAGAGGGAGAAGAGGCCAAGGCCTTACACAAGAGGAACTTAGTCAAGGCTAAAAGGATCATTGTTGATTCTATCAAAACCATCTCATGCCACATGTGTCATCTCTGAAGACACCTAAGGAGATGTTTGAATCCTTGACCAAGCTATTTGAAGGGAAGAATATAAATCAGAAGATGACCTTGAGGAATCAATTGAAGAATATCAAGTTCTAGAATGTGGAGACCATGCAGTCCTATTTATCAAGGGTCTCCCAGATAAAAGAACAACTTGAAGTTGTCGGAGAAGTTATAGAGAATGGAGAATTGGTAATGACCACTCTTAATGGCCTTCCTAGGTCATGGGATTCCTTCATCCAAGGAATTTGTGCTAGGAAGAAACTTATCTCTTTCAGTAAGTTGTGGGAAGAATTCTCACAGGAAGAAGCTTAGATTGTAGCTCAAGAAGAGAAGATGGGGAATGAAGATCAAGCTCTCACAGCACATACCAAGAAGATGACACTTTCCCTCAGATTGTCCTAAGAACAAAAGGAACAACAACAACTACTACTACAAGCAACTTGACAGGTATGACTTACAGGTATGTTTTGAAATTTGTTCATGATTAAGTTTATAATATGATTATCCTCATGTTATTGATTTTAGTAACAATCTTGTTTAATTTTAGACTTGTCTTATCACCCTAGTAAAAGTATGCATGAATGATAGAAGACATTCATTGATTAGGGCTATGACACTTATGATTGTATTATGTTTGTACTAATGCATTGTGGTGTTGGATGAGGAGAATGTTATCTGCTAACATGAAAGGTAGAAATCAAGCTCTAGATCAAGACCATGATGACATGAAGACAAAGACTCATCCATAGTCATGGATCACATAGAGGTATGTATAATTTGGTTCTACAATGGTTAACTTATGAGTTATGCAGGTCATTGAAGAGAACAAGAAAAACATTGCTAGACATAACTAGCAAATATGATGACCATGTTGAAATATTGTAACTTCTAAGAATATTATATTTGTACTTTATTATTCCAGAGATGTTTCATTCCTCCGTGAAGACCTTATTGTATATCTGGAGATGTTTATTCCTCCATGGAGAATGTGGTAACTTGGGTTATTAGACTTCCCTAGTGGGGGTCGGCCCTGTATGAGTCATGTGGGTTAAAGGGGTTATTAGACCACCCTAGTGGGGTCGGCCCTGCCACATTATGTTAAGTGATTAAGTTGTGGCCGACCTAGTAAATGTAAAATACAAGTCGGATTTGTGTATAAATAGAGGAGGTGTGTTCCTCATTTAACACACATTGCACTCACTTGTGAATGGCGCATAAGTAAGAGAGAGAGATATACTATGGAGGAGAAGGAGATCGTGCTTGAGGATTACATCTTTGTATTTGCTAGTCATCTATATTGATGAAGCTTTGTTGGGTCTTCTACCCCATGAGGGTTTCCCAGGATAAATCTGTGTCTCTTGTGTTTATGCTGTGCTTGTTGTTTTTTCAGTGATCCTGTATATGCTATTATTGTGAAATGGAATGTAATGCTGATATTTTATTTCTTAGCATATTAAATCTTAACATGATATTAGAGCTAACCTGAAGGAAGGCAATGTATGGCACTTACGACACTTGCTTCACTTACGACAATTTGAAGGTTAGGGTTTTGTATAGCAAAAACCAATCATCATGGAAATTTCGCTATAAATCCATTTTGGCGAAGGTTCAGGATCGGAAACCTTTATAGGTCGTATATTACATCCCCTGTACCTTGTGTCCAAATGACAACCTCTAATTCGTTGTACTTTGGGATTTATGATCAGTACAAGTTAGGGTTTCTGCCTCTTCCAGATCTCAGTCATAAACATGTGACCTAGGAAAAAAGGTCACAACTTCGGATAGGAAGCTCCAAATGAAATTTAGTAAAAAGTGACAAGTAGTGCACGAACTGTAGTTTCTCAAGTAACTTTTTCAGAGGCAAAATTTGAACTAGTGACACGTGGCATGCCGTACAAGTTTGCTCTCTTGTTTTATCCCATAAACAGGTCACGTTGCGACACTTGGCATAACTCTCTCTCAGAGAATCCAATTGAGGTCATAACTGTGGGGTTGGAAAGAGGACGGGTCGAGATACCAGAGAAAGAAGTTTCAGACCATGTGGATTCATAATTTTGGAGTTACACTAGAAACAATCAGGTGCATATTTCTGTCAAAACAGATTTGGATTTTGAGCACCTTCATTCTTGAATCGTCACTGCTGTGGGAAATTAAGGTTTCAGAGAAAGTTGGAATTTTTGGAATCGGATTCCACAGCTGAATGCTCCTCATCAAAATCAAAATTTAGAGACCAATATCGAAATTTTGGGTTGGTCAGAAGGGTGGGCTTGATCAAACCCTAGTTCGGGATTTTGATCGGAAAGGTGGAAAATTAGGGCTTCTGCAAAAGTTGGAATTTTTTATGTCTGTGACCACGACTGGAAGCTCCTCAAAAAAATTGAAGTTTAGAGATTTGGATCGAACCTTTTGATTGGGAAGAAGGGTGGGCTTCATCAAACCCTATTTTGGGATCCTGTCCAAAAGATCTAGAAGTTTCAGAGGCAATTTTGAGGGGTCAAATTTTGGAGATTTCAAAATTGAAGTATGCTAGCTTGATCAGCTCATCAAGGCGCATCTTTCCATCCATTCAGAAGTTTGAAATTCAAAGTTTGATTTTTTTAGGGTTTCTCTGACAAACCCTAATCCAGCTCCAGATCCAGTTTCAACAAATCAAAGTGGATTGGGTTAAAATCAATCCTAACAGGTATGACTTGAGGAGATACAGGTATGTGTTGAAATATGTTCATGATTAAGTTTATGTTTGTCTTCATATTATTTAGGTTAGTACAATCTTGATTAATGTTAGACTTGTCTTATTACCCTAGTAAAAGTAAGAATGCATTGGAATGATAGAATACATTTATTGATTAGGGTTATAACACTTATGATTGCACTAATGCACCTTTGGTGTTGTATGAGGATGATGTTGTCTGCTAACAAGATATAGGTACATCAAGAAATACAAATCAAGTTCTATGACCATGATGACATGAAGACAAAGACTCATCCATAATGTTTGACCATATAGAATCTCTACTTACGACGTATATATGACTTTGTTTTACTATGCTTAACTTATGATATATGCAAGTTCTAGCACGAGGTCTCTAAATCATTGAAGAGAACAAAGAAGATATTGTTTAGGTATGTTAGACATAACTAAGCATGTATACTAATCCAGGTATGTTTTCCTATGTCAAGTTAGAATCCTACATTGTGCTAGGATCTTAGTATACCCATATATTGAATGATCATGACCATACATATTCAAGATTACTTAGAATCATAATGTTGTGATAATATTGAGCTTATACTAATGAATGTATGATTATGTATGAGATCATGATGATGACACTAGTGCACACTTAAGCATGCATAGTGGTCAAGGATGGATAGAAGCTCATGACATGGAAGGGAAGTAGAGACCAAGAAGGAAGCAACCTCACAAGACATAAAAAGATAAGTATTTGAATAACTAAATAGTCTATGATATTGCTCGTAATAGTTGTATGCATATTTGTATTCCTAGAATATATCATGCTGAGTGTAAGCATTCATATAGCATTAAACAGTATACTACTAATATGCATATGATTGGTAAGTTGGACAAACATTCCATTGTTGCTTGTCTAGAATTAAACCTCTTTGCTGACATGCCGAGAGCTTTGCACACTCTTGATAGTATGTTATGGTAGAGATGGAAGGCATCTAGATAGCCACTGTATGCATACAAGATATGGAAAAGTGTTGTGCCAAAGTCCTGGTCAAGATAGTTGCATAACTATGTGAATCATATCTGTATGCATAATAGGTTATCATGTCAACATGATTTGATGATTATGAAGTATTACTAATCATGCAATTGACTTTGTTTTGTAGGAAAGATCATGAAGAATGATGAATGCAGAACAAGTGATAGATGTTCAACAAGAAGATTTACAAAACAAACATACTATAGAAGGCTCATGGCTAGAAGATTCTCTTAGAAAGAGGAAGAGGATCATGATGAGATGTTTGTTCCAAGTGGCTAGATAAGACCATTCTCTTAATGGTGTAATTGAAGAAGAAATGTGAATCAAGAAAACTCCCAAGATCGATAGTCATTTGATGAACTTAATGATCACTCTGGGTGATGCGGATTTCAACCCTTGCTACAAGGTTGAAGATGGTTTCTTTATATAGATGACATGGATGCAAGAAGGAACTCACCATAGAGTTTGAATGATCTTGAGGCTCATATCAGGAGACCCATCTGACAAGAGATGGCACAGATAGATATGCAGAAGATCATTCAATGCAGAGTGTGAATGATGTTGAGTCACGGAGGAAGAATTGATAGCTTCTTGACAAGCTTGGGCTTTACCAAGAGTAAAGTTGATCCTAACATTTACCTTAAGGTTATGGATGATGCTCTGATTGTATGTGGATGATCTCTTTCTGACAAGGAATGAGAATTAGATCATGGAAAGCAAGAAGAATCTAGCTACAGAGTTCGAGATGAATGATCTCGGATTGATGCATTACTTCCTAGGACTGGAAGCATGAAAAGGATCAGAAGGAATCTTTCTCAACTAGGGAAAGAATGCTGAGAAATATTGAAAAGATTTGATGTGTTGGAATGGCCACTCCCATGGATTCCAACTTGAATCTGTTAGTGGATGACTCATCAGAGTTAGTGGATGTAACTATGTACATACAAAATATTCGGTCAATGATGTATCTAACAGATACCAAGCTAGATATATGCTTTGCTATGAACACCTTGAGTCAGTATCTAGTGGAAACTAGATGAGTTCACCAGATAGTTGCAAAGCATGTGATGAGGTACCTAAAGGGTACGATAGACTTTGGTCTATGTTGTCTTGGAGATCATGACTTTAGATTGTATGGCTACACAAGATGTTGATTGGGAAGGAAGTGTATTAGATAGGAAGAGCACATCGGGTGGATGTTATTGTTTGGGATCTGCCATGATCTCGTGGTTTATCCAGAAGCAATCTAGTGTGGCTCTCAACATAGTTGAAGCGGAATATATATAGTTTCTTTCTCTGCTAGTTGTGAAGCGGTATGGCTTCAGAAGTTGTTATCAGGACTGTTTGACTTAGAGGTGGACTCCGTTGTGATCCTATGTGACAACCATAGTTGTATCAAGATGGCAGAGAATCCAGTGTTCCATGATAAGTCAAAGCACATAGAGATCTGATATTTCCATATATGGGATATGGTGTAGAAAGGAGTTATCAAGCTCGAGTTGCTGATATGCATTGACCAAACCTCTGTCTCGAGTAAAGTTTGAGTATTTCCGAGACAATCTTGGTGTAGTTTAGAAGGACCCTCCTCGAAAGGGGGAGTGATATGGTCGATGATGATATTTGGATACTGGTATTGATGTGGATACCTGTATCGATGATGAGATTGCCTATATGGACGGTAAGGTCGATGATGAGGATACATGTATTGATGATGTGGATACTTGTATCGATGATGAGGATACTCGTATCAATGACGAGGATACTTGTATTGATGATGTGGATACTTGTATCGATGATGAGGATACATGTATTGATGATGAGGTCACCTGTTTCGATGATGAGGTCGATGATGAGGTTGTCGATTACGACGATGAGGTCGATGCATGGTCCTTAGTGGATGAGGAGGGATTGTATCATCCCTAGACGGTTGGTCCTTGAATAGATTCGTATACTATTGTCTTCGAGAAATGGTCCTTAGTGGACAAAGAGGAATTGTATCATCCCTGGATAATTGGTCCCTGAATAGATCCATAGACTGTTGTCTTCGAGAAATGGTCCTTAGTGGAAGAAGAGGTATTGTATCATCCCTGGACTTCAGTCCTAAACTGATCTGCAAACAGATGTCTCCGAGAGTGAGAGGATTGTATCATCCTTGGAATTCAGTCCTAAACTGATCCACAGACAAATGTCTCCAAGAGTGAGAGGATTGTATCATCTCTGGACTTCAGTCCTAAACTGATCTGCAGACAGACGTCTCTGAGAGTGAGAGGATTGTATCATCCTTGGAATTTAGTCCTAAACTAATCCGCAGAAAGATGTCGCCGAGAGTGAGAGGATTGTATCATCCCTGGACTTCAGTCCTAAACTGATCCGCAGACAGATGTCTCCAAGAGTGAGAGGATTGTATCATCCTTGGAATTCAATCCTAAACTGATCAGCAGACAGATGTCTCCGAGAGTGGGAGGATTGTATCATCCCTAGACTTCAATCCTAAAATGATCCACAGACAGATGTCTCCGAGAGTGAGAGGATTGTATCATCCTTGGACTTTGGTCCTAAACTTATCCGCAAACAAATGTCTCTGAGAGTGAGAGGATTGTATCATCCTTGGAATTTAGTCCTAAACTAATCCGCAGACAGATGTCGCCGAGAGTGAGAGGATTGTATCATCCCTGGACTTCAGTCCTAAACTGATCCGCAGACAGATGTCTCCAAGAGTGAGAGGATTGTATCATCCTTGGAATTCAATCCTAAACTGATCAGCAGACAGATGTCTCTAAGAGTGGGAGGATTGTATCATCCCTGGACTTCAGTCCTAAAATGATCCACAGACAGATGTCTCCGAGAGTGAGAGGATTGTATCATCCTTGGACTTTAGTCCTAAACTTATCCGCAAACAAATGTCTCTGAGAGTGAGAGGATTGTATCATCCTTGGACTTCAATCCTAAACTGATCCACAGACAGATGTCTCCGAGAGTGAGAGGATTGTATCATCCCTAGACTTCAGTCCTAAAACAGATCATAGACAGATGTCTCTGAGAGTGGTCCTTAGACTTTGTCTAAGTTGACGAGTGGACTGCATCATCCCTAGACATGATATGGTGTCTTAAATAGATCATGTGTGTTGCAGGGTATGCTACTATTGTGTTGTTGATCGAGAGGATCCAGTTGATGCTATTGTGTTGTTGATCGACAATGATGTTGATCGTGTGATGACAATGTTGATGATCATGTGATGACGATGTTGATGATCGTGTGATGACGATGTTGATGATTGTGTGATGATGATGATGTTGATCATGTGATGATGATGATGCTGATCGTGTGATGACGATGATGCTAATCGTGTGATGACGATGTTGATGATCGTGTGATGACAATGTTGATGATTGTGTGATGACAATGCTGATGATCGTGTGATGATGATGCTAATGATCGTGTGATGACGATGTTGATGATTGTATGATGACGATGATGATGATCATGTGATGATGATGTTGATGATCGTGTGACGACAATGTTGTTGATCGTGAGGATCCAAATAAAGATATCGATGTAGTTGTTCAAGTGCTGCAAAAGATAAAGATTCAGTACTGAAGATGTTGATGTTCCAGTAACTGCTTGAGTTACTGATGATGAATAAAGAAAGCTTCCAATGATTTATAGATGTATCATGTATGATGTAGTTGATGACTCCTTTCTCCTGTAGATGTTGTGATAATGTCCTTCTTGTTAAGGGGGAGTGTTGAAATATTGTAACTTCTAAGAATATTATATTTGTACTTTATTATTCTGGAGATGTTTCATTCCTCCATGAAGACCTTATTGTATATCCGGAGATGTTTATTCCTCCATGGAGAATGTGGTAACTTGGGTTATTAGACTTCCCTAGTGGGGGTCGGCCTTGTATGATTCATGTGGGTTAAAGGGGTTATTAGACCACCCTAGTGGGGTCATCCCTGCCACATTATGTTAAGTGATTAATTTGGGGCCAACCTAGTAAATGTAAAATACAAGTCAGAGTTGTGTATAAATAGAGGAGGTGTGTTCCTCATTTAACACACATTGCACTCACTTGTGAATGGCACATAAGTGAGAGAGAGAGAGAGAGATTTGCTATGGAGGAGAAGGAGCTCATGCTTGAGGACTACATTTTTGTATTTGTTGGTCATAATTTATTGAGGAAGCTTTGCTGGGTTTTCTACCCCATGAGGGTTTCCCAGGATAAATCTGTGTCTCTTGTGTTTATGCTGTGCTTGTTGTTTTTTCAGTGATCCTGTATATGCTATTATTGTGAAATGGAATGTAATGTTGATATTTTCTGTCTTAGCATATTAAATCTTAACAGACTAGGTATGTTTTTCCTATATCAAGTTAGAATCCTACCCTATGAAAGGATATTATACTTTTGTATGATTGATGATGATTACTCATGAAGTCACGAGTTTGAGTAATCCAGGGTTTATGCATATTATGTCTCTTACCTTGATTAATGATATGACTAACCAAGAAGAGTTCTATGGTTGAATATGAATATGCATGAGTAAGAGAAGTCTTCTCTGAAACTTTGAATGCTAATGCTTATTATCTGTGTTTGAAATGATCATGACTATACATGTTTAAGATTATTGTGTTTTGATAGTATTAAAATTATACTAAAGAATGTATGATTATGTATGAGATCTCGAAGATAACACAATGATGATACGAGTAAGCATGCATAGTGATCGAGGATGGATATAAGTTCAAGGACATGTAATCTAGGAAGCAAAGATCAAGAGGGAGCACACTCCAGTAATTTCTGCAAGGAAGCAAAGATTGAGAGGAAGTCCACCCAATAAACAAACAAAGATAAGTATTTGAATTGTCATTTCTTGTATATTTGATTGTTTAAATAATATTGTTCAATAATGTATATACTTATGTTCCTAGTCTTAGGTTGTGTATTATGCATATTAGAATAATTGCATTAATGAACAGTATACTACTAATACGCATGTAATGGGTAAGTGGCATATGGCATTGTACAACATTCCATTGCTACTTATCTAGAATGAAACCTCTTTGCTGACATGTTGGGAGTTGTGCACAATTTTAACAATGTTCTGGTAGAGATTGGAAGGCATCTAGAAAGTTACGGGATATGGATAAATGTTGTATTGAAGCAATGGCTAAAATAATTGCATGACTGTATGACATATTTCTTTATGTGTAAGAAATTGTTCTGAAAACTATGAGATGTTTCTAATCATGCAATTTAACTTGTCTTGTAGGAAAGATTGTATACCATCACCTACAAAAGAATGACTACAAAATTTGTTTCAGTAACAAAGCTATCTTTTGAAGATATTGAAGTTCCCAGGATCTGGGATGAAGTAATGGAAGAATGCCATGATCCGTCAATCATGAAGAATGATGGTTGGGATGTGGTCCCAAACCAGAAGGGAAGTCTGTCATGACTTCCATGTGGATCTACAAGTTCAAGCATGCTGCAGATGGTAGCATAGAAAAGTACAAAGCGAGATTTGTAACTTGTGGCTTCTCCCAGAAAGAGGGAATAGACTATGAAGAAACTTTTGCTCCTGTAGCCAGGTACACTTCCATCAGATCAATACTTTCCCTGGCTGCAGTGATGAAATGGAAGATACACCAGATGGATGTCAAGACATCCTTCTTGAATGGTGTAGTTGAGGAGGAAGTGTATGTGGAGCAGCCACTTGGTTTTGAGACACATGACAGAGAGTCATATGTGTGCAGGTTGAAGAAAGCCTTGTATGGCTTGAAGCAAGCTCCTAGGACTTGGTATGGTAGGATATACAGCTTTCTATCCAGTTTGGGCTTTGAGTAAAGCGGATTCCAACCTTTGCTACAAGGTTGAGGAAGACAATCCTGTGATACTACTTCTGTATGTGGATGACCTGTTTGTTATAGGTGAGGATGGATTGATTGTCGATACCAAGAGGAAGCTTGCTACTGAGTTCGAGATGAAGGACTTGGGAATGATGCACTATTTTCTAGGCATAGAGGTGTGGCAGAGTGCGGATGGGATCTTCCTTGGACAAGGGAAGTATGCAGTAGAAATCCTGAAGAGGTTCGGGATGATGCACTGCAAGGCCATGGCCACACCTATGGCATCGAACCTGAAGCTTTTGTGTGATGCTTCATTTGAGCCGGTTGATGTCACGGTGTATCGTTAGATGATTGGGTCCTTGATGTACCTGACAAACATGAGACCAGATATTTGCTTTGCGGTGAACACATTGAGCCAGTTCCTGACGGATCCGAGAGGTGTTCACCTGGTTGCTATAAAGCATATTCTGAGGTGCCTGAAGGGTATGGTTGATTATGGGATCAAGTATGATGCGAATCAAAAGTTTAACTTGCAGGGTTATGTTGATTTAGATTGGGCAGGAAGTGCTGCAAATAGGAAGAGCACTTCTGGGTGTTGCTTCAGTATGGGATCAGGTGTGATCTCTTGGTTTAGTAGGAAGCAGTCCTGCGTAGAACTGAGTACGGCCAAGGTAGAGTATGTTGCAGCTTGTTCGGCTAGTTGTGAGGTAGTATGGCTTAGGAAGCTACTATCTCAGTTATTTGATCTCCCGTTGGAGGCTATGGGTATCATTTGTGACAACCAAATTTGTGTGAAGCTGTCTGAGAACCTGGTGTTCCACGACAGGTCGAAACACTTTGAGATCAAATATCACTATATCAGGGATATGGTGCAGAGAGGAGTAGTGAATCTCCTATATGTTGCGATGGATGAGCAGGTTGCAGATGTGTTGATGAAACCACTAGCCAGAGTGAATTTTGAGTACTTCAGAGAGAGGCTTAGTGTTCTTCAGATTGACGAAACTTCGAGGAAGAAGTGATGGACACATTTGCAGGATCCATTCCAATCATGGTGAGAGGAGGATCCTTCCCATGGCTGTGGATGTAAGCGCTGGATGATGAGCATCAGGATGATGCTCCAGTTAATGCTTGTTATGATTAGTTGGATCATGTATATGTATATGCATCATGTTGGATGCTTTTTATGATCAATCGGATCATGTATATGTATATGCATCATGTTGGATGCTTGATATGATCAGTTGGATCATGGATTTGTATATGTATCAGGTGGATACATTGCATGATCAAGTAGATCATGTATGATGATATGTATCAGGTGGATACATTGTATGATCAGGTATATCATGTATGATGATATGTATCAGGTAGATACATTGTATGATCAGGTAGATCATGTATGATGATATGTATAAGGTAGATACGTGGTATGCATCAAGTGGATGCATTGTATGATCAGGATGATCATGGATGATGAGAATCAGGATGTTGCTCCAGATGATATGCATCAGGATGATGCTATGATGATGATCAGGTTGATCATGTGATGATGTACATCAGGATGATGTATGGTGAGTATCAAGTTGATACTTCGTGGTCGTGGACAGGTTGTGCAAGGGTAACATGTAATACATCCTAGAGATCTGGATAGGTTGTGCTAGTCACTTAAAAGGCCTCAGATGCTCTTTAGAGATCTTGCTTGGCAAGACACTCTTTCAAGGTTTTGCTAGACCACATGTAATACATCCTAGAGATCTAGAGAGGTTGTGCTAGTCATGTAAAAGGCATCAGATGCTCTTTAGAGATCTTGCTTGGAAAGACACTCTTTTAAGGTTTTGTGGTAGGGGTCACATATAATAAGTCCTGGAGATCCGGACAATTTGTGCTAGACATGTAAAAGGCCTTGGATGCTCTTTAGAGATCTTGCTGGGAAAGACACTCTTTTAAGGTTTTGTGACAGTCACATGTAAAAGATCCTAGGAGATCCGATAGGTTGAGTTGTGTGCTCGTAAAATGCCTGGGATGCTATTTCAAGGTTTTGTTGATGCACGTAATCAGTCCCGAGGATTCCATAGTATAGCCAGTGATGATGAAGACCTGTAGGTGGTGGGCCTACATCTAGTATGAACAAGGACTGGCTCTGTAGAACTTCCTATGACGAGTAGATTTGAGATTGATTGAGATAGAAACAGAAGTGACGATGACGATGATTCTATGACAATGATACAATGACGATGATCTAGAGAAGAAGACTTGTGCTAGCAGATCTATGTCGAGAAATACATTCCTAGTTAAGAGGGAGTGTTGATGTATTTGTAACTTCGGAATGTATTTCATATATGTATATTGTATTCCTATAGAGATGTTATTATTCCTCTATACGGAAGTGTCGTCATTTATATTGTAAGTGCCATCACTTATACTTGATGGGTTATTAGACCACCTTGTTGGGGTCGGCCCTGTATAAGTCATGTTGGTTAAAGGGTTATTAGACCACCCTATTGGGGGTTGGCCCTGTCAGCATAATGTTATGTGGTTAAGTGAAGGCCGACCTAGTAAAGGTTATTAGGCAAGTCAAGTGAAGTATAAATAGAGTGCGGGAGGCACTCTATTTGATCATTCACTTCTCACTCACACACTCATTGGAGAGTGGCGCACTAGTGGAGGAGGAGGTTCAGCTGCTAGGAGGAGTATCTCTGTGTACTTGGGATGTATCATTGTTCTTTCTATCTCTGAGGAAGTTGTGGGCTTTTCACTTTTATGGTTTTCCCCAGTGAAACTCTGTGTGTCTATTGTCTCATGTGATTTCTTGGTGTGATTGATATGCATTGTTATACTTGATATGATGTACATGTTATTCTCTCAGTAAAGATCCTAGAGTATGTTGAATTAATGCTCAAAAAATTAACACAAGTAGCTATCCAATGCAATGCAACAAGAGTATGGGGGCGTGATTTTTATAAGGAATTTGGAGGGAAATATTAAAACCCTTGGAGCCAATAAAGTCAAGCCAATTTTCAATGAGAAAACCCATGAAACTTCAACTACCCATGTTGACTTTTGTACCCAATCATTTATTTCTCCCAAGAATTGGTTGAAATAGTTATTATTTGGGGAAATGGAGAGGTGTGGTTATCCAAAATTCGGGTATGGGAAAGCCACCATTTGTGGGAAAACGCGTTTTGCTTCTCGGGGAAGAAAAGAGCCACGAAATTGCTCCCCAAGCCATTATTATTCATCAACCAGTTTGGCTCTCTCACGAATTTGAAGCTACATGGGTGTTTTCCCCCATGATTTTTTTAGTTTTCCTCCATTTTTCTCTAGTTGGGAGGCATTTTTGTGATATAGAATAGTGGTGAAGAAGAGGAATCCTTTTTGGGATCCATGGGGTTTGATTGAGGCCATTTTTTGGCCATTTGGATGCTCAAATACCCATGGACAAAAATTGTTCTTCTCCCTGTGGTCGTTTTTCCCCTTCCCACAATTTGTTTTTGACTAGCTACGATTTGGGGAAAACCCATGGACATATTGTTTGTGAATCCCATAGTAAAAATGTTTATCCATGGAAAACATTGTGCTTGCTGTGTGTGGAAAGAGTATGTTGGGGCATGGGTTATGGGTATCCATTTCTTTGTCTTGAGCTTGAGTGTAAGCATCCAAAAATAGAAGTGTTCACATTTGACTTTATAAACCCAGCTATGGCCTGGCTTGGCTTAGATGTGATGTTCATTTTGTTGTGCATCAGTTGAGTCTTTCCATTCCTTGTGGAAATCATGCCCAGCTTGGGGGTGATAGTTGTGTTGAGAGATTGATGAACACAACTGGCCTATGGCTGGGTGGAACGTTGCAGCTGCATATCTAGTTTCTCGGGAAGACATCATCTCAAGATAAGTATTCTCTCTATGTGTTTTACTTCTACAATAGTTTAATTATTTGACGACGGTTATTGATATGTTGAATGCATGTGAATGTGTCTGGATAGTTTAATTATGTTGTGCATATTTATTTTGAATTGCATCTGCACACATGTGTTTTCTTTGCTATGAATCTGTTCATAATGAATGGGGCTGATTTTTTTGTAAAAGCCTAGATTTTCAGTCATGTTCCCTTCCTTGAGTTGGAGCGATGGGAGGAGACGTGACACACTTAGAGGGTTTTAAAATAATATGTGTTATTTCAGGCCGTGGCCCAATTCAATGGGTGTAAGTTATGTAGCTTTTATAGCTATTTTCGTTTCCTGTAATAGTTATATTTGTTCACTATTAATTTGTGTTCAAATGACTGCTATATTTGTTTTCCCTAGCATGGTTTCCAAATTTTTATTAAGATAAGTAATGAGAAATTTGGGTAGTATTTTTACATCGACCAGACTCGATTCATATAGAACTTTCGAACCCTTGTTCTTATTTCCCTCCGGGTGTTTACTATTTGGACACTTGATTTCTATTTATTGAAAAAACTGTAAACTTGGTTTATTTAGAATTTTTGTTATATTGTGGCCAACTCCAATGAATGTAATTTAAAGCCCTCCCAAGTGAAGTAGTTGCTCTTTCTTAAGAACTCACATCACACACAATTAGTAAGGCCTTAAGGGACTCAAGCTGCCAGTGGTGATATATTCTTTTCCATCTTACAACAATAAGTATGCTAGATGAGGACCTGTATAGATTTGTTGTTGAGCTTGTCCACTTCTTTACCAATTGTGATTCTTTGTCGAAATGGAAATAAACAAACATCTATTATGATTCTTTGTCTCGATCATGATATGAGTAGGAAGCCAGCTAGACTTCTCAACTTCCCTTTGCCCCTTAATTACTTGCAGGAGTAGAAGCAAAGCCATGTGTTGCCTGAAGAAATAGAGGTAGAATTACAGAGCATGTTTTATACTCATCCAAGAATTATTTTCCCACATGACGGATGTGACCTATTTTTTTCAATTAGAGTGAGGAATGACAACAAATTGAATGCTAGTGGCCATTCTATTCAATATCTGCTTGTGGGAAAATCATCTTGGCATAGAAACCCACTTTGCTTATCATGCCACCCACAAGAAATAGCCATGGCCATGACCAGGATCAAGTAGTAGCTGCAATTGATGGAGTTGACAACGTGGTAAGGTTCATGTCTTCAATACTAGATATTATGGTCCTTTTCTTTTTCCAAAGCTAACCAAATTTCGGTGAAGCATGCACTATTTTGGTTGCATTTCTTTGTTCATCAATGTAACAACACTTCTTTGTTTGTTGTTTCAAGGTATTTAGTTATGTTGGGTTGCTCGATCAGTCATGTCTATTGCAGTGGTCAATGAGACTAAAAATAAATTGTAAACTGTGAAAAAATTAACCTTAAAAAAATTTGTTATATAGGAACATATAGACTCCAAAGAATTGGTATTAATATTATGAGAGACATAAACCATGACTAGTAGTATTAATGTTATGGGAGAGCACATAGTGAATGAAATGAAATTTTAGTTATGGAAATTATTATATTAGTGGAAACCATAGTGTAATTGTACTGAAAGGTCTTTATAGCTTAGAATTTGGGGTGGACTACCATCTATGATTTTCCTAGAATGAAGAAGAAACAAGTGTATAGTCCATATTGATTTTATGGTCTGTCCTTCAAAATTTTAAATAAAAATTTATAAAAAAAAAAAGAAATATAAAAAATAAGTGATAGTTGATGCATGGATAACTTGTAGTTCGTGCATGTATAATAGGAACCGATAACCCACTTAACTAAAGAAGGTAACAATAGCTTGGACATAGACAACAACAAGTCATTACAAATAAACATGGAGAACAAGTAAATTCATACCACTTAACTTGTGACCTATCTATGTTCATCGGCCACAAGTTAAGTGGTAGATTGTGCTAGTTTACAACTGGCATATAGCTCAAAGGATTAATTTAACTTGGTCGGGTGGAAAATATTGGTATTTGATAAGTTAGGTGTTCCCCACTTTATCAAATTGACATTTTTCTAGATTAATAGATTGAAAATGCAATGGATTAAATCCAAAGAAAAAACCAACAAATATCAACCTACAATATCCATGATATATTCAACTTATTTTCAACGAATTATATAATCCTCAAGCCAATATTCACTAAATATATATGACAAATGAAATTCGAATTCGAAGGTATAAACTAGTTTTCATCCCAGGTATCACAAGATCTAGTATTAAATTCACAAGTTAAGAAAAAAGTCATTTGAACTGTGAGAAGAGGATTATAAGTTGCATCTCGCATGGAGAAGAGGATTATAAGTTGTAATATGTTGAATCTCGTGGCAGGAACTCAAAATGATTAAAAACCCTAAAATCCCTAAACCTATCATGGGTGTTGAAGGTATTATTTCTACATGGAGATCCAAGAGCAAAAACCCTTCACTGGGAATGATGTGACTGGAAGCAGACATAGAAGCAAAGCATCGACAATACTAGGGTGTTACCTTGTAACCTTGCAAACATTAAAGAATTATCAATTAGTAACGGATATGCAAATTGTTGACTTTTTACAAGAAGAATAAATAATGTAAAATTACCTAGCGGTTGAGGTGGGAAAATATGTGGTATGCTTATGAGCAGTTAATACAACAAAGAAAAATAAAGATGGCATAATTCAATGTGAAAAGTACAATACTTTTCTTGATGATATAAAAATTACAATTATGAAAAGGTCAAATGTTTATTCATTTGAATATTTATGAGCATATTTTTTTTTGGTCATTCTTATTTAGCGTAAAATTGTATCGTTAAAATTTAAAGAAGATTGAAAATTTGTAATGGTAAAATTCTCATATAACAAGCAAAAAAATTGGCATTCACAATTTTTTATAAAAGGTAAAACAAAATTTCATTGTTATGTACAATACTTTGTTTGGTGACAAGTTATGAAAATACTAAATGTTTGTTAATTTGAATATTTTTTAACATATTATTTTTGGTTATTTTTCTATAGTGTAAAATTGTATGGTTAAAATTTTCTTGAAGGATGTATGCTAAATTTGGGTCCAACATCTTATCCATTGAGGAGATAAATGATAGAGTATCTCCAATGTTTCACCTAATGATTGCTGAAATACTAGGAAATGTTCAAATCCATAGCTTGAGTTTGGCCAAAGTTTACCTCCAACTTATCCATTGAGGAAAAAGGATGCCTTGAGTAAGACACTTTATGTTCTTCCTACATATTTTAGTATGGTGACATTCACTAAACTATGCTAAGCAATATACCATGCATGTAGCATATATCCATATCTTTTATTATCACTCCAACATACTCTAATCATCAACTTATAGGAAAAACATACATAGAGAACAAAATTAATTTAATATCCCTTCTTGTTCTGGAAGGTTTTAGTTTCCTAATGTCCATAGAATCTGGGCTAAATCTGTTTCTTTATTTTAAATTTATAAAAGTTAGTATTGGAGGGACAACTTATATATATATATATATCTTGTACAAATCCTCGAGGTAGCAATACTATTGGACTTAGCAATCCCATTGACCATCTTGTGGTCATTTGTTGCACATTAATAAAATTATCATATCTCTCTGCTTAATTTTATTGTTACATATTTGCATTATTTGGAAATGGTCATATATTGCTACAAATATTTTCTAATTTCTATTTTTGTCTTATATTGTTACAAATATTTTCTACTTTCTATTTATTTATATGTGTTACATACATGCAAATCGTTGAAGTTAGGATTTTTGTTAATTGATGTAGGTACAAGAAAGTCTCAGTTTTTGAAGTTTGTTGTGAAGCTAAGTCATCATTATGTTATGACCACTGGGTTAGGAAGCACCAGTGCAGGCCTTACAGTGACTGCTATGAAAGACATAGGTAATTTCATCTTTCTAGTTCTCGAATGTATTTGTTTGAAATAAGGTGTAAAACCATGTCTAGAGTTATATGATTTGAGAAAATTTATATCCATTAAATCTCAAAGGATTTATATGCAGATATAAGTTAAGAAACAATTTTTATTATCAATACTACTTCTTGTGTTTAAATTTGAGTAGTTTATAACTTTAATTCAAAGATTTTTATGTAGCATGGATATGAGATATAGTTGGTTACATTTTGAATTTTGCATAACTAATTTGTTAGCTTGTATGTGCTTGCACATTTCAACAAGCATCTTAACTGAACACTACTATTGTTGTTGTGTTCAAGCCTTAGACAAAACCTCTAATTCCAATTTACAGCCCAAAGCATTAAATAAATAGGGAACATAAATGGAAGCTTGAACTTCCTCCATTTTAGGGAACAGTTTCCTTGCTATATTTGACTAAGAATCAAGGGTATAAAGATTGCATCAAAAGAAATTTCTCTCACTTTGTATGATTTTGTTAAACACAAGTTCACAAAATATTATCATGATAAGTTAGTATTGGTGGACAACTTATATATATATATATATATATATATATATATATATATATATATATATATATATGTATATATATATATATTCTATTAGAAGAGGGCCTTAATCCGTGACTTTTCCACTTGAAACTAGATGAAGATATACAATGAGAAAGAATAAAGAAGGGAAAGTTTCTATCAAGAAAACCTTGAGAACAAGTGGTCTCAGGTATCTCTAACAGCAATGATGGGCATAAAGAAACCCAATTCATTTAAAAATAAAATCTATTTTACGAAGATTAGGGTCATAATTCTAATCAACAATGGAATTGTTTATAACTTGATTTGTAAAAGTTTTGCTCAAATACTAGATGAATTTGTATATCCCATGATTATAGTCAATCTAGAAACCACTCCTATGAAGTAAAACTGATCCGGATTTGTGTGGGAACGAAACAAAAGATAGCATATACAGAATCATATACAAAGATATATATTCACATACACAGATATATGGCAAGAAACACAACGATATAGTAAACACATATTCTATTCAATATCAGAAATAGAACAGACTGTAAATACAACAACTAGAATGGTAGTAGCTATCTCTGAGAAGATATGTGGCCGTTGTGCTCATTCGTTCCAAGATGAATACAAAGAGAGGCCGAAAGGCCTATTTATCATAAGCATGAGGGAAAAAATCCCAAACATCCAAAAACCTAACCCTAGAAGATTAATCGTCATAAAGTTTGCGGCTTCAAGGTGGTTAGTTGAACATTCAACTTCCTGGGGTCATAACTTTTGCATACGATCTTCGTTTGGTGCGCTCGAAGCTTTTTCAGACCAAGATTTCCCAAAAAACACCGTTTAGGGCCTCAAAACGGCCCCGGCAGTTTGGGACTCGAAAAACTATAAAAACATTACTAGAAAATTGGCAAAATGGGAAACTGTTTTGAGCCATTGGAATAGGTGGGTGGCCACTGATATCCATTTGGATCAATCCTCCCCCCTCAGGAAGAAATGGTCTCCATTGCATCAAATCCCTTATCATATGTCAAACTATGTGTTGAGTTGAGCTCCTGGTGTTGCGTTTGCTAAAGCGAAAAGGTTGCCTTTCTTTGAAATCTTCAGAGGGTTGTAATTGTTGTTGTTGGATGCGCTAGAGTTGTTCAACAGTTTTGGTTGTTGTGGTATCCTTGGTCTGCACTGGTGTGGATGGTTTCTTTTTGGAGGATCACCTTGAATGCGTGGCCTTGCACTGCAGAGGTACTGGAATAGGCGATGTTGCACTGAATTTTTGTTTTTCTTGTTTCTGCTGAGTAGAGGGATAATGGGAAGAGGTTGTGGATGTCTCTGTGATCTAATGTTCTCCTTTAGTGGAAATTGCGAATAGGGAAAATTTCCCAGTGTGGAAGATTATCTTCCTGCCCTGCTTGGTCGAGGTAGGTGAAACTGTCTTTGGTATCCGATAGAGTTGTCCTCCCGCAGTGATAATGACACTACGAGGTCGTGATTCATATACAGCATGACACTTCCACATATATGGTTTTCCTAAAAGAACATCGCATACTTCAAGTGGGGCCACATCACACAATACATCATCTTTGAAGGGCTTGATGTCGTATGGTAGGCGACATTGATGACTGACGCGGATCCCTTGTCCTTGGCTCAGCCAACCAATGGTGTATGGTTTCGGGTGTGGTGTTATTGGTAGCTCCAATTTCTTGATGACTTATGTTGAGATCAGATTCTTTTGGCTGCCGCTATCCACAACAATGTGTATGGGATTTCCCTTCACCCACATCTGTGAGTGGAAAAGGCCCTCCTTGCCTCCAACTCTTCAGGTTACTCTAGTTGAATCTGTGTGGTGACAACAACGGCATTGGGTTATGCATCAATGAATTGCTTCCCTTTTTGAGCAGTTGTGAAATTAGGTTCTGAGTCAGAATCAGAACTGGGATCTGATTCTGAAGCTTTGATCTCAGCCACCAATGACTGTTTTGAGCGACATTCATCAGTGTTGTGTCAGGGGATTTTGTGGAACTCGCATCACTTCTTGGTGTCTGTCTTTGTCTTTTCATTACCCTTCTTCACTTGTGGTTGGGACTGGTTGTCTTTTCCCTGCCCCGTGTTCTGCTCAGCGAGTCACCATTGCCGAAATTAATGGTGATGTTTAATTTTTTTATCGTCACCATTAATGAAACTTCGATGACTATCCTTAATGGCTCGTAACAATTTTTTTTTTAATTGGATAGAAATGGTAACGGTCCTTTATTGTGCATCACCAATGAGGTTATGGTGAAGTCCATTAAACATATGTCATTGTCATTCTTTGGAATTGGCAACAGTCACTGACCATCACTAATAATGATTATTGGCGATGAACCTAGTGTGTCTCCATATCTCCTTTACTTTTGGCTACGTTTCCTTTGGTGACAGAGGCTGGTTTAACCATCACCAATGAGGTTATTGTGAGAATTCTATATAGGTTGAATACCATGAAATAATTCTAATAGCCAAGAATATTGAAGCAAAGAATTCCTCACAACAATTATTCAATATATGCAATAAGAAGAAGAAGAAATATTGAGACAGAAACATAAGAGAAGGAACTCAATTGATCAAAATATCATCTCATGTATTATTCCTCAATAGCAATACAATATATAATACATCTCAATAGAGAAAATAGAATTCCTTAAAGGCAAGTTGTAAAGCAGAAAAAAGTAAGGCTTACTAAAAGCATAAAACCCCCTAGGTTGCAAAAGTTGTTTCCAAAAATCTCTAAAGGCTCACGAATTGGATGAATATGGTATGGAATCTCATGAGTGATGTAAATGGAATATAATGATGGCTTTAGGAGAGAATAAATGATGTGGATGTCGAATTGGTCAACTAGAAAGAGTTTCCAAGTTAACTAGCTTTACCTTATCCACTAGAAAGTAGAAAAAACATGATAAAGATGTCTAAATCAGGAAAGTGTGTTTCTAACTCAGGAATGGAATACAATCACAAATAATCCAAGGAAATCTTATCCAGAATTTGTCCAAATTCGTTTTTGTGACTTAGGATGGAAAGTGGTCCACTAAAAGACAAAACTGGCCCTATTTAGCTAGTCAAAACTTAGGAAATTAATCTAGATGACTAGTAAAATATATCCTAAGTATGGCCCAAGCAACAAGGCTTATGGTCACCCCAATACAAAAAATTATTAGTCCATGTAGGTGAGGAAAGAAGGAAAACCACTTGGGAAGAAAACCTCCACTCAAGATCATGGAATACACCATAATAATGCTCTCCAAACTCCAAGCAGGTGAGAACTTGGTCAAATGTCTCGAGGAATATTCTTCTTGGGAAGAAGTGGAATGTTCTCACTAGACTTGAGCTTCTTGAGATCATATCCAAATGACGCTTGATGATTTCCTCCATCTTCAATAGGTTCTAAAAAACATGCAGTGAATTAGAAGCATGACAGAGAGAGCGAAACCAGTCACTACAAACAATAAATTTGCCTCCATAGAATTCAATATCACACCAAAAAGCAACCCAAGGAGAGGTTCTGAGTTTGTATGAGTTGCAACAACTGGCTGATGATTCAAATCAGAATACATATGAGAGAACTGGGATATGTCTCCAACTTCTTGAAAAACATGTTGGCAATCATGTAGGAACTAGGAGGAGCATGGACAGAGGAAGTGAAGGCGCAACCAACAACCTCAACTATGTACTGTCTTCCAAATAACTATAGATCACCTTCTTGGATACCATTGACCAGAAAAGGATCCTCAATATCTGAAGTGTAAGAGGAGAATAATGATGAGAGATGGAAAGATCTGAGTTCTTCTTCAACAATAAATTTATGATATTTAATCTTCACTACCTGCCAAAAAAACTCTCTAAAACTTATACTGGAAGAATAATTTAATTAAGAACTACAAGGAGTTGATAACATATGAGAATTCTATATAGGTTGAATACCATGAAATAATTCTAATAGCCAATAATCTTGAAGCAAAGAAGTCCTCACAAGAATTATTCAAAGATATGCAAGAATAAGAAGAAGAAATATTGAGATAGAAACATAAGAGAAGGAACTCAATTGATGGAAATATTATCGCATGCATTATTCCTCAATATTAATATAATATATTATAGATATCAATAGAGAAAATAGAATGCCTTAAAGGAAAGTTGTAAGACAGAAAAAAGTAAGGCTTACTAAAAGCATAAAACCCCCTAGGTTGCAAAAGTTGTTTCCAAAACTATCTAAAGGCTCACGAATTGGATGAATATGGTATGGAAGCTCATGAGTGATCTAAATGGAATATAATGATGGATTTAGGAGAGAATAAATTATGTGTAGGTCGAATTGGTCAAGTGGCAAGAGTTTCCAAGTCAACTAGCCTTACCTTATCCACTAGAAAGTAGAAAAAATAGGATAAAGCTGTCTAAATCAGGAAAGTGTCTTTCTAATTTAGGAATGGAATAAAATCAAACAGAATCCAAGGAAATATTATCCAGAATTTTTCCAAATTCGTTTTTGTGACTTAGGATGGCAAGTGGTCCACTAAAAGACAAAATTGGCCCTATTTAGCTAGTCAAAACTTAGGAAATTAATCTAGATGACTAGTAAAATATATCATAGTATGGAATGGGTTTTTAAATGTTCCAACAGTTATGGTGACGGTCATTAATGATATGCCATTTTTGTTATTTGGAATTGGTGATGGTCACTGACCATCACTAATAATAATTATTGGTGATGAACCTAGCGTGTCTCCCTATCTCCTTTACTTTTGGATACACTACCTTTGGTGACATTTAGTTTTGGGTTACGGAGACCATTTTGACCGTTACCAATGAGGTTATGGTGACAGTCATTAAAGATACATCACTATTTTTCTTTGGAATCGGTGGCGGTCACTGACCATCACTAATAATGATTATTGGTGATGAACATAGCACATCTCCATATCTCCTTTACTTTTGGCTATGCTGCCTTTGCTGACATTCATTTTTTTGTGACAGAGGCCCTTTTTACCATCACCAATAAGGTTATGGTGACATTTTCCACCCGTCACCATAGGAATTTTTTCTTGTAGTGAAAGCAAGAGAGATAGATAAAGAAGAGACACTTAGAATAATAATTCTCCAAGTAACCAATTTGCTAATATTGGTCACATGCGCAAATTTCTTTCATAGGAATTCACTCCAACCTTGGAGACGTCAATTTTGCATGGAGAAGTGTGCCCCACTTCTCATGCAATGGATTTAACTCACAATACTGACTTTAGGATGAACTCACCCCTTAACTAAATGCTTTCCCACTTACTTAGGTGACTGAATTAAGTGTCATCATGCAAGTGTCACAACTCAAGTGTCATCTTTTAGTTTAACATAAGTGTCATCATTGAAAACACTTAGTTAACTAGATCTTTTTTATCACTTAGTTAACTCTCTTAACTAAAAATTTTCTTGTTAACATAATTGTAGCGAAAAATTTGAGTTCTCCTTTGATTGACTGAAGTCTTCTTTTTTAATATCACTGAATTTTAACAATTCAAATTCTGTCATATATTATCTCATCTTATTTGCATGGTCCACATGTACCATCTTAATTAATTATCATATCAGATATACTAAGGATATTTTCCCATTGATGTGATTATATTGTTATACTATCATTCCACATGGTTATATGCTAAAGTAATTCACTCTATAGGTGGCCAGTCCCCAGAGAAGATTTAATAGCTCAACCATGGTTAGTAGTACATCACACACCATTCATGCTTTGACATGCAAAGCATCACCTCAACACATGAGGATCTATCTTAACACACAATACCTTAGCCTTGACTAGCAATATTGTACAAAATCATCACTTTGACATACAAAGCACTTTCCTCAACACATGAAGCTTATCCCTTCTTTAGTCCAACTCAAGCTTCTTCTCCAAGTTTCCCTAGTCCAAATCAAGATCCTATAAGGAACTACCTTGAAACACTAGGTTCAATCTTAACCCACAATACTGAATTGGAGAATGACTCATGATATTATAACTTTAACACTCCCTCTCATCAAGGGAGGCATTCTCTGCCATGCCAATCTTGTCTCAGAAGTACCTACACTTCATAACTAACAAAGGCTTAGTCAACATATATGCTATCTTCTCACGAGTAGAAATGTACTGAAGTCTTATGGAACCTCTCTGGACCATGTATTTGATGTAGTGATACTTCATCTCAATGTGTTTTGATCTATCATGAAACACATGGTTTTTGGAGAGTTTAATGTAGCTCTGACTGTCAAAGCGAATGACAGAATTCTTAATCTTCTCACCGAACAACCCAGCAAGTAGCTTCCTAAGCCACACAGCTTCTTGGTAGGAGGTACTAGATGCAATATACTATACTTCTATATTACTGTGGGATACGAAGCCCTTCTTCCTCCTAGACCAATAGATTATAACTGATCTCAAGCTAAAGCAAAATCCAGATGTACTCTTTCGGTCCACAATTTTACCACCCCAGCCGGAGTTGGCATATCCAAGTAGCATCACCCCACCACTGGAATCATATATGATTCCATAGGAAATAGTACCTCGAAGGTATCTAAGCACATGCTTGGAAGCAACCCAAATTCTATGTCTTGGCTCAGACATGAACTAACTCAAGATACTCACTACATAACCTATGCCTGGTCTACTATGTATCAAATATATAAAGGAACCAATGAGTTGCCTATACGTGGTAGGATCCACTAGATCCGATCCAAAATCCAACTCATGTAGATTCTTTAGATTAGACATCATTGGAGTAGACATGGACTTACAATCCATCATACCAAATATCCACAACACATCAACTGTGTACTTTCCTTGTGAAATAAATATCTCATATTTCCTTTGCCAAACTTCTGGACAAAGAAAATAGTGCATAAGACCTAATTATTTCATTTTGAACTCATAAGTGAGCTCCCTTTTGCGCTGAGCTATCTATTTCTACTCTCTAGTAAGGAACACGTCATCAACATAGAGAACCAAGATCAATGGTTGATTCTTCACAACCTTAAAGTACAGGTTGGGGTCACCTTCTCTTTTGGAAAATACCAAGCTCTAAATATAGTTGGCAATCCTCGAATACCAATCCCATGGGGCCTGCTTAAGCACATATAAGGATTTCTTAATTTTTCATACATGGGACTCCTTCCCATGGAATACAAACCCATTAGGTTGTTGTATGTAAACCTCTTCCTCAACTTCACCATTGAGAAAGAAAATCTTCACATCCATCTGGTGAAGTTTCCAACCCAAAACTGAAGCAAGGGAAATTATGGTTTGAATATAGTGTACATGGACATAGGAGCGAATTTATAATCATATTCTATCCCTTCTCTCTATGAGAAACCATGGGCCACAAATATTTCTTTATACTTTTCAATACTTCCATCAGCTGCATGCTTGATTTTATAAAGCCACTTGGAAGTTACTACAGAGTTTCTGTTAGGTTTAGGAACCACTTCCCACATCATTCTTCATGATATATTGGTATTCTTCTACCAGGACATCTTTCCATACTTGATTATTAGAGGCTTCCTCATATGTAGAGGGTTTTGAATCATTGATGTGACTCTTGTATGCTAAATATCCTAAAAATATTTCTAGTCTCTTTCGCTCTCTAGATGAGCTTGGTGGTGCACTATGATTTTTTGCCACTTGTAGAATGTCTCGACACCATGCAGATATCCTCTTAGTAGGAATTTCATCAAGAGATATTTCTATCAGTTCTATAGGATATTTTGTATCAAGAGGATCTATAATCTCTTTTCACTTCTCCCTCTAACCATCTAAAAGGGGAGAATAAAAAACTATATCCTCCATCAAAGGAGTCTCATGCTCCTCAATATCTGAACTACATTGAAGTTCTTTAGAGTGCTTGACGGTAGCCTCTTCATGGAATGTTAGATCTCTATTGACTTCAATGTTTCTTTGTCATGGAACATAGATTCTGTATGCTTTGGAGGATTCACTATATCCAACACATGTTCCTTTATTTATGTAATGCTCCATCTTTGTCCTCTTCTCTTTTGGTACATGAATGTAAACAGGACAACTGAAAATCTCCAAGTGTCCAACATCTGGTTTTTCACCAGTGAAAACCTCTTCAGAAGTCTTTTCTCCCATGATAGCATGAGGACTTATATTCTGTATATAAATTAATAGTAGTTCCATATGCTTCTTCCCATAAGGAAGTAGGAATATCCTGATCACACATCATGGATTTTGTAGCCTCATGTATTATTATGTTCATTCTTTCAACAACCCCATTATGTTGGGGGTTGTAGGGTACAGTGAATTGTCTTCTTATTACTGCATCTTGATAGAATTCATCAAAGTCATGATACTCAAACTCTCCTCCATTATCATATCTCAAAGCACGAATGTGCTTTCTAGTCTGATTATCAACCAATGCTTTAAACTCTTGAAACTTGTTGAAAGTTTTACTCTTTTCCTTCAGAAAATAGATCCAAAACTTGCGAGAGAAATCATCTATGAAAAGCACATAGTACAAATAACCACTCAAGGAAGGTGTTGACATAGAACCACATATATTGGAATGAATCACGTCAAGGATCCCTGTGAATCTTTTGGCACTTCTTGGAAAACTCTTTTTGATGTTCTTTACAAGAGCACAAAGAAGTGGATCTGACTCCTTGGATCAAATAGGTGGTATTATCTCCAAGCTCCACATTATAGTAGAAATTATTTTCCTTCTAATTTGTGATGGAGCTCCTATATCCAGTCATGTGCTTGGATGCGCCAATTTCCACCAACCATGTCTTAGCACTAGCGGTAATGGATCCAGATAGGAATAAGACAAGATAGTACTCCTTCCTCATATCCTTATCATTAGAAGATTTCTTTCGTGTAGGTTAGTCTTCTGTAGAAGTGGAAGCATGAAACCTACCCTTGAAATTTCCTCTTTGCTTTGCACAACATTCTCTTGCATGGTGACCCTTCTTGTTGCAATTGAAGCATTTAACTTTATACTTATAAAAGTTCTTGATGTGATCATTTTCCTTTTGATAAGATAATTTCTTGTGAGAAAAGGATTTATTTCCTCTCTTAATCTATGCCGCAAGAGAAAGGTTCTCTTCTTGGAGGAAACATACTTTCTATGGATTCTCCCTTCTTACTGTAGGAAATCATGCCACAGTATCTCAAAGTTTGGTTGCACTTATCGACCATTCACTGCAACAAAGAATGTATCCCATGAAGATGGAAGGCCATTGACATAAGTTTGTATGAGATCATCATCATCGACCATCACACCAATGCTCATGTGTTGATCTCTTGAGATATCTTTATGAAGAAGGGAGCAACAACTTTCTCCTTCTCGATATTCAAATTTTGAAGGTTGTTCTTCAATGCCCTCTTTTGACTAGTCGCCTTCTTCTTATATATATTTGTCAAAGTGTCAAATAATTCCTTTGTGGTATTCAATGGAGTAATCACGGGAATTAAGATGTCCTTCACAGTATCATAAATGATTCTCTTTTCTTTGGATTTATTCTTCTTGAAGGTAATGCACCCTACATTAGAAGTAGGATCTTCATTAACATTGGATATGTATCCATCCAAATATATTTAGGATCTCGGCCTTCCTAGTATTGAAGTTTGAAATTACTTCAAGACGGTCTTCCGGTCTTACTAAGATTGAAGCCATAATTCTTAAAGTATCGTTCTCACTCGGGATCTACATAGGATCAAGCTTGATTTTTGAACTTATCTCTTTCATGCCCTGATCTCTGATACCATGTTAATTTTTTATATTTAATTCGGAAATCAAATAGTACTTGAAATCAAATAACAATCATATAAATAAGCAATCACATTCGACACATGAATTTACCCTGGGGAAACCCTCTATGACTTGAGGGAGAAAGCCCTAGAAAAACCTTCCTTAGTATATTTATAGATAGTGGAGAATTTATTTACATCAAGCACCCCTGGTGAAATTTACAAAGCAAGAGAGATATATAAATAAGAGAGACTCATAATAATAATTCTCCAATCAACCAATTCGCTAGTATTGTCACATGCATAAATTTCCTTCACGGGAATTTACTCCAACCTTGGAGACATCAATATTGCATGGATAAGTGTGCCCCACTTCTCATGAAATGAATTTAACTCATAGTACTAACTTTATGATGAACTCGACCCTTAACTGAATGCTTTCCCACTTAGATAGGTGGCTAACTTATGTGTCGTCATGAAAGTGTCGCAACTCAAGTGTCATATTTTAGTTTAACACAAGTGTCATATTTTAGTTTAACACAAGTGTCGTCTTTTATTTTAACATAAATAGCTCTTCTTTGTTATCACTTAGTTAACTCTCTTAACTGAAATAATTCTTGCTAACATCATTGTAGTGAACAATTCGAGTTCTCCTTTGATTGACTGAAGTCTTCTTTGTTAATATCACTGAAGTTTAACAATTTGAATTCTCTCTTAATTAATTTAAGTATTTATGTGCAATCCGAATTCTCTCATATCCTTTATCATCTTAAATGCATGGTCCACATGTGCTAACTTAATTAATTATCATATCAAATATACTAAGGATATTTTCCCAATGATGTGATCATATTGTTCTACGATCGTTCCAAGTGGTTATATGCTAAAATAATTCACTCTAGAGGTGGCCAGCCCCTAGAGGAGACTTAATAGCTCAATCATGGCTAGTAATACAACACACACCATTCATACTTTGACATGCAAAGCATCACCTCAACACACAAGGATCTTTCTTGACACAAAATACCTTAGCCTTGACTAGCAAGACTATACAACATCATCACTTTGGAATACAAAGCACTTGCATCAACACATGAAGCTTATCCCTTCTTGATTCCAACTCATGTTTCTTCTCCAAGTTTCCTGAGTCTAACTCAGGCTCCTATAAGGAACTACCTCGACACACGAGGCTCAATCTTGACATACAAGATTGACTTGGAGAATGACTCAGGATGCTATAAATTTAACAAGTAGGACATGGAAATGAGTAGTAAGGGTTATACCTCGACGATGGGATAAATGCAGTTTGTGCTCCATAAGATGTGCACGTAGGAGAATCTTGTGCCATTTGTAGTGGAGGGACCACTGCTACCTAAATAACATTGGGATAAGTAGGGTTGTAGGGTCCATATTGTAACTAGCGGGGAGTTGGTACAAAAATAGGGGGTTCTGACATGGGAGGCATGGGTGGGTATTGTGGGACCATATTAAATGGCACTGAAGTAGGAGGAGGAACCTTTTCTAAGTGGGAAATAGAACCAATAAGCCCATCCACCAAGTGTGACGACCTTACAAGTGTAGGATCCAATGAATGATGTTGAGGGGCATAAGGAACATTGGTGTATAGGTATCCAAATTGTGCATATATAAGGTCAAAATGTTGGGCCTTTAGGATGGCCTTTCCTCATTTTGAGGCATGGATGTAGTGACATCTTTTTCAATGGCTAGGCTGAGTGATTTAATGAACCCATCCAACAAGAATGGTGGTTGTATTTAAATTTTGTACATTGTTTGGCATCTACGCCACTCATAAATATGGTCCTCGATGCGCATAGATGTGTTTTGTCGAAATTCTGTGAGAATTTCGAGACCAAGGTCATGGTCAATTGGAATCTTGAAGTATGTGAGAAATGCAGTGGCCAATGTCGCAAACGTGGCATGGGACAATGTTGGTAAGTTCACATACCATTTGGTTGTCATTCCAGTGAGGGAGCACTAAAAGAGGTGAATCCTCACTAAATCCTCTACTGTGATGTTTGAGGAACACCATAAGTGGAAGGAAGGACATTACATGGTTGGTGGGATCGTATCCTTACTTCCCTTCGAATTTAGGAATTTTAGAGGGAAGTTTATCTGGCATAGCTAGTCATGTTGGATCACATGCAATAGGTTCATTGCTCATTTTGGAAAAATATGGGAGATTTAGGCTAGCCATGAAAGATAGGTTAGGATTTGGTCCTACCATTGTATGTTGTGTGTGGTTTCATCTAAGGGGAGTGAGGTGGTTTTAAAAAAATTGAGTGACCTACTACGAGAATGGAGGGATCAAAATGGTCCAAAGGATCTCCAAGGGAAGAAGACAAAGGAGGGCCTCTTTTGAGAGGAGGGTAGGAAAAGGGATCTAAATTCTCTCCAAGGGGAGAAATATAGGAGAACCTCTTCCTGTAGATGATTAAGTAGAAGGATCGGCACTTTCTCTTAAAGGAGAAAATTAACAGAGCAAGGACAATCCTCGCCTTGATGATCCTATCAATGTGTCCTAGGAGCGACATTGGCTAGACTATCTCCCATATGAACCACATGGAGAAAGTGTAAAAACACCTCATGAGAGAGGGGATATGCCTTGCACTCTTCAGGACTACCTTAGGGGTAGTTTTTTCCTCAATGGTGAAAGCTTACTGTCAAATGAGAGTGATGGTGGATTTAAACAGAATTAAAGAAATGTAAAAATATGCCAACTGCAACAGATGCAAATATGGTGTAACAAGTGAGTGATATGTGCAAAGTCAATTTAGTGCAAGAGTCCCCACATGTAGGTTCTTTTTTATTATGATTTAGTGAACTTGTATTTTAAAAGAAAGTAAATGTAAATTCCCTAAAATAGCTAACATCCTTCCGCTCAAATGTAATTATGCCTTTCCAAAGCACAATTGATGGTGACAATGGGATCCACACACCAATTGACTAGTGAAGGTAACAAAGAGATAATTCTACTGACGATGTGGGAAATGTCCCAATCAATAAGACTTGGCTACACTTCCCAATAGAAATACTTGATTTCAGGAGTCAATTGCACTCACAATTACACCTTGGTTATGTCCTAAGTTTGGATACTAAGATACCTTAGGTCAAGTGTGGATAAGTGGTTCTTCCTAGGTGGTCTAGTGTCATCTCCACAAAAGGATGAGTGCCTCTTTGGAGAGGGTAGAGAAACATACCTCATCTTTAACCTCCTTGGGCATGACACATTTCTTATCTGGGTTTTCTTTTAACACTTTCTCAGAGTAGTATTTTGATAGTACCCTATAATTCAACAATACTATGTTTCAAAATATCACTAATGAAACTAGATTGGTGGGCATTAATAGATACCTATCCCAACCAATCCTACCTAACAAAAATGTTGTTTTGCGACCTCCTGTGGAGTATTTTAGTTGGTTATCAATTTACAAAGTTGATTTTAAGGGTCTTGATTCACTTAATGAGTGTAAGGGAGGTATTTCACACTTCGCTCCCTTTCTGATTCATCGATATCACAAGAAGTGCGAGGTGAAGAGCATAGTTGGAATGAAAGAGATTTTAGGTCCCTTAGTGTGTGATAGTGATGCAAACACATGTGAGGTAAGAAAATTGATTGTTGTAAATTAACTAGAAGTGTATAAAGTAAATACAAATGGAGATTTAACTTGTAACTCTAAAATATGCTAATGGTACTTTGCAAAAACAAAGTGCTAATGAGGTAACAGTGTGAAAACTCCAACAACCAACAAATGCGAAACCACTTTTGTATTTCCCAATGGTCAAGCATGTACAACACCTAGGGGATGTGAGATCCAATGGAGGAAAAAATGTTAGATTTTCAGAATTTACTTCAATCTGATCTAGGATCTTAACTGAGAGAACAACATGTACAGCATATCTACAGCATATTAATCATGGACGCAAGCACACAAGAGACACAGAGTTTACTTGGGGAAAACCATAAAGGTGAAAAACCCCAATAACTTCCTCAGAGATAGATAGAGCAATGATACAACCAGAATACAAGAGATAGTCTTCTCCTAGCAGTAGAGCCTCCTCCTCCACAAGTGTGCCACTCTCCAAAGTGTGAGTGAGAGAATAGAATGTGTAAAATGAGAGAGACACACTCTCTATTTATACACTAACTTGAATTGACCTTTACTCAACTAGGTCGGCCTCAACTTAACCACTTAACATAATGTTGACTGGGCCGATACCCAATAGGGTGGTCTAATAACCCTTTGACCCACATGGCCGACCCCCAATAGGGTGGTCTAATAACCCTTCGACCCACATGAATTATACAGGGCCGACCCCAACAAGGTGGTCTAATAACCCATCAAGTATAAGTTACGACACTTACAATATAAATGACGACACTTTCGTATAGAGGAATAATGACATCTCTATAGGAATACAACCACTTCCGTATAGAGGAATAATAACATCTCTCTGGAATACAATATACATATATGTGAAATACATTCCGAAGTTACATATACATCAACACTCCCTCTTAACTAGGAAGGTATTTCTCGACACAGGTCTTCTAGCACAAGTCATCTTCTTTGGATCATCGTCACTGGATAATCATCATCAAGTCATCATCATCGTCACTGTTGCTGCTATCTCAATCAATCTCTGAATCTACTCATCATAGGAAGTTCTACAGAGCCATTCCTTTTTCATACTGGATGTAGGCCCACCACCTAGAGGTCTTCATCATCACTGGCCATACTGTGGAATCCTCGGGACTTATTACGTGCGTCACAAAACCTCGCAGTAGCATCCCAGGCTATTATGAGCACACAGCTCTACCTGTCGGATCTCCTAGGAGCACATTACATGTGACTCATCACAAAACCTGGCTGAAGCATCCTAGGTTGTTACAAGCACACAGCTCTACCTGTCGGATATCCCAGGAGCACATTACATGTGATCTCACCACAAAACCTAGCTGAAGCATCCCAGGCTGTTACGAACACACAGCTCTACCTGTCGGATCTCCCAGGAGAACATTACATGTGGTCTACCACAAAACCTGGCTAAAGCATTTGAGGCCTTTTTCATCCTCTCCAGATCTCCCAGGAGAAAATTACATGTGGTCATGGCAAAACCTGGCTAAATCATATGAGGCCTTTTTCATCCTATCCAGATCTCCCAGGAGCAAATTACATGCCATAGGAAAAAACCTCGCAAGAGCATCTCAGGATGTTACGAGTACACAACTCCGACCTGAAGATCTCCCAAGGAACAAATTACATTTCCTCCCAGAGCAATGTCTCGAAAGAGCATCCCAGGCTGTTACGAGTACACAACTCCAACCTATAGGATCTCCCAGACATGCTCATCTGCACAACCTAATCCACGGCCACAAAGTATCATCCTAATACTCACCATACATCATCCTGATGTACATATGATCATCCTGATCATCATCACTGCATCGTCCTGATGCATGTCATCTGGAGAAGCTCATCATCCACGATCATCCTAATTATACAATGCATCCACTTGATGCATACCAAGTATCTACCTGATACATATCATCATACATGATCTACCTGATCATACAATGTATCCACCTGATACATACACAGATACATGATCCACACAATGTATCCACCTGATACATATCAACATACATGATCTCAATATCCACCTGATACATATACAGATACATGGTCCAAGCATCCAACATGATGCATATATACATAAATGATCCAACTGATCATAACAAGCACCCAACATGATGCAATGATCCAACTGATCATAACAAGCATTGTCCTCTTCAGATCATCTCATCGTCCACGAAGCACAGCCCAGATGCACATCATCCAACACTTACACCACCGACATGGGAGAACACATCTACCACCATTCGGGGAAGGCTCTAGCCCTTACTTTTTCACCATGGGAGAACAAATCTACCATATGTGAAAAATGGATCAACAATTACATCACGACCAAGGGAGAACACATCAACCATGTCAGAAAAGCTCATGTGCATCTACATCTTCCGAACTCATCACTTCCCTTTGGAAGGAACCTCGATCTGAAGTGCACCAAGCCTCTCTCTGAAGTACTCAAACTGCACTCTGGCCAACGGCTTGGTCAATACATCTGCAACCTACTCATCCGTTGCAACATACTCTACTTCGGCTGTACTCAGTGCTACGCAGGACTGCTTCCTACTAAACCAAGAGATCACAGCTAATCCCTATCTGTAGCACTTCCTGCCCAATCTGAATCAACATAACCTTGCAGGTTAAACTTTTGATTCGCATCATACTTGAGCCCATAATCAACTGTACCCTTTAGGTACCTCAGAATATGCTTTACAACAACCAGGTGAACACTCCTCGGATTCGTCAAGAATTGGCTCAATGTGTTCACCGCAAAGCAAATATCTAGTCTCGTGTTCATCAGGTACATCAAGTACCCAATCATCTGACGATACATAGTGATATCAACCGGCTCAGATGAAGCATCACACAAAAGCTTCAAGTTCGATGCCATAGGTGTGGCCATAGCCTTGTAGTCCATCATCCCGAACCTCTTCAAGATCTCTACTACATACTTCCCGTGTCCAAGGAAGATTCCATCTGCACTCTACCACACCTCCATGCCAAAAACAAATAGTGCATCATCCCCAAGTTCTTCAACTCGAACTCGGCAGCAAGCTTCCGCTGCATGTTGACAATCAATCTATCCTCACCTGTTACAAACAGGTCAGCCACATAGTAGTATCACTAGATTGCCTTCCTCAACCTTTTAGTAAAGATTGGAATCCGTTTTATTCTTGGTAAAGCCCAAATTGGATAGAAAGTTGTCTATCCTACCATACCAAGTTCTGCACATATATGACTCCCTGTCATGTGTCTCAGAACCAAGTGGCTGCACCACATACACTTCTTCTTCAACTACACCATTCAAGAAAGTGTATCTTCCTCTTCATCACTGCAACATGCTTGATCTTGTAGATCCTCTTGGAAGTCACTACAGACTCCCCTTCAGGTCTTGGGACTGCATCTCAAACATCTTTGTGATCAACTGGTACTCCTCGATCATGGCATTCTTCCCAGATCCTGGGAACTTCAATATCTTCAATATTTTCAATAGATAACTTTGTTGCTGAACAAATGTTGTAGTCCTTCTTTTGTAGGTGATGGTATACGATCTTTCCTACACAACAAGTTAAATTGCATGATTAGAAAACATCTCATAGTTTTCGGAACAAATTCTTACACATAAAGAAATATGTCATACAGTCATGCAATTATCTTAGCCAATGCTTCAATACAACATTTATCCATATTCCGTAACTTTCTAGATGCCTTCCAATCTCTAGCAGAACATTGTTAAGAGTGTGCACAACTCCTAACATGTCATCAAAGAGGTTTCATTCGAGATAAGTAGAAATGCAATGTTGTACAGTGCCATAGGCCACTTACCCATGTATATTAGTAATATACTATTCATCTTCTAATATGCATAATACACAACCTAATTCTAGGAACATAAGCATATACATCATTGAATAACATTATGTAAGAAATGACAATTCAAATACTTATCTTTGTTTGGTTGCTGGGTGGACTCCCTCTGAATCTTTGCAACTCCATTCTGATGTGGATTGTGAGAAGTGGTCAACTCCCTCTGAATATCTGCATCCTTGCAGAAACTACTAAAGTGTGCCCCTTTGCTTTCTTGCAGGAACAACTGGAGTGTGCTCCCTCTTTATCTTTGCTTCCTAGATTACCTCTCCTTGAACTTACATCCATCCTTAATCACTATGCATGCTTATTAGTATCATCATTGTGTTATCCTTGAGGTCTCATACATAATCACACATTTATTAGTATAATCTTAATACTATCAAAACAAAATAATCTTAAACATGTATTGTCATGATCATTCACCGATAATAAACATTAGTATTCAAGGTTTCAGGCAAGTCTTCTTTTACTCATGCATATTCTTATTTGATCATAGGACTCTTCTGATTAGTTAAATCATCAATGCATAAACCCGTGATTACTCAAACCTATACCTTCATGATTCTTCTGGTTAGTCATATCATCAATTATGGTAAGAAACATAATATGCATACAGCCATGACTATTCAAACCTATGACTTCATGAGTAATCATTATTAACAACACAACAGTATAAGAACCTAAGACAAGGTAGGATTCTAGCTTGATATAGGAAAAACATTTCTGGATTAGCATGCTAGCTAGTTATGTCTAACATACCCACATAATGTCTTCTGGTTCTCTTCAGTGATTTGTGCTAGTGACCTGCATGTCTCCTAGGTTAACCATTGTAGGACCAGGTTATACATACCTCGAAAGTAGATCTTCTATGTGATCGATGACAATGGATGAATCTTTGTCTTCATGTCACCATGATCATATGTTCTTGAAGTAGAACATGATTTGTCTTTCTTGGTGTACCTTTTATGTTAGCGAACAACATAAACCTCATACAACATCACAATGCATTAGTACATTCATAAGTGCCAAAACCTTAATCAATGAATATCTTCTATTAAGCTGATATGACAAGTCTAGTAATTAATCAAGATTGTACTGTAATGATATGAAGACAAACATATGATAAACTTAACCATGAAACATACCTGTAAGCCATACCTGTCAAGATTTCTTGTAATCTTCTTATGGAAGGCCTTAGCCTCATCTCCCTCTGAGACAGGAACTTCTTCACTTATGCAGGTGACCAATCCATCTTCTTCTAGGATTAACCCAATCCACTTGATTTGCAAGAACTGGACTTGGAGCTGGATTAGGGTTTGTCAAAGAAACCCCAAAAATTCAAACTTTGAATTTCAAACTTCTGAAATGATAGAAATATGTGCCTTGATGAGCTGATCAAGTTGGTATATTCGGAATTTGAAAACTGCAAAGTTTCACCCCTCAAAATTGTCTTTTAGATTTCTGGATTCACTAGGGAGGACCCTGAATTAGGGTTTGAGTTTCCCAGAGATTCACTCAACCAAAAGATTTGATTCAAAGCTCTAAGCTTCGATTTTTCTGAGGAGCTTCCAGCCGTGGTCACAGATTTCCAAAATTCCAATTTTTGCAGAAGCCCTAATTTTCCATCTTTCCGATCAAAGTCCCGAACTGGGGTTTGATCAAGCCCCGCCTTCTTCCCAACCAAAAATTCTGATCTTGGTCTCTAAATTTTGATTTTGATGGATAGCATCCAGCCGTGGTCTCCGATTACAAAAATTCCAACTTTCTCCGAATCCCTAAATTCCGGAAGCCATGTATGAAGGTGCTCAAAAATAATTATGTTTTGACAGAAATATGTACCTGATTGTTTCTGGTGTAACTCTGAACTTTTCAATCCACAGGGTCTAAAAAATTTTCTGAGATATCCCAACCTGTTATCTTTCTATCCGGACAAGTCTGACCTCAATTGGACTCTCTGGGAGAGAGTTATTCCAAGTGTCGCAACCTGACCTGTTTATGGGATAATACAGGAGAGGGAACTTGTATGGAGTGCCACATGTCACTGGTTCAACTTCGACCTCTGAAAATGTTTCTTGAGATAGCCCAACCTATTATATTTCCATCCCGATAGGTCTGACCTCAATTGGATTCTCTGAGAGAGAGTTATGCCAAGTGTCGCAACGTGACCTGTTTATGGGATAATACAGGAGAGCAAAATTGTACGGCATGCCACGTGTCACTAGTTCAACTTCGACTTCTGAACAATGTTCCTGAGATAGTACAGTCTGTGTACTACCTATCACTTTTTATGAAATTTCATTTGGATCTTCCTAGACCAAGTTATGACCTTTTTCCCAAGGTCACCTGATTTTGAATCAAATCTAGAAGAGGCAGAAACCTTATATTTTACAGATCATATATCACAAAGTACAACGAATTAGAGGTTGTCCTTCGAACACAAGGTACATGGGGATTTGATCTTCGACCTATAAAAGTTTCAGATCCACAAACTTTGCCAAAATGTATTTATAGTGAAAGTGCTACAATGATTGGTTTTTTCTATATCAAGCCCTAGCATCGTAAGTGCAACAAGTGTCATACGTGCCATATCATGCCTTCTTTCAGGCTAGCTCTGATACCATGTTAGATTTTCAGAATTTACTTCAATTTGATCTAGGATCTTAACTGAGAGAAAAACATGTATAGCATATCTATAGCATATTAATCATGGACATAATAATGCAAGCACATAAGAGACACAGAGTTTACTTGGGGAAAACCATAAAGGTGAAAAACCCCAATAACTTCCTTAGAGATAGATAGAGCAATGATACAACCAGAATACAAGAGATAGTCTTATCCTAGCAGCAGAGCCTCCTCTTCCACAAGTGCACCACTCTCCAAAGTGTGAGTGAGAGAATAGAATGTGTAAAATGAGAGAGACACACTCTCTATTTATACACTAACTTGACTTGACCTTTACTCAACTAGGTCAGCCTCAACTTAACCACTTAACATAATGCTGACTAGGCCGACACCCAATAGGGTGGTCTAATAACCCTTTGATCCACATGGCCGACCCCCAATAGGGTGGTCTAATAATCCTTCGACCCACATGACTTATACAGGGCCGACCCCAACAAGGTGGTCTAATAACCCATCAAGTATAAGTTACGACACTTACAATATAAATGACGACACTTCCGTATAGAGGAATAATAACATCTCTATAGGAATACAACCACTTCCGTATAGAGGAATAATAACATCTCTATAGGAATACAATATACGTATATGTGAAATACATTCCGAAGTTACATATACATCAACAAAAAAATCCCTCTTAGGGAGGTCTATCTAGTCCACACTTGATTCTAAGTAGATTAAAGAACAAATTATAAGAACACTTTCCCCTTGAAGGAAGGTGGAAAGGAATCTTGGTAGATGCTAGACAAGAGGAAGAGGTGATCTATAAGGGAGCTCAAGCACAATTCCAACAACGTAACCTTTCTCTTGGTTTCTCTCTTTCATAAGCATGCCCATGGATTCCTTTCATAGGCCAAGAGATGGCCAAGAAATAACTATATCCCAATGTGAACTCCTTGATCTCATGATTTATCTCCAAGGTACACAAAAGAGGCCATTTAAGGAACCCATGTGTGTGAGGGGTCAAATTCGAACTTGTGGAGGTAATGGAGCTCTCATGAGTCTTTAATGCACCACTGGTGGTTGAGATTCTGTCATTTCTGTCATTCATGCACATATCGAAGGATTATCCGTGTTGGTCACGTGGTTGTAGTTCTGATAACACATGCAGTATCATGTATTAATACATATGTGGCCAAGATATTGTAGTTTTAACTATTTTTTGGTGTTTCCAAACTCATGCTTCCTCTTGGATATTATGAGGATGCCTTTGGTGGGCTATGTGCTCTATGTTGATGATGCTTTACCGTGTAAATTATAAAAATGTCACATGTGTGTGAGATTTGAGCATTGACACACATTTATAATGCAATCAAAAGAGAGGATTTGGAATAAGTAACCCTTTAATGGCGTAAAAGTTACATTATTCGATTGGTAACACTTCTTGGATAAAGATATGATATATTCATGCCAATGTATATCGGAGATTGGTTTTGGGGTAGGTTAGAAATGCTCATTTCATTAACCCAACTACAAAGGTTCACAACAAAGCATAGGGGTTTGGCATTTGACGAATGGTTTCGGCACTCAAAACTTTGTTTCCATTTTTATACACCAAGTGAGTAAGCTCCGTGGTGAATCTATCGACGATGGAACGCCAATGTTAATAGCAAGCATGCTTTAAGAAAACCCCAACTTCCAATCCCTGACATGGAATATCAACAAAGTAAAATCAGAGAGATATGAGATGTGTGTAGGTAAATGCATCAATGCGGGAGGCTACATCGTTGGGATTTTCCATCAAGGAAAGTAAATGGAAATATTATGGAGCATGTTGATATGCAGACTTCGAGTGTGGCAAGGTTTTACTATGGTGGAAAGAATGGGAAATGTTGAGAAGAACTCTGCATTGGAAATTCCATGGTGATCATCGACATTATATAATAAGGCTAAAAATGTAACAGTTCTATCAATGGGTGATGATGTAGGAGACATGTGTATCCCTATTGATTATAAGGCTATGGTTTGAACTTGTTAGGGGAAAAATTCAAGGGGGCTTCATGATTTTTTCTTCTTAAGGTATAACTCACGTGGGGAGTTGTTGTAGGCACAACAAGTGGGTAATAAAGAAGTTGTGGTAAGAACCTCATGAAAAAATGAGATTTAATCAAGGTAACATCAGCCACTACAATGATTACTTACACATAACAACATTGCCTACAAAAGAAAAATTGTGTGCATAAACAATATTTACATTGCAATGGGATAAGTTCTTGCCATATATAAATGGATTAAAAGATATAAAAATATATAAATTAAAAAAAAAATTATATGTATAAAGAGAACAATGTGTATATGATTCTTCTCACACCTGGTTGGAAACCGTATTATTATGAAGTCATAGGGTCACATTTAATGTATTTATGTGTATCATATTAATGAAATATATAACACTTATGCTTATCTTTATATGAGGGTTGGTGCAAGCTAATGCTAGCCACTCATGACGCGTTAGTCGCAATGGACTCCTGGAAAAATAGAAATCTGAACGTCAAAAAACAATATTAGAGCTACCTACACAACTTTTTGGAATATGGCGCAAGAAGATGAAACGTAGACAATCGAATTACCTTCTGGAATATATAAATATTATTTATGGAAATTAAGTATAACTCCGAAAAAATGGGGTTCTCCTAAGGTTGGTATGTTATTTTTTAAGAAAACATAATGAATATGTTTGCGTTAGTCCCCTGGTTTGGTATGCAAATGGTGGAATTTTGTGAAAAAAATTATATACATTCGTAGATAACAGGCCGTTCTAGTGTAGCATTATTTTTCCATGTTTATTTATGTTAATTTAAAAAAAAAAAAAATTAAGGAAGTTAGCCAAGCCCTAAAATGACTAGGTCGAGCGTTAGTCCCCGACATCGTGGTCTTAACATAATCAATGAATTTTTTTTTTTGTGATGTAGGCCTTTGTGTGTACTTGTGCGATTTCTTTTTGTTTTCAAAATAGGTGAGCCAATCAAAAGTTATAGATGAAAGAAATAACCTACTTTTTCTGTAAGATTGGCGTTAGTGCAATTAAAATTAATTAAAAATAGAAACAAATAATAGATTTAATAAAAAATTACATATTTGGAATCTACACACATAGTTCTACAAGTGTTTGCAATTTCATTAGCAGTGGACAAGTGTAGCATACGCAAAATCATGCTCGAAACAGAATAATTTATAGAATAAGATGTATTTTGTTATAACACAGTCCAAGCCACTTGGTTTGGCAACCCGAACCTAAAACCATAGCAGCCAAGTCATCCACCATGTTGGTGGGAAAGGAATTCCCCGCCAGAACTTAGAAATTTAAATGGCACATGCGCGTTATTTTAAATGCGCGTACGCACTAAACAGAGTGTATGCGTTATTTAGTGTGTACACGCTATTTAGTAAAATTAGACCAAACCATAGCTCAATTGCACATATGCATCCATACAAAAATCATATTGAATGAATGAAAACATAGGCATAAGAGTGATTGTAGTGTATGCATTTATTAGTATTCACATACACCTACCTACTTAGAGGTACTAGGGTGTTTCCTACTTCCATTTCCTTGATATACATGACCTACCCATTATTAACATTGATATTTTCTCTCTTCATACAAATATTGTTATGTGCTAGATAAATATCTATTGAGTCACCTTACCTTACCCTATATGCATGAATTCCTTGTGATGTCTAATGCTTAAGTAGGGTTTGATATTGTCTCCTCTTCAATATTATAACTTTAATCATTAGTTTGAATCAACTAGACCCTTTGGGGAACCCTCCTACTTACTAGGTTTTTTCTTGGGATCCAACCTTGTGATTTGGCCCATAGTTAGTTGGAGTGCTTAATTTTGGTTCATCAACAACATAACTCTAGGCATGATTAAAAGGGGTCACTCTAGGTCAAACCTTGATTCCCCCTTCTTGATGATGACGATGATGACGATGATGACGATGATGATAATGTTGATAATGGATATGATGATGAAGATGATGACCAAGATGATGACCAAGATGATGATGATGATGATGATTAGGATGAGGATGATGATGAGGAAGTGGGTGATAACGATGATGATGATGATGATGAAAATGATGATGATGACGAGGATGATGATGATGATGAGGACGATGATGATGAGGATGATTCTAATGATACTGATGATGACGAAGATGATTATGATGTAATGTCCCTTTTTAAAATTTTATAAAAATGCCCAATTTTTCACTTTTTCCCCAAAATCGACCTTTGACTAGTTTTGATGCCTAGGTCCCAATTTTGCCCCAAATGATCCCAAATATTCTGAGAAGGTATGTGACTGATATTAGGACTTGAATATGATTTTCAGGGATGATATATGGCCACCAAAATACTTCTTCAAACTCTCTTAATATTCTGGACCAAGTATGTAATTTTACTGGCAATTTCGGGTTCAAATCCCCTTGGGTAAGTACTAAAAATGGCTTCCCAAATGCCTCCAAACCCACTCGAATTTCTGAAAAGAGGTAGGGGATGTCTCAAGTGTTTTATTAAGGTCCCAAATGCACCATTAATTAATTATTAATTCTGTTCCAACCATCTCCCAAACGACAGCAAAAGCAACTAATTCGACCCTTGGGGAAATGGCACCAAATCTTCTCCAAATGCAAATAAACTGAGTATAATGACTTCAAATGCTAAAGTGATAAATATGAAACTTGTAATACACATCAATGGAAGTCCATTAATCAAAAATATATCATATAAAAATTATTTTATTCGAAATCATCAGCATTATAATGGCATACATCAATGTAGTGGGGAAATGGTCATTGTTTGCTCATTAATCATCATTTTTACATACAACCACTTGGTATTTCGACCTAATACTTTCTGAAGATGAATAAAAGAGTATATAAATATTATTACAATCATAAATACATCATGATAATCTCTCCCAAGAAGTACAAGAGCTCACCCAAAGCGCAATCCCTCAAGGAGTTTGAATATGCCTTCAAAACTGGAAATGGTTGACAGATGGTGCTGCACTAAACAAAACCACAAGTTTCAATGTAGCTAATACCTGCAAATAAAAACTCCATTAAACATCCATGAAAGACCTGAGTGTCCTCTCCAAACACCAAATTGGATGGGAATCTTTCACCCTCGAAATTGGTTGAGGCAAGAAACTAGTCATCCACTAGCTCTCTCTTCACAAATGCAATTTTCCTCAAATGATAAAAAGACCTTCTATTGGTTTGTACCTGTATTTTATAAACATACTTATCCTTCTAAGGTTCCCAAACCATCCATAGACTCAATCCAATTCGAATTAGGGTAAGGGATCAAGATTTGCCATGTGTCACACCTTTCCTAGCCTTCCACCTTCCACCAATTCGAGTGGGGGTCTCTTTGGCTTCTCCAACTCCCATGAGAACCCTCTTGGAGACTATTTTTGGGGATGATATGTCATAATGGTCAAATTTCAGAAGTCATATCTTCAATTTTTCATAGATGTCATAGATGCTCCATCATTGTTGTCATAGGGGTAGGGAATCTAGCCCAAGTGTCCACAAGCTTCCACTTTGCCTCTTCCTCTTCCATGGAGGTTACCAATCCATACAATTCGACCTAATATGTTCAATGCCATGTGTATGACTTACAAACTCACCCAATAATGTTCACCTTCTCATGAATTCGAATTGGCAAGAGAGATATGTCACGTGTCCTTGAAAAATCAAGCTAGTGTGGGTCCCACATCCTCCATATGTCTTCAAAACCACTTGCCACCTAGAATTTCTCTTGAATTTATTTATTCAACCTATTTATTAAATACTTGAACCCTTCTAATGTCTAAACATCATTTATTATCTTCCTTATTACAATTCCACATGTGCCCATCCAACCTAGGAAACTAGTAGGATTGATGGGATTGTCTTACTATGCAATTATTTGAATGGGGACATTACAATCCTCCCCACCCAAGAATGCTTGTCCTCAAGCAATTTCAGATTTGGATGCTGAAAAATATTCTCCTCTTCCCATGTGGCATCTTCATTTGGTAAGTCCTTCCATTGTACTAAATATTCTTTGATAATTCTACTCCTCAACCTCCTTTCCCGTGTCTTCAAAATCTTTTTCGAAACAAGTGTGAGTTGCCCTTCATCATCCAAAGGAGGAAGTATTTCTGAAGTAATAATTTTATGACCAATAGCCTTATTGAGACAAGAAACATGAAATACATTATGGATTTTACTCCCTTTCGGAAGTTCTAATTCATACACTACTTCTCCAACCTTCCGCACTACCTTGTATGGCCCATAGTACCTTAGTTTTATCTTTTTTGCTCCATTCTTTTTTAGAGATGTTTGTTTACATGGATGAAACCTCAAATGTACTAAATCATTAACCTGAAAGGTCATTTCTTCTCTATGTCAATCAGCATATTGTTGTTGTTGATTTTGAGCAACCTGCATATTGTCTTTCAAAAGCTTTAAAATTTCTTGGCTCTCTTCCACCCAATATTTAGCCTTTGGGGCTCTACTATCACCAAAGATAATTTCATCAAATGTAAGTGCATCATAACCATATAATTATTTGAAAGGATACATCCCAATTGACATATGATAAGTGGTGTTGTAGCAAAACTCACCCAAGTGTAGCCATTTTGCCCATGTTTTTTGCTGCTCTCCCACATAGTTTCTTAGGTACCCTTCCAACCATTGATTCACCCTCTCTGTTTGTCCATCAATTTGTGGATGATAGCTGGTACTTGGGGTCAATTGAGTGCCCACCAATCTAAAAATTTCTTGCTAAAAAAAACCAATGAATCTACTATCTCTGTCACTAACAATACTCTGGGGGAGCCCATGCAATCTAAAGATTTCTTTGAAAAAAATATCAGCCACTTGTGCAGCACTAAAAGATGATGTAACAGCAAATAAATGAGCAAATTTTTTCAACCTATCCACTACCACATATATGCAGTCCTTACCCAAACATTTGGGCAAACCAGTGATGAAGTCCATTGAGATACTGTCCCATTTTTGCTCCGGAATAGGCAATGGTTGAAATAGGTCAGCTGGGCATGTGAGTTCTGATTTGTTTTGCTGACATACTTTACATTCATTCACATATTTTTGAACATCTTCCTTCAGCCCCTTCCAAAAAAATATTTGTCTCAATGGCCTATAAGTGTTAAAATTTGAGCATTAATTCACAATACTCTTGGATCTTTACTGAGAGAATAACATATACAGTATATCACTACATAACAATCACAATAAGCATGACAAGCATCACAAGAATCAAAAGCATGAGCGAAAAGAGATACAGAGTTTCCATGTGAAAACCCTAAGGTGAAAAACCCCACAACTTCCTCAAAGATAGAGAGAGCAATGGCTCAACCAAAGTACAACCAAAATACACTTGAGATAGTCTCCTAGAGCAGATGATCCTCCTCCTCACTAGTGCACCACTTTCTGAGTGAGAGAAGTGTGTCTTTCCGAATGATCCAAATAGAGATCTCCCGATCTCTATTTATACTTAACCTGTTTTCCCAGTGACCTTATGGGGCTGACTTGTCTAGCTAGGTACATCAACCATATAATATGTATTTCAGGGCCGACCCCACACATGGTGGTCTAATAACCCATTGGCAAGTACACACACTTGCAACACTTGTCAATCCACATGACGACACTTCCTTATAGAGGAATAACACATCTCTTATAAGGGTACAATAAATCTATATGAAATACATAGATGAAATACATTCCGAAGTTACATATACGTCAACACTCCCTCTTAACTAGGAAGGTATTTCTCGACACAGTTCTGCTAAACAAGTCTTCTTCTCGGGATCATCGTCATCGATGCATCGTCATCATCATCGTCACTACTGCTGCTATATCAACCAATCTCTGACTCTACTCATCATAGGAAGTTCTACAGAGCCAATCCTTTTTCATACCAGATGTAGGCCCACCACCTGCAAGTCTTCATCATCTTTGCGAACGGTCTGATAGAAGTGGCCTCTCAGGACTAATTTTATGTGCGGATGCAATACCGAAAAGAGTATCCCAGGAACATTTATGTGCCTAAGCACGACCGGCAAGATCTCCTAGGACTGATTACATGCATCTCCTCCACAATAACTTTAAAGAGCATCCCAGGAACATTTATGTGCTGCAGCACGACCGGCAAGATCTCTAAAGAGCATCCCAGGACTTATTACGAGCATACAGCTCAACCTCTCGGATCTCTAGGACTGATTACATGTGGATAGAAAAAACCTTTAAAGAGCATCCTAGGAACATTTATGTGCCGCAGCATGAACGACAAGATCTCTAAAGAGCATCCCAGGACTAATTACGAGCACACAGCTCAACCTCTCGGATCTCCAAGACTGATTACATGTCTCCGTAGTAATACCTCATCCCAGGATTGTTTACGAGCACACAGCTCAACCTATCGGATATCTGAGGACTGATTACATACTACATAGCAATACCGGAAAGAGTACCCTAGGAACATTTATGTGCCGTAGCACGACCGGCAAGATCTCCCAGGACTATTACATGCTATTTGCACAACCTGCCACATATCATCTCTGACCTCCAAGTATCAACCTGATACTCATGATCCAATGGATCATCATCGCACGAGGCATCATCCTGATGCACATGATCATACTGATCATCATCACTTGTACCATCCTGGTACATATCATCTGGAGCAACATCCTGAAGCTCATCATCATGATCAACCTGATCATACAATGCATCCACCTAATGCACACCAAGTATCTACCTGATACATATCATCATACATGATCCACCTGATCATACAGTGTATCCACCTGATACAAATACAAATACATGATACATATTAACATACATGATCTCCCTGATCATACAATGTATCCACTTGATACAGATACATGGTCCAAGCATCCAACATGATGCATATACAAATAAATACAAATGATCCAACCAATCATATCCAGCATCCAACATGATGCGTACATACATATAAATGATCCAACTGATCATATCCAGCATCAACATGATGCATACATACATACAAATATAAATGATCCAACTGATTATATCCAGCATCAACACGATGCGTACATACATACAAATATAAATGATCCAACTGATCATATCCAGCATCAACACGATGCATACATACATACAAATATAAATGATCCAAATGATCATATCCAGCATCCAACATGATGCATATACAGAGCAGTAACTGGAGCATCATCCTGATACTCGTCATCCAACGCTTACATCCATAGCCATGTGAAGGATCCTCCTTCCAACATGCTTGGGATGGATTCAGAAAATGTGTCCATCACTTCTTCCTCGAAGTGTCGTCGATCTGAAGAACACCAAGCCTCTCCCTGAAGTACTCGAACTTCACCCTGGCTAGTGGCTTCGTCAGCACATCTGCAATCTGCTCGTCCGTCGCAACATACAGGAGCTTCACGGCTCCTCTCTGCACCATATCCCTGATATAGTGATATTTGATCTCTATGTGCTTCGACCTGTCATGAAACAGTGGGTTCTCAGACAGCTTCACACAACTCTGGTTATCGCAGAATATACCAGTAGCATCCAATGGGATATCAAATAACTCAGACAGTAGCTTCTGTAGCCATACTACCTCACAACTAGCTAAACAGGCTGCAACATACTCTGCCTCAGCTGTACTCAGTGCTATGCAGGACTGCTTCCTGTTGAACCAAGAGATCACACCTGATCCCATACTGAAGCAACACCCATATGTGCTCTTCCTATCTGTAGCACTGCCATCCCAATCTGAATCAACATAACCCTGTAGTTTAAACTTTTGATTCGCTTCATACTTGAGCCCATAATCCACTGTACCCTTCAGGTACCTCAGAACATGCTTTACAGCAACCAGATGAACACTCCTCGGATCCGTCAGGAACTGGCTCAATGCATTCACTGCAAAGCAAATATCTGGTCTTGTGTTCGTCAGGTACATCAAGGACCCAATCATCTGACGATGCATAGAGACATCAACCGGCTCAGATGAAGCATCACATAGAAGCTTTATATTCGATGCCATGGGTGTGGCCATGGCCTGGAAATCCATCATCCCAAATCTCTTCAGAATATCTATTGTGTACTTCCCTTGACCAAGGAAGATCCCAAGGCAAGTACTGTTCTGATGGAAGTATACCTGGCTACAGGTGCAAAAGTTTCTTCATAATCTATTCCCTCTTTCTGAGAGAAGCCACGAGCTACAAATCTTGCTTTGTATTTCGTTACACTGCCATCTGCACCATGCTTGATTTTGTAGATCCATTTGGAAGTCACAATAGACTTCTCTTTAGGTCTTGGGACAACATCCCAAATATCATTCTTCATTATTGATTGGTATTCCTCAACCATGGCATCCTTCCATTCTTTCTTTTCCGCTACTTCTTCATAATTGGAAGGTTCTTTGTTCATAATGTCACAGAGTACAGCAACATAGCTAGTATGTGATCTGGTTCTCTTCTTTGCTCTGTGTTCTTCTTCTAGAATGCCAAATCTTTCTGCATCTTGAATGAGCTCTCTAGCCCATGGAGGTTTCCTCTTGTGAGATTTATCCTCACGGGGTGGATCTACAGGTTCTTGCGGATCTTCAAACTCACGAACAACTTCTGGAATTGCTTCAGTCATGGCAGTGTCTTGAAATCTAGTTTCCTTAGGTTCTTCATAAACTTCGATAGGTTCCTTCGTTGATTTGATGAATGATGAGTTTTCATCAAATGTTACATCCCTGCTGACATCAATCTTCTTGAACCCTGGAAAGTATATTTTGTAAGCCTTCGAGCTTTCACTGTAACCCACAAAGATACCCTTCTTTCTTGAAGGATCTAGTTTGGTCCTCTTTTCCTTTGGGACATGAGTGTATACTAGACAACCAAATATTCTGAGATGGCTGACTTCAGGTTTCTTACCAGAAAATACCTCTTCTGGTGTCTTGTTGTCCAATATCTTGTGGGGTGTTCTGTTTTGCACATATACAACTGTTCTAGCTACTTCTTCCCATAGATGCATAGGTAGATCCTGGTCATGCAACATTGCCCTTGTTCTTTCCATGATTGTTCTATTATTCCTTTCCGCAACTCCATTCTGTTGAGGATTTTAAGGAGCAAAAAACTCCCTCTTAATCCCTGAATCACTGCAAAGCTTCTTGAAGCCACTTGAGGTGAATTCTCCACTATTGTCGGATCTGAATGTTTTGATCTTTTTGTCAGTTTGATTCTCCATCAAGGTTTTGAATTCCTTGAACTTATCAAACACCTCATCTTTGTTTTTCAAGAAGTATACCCAAGTCTTCCTGGAGAAGTCATCAATAAATGAGGCATAGTAAACATACCCACTTAGAGAACTAGATGACATAGGACAACATACATCTAAGTGGATGATTTTCAAGATATCTTTTGCCTTGCTTTCACTGCTTGGGAAAGCCTTCTTAATATTCTTACCTTTTGCACATCTTTTGCAAACACCTTCATGTTTGGTCTTGATTTTAGGAAGACCCTCTACAACCTTGCTTGCAATTGGACGTGCCCTATAGTGCATATGAGCAAGTCTTCTATGCCAAAGTTCACTTGGCTCCATGGATTCATGCACCATGGCATGTTCAGGTTGTCCTTTTAATTTATGCAAACCTCCCTCTTGCTCTCCAATCACAACTGGATCATCTATGGTCTTTCCCTTTGGCCACATTAGGACTTGGCCATCCATAAATGCAACCCTCATACCTTTTGTATCCAATGCAGAGATGGAGTGTAAGTTCTTCTTGAGCCCAGGTACATAAAGGACTTCTTTTATCTTCAAATATTTTTCAGAATCTAGGTTGTAGGAGGCTTCACCACTTCCTTTGATGGGGTATTGATAATCATCCCCAAGTTTCACTTTATGGGGTGATTCATGTTCAGACAGATTTACAAAAGATTCTTTAAACCCAGTCATGTGTTTGGAAGCCCCACTATCAATTAACCAATCATTACAACCATGGAAGATAGTACCTGTGAGAGCAGAGATTAGAACATACTCTTCTTCACTTGATGAGTCATCATTACTATCATCACTTTCTGCCCTAGCCTTCTTCTTTGGAGGTTCATCATCTTCGACAGCATGAGCATGGTACCTTCTTTTGTTACCCTTCTTCTTCTTGTTGGAGTTGTTGTTGTTGTGTTTGTCCCTTTTGTTCTTGGGACATTCTGAAGCAAAGTGACCCTTCTCATTACAAGTGAAACAACTTAGATCTTTCTTTTCTTTGTGAAAATGATGAGAAGATTTCTTCTTGTGATGGGATGGCTCCCTCTTGAACTTTCCCTTCTTAGTGTGAGTTGTGAGAGCTTGATCTTGATTTCCCATCTTCTCTTCTCTTGCCACAAGCCTTGCTTCTTCTTGAGAACATTCCTCTCATAATCTGCTGAAGGAGATTAACTTCTTTCTGGCACAGATCCCCTGGATAAAAGAGTCCCATGACCTAGGTAGGCCATTCAAAGTAGTCATAACAATTTCACGATTCTCCACCATTTCATCTACAGCTTCAAGTTGTTCCTTGATCTGAGAGACCTTGGAGAAATAGGATTGAATGGTTTCTCCATTCGACATATTGACCCCTTTCAATTGATTCCGCAAGGTCATCTTCCGATTTATGTTCTTTCCTTCAAATAGCTTGGTCAAAGAGTCAAACATAGCCTTGGGTGTCTTTAGAGAAGACACATGGGGTATGAGATGGTCTTTGATAGAATCAACAATGATTCTCTTTGCCTTGACCAAGTTCTTCTTATGCAATACCTTAGCCTCTTCATCCTCTGGGATAGTGATGTCTTCTTTTATATATGAGTCCAACTCATTCTCTTCCAGGATTAACCCAATCCTATACTTCCAAGCTCGGAAGTTATCAGCCCCTTCAAGATTATCCTCAAGCTTGGTGTGGTGAGACATCTTAAAGAGTACTTCAAATGAATTAGAAAAGATTTAGGTCTTACCACTTGAAATGTTGAAAACTGGATCTGGTCTTGGATTAGGGTTTGTCGGAAAAAACCCTAAAATTTCAAAATGTGAAGTTTAACTTTCTGAAAGGATAGAAAGATGCACCTTGATGAGCTGATCAGCCTGGTGTATTCAGAATTTGAGATCAACAAAGCTTTACCCTTCAGATTTTCCTTTTTGTCCTCTCGAGTTCACTCGGGAGAGCCATGAATTAGGGTTTGAGTTTCCTGGAGATATACCCAGCCAAAAATCTCGATCCAAAGCTCTAAATTTCGATTTTTGGAAGGAGCTTCTAGCTATGGCTTTAGATTTAAGAAATTCCTATTTTTGTGGAAACCCTAATTTTTAGGGCCAAATCTAAAAATGCTCAGAATTGAATTCTGATTGGACAGATAGATTCTCCTTGATGAGTAGAGTCAATCTACTATACTGCGTTTCCAAAAACTGTGGAGAGAAACCCAATAAACAAGAAACTCAAGTTTCTGTCACTGCAAAATGTCTTCTTCTCAGGTTAGCTCTGATACCATGTTAAAATTTGAGCATTAATTCACAATACTCTTGGATCTTTATTGAGAGAATAACATATACAGTATATCAATGCATAACAATCACAATAAGCATGACAAGCATCACAAGAATCATAAGCATGAGAGACAAGAGACACAGAGTTTTCGTGGGAAAACCCTAAGGTGAAAAACCCCACAACTTCCTCAGAGATAGAGAGAGCAATGACTCAACCAAAGTACAACCAAAATACACTTGAGATAGTCTCCTAGAGCAGATGATCCTCCTCCTCACTAGTGCGCCACGTTCTGAGTGAGAGAAGTGTGTCTTTCCAAATGATCCAAATAGAGATCTCCCAATCTCTATTTATACTTAACCTATTTTCCCAATGACCTTATGGGGCCGACTTGTCTAGCTAGGTACATCAACCATATAATATGTATTTCAAGGCTGACCCCACACGTGGTGGTCTAATAACCCATCGGCAAGTACACACACTTACGACACTTGTCAATCCACATGATGGCACTTCCTTATAGAGGAATAACACATCTCTTATAAGGGTACAATAAATATATATGAAATACATAGATGAAATACATTCCGAAGTTACATATACATCAACAATAAGTTTTTAAGATCCCCGGATGGCCAGCTAGTGGGGAATCATGTGCTTCGTGCAAAATTTTGTACTTGAGTTTTGAATCTTGAACCAAATAAATTATTCCCTTATAATATATCATCCCATTCAAAATTCTATAGTTATCATCCCATTTGATTCCATCCAACACATCACAAGCAAATTGGTCTTTGGCATATTCAACTAGTAGCATGTTTTTACAATCCTTGGCAATGTCCATGAAAGAAAAAGAAGGTCTTCTAGATAAAGCATCTGCTACGATATTATTCTTTCCTTTGACATATTCAATATCAAAATCATAAGTTTGAATCTTGCTTACCCACTTTTGTTGCCTTTCATTTAGATATTTTTGGGTGAGAAAGTGTCTTAGACTTTTGTGGTCAGTTTTCACCACAAACTTGTTACCCACCAAGTATTGTCTGAATTTGGCCAATGCATGCATAATGGCCAACATTTCTTTGTCATAGATGGAGTGAAGTTTTTCATGATGCTACAACTTTCTGCTCTCAAAGGCTATGGGGTGTTGGCCTTTCTTTAGGACAGCCCCTATTCCTCCACCTGAAGCATCACATTCCACAACAAAAGGTTTAGTAAAATCAGGAAGTGCAAGTATGCTACAACTACTCATTACCTCTTTCATTTTTTGGAAGGCCTTTTCAGCCTCTTCATCCCACTTGAAAGCATCCTGCTTAGTCAAATCAGTGAGTGGAGAAGTCAACATGGAGAATCCTTTCACAAATTTTATGTAATAGGTGCATATGCCAATGAAGCCTCTCAATTCAGTAATATTTTTTGGTGATGGCCATTCTAGGATAGCCTTGATTTTTTCCATGTGTACCTTCACTCCTTCTTGCCCAATAATGTGCCCAAGATACAGTAGTTCTTTCATCCCAAATTCACATTTTGATAACTTAGCAAATCGGGACTCTTCTTGCAAAATCTTTAACACAATCTCTAATTGTTGCAAATGCTCTTCCCATGTTTTACTGTAAATGAGAATGTCATCAAAGAAAACCAAAACAAACCTTCTTAGTTGCTTGCAAAAGATCCTATTCATCCATGCTTGAAATGTGGCTGAAGCATTAGTTAACCCAAAAGGCATGACAAGAAATTCAAAGTGGCCATAATGAAATCGAAAAGCAGTCTTTTGCACATCTTCATCTTTCATTCGAATTTGATGATATCCTGATCTAAGGTCAATTTTGGAGAAGCATTTGGCCCCATGTAGCTCATCCATGAGCTCATCAATCCTAGGAATAGGATACCTATTCTTGATAGGCTTTTTGTTCAAGGCTTTAAAGTCTATGCACATTCTCAATGTTCCATCTTTTTTCTTCACTAGCACTACTGAAGAAGCATAAGGGCTAGAGCTTGGTCTAATGAGTCCCAAATCTAGGAGCTCTTGCATGTATTTTTCAATCTCATCTCTGAACCTTTTAGGATGTCTATAAGGTGGTATCTGAATGGGTGAAGTACCCTCCTCCAAAACAATGTTGTGCTTAACCCCCCTATCTGGTGTTCTACCATGTGGAAGATTGTTCGGGTACACAGGGTACTACCAAAGGACCGAACACCAAGAGCAACCACTTCACTCAAACAGATCACAGATCAACACACCGATGTTTTGACGTGGTTTAAACCCCCTTGAGGGAAACACTCCACGGCCCCGGCCAAATAGCTTCTACGGGACAATTTATTATGAAAAGAAAGAAAGTTACAAATGAGCTTCTCATAATCGATCAACTAAACAATGACCCTCCATGCTCTTTAAATAGAGATCATGGACCAATCGGGTGTTAAGCCACAGATCAAGGTTAGGTTTGATCTAAGAGAAGTTGAGCTGTCAGATCACTCTATGTCGGAAACATATCGTGACCATCGGATTAAGTATTTACAAATGCATACTAATTCATACTAAAGAAACACACTATCCCTAACGGATATATTACACAAGTTGATCTTAACTAACTCCTAAGTGTCTAAATATCCTAACATCCCCCCTTAAGAACAACTTGGGATAGGATTGAAGAATTTACAAAAATGACACTATTAGGAGAAGGAAGGAGGCATTAGAGCCTATCCCCCCTTAATGACAAGTTCCTGAACTCCTAACATAGATCGAAGTTTAGAAAACTTCACTTCTGTAAGAGACTTGGTGAAGATGTCTGCAACTTGATCATCTGTAGGGCAAAAGAGCACTTCAAGAACCCGATCATGAACAAGATTTTTGATCAAGTGCATATGTAGCTCAATGTGTTTGCTGCGTTGATGTAGAACTGGATCTTTGGCAAGCTTGATGGCACTTTGATTGTCACACCAAAGTGGAGTAGGCTGCTGCTGCTCGAATCCAAACTCTGAAAGGATCTGTCGAAGCCATAAAGCTTCCTGACTGGCATTAACTGCTGCTCGATATTCTGCCTCTGCTGAAGAAAGAGCAAGAGCTTGTTGTTTCTTACAAGCCCAAGTAATAGGTCCAGATCCCAGACTAAAAACATAACCTGCAGTAGACTTTCGATCGTCAGGATCGCCGGCCCAATCTGAATCAGTGAAACCAACCAACAAAGGTTTCCCCCCTGTACTGTAATGAATCCCAAACTGAACTGTACCTCGAATATATCGAAGTATTCTTTTAGCTGCTTTCCAGTGACTTTCATGAGGTGTCTTCATATAACGGGCAACTCGACTAACGGCAAAGGAAAGGTCAGGACGGGAATGAGTCAAGTATAAGAGACTACCAACAAGCTGACGATACAAGGTGGCATCGACTTCTGGTGAAGTACAAGTGGCAGAAAGTTTGACTCCAGACTGGAAGGGAGAAGGGGCTAGTGTACAATCTTCCATGTGAAAGCGACGAAGAAGGTCACAAGCATACTTAGACTGAGAAAGAAAGATTCCTTCTTTGGTTTGTAGGACTTAGAGACCAAGAAAATAATGCAAATGTCCTAAGTCTGACATTTCAAAATTTTGTTTAAGACTGGATTTCACATGGGTTATAAGCTTAGGGTCACTACCAGTAAGAATAAGGTCATCAACATATAGAACAAGTATGATGAGATGGTTTCCTACTTTCTTGGTATAGACATTGGGGTCAGAATGACATCTAGAAAAACCAGTGTCAAGGAGAAAGTTATCCATTTTGGCATACCAAGCTCTAGGAGCTTGCTTAAGGCCATATAAGGATTTCTTAAGGCGGCAGACAAGGCTAGAGTTATTCTGAACATAGCCAAGAGGTTGTTCCATGTAAATTTCCTCCTGTAAATCACCATGTAAGAAGGCAGACTTGACATCCATTTGATGGACTTCCCAGTTGTGTAAGGCTGCAAGGGAAAGAACAAGGCGGATGGAGTTCATTTTTGCGACGGGAGCAAAGGTTTCATTGTAGTCAATCCCTTCAACTTGGGAAAAACCTTTGGAAACTAACCTTGCCTTAAGTCTTTCAACACTTCCATCTGATGCATACTTAGTTCTATAGACCCATTTACATCTGACAAGTTTTCTTCCTTTTGGAAGAGGTACAAGATCCCAAGTATCGTTCGCCATTAAGGAACGATATTCTTCATCCATGGCTACATCCCAATGTGGATTCCCTGAAGCTTCTGCAAAAGTTTCTGGATCATGATTCTCGGAAACTTGAGCCAAAAGAGAAGAGGCTCGCTGAAACTAAGAACGTGTTTGACGTTGATCTCTAGGATCACCGGCAAGATCACCAGCTGCTTCACATGTTGAACGGACCCATCGAGGAAGCACTTGTGCTGGTGCAACTGGAGGAACATGAGCAAGCGGAGGTGGATTTTCATCCTCACTGTCATCATCAGAAACTGGAGTTGGAAACCTGTTAAGGAAGTTGGAAGAAGAAGAAGGAGGCACAAACGCTGAATCAGGCTCGCAGGCCAAAGATGGCACAATCGCCGAGTTAGGATTGCAGGCCAAGAGATTTTCATCAAATTTAACATTTCTTCTAATGATTATAGCATGAGAATGTGGTTGAAGAAGTCTATAACCTTTTACATCTTCAGAATATCCAACAAATATGCACTTTTCACATTTGGGCTGCAATGCTTTCCATTTTTCATCCGGAATGTGAGCCCATGCTTCACTACCAAACACACGAAAGTGACTTACATCAGGTTTAATTTTACTCCATGCTTCTTCCGGTGTTATAACTTGTAATGCTTTTGTGGGGGTGCGATTAACTATGTAATTTGCACAATTTATGGCTTCAACCCAAAATTGAAGACTTAGTCCCTTAGATTGGATCATACAATTAGCCATTTCTTTTAAAGTGCGGTTCTTCCGCTCAGCTACACCATTTTGTTGTGGTGTATATGGAACAGTGTGCTGTTGTTGGATGCCTTGTTTAGTGCAGAAAGTAGTGAATTGTTTGTTAAGATATTCTCCTCCATTGTCATATCTTAACTTAATAATTTGATGACCAGATTGTTTTTCAACAAGGGCCTTGTAGGCCAAGAACATGTTAAATACTTCGCTCTTAAGTTTTAAGAAATAAACCCAAGTGCGTCTGGTGTAATCATCAATGAAAGTTAAGAAATATTTGAAACCAGAAAAGGAAGCAGATGGAAGAGGACCACACAAGTCACTATGCACAAGCTCCAAGGGAACCGAGGCGTGCCAAGAGGCACGTTTGTCAAAACTGTCTCGATGATGTTTTCTGAGTACACAACCGAAACAAACACCATCTCTGCAAGATACCATCGGAAGACCTGTTACCATATTTTCTTTACATAGTTGTTGCAATGAGCGATAATTTAAGTGACCAAATCGCTCATGCCAAAGTTTGCTCAAGTTATCACTATGAGCAACAAAAACTGAAGGGAAAGGTGATGACCCAAAGTTTTTAAACTTGTACAACCTGGTAATATCATCAACAATTCCGGTAGCTAAGACCTATTGAGGATCTTTAAAATCCTTGATTACAACTTGGTGAGGTGTAAATGTCACAGTTTTACCTTCACCAGAATGAGTGATCTGATAGACTGATAACAAATTGCAGGAAATTCTTGGAACACATAGTACATCACTAAAATGACCATTATCTACTGGAACTGTTTCAGCTCCTACAACACTTAGAGATCTATCATCACCAACAAATATTTGTTTGGTGTTATATTCATGCATAGTAGAAAAGATGGCTTGATCCTTAGCCATATGATAAGATGCTCCAGAATCAATGAGCCATTCATTTGAAGTAGAAGAAGAAGATGCATTATAAGAATACCCAGAAGCACAAAGTGCATGTCCATGAGAGGCAGATTCTGAAGGCGAATCTAGGCTGATGTGGTGCTTCTTCATTGCTGCTTCCAAGGATGCCATCTTCTTGAAACACTTAGATTCATCATGATTATCTTTCCCGCAATAGTTGCAATGACGTTCAATCTTCTTGCCTTTTGGCTTGGATCCTTTGTCATTTTTTAAAGAAGGAGCTGACTGAGAGGGTTTGGGACCCTTGTTTGACTTATTATTGCGAAAATTTTGTTTCTTGGGAGGCTTGGACTTTTCTTTCTATTGGGACAATAAGGCTTTCCCAGATGTATCTGCATTGTTGATTATTCCAAGATGAATGAGTTTATCTTTTTCCCTAATCAAGGAATCACAAAAGGATTCAAGACCAGGCTCTTGATAGCTAGCTGCATTCAAGGATTCTTTCATGGAGTAAAATGTAGATACAAAAACAGAGTATGCAGGTCCAAATTTGGAAAGAATATGATAAATGCATTGTTTGTCTTCCCTCTCAATCTTACAGTCTACACATAAGAGCTTAAGAGTTTTGTACTTAGATAAATAATCTTGAATGCATGAAAAGTCACTTGGATTTAAAGAAATCAACTCATTTTCGAGTTGGTGACCTCGAATTTCATTGTGTTTACCAAACACAGATTCCAACTTGTCCCAAGCAGCATTAGGTTCATCAATTCCAGATATATGGAATCGCAAATCAGTAGAGATTGACATCCCAATCAATCCACGAGCTTCATCACATCTATTTGCCCATTTTATTTTCTTATCATCATCAGTGGGTTCTTTTTCTTTCCCTGTGGTAATTATGAAAAGTCCCCTACTTCGTAGAACATCCTCCATACGAGATTTCCATGAGAAATAGTTGGAACTGTTAAGTAGAATATCACAATGGGTGGCCATATTTGTAAATTAAGGGCTGTAAAAGTAGAAACCAATAGTTTGGATGTGAATAGCTCAAAAAAATAGGCGGTTTCAAAAAAACGGCAGTGAAAACTGACTCTGTATGATGAAGTTATGCTTGAACAAAGAAACTGTTGAAGATGTCCCCAATAGTGACGTGGAAGCTAGAGAATGTCCAGCAAAAAAAAGAACCCCCCTCTTCCCAAGATAAACCTTTTGACAATCACTTTACAAGAAAGTTTCTTTAAGTGAACCACTTTTGTAAAATAAGTGATTTCACTTTTACAATGATATTACTTTTAAATAGTGCAACAATAAGAAAACTTAAGTGACTCACTTGTATTTTTATTTTTTATTATTTAAGTGAGATGCACTTTTACAATAAAGTAACTTGAAATTAGAAATTGCATACACTTTTTCTTTTAAAAGTAACTTCCTAAGACTTGAACTCAAGACCTATTAAGGAATAAAGCAACTTTGAACCAAGTGAGCTAGATTAAAAGGTATGTAAAATATGGGAATGAGGAAGGGTTTTTTTTTTTTTTTTTTTTTTACTCTTCATGCTCGGTTTGCGTGCTTGCCCTTTTTCCTGCAAAACAAACCACAAATCGAAACAAAAAAACTTTTCCACACTTGTGGAGTTAGATCTTGTTAGCTTGCCTGGAAATTCTACGTTTTCTCTCTGTTTCTGATTTGCCGAGATCGCGCAAGGTGCACGGCAAAGAGCATACGGAGCCGAGAAAAACCCTTTCCCTTTCTGTTTCTGATTTGTCGAGATCGCTCAAGGTGCACGGCAAAGACCATACGCAGATGGAAAAGCAACAATCCGAACCAAAAAAAATCTAACAGTAAAAAAATGAAATATGAGATTTTTTCTTTTCAAAAAACGAAATAAAAAAATGCGTCACTGTAACATTATACCTTCAGATCTGATGAAATACGCGTTTCTAGAGCAACCGGGAACCATTTTCGATCAAACGAAAACTATTTCCCAATGGAAACAACGCTCCGGACACAATGGAACACCTCCCACAGCCCAGAAATGCACAGAAATACCAGAACTAGAAACCCTTTCGAGTTTCGGCAACAGCAATTCAAGATCTAGATCATAACCAGAAGCGGCACTTCATAAAAGCTCTGATACCATGTTCGGGTACACAGGGTACTACCAAAGGACCGAATACCAAGAGAAACCACTTCACTCAAATAGATCACAGATCAACACACCGATGTTTTGACGTGGTTTAAACCCCCTTGAGGGAAACACTCCACGGCCCTGGCCAAATAACTTCTACGGGACAATTTATTATGCAAAGAAAGAAAGTTACAAATGAGCTTCTCATAATCAATCAACTAAACAATGACCCTCCATGCTCTTTAAATAGAGATCATGGACCAATTGGGTGTTAAGCCACGGATCAAGGTTAGGTTTGATCTAAGAGAAGTTGAGCCGTCAGATCACTCTATGTCGAAAACATATCGTGACCGTCGGATTAAGTATTTACAAATGCATACTAATACATACTAAAGAAACACACTATCCCTATCGGATATATTACACAAGTTGATCTTAACTAACTCCTAAGTGTCTAAATATCCTAACAAAGATCTCTAAAAATGTTTTCATATTTTTCCAAGAGTCTCTCTATCTCCTTTGGGTGTTCAACAACCTTTATATTTGGCTTGGGAGATGTAATATGACATTCAACATCCCATTCTATGTCCCCATTCCTCAATATAGATCTCATACTATTGCAAGTCACTACTTGATTTGGATAAGTGTGCTGCCCTCTCACAACCCTTAATACTCCTTTTGAATCTTGGAATTTCATTTCAGGAATTTGATAATTTACGGTATGCTCTCCTATTGAATACAGCCATTGCACTCCCAAAACCACATTAGTATCAGCAACATCAACCACATAAAAACTATCAACAAAAGTATTGTTACCTACGGTGACTTGCAGCTTTGGAATCTATGTTTTGCACTGCATTGTGTTGTGACCGGGAATGACAACTGTGAAGCCATCTGTTATCTCCCAAAATAAAATTTTCAAATTAGGAGATAAGAAAGTCATTAGATGAAGCATCATTAAATTTTCTAAGAGTCTTTTAGAAGAGCTTTGGACTTATATTATATAAAGAGCTCTTGAGTCAGCCCTTCATTTGTAAAAAATCTCAAAAGACAAGTTTCAATGGCTAAGGAGTATGTTTTAAAATTCTGTAAACCACCGAAAGCACTCGCTTTCAGCGGCTAAGACCGCAATTCTGGGGCACTCTAAGCCACCGAAATCACAGAGCAATTATGCCACTATTTATCTATATTGATTTTTATGATATGTTAATCAAGAAGATGGAGAACTAAAGAAGGAAAATGACAAGGGTTCAGTTTTGTAAGAAATAGGGAGAGGATTAGATTAGCAGAAGATTACTTCAAGATCACTCTGTCGATGAACAGGAGCAAAAGAACTTCACTTGTCATCAAGAAAGCTGAGACAAAATACATTTTTTCCATTTTGAAGATTATTTTCAAAACAGAGCTTTCAGTGGCTTAGGCAGGCTTTCACAGTTGTTCTTAGCCACCGAAAGCAAAGCTTTCAGTGGCTTACAGGTTCGAATTTTGGCTCTTTAGCCACCGAAAGTGCAGAACAGGGCAGAGAGGCATTTTTTTTGCCTAGATCACGGTTCTTTGCTTCCAAATGGCAAGAGGATGGTTTTTATTAAAAGATAATAATTAAAGGCATATGTATCATCTTTCTATTTCAGCTTTGAGGCGACAGAGAAGGGAAAAAAATCAAATGGATTTTCTATTTTTGGTCAAGATACTGTCCAGTTGTCAAAGGAATATTTTAAATGCCTTGTCATCATATTGAATGTTTTTGAGTGTGTCAAAGATTGCTGTAGTTGTCGAAGACATGAAGACTATCAAGATGGAGGCGAGGATATTTACTGCAAAAAAGGCGTTTTTACTTTGCTAAGTCATCATTTTCAAATGATGATTCTGAGCAACCAGAGAATAATTTTGCGAAACGGGAGGAGGTTTTTGTTCCTAACACGTCCGAGAACAAAAACCTCTCTCAGGTTTCCTACAGGTGTCACATATTGGGAGAATCGAATCCATATCTGAGCCCTAATTTTTGGATCTCAGAATTTCCCTGTTTGACACATGTTTTTAAAATGCAGATCTTGGGAAAATGAAAATACATTTCAAAAAATTGAGATAGGTTTTTGCTCACAACAAACCAATCCACAAAAACCTATTTCATTTTATACACAGGTGTCACATATTTGGAGAACCAAATCCATCTCTGAGCCCCATTTTTCAGCAGTTTAGCCCATTTTTTGTGGCAAACAGTTTCAGAAATTGCTTTGCTGTCAAAAAGGATTTTCGACCTGACCTACAGTCTTGTGAAGATTATGAAGAATCATTGAAGCTGTTAAAGACTATTGAAGATAGTATCTTTCCCTAGTTTATAGTGAAGTTGTTTTAAATGAACTATTTTTAGTAAAGCAGTTCCATTTTATGAGGATCTAAAACTGTCATTGTAAAGGCTATAAAGCCTGTAACTTTTGTAGAACACGGGTTCGACTTTGAAGACTCTAATACACTTTTTTTTGTAGGCATAATTCTTTTTAATATATTCAGTAATTCAAGCTTCTTTCATTGTTGTTTTCAGACAATTATCTTCTTCTTTTTGTGCTTATGAGCAGAGGTTCTCTTGTCTATGTTTACTTCAAAAGCTGGTGATTGTCATCTCACTTTCATATCAGTAAACTAGGATCATAAGTAACTATTGCTAGTTCTATTGACCCATCACATGTATTGTTTCAGATATGTATGTTCTGGTTAATATAGTTAGTTTTTGTCCACCCATCTAATTCAGCAAAACTATCTGATTAATGGATTTTGAAGGCCTTGTCCTATCTGGATATTACTAAGTTGTCTTGAGTGAGGAAATTAGTGAGTGAGTTATTCATCTTGATCCAAAAATACTCCATCATTCAAAATAAGATTAAGTTACCAGGATCTTTCGATTGCAACCTAGAAAGACTCCTGGAGAGCTAACATTTGGCGCCATTGCCCGGGAGAGGAGATTGAAGCTCAACTTCCCTGGGAGAACGACATAGATCCAGCTTTGATGATAAACAAAATATGGACACTATTTTGGTTGTAATCATCTATCTGGCGACTCCATGAAGGATGGATTCAGTGGCAACTCCATTGCCCAAAAATCTGTTGGTGACTCCATTGGTATGACATGAACAAAATATTAGCAAAGAGGTATGCTTTCTGTGATCTTTCAAAGATTGTTGGTTTCCCTAATCCAGTGCCTAGTAGAGATGAATGGGAACATAGTCTTCCCAGTTTTCGAGGAGAAGAGTGGGAAGTGCCAGCTGAACACTTATTGGATTTTCATGACTTTATTCATCGGCTTGAAATTATACATGAGGATGTTCAAATTAAGCTTTTCCTATACTCATTGAAGGGAGCAGCCCTTGACTAGTGTAGATCTCTTCCAGATGCCAGTATCAACTCCTTGAAAGGTTTTCATGATGCTTTCAATCTGTTCTGTAGAGATAAATTTTTAAATGATGCCCTTTTTCCAGAATGCTGTCATGAATATAATTTGTTTCATCAAATTAATGGACATGAAAAGTATGGTTGTGCTGAAAAGTCTGTGGTTGAAGAAGATACTTTTCATAAAGATTCAAAGGTGTTAGATGACCTTTATTTTGACAATAAGTTTGTAGATACGTTTGACATCATATCAAATGTATCTATTTTTCATAAAGACCAGGTCATTTCTTTTGAGATCTCAGATAATAAGGAGCAGATCGCATATGTCAGCAGCCCTGGATCTGATCAGGAGCATCATGAAGTTGATAGAGAAAAGTTCTAGAAACAATCCATGCTTGATTCTGTGTCAGCTGTTGAGCAGTCAATATATGAGTTTATAGAACTTGGAAATGAAATTCATGATCAACCATCTCTTGAGATCGACTATGAGGAAAAGCATTCCTTTGAATTTAAACAGAAAAGTAAGATCCTACATGAATTTTATGATCTAGTTGCTATATGGATGGAGTCACTATTGTCAATTATGCCATATATTACAAAGTTTGGCATGATGGTTTGCAGCAGTAAACATGAGCTGGTTGCAGTTTTCTTGTTGCATATTTTGTTCTCCTTTCATGTCTTTTACTGTATACATGAAGACAGGTCAAGCAATTTGTTGCTTAAATTATTTTTCTGGAAATTTGTATATACCTGAAACATTAATTTGCAGCAACTAGAGTAGGGTAGCATAGATGAATAAGCTCATGGCTGAGCATTTCAAGTTTGCATAATGTGTGAGGCTTTCATTTAGTATTGTGGTTTCAGTTTTGAAATAAAGACTCCATGCCCAATGGATGTAAGGCGTTGCTAGCAGATTTACAGTTGAACATTTGTGGACATATTGCAGAGATCTGGGGGCAGTATCAAACGACTATATAACCCCATGGATTATGAATAGCATCATCGGTGAATTTTTGCAGAGACAGGGTTTTCAGGTTACAGGTAGGCTGCAGGTTTGCAGAGGATCAGTTATACAAGCCAAATGACTCCATGCCCAATGGAACACTAGGCCAAGTTCTGTATTTTGTTTGTCCAAGAAAGGCATCGGATCTGTGGTTCTTGAAACCTCACAGGGAGGCTTTCATCCCCGAGTAGGAGCCAGATGTTATCACCCAAAATAAAATTTTCAAATTAGGAGTTAAGAAAGTCATTAGATGAAGCATAATTAAACTTTCTAAGTGTCTTTTAGAAGAGCTTTGGACTTATATTCTATAAAGAGCTCTTGAGTCAGCACTTCATTTGTAAAAAATCTCAAAAGACAAGTTTCGGCAGCTAAGGAGTATGTTTTAAAATTTTGTAAACCACCGAAAGCACTCGCTTTCAGCGGCTAAGACCGCAATTCTGGGGCACTCTAAGCCACCGAAATCGCAGAGCAATTATGCCACTGTTTATCTATATTGATTTTTATGAGATATTAATCAAGAAGATGGAGAACTAAAGAAGGAAAATGACAAGGGTTCAGTTTTGTAAGAAAAAGGGAGAGGATTAGATTAGCAGAATATTACTTCAAGATCACTCTGTCGATGAACAAGAGCAAAAGAATTTCACTTGTCATCAAGAAAGCTAAGACAAAATACATTTTTTCCATTTTGAAGATTATTTTCAAATAGATCTTTCGGTGGCTTAGGCAGGCTTTCACAGCTGTTCTTAGACACCGAAAGCAAAGCTTTCGGTGGCTTACAGGTTCGAATTTTGGCTCTTTAGCCACCGAAAGTTGAGAACAGGGAAGAGAGGCATTATTTTTGCCCAGATCATGGTTTTTTGCTTCCAAATGGAAAGAGGATGGTTTTTATTAAAAGATAATAATTAAAGGCATATGTATCATCTTTCTGTTTCAGCTTTGAGGTGACAGAGAAGGGAAAAAGATCAAATGGATTTTCTATTTTTGGTCAAGATATTGTCCAGTTGTCAAAGGAATATTTTAAATGCCTTGTCATCGTCTTGAAGATTTTTGAGTGTGTCAAAGATTGCTGTAGCTGTCGAAGACATGAGGACTATCAAGATGGAGGCAAGGATATTTACTGCAAAAATGGCGTTTTTACTATGCTGAGTCATCATTTTCAAATGATGATTTTGAGCGACTGGAGAATCATTTTGAGAAATGGGAGGAGGTTTTTGTTCCTAACACATCAGAGAACAAAAAACCTCTCTCAAGTTTCCTACAGGTGTCACATATTGGGAGAATCGAATCCATCTCTGAGCCCTAATTTTTGGATCTCAGAATTTCCCTGTTTGACACATGTTTTCAAAATGCAGATCTTGGGCAAATGAAAACAAATTTCAAAAAACCGAGATAGGTTTTTTCTCACAACAAACCAATCCACAAAAACCTCTTCCATTTTATACACAAGTGTCACACATGTGGAGAAATGAATCCATCTATGAGCCCCAGTTTGGCCCATTTTTTTGTGGCAGATAGTTTCAGAAATTGCTTTGCTGTCAAAAAGGATTTTCGACCTGAACTACAGTTTTGTGAAGATTATGAAGAATCAATGAAGCTGTCAAAGACTATTGAAGATAGGATCTTTCCCTAGTTTATAGTGAAGTTGTTTTAAATGAACTATTTTTAGTAAATCAGTTCCATTTTATGAGGATCTAAAACTGTCATTGTAAAGGCTATAAAGCCTGTAACTTCTGTAGAACACGGGTTCGACTTTGAAGACTCTAATACACTTTTTTTTGTAGGAAGACTTCTTTTTAATATATTCAGTAATACAAGCTTCTTTCATTGTTGTTTTCAGACCATTATCTTCTTCTTTTTGTGCTTATGAGTAGAGGTTCTCTTGTCTATGCTTACTTCAAAAGCTGGTGATTGTCATCTCAATTTCATATCAGTAAACTAGGATCATAAGTAACTATTGCTAGTTCTATTGACCCATCACATGTATTGTTTCAGATATGTATGTTCTGGTTAATATAGTTAGTTTTTCTCCACCCATCTAATTCAGAAAAACTATCTGATTAATGGATTTTGAAGGCCTTGTCCTATCTGGATATTACTAAGTTGTCTTGAGTGAGGAAATTAGTGAGTGAGTTATTCATCTTGATCCAAATATACTCCATCATTCAAAATAATATTAAGTTACCAGGCTCTTTCGATTGCAACCTAGAAAGACTCCTGGAGAGCTAACACCATCGAATGGTTCAATAGGTATATTTATTTTCTCCACCATCTTTGCATCAATGAAGTTATGGGTGGCCCCTCCATCTACCAAAACTGAAGTTCTTTTTCCTAGTACCACACCCTTTCATCGGATAGTATGATAGCGAGGTACTGCTGAAAGTACTACCATTCTTGCTTTATCCGGTGAAGGTTGATTTTATTCTTGTCTTTCCTCTTCTACTACTGTCTCATATGCCTCCTCTTGATCTGAAATATGTCCATATTCATCCATACCCCCTTCATACCCATCATTATTAGAAAATACTTCTATGTATTGAGCCTTTCCCTTAGTACATTTGTGTCCCGGTGTCCATGGTTGAAAGCATGTGAAGCACAATTTATTTTTTCGAAGTTCATCCCTATTTAGTCCTTCTTTCTTGTTATTTTCAAATGAATCTCTTTGCCAAGGTTTCTTATCATATGCATCCCTTTTCCAAGGTTTCTTTTCAAATTTGAAGTTAGGCTTAGGAGGAAATCTCGTTCTAGGAAGCACATTTTGGAGATCCCTAGTCAAGCTCATTGCATCTTTTAATGTAGTTGGCTTATGGGATTTGACCAAACCTTTTAAGGGTTCATCCAAACCTTCAATGAACAGCAATACCAACCTTTCCATGGATACATCAGCCACCTTGATTGATAAATTCCAACATATACTCAGTAGGGGTCCCAGTTTGTTTTAATTGAGCTAGTTCCTTGAAAGACAATTCTGGATCTTTGTGTTCAAATCTCTCTAGTACCCTATCAACAAATTCTCCATATGTGTTAACCTGGTCATGACCCAAATTTTTCAGTCCATGAAACCACCATTCATTGGAATCTCCTTCCAAGTGCAAAATGGCCATTTTTAGTGCATCTACTTCCACCATAGGATTCAGCTGAAAATACACATCTAATTTTTGCACCCAAGTGTTAGCAGAATTTTGAGAGGAACCATCAAAAGTAGGAAGTGACATTTTACCAATAGCGCAATTTAATTCTTTGTTTTGGACTAGAGCCCTATTGTCCTCCTTCTTTTTTAGTTTTTGTGCAGCATCAAGGTATGTCCCAAATGGTAGACTTCTCTTACACTCTTCACTCAAATCATTCCATTCATTTGTTATTGTCCTAAGATCCACTTGAATGTCAGGCTCTTCTTTGGGTATAAGAAATTTAGGTGTAGTGTGCCTTTATATGCTTTTAAAATCATTTGGTCTATTTTGGGGTCCTGTGCTTGAGAAAATGTGCTCACCCATTATCCTCCTTTCTTCTGAGTGTGAACTACTGTTGTTCCCCATTACCCCTTTGCTTCCAAATTGGCTAGCCACTAATTTGAATCCTTTCATAATTTGATGGGACATGTTCTTGGTTTTGTCATCAAAGAGAGGTTTCATGAGCTTAATATTTTCCTCCCTATCAGTATAGGGTCCCTTCCCCTCGTTAGTCATAGTTTCAGCAAGATCCTCTTCTTCTTCTACTACCTCTTCTTCAACAAAAACCTCTTCAAATACTAGTTCAAAGGGTGGTGGTTTATTCTTTTGAATTTTGGTTAAGACCATCAGGTTCCAAGATTATTCTCTGATACCAATTTTAATGTCCCTTTTTAAAATTTTATAAAAATGCCCAATTTTTCACTTTTTCCCCAATTTCGACCTTTGACTAGTTTTGATGTCTCAATTTTGCCCCAAATGATCCCAAATCTTCTAAGAAGATATGTGATTAATATTAGGAATTGAATATGATTTTCAGGGATGATATATGGCCACCAAAATACTTCTGCAAACTCTCTTAAGATTCTGTACCAAGTATGTAAATTTACTAGCAATTTGGGGTTCAAATCCCCCCAAGGTAAGTATTGAAAATGGATTCCCAAATGCCTCCAAACACACTCGAATTTCTGAACAGAGGTAGGGGATATCTCAAGTATGTTATTAAGGTCACAAATGCACCATTAATTAGTTATTAATTCTGTTCCAACCCTCTCCCAAACAACAACAAAAAACACTAATTCGACCCTTGGGGAAATGGCACCAAATCTTCTCCAAATGCAAATAAACTGAGTATAATGACTTCAAATGCTCAAGTACTGAATATGAAACTTGTAATACACATAAATGGAATTCCATTCATCACAAATATATCATAGAAACATTCTTTTATTCGAAATCATCAACATTATAATGGCATACATCAATGTAGTGGGGAAATGGTCATTGTTTGCTCATTAATCATCATTTTTACATACAACCACTTGGTATTTGGACCTGATACTTTCTAAATATGAATAAAAGAGTATATAAATCTTATTTCAATCAAAAATACATCATGATAAGCTCTCCCAATAAGTCCAATATCTCACCCAAAGCACAATCCCTCAAGGAGCATGCATATGCCTTCAAAACTGGAAATGGTTGAGAGATGGTGTTGCGCTAAAAAATCCCACGAGCTGCCCTATAGTTGATACCTGCAAATAAAAAATCCATTAAATCTCCATGAAAGACCTGAGTGGCCTCTCCAAACACCAACTTGGATGGGAATCTTTCACCCTCGAAACTGGCTAAGGCAAGAAACTAGTCACCCACTAGCTCTCTCTTCACAAATGCAATTTTCCTCAAATGATAAAAATCCCTTCTCTTGGTTTGTCCCGGTATTTTATAAACATCCTTATCCTTCTAAGGTTCCCAAACCATCCATAGACTCAATCCAATTCGAATTAGGGTAAGGGCTCAATATTTTCCATGTGTCACGCCTTTCCTAGCCTTCCAACTTCCACCAATTCGAGTGGGGGTCTCTTTGACTTCTCCAACTCCCATGAGCGCCCTCTTGGAGCCTATTTTTGGGGATGACATGTAATAATGGTCAGATGCCAGAGGTCAGATCTTCAATTTGTCATAGATGCTCCATCATTGTTGTCATAGGGGCTAGGGAATCTAGCCCAAGTGTCCACAAGCTTCCAATTTGACTCTTCCTCTTCCATGGAGGTTACCAATCCATCCCAATTCGACCTAAGATGTTAAATGCCATGTGTATGACTTACCAACTCACCCAAGAATGTTCACCTTCTCATGAATTCGAATTGGCAAGAGAGAGATGCCATGTGTCCTTGAAAAAACAAGCTAGTGTGGGTCCCACATCCTCCATATGTCTTCAAAACCACTTGCCACCTAGAATTTATCTTGAATTTATTTATTCAACCTATTTATTAAATACTTGAACCCTTCTAATGTCTAAACATCATTTATTATCTTCCTTATTACAATTCCACATGTGCCCATCCAACCTAGGAAACTAGTAGGATTGATGGGATTGTCTTACTATGCAATTATTTGAATGGGGACATTACATATGAGGAGGAGGAGGAGGAGGAGGAGGAGGATGATCAAATTCATCATTGTCATCATCATCTTCATCTGTGTACTAATCTTCATCATCATCCATCATCTTCATCATCATCATCATCATCATCTTCGTCATCATCATCATTATCAATGTCGATGATGAAGATAATGATGATGATGATGATGAAGTTGATGATGATGATGTTGATGATGAAGATGATGATGAAGATGTTGATGATGATGATGATGATGATGAAGATGAGGATGATGAGGATGATTATGGGTATGATGATGATGATAATGTTGATGATGATGATGACGAATATGATGATGATGATGAAGATGATGATGATGATGATGATGGTGACGACGATGATGAGGATGGTGATGATGTTGATGATGATGATGGGGAGGATGATGATGAGGAGGAGTAGGAGGAGGAAGAGGGGTGATGGTGATGGAAATGACGATGATGATGATGAGGAGGAGGAGGAGGAGGAGGATGAGGATGAGGATGAGGATGAGGATGATTATGACGATGAGGATGAGGAGGAGGAGGAGGAGGAGGAGGAAGAGGGTGATGACGATGAAGAGGATGATGACGATGAGGATGATGATGATGATGATGATGATGACAATGATGATAATGAATCATGTTGATGATGACGAATATGATGAAGATGATGATGATGAACATGATGATGATGATGTTGATGATGAAGATGATGACCAAGATGATGATGATGATGATGAGGATGATGATGAGGATGATGATGAGGAAGAGGGTGATGATGATGATGATGATGATGATGATTATGATGACAAGGATGATGACAATGATGAGGATGATGATGATGATGATGATGATGACGAAGATGATTATGATGATGATGATGATGATGATGATGATTATGGTGATGATCATATTTTTCATCGTCATCATCATCATCATCAATGATGATGATGAATGATGATGATGAAGATGATGACAATGATGATGAAGATGATGATGATGATGATGATGATGTTGATGATGAATATGATGACAAATATGTTGATGATGATGATGATGATGATGATGATGATGATGATGATGATGTTGATGATGAATATGATGACAAATATTTTGATGATGATGATGATGATGATGACGATGATGATGATGAGTATGATGATGAATATTATGATGATGATGATGATGATGATGACAAATATGATGTTGATGATGAAGATGATGAAGAAGATGAGGAGGAGGAGGAGGAGGAGGATGAGGATGATGGTGATGACAATTACGATGATGATGATGATGACGATGATGATGATGATGACGATGATGATGATGACGATGATGATGAGGATGATGATGACGATATTAGTCATGATCATCATCATCATCTTTGTCGTCGTCGTCATCATCATCATCTTGTTTAAGGTATGCAATGTAGCCTAATCATGGTATATGTATCCCTCTACATTTGCTAGAGATACCCCACAAGGGTTATGTGTGGTGGTTTGAAGATGCATTCAACATCATATCATAAGAATCTTCTTGAGTTGTAGGTGTTGTTCATGGTGCTTGAGCCTAAGAAGCTTCATTTAAGGCATGAGGAGCTTCTTGTTGTCCATATACCTTGGTCAGACCTCGAGACCCATTTTTGGTTCACAACTAACCTAGTCATGGCACACATAACACACTTGAAGTTCACTAATACCCTATATATTTCATAAGTGGTGGTCCAGGGACTCATTCATGGTGTTTGTGCCTAAGAAGCAAGAGTTGGAGGCTCTTGTTTCCCTCCACTAGCCATGGTTAAGGAGCCAAGATAAATCCTTGATTCCCAAGACATTATAATGGCAGCAATATTCAATTCATATGCAAAAGACTCCTTGTAGAGGGATAGTGTCATGGATTCTATGTGCTATTGATGACGTTTGAGGTCTAGAATTTTCAATCAAGGCTCAAGTGGAATTCAATTGAGCTCAATATGCTTCAATAAGATCTCGAGGAACCTGTTTTCATTCTTTGATGATGTTCAATGCCTTGCAACATATCCATGGTCTTGCATGGTATTCTGAGGACGCATTCATGGCATTTGATCTTTACAAAATATGTTTTTTGTCAAAATGAAATTAAAATTGCCTCTTTGATGAGTCCTCCACTACAAGACTTCATTTATTGCATGAATGTCACAGACTCATGAAAAATCTAAACAACACTCAATGGCATGCAACGACAAATAATGGCATGCAACTATAACCACAAACCAAGCAGGGGTTGATTTATGCATTGATATAGAGAGGTAGCAGTAGGCACACAATATGGAGAAACAATGAGTTAGAAAAAACATTTGGACCAAAGTACCACAATGGTTATTAATAAAATTAAAAAAAACAATTTTTGGCTAAGGAATTGTCTTCAATTTGATGGGTGGCATGATCATGATCATGTAATCTCCCTCTGTCCTTCCAAACATATGTGGTTTATCACCACATTTCTCTTCTACACTCGCCACCAAAATACGTATAAAAATAACATGTCTTTACATCCTCTTCCATTTAAATCCTCATCGCATAGTCACAAATAAGGATTATTATGCATGCACATTCTCACCTTACAATATCAATTGGGTCAAGGCGCATAGACAACCATAAATTATCAAATGTGTCAAGACGCAAAGAGTAAGCTCCTGAGACAACTATAAGTAAGTCTTGTATTAAATTTCCCATATAAGTCTTTAATTGACACTATCCTCTGAGATTTGACATGTTGTATTGTTGTGATCTTATTATCACTCCTTACCAATGTGATTGTAAGGCTTCTTTGATGGTGAAGTCCATAATTTTAAGTCTTATTCCTCATTCTCATGCCTTTTGGTAAGACAACAAGGAGGGCAGTGGCCCACATCAGCATGGAAAATAGTTTCGACATAGAGGTAGATACATTAATTATTTCATTAAATAACTTAAATTTCATGCCAATGATTATGAATTCACTGAATCGTGGATTGGTAAAAAACACATCGAATTTTAGAGCCTTGAGCTCTTAATGACTCATGTATCTAGAATTTTTGCAAATCGAGCCATTAACAAACTTCTTTTGTTATTCTGGTTAAATTTAAAAGGTAGATTGTCGAGACTCAATCATGTAGCAAGTCGCAAGGCTCCAGTTGACTTAGGATTGATTCCATTTCCCCTCCATCCCATACCTGTATTTTGTCATGACAAGTCTTGAACAACAAAATTTGATGTCGATGCCCCTATGATGCTAGGCATTGCTAACTTGCTTGGTATGGAGGATTTTTTTTTAATGTTTTTTTGAGCTATGTATTATTTTTTCTTAGGTGCTTAATGTCCATCATTCTTACATCTCTTAAGCTTGGATGATTTCCCTCTCTTCGGTTTGAATTAAGGTTTTGGTTTTATATGTATATTTTGATTATAGGTTTATTATAGCCTCGTTTTGCTTAGTGGCTTGTTTTTGTACATAGTTAACAATAAGTAATTTTCTCATGGTTCTAGTTTTATTTTAAGACTATATCTAGTTACAACATCTTTCACTATGCATAAGATCATGCAGATGATGCAATATGGTTATTGCGTAGTCTAAGTAGTTTTCTGTACAATGAAGTGTGGTCTAACCCAAAAAAATACAACAAAACAATTGTTAATTTAATGAACTGTAAAATTAATGTTACATATATGTCAAATTAATGTGTTCAAATTTGGTTTTATTAAGGAGTGCTCAATTTATCATGTAGATATTAAGGAGTGCTCAATTATTTAAGATTTTAAAAAATTGGATGGGCAATATTTGTTTTTTGCATTTTTTGGGCGGAAGGGTTTAGTTAATTTATGCTTGTAAATTGAAGTACAATTATTTAAATTGCCCTTCATCTTTGAAGGACTCCAAGAACAAATTCCCTTCCAATAAAAATTAAGACCCGCCCTTCAAATTTCATCTCGAATACAATTTATGCAAATATTTTCGAAGTGGGGGAGGGTTCGGCATTAAATGGTGTAAACGTTATGCAAGGGCATGTGCGCATTTTTTAGCGCGTACGCGCTAGTGAAGTGTACGTGATACAAACACGTGTGCGTGTGTTTAATCATGCATGCACGTTCTTGCTACTAGTTAAAAAAACAGAGTTCTATGTTCCCGGGAATTCTACCAAAAAACATAGGATTTCTTTCTTTTGCGGGTTTCAAGCTCTTACAGGTTTCTTATTGGCTCACACTCATTGATATTTTGGACACTCATTGATCTATTGGCCACAAAATCACCCTTGGAATCTAACAAACATCTTTAGTGGTCTTGGAATCTAGTGGATACATTCAAGCTACCAGTTTCCATTGCAAGTGGAGATCATTTCAATAGGTATGGTAAATTGTACATAATTCTTTTCATTCACAAGATTTGATATTCTCCCATGCCTTTTTGTTTTTATCATATGCCTACAGCAATATCCATGCATAGACAACAATGAATTTGACAAAAAGAAATCCCAAGTTCACATCTAAAAAAACTCATATGAACTCTAGACAAGATGAAGTATGCAATGTAAACCAATAATTATTACCATGAATATATTTTGATTTCACACAAGGATGGTATGGGTGAGGTTCTCTCTTGAGCCTCTTCAATTTGAATAAAATCCTAAGAAGCAATCATGAGAGAGGGTCCATATTGATTAGTTCATGAAATTTTGTCCATGCTCTCATCTTCATGCTATGTTTATTTGATGTAAAAAAACTATCAAAATATTCCCAAGGCATCTCTAGCATAAACTCTTTTTAATTTGAAAAAAATACAAATAAATGGTTTAATAAACCTCCAGATTTTACACATTGTACACCATAGCAAAATCTATAGCATAAACTATCAAACTATTCCTCCCCCACACATTCCCATCTATGATGAGGTTCTCTCTTGAGCCTCTTCAATTTGAATAAAATCCTAAGAAGTAATCATGGGAGAGGGTCCATATTGATTAGTTCATGTAATTTTTTCCATGCTCTCATCCTCATGCTATGTTTATTTGATGTATAAAAACTATCAAACTATTCCCAAGGCATCTCTAGCATAAATTCTTTCATTTGAAAAAAATACAAATAAATGGTTTAATAAACCTCCATATTATACACATTGTGTACACCATAGCAAAACCTATAGCATAAACTACCAAACTATTCCTCCCCCACACATTCCCATCTATGATGAGGTTCTTTCTTTAGTCTCTTCAATTTGAATAAAATCCTAAGAAGCAATCATGGGAGAGGTTCCATATTGATTAGTTCAGGAAATTTTGTCCATGCTCTCATCTTCATGCTATGTTTATCATAATGTTTCTTTAATACCATTCCTTTGAGCTTGACTACTTTCCTCTACCTCGTTGAATTCTCCTTCCTTGGGGGAATTTGCAACCTCCTCATTGTGAAATTAGTAAACTTATTCTCTTTACCTTATTTAATGTAGAAAAACTATCAAACTATTCCCAAGGCATCTCTAGCCATCTCCGGTTATGGGGTGTTACTACCATAATTTTTATGAATTCATGGCTAGGCAAGACACTAGTTTCTCCACTCTACACTTGACCAACCATCATCTATATTGATTAGAATTGTAAGGGATAATGATGTTTATTCGAACACAAATAAACCAACATAGTCTGTAGTTGTATGTGTTAATTTGTAAAGTGGTAAGTTATGTTGAAATGTGTCAAGTTCATTGTATAATGGAACTAATATCTTATGTGTTGTTTATTTTGCAGGGGTAAGCCTGATAGTTTTGTTAAAGAGACTTTTGGAGATGGGAAACTCACGCAACAAAAAAAAAAAATATAGAAGGAATCTGCCCATTGAAAAGGTCAATGACTTAAGAGAAAAGGCCAGGTTGGGAATGGAAAGAGTGAGACATGGTCCTGTCATTGCCCCGGATCCTGCCACTGATCCTAACACAGTGTCACATACCCCAATTTTGTAAAAATTATGTAATTATTTTATTATATTCCTGAGACATTATGTTAAATTTAATGCTAAGTAGGAATTGACGACTCAGCAGAGTCACTAGAAATGGAATGTAATTCAGAATATTTTATTATTTTGCAGGGGTAAGCCTGATAGTTTTGTTAAAGAGACTTTTGGAGATGGGAAACTCATGCAACAAAACAAAAAAATATAGAAGGAATCTACCCATTGAAAAGGTCAATGACTTAAGAGAAAAGGCCAGGTTGGGAATGGAAAGAGTGAGACATGGTCCTGTCATTGCCCCGGATCCTACCACTGATCCTAACACAGTGTCACATACCCCAATTTTGTAAAAATTATGTAATTATTTTATTATATTCCTGAGACATTATGTTAAATTTAATGCTAAGTAGGAATTGACGACTCAGTAGAGCCACTAGAAATGGAATGTAATTCAGAATATTTTATTATTAATAAATAAATTATGGAGACAACAGCATGGGAGAGCTGTTAAAAAGAGGTTACTGGTCAAACTGGTGGATGGAACTAGGTGGAAAGGAAAAAGACAAGTGGCAGCATCCTCAAACACTTCCTAAGTTGCAGGTGGAAACTTCCCTATATTTGGGGTCATGATTCCCCAAGGAAGTGGAATCAGAGCAAGTGGCTCATTAATGACAGTTAACCCAACAAAGACCTAGGCAATCTTCTAAATAGTACTCAATGAAAAGAGCTGAGGGTTCGAATTGTTCAGGAGGGAGAATGCATTCAGGTGAATGTTATTCAGGAGTCCCATTGAGGAAGAGGGAAATATAAAGTAAGGAAGTTGTTTGAGAGGAATGTTGCAGTAACTTGGTTCCATTATAGCTGTTTGGGCTGAGAAAATTACTTGCTGCACCTAGTTCCAGCCAAGGAGACCAGAGCAAGCTCGGGGGTCCTGAGAAGTGCTGTTTGGGCACTCTCCAGGAGTTGGTAGGGAGGAACAGCCTCCCATTGCTGTTGTTGTCCACAGATCAAGACAAGTTCTGCCATTTATTTCTTTATGTTTATTAAGTATAAATGAATGTATGTTGTGTTTATCATCTATATGTCTGAATAGTATTTAGTTTGGTAAAAGTTAGCATCTCTGAATATCAGTAGTAGATTTGATGGGAGTTACTGTGTTTCCAGCATCCCTTAATATCATTAATACATTACTGATAAGGTATCTTTAATGCATTCCATACAATAGTAATACTTTAAGTAATAGTTTATTATTGTAATTATAAACCTAGTTTAATTACAATGATTGAATAGATAAGCAAGGATTACATATAAACTAATTGTACTCTATATATTACAAAATTAATTAAATAGTCATAGGAAATAATAGTAAATTTTAACAATAAAAATTACAGTAATCATATCATGATAAATCACATTGCAGAAGAATTGTAGTCACGGTTAGGTTAAATAAATCAATGCAAAAACCCTAGTTAAGAATTTATTTTAGTCATAATCTGTTAAATAAATCAATGCACAAACCCTATTTATAAATTTAAGAAGTTACTTTATAACAAATAAATTTAGGTACGTAAACCCTACAGCATTTTATCAACAAGGATTTATCAGCAGAGAAATAACCTAGATATTAATTTTACAACAAAAGAAACAAACAAAATAGCATTCTAGCTCATTGTCGAGCTTCAATATCATAATAATATCTTTCAATTGGGCTCTCAATTTACCAACAGAGTTATAATCGCAATAATGAAACAAGCATTTAAACTACACCTCAACTGTAAAATTGGGTAGAACCATAATAGACCAGTATGTACGAGTAAAATTAATGCTGATAATGAAGACAATGCTTCCACTTACAGTCGTATCATAAATATAAAGGGTTATACACTAGTTTCATTTGTTCCTAGACAAAGCCAAAACAAAATGTACGCTAAACGAGCTCAAAAATACAGGAGAAAGTTGTAGTAAGTCGTATTATAAAACCCTGGGTGAAAACCCTGAGTGAAATTTAAGAGCCCAGTATTAAAACCACAAGGCCGTAACATCATCTACAGACAGGCTCACAGCCTTTTCCTTCTTTCTTTCTATACATTAAAACTTCTGTAGCAAACCCTATTTATCAAAAACAAGAAGAATAAATTACAATCTTGATCGAAGCCATAACATTCCCTTCACATCATAGGGTGAACCCGACAAGGAACTTGTGGTAACAAGCAGTAAAAAGACCAAACATAACGGTGATAATCACAGAGTTGTCCTTTCAAAGTCCAAACCCTAACCGCCCTAATCAACCAGCAAGGAGGAAAATGCCATGGTGAAAACCAGGCTTACCCAGTAATCCTATCGTCGAAGTTGGTGTCATCCACGCTATGGAGAGGGGCCAGGACCTGCAACGAAAGAGCAATATCGGTAACACTTCAATGTTTTTGTTGGGGATTTAAACAATTTCTTTTAATTAGAAAACTGAAGGAGAAATCCTGTAGCTTACCAATAATTTTGAAAGGAGCTTTGTCACTTTAACAGCCTGCTAACCACGAACATAATAAGTGTAAACCCCAGCTTCGCTACCAAATGAATGAGCTGGCTAAAGCAAAAGGTAAGCTTTGACAGAACTAAGCTGAGAGATGTAGTCACGCGATGACAGGGTTAATAATGGTAGCAGAAGAATAAACCCTAGGTTTATAACAAATTTATAGCTGCCAATAGCATAATCTAATGACTCCCAAATGAAGCAGTCAACAAGCACAAGCACTGAAGCAGCGTAGAAGCTGCCTCCAACAATGTATCAGCAAGGTTGGACCAGGAGGGTTTGCAGAGCAGCCGAGCCCGAAGGAAAGGGGAGAAATGGCCAAGTAGGGTTATTCAACAGTTTTATATCCCAAAATGCTTGGCTCTGGAAAGACCACGTATCCCTTTAATATTTCCCATGCAGTGGGTCGACGTTCCAAAGTCTCACAATGAGTTTCCAATTATTTGTTTTTCAATTAAAATCATGGCGAGGGTAAAACAAAATCATAACATGGATATTCCACTATGGTCGTGGCACCATAAGTTTAAACCTATCATATTTTATATATATTTCATGTTAGAACAATACCTCGGAACTTTAACACCTTGCCTATTTTCATTAAAACCTTGTAGTGTCAATAGCATTCGAGATTAGGTCTAGGAGTCTATTTAAAACATAGAGAAAATGATAATTATTATAAAATCATAAGGAGGAAGGTTTCAAGTATGTGATATGATGTTTGTAAAAACCTACCACTTTATTGCCCTTCGCATAAATTCTATTGTGACCAGACATAGATCATTACTTCCAAATCCATACTATAATAGAGTGATGTCAGGAATAGTTACTTACAAATCTACTAATTATAGTGTCATTGGCTATAGACTGTGCAGATGTTATAGAAATTGCTATTCTTCTTATGCATTGTTAACTTGTAGAACTAAGCTAAATAACTCATAATTTCAGATTAGGGTTACTCTAGTAAATTTCCACTGTTGCTACAATTTAATAACAATCTATTAATAGACTCAGATTCCTCGTATGGACAAGTAGACTTTGTTACTCTTCATGTTCAAGAAGTACAAAGAATGTATACGTGAAAGGTATGTTAGACAGAATTATGCGAAATATTACAACCATTCCTGTCGGCAGAATAGTCTGGAAAATCATAACTGAATGCAATCGTAATAATTTAGGATTAAGACTAAAGGTGTTATAAATGTCATCAATCGTCGATCATACAAATAGAAGTAGTTTCTAATCAATGCCAAACCCCTAAAATGTTAAGAGAAGACTTGTAGCAGATGGTTCCTGTGCATTCAAAGCTGTAAATCGAAATTATATTTCAAATTTATAAATTTGGCATGATACAGTAACAACAAATAAGTAAAAGTGGTCTGAACATGATAACCCAGTGACATTCTACAATGCTAGATAAGAGATATTATTGCATCACAATAATAATATCAAGGAAACAATACTCCATAGGGATACTTAAGTCATTTTGATCAAGGACAATAGCTATCATATTCTCTCGTAAATTCCAACTCTCTATCAGTAAGATTACAAGAATATCACAGGAAGGGATTCTACCTTTAAACACTTGACAACCTGGCTAGCATGTTTAGACTTTTTACTGAATGATTTGGTACAGCTAGTGGATTTATAATACTTTAAAGATTTGTTTGCAGCGACCCGAACCTTACCTGTATATCTGTAAGAGAAAGAAAATTTGTTGCATTAGCTCGGAAGCTAAGTAAGCCCAGTCTGTTATGGCAATTCCCCCTTGTGGTTGCAAAACAGAAAAACAATTCAGTAACTGTAAAGAAACTCATATAAAAATTAAAGTATAATAAAAGATCTTTCAGACACACTTATGATCACTTAAGCTAATCAACAGTTAAATGATTGCATTTCATAATATTACATGCTATTTTTTTAAAAAATTTTAATTTTTCAAAAAATTTCGGTTTTGACATGTGGTATGAGAGCATGGTTCAAATACTAGGCCTTGATATGGCCCAACTAGTTTCCACAGAACGGTAACAATGAAAACAAAATTTATATAATGTACTAATTTGTATTTTTTGTTTCATTAAGACAGAGCAGAAAATTTCCTTTTTCTGAATCTAACAAACAGGTATGGAGAAGCTAGGAGAATATGCTGAGGAGGAATCTCCAAACACTGAGACAAGACAGATGTCTAGAGAACCTGTGATAAAGGAGGTAATTGCTCACTCCTCAGAGCTGATGCAGACTATAAAAGGTATGAAGACTGAGATAGAATCAGTCAAGAAGGATAATGAAAGGATTTTGAAAACTCAAGAGTAGTTAAATCAAATTTTGATGGAAAAATTTCAGACTGAAGGGAGAAACAAAAGATCGGAATCTGAAGAGGCTAGCCATCAAAAAGGGTCTAAAAAGATTAAACTAGCTAAATCGGACAGTAGTTCATCATCTGAGGGAAGAAGGGAACAACACAGCTATCACACTACTAGTGACAGTAGTGAGGCTGAGTTGTATAACAGAAAGAAAAAGTACAGGCCTTATGAAGAGATTTCTAGGGAGTTCAAGAAAATAAAACCCCCAACTTTCAATGGAGAATCTGAAACAGGAGAAGAGGCAGAATCCTGGTTATCCGGGATGAGAAAATATTTCGAGATATACAACTATTCAAATCAGCTGAAGGCAAGAATGGCCATCTATAACCTTTCGGGAAAGGCGGATATATGGTGGCAAGACTTGAAAAGGGTCAAGGGGATCAAAGAAAAAGAGGTCAATTGGAGTACCTTTAAAAGGTACTTCAAAAAGAAATTTCTGTCCGAACAATACTATGAAGAAAGGGCCAAGGAATTTTATGAGTTAAAGCTAGGATCTATGACGATGAAGGACTTAAACAGTAAGTTCTTAAGTCTGTTAAGATATGTGCTGTATTTTGTTGAAGAGAAACCTAAAGTACAGCGGTTTCTTAGCTTCCTACCATATCATATAAAGGACAGAATCGAATATGATAACCCCAAAACTCTGGAAGAAGCTATGTGAAAGGCTAATTTCTGTTTTGAACAGAATAAAAAGAAAGAAGAGATAGCCAACTGGAAGGCTAAAAAGAACAGTAATCAGCTTGAGTATAGGAAAAAGGAGTTTGTACCCCAGAAAATTTCAAGAATAACAAGAACGGAAACCATTTTAATGGTAAAAACTTCCAGGGAAGCAAAAATGGAGCTGCTAATCATTCCAACAACTTTAAGGGCAGCAAGGAGGCTTCTAACAATCATGGAAATTACACTAAGAATTTTGAACGAAAGGAGCCTGTTAAGTGCTGGGAATGCAATGGCCCACACTATGCTTCAGTTTGCCCAAATCGGAAGAAACCAAACAGCAATATTCATACTATACAAGATGAAATGACTGTTGGAGACTTTGCAGGGACTATGCCCCGAATCAATGCAGCGTTGGAGAACCGCCAAGCTGACTATCAAACTTCCATGGTGGAAGTAGGAGGTATGGTTAACAAAACCCCTGTAACTATTTTAATAGATCCAGGTGCTAGCCTTAGTTATATTTCACCGCAGATAGTAGAAAAGTGTAATTTGATTGTTGAAAGGTTTGATAACTCTTGGTCAGTACAACTAGCCACTGGGGCAAAAAGGAAAGTGAACTGTTATGTTAAGGAATGTGCTCTAGATATGAATGATTTTAAAACTACTGTTAAATTAAATGTTCTGCCACTTCGCTCGTATGACATACTTATTGGTATGGACTGGTTAGAACAGTATAAGGTAGTTTTAAACTGTTTTGATAAAACTTTTACGTGTGTAAATAATAATGAACAGCCTGTAACGGTTAAGGGTATTCCTAGGAAAACTGTAATCAGGTAGATTTCTGCTTTACAACTTAAAAGAGCAGTCAGAAAAGGGCGCAAATCCTATGCTGTAACTATTACAGATGAGGCAGATAAGTCTGAAATAAGCAAGATAACAGTAGAGGATATTCCGGTAGTGAATGAATTTACTGATGTTTTTCCGGAGGAAATTCCAGGATTACCTCCCAAAAGAGAACTGGATTTCACTATTGAGCTAGTACCAAGTGCTGTACCCAGTTCAAAGGCTCCGTATCGTATGAATATTCTGGAGCTTAATGAATTAAAAACACAGTTAAAGGAGTTAATAGATAAGAATTACATTCGACCCAGTGTGCCCCCTTGGGGAGCACCAGTAATCTTTGTTAAAAAGAAGGACGGAACTATGCGACTTTGCATAGATTACCGTCAACTAAACAAGATGACAATTAAAAACAGATATCCATTGCCTCGCATAGATGATCTGTTTGATCATCTACGTGGAGCTACGGTGTTCTCTAACATATACCTGAGATCAGGCTATCATCAGGTGAGAATTAAAGAAGAGGACATATTCAAGACAGCTTTCAAAACGAGGTATGGACATTACGAATTTGTCGTAATGCCATTTGGTCTTACTAATGCCCCAGCTGTATTTATGTGTCTAATGAATAACATAATGCATAAATACTTGGATAAATTTGTTGTCGTATTCATCGATGACATTTTAATTTATTCTAAAACCGAAGAGGAACATAAAGAACATTTACGGATAGTCTTACAAGAACTGCGAGAACAACAACTTTTTGCGAAGTTCAGTAAGTGTGATTTCTTCAAGGATGAAATCCAGTACTTAGGTCACGTAGTGACTAAGGAAGGGATTTCAGTTGATCTTGAAAAGATCCGGGCAATCGAAGAATGGCTAGTACCAAAAGACGTAATAGATGTTAGGTCCTTCATGGGAATTACTGGTTATTACCGGAGATTCATTGAAGGCTTTTCAAAAATAGCCAACCCAATCACTTCCTTGCAAAAGAAAGGCAAGAAGTTTGATTGGAACTTGAAGTGTGAAGAAAGCTTTAAGAAATTAAAGACTTTATTAACAACTGCTCCTATTCTAAGAATAGAAGATCCTAATAAGGATTTCGTGGTTTGCACCGATGCTTGTAATGACGGTCTGGGCGGAGTGTTGACTCAGGATGGGCATGTCATTGCCTATGAGTCCAGGAAGCTGAAGATTCATGAAAAGAATTATGCCACTTATGATTTAGAATTAGCTGTTGTTATTCATGCTTTAAAGATGTGGCGACACCACTTAATAGGCAGAAAGTTTACTTTAATGACTAATAATAAGGGTCTAAAATACCTTTTAGACCAGCCTAACTTAAATGCAAGGCAAGCCAGATGGTTGGCCTTCTTAAGTGAATACGATTTCGAAATTCAGCACATAAAAGGAAAGGAAAATAAGGTGGCTGATGCTTTGAGCAGAAATGCAAAGCTGAATTTTACAACAGCTATCAGCACTTATACCTCTGATTTAAGTGAACAGCTGACTGAAGGGATAAAATTGGATGAAATTTATCAAAATTTACAAGCTACAGCTAAAGAAGAACCTACAGAAAGTTTGATAAAGGGATATAGTCTAAATAAAGATGGATTTTTATTGTTTAAAGACAGACTGTATGTTCCGAATGTATCTAAAGTTAAACTGTTAATTCTGGATGAAGTTCATAAAACCCCTTACTCAGGGCATCCAGGCTACCAGAAGACTGTCACCATGTTGAGAAAAGATTATTTTTGGCCTAATATGAAATCTGAAGCAGCTGAGTATATAGCTAGATGTTTGGACTGTCAACAAGTAAAAACATAACATCAGCATCCAACTGGGTTATTGCAACCTTTGCCTATTCCTAGTTGGAAGTGGGAAATAATCAGCTTAGATTTCATTACTGGATTACCCAGAAATCAAAATCAGAATGATTCAATTATGGTGGTAGTAGATAAATTAAGTAAATCAGCACACTTTATTCCTGTTAAAACCACTTACAATGCTGCAAATATAGCTGATATATTTCTGAAGCAGATTTTTAGGTTACATGGTGTCCCAAAGGTTATTATTTCAGACAGGGATCCTAAATTCACAGGAAATTTCTGGAAATCTTTGTTTAAGGGATTAAACACAACACTGAATTTCAGCACTTCTTTCCATCCTCAGATGGATGGATAGACTGAAAGAGTTAATCAGGTATTGGAAAATCTTCTAAGAATGTATGTTAAGGATCAACCAGGTAAGTGGGAGGATTATTTACATTTAGCATAATTTGCATACAATAACAACTATCAATCGTCAGCTAAGTTCAGTCCTTTTGAAATTCTTTATGGGCGTAAATGTAACACTCCTATCTCTTGGAATAATCCAGTAGATAGATTAGTGTTAGGTCCTGAATTATTAAAAGAAATGGAACAAATTGTGAAACAAGTGCAGGAAAATTTGAAGATTGCCTAGGATCGGCAAAAGAGCCAAGCAGATTTGAAAAGAACTCCTAAAGAGTTCCAGGTAGGTGAACATGTGTTCATAAAGGTAAGACCAAAGAAGAGCTCCCTAAGACTGGGGAGTTGTGCAAAATTAACGCCACGTTACTGTGGTCTGTTTGAAATTTTATCTAGAATTGGTAAAGTTGCTTATCAGTTAGCATTACCACCTAATTTAAAAGTGCACAATGTTTTCCATATTTTTGTTCTGAAAAAGTATGTTCATGATGCTACTCATGTGATTGATTGGAACCTTGTACAGGTAGAACCAGAAGGGGAAGTTCTAGTGGAACTGGATTGTATCCTCGGGAGGAGGGAAATTACTCTGCGGAACCGCACAATTGGACAGCTGAAGGTGTAATGGAAGCACCTTAGTCCTGAAAAAGCTACCTGGGAACTGGAAAGTAAGATGCGGGAAGCATACCCAAATTTGTTCCAGAAGGTGGCTGAGGATTAGGAATAAGTAACATCGAGGATGATGTTACATTTTAAAGGGGTGTGTATGTCACATACCCCAATTTTGTAAAAATTATGTAATTATTTTATTATATTCCTGAGACATTATGTTAAATTTGATGCTAAGTAGGAATTGATGACTCAGCAAAGTCACTAGAAATGGAATGTAATTCAGAATATTTTATTATTAATAAATAAATTATGGAGACAACAGCATGGGAGAGCTGTTAAAAAGAGGTTACTGGTCAAACTGGTGGATGGAACTAGGTGGAAAGGAAAAAGACAAGTGGCAGCATCCTCAAACACTTCCTAAGTTGCATGTGGCAACTTCCCTATATTTGGGGTCATGATTCCCTAAGGAAGTGGAATCAGAGCAGGTGGCTCATTAATGACAGTTAACCCAACAAAGACCTGGGCAATATTTTAAATAGTACTCAATGAACAGAGCTGAGGGTTCGAATTGTTCAGGAGGGAGAATGCATTTAGGTGAATGTTATTCAGGAGTCCCATTGAGGAAGAGGAAAATATACAGTAAGGAAGTTCTTTGAGAGGAATGCTGCAGTAACTTGGTTCCATTATAGCTGTTTGGGCTGAGAGAATTACTTGTTGCACCTAGCTCCAGCCAGGGAGACTAGAGCAAGCTCGGGGATCCTGAGAAGTGTTGTTTGGGCACTCTCCAGGAGTTGGTAGGGAGGAACAGCCTCCCATTGCTGTTGTTGTCCACAGATCAAGACAGGTTCTACCATTTATTTCTTTATGTTTATTAAGTATAAATGATTGTATGTTGTGTTTATCATCTATATAACACATATTTCATTAAATTTGGAATTATACAAGGGATCTAGAATTTAGAACTTCAACAAGATTGAGTTTTCAAAAAATGAAAAACCAAAAAATTACTTAATTCACTCATTTCAATCTTTATATTCACCATTTTTTTATAATATTATCAATATAAGCTATATAAAATCAAATTTATATAAAGTTGAAGCATATCTTCCTAATATTAAACTTAGATTCCTTACATTATTTTATTATTATAATTTTTTAATTTGTATTAATATTTGAGTTGATCAAGGTTTACCTCATCTCATGAACAATAGATGTTGCAAGAAATTTCTTACCTATTAAGTTATCTAATGGCATTATTTGTATGTTGAAATTATTAACCATTTTATTTATAATTTGATAAAGCATATATTGTGCATGTGTTGAATTACCATATTAGTAAGAGATTGTCTCCATTTTAGAGTGACCTGCAAAGTTATTTAATGAAATAGCAGTCAATGTGTTTGTTACTGTAACAAATTTATGTATTGGCATAGTAACTTATAATTCCCAATCTTGATAATGGGTGGCTAGAACATGGGGATTTTTTCTCAACTTCAAGAAACAACAAGAACTGGAAATGCCTAGGAATTGGCTGAAACCTCTAATACCATGAAAAATTATTAGCTCATATAGTCACTGTAATATTGAACCTGTGGATGAGGACACTACCCCTAATCATATTTAGAATATTGACTAGAAAAACAATTAGTAACATATACACAAGCAACAACATGGAAAACTAGGTCATAATCTATTTTATTTTCTTCCCTTTATATGTATTGTCGAGTACGGATCTAGAATTTAGAACTTCAACAAGATTGAGTTTTCAAAAAATGAAAAACCTAAAAATTACTTAATTCACTCATTTCAATCTATATATTCACCATTTTTTTTACAATATTATCATTATAAGCTATATAAAATCAAATTTATATTAAGTTGAAGCATATCTTCCTATGCTTAAACTTAGATTCTTTACATTATTTTATTATTATAATTTGTAATTTGTATTAATATTTCTTACCTATTAATTTATCTAATGGCATTATTTGTATGTTGAAAGTATTAACCATTTTATTTATAATTTGATAAAGCATATATTGTGCATGTGTTGAATTACCATATTAGTAAGAGATTGTCGCCATTTTAAAGTGACCTAGAAAGCTATTTAATGACATAACAGTCAATGTGTTTGTTACTATAACAAATTTATGTATTGGCATAATAACTTAGTAATTCTCAATCTTGATAATGGGTGGCTAGAACATGGGGGGTTTTGCTCAACTTCAAGAGACAACGAGAACTGGAAATGTCTAGGAATTAGGTGAAACCTCTAATACCATGAAGACGTATTAGCTCCTATAGTCATTGTAATATTGTACTTGTGGATGATGACACTACCCCTAATAATCTTTAGAATATTGACTAAAAAAATAATCAATAACATATCTACGAGCAACAACATGGAAAATTAGGTCATACTCTATTTTATTTTCTTCCCTTTATATGTATTGTCTATTGTATGCGTTAGGACATTTTTGTCAAGTATATAGCACAATAGGTACTTAGGCACTTCACTTTTTCCCTTCATTTTATGGGATTATTATGAGCCCACAAGTTTCTACATGTTTTGGACATTGTTAACTATCAATTATTACTTTGGATTATGTTGATTGGTTAAGCCTAGATTCCTTTTTATAATATAAATATAATCATCTAACATTTAAAGAAATATTCATTATTCAATACTATATATTATGATATGTGGTTGGCACTATTTTAGAGCCAACACGAGAAAATATTGTATTGGATAAAGTCTAAGTATACCAATTAAGGTAAAAAAAAATTATTAATTAGAATATAAATTTTATAGTACAATTGGTTTTTTTTCAAATACATGAAGAAAGAGGGAAAACCCATTCTAGTTATTGCAAGTGTCCAGTGTTTATTTTTGAAATGTTTGAACATATTACATTGAAAAAACATTAACTAGCTACTCCCATAGTAAAGTTGTTATAGACAAAGTCTATAATATGTTGTATGTCCAGTATTTATTTTTGAAATGTTTGAACATATTACATTAAAAAACATTAATTAGCTATTCCCATAATAAAGTTTTTATACAGTCTATAATATGTTGCTTGTAAGTGCTTTACTGGACTCCATTAACCAAGTTTGATGGATCGAGAAGTGTGGTACATTTGAAATCAATGAATTAGAATAGAAACATTGAAGTACATTTTTGTTTCTTACAAATACAAAAGTGAAACCCACTAAACTTATTAAAAGTGCATTTAACAATCAATTTTTTTTATAAGTATCTGTGTGTCATTTAACAATCAAAATCAAATTATTATGAATTTTTATTGGTAGTGCATTTAACAATCAAAATATTTTATAAGTATTTGTGTGTCATTTAACAATCAAAATCAAATTATTATGAACTTTTATTGGTAATTTTTATTGGAAACATTTTACAGATGTCAAAAGAAAATATTTTATAAGTCTAGGCGTGTTTTTTAATGATCAAAATAAATAATTTTGTTATGAATTGGAATAGAAACAAAGTAGTACAGTTTAATTTATTTTATTATAATATATATTCATGAAGTGTTTGAATGTATTATATTGAAAAGAATACGAATTAGCTAGCCCAACATTATCGTTTTAATAGATCGTATCTAGAAGATGATGCTTTTAAATGTATTATTGAACTTGATTATCCAAGTTTGATGGAGTGAGAAGTTATGTCGATCTAGACAAAGCATTGGAATTTGTAATTTCCATGTTAGATATTGTTTGGTGTTTGAACGTATTACATTGAAAACAATGCTAATTAACTCCAATATAGTTTTAATATGCCAAATTAACTCCAATATAGTTTTAATAGGCCAAAACTAGAAGATATTGATTTTAAGTGCATTATTGGACTTGATTATCCAAGTTATGGGAGAAGTTATGTTAATATAAACAAATCATTGAAAGTTTAATATTTCATGGTGTCATGTAATTTGCATGAAGTATCGTCACATGAATACATTGCAATTTAAACAAAATTTTCATATTTGTACCAAATAATATAAAACTCCTCAAATAAATTTGGAGAGAATATTCAATATACAAGAAAAATTGAAAAATGTTTCTTCATGTATTAATTGGTCCTCCAAAGAACAAAATTACATCCATGAATCATCTCCACCTAATCTCATGTTATTCGTTCAAGTAGGTCAAGGACAGCTTGTACACCATGTTTATTTATCTTGGCCTTCTTGCAATGTTCTTTCCTAGCCATCCATGCTCAAACTATGGTATCAATTGGAATAGATCCAAGCTCTATGTCATCAGGATTTGGTACCCAATATTCTTCTAATACTTTTCCATTGTATTTCCCTGAACCGGGCTTCCACCAATCAACTTTAACATGAAGAGTATCACTTTCATCATCTTGAAATATATTTGAGGTGGCTTTTGCCATCCAAATCATCTCCCCTTCTTCCTCGTTTCCTGATCTAACTAGCAACATCTTTCCTTTCTCAACATCATTAATAGGGTTGAATGTTGTCTTTGGCTTATTGCACTTGGGTCCAACATACACGTGTTCACCTGTCATAGTATCAAAATCCCCATCCATAATATTTGAGATTGCATGAAGCGCATTACGACCAACATCTGGAGTTTGCCTTGTCTTGGGCCAGAAATCCTCAGAAGATGAATCATGATCATTGTAATCTTCATATAAAGTATCAAGAACTCTTTCCCAATACTCTACCTTATTTTTCCATTCTGGTGTAACAATTGGCAAATCCTCACCACCCATTGTGTCTTTCCACATTTTTATGTATGATGTTATTCCTTCTTTTAGTTCTTTTAAATAGATTTCATTCTCTTTGGGATGTAAGAAAGATGGCTTCCCTATGGGAATTTTAGATCAACCTTCATCGTCTGTATTCCATAACTCAACTGGTTCTGACCACTCAACATCTCTTATGGATTCTTTATACCTTAATACCGGAACATCATTGAGTACAAGAAATTGGAAGTACTGAACATTAAGATGTCCAACTAGTGCATTTTTTCCTTCCTTGATGTATCCATTAAGGAAGATTTTGAAGTCATACACCTTATCAATCAGTTTAGGTGGAAACACTCTTTTTTCTTCAATTTTGCGATATGTATCCATCATCTCAGGTAGAGAATATATATCTTTACTTTTCAAGCTGGAAGACATTCTCCCATAGGTCCCGTCTATGTCTTCATGGGTGTGTCCCACGAGCAAGAACCCAACCTCAATAGTGATGAAGACACCAAGTGCAGTGAGAAGTGATAGAAACATGAAAAGATAACGATTTTTATTATCACTTGCTGCATTATCCAATTGTAACAATAAATGTGGAGGAAGAGGTTTAAAATCGATATCTTGATTTTCTAATCTTCCATGAGATAAAAATTCATCCTTGTACACTCTACATTTTGAGTAAATAGAGGTGTCAAGTAATGCATTTGAAAGTGGGTTTCTTGAACTTCCACTCTCATAAAGAAGATCACCATACATATCAAGATATGGGTCTTCAAGGTCCCTAAAGCACTTAGCAAGTGATGTAATGGTAAATTGTGATCCCATATGTACAAATGGTAGGGAGAAATGACCAAAACCTCCTGTCTTATGCCCATGTGTTAGCATACCTGTCAATGACAAACCCAAGTTTATTCCTACAATAGATTTTGATTTGATGCGTAGCCTTGGAATTGAAGTCTTTGTTTTATCCATTTTATCATGGATAATACTCAAATACTCCTTTGGAAACCTCTCTGACATGATTCTGTGGGCATAGTAGCAATGTCTTCCGCACGTAACGATCTTGTTATGTTTGTTCAATCTAGCGCGTGCCGTTTCTTCCAACTCTTTTGTAGTTGCTGACTTCATTTGTGCTTTCAACACAATACATTCACCACATTTACTGAAGTTGGTGTTCTTTGAGAATGCCACGTCTCGAAAATGAGTGTTCCAAATCTTGCTCATTGTTGGTTGTGATATTAATGGACAATTGAGCTTTTCCAAACCCACATTGATCTCTTTTAACAAAGAGCTTTGTGTGTCAGTCGAAGGCAACAATCTTAGAGGAGAAGAAGTTCCATCTGCTTCAACTTGACGTGTTTGGTTTGGCGAAAAATCTGAATTGTCCATTACAATTTTATGCAGTATTTCTATGGCCGCCACAGTTTGTGCACGTGCTTCACATGTATTGGTGTTACCATGAATGGATTCCATATGTCCTTGTTCAAAATTATGTTGGTAGCTATAGAAGGTGCTTTGACGAATCTTATGTATCTTGTACCATGCTTTCTTACAAATAACATTACCATCAAATCTCATGTCCTTTACTTTTCTAATAATAGGAGGTAGGTCATGGCCATGGCTCATTGACATGATAGTGTTTGAAACAAGTGAATTCAATACAAATTCCCTGATACCGTTTTTTTCTTTGCATTCCATATCCCTTCTAGCATTTGCAATGGCATTCATATCCACATGTTGAAGACAATCTTGTTTACAACATTCATCTGCAACCAAAAGTCGGACTTCTTTCTCTTTATCTATCTTGGTTTGACGTTTTGCAACTTTTTCTCTTGTCATAGCTCGTTTAATCTTTTTATATGGCCTCGATGCATTAAGAACATTGACATCTTGATCTTTTTGATTATAAATATCCCCATCCCATTGGTATAAAGGACTTGTATCCTCTATAACATCCCATATCAGCATTTCCATGGGTGGCTCTTTGTACTTTGTCTTGACCCTTAACATCTCACCTATGTTGTCCACCAATTTATGTATTGTCCATCTAACCAATCCATGTATAGACTTATCCCCAATCTTGCATCTTTCACAATACCCATGTATCTCTTCCACAAAAACACCAAAGTTATCTTCACCTAGTGTTTCACCCACAACCATGTCATCCTCATGGACATTAACTATCATTCCTTTGGCAATGCACATAATTGTTCCTATGCATCCATGTGTAAGAGAAACCCTTGTACATGTGAATGCAGCCCTATCTTGTGGAATATTTATGGGTTGATCTTCACAATGAGGTTTCAAATCTATTTCTGGCCAAATCTCATAAGATTCTATTGCACCCCCTAGTGTTTCCTCAAATCCAGTTGGATGTGGTAAAGGAGCATCATTTTTTAACACCTTCTCAATTCTAACCACTATGCATCCTTTCTTTACAATCTTTCCATGAACCTTATTCCCAAGCTCTGTATTGAATATGGAGCCCTCGCCCACCTTCACTCCATGTTGTAAAAGATCTACTTTGTCTCCATTAGAAAATGTTGAACAAACATTTGCACCTGTACACCAAACATAACAAACTTAGTATTTTCTCAAAAAAAACATTCAATAAACTATGAATAATTCTTAACACATGCTTTGGTATTTGATTTACCTATGGTGTGCCTCAAATCTGTGTCCTCCATGGATGTGTGTCCCCTTCTTCAACATATTCCACAATCAAATGTGGTTGAGTGACATCAATTATCAAAACCATAACATAACCTGCAACAACCCTTCCTCCACCATAATAAGTTCCAACTTCTGTAGATTCAACCTTTCCTAGCCCAATAACTTGACCATTAACCAGGGGTCAACATAGTCCCCTTTTGTGAAAATTATACTTGCAGCCCTATCTTGTGGAATATTTATGGGTTGATCTTCACAATGAGGTTTCAAATCTATTTCTGGCCAAATCTCATAAGATTCTATTGCACCCCCTAGTGTTTCCTCAAATCCAGTTGGATGTGGTAAAGGAGCATCATTTTTTAACACCTTCTCAATTCTAACCACTATGCATCCTTTCTTTACAATCTTTCCATGAACCTTATTCCCAAGCTCTATATTGAATATGGAGCCCTCACCCACCTTCACTCCATGTTGTAAAAGATCTACTTTGTCTCCAATAGAAAATGTTGAACAAACATTTGCACCTGTACACCAAACATAACAAACTTAGTATTTTCTCAAAAAAACATTCAATAAACTATGAATAATTCTTAACACATGCTTTGGTGTTTGATTTACCTATGGTGTGCCTCAAATCTATAGTCCTCCATGGATGTGTGTCCCCTTCATCAACATATTCCACAATCAAATGTGGTTGAGTGACATCAATTATCAAAACCATAACATAACCTGCAACAACCCTTCCTCCACCATAATAAGTTCCAACTTCTATAGATTCAACCTTTCCTAGCCCAATAACTTGACCATTAACCAGGACGTCAACATAGTCCCCTTTTGTGAAAATTATACTTTCCATTGTCGCTCCTACAAATTCTGTAACACACAATTGAATTATAATTTGTAGTTAAGTTTAAACCATGTAAAGTGTGCTCTTATATTTTAGGCAAAACACAATCTGCAAAAAAATAATGTACTTGTAATAGCTAAAAAGGGTATGGCATCATTTTGTTGTGCAAATTAAACCTTGTTCCCCACCATTTAGTCCCCACCGCCAAAAGGGACTTTACATATAAATTATGATGGAGCTACAAAGCGTAATCAAAACAAGATTGGTTATCAATGTATATAATCTTAATACAAACACAAAACTATTCTTAGAAAAACTTGTAAAAATGTCTAAAAATTTTCCATACTTAAGAACTTGTAATAGTATTGAAGGTAGTTATTAAGTAGGTTGGAATCCAGCCATGATTGATCATGCAAGTTTGTATAATCATGGAACTTGTAATAGTATTGAAGGTAGTTATTAAGTAGGTTGGAATCCAACCATGATTGATCATGCAAGTTTGTATAATCATGTCTCACTGAGATTTATTTTTTGTATCAATTGTTCAAAGTAAATTCAAATATCCTTGATTGGAGTCATCCCTATTTTAAGTACTCCCGAAAATAGTTATTTGGTGTCATCTAAACCTATATTGTAGATTAGTGAAGAATAACATCTATATGGAACTAGAGTCATACAATATCCCAAGCAATGCTACTTGATGCCACTATTAGTATACTAATACATAGTAGAAGTTTTTTGAATTATAAGCGACTCCTAGCTTAGCGATTACTAATACATAGCGACTACTAGCTTTCCTTCTAGCATAAGCATTTCCTTCTAGCATAAGCACACATGCTTATGCTAGAAGAAAAGCTAGCACTCATTAGCTTTCCAGAAGAAAAACCCTAGGCATGGTGATTGGTGGTTGCTAAGTTATACCTTGGTCTTGTGCCATGTACTCTATTTTGAAATAAGCACATGGCACAAAATCAAGAAAAGCTAGTGACTCCTAGCTTTCGTTCTAGCCTAAGCATTTCCTTATAGCATAAGCACACATATTTATGCTAGAATGAAAGCTAGTAGTCGCTAGCTTTCTAATAGATAAACCCTGGGCATGGTGATTGGTGGTTGCTAGCTTATACCTTGAGCTTTCCTTCTTGCATAAGCATGTGTGTTTATGATAGAAGGAAATTCTTATGCTACAAGGAAAGCTAGCAGTCACCAGCTTTCTTTGATCTGTTGCCATGTTCTTATTTCAAAATAGAGCACATGACACAAGCTCAAAGTATAATCTAGCAACCACCAATCACCATGGACAGGATTTTTCTATTGGAAATCTAGCGACTGCTAGCTTTCCTTCTAGCATAAGTATGTGTTATTATCCTAGAAGGAAATGCTTATGCTAGGAGGAAAGCTAGCAGTCGCTAGCTTTCCTTGATCTTGTGCCATGTGTTTATTTCAAAATAGAGCACATGGCGCAAGTTGAAGGTATAAGCTAGCAACCACCAATCACCATGGATAGTGTTATCAATTGGAAAGCTAACGACTGCTAGCTTCCCTTCATGGCTAGAGTTTTTCTATTAGAAAGCTAACAATTGTTATCTTTCCTTCTAGCATAAGCACATGTGTGCTTATGCTTATGCTAGAAGGAAATGCTTATGCTAGAAAGAAAGCTAGCAGTCGCTAGCTTTCCTTTATCTTGTGCTATGTGCTTCTTTCAAAATAGAGCACATGGCACAAGCTCAAGGTATAAGCTAGCAACCACCAATCACCATGGCTAGGGTTTTTCTATTGGAAAGCTAGCGACTGATAATTTTCCTTCTAGCATAAGAATGTGTGGTTATGCCAGAAGGAAATGCTTATGCTAGCTTTCCTTGATCTTGTTCCGTGTTCTTCTTTCAAAATAGAGCACATGGCACAAGATAAAGGAAAGCTAGCGACTGCTAGCTTTCTTTCTAGCATAAGCATTTCCTTCTAGCATAAGCACACATGTGCTTATGCTAGAAGGAAAGATAACAATTTCTAGCTTTCTAATAGAAAAACTCTAGCCATGAAGGAAAGCTAGCAGTCGTTAGCTTTCCAATTGATAACATTGTCCGTGGTGATTGGTGGTTGCTAGCTTATACCTTCAGCTTGCGCCATGTGCTCTATTTTGAAATAAACACATGGCACAAGATCAAGGAAAGCTAGTGACTGCTAGCTTTCCTCCTAGCATAAGCAGTTCCTTCTAGGATAATAACGCATACTTATGCTAGAAGGAAAGCTAGCAGTCGCTAGCTTTCCAATAGCAGTCGCTAGCTTTCCATGGTGATTGGTGGTTGCTAGATTATGCTTTGAGCTTGTGCCATGTGCTCTATTTTGAAATAAGAACATGGCAACAGATCAAAGAAAGATAGCGACTGCTAGCTTTCCTTGTAGCATAAGAATTTCCTTCTATCATAAACACACATGCTTATGCAAGAAGGAAAGCTAACAGTCGCTAGCTTTCCAATACAAAAACCCTGTCCATGGTGATTGGTGGTTGTTAGCTTATACCTTGAGCTTGTGCCATGTACTCTATTTTTAACGAATGCTACCTTTCCTTCTAGCAAATGCATTTCCTTTTAGCATGACACACATGCTTATGTTAGAAGGAAAGCTAGCAGTCGCTAGCTTTCCAATAGAAAAACCCTGGGCTTGGTGATTGGTGGTTGCTAGCTTATACTTTGAACTTGTATCATGTACTCTATTTTCAAATAAGCACATGGCACAAGATCAAGGAAAGCTAGCGACTGCTAGCTTTCCTTCTAGCATAAGCATTTCCTTCTAGGATAATAACACATACTTATGCTAGAAAGAAAGCTAGCAGTCGCTAGCTTTCCAATAGAAAAATCTTGTCCATGGTGATTGGTGGTTGCTAGCTTATACCTTGAGCTTGTGCCATGTGCTCTATTTTGAAATAAACACATGACAAAATATCAAGGAAAGCCAGCGACTGCTAGCTTTACTTGTAGCATAAGAATTTTTCTTCTAGCGACTGCACACATGCTTATGCTACAAGGAAAGCTAGCAGTCCAATAGAAAAATAATAAGAATCTCTTTAAGTTCACATTTCCTAAATATTCATAATAGCCTATCCCATAGAGACCATCATTTAACTTGTTAGATGAATAACTTTTGGACATGTCAACATGAGAGAATAAGTGTTTATAAATGACAAGCTTTAAATTCTAACCACTATTCATCCTTTCTTTACAATCTTTCCATGAACCTTATTCCCAAGCTCTGTATTGAATATGGAGCCCTCACCCACCTTCACTCCATGTTGTAAAATATCTACTTTGTCTCCAATAGAAAATGTTGAACAAACATTTGCACCTGTACACCAAACATAACAAACTTAGTATTTTCTCAAAAAAACATTCAATAAACTATGAATAATTCTTAACATATGCTTTGGTATTTGATTTACCTATGGTGTGCCTCAAATATGTAGTCCTCCATGGATGTGTGTCCCCTTCATCAACATATTCCACAATCAAATGTGGTTGAGTGACATCAATTATCAAAACCATAACATAACCTGCAACAACCCTTCCTCCACCATAATAAGTTCCAACTTTTCTCCATTGTCAACTTTGGAGAAAATAGTGAATATTTAAATGATATAAAACGAGGCATAACTAGTATGAATCTCGAATTATTTCAGACATTCATTTAAATATAGAAGAAAAACATAATGGAAGATATAACAAAGGAAGTGAACATGCACATATAAATATAAAGAAAAAACGGACTGTAAAGCTGATCAACACATGAATCTATGGTCTCAAAAGATGGATATTTTCACTGTACTGCTTTTATTTATCAAAAAATAGATCTCCAAACATACACTGTCTCTCAAAAAATTTCCAACCCCCTCAACAATGACTCTCATTGTTCTTATACAAAATTTGGAAGAAGCTTGACATTACTGCTTCTTTTAACTAATAACTGAAAATATTTTAACTTAAAAGATAACTGTCTTTGAGCAATAGATAACTGTCTCCAAATAATATTACAAATTTAAAATAAAAGTATCCTTTTTGCCACTTGGCAAAATTTTTGAATATCATCTTTTCGCCACTTGGCGAGAGTTTTGAAAGCCTCTATGAATGGACAGAATATCTTGTCCTTCCATATTTTTCCACATAAGTCCACTGGTCGGCCGTGGGTAAGTCATAGTTGGTCATTTCCTTCACCAAGACTCGCATTTCAACATGACCTACATAAGAAACAGGAAGAAGGTTTCCACAGGTTGAAATTACCATATTTAAAATTTCAAAATCCTCTGATATTTTCTCCATTAAAATTTTCCCTGTAAGCATATGATCCAGCTGGTGGAACTTTCTGTGATCCATCCTTATATCAAACACCAATCTCTTATAATCATTCGGAGGAATTAATTCATTTTTTTCATTCCAAAAAGCAGGGAACCCTTTGTTTACTAATTTTTCAAATTGCTTTTTGAACTTTACTACTTCTTCCCGTATTTCTCCAACTTTAGCTTGAACATTCTCAACATGCGAGTATTTCCCCAAGATCCTTCTGGCCCATGTGATGACTGAAATTCTGTTCGTTATATTCATGGATATCAGGTCTGCTTCAGTTAGACTGTTTAAAAATGTTATTGCTTTCTGGGCTACGTCTTTTGGCTTTTTATTTAAGCTTTCCCTGACGGCTCTGCAACTTTCGAAGGCATCTTTGACCACCTTTTCTTTGACTCTTATGTAATCCAGATATGGTCTTAGTTTCTCAAATTCTTTTATAATTTGGTCCCACACCAGGTGTTTACAACCTTGCATAGCAGCTTGCCCTGTCACATGAGCTGCTAATCCTTTATTATTATTACTTAATTCCTGATTCTTTGTTTGCAAGGTTTTTATTTCTTTATTTTTTATTTCATTCTCTTCTGTCAGCTTCTGTATTTCAACCTTCAATTCTTTGATTTCATTTTCCCTTAAGCTTACCTGGGACATAGCCTGTAAAATATCATCTACTCCCATTTTATCTTCCTGTGTGTCTGTTTGTACTTGTTGCTGACCACTTCCTGCTAATCTTTTCCTCGCTTCTGCCAACTGTTCTTCTAAAATGATTTTCTCTTTTTCCCACCGATCTTTTTCATTAGAAAGCTTTAACATTTTAGGAGTAACATCATTGACTTCATTAGATAATTCTTCTTTTTCTTTTTCCAATATTGTCAATTCTGCTCCTTGGATGAGTACAGTGTCTGGAATTTTTAATTTTCGTCTCAACATCTGGATCGTATCGTCTTTCTCTTTGAGCAGTTTGGTTGCTGCATCTCCTTCTTTATTTATCAAATCTACTTGCAATTTTTTAATCTGTTGCTGTCGAGACTTATTCTCTGCCTTCTCCTGTCTCAATTGATTGTTCAATTTATCCACTGAACTTTTCAACTTGTCTACTCTTAATATGGCTCCCAAATAGTCTGAATATATGACTTCTCCAGTTTGTCTATGCAATAAAATTTTATCCGGGGCATTTATTTTAGACAAATCTATATTCATTTCTGAAATCTTATTTTTTGTGACAACTGAAAATTTCAGGTATTTTCCCTGATATTTCTGCTAGTAAATAAGCTTACCTCAGTATTAGATATACTTCTAACCTTCGGAAACAATTGACTGGTTTGTTTCGCGGACTCCTGTTTATTTCGACTATGCTCATCAAACACATCCATGATATTCTGGGGTCTATTTACATCACCCTCTACAGGGGTTTCTTCAATGTTGTACTCTTTAACTGTAACCTCTGGTATTTCTTTTTCAGCTGTTTTAGCCTCTTCTGAAATTGTTGTTAACTCTTGTGGTTCATTCATTTTCAATCTTTTTCCTCTTTATGTTTCTTCATCTTCAATGATCATTATGTCTAGTATGGGTCTTTTAGATCCAACCAATGCACTATCTATTTCGCTTTATGTCCCTGTTGTTGTGTCAATCAATGCCATTTCTTTGTCGGATGCATCCGGAATGATTTCTTCTTTATATTCTAGCCAATTGGCTCTGTCCGACATTCCTTCAACAATCTGATGGTTCAGGGCCTTGATACGATGCTCCGTTCTTCGTTTTGATATGATGTTTAACGGTTCATACTCCATAGCCGTATCTGACTCAAAATTCATATCCTTCAACAACTTCTCTATATACACTACAGCATTCTTATTCTTTACTGTGAACGGACCAAATGTGAATGGGTATTTAATGTCTGTAGCTTGTCTGTGAACCAAAAAATTGTTATCTTCCACAATAAACTTTTGTCTTAAGAATTCCAAGGCAAAACCCCTTAAGGTAAGAAAAGCTGGTAACACATAGGGTTTATGTCTAAACCCATATAATCTGATTACTGTACTGTCTTTCGACAAAAACCAATCTCCTGTTGCGTATTATGTACTCAATTGCATGGATGCCTACATTTCCGGTAGTACTCTAGGCAGATTTTTTCCAAAAATCATTCTATAAATCTCTGAAAGCATGTAATTGATGTAATTGAACATGTTATTTTCTAGTAAAGTCGTGAAAATGATTTCTGGGAACTGCAACTCGTCTTGACTGGCTGTCATAATCATTTTCATCAAAAAGGCATGAAACCTGAAATGTCTGAGAGTGGGAAAATTGACCATCTGGTCATGAATCTTTTCTGTTAAAAATGCTTCAAAATTAAGTCGAGGGATTTGATTTTCACCAATCCCTGACTAGACTGTACTCATTTTGTACAATAAACTCAATTGAAACTCGGTTACATACAAATCCGTATCCAAACCTAGAACTATGGCCAATAATGTCAAAACTAACTGGGTATTTTCATTAAAAAGATTGATATCTATAGCATATGGGACCTCCGAAATGCTGGTCTCTGGCTTGAGACACGATGACAAAAACATTTCCCTATCATTTTGAGAAACATGATGATAATTTTCAATAATGGAGACTTCAGAGAAAACCTCAGGGTCAAGGGTTTGGGAACAATCTACTTCTAGGGCTTTAATTAACTCTGCTGGCTTTAATTTGCAAATGACTCGGGTTTTTTGGCTGTTTAGAATGACTTTCTCTTCCCGGGAGTAATTTTCGACACACCATGATACGAATTCTGGGAAAGAAGGGATTTGGTCGGGGCAAAAGGCTATCAAAGACGACTGGTGAACTCTATGGGGGTCTGTCCCTTCCTTTTGTTGAGATATTGTAACTTCAAAGAATATTATATTTGTACTTTATTATTCCAGAGATGTTTCATTCCTCCGTGAAGATCTTATTGTATACCCGGAGATGTTTATTCCTCCGTCGGAATGTGGTAACTCAGGTTATTAGACTTCCCTAGTGGGGGTCGGCCCTGTATATGTTATGTGGGTCAAAGGGTTATTAGACTACCCTAGAGGGGTCGGCCCAGTCAGTTGTAGTGGGGTATTTAACCCATTGGTTAAATACGAGCCTACGTGTACCTGTGTAAAATACATGTCAGATTAGTGTATAAATAGAGGAGGTGTGTTCCTCATTTGACACATACACTCACTTGAGAAAGGAGCACTTGTGGAGGAGAGGTATGCTATGGTGGAGGAGGAGATCATATCTTTGTTTTGCATCTTTGTGTATTGCTGGTCATCTATATTGAGGAAGCTTTACTGGGTTTTCTACCCCATGAGGGTTTCCCAGGATAAATCTGTGTCTCTTGTGTTTATGCTATGCTTGTTGTTTCTTCAGTGATCCTGTATATGCTATTATTGTGAAATGGAATATAATGCTGCTATTTTCAGTCTTAGCATATTAAATATTAACATGGTATCAGAGCTAACCTGAAGGAAGACAAGATATGGCACTTACGACACTTGCTTTACTTACGACAATTTGAAGGTTAGGGTTTTACATAGCAAAAACCAGTCATCGTGGAACTTTCGCTATAAATCCATTTTCGCGAAGGTTCAGGGTCTGAAAAGTTTACAGGTCGAAGATAACATCCCCAGGTACCTTGTGTCTAAAGGGAATCCTCATATTCGTTGTACTTTGTGAGTTATGATCAGTACAAGTTAGGGTTTCTGCCTCTTCCAGATCTCAGTCAAAATCAGGTGACTTTGGAAAAAAGGTCATAACTTGGTCTAGGAAGCTCCAAATGAAATTTCGTAAAAAGTGACAGGTAATAAACAGACTGTACTATCTCAGAAAACTTTTTCAGAGACCGAAGGTGAACCAGTGACACGTGGCACGCCGTACAAGTTTGCTCTCCTGTTTTATCCCATAAACAGGTCACATTGCGACACTTGGCATAACTCTCTCTCAGAGAATCCAATTGAGGTCAGACCTGTCAGGATGGAAAGATAACAGGTCGAGCTATCTCAAAAAACGTTTTCAGAGGCCGAAGTTCAAACAGTGACACGTGGCATGCCGTACAAGTTCGCTCTCCTGTTTTATCCCATAAACAGGTCATGTTGCAACACTTGGCATAACTCTCTCTCAGAAAACCCAATTGAGGTCAGACCTGTCAGGATGGAAAGATGACAAGTCAGGCTACTGCAGAAAAAGGGTTTCAGACCCTATGGAGCAAAAATTTCAGAGTTATAGTAGAAACAATCAGGTGCATATTTCTATCAAAACAGAATTATTTTTGGAGCACCTTTATTCATGGCTTCCAGAATTTAGGGTTTCGGAGAAAGTTAGAATTTTTGGAATCGGAGTCCACGACTGAATGCTACTCAGGAAAATAGAAATTTAGAGACCAAGATCGAATTTTTTTGGTTGGGTGGAAGACCGGGCTTGATCAAACCCTAGTTCGGGATTTTGATCGGAAAGATGGAAAATTAGGGCTTCAGCAAAAGTTGAAATTTTTGAAGTCTGTAAACACAGTTGGAAGCTCCTAAGAAAAATAAGAGTTTAGAGCCTTGGATCGAACCTTTTGTTTGGGCAGAAGGGTGGGCTTCATCAAACCCTAGTTCGGGATCCTGTCCAGAAGATCCAGAAGTTTCAAAGGAAATTTTGAGGGGTCAAATTTTGGAAATTCCAAAATTGAAGTATGCTAGTTTGATCAGCTCAGCAAGACATATTCTTTCATCCATTCAGAAGTATGAAAGTCAAAGATTGAATTTTTAGGGTTTCTCTAGCAAACCCTAATCAAGCTCCAAATCAAGTTTCAGGGGGAGTTGAGGCTAAGGCCTTACATAAGAAGACTACAAGATGTCTCGACAGGTATGACTTGAGGTTCAGGTATGTCTTGAAATCTGATTCTTGATTAAGTTCATAATGTGTTTGTCTTCATGTTATTTATTAGTACAATCTTGATTAATGTTAGAATTGTCTTATCACCCTAGTAATAGTATGAATGCATGTGAATGATCGAAGACATTCATTGATTAGGGCTATATGATTGTACTAATGCATTATGGTGTTGTATGAGGTTGATGTCGTTTTCTAACAAGATACAGGTACATCACAAAAGACAAATCAAGCTCCTTAAAACATGACAACATGAAGACAAAGACTCATCCATAATCTTTGTTCTACTTACGAGGTATGTATGACTTTGTTATATTATGCTTAACCTATGAGACATGCAGGTTCTAGCTCAGGATCTCTAAATCATTGAAGAGATTGTTTAGGTATGTTGTACATAGCTAAGCAGATATACTAATCCAGGTATGTTTTCCTATGACAAGTTAGAATCTTACCTTAGGATCCCTTATATAAGTATACTTGGTATGATTGGTTATGCTTATTCATAAAGTTAGTAATCAAGGGTTTATGCATATTATGTCTCTTATCTTGATGATCTAATTAACCAGAAGAGTACTATGATCAAACAAGAATATGCAGAAGTAAAAGAAGACTTCCTTGAAACCTTGAATATTATCTATAATCATGACTATACATTTTCAAAGATTATTTAGAACTAAAATGTTTTGATAATATTGAGAATATACTAATGAATGTATGTATGTGTATGAGGATGACACTAGTGCACACTTGAGCATGCACAGTGGTACAGAATGAATAGAAGTTCAAAAGACATATAGAAGATCAAGCGGGAGGCAACCACACAAACATAAAAGATAAGTATTTGAGATGTTATTTGAAATAGTAAATGATATTGCTTGTATGCATATTTGTATTCCTAGAATATATCATGCTAAGTGTAAACATTCATAGAGCATTGAACAGTATACTACTAATATGCATATGATTGGTAAGTTGGACAAACATTCCATTGTTGCTTGTCTAGAATGAAACCTCTTTGCTGACATGCTGAGAGTTGTGCACACTCTCAATAGTATGTTCTGGTAGAGATGGAAGGCATCTAGATAGCCACTGTATGCATACAAGATATGGGAAAGTGTTGTGCCAAAGTATTGGTCAAAATAGTTACATAACTATGTAAATGATGTATGCATAATAGGTTATCATGTCAATATGATTTGATGATTATGAAGTATTACTAATCATGTACTTAATTTTTATTTGTAGGAAAGATCATGATGAATGATGAACACTGAACAAGCGATGGATGTTCAAACAAAAGGATTTACAAATCAAACACACTATAGAAGGCTTGTGGCTAGAAAATTCTCTTAGAAAGAGGAAGAGAATCATGATAAGATGTTTACTCCAAGTGGATAGATAAGACCATTCTCTTAATGGTGTAATTAAAGAAGAAGTGTGAATCAGGTTCTGTATGGGTACCCAGGATCGATAATCAATTGATGAGCTTAATGATCACCATGGGTGATGATGATCTCAACCTTTGCTACAAGGTTGAATATTGTTTCTATACACAGACGATATGGTGCAGAAAGGAACCAAAAGTTTGAATTTGTAACAATGTACTAACCAAACCTCTACCAATCCAATGTACTAACCAAACCTCTACCTCAAGTAAAGTTTTCTGAGACAAACTTAATATAGTTCAGAAGGACCCTCCTCGAAAGGGGGAGTGATGTGATAACTCATGATGAGATTGCCTGCATCGACAGTGAGGTCGATAATGAGGATACCTATATTAGTGATGCCGACAAAGAGGTTGGTGGATGGTCCTTAGATAGGGTCAAAGGTGACAAGGGGATTGCATCATCCTTGAACATATGTTCTGAAGAGAGTCGTAGACGTATGTCTTCGAGAATGAAGTCCTTGGTGGACATGATAGGATTGCATCATCCTCAAGAGAGCCGTAGACGTATGTCTTTGAGAATGAAGTTCTTGGTGAACATGTGAGGGGATTGGATCATCCCTGGACTTCAGTCCTAAAGAAGAGCCGTAGACGTATGTCTTCGAGAATGAAGTTCTTGGTGAACATGTGAGGGGATTGGATCATCCCTGGACTTCAGTCCTAAAGAAGAGCCGTAGACGTATGTCTTCGAGAATGAAGTTTTTGGTGAACATGTGAGGGGATTGGATCATCCCTGGACTTCAGTCCTAAAGAAGAGCCGTAGACGTATGTCTTCGAGAATGAAGTCCTTGGTGGACGGTTGAGGATTAAGTCATCCTTGGACGTAGTCCTAAATGTACGGTTGAGGATTAAGTCATCCTTGGACGTAGGTCCTAAATGTACGGTTGAGGATTAAGTCATCCTTGGACGTAGGTCCTAAATGTACGGTTGAGGATTAAGTCATCCTTGGACGTAGGTCCTAAATGTACGGTTGAGGATTAAGTCATCCTTGGACGTAGGTCCTAAATGTACGGTTGAGGATTAAGTCATCCTTGGACGTAGGTCCTAAATGTACGGTTGAGGATTAAGTCATCCTTGGACGTAGGTCCTAAATGTACGGTTGAGGATTAAGTCATCCTTGGACGTGGTCCTAAATGTACGGTTGAGGATTAATTCATCCTTGGACGTGGTCCTAAATGTACGGTGGAGGATTAAGTCATCCTTGGACATAGGTCCTAAATGTACGGTTGAGGATTAAGTCATCCTTGGACGTGGTCCTAAATGTACGGTTGAGGATTAAGTCATCCTTGGACGTAGGTCCTAAATGTACGGTTGAGGATTAAGTCATCCTTGGACGTAGGTCCTAAATGTACGGTTGAGGATTAAGTCATCCTTGGACGTAGGTCCTAAATGTACGGTTGAGGATTAAGTCATCCTTGGACGTTGGTCCTAAATGTACGGTTGTGGATTAAATCATCCTTGGACAGTAAATCCAGTAATTCCGAAAGGAAGGATAGTCCTAAATGAATTGAGTGGATTAAATCATCCTTGGACAGTAAATCCAGTAATTCCGAAAGGAAGGATAGTCCTAAATGAATTGAGTGGATTAAATCATCCTTGGACAGTAAATCCAGTAATTCCGAAAGGAAGGATAGTCCTAAATGAATTGAGTGGATTAAATCATCCTTGGACAGTAAATCCAGTAATTCCGAAAGGAAGGATAGTCCTAAATGAATTGAGTGGATTAAATCATCCTTGGACAGTAAATCCAGTAATTTCGAAAGGAAGGATAGTCCTAAATGAATTGAGTGGATTAAATCATCCTTGGACAGTAAATCCAGTAATTCCGAAAGGAATGATAGTCCTAAATGAATTGAGTGGATTAAATCATCCTTGGACAGTAAATCCAGTAATTCCGAAAGGAAGGATAGTCCTAAATGAATTGAGTGGATTAAATCATCCTTGGACAGTAAATCCAGTAATTTTGAAAGGAAGGATAGTCCTAAATGAGATTGAGTGGACTAATCATCCTGTAAATAGATTGGGATTGCCTCATCCCTAGACATGGTGAGATGTCTTAAACTGATAAGGACTAATCATCCTGTAAATAGATTGGGATTGCCTCGTCCCTAGACATGGTGAGATGTCTTAAAGTGATAAGGACTAATCATCCTGTAAATAGATTGGGATTGCCTCGTCCCTAGACATGGTGAGATGTCTTAAGTGATAAGGACTAATCATCTAGTAAATAGATTGGGATTGCCTCGTCCCTAGACATGGTGAGGTGTCTTAAAGTGATAAGGATTGATCATCCTGTAAGTTGATCTGGATTGCATCATCCATGGACATGAGATTTGTCTTAAACTGAGAGGGACTGATCATCCCGTAAGCGGATCAGGATTGTATCATCCTTGGACCTATGTCCTAAAGTGAGAGGGATTGATCATCCCGTAATTGTATCTTGTGTGTTACAGGGTATGCTGCTATTGTGTATACTTGTATTGATGAGGATACTTGTATTGATGATGTGTATACTTGTATTGATGAGGATACTTGTATTGATGATGTGTATACTTGTATTGATGAGGATACTTGTATTGATGATGTGTATACTTGTATTGATGAGGATACTTGTATTGATTATGTGTATACTTGTATTGATGAGGATACTTGTATTGATGATGTGTATACTTGTATTGATGAGGATACTTGTATTAATGATATTTATACTTGTATTGATGATGTTGTTGATCGTGATGATCTAGATGACGATGTTATTGATCGTGATGATCTAGATGACGATGCTGCTGATCGTGATGATCTAGATGACGATGCTGCTGATCATGATGATCTAGATGACGATGTTGTTGATCGTGTGATGACGATGCTGATGATTGTGTGATGACGATGCTAATGATCGTGTGATGACGATGCTGATGATCGTGTGATGACGATGCTGATGATCGTGTGATGACGATGCTGATGATCGTGTGATGCCGATGCTGATGATCGTGTGATGACGATACTGATGATTGTGTGATGACGATGCTGATGATCGTGTGATGACGATAATCGTGAGGATCCAGATGATGATATTGTTGTAGCTGTTCAAGTGCTACAGAAGATAAAGACTCAATACTGAAGATGTCAATGTTCCAGTATTGAAGATGTTCCAGTAACTGCTTGAGTTACTGATGATGTTGAGAAAGCTTCCAATGATTTATAGATGTATCATGTATGATGTTGATGACTCCTTGCTCGTGCAGATGTTGTTATAATATCCTTCTCGTTAAGGGGGAGTGTTGAGATATTGTAACTTCAAAGAATATTATATTTGTACTTTATTATTCCGGAGATGTTTCATTCCTCCGTGAAGATCTTATTGTATACCCAGAGATGTTTATTCCTCCGTCGGAATGTGGTAACTCGGGTTATTAGACTTCCCTAGTGGGGGTCGGCCCTGTATATGTTATGTGGGTCAAAGGGTTATTAGACTACCCTAGAGGGGTCGGCCCAGTCAGTTGTAGTGGGGTATTTAACCCATTGGTTAAATACGAGCCTACGTGTACCTGTGTAAAATACATGTCAGTGTAGTGTATAAATAGAGGAGGTGTGTTCCTCATTTGACACATACACTCACTTGAGAAAGGAGCACTTGTGGAGGAGAGGTCTGCTATGGTGGAGGAGGAGATCATATCTTTGGTTTGCATCTTTGTGTATTGCTGGTCATCTATATTGAGGAAGCTTTACTGGGTTTTCTACCCCATGAGGGTTTCCCAGGATAAATCTGTGTCTCTTGTGTTTATGCTATGCTTGTTGTTTCTTCAGTGATCCTGTATATGCTATTATTGTGAAATGGAATATAATGCTGCTATTTTCAGTCTTAGCATATTAAATATTAACACCTTTAACAATTCACACAACCTAATTTTTATATCAGATATTGGAAACCTAATTAGGGTATCGTAGACGTCTTCGTCTCTATCCTCTAGGGCTTCTTTTGATTTAAAAATGTCTATATCGTTCACAGTCTCCATTTAAACATTTCTTTAAATAAAATTCTGTTTAAAAAAGTATAACCCGACCCTACCTGTATGTACCCGCCTTTCGCCTTCTGTCGCAATCGCATACCTCCACCAGTCTTCAGAGCTCTTCTGGATAGTGACACATGCAGAATGCCGTTATGTGGAGCCCCTTTTGTTTTATATAAGACTTTTGAATTAACTTCCCTGCACCTTTATGAATGCGGTTCATATCTGACCATTGATCTCGAGACTTTGTTTTGGACCGTCAGATCTCGCCTCCCTTTATTCCATCTGGTGGTATCCGCGATCAAAAAGCTGTTTTCTTTTCCAGTTTATTCTCTGCGCGGATCAGCCACCTGATGACACCTGTTCGAGTGGTTTATTCTTCGCGACCGCTCTTCCTCATATCCAGTGTGCACCTTCCTAGATGCGGATGAAACAATGGCCGTTGATTTGATTAAGGTTTATATCGTCCCTCCGATTTCTACAAAGTATACGCCATGTGATATGACCCCGCCACGCTTGCTCTATCTGCCACGTATCAGGTCCCACCCTGCCACGTGTACTGACCCCACCATGCTTCCATATTTGGTGGTTCCGCCCGGCGCTATGGTGGTTTCCTTTACCGCTATATTACATATGCGGAAGGATGAGGTTTGGACACGTGTCCCAGCGGTATTGAGTCCGCTACCGCCCACATCTATTTGCCGCCGATCACTTTGGCGATGCGGGAAGCAATATCGGCCGTTGATCAGGATTTTTGACATCTCTGCCACCGAAACTTGATCGGGGTTTAATCTTTTCACAAATTTGCTTTCGGACTTTGCATAAGTGGGTTTTTGCCTCTTGTTTTTGAATTGTCAACCTTTTCTTCAACCTCCTTTGTGATAATTTCTTCCTTTTTTGGACATTTTAGCAAACTTTTTGGATTTAGTCATTCTCAAACCTTAGTGTCAACACATAGAATGCCAATCTTTTCTCTTTACATGAGAATTAGCACCCATCTGCATTTCATAGTTCAATACATCTTCCATCCTCTCAAATTCCTGGTGTATTTTCTCTATATCTAAAAAAATTGGATTTCCCTTTTATGATGGTCTACCTCTATACCAAGCCGGTAGATGTTGCAAGTTTGTTGAATTGTAGCAACAAGGGAATGCAAATTGTAATTAATCTATACCTTAGTCTAATTAATTTTTGTCCAATAATTATGCTTTGATCATTACACCACTCTCAACTTTTGTACCTATTTTTGGCATTTCAAACTCCAAGCATTCCAATCTCCAACTAAGTATGACATGTCAGTTTCCTCGGTATGCACTTGTCACATTGTCGTAAATGTTATCAGGACTTCAAACCTCATTACTTGTTCAAGGTAGTGGGTTGGTGAATTAAAATTGGCATCTTGCCTCTCCCTGTTCATTCTTTCATTGTGGAATCCCATCCCCTGCATTTGCTTCTCAACCAGACATCTCACCCTTCTGCAGCGAGACCCCTGCATCTGCTGCTCGAGCAGGTTCTATTCTACTCCATGTTCTGTTCTACTTTTGTTTTATAGTTGCATAGCATTTCCAATGCAAGGCAAACAACTACAAGTTACACACCAAATTGGCGATCAATCCTAAATCTCTCTATAAACTTAATAGGTAGGACTAAACTATTATGACCCGACACTAAACTTTTCCATCTAGGTCGATTGATCCATAATGTAACGTCCGGAGGGATCTCATGGTCAGTGAAACATAGATTTTAAATGGCTAATGTCCCATATATTTTAAATGGTTAATGTCGCATAGGTTTTATATGGGGTTTCCATGAGAGGAAATAAAAATATTATACTCTAAATGCCATCTTTTTGCAAATTATAATGTGTTAAACCATATCTTTATGGTTAATGCCTCATAGATTTAAAATCATATCTCAATAGATATCAGTGATTTTACTATCCCCTTCTAAATATATTTTGACCATTAAATAATTGAAAAGAGAGATAAATTAATATTAAGTTAATTTTAAAATTACAGTCAAGTTAACCATCAAATCAATTGGATATATAAAATTATATACATCAAAACCTTCAACTTAAGAAATGTGATTTTCTTTACAATCTTTCATTAAATGGATATTTCCTACCAATTTCATTGAATTTAGGATAGTTTTGGAATGCCCTAAAATAAAGTGGAGAGGGTTTTATGGGGAAAGGAAATTATTAAAAGAAATTTGAAAACCTAAAATGCAAGATAAGCACCAATTCTCATATTTCATAATATTAAGAATCACTTTCAAGTAGTAAGCAATGTGCTATATCCTCTAATGAATGATCTTATGAAGTGGAAGAACCATATAAACTGAAAAGGCCATCAATAACACTAATCACTAGACTTTGTAATATTTGTAGGTTCATATTGACCTTCAACAATTAAGACACTAGAAATGGATGGGATGTTTGCAAAACTTTATCTCATAATCATTTATAAAAATGGAAATATAACACATAGGAAGACATCCTATTGATTCTATGTGCATTGAAGATCATATCTTTAGCTAATTTGGTGCACATGGATCCTTTCACTCATGATTCATACAAAGAGGAAAGAACATAAGATTACAATTTCATGAAGATATTTCATGGATACAAGGCCAAAGTCATGAAGAATCAATTAAAGTGACAGCAAGATTTAGTATCATCTCCAAGATGCATTTCTCAACAAGATATATAAGTGTTATACACCTATATAGGTGAGAGAAAAAAACTAATAATAGAGGCCCAAAACTCTGATGTTGGAGGCCATTTTGGTTTTCAGAAAACAAATAATAACTTGTAGATATGTGTCTTGTGCCAAATTCAGGAAGATGTAGATTGGTTCATTAGAGGATGCATACACCATTGCACTAGTAAGACCAACAATGGGAAGGAAGGTTTATATCAACATATACATATAAGTACTAGACCATGGGAGAACAATGCATTTTGTGGGAGGTTTTTCAAGAAGCATGTTACGGATTTTGTAAATAAAATAGCTTAATAAAATAGTGTATAAACCAATGTACACCAAATATGAGAGTGAAACATAAATCCTAAAGTTATAATAGAGATGAATTAAATAATAAATCCTTATATTTATTCTCCATTATTTCTGGATTCATTGTGTTAAGGAGGGGTTTATCGATGTTTCATACCTACGATACGCAATCCATATTCTTACCTATCATGAAGATGGACTACATATCATAGGTCCGAAACGTCGATAAACCCCTCCTTAACACAATGAATCCAAAAATCATGGAGAATAAACTAGCACACTGTGAAATCCTGAGAGAGAAAAATCATTATATTCATTAAGAGAATCCTTAATTATAATGATTGTAACTACATCTCTCTAAATAATATTCCCTATCTCTCCATATAATATCCCCAATTGTACTTGTGGGTCCCCTATTAGGGTTATCCCTATTAAATATTCATGTAACCACATTACCTATATATTCAACCCCATATATACATCCCATGGAGTTATAACATATCACCCCATAAAAAGGATTCGTCATCAAATGTTTGTAGCTAAGGCTTTTATATGTGATGAAACCTAATAATAGTAATGGTTATTTATATTTGTTCTCTCTTGCTACTACTATTGATTATCCATCCATCTATATTTAATTTTTTTTTGTCAATTCTTCATGGATTCCTTTCCTTCGATTGCATGTGCATTATTATAGCTTCTCCAATTTGTTATAGTTTTTGTTCTTTGATAACATCACATTAAATAATGGTCCCTTTTTGCCTCATTATATGAACCATTGATTATTTCATCTTCATCCTTTGTAATGTTGACACTTATTGTATTTTTTCCGATATTTCATTGTAAAGAGGTATCAATATGGTTCCACCATTAATGGTGCTTCGTAAATTTTGATGCCCTTATCACCCCCTCTCCTTTTTGGTACAATGACATGCTCCAACTATTATAATTATTGACCTTCAATTGCTTCTACTTTTGAGATAATAAGATCATATTTTTCCTTCATATTCTGAAGATGATGTTCAAATTCAACAATTATTTTATGGTGACCTTCTTATACCTTCTCATCCTTCTCCTTTTGTACTAAATGGTTGATGTTATCCATCATTCTATCCTTCTTCGATTATAAATTGAAATTTTAATTTGACATATATTCAAAATTTAGGGTTTCTTCAACCTTCTTGCCAACATAATATTCAAGTGTTTAGGTAGTTTATTCATCTATAATCTTTCAAAAAACTAACTAATGACATAGACCATATCCTTAGTCATATTATATGATTCCTAAGAGTGATCTCCCCACAAAGTGATATTCTTAGCACGTACTATAGCAATGTAAGATAATCGAAGAGTTTATGGAAGCATGGGTATAGGCGAAAATAAGGGACTTCCTATATACCCAAAGGTACATGGAAGATTAAATCTCTAAGCATATTTTATGTAATGTGGTACTAATTGCTAGATACCAACATAGGTTCACTAGGGAGCCCAACCAAGTGACTCAAATTTCCTACATGTATGTTTCCTAGTACTGTTTTTTTCCTAGTAAATAGCATATATTTGTGTTTAAAGATGCTTGAACATGTTTCTAGCTTTAAAAAAATATGTAAAAATTGGACATGTGCTAGCATTGGAAATGTAACAACCCAGAAAAAAGGAATGCAGAAATTTTAAAACTTTTATTTCCTTTTCTTCAACAGGAGTTTGGCATAGGAGACAAGGGTGACAACTAAACCCTTAAAGTACATATGGACTCTAAGATTCAACAAGAAAATGTGAGAGGCAGGCGTCGAGCAGAAAAGAGTTGTCACATAAATGAGCGATCGCTCAAGGGAGTTAACCAAACTGTTTTTCTCCACTAGGGTCAACCTTCAAATATTATGAAGATTCTACCACAATATCTACGATCGAGAACCGAGGGGGTATTAATTCCCAACTATATCGCACGATCACCATAATAGACTGATTGTTTTCTTCCCAAAACACATCACTCAACTGCTGCATCACAACCCAAAAATAATGGGCGGATCTCACAAGGAAGAACATGAAAACGCCGAGTTGACAAGTAGGGAAACATTCCAAAAATTTATTGAGGGTTCTTGTCTTTCACTTAACAGTAAGTTCACGAAATTTAATAGTTATTTGCAGACCATGACCATCTGCACATCGCATGCACTCCACAAATGTATTACACAGGCCTTAATACCACAATTCACTTGGTACTTAACACACAATCACTTCAAATATATAAAATAATCGACTTAACCCTCCAACCTTTAAATCGAGGTCCCTGACACATTTCACAATCTTTTGATAGATCGTTCTAGGGCTCGCTTCCTGCATTTCACATACTTAGTTTCTTGAATATACAGACAGGCAGGCGAACGAAAGGATTGAACACAGATAACAATTCTTGATTGTAACCATATCCAAGAGCATTAACATGATCATACACAAGGAATTACACTGAATAATAAAATTTGAATGAATTCATGTGCTAGCTAGAGTTAATATATAAGGGAAAGCAGGATGGCAAAGTGCGAAGGTATTTCCCATGAGATGTTGCAGTTGTTTCTATGAACATTCCACGCACTAAACCCGACTAGACCAGAAATTGGATAGTATTTGGTTTAGGGACTGAAATTTTGTTAAGAAAATGCCAGAGAATTTGATGAGACAAGAATGCCTTGTAGCACTAAGAGATAGGATGACATGGCAGAGAGATGTACCTGGAACTAATGTGGTGCTGTCAGGATGATTCATGGAGATGGATGAAACACCGAATTAAATGCTGCTGGCCGCCCACGCTCGTGAAGGTTATTTCAGCCTGCCAACTCCTGTAAAAAATTCATCACACATATCTTGAGAGCTGGAGATACCAACAGAATCAATTTATGGAAATAACAACAAATAATGCATATGCTGAGGCTATTTAGTTTATATACCAGTTGGTGCAAGGAGGAAATGTGCCCTAAGCAGGCATAGACTGGATCTCGTAGTTGGGCATGTGCCTTGTAGGATGTGTGACAACTGTTTGGCAGCGCTAGATTATGAGAATATATAGCAAATATTTCCAGACAATGCTCGCCCCAAAAATCTTATGAACTGTTGCAAAATGCTCACCGCCTTCATCATAGCCTTAGTATGGAGAGAACATCATCCTTTCACCTATTTCCTTCTAAGAAACTTGCAAGCCTTGAAGGCGCTCCTCCAATGCACAAGATTTGAACTACCGAGTCCCGACGGTGAGTTTTCTAAGGTATCCTTGATGGATCTTCTGCCATGGCGAAGAATGGAGGAAATTGGTGAGGAACCGTCCTTTGGTAACTTTCGTGGAGCGCGGGCATTTGAGATTTGAAATTCAAATTCGCTTTTTTGAACACCGTGTCTGAACATTGAAGGGACAGGATATATATATTATGCATTATATGCATGGACTTGGTATATGACATACATTAGATTCTTAATAAATTTGTGGTCAAAATAGGTTATTTTGATATAAGATTATTTTATTTTTTATATATTTATTTCTTCTTCAAATATAGGATCAAAATAAGATTGAGTTACAAATTTTTTAATTGAACTAGCTCAGACTTTAGAGTGCTAACAATATATTAAATGAACTAAATCTGTGAAGTTGGTTATTATTACAGCAAACTAAAGAGTTGATGGGCATAATTCTATGAAATCATATTTATGCAGACTAAGTACAATGCTTCGAAAGATATAAGTTGAAAATAGAAAAGCACTACAAACATAAAAGTTGAAACAATTTTAGAGGGCATACAAAACCAAATTATAATAAGGGAATTTCTCTACTCATTTTCATTACTCAAACATAACAATATATATACACATTTACAACATTTGCCTTACCACTATGTTTGAGGTCCATGGTAGACTCTCTCAATTGCCATGTCTCAAGACCATCTAGCTAACCCCTCTCAAATGACAACCATTTTTTTATTATTCATGTTTACTCATGGTGCAGCTTCCCCTACGCTTCATCCATCTTCAACTACTCTTTAACTTCCATATGACTACTTGAGCACATCTTTGTCGCTTCAACTTCCACATTGATATTTCATCTTCCCTTAGTGCACTTCATATGTCATGCACAGTTACCCCATGCTCATCATGTGCACTCATTGTCATGCACATTTTTGCTCACATGCACTTGACTCATAGTTGGAATAACTAACTTGCATCCTCCTTGGATGCACATTCCACTTGAGCACACCCCTCAAAGTATCGCATGTTTTTTTTGTTAATCCATGCATGATCGACATTATGTTATTTTCTCTTGCCGTACCACATTATATCTTCTATGTTTTCTTTTGTATCAAACTTGCTTGTGTAACACTAGCATGTACCAAGTACTGGTACATGCTAAGTACTGTACTTCCTTGAAGCCTGTACCAAGTCGCTTAAGTAGTCCTAGTCCCCTTGTTGTTACAACTACATTTGAAATTCATGCAAGCAAGCATTCTTTGACATTGGTGTTCGTGGAAACAAAAAAGGGATCTGATTCATTGGAATACTGGTTGTGTTCCAATAGGTTTCCACTATTCCAGCAACCAGTATTCATGGAGACAGAAGCCAAAGGAGCGTGAGAAAACGACTTCAAGCATCGAGCTATTGACTCATCAACCGTGCGAGCTCCATCGACCATTCAACCAATGTTACATAACGATGTGCGGGCTCCATCGACCATTCAACCAATGTTACATAACAATGTGCGGGCTCCATCGACCATTCAACCAAAAGTTGTTTGATAGTGCACAGAGTCACATTGTATCGTTTTGTGCGGGCTCACGGTTATGATTGGAGACTAGTCCTTGGAGGGTGCACAAAATGGTACGTTGTGCAGCCCCTCCACAATGCCAAGAGTCAAGACCATGATCTGTGCACAAAACTAAACTCGTTGTCCCATGTGCAAGCTCGACTCTACATGCGACGATACACATTTGATGGTTGCACCATGGTATTGCGGGCTCATCATATACACATTGGCCAGTGCAAAGGCGATTTGTGCGAGCTCACCATCATAATATGTGACTGGTCTTAAGAGGGTGCACAAACTTTGCTTCGTACTTTGTGCAAGCTCTCGTCACATGATGTTGCAAATAAGATTGGACGCACAAAACGTATGATATACCATATGATATAACCCATGTAACATTTCATCGTTTTTCACCGCTTTTCATATGCCATTTCCAATATGTTACATGGGTGTATAAAGCTATTTTTCCAAAATTATTTTTCCAAGGACGCTTCTTCGAAAAAACTAAGTCTTTTCTTATTTTTCTTTTAGGTTCACTCTTTGGATGGTTTAGGGGTGAAACAAACTGAGGGTTTTCATCAAGTGGAATTTAAGCTTATGGAATCAGGGATAGTTTTCTCACTCATATTTTGTCAAACTTTTCAAGGATGAATTGCTTGTACAGAAAGAATAGGCAGTAAGGGCAGGGGGGGTTTACTATATCCAAGTGTATGGCATGATAATAAAAAAACCTGTAAAGGAGAAATATTAGACATGGTATGATAAAACATACCTTATAAGGACTCCGTCCAAATTGTAGTTGTATAGACATCATTAAAGAGTAACAACACTTGGATCAATGGCCTTTAACTCAAAATTTCAGGTGGGGCCCCACATCACATAACTTGGGGAGTTGTTGATGGATCAATAGATTATTACATACACCAAAGGAGAAGCTCGAACTAGGCATAAAATTACTTGTGGAAGGTATTCCAAGACTAGGAAAACGTAGGGTTGGAATGTGTTTGCTAATAGATGGCATTATGAATGAAGAGACATTGGGAACATGTGGCATATGGGTAGAAGAAATGATTTTGATAACTAAATATACATAAGAAGCATTCATGTTTCCTCAAAAGAAACTAGGTGTAGTGGAAGTACATCCCATGATTGTTAGATTAACCATAATTTGGTTCTAGACATATTATGTTGTACATTTTGAACAAATTTAAAGGGATCTATGGGAAAAGGTACATCTAGTTGTATCAAGACATGATCGTCAGGTTGGGTCAAGGGAGGATTATAATGGGTCAGTGTCTAAATGTCAATAACTTCAATTTTAGGTGTCCCTAAATATTCGGTTAAGTTTGTATTTGTATCAGGTGGATACACAGTATGATCAGGTGGATCATGTATGATGATATGTATCAGGTAGATACTTGGTATGCATCAGGTAGATGCATTGTATGAATTGTGAAGTATGTTGAACTTGTGATATTCATTGACATTGATTGGTATATTGAATTACGCCTTTTATATTACTTATTTGTCTTTATTATCCATTGTTGACTCCATGCAAGGCACTAATATTATCCATAATGATTGTAGAATGGTATTTCCAGGTGTGTTGGTGCTTACATGTGTTATTCCTCCATTAGGGACTCTCCCATGGGTTTAGGACTTAACCAAAGAAGATGAGGAGTTAGGTTATGGTGACATTGGACCTATGTCCTCCCCACTTACTGTAACTAGCCCCTTGGTCCACACAGCCTAGGTGTTCTAGCGATGATAGTTTGTATAATAACAGGGAGGAGGAGAGGGGTTAAAGAGAGAGAGGGAGAGAGTGTGGGAGTTAGAAAGGAGGGGGGTTAAAGATAATCGGAGAGAGAGATGGGGTTAGAGAGAGAGTGGGGGGGTGGGGTAGAGAGGTGGTTTGTTATGGAAAAGGGGATAGAAAGGGGAATGAGAGGGAGGGAGGTAGCATGGGAGGTATAGATTAGCAAAGGGATAGATCTAATGAGTATGGTGGGAAGTATGGAGGAGGGGATTTTTGGAGGGATATATTGAGAGATGGTGGGAGGGAGAGAGAGGGGTAGGGTGTGAGAGATAGATAAGGAGAGATGTAGAATGGATATATTAGGAAATAGTGTGAGGGAGAGAGAGGGTTAGGGTTTTAGAGATAGATAGTACTTAAAACCAGAGTTTATTATTATGAGGACCCATCCTCCAACATAGTTAAGAGGGTTTTAGGAATAGTAGATTTCAATTATCCAAGACATGTTCCCCTACATACAAGGAAATCATCCAAATGGGTCTATTTACCCAATAGCTCCATTGGCCTAGTCATGATGGAGACATTCATCAAAACATTCTTACCATGCGAGCATTAACGAATCCGAGATAAAATTCTTGCAAAATTACTACCCATTTCGTATAGTTTCCCCTGATTATACGACGGGACGAAATGTGTTGCATGGGGTTCATTTTAGACACTATTTTTGTTTTTCATGGAAATATATAATGCCCAAGTATTTAATTAGCATGAACCACTGCTAAGGCAAACTCCTCTACCTAGGAATACCTAAATTCAAGGACAACAAGGCCCTTACCAAGATAGTATATGACATATTCCCGATATGAATCATCTTCTTGTACTAATACCATCCCTAAACTAGATTCGATAGCTTCCAAATATAGCAGAAATATATACTATAGTTCAGAGGACTAAGTATTAGGGTTGACATCAAGATTTTCTTCAATGCATCGAGTGAGTGTTGAGTTTGGTCATCCCATATGAATGGTGCATCTTTTTTGAGAATACACATGAAACATTTATCTATTTTGGCATAATTTGTGATAAATCTTCTAAGTAAGTTTGATTTCCCTTGTAGCATTTGAAGTTGTCGGATTGTTTTCAGGGAGGAGGGGGGGAAACTATAATATTGTACTTACGACATCCACACCAAAGTAATCTTTGAATATCCACACCAAAGATGCATTTATTTGGGTTCAACCTAATGTTGTACTTACGACATCAAATGAATACAACATGTAGATGTGCATAGTGTTCGGCCCTTTTCTTAGATTTAGCTACCAAGTCATCAAGATAAACCTCGATGACTTTCCGAATGAGAGAGAGATGACTTTCCGAATGATCTAAATAGAGATCTCCTGATCTCTATTTATACAAACCTATTTTCCCAGTGACCTTATGGGGCCAAATTGTCTAGCTAGGTACATCCACAATATAATATATATTTCAGGGCCGACCCCACACATGGTGGTCTAATAACCCATCGGCAAGTACACACACTTGCAACACTTGTCAATCCACATGACGACACTTCCTTATAGAGGAATAACACATCTCTAATAAGGGTACAATAAATATATATATGAAATACATAGATGAAATACATTCCAAAGTTACATATACATCAACACTCCCTCTTAACTAGGAAGGTATTTCTTGACACAGATCTGCTAGACAAGTCTTCTTCTCGAGATCATCGTCATCATCATCGTCACTGCTGCTGCTATCATATACGTGTACTTCAGATATAGGAGCATCATATAAATACCCAACTTAATTAAGAAATAGGCACAATCAAGCTAATGTGAAGTTTAAACTCAAGCAAATATGTCAATCGAAGGAGGAAACTGTTGTATTGCAAAGAAGCTCTGAATCACTAAAAAAGGAAAATGTGGCCTTCCAACGCAGTAGATCGACGATGTGATAATTTTCCATAACATTCTCCAATGATTGTTTATGTTTAGATATATGCAAATGCCTAAAGTACTCAAATGCATTTCTAAGTAATGCTCTAGGTGCAAACTTATATGTTTTTATGCAGTTAAGTTTAACAAGCATTTTCACTAGGAGCAAGTGGATCAGTGCTTATCTGCTCAAGCGTGGTATTCCATCAGAAGTCGACATCGTCGTCGCTCTCCCTGTGTGTGATTTACCCGTACTCTACGACCCTTCATATTCCTTTGTGTGTCCGTCGGTGAACCGTTTCACCTGTCGCTACACACACTTCTCACAAACGTAAATTAGTAGCAATGTCCTCAATAATCACAATTTGATTTATAAATCTGTTGCTTCATTAAGCATCTATAGTTTACTCAATCGTTACTCATTCGTCTAATCACATAATCAATTGCACAACTAGTCGTTAAGCACCATTCATATGTACAGTTTTCATATCAAAGTTAATTGTTAAACAACATGAAATCGTCCATTCACAATAACTACCCAAATGCACATATATCAATCAATCGTAATCATAAATATACTCAAAATAAAATCATAGGGTTATTTTATTAATGTTTCAAATAGTCAGGTCACTCACCAGGTGCCCTCAATGTCTACAGTAGTCTAGGGGCACTACATACACCCCTACTTATTTAGAACTTCGTCCCGAAGTTCAGAATAAATGCGGAAATCTATGATGCATCTCAGCTGCGTCCTCCCAAGTCGCACAGCTAGGACTATAAATGTCCCACTACACTTGACTTGATCAATCCGTGCTAATCATTAAGCAAGATGTAATCAATCAATTATCCCACCCCACACAATATAATTTAATTCCTTAATTCATTTATCAATTATTATCGTCATTCACATCTTCAGGTTTTCCTCAATCATTTAAGACATAACAAGGCTCAAGAGACCACTATATCGAAGTTTTTCAGCCGGGTCACTTGACAGGTGCCCTTAAGGTCCACAGTCATTCTAGGGGCATTACATACACCCCCTCTTAAATAGAACTTCATCCTGAAGTTAATTTTTGTTCTTGTACTTTCGACACTAAGCTTTATCTTAATTTCCTGTTATCATCTTCTTTCCATTCCCTTCTATTTTTCTCCAACAATCATGGCCATATTAAGCACAAGTGGTTCTAATCATTATTATTATTATTATTTTCCAACATGGTTCCAATACATTCTCAGGAACTCAATCATAATTGTGTATGATATCAATTCGATAGTACATTCAATAACTGTCGGTCCCAACTAGATTTTCGATATCACTTATTCTTGTCATTAGTATCATCATGTTCAGCTCCATGAGCTTATCATGTATTTCCCTTATCTCTTCGTTTATGTTGTCATAGGACCACTTCGACAGATTCATCAAGTCGCACAAAGTGTCTTCTTAACCCCATCAAGTTCCATCTCGAGGGCTAGTTGTCATTTTATCATGTTTGATTATGACCTAAGGTTAGCTTCATTGCGTTCTATTTATTATGCTAATCGTCTCCATACTTCTTTTTATGAAACATTGCCTTCATTTGACCATTTCGATACCATGGTTAAATTTCAAGTTTGTAGTCATGAGTTTTCATAAATGGTTTTGTCGTAATGCAAAATGCATGTCGTTGAGTTCAGCTTATCATACCAATCACATTGATATCTCGTTTTCAAATTTTAAGTTGGTTTCTCTTCCTCGACAATCCGTCAAAGTCTCGTCAATCTGAGCATCTTGGTGTCTTATCATTTAAAATTGATCAATTTTCGTCATTCAGCAAATCCACCGATTATATCCGTCCACTTGTTTTCTCATCATGACTATGTAGAAAAAGGTTTAAAATATCGTTGGTCTTTGTTCCAAGTTTCTTCGAGTAGATTTTTCTTAAAATACAATTTTTTACGTTATTGATACCATCTCTATTCGACAATTTAATGCTCGTAGTTAGTGAATGATTTTTTTTCTTCTTCTTCTTCTTCTTTTTTTTATTTTTATTTTTATACTATAAGTGTCTACTCCTAAGTTATAGTTCTTTGGCTTTCCAAAGCATTTGTTCTGGAACAATTATTCCATATGTGAATTGGCAAGGATCTTTATCATAGTTGAAATATATCTTAAATAAATAACACTTGCAAACGGAAACCCTAAGGGTACAATTTGACAAAAAGGAAGGCTATGTCTTTAATCTTACAACCTACAATCCCCTAAGTGAACTGTGAAATATAGGCATGTGTTAACTTTTCATCTAGTTCATTTTATAACATCAAGAAATATCATAACAGTATCTTATCTTTCAACCAGTTCATATTATCATATAAACGTAGTATAAATATAATAATACATTAGCCTTTCATAGTATCCCATAAAATAATTATGAACTATAAACAAGGCATTAACCTTTCCTTTACATCTTGCTATCCCATTAATGAAATATGAAATATGGTGATGCATTATCCTAAATTTACCTAATTCATTTCATCACATAAACGTAATATAAAATATAATATAATAATACATTTAACTTTTCAAATTACATAAGAAAGTACAAAATATAGACAAAATATTAATCTTTCTTCTACTTCCAGTTATCCCCAAAAAAAAATGTAATATCACACTACTTTATACTATCATGCATAAATAAAAAATATTACAATATCTTTCAACTAAATCTTATAATTATAATAAGGTATTATAAAATATAATAATACATTAACTTTTCATCCATGCCATAAAGAAATATGAAATAAGAACATGCCATAAAGGAATATGAAATAAGAACATACCATGCATTATCATCCATTTCATGTCATTGCATAAATGAGAAATATTGCAATATCATTCAACTAGTTTTTATAATTATAATAATGTATTATAATTATTGACGTAGTACCACACGAAGCGCCACACAGTCCCATCGAAAACGTGCAGCTTGATCATGAGCCAGCTGCAGCCATATCCTGGAGATCTCATCGTACACAGTCTTGCTCCCGCCATATCCTCAAGGTTCAACGCCCACCTACCTGCATTCAACGCCCATCTACCTGCATTCAAGGTAGTGCAGTCCATTGCAAAATGCCAAGAGACCTGGTCCTCATTCTCGTCCTGCAAATTCCTATAGCTGGAGCTGCTGAAACATTGTTCTTGTCCTCTGCAAATTAGAACCTGAATCCTATTGCGAGCAGCTGGAGCGGCTGAATCGTCCTCCTGTAAATTAGAACTTCAGGTACTCCTCGTCCTACAAATTCCTATCATTCTCGTCCATTTAGTTTAGTATCTGGATTTTGTACAAGGCCCATGGGGTATGGGTATTTTTGTGCCTTCTTCAAGTTATAAGAGGTTGCATATTTCAGTTACTGGAGATATCTGCGAGTTTGTTGTATGCTTGAAAATCTTGATCTGAACATTCCCATATAAATTTCGTAGCAACGTTTAAATTTGTAGTCTGTATGTTCTTATTTCAAACTTTATCAGTTTTTAGAGGTTTGTACTGGTTCTTATACTTTGTAGTGGTTGTTATACCGTAGCATGGATTTATATTTAGTGTACTTGACTATTGCTCAAGGGATGCTCCCTCCAGTCACTCATCCTAGTACTTTTGTTTAAAGCACTTCCCAGTACAATCTTTGCAAGGTCGGAAAGCCCCCCTGGAACAGATGGAAAAACCTTTTGAAGGTCTAATTTAGGCGCTTCACAGTAGCGAAAACACTCCAGCTCTCCATAGGAATCAGAAAGACGCTTCAGGTCAGAGTGTAAAGCATACCCTAACTTCAAAATGCTGGTTGAATGAAATAAAGCTTCAAGGCACAAGTCCAGTGCACCTGGTTCTTTGTTAAATAAATTCACCATCTCAAATATAAAAACCTTTTTTGCAGTAGCAATCTCTGATATCGAAACCTACAGAATTAAAGGTAATTCAAGGTTCCAAAAAAATAAAAGACAAATCATCCTTGGTTAATCAAGACGATGGAAGGGATGATTTTCCATAACTTGATTGCAATTATCTTTTTGAGGATCTTGTATTAAACGTTGTAGAGGGATATGGGCCTAAATCTATCTACAGATGTCTATATTAACGTCGTTTTCCATGAAACCGTTTTCCTGTATCGCCCATTTGAATTTTGAATTTTGAAATTTTTTGTTCCGCCTTACTACCAGATACAAGTGACATTGCCGCTTCCCGCCCTCGTTTGAGTTCGAACATATTCATAGATAGGAGCACACGATATTTTTTTGTCACTGGCCTGGAGTTTAATTCACAGCCATGGATGACCTAAAGCCTATAAAATCCTATTTGTATAGATGAGTTGCTTACTATCTTATGAAAATCTGCCTCCTCAAATGATGATGAGAAGCCCAAATTGAGAGTAAGAGGTTATATAATTCTCTTTGTGGAGACTTTTGCGGGGGATTTCTCCCTACTTCATGTCTAAATAATGACACTGATATTACTATTTGCATTTTACACCATTGTCATTACGATTTGCATTTACACCTCTCTCACTCTGTTGTCGTGACTATGCAAATTTAGGTAGTTACCATCCGACTCAATTTTCCAGCATGATGAATATTTACCGCCAACCTTTACAGGTTTTGTAAATGGGAGTAAAATGGTACTAGTGTAGTGTTCTTCCGTAAAAATATATTAAGAAAGGGTTCACTCAGGTGTAGAACTATAGACTTATTTGATTATTTTGCCAACTCAATGCAAGTTTTGGTTACAACTCTTTTGACATTAACATGGTTGGAAACTTTTAATGTCAAAAATAAAAATGTATTTTATTTTTAGATAATTTATTTTTTATTTATCAAATTTAAAAAATGTAGATGTTATAAATTGTGAAAACTTCAATTTTATAATACCATGAATCTGGGTTTTTGACAAATGGTACTGACATGATAACATGATAGTAATTTCACAATTGCATCTAATATAGGCCGTTATTAGGTTTTCTTAATATTATGGATCTATATTAAGCATAACCTCTTCTCAATTGAAATATATACTTATTGTTGTGCTCCAAACTAACTTTATATGAGTCGATTGAATTGTAAAAGTTTGTAACTTCATATGAGTAGGCTGATTTGTAAAAGAAATATATGCTTATTCTTGTGTTCCAAACTAACGGCATATGACTGGGTTGAATTGTAAAAGTTTGTAACTCCATATGAGTAGGCTGAATTGTAAAAGTTTGTAACTCCATATGAAAGTGTTTATTGTTTGGATTTTTTTAGTATTTTTTAAATTATTAATGATATTTTAATGGAATTTAATATTTATGTTAATTACTTTTAAACCATTCACATTATCACATTATCATTGATGTTTATCTTATTTTTAAAAAAAATTATCTAAATTATCAAAACATTTTATGATTTTGGTTTGGATTGTTTATTTTATGAGATTGTTTAAAAAATAAATATTTGTCATTAGAATTATCAAAATATTTTATGATTATGTTTTTGAAAAAATATTTAATGATTTTGTTCACTTGAATTACATTACATCATTTAATGATTTTGTTTTTCCACTACCCTTGATCAATGCATTGATTGCATTATATCATCTCAATTATTGGCATATGACTTGTACTACATCTCCTTCATCTTCTTGCCACATATTTTCTACTCATCCCAAGGATTTTTTTGACTTTCTACTTTCCATAACACTTACTTAAAAATGAAGGGCTAACATAGAACATGTTATTATGAGTGTATAAATATTATTACGTCTAAATTTATGATAGAAATAGGAAGTGTTCCCCTTGTCATCCATAAGCAAATGGAATAGTTGAGTGATTTAATAAAAAAATTGTAAAAGGATTTAATAACAATCCACCAGTGTTTGGTCTTGGAACCCTCTCTTATTCTTGAGGTTTTGGAATCCTTAATTTTCTTTAAAATATAGATAAATTTCTAGGAAATAGTTTACATTGTTCAAATAGAGCCATTAGGTGTTTTTCTATTTTCGAAATATTGATTTTAAAAGTATACCATTAGTTAAAATTGATTTAAAATTTTCAATTGGATATATTTAAAAAATAATAATAAATCCATAAGTAATGAATGTTTTTTTGCAATAAAATTGAGTTTACATTTATTAAGCTTAATACAGTAGTAAACCTTTTTCTAATTTACTTACATTCAAAACATGAAATGAAGCATCCAATAGTTCATATTACCCCATCTTTGAAAAACCCAAAATTCCATGATGATGAACTTCTTTTCATCTTCAATATAATTTGCTATTTGTTATTTCATCTTGGTATTGTTTAACACAAGCCATTCAACTTTCAATTCACCTAATTAACTTTCAATTAAATATGGGCATCTAGGCCATAACATGGTTAAGAGAGGTAAATAATTATTATAATTGCACTTTCAACTTTAGAATTATTATGTAGGAAAATGCAATTTCGGCATTTTGATAATTACAAGTTTTAGAATTTCAACAAGTATAATTGAGAATAACTCACATTCTGTAAAATGAAAATGCAATTTCAACGATCATGAAATGCAATGAACCAAGAATTGAAAAATTAAAGATATTGTAATTTTTTTATGAGAAATTGTAATGTGACCATCCAAAAATTGCAATTGTAATTTTTTTTTATCATTATATAATTACACCTACATATTTTTTGAATTTAATTTTATGTAGGATGTTAAATATAATAAATACTAAGACAATTTGATTAAATACATGGATTTATAAAACCCTAGATCTTCACCAAACCACTTAAACCACTCTTTATTATTTATTTATATATATTTATTTATTTATTTATTTTCCAAAATTTTAAATATTTATATATATTAAATTTAAATATTTTAAATTTCTCCCTTAAATATAAATTATAATTTAAATTTTATCTATGCTAATTTAAATATAACTTCACCAACCACTTCAACCTTATTATAATTGACCTTAAAACTTTAAATCTATGAAGAACTTTTAAATTGAAAGTTCGTGAGTAGCTTTATATTTTTAAATATTAACTTTTAATTTTTTAAGAAACCTAGGTTATAACATTATATGGAATCTAATTAAATTTAAATAAAATAATACTAGTGCTATATAATTATACACGAAATTTAAATAAAAATATATACGAAATTTAATTAAATATAAATAAAATAACACTAGCATTATATAATTATATAAGAAATTTTGCCGAAACCCCTTTTATTTTGACATGGTATTTTTTTTTTTTTTAATTCTTATCAACAACTAAATTAAATTAAATTAAATAATAATTAATAAAAAAAATTTAAAAAAAATAAATTAAATTAATTAATTAAATGACATTAAATTAAATTAATTAAATCAAATTAAATTAAAAGTCATTAAATTAAATTAATTAAATTAAATTAAATGAATTAAATTAAATGAATGTTAAGAGACACTACATTAAATTAATATTTAAAAAACATTAATTTAAAATAATAATAAAAAAAATTAAAACAATATAAAACGCAAAAAAAAAACCTTTTCTTTTTCGCATGGGGATTGACGCCAAGGCAGGATCGACGGCTCTCCTTATTCCGCATCGGCAACATGCACGCGTGGTAAGGGTGGTTGGTGGTCGCAGAAAGGAAACCACCATCCCACGTGTTCATTCCTTACTCGTCCGCATTCCAATAAAGCGGTATAGTAAACTGCTCATGGGCAACGCGGAAACCGTCTCACGTGCCGTCAAAAGTATGCCTATTTAAGGAGGAAATAAGGTTTTATCTGGGATTGTAGGGCTGCTTCGACTTGGCTCTTGGTTTCATGTAAGAGCCTCGGTGCTGGGAAGATATGTGGGTAATCTCATGGACGATGGGAGATATGATATCCGTGGGACCCTCCTGGCTTGGCATTCGGTTCCCTGATGAGTCCTCGGCGTTGAGCACAACGCATCTTTTATATATTCCCGTTCTCTTATGTGAACTCAATTAAATTAATTAAATTAAATTAAACGAATTAAATTAAATGAATGTTAAGAGACACTACATTAAATTAATAAAATAAAATTAATATTTAAAAAACATTAATTTAAACTAATAATAATAAAAATTAAAACAATATAAAATGCAAAAAAAAACCTTTTCTTTTTCGCATGGGGATTGAAGCCAAGGCAGGATCGACGGCTCTCCTTATTCCGCGTCGGCAACATGCACGCATGGTAAGGGTGGTTGGTGGTCGCGGAAAGGAAACCACCATCCCACGTGTTCATTCCTTACTAGTCCGCATTCCAATAAAGCGGTATAGTAAACCGCTCATGGGAAACGCGAAAACCGTCTCACGTGCCGTCAAAAGTATGCCTATTTAAGGAGGAAATAAGGTTTTATCTGGAATTGTAGGGCTGCTTCGACTTGGCTCTTGGTTTCATGTAAGAGCCTCAGTGCTGGGTAGATATGTGGGTAATCTCATGGACGATGGGAGATATGATATCCGTGGGACCCTCCTGGCTTGGCATTCGGTTCCCTGATGAGTCCTCGGCGTTGAGCACAATGCATCTTTTATATATTCCCGTCCTCTTATGTGAACTCAGTGCATGGGATTCGATGGTGGGCATTGATGTGTTAAGTGCGTGGGCCAATTGGCTCTAGTTGTTGAGTTCGGGCTGGGCACAAAGGAAAGAAGAAAAACGCTTGGAGGACAATTGATGTGGCGTTGGGCTCCGAGTGCTTGGTACACTTGGCTTGAGCGCTAGGGTTTCAAAGGAAGCAACATTTTGTATGAAATTCGTTTCGGACAAAACAAGCAGCAACAATGGAGAGCAGTATGGAAATCGTTTCATGCATTTGCCATGCTTGTAAATCTTCTTAGTTATTGGTCAAAATGGATCATATCGAGCTCAAATGAAACGATTTCTGCGTCGAAATTGCTGCGATGCTTGTATTATAAACAATATTGCAAGCAACAATATTATTTGAATATTTGTTTTATGCCACATTTATTGAAATGAATGTTTAAAACAAAATGTTACAAGCAAGAAGGCAGATCTGCATTAAAATAATAGGAAATGAAAACTGATCACTTTGGCTGCAGGTCTGAAATTTGGAGAACCCTCTGTAAATCCTGTGCGAGACTCATTGTTTCGTATTTATTATGAATACAATTTCTTTATATAAATGCAATGAAGTGTTTTTTTTTTGTTAGTATTAAATTTTAGATCTAAATATTATAACAGTAATATATATAGTGTTGTAACTTGGTTTATATGTATTTATTTATTTGTTTAAAAACATTGTTTATCCCAAATGCTTTAGCATTGGATTAATATTAGGGTTTGAATATTAAAAGAGTGTATATAGAAATGTTGTTGTTTTTCTGGAAAGGTTTGTTTAATGGGGTCTAGACTGAGCCCTAAATAAGCAGTTATATATATATATCATTCAAATTCTATTTCTGTTACGCCTTACGAATAAATGGGAAAAGGCTCTTCAAATTATCTTTTTGCAGCCATCATACTGGTTTGTTATTTTCTAGTAAATTTCACTAAAGTTCCAGGTGTAGTTAGGCCCTAAGGTATCAGTGTCTGAGCCTTGTGCTCTGATACCAACTGTAGTGCCCTATCTAGGCACTGGGTCTATTCCAGGTTATCAGGTTATACCTAGTTTTTCCCTTAATTATTGTTAGAAGAAAACAAGAGATTCAACCATCTATATTTCTATTTCTGTAAATGTTTAACTGTCTGTTTTCTATATGTTTACATGTCTCTGCAGTTAAATAAACATAATCCTAAAACTTTCCATTTAATTCTGTTCGTTTGACATGCATAGCTTGGAAATAAAAGAAAATACATTCTAATTAAGCTGGTTCAGAAAAATACCTGAAACCATCGATTGCAGTAAGATAAGAAGATTTCTGGAATGGATTCTGTAAATTACCTTAACAACCCCAAAATGATGTGTCCACCCTGCCGATCAGCTATTATCGTGCTGACCCTAGGAAATCAACGGATTTCCTAGCCCCCGAGCCCACAGACCGATAATCCCGACAGCCACTTTCCATGGTAATCATTAATGCATCCCCTTTTGAGGTAATAAGGTGGATTATATATTATTTTATATCATCCCAATTTCTCTCTAGTAATGGAATTATTCAATAATTTATTCAAACATATCCTTTTAATTTACTTGGGATGATTCCGTCCGTTAATTAAATTAATAATTTATTTAATAAATTCATTATTATTCAACCCACTATACTTTATAAAAGGGATTATTATCATTATTATTATTAATTAAATAATATTAATAATATAATAATAATAACAATAACAATTAATAATAATAGTAATTAATTTAAATTGTGAATAGTAATTTAAAATATTTATTTGGTTAATGGATAAGTGTCAACATAGTACCTCTGTGTATAAACAATGAAATATAATTAATGATTTAATTAATCATGATCAACAATTATATAGCACACTCCTCTATTATTAATGTTTAACTTTTATACTTCACCTTGAAGACACCTTTACTTGAGGATACTTACAATTAATGACATTTATTTTACACATGAGAACTTGATAATCTTTTACTAATTAAGTCATCCACTAAACACTTAATTGACTTATCCATGATAACTTATATCATTGTTAAATCTTGATAAGTAGGAAGAAGTTCAACGTGTCTCAACGTGTTTGAAACCAATAAATTTAAACAGTATTTATAGATAATCTGCTGGGGTTAATTTTTTTTAAAGACGTTACATGTCAGGTCATATATCAGATCCTTTTTTAATCCAAAGAATTGGGTGGGTTTAATTTAGGTTTAAAAGGATACAAGTTGCCTCATATATGTCGGTTAGCTATCTTGTTGGTGTATGAGACTCCCTTGTTTACCCTTAAATACGATTGCTACTATCATTAAATATTCATCTTTAATTATAGGACTAATAAGAAGAAATCCTCAACTCAAAGATGTAGTTCTTGAGCGTATGAAAATGAGAATCTAGAGTATGATTGATTCCTTTGAATTCTTCCAATTGTTTCATACTTGATGGAGAAACAATAGTTGAGAAAACATGTTTGCAAATAAGGTTGCATGGTTACCAAAGGGGAAACTAGTGGAAAATGGGGACACCCCCAAAGTGGTTTTGTTACCATAGATATCATGAATTGAGTTGTACGCCAAGGAAAGAATCCAACACTGTCAATGCATGTTAATCGTTCCTCAAGCGTAAACATATGTACTAAGACAAGACATTTCATAGACATGCATTTAAATTCCTTAGTCTGCAGGATCTTCTCCTCAATACTGTCCACCATGATGGTGGACTCAACTTAATCCCAAAATTGAATTCGACACAAATCACATTTGGGATAATTGGTTTATAGGTTATCTTTTTTGTTGGTATGGAACAGGGGACTGGGTATAACACAAGAAGCAAGTATTGAGCTTGACCCCGAAACAGAATACAATTGATGCAGTGAACATATATCGGGTAAGCTTTAAATTTTTGGAATCATTCTGTCCATTATAATAAGAAGGAGTCTGGGTTATGATTTTATGTCTGGTCTTGTGTCGGAATTTTTCTTTAAACTTTATTTGTAGTCTTCATTTAAGAAACCTCATGAATTTATAATATACTTGCTCTGCTACTAGATGCATGTATCACATAGAGCCTTTGATTTGTATTTTTGACATTCCCCATCTCACTAAAATGGCCAATGATAGTGTTAATGAAATTAAGAAGATCCTCAGACAAATGACCTGCTAGATTGTGGGCATGAAACATGCATAGAATACTTAAGTATTCACATCGAAAAACATGAATCCAAGAAGGGAAACATGAAATCTAAATTCCAAGAACTAAATATTAATTATGATAAAATTGCGTCAAACTCATAGATGCATTACAATATCATATTGGGTTTTGCAAGAGGTTCTCGACCAGATACATGATTTCCTAGTGTTTCAATTGCTTCAACGAAGGGGCATATTATTTATGAAGACATTCCAACAAACAACTTTAGCACTCAATGAGAACAACATGAATCAAAAAGATCAAGGGAAAATTAAAGCAGGACAACAAATGGAAGAAGGCCTCAATGGAAATTATCTTGGCTCTTAAACTTCTCATATATGCATTTTACTTGTCTTGTTTATTAGTAATTATGTAAAGCAGTATAGCACTAAATTTGAAATTCATAAGGTAGGTATTGTAAGAAAGAAAAAGCATCATGACCAATTAACATATTTGTTGAAAATATTTATACAAGAATACTATAATGTTTTTTGAAATTTTTGTACTTTTTATGTTATTTGGTTTGTCAACAACCTTTTTATAAATATATAACTACCTCTTTTTTGTGATATATATATATATATATATATATTTCCTATGGGATAGAGGAGGGCATCTTTTAACACATTGGTGACCCATTCTAAGTTTTCCGGTTTTCCCCAAGTACTGAACCGGTAATATTGGTGACCTAAATAACTATTTTAAATAATTGCCAATCATTTATTTGAATGTTGTATTTCTAAATTTCATTTTGTAAACCTCCATGGTATAATCAACTCTATGAATGTATGTAGGATGTAATATATGGCATTATTTGTACATAAAAATAGCTATCAACTCTATGAATGTATATAAGTATATGGCATTACTTGTAGATAAAAATAGTTATCAACTCTATGAATGTATATAAGATGTAATATATAGAATTACTTGTATATAAAAATAGCTAAATAGCTAGTGTTTTTTATATTTAATTATTTGATATAAGTTTGTAACTTACAGATAGTTTCAATATATTGTACAGTTTCCATTCAAGTATTCTTGGCTTCATAGCTTCTAGATTATTGTCTATCAAAGAAGCAAGACCAACTAAGATGAAGATGAAGTTATGGGAAAAAATGGCATTGGCATTGGCATTAGCTTTAGTCTTAGCCAAACAAAAAGTAAAGAAGAAGACTGGATTAAAAAGAGGTTGAAAATCTTGGTAAGTTTATAGATTTTTTTTTACTTTTACAATTTTGTTTATAGATTTTTTTTTATTTTTACAATTTATTTTATTTAGTTTTTTTTACATGGTTTACATGGTTTATTTAGTTGTTTTTCTATTAGGTTGAGTTGCATTATTTTCATTTTAAAAGAAAAGCCTTTTCATTTATATGCAATGTCTCATGTGCACTCAAAACCGTCACTTTCTTTGATGCACACACACACACACAAGAAACTCTATTGTCACTCACTAAGTTCAAAAATAGCTTAAATCTACTCACTTAATACCTCCATAGGAGGGCACAAAAGAATCTTGTAGTTTAGGTAGGATTTTGGGGCTAGGCATCCAAAAACATAGTTGTTGTCCTTAGGGTGCTTTATAAATCCTTCTAAATCAAGTGGTCGTGTATAGCCACACAGGGAAAGTGAAAGAGCGGCGCCGCGCCATAGGAGGTTAAACCCAAGGTTGCGGGTGTATGTTCTCTCAAGTGGGCTCACCACCACTTGTTGAAAAGGAGACGACCCAATACCGTTCGAGGGATAACTGCTCTTTCTCCACTTGACGAAGGTACTTAGTGACCAACTTAGGATGGCATTCCTTATAGGTGACTGTCGTGGAAGCCGACAGTACCTGAGACAGATTTTGTCACAAGATCAAGGAAAGCACACGTCACAAGATCACATACTTATGATAAAAAGAAAAGCTAACAGTCAGTAGCTTTCCAATAGAAAAATCATGTCCATGTTGATTGGTGGTTGCTAGCTTATACCTTGAGCTTGTTCCATGTGATGTATTTTGAAATAAGCACATGGAAAAAGATCAAGGAAAGCTAGTGACTGCTAGCTTTCCTTCTAGCATAAGCATTTCCTTCTAATATAAACACACATGTTTATGCTAGAAGGAAAGCTAACAGTTGCTAGCTTTCCAAAAAAAAACCATGTCCATGGTGATTGGTGGTTGCTAGCTTATACCTTGAGCTTGTGCCATGTGCTCTATTTTGAACGAATGCTAGCTTTCCTTCTAGCATAACACACATGCTTATGTTAGAAGGAAAGCTAGCATTCGCTAGCTTTCCAATAGAAAAACCTTGGGCATGGTGATTGGTGGTTGCTAGCTTATACCTTGAGCTTGTGCCATGCACTCTATTTTCAAATAAGCACATGGCACAAGATCAAGGAAAGCTAGTGACTGTTAGCTTTCCTTCTAGCATAAGCATTTTCTTCTAGGATAAGAACACATATTTATGCTAGAAGGAAAGCTAGCAGTCGCTAGCTTTCCAATAGAAAAATCATGTCCATAGTGATTGGTGGTTGCTAGCTTATACCTTGAGCTTGTGCCATTTGCTCTATTTTGAAATAAGCACATGGAAAAAGATCAAGGAAAGCTAGCGACTGCTAGCTTTCCTTCTAGCATAAGCATTTCCTTCTAAAATAAACACACATGCTTATACTAGAAGGAAAGCTAACAGTTGCTAGCTTTCAATTAGAAAAACCCTATCCATGGTGATTGATGGTTGCTATCTTATACCTTCAGCTTGTGCCATGTGCTCTATTTTAAACGAATGCTAGCTCTCCTTCTAGAATAAGCATTTCCTTCTAGCATAACACACATGCTTATGCTAGAAGAAAAGCTAGCAGTCGCTAGCTTTCCAATAGAAAAATCATGTCCATGGTGATTGGTGGTTGCTAGCTTATACCTTGAGCTTGTTCCATGTGATGTATTTTGAAATAAGCACATGGCAAAAGATCAAGGAAAGCTAGTGACTGCTAGCTTTCCTTCTAGCATAAGCATTTCCTTCTAGTATAAACACACATGCTTATGCTAGAAGGAAAGCTAACATTCGCTAGCTTTCCAATAAAAAACCTTGTCCATGGTGATTGGTGGTTACCAGCTTATACCTTGAGCTTGTGCCATGTGCTCTATTTTGAACGAATGCTAGCTTTCCTTCTAGCATAACACACATGCTTATGTTAGAAGGAAAGCTAACAGTCGCTAGCTTTCCAATAGAAAAACCTTGGGCATGGTGATTGGTGGTTGCTAGCTTATACCTTGAGCTTGTGCCATACACTCTATTTTCAAATAAGCACATGGCACAAGATCAAGTAAAGCTAGAGACTAATAGCTTTCCTTCTAGCATAAGCATTTCCTTCTAGTATAAACACACATGCTTATGCTAGAAGGAAAGCTAACATTCGCTAGCTTTCCAATAAAAAACCCTGTCCATGGTGATTGGTGGTTTCCAGCTTATACCTTGAGCTTGTGCCATGTGCTCTATTTTGAACGAATGCTAGCTTTCCTTCTAGCATAACACACATGCTTATGTTAGAAGGAAAGCTAGCAGTCGCTAGCTTTCCAATAGAAAAACCTTGGGCATGGTGATTGGTGGTTGCTAGCTTATACCTTGAGCTTGTGCCATGCACTCTATTTTCAAATAAGCACATGGCACAAGAACAAGGAAAGCTAGCGACTTATAGCTTTCCTTCTAGCATAAGCATTTCCTTCTAGGATAAGAACACATACTTATGCTAGAAGGAAAGCTAGCAGTCGCTAGCTTTCCAATAGAAAAATCATGTCCATAGTGATTGGTGGTTGCTAGCTTATACCTTGAGCTTGTGCCATTTGCTCTATTTTGAAATAAGCACATGGAAAAAGATCAAGGAAAGCTAGCGACTGCTAGCTTTCCTTCTAGCATAAGCATTTCCTTCTAAAATAAACACACATGCTTATACTAGAAAGAAAGCTAACAGTCGCTAGCTTTCAATTAGAAAAACCCTGTCCATGGTGATTGATGGTTGCTAGCTTATACCTTCAGCTTGTGCCATGTGCTCTATTTTGAACGAATGTTAGCTCTCCTTCTAGCATAACACATGACCCTTATTATACATCATCTATGCATATCCAGCCGGCCTTGCATATAATCAGACATGGTCTGGATGGATAGATGTCTTCTTGGATACCTTCTATCCAAGAACAGATTGGAAGAATCGGCGTGCAAATTTCATTCTGCACCTTAAAGCCAATCTTGAAGTTGCTCATCAGAACTTCCAGTGGTTTAAGTTTAAACTGATCCATGAAGGTGGAACCTATCAACCACTTGAGCACAGAATTTATGCCCAGCAAAAATTTATCCGAAGATCTATTGCTGGAGAACACATAGAGTCCAGAGTTACAACCAGAGAGATTCCACTGGACTATAAAGTAGAATCACATTTCAGAGGTGAATTCCTGTGAGAGCCGAATCCTTTGTTTAAAGGCTCCGATATTGAAAGATGTTTCTCTCAGTTCCTATATCCGCCTCCTTCTCCTGTGCCATATGAACACGTGGACGAAGATGTATTGTTTGGTCATCATGCATATGACTCAAACAATTTTGAAGAAGAATGGCTGCAAGGACGTGATCCATACGACTAAGCGAAAGCAGCGGTGGGCCCCAAGCTAGCAGTCGCTGGCTTTCCAATAGAAAAACCCTAGGCATGGTGATTGGTGGTTGCTAGCTTATACCTTGAACTTGTGCCATGTACTCTATTTTAAAATAAGCACATGGCACAAGATCAAGAAAAGCTAGCGGCTGCTAGCTTTCCTTCTAGCATAAGCATTTACTTATAGGATAATAACACATACTATGCTAGAAAGAAAGCTAGCAGTCGCTAGCTTTCCAATAGAAAAATCCTGTCCATGGTGATTGGTGGTTGCTAGCTTATACCTTGAGCTTGTGCCATGTGCTCTATTTTGAAATAAGCACATGGCAAAAGATCAAGGAAAGCTAGCGACTGCTAGCTTTCTTTCTAGCATAAGCATTTCCTTCTAGCATTTTTGAGAAGGAAAACTTTTCTTTTTAATGAGTCTCTACTTGTGCTAGATGCAATGGATTTTTATTTATCTTTAAGTATTTAATATGTTTCCAGGACACATGACCCTTATGTTGTTTAATGAGTTAACAAAATGTAATGATAAAAGAACTACTTGGTTAATGACATAAAAATATGATGATTTAAAGGTCTTCTCTAACGAACAAGGGGGTTCGGTGCTCCATCAGGAATTGTTAGTGCTCAGTTGCATCCTTAATTGCTCAACGCGTGAGGGTTCGTGTAGTAATTTAACTGCTGATTCTTTGCTCAGGCAGTTTGACTGTCTTGTTATTTCCTCTGATTTTGGTAGAATGGCTCAGCCAGGGGACAATACCGGCATCCAGGACATCAAGAAAAGTTTGGGGCGGCTGTATGAGATAGTCTCCATAGGAATTATGGATAACAGGGAGATAGCGTGCGTTATAAAAAAGATGGAGGACACTATGAGTTACACTTCCCTTCAAATCAGCAACCATGACTCCAGGATCGATGATAATGAAAGCTCCTTGCGCGAGATGATGGGGAAGGTGGATATGATCCAGGAGGACCTTGCGCGACTCATTTCCATGAACCAGGGCAGCAGGAACAATGCAGTAACTGTTGAAGGGGAGCGTCAGATGGAGGAAGAATCAGTGGTGCAGCCAGTCCACTTCAAGGGCCACCTATAATCTGGTTTTTATGGATATATGTTTTTTTGTCTTTTATTATGTAAGCAATATATAAGGGTATATACTGCCCATTCTGTTAGTCATCATGGAAGAACTCTGTATATAGTTTTTTGGACCCTTTGCAGGCTTAGTCTACAATGCTCTATCTCTGCTCTGCAGGACTATTCTTCCTCTCTTTTTGCTATGTACTGAATGGCTGTGCACAGCCCCTTTATAATATACTCCTTTTTAGTTTCTGTTCAAAAAAAATATATTATGATTTATAGTCTATCATTTATATGGGTTCAATTTATTTATTTTTTTGTTCACAGGTCTTTAAGTAAACCAATAAACTTAATTTGGTATAAAAGCTATAATGAAGGAGGTCTTCTTTATGTATATTTTACTATGTTTATGTCTATTTTCGCATTAGAGGTAATCTATGTGTAACATTTAATTGTTATTAGCAATAGAAAACTAGAGGTAGTTTCTTTGTATAATTTACTTGTTATTAGCAATAGAAATTATCTCAAAAATTATATTCTTGGTGTAGCCTCCAAGCTTCACATGAGGTCACAAAACATAAATTAGTTAGGTAAGGAAAGCCTTGAACTTGTGCCATGTACTCTATTTTCAAATAAGCACATGGCATAAGATCAAGGAAAGCTAGCGACTGCTAGCTTTCCTTTTAGCATAAGCATTTACTTATAGGATAATAACACATACCTATGCTAGAAAGAAAGCTAGCAGTCGCTAGCTTTCCAATAGAAAAATCTTGTCCATGGTGATTGGTGGTTGCTAGCTTATACCTTGAGCTTGTGCCATGTGCTCTATTTTGAAATAAGCACATGGCAAAAGATCAATGAAAGCTAGCGACTGCTAGCATTCTTTCTAGCATAAGCATTTCCTTTTAGCATTTTTGAGAAGGAAAACTTTTCTTTTTAATGAGTCCCTACTTGTGCTAGATGCAATGGATTTTTATTTATCTCTAAGTATTTAATATGTTTCCATAACACATGACCCTTATTATTCTTGTGCATGTGAATAAAAGACATGTAATAGAATATTGTTTGATAATGCTCATTATTTCATGTATTTTTAAAACAATTTAAACTTATAGTCGACTATTTATTATTGTTTTTAGAAGCTATGGACTCTGGTGCAATGACAATTCCAAGGAATAATTTGAAGAAAAAACGAATTGCAAGTGACACACAAACAACGTCTCCCCCATGTGGTATGGTGGTTTTAAATATTATTCTCTCATTTCTAAATGGTTAGACTAGAATACTATATGGTAATATTTGTGATTTTGATTTCATTTTATTTATAGTAATAATTGCTTATTATTGTTTTTAGAAGCTGTCGTCTCCAAAGCAAGTAAAATGCCACAATCAGCATTCAAAAAACAAAAGCGTCATTCAACTCAGATTATAAATTCAACAATGGGTTCTAATTTTGAAATGATTAAAAAGTTCAAAACATCTGCTGCATATGAGTATGTCGAAGATTGGTATGTTGAGATTGAAAGTCCCATGAATATGTTTCCAGATATGTATCTATTTGGATCCATGGATGGAAATGATATACAAAGGCTAGGGATAATTGTTAGTTGCTATGCTCTCAATCATAGTCAGATCGATTTTCAAATGGAGGTAATTGAAGAAAATGAAGTGAAATTATTTTCTTGCCAAGTTGATTACACAAAATTTAGACCAGATTTGATTGATACTAATACAGAATTTCCAGAGTCAATAAAAGAGTCACAGTTTAAGTTGGACAGTTTTGAGAGCTTCAATGAATCTGGTCTAAAGAGTTGTGATGATCTTGTACAATGTATTACCAACGTTATGAAATATCGCTATGTGAGATGTAAGAAAACATCATCCGTGTTTCTTTATTTGCAACAAAGAGGTAAACTACTTGATAAAATACCAGATGATAAACTCGAGGCTCAAATGCTTGCTTTGAGAAGGGTATATTTAGCTGAACTAGAACAAAGCATTAAAGAAAGTGAGTTCATGCCTACTACAGAGTTTGTAAAATCCCAAAAAGAAGACTCTCAGATAGAGAAGCTTGCTGACCAATGCGATGAAATCCATGAAAATTTTAAGGACAGTTATTTATTTTCAAGCTCTTTTACCATGAAGGTGGATGTTTGAAGATGTGTAGAAGCACCCAAGTTATATAAATTGAGATCACGGGATGATTTAAATGTTCGAGTATTAGTAAAATCATTCCTACAGAAATTTCAAGCATCATTGCCTGATGCTCTTCTGATTCCATTTGACACAAAAGAGTCTGATCCGATTGGAAACCCTGTGAAAATCATGAATGAAATGGATATAAATGCCAAGAACATCAATTTTTGGATACTTGATGGGCAACACACCATTCAAGCAGCAAAAGAAATATTATCAAATCCTAAATTTAGTCTATCTGGGGAGGCAAAACAGAAGTACAAAGAACGTAATGCTCAATTCTTAGATCCATTAGTTGCTCCCAGTGTGGTGATTCGTATTTGCTGCCAGTTAAATTCTGCAAACACAGTGTTCTTCAAAACTCCATTCATTGATTCTGTGCGATCTGCAAGACAATTCCTAATTGCCACAAATAAATTAAAGAAACAAAAATGTGGGAATTCTAAGACGGCTGAAGATAAGGTATGCAATTTTTTTTTTTGCACTTAGTTTATATTGTTATAACTAAATTCATGGCTATTTTATTTTTGATATCACATTCTTACTAATTTATATTTGTTATTTTTTAACAGGTTGATGATGAAATGTTGTGCTCTTTCTTCGATTGTCCACTAACAAACTTTGCTGAAAAAAAAGTCTTGTTATATCTTGATGATACTACTTGGGATAAATGGGAAGTTATTTTTAATTGTTACAAACTAGGGACATTAATGTGTTCTCCAAACCAACCTAAGGATACAAACTATAAGACAAATAGTCTGAACAGTTTGGTATCAAGTTCTTTCCGTCCCCTTCAGGGACTAACCACTGAAGAAATGTGTTCTGTAGCAGATAAACTATTGGATGGAACTGTCTGGTTTTCTATTCCAGTGAACCATCCAACCAATGCCATAAAAATGAAAGATTATTGTTCATAATTGAAAACCAAAAGAACAATTTTGGAGGCAATGGTAACATATTGCAAAAGTCATGATAAGAATCTGAATGATAAGATTCTTACAATATCCAATATTCTTGAGCATTATGGAATTACTGATATCATATTTGCCAACTTCTGTAAGACAATGGAAGGGTGTAAATATGTAAAAGGATCACGAAATACAAAAATAGAGTCCCTTTCTCCACAAGCCTGTGTGGTCCTTGATAGAATAATTGATGCATCGACAGATATACAGGAAATTGAGAATAGTTTTGAATTCGGTTGTCATTATGGGGGTCCTAGCCTCTTGTCAACACTTTTGCACTCTTTTCCTTGTCAGTTTCAACCAATGTTATACACTGACTTTGTTGTGTTGGATACATTGGCTTTGAAAGATGAATCATTCCTTAAGGATCATTATATTGAATTGTTTCTATTTTTAATCGAAAAAAATGGGTTGAAAGATTTTACTATGATTATCTTAGTAGAAATTTGGTCTTGTAAGGATGTACGCCAAGCTCTGGAGATTGTTGTCAAGGACTCAAATGTCAACTATAAAATGGCTACCGGTCTTTATGAATATAAAGAACAAAATAACTATAGTTATGATATAGTTTTAACTATACATTTCTATAGTGAAGAGTCAAAAAGTTTAGAGGCCTCAATATATTCTCACAGTTTTAGAGACATATCTGATGAAAATGAGAGAGATTTTGAATTCTGGGAAGAATTATTGCAAATGCATCAACAACATAGTGATCTAAATTTGATTATTTCTCTTTATGCAAGGAAAAATTTACAGCAGGCTTGCTGTACATATGGAAGAAGAATGGCATGTGTCGTAGAAAACGAGTTACAAAGGACTACCATGCTGACTAATCAAGAATCCTTCCAATTGCAAAAACCAATGTCTAATATATTGCTGTTGGAATATCCAAGTATTGTACTTGTTTTGTTCTTTCTCTAGTGATTCGTTGGATTCTATGCTATTTATAAATCTTGATTAACAAGATGTTTACTATAACTACTAATGGCGGAAATTGTAAAGAAAACAACGACGACACTTTGCAACAAAGCAATGATCAACATAGTGTGCACAATGTCGAAGACGTTTTCGAGATGCAAATACAAGACGAAGAAAATACCATACCAGGTACATAATTTATTTTGTTTCTTTTGTTGTATTGTACTTGTTTTGTTCTTTCTCTAGTGATTCTTTGGATTCTATGCCTATTTATTTAATGAATTTCATTCGTTGATACATTTTATAACATTTCATATGTTTATTACAGTGGCAAATGAGGAGAAAAAAGACAGTGATCAAGGGAATGTGACAGAAAGCCATAGTCAAGAACATGATATCATATCAGGTACTTCACATGTCTCTTATTTTCAATTAAACATAAAATATGTCTTATAAAAAAAAAATTGATTTAAAGAAGTATTATTGGTATTTGATTGAAGGTTTGTTATTTTAACTCTAGGTTCTATGAAGACAATACAAGAGAAGTGTGGCTTATCAATAACTAGTACAAAAAATACTCAAAGTGAGTGTATTTCTTCAACAATTTTTTTTAATAATAATTTATGTAGCATGAATAAAATGAATTTACTATGATCCATTATTTTTTTGCAGCTATTATAAGTCAAAAGAAATTAGTTATTTTTGAATTGAATAACATTTTCTATCAGAGCGTTGATGGTGATGCATCACAAAAAGAATTTATCGAGAAAATGGGAAGGGCCGCAGATTACACGATAGAGAAAAAATCATTTTGGTTTCGTCCACATGCAAAAACATTTCTTGAAATGTGTTCCAGAAAAGAATCTCTTGACATTGCAATTTGGACGACATCTTTGAAACAAAACACAACAAGAGTTATGAAAAAGCTGGTTTCAGAAACATTACAAGCTAAATTTTTGTTTACATGGACTGCTTCAGATTGCAAACAACAAAAGGGAAAAAATGACATTGATAATTCAACACAAGTTATATACAAAAAACATCTGAAAAAAGTGTGGAGAATGTATTCTCAATATGATGCTACTAACACTATTCTAGTGGATTGTTCAATGGAGACAAAGAAAGAAAATCCCAAAGAAAATGTGATTATTGCCCCTTCATTTGATGGAAAGAATGAGGATAAATGGTTGATCACTGATCTGTGGAGCTTATTGAATAAATTCTACAAGGCACCCGATGTTCGAGATATTTTGAAGAATCTTCAATGACTTTTAATAGTACATTAAGATGACTGTTATTCATTTCCTCTATAAACAAAATCTTGAAGTTTATAATATAAATTCTTGGTCATTGTACATTTGATGACTTAATTCTACATGTGATGTGTTATTACTGTGTTTTATTTTATTATCAATTTAATGTCAATATTATTTCATAATACTCATATAAGGATTGTTGTTGTGTCATTATTATAAATTAACATATTATTATTTTGTTTATTTATATTGAGATATTGAGTTATAAAAAGTTAGTGATTTGAATAATAGTCTTATGTGTTTGCATAAAAATGTAGTATTCCATATTAATTAAATAATTGTATTAGGTTGTATATATAAATTAACGTACAATTACTATGTTTGAGCAATTGCAGTTTATTTATCAATTGCGTCTTAATTGATCATTATAACTCTTACAAATCAGTGATTTGAATGTTAGTTCAATGTTATCATATGAAATTTTCTCATTTCTTAGAAATTAAAAAAATGGAAAATCATATCAGGTTGTATGTAAAAATTACCTATAATTAGCTTGTTTAATTGAAATTTAAAAAATTGTAAATCTAGGTGGTGTGTATAAATTAACATATAATTGGTTTGAATTGGACCATTGTAACTATATTTTTAAATTGTGATTTGAATTTCATTGCAATGTGCTTATATGAATTTTTCTTATAATTTCTTGAAAATTAAAAAATATCGTATGAGGTTGTATGTAAAATTGAACATATAAATAGTTTGCTTGATTTAAATTTAAAAACTGTAAATTTAGTTAGTATGTAGATATTAACATATAATTAGTTCAAATGAATTCGACTATTGTAATTATATTTTTAAATTGTAGTTTATCTCATTACAATTCTTAAAAATTAGTGATTTGAGTAGTAGTTGAATGTGTTTGTATAAAAAAACTATTCCACGGAAATTACTTTTATTTTTTTCATTAAGTTGTTTGTTGGGGAGTGGAAATAAATTGGATATGTTTTGATGCCATTAAGCAATGAAGTTTTGAAGTGAAAATATGTTAATGTTATATATGTGGCAGCAATGCAGATGGGAGTTAATATCAGTCGGAAGATCTTGTTGATCTTTGAAATGGAAGGAGTATTCTTCTCGTCGTATTCCAAAGATGATACGAGTTGTCAAATTCAAAGAAAACTAGATTGGGAGCTTGGTGATAGATCCTACTTTTGTAGGCCTTTTCAATTAGAAGTATTAAAATACTGCCTAAAACATTATGATGTTGCGATATGGACATCAAATGTTACTAACAAGTACATTCGACAAGTACTTGAAAAATCAAATATTGATACAAGTGACTTTGAATTCATATGGGATAGGTCCCATTGTCACTTGCAAACAAAATTCAAATCATGTAGTATGATACAGTTTTATGAGAAAAGGCTAAGCGACATGTGGTCCCAATATGGAAATAAGTACACATAATCAAATGTATTGCTAATAGATACATCAAAGCCTACTTCTCAATTCCTTGGATATCGGTCAAACTGTATCTTAATAAAGGCTTATATAGGACATGAACACGATACTTGGCTTGTGCAAGTTCTATTCCCCTTTTTAAAGACACTTCATCGCATCAAACAGAAACGCAACTACATTTGAATGTTCAATAGAACATTGAGTTCTTTGTATTAAGTGAAGATATTATTTTATGGAAATTTGTTGACGATTACATTGCAATATTTCAATACAAGTTGGACACATTTTTTAGTGAAATAATTTGTATGATTTTATAACTTTTATAGATAGATGATAATTGACAATGATATATAAATACAATTATTAGTATTATTTATGATTGCTTTTAGATTGACAAGTTTTTGCATCATACAACACTTGATTTCCCCATTCAAAATATTTTCTAAATTTGTGCTCTTAAATCAACTATTTGTAATTTAAATCATCTCATAAAATCCAACAAGGCATGCAAGAAACTCTCTTTAGTTTTATTTATCTATATGTATTAATACAAGTGCATTACAACACTTGATTTCTCTATTCAAAATATTTTTTAAATTACATACTCTTAAATCAATTATTTGTAATTTAAATCATCTCACAAAAGCCAACAAGGAATGAAGTTCTCTTTAGTTTTATTGATATATATGCATTAATACAAGTGACACACAAATTTTGAATTAAACCTCCATCTATATAAAAGCACATTTCTTACAAAAAATATTACTTCAATGATAATGAGTGCTAAGTGTACTAGAATTTAGATTAAAGCATGATGAGTCATAGATGAATGATTTTGAAAGGTATAGGCATTTGATTTCCCAATCTATAACTTATTGTAAATGTGTATTCTTAAGTTAATAGTTTATAATTGCAATAATCTCATATAAGCCAACAAGACATGAAATAAATTATTGACTGTTATTAGCCTATATTCATTAATATGAGGAGTTTATCAATGCAATATGTAATTTTTGAAATAAAACCCCATATAATTGAAGTTGCAATTGTTTTAAAACACAAAATTAATTGCTAATGAGTGCTAAGTGGTATTAAGGGTAGTACGAGATTGGTCATAAGTGAGTGACATTGAACTATAAGAAATTTGATTTCTCATTTCATTTTTTTGTAAGTTTGTATTATTAACTCAATTACGATTAATTGAAATAATCTCATAATAGCCAACAAAGCATGAGATACGCTCTATCTTTTATCTTCTTGTATGCATTAAATGAATGTATAAATGTGATATGTATTTTTTGGAATAAAATACAATGTAAAAACATTCCACAAGTAGTTGAAAAATCAAATACTGATACAAGTGACTTTGAATTCATATGGGACAGGTCTCATTGTCACTTGGAAACAAAATTCAAATAATGTAGTGTGATACAATTTTATGAGAAAATGTTAAGTGATGTGTGGTCCAAATATGGAAATATGTACGAAAAATCAAATATATTGCTAATAGATACATCAAAGCTTACTTCTCAATTCCCCGGATACCGGTCAAATTGTATCTTAACAAAGGCTTATATAGGACATGAACCTGATACTTGGCTTGTCCAAATTCTATTCCCCCTTTTTAAGAAACTTCATCGTATCAAAGAGAAACGCAACTACATTCGAATGTTCAATAGAACATTGAGTTCTTTATAGTAGGTGAAGATATTAATTTTTAGAAATTTGTTAACGCGTACATTGCAATATTTCAATACAAGTTGGACACATTTTTTGATGAATTAATTTGTATGTTTTTAAAACTTTTATAAATAGATGAGAATTAACAATAATATTTAAATACAATTATTAATATTATTTATGATTGCCTTTAGTTTGACATTTTTTTGCATCATACACCACTTGATTTCCCCATTCAAAATATTTTTTTAATTTGCATTCTTAAATCAAATATTTGTAATTAAAATCATCTCATAAAAGCCAACAAGGCACACACAAAGTTTTGTAAATGTGTATTCTTAAGTTAATAGTTTATAATTGCAATAATCTCATATAAGCCAACAAGGCATGAAATAAATTATTGACTTTTATTTGCGTATATTCATTAATAAGAGGAGTTTATCAATGCAGTATGTAATTTTTATTGCTAATGAGTGCTAAGTGGTATTAAGGGTAGTACGAGATTGGTCATAAGTGAGTGACATTGAACTATAAGAAATTTGATTTCTCAATTCATTTTTTTGTAAGTTTGTATTATTAACTCAATTATGATTAATTGAAATAATATCATAATAGCCAACAAAGCATGAGATACACTCTATCTTTTATCTTCTTGTATGCATTAAATGAATGTATAAATGTGATATGTATTTTTTGGAATAAAATACAATGTAAAAACATTCCACAAGTAGTTGAAAAATCAAATACTGATACAAGTGACTTTGAATTCATATGGGACAGGTCTCATTGTCACTTGGAAACAAAATTCAAATAATGTAGTGTGATACAATTTTATGAGAAAATGTTAAGTGATGTGTGGTCCAAATATGGAAATATGTACGAAAAATCAAATATATTGCTAATAGATACATCAAAGCTTACTTCTCAATTCCCCGGATACCGGTCAAATTGTATCTTAACAAAGGCTTATATAGGACATGAACCTGATACTTGGCTTGTCCAAATTCTATTCCCCCTTTTTAAGACACTTCATCGTATCAAAGAGAAACGCAACTACATTCGAATGTTCAATAGAACATTGAGTTCTTTATAGTAGGTGAAGATATTAATTTTTAGAAATTTGTTAACACGTACATTGCAATATTTCAATACAAGTTGGACACATTTTTTGATGAATTAATTTGTATGTTTTTAAAACTTTTATAGATAGATGAGAATTAACAATAATATTTAAATACAATTATTAATATTATTTATGATTGCCTTTAGTTTGACATTTTTTTCATCATACACCACTTGATTTCTCCATTCAAAATATTTTTTTAATTTGCGTTCTTAAATCAAATATTTGTAATTAAAATCATCTCATAAAAGCCAACAAGGCACGCACAAAGTTTTGTAAATGTGTATTCTTAAGTTAATAGTTTATAATTGCAATAATCTCATATAATCCAACAAGGCATGAAATAAATTATTGACTTTTATTTGCGTATATTCATTAATAACAGGAGTTTATCAATGCAGTATGTAATTTTTATTGCTAATGAGTGCTAAGTGGTATTAAGGGTAGTACGTGATTGGTCATAAGTGAGTGACATTGAACTATAAGAAATTTGATTTCTCAATTCATTTTTTTGTAAGTTTGTATTACTAACTCAATTATGATTAACTGAAATAATCTCTTACAGGCCAACAAAGCACGAGATATGTTCTATCTTTTATCTTCTTATATGCATTAAATGAATGTATAAATGTGGTATGTAATTTTTGGAATAAAATACAATGTAAAACCATATAATTAATTGATAATGAGTACTAAGTGGACTATTTAGACTCATTCGATATGTGCCATAAATAAATTCAAAAGAGCATGGGATCATATATAAAGTTCAACTAAAAGATTTGAAAAATATGTTTCAACATCTATTTCTTCGACATTTAAAAATCTTATCATTTTCTTTGCCTTTTGGTGAAAGTAATTCTCGGCCATGATTTCTTAATTCGATTTCTTCACACTTTCATTGTGCATGTATAATGTTGTACCTAACAACTATCCCAATTTTGACGAATTTATAGTTATTATTTGGTTCGACATCAATACATTTCTTATAATTTATTTTATTTTAATTTAATATTGTGATTTCCTTCCAATCATGCTATATTATAATATGTTATTTAACAATAAAAATATTTAATATGATACTTTGTTCACTTCAAATATAGATAGAGATCTTCTTGTAATAAAACATGCAATTATGTGTGCAACTTAGCTTCATTAATCCTACATTTTATATCTTCATGAATATTTTTTCTCACGATTCAACAAATTACAGATTTTCATATACTCCTCCTAATTTATGGCATACCGAACTAGTTATAAATGATACAACATTTCATTTTTTATGATTGTATATTAAAAACACTTGGAGTAAATAAAATCTGTGATCAATAAAAACATTCTTTCTAGGATTAGTTTTTCCAATTTTAATGGAATATTTCTTTAATGCATAATTTTTACAAATTAAATGAAATAAATAAAATGTTTACAAAAAAATTCAATGTCATAGAAGTCCTTGTAATAGAATTTTTCTAGATTTCTTGTAATATGTGTTATATGTCTGAATAGTATTTAGTTTAGTAAAAGTTAGCATCTCTGAACATCAGTAGTAGATTTGATGGGAGTTACTGTGTTTCCAGCATCCCTTAATATCATTAATACATTACTGATAAGATATCTTTAATGCATTCCATACAATAGTAATACTTTAAGTAATAGTTTATTATTGTAATTATAAACCTAGTTTAATTACAATGATTGAATAAATAAGCAAGGATTACATATAAACTAATTGTACTCTGTATATTACAAAATTAATTAAATAGTCATAGGAAATAATAGTAAATTTTAACAATAAAAATTACAGTAATCATATCATGATAAATCACATTGCAGAAGAATTGTAGTCACGGTTAGGTTAAATAAATCAATGCAAAAATCCTAGTTAAGAATTTATCTAGTCATAATCTGTTAATTAAATCAATGCACAAACCCTATTTATAAATTTAAGAAGTTACTTTATAACAAATAAATTTAGGTACGTAAACCCTACAGCATTTTATCAACAAGGATTTATCAGCAGAGAAATAACCTAGATATTAATTTTACAACAAAAGAAACAAACAGAATAGCATTCTAGCTCATTGTCGAGCTTCAATATCATAATAATATCTTTCAATTGGGCTCTCAATTTACCAACAGAGTTATAATCGCAATAATGAAACAAGCATTTAAACTACACTTCAACTCTAAAATTGGGTAGAACCATAACAGACCAGTATGTACGAGTAAAATTAATGCTGATAATGAAGACAATGCTTCCACTTACAGTCGTATCATAAATATAAAGGGTTATACACTAGTTTCATTTGTTCCTGGACAAAGCCAAAACAAAATGTACGCTAAACGAGCTCAAAAATACAGGAGAAAGTTGTAGTAAGTCGTATTATAAAACCCTGGGTGAAAACCTTGAGTGAAATTGAAGAGCCCAGTATTAAAACCACAAGGCCGTAACATCATCTACAGACAGGCTCACAGCCTTTGCCTTCTTTCTTTCTATACATTAAAACTTCTGTAGCAAACCCTATTTATCAAAAACAAGAAGAATAAATTACAATCTTGACCGAAGCCATAACATTCCCTTCACATCATAGGGTGAACCCGACAAGGAACTTGTGGTAACAAGCAGTAAAAAGACCAAACATAATAGTGATAATCACAGAGTTTTCCTTTCAAATTCCAAACCCTAACCGCCCTAATCAACCAGCAAGGAGGAAAATGCCATGGTGAAAACCAGGCTTACCCGGTAATCCTATCGTCGAAGTTGGTGTCATCCACGCTATGGAGAGGGGCCAGGACCTGCAACGAAAGAGCAATATCGGTAACACTTCAATGTTTTTGTTGGGGATTTAAACAATTTCTTTTAATTAGAAAACTGAAGGAGAAATCCTGTAGCTTACCAATAATTTTGAAAGGAGCTTTGTCACTTTAACAGCCTGCTAACCACTAACATAATAAGTGTAAACCCCAGCTTCGCTACCAAATGAACGAGCTGGCTGAAGCAAAAGGTAAGCTTTGACAGAACTAAGCTGAGAGATGTAGTTACGCGATGACAGGGTTAATAACGGTAGCAGAAGAATAAACCCTAGGTTTATAACAAATTTATAGCTGCCAATAGCATAATCTAATGACTCCCAAATGAAGCAGTCAACAAGCACAAGAACTGAAGCAGCGTAGAAGCTGCCTCCAACAATGTATCAGCAAGGTTGGACCAAGAGGGTTTGCAGAGCGGCCGAGCCCGAAGGCAAGGGGAGAAATGGCCAAGTAGGGTTAGTCAATAGTTTTATATCCCAAAATGCGTGGCTCTGGAAAGACCATGTATCCCTTTAATATTTCCCATGCAGTGGGTCGACGTTCCAAAGTCTCACAATGAGTTTCCAATTATTTGTTTTTCAATTAAAATCATGGCGAGGGTAAAACAAAATCATAACATGGATATTCCACTATGGTCGTGGCACCATAAGTTTAAACCTGTCATATTTTATATATATTTCATGTTAGAACAATACCTCGGAACTTTAACACCTTGCCTATTTTCATTAAAACCTTGTAGTGTCAATAGCATTCGAGATTAGGTCTAGGAGTCTATTTAAAACATAGAGAAAATGATAATTATTATAAAATCATAAGGAGGAAGGTTTCAAGTATGTGATATGATGTTTGTAAAAACCTACCACTTTATTGCCCTTCGCATAAATTCTATTGTGACCAGACATAGATCATTACTTCCAAATCCATACTATAATAGAGTGATGTCAGGAATAGTTACTTACAAATCTACTAATTATAGTGTCATTGGCTATAGACCGTGCAGATGTTATAGAAATTGCTATTCTTCTTATGCATTGTTAACTTGTAGAACTAAGCTAAATAACTCATAATTTCAGATTAGGGTTACTCTAGTCCATTTCCATTGTTGCTACAATTTAATAACAATCTATTAATAGACTCAGATTCCTCGTATGGACAAGTAGACTTTGTTACTCTTCATGTTCAAGAAGTACAAAGAACGTATACGTGAAAGGTATGTTAGACAGAATTATGCGAAATATTACAACCATTCCTGTCGGCAGAATAGTCTGGAAAATCATAACTGAATGCAATCGTAATAATTTAGGATTAAGACTAAAGGTGTTATAAATGTCATCAATCGTCGATCATACAAATAGAAGTAGTTTCTAATCAATGCCAAACCCCTAAAATGTTAAGAGAAGACTTGTATCAGATGGTTCCTATGCATTCAAAGCTGTAAATTGAAATTATATTTCAAATTTATAAATTTGGCATGATACAGTAACAACAGATAAGTAAAAGTGGTCTGAACATGATAACCCAGTGACATTCTACAATGCTAGATAAGAGATATTATTGCATCACAATAATAATATCAAGGAAACAATACTCCATAAGGATACTTAAGTCATTTTGATCAAGGACAATAGCTATCATATTCTCTCGTAAATTCCAACTCTCTATCAGTAAGATTACAAGAATATCACAGGAAGGGATTCTACCTTTAAACACTTGACAACCTGGCTAGCATGTTTAGACTTTTTACTGAATGATTTGGTACAGCTAGTGGATTTATAATACTTTAAAGATTTGTTTACAGCGACCCGAACCTTACCTGTATATCTGTAAGAGAAAGAAAATCTGTTGCATTAGCTTGGAAGCTAAGTAAGCCTAGTCTGTTATGGCAATTCCCCCTTGTGGTTGCAAAACAGAAAAAAAATTCAGTAACTGTAAAGAAAGTCATATAAAAATTAAAGTATAATAAAATATCTTTCAGACACACTTATGATCACTTAAGCTAATCAACAGTTAAATGATTGCATTTCATAATATTACATGCTATTTTTTTAAAAAAAATTAATTTTTCGAAAAATTTGGGTTTTGACACACAGTGGTTGAGATGAAAACCTCTTCTTCAAAACCACAGGTAAAGCGGTCATGTCCAATGGACCCAACTCAAATTCCAACATCAACACAATCTTCAACCAACAATCCATCAACGAGTCATGCTGAAGTTCCTCACGATACAGGAATATTGGGAGATGTTGCATGTGTAGAGATGGACATACAAGCCTTTCTTAATTTGCAATATCCCCAAGAAGACCACAACCATGTCGACCACACTCCCATTATGGCCCAATCTGTGAATGAAGCACCACAACAAACAAGCTCTATATTCATGTCTCATGTCCACCCTCCCTACCTCGGCTGTCCAATGCAAGAAGAAGAACTCCTAGATGTATTCATGTGGATGAAAGTGCTATGTCGGGGCTTGAAGGTAAGTTTCCAAAATGCACTATCGAATGGCAATGCAGCAAAATTGTCAAGGAATATTTTGAATCCAAAGGTGATGCAGGTAAATGCCAATTATTGCTATGTTTGTTAAAGTCACATTGTTTAGTTGTTGTTAGGAGAATTTTGGGCATAAAGATAGTTAAAAGTTCATAGGCTAGCAGTCATATTGTTAGAAATATCTAATCTGCATTTAATGCGATTGGGAAGACATATCGTACAAAAGATCTTTGTGCGGCTCGTCGTGTTTTAGCGGAATCAGTTGTAAGCAAGTCCACAAGGTAACATCGCCTGCTATCACACACTTCTCACATACTCAAATTAAATAGAAAAACTATTAAAAAGTACTATGTTATAAGAAAAAATCTTGACACTCCCGGTGGAAATGATTGTTGGGCTTTTGTTGGTAGGTTTCCTCGTGCAGATAGGAAGCTAATTGATGTTGTTAAGGAGTTAGTACAAAAGTTTTGGCATGATCATACTAGACCTTCATCAAACCAAAGAGACATGCTAAAGCTGAGAAAAGGTTCTACTGAATGTGAACCCCATGTTAAACACTTCCTTGACACCACACAGACTGAACTCTATGAGAGATTCAGTAATGAGCACACACAATTGAACCTGGACCAAAGGTCCTTTGATAAATGCAAACCATGGTGTGTTCGTATATGCATTGATTGGAACACATGTTGTTGTAGATACCACATAGAATATGAATATTATTATGACACATATAAACATATATTTTGTGATTTGCATACTAACATTGTGCAGGGATGCAATGAATCCATACTACCACCGAATGCATCAAGAGACTTTATCCACAACATCATGTGTCCAAGGCACGAACAAAAATATTATGAAAAATCGTGTCTATATGGGACATGTTCTAGGTGCAGTGGGTTTCTCTTTTGAACCATTGCATTCACGAAAGCAAGGAGCACGAATTTGGCGGGATGGGCATGGAGATGCAGAGCTTCAAGTAGGTAACCTATCAATTAGATAGTGCCAGGGAAAGTAAAAAGATTGCATTAGTGAAGTCACAGGTACAAATGAATATTGCATATTTTTCATATGACATGTTCAATTTATGACATATACATTTTTCCAAAGGCCACATTGTAATATTTCACTTGTTTTCATGGTAATAGGTACTGGTATGTGACTTCTTGACGGAGTTCTACAAGAAAACAGAGCAGTATGTTCAACATGTGCATGTAGCACGATGGCAAGATCAGTAGTACAGAAAATGTAGGGACACATTTCCTGTCGGAACCATAGTGTCAATTGTGTATTTTGCAAAAAATTATAGCCTTCAGCCACAAAATGAAATCCAGAGTCAATTCTACCATTCAAACCAAGTCAGCATCATGGTACATATTATGTATAGGCATGGGCCAGAGAGTAGAAATGACAAGAGGATAATACTAAAGGAGACAAACTTTTACATAAGTGATGATAGAACCCATGATCTGCATTATGTGCAACATTGTTTTCAAATTTTCTATGAGCAGTTGAAGGAGAGAGATATACAGATGGATCAGCATTGGATATGGTCGGATGGTTGTGCGGGCCAGTTCAAAAATGCCCGAGTATTCCAATGGATGATTATTTTTCATAAGACTTATAATGTGTCGCATATCTAGAACTATTTTGAGACTGGGCACGGCAAAAGAGAGCATGATGGGGCCGGTGCATGCATCAAGACCGCACGACGAAGGGAAGAGATGAGGTTTGACACGGAACCTCATATCCTAGATGCAGAATCCATAGTTCAATGGTGCTCTGCAACAATGTTAGACCGAGCAAGAGATCAACAAACATCATCAGTGGCAGGACGTGTGGTAAGAAATTTTTGGCGAGTGGTTGACATAGATCGATCGTGTTCCTATAGTTGCGGTACAGTACAAGAAACACGTGGATTTCATTCAGTTCGAAGCTCAAACAACCCCTTATTTGAAATATGGATGCGAAATCTTGCTTGCTTTTGTAGCCCTTGAAGCAGTGGCAAATGGGATGAATGCTAATGCATGGACTGGGTTGATGAATGGGATCATGTGTCACTTGCAGTAGACCAATGTGCAGTTGTTGAAACAACCCAATTAGAGGAGGGTCAGTCAGCGATTTCGACAGACTACGACCATATCTCAGATCTTGTACAACCAGGACACATATACGCTGTTGTTTCCCCAAAAGACAGTGAATGGGCCATGGATTATTGGTTGGAGTGGTGCATCCAAGTTAAGCAAACCCTATACGGATCATTAATCGACGATGAAGGAATTGAATTTCCTATTGGCTCAATGGTGGTTAAGGGGGGATATATTACACTAGATGGGAAGTCAAGAAAGACTAGTGGAAATGTTTTCATGGATTACAAACCAGGTTCAGTGGTGTATCACTTCACAAACTTGATCGTTGCCACAAACATCCATCTACAGAAAATGTCAAGCAAGAGCTCAACCAAGGTACGCTACTACCTGCCTCATTCAAAGCACGAGAGATTGATGGAGGCAATTAGCAACAGAGAGGATCTAGATGGATTGATTGAATGAGGCCAGTCAACTTTACATAAGAGAAAGAAATGCATCAAAGAATATTATGTTCTACATCAAGGTATGTGTAGTTTTATGTTATTTTGTTGGTACATGCATTTTTTGTTGATACATACATACATACATGTCTTTTCCATACGTACATGCATACATACATAGATATACATACATAGAGATACATAGAGATACATACATACATACTTAGTTACATGTCACTAACACTTGTCATGCTTGCCAAATTCACTTTGCTTGTTTTCCTAGTCAACAACATTTGTCATGATTCCTCCATGTCAACAAGTCATCCTCATCATGCATGTCAACAAAATCTATCATGCTTGTTTGACATGATCTCATGCTTGCTTGATCTTTGCATCATCATATTGTTGTCCTTGTCATACTTGGCGATCTTTGCATCATCATATTGTTGTCCTTGTCATACTTGGCCACTTGTCATACTCCTTTGTCATCCTATCAATCTTGCTTACCTTGGAATGCTCCTTTGTCGAGTCATCAAAACTTTGTCATTAATGTGTTGTCCATTGCTTGTCCTTCATGTCATCTTGTCCATCTTCCATGTCATCATTTCACCCTTTTTCATTAATGTTTAGAAACCTAATCTATCCCTAGAAGCACTAATATAACCCTACAAACCTAATCTAGCCCTAGAAATCCCAGAAAGCTAAACTAACACTAGAAACACTAATTTAACACTAGAAAACTAAGCTAAAATACTATAAACCTAATCTAGTTCTAGAAACCTAAACTATCCCTAGAAACACTAATCTCTAGGAACCCCTCATTGGCTTCAACAACAAGCTTATGTTAATCAATGTCTCCCCACTAGAATGATTATCTCTATTAGGGTTTAAAAACCCTACCCATGTCACATCACACAAGTACACCACTAGAGAACTCAACTTATAGAATCCAAGTCTACATGTCAATCTTGGTATTTCAATCCTCAAACCCTAGGTCTTATACTCTAGCATAAAACCCTAATATGCATTTGGTTGGTGATAAGAATGAGATGCTTTATGTTGGGATTGAATTATTTCAATACTTAGGCCTCTAACACCTCTGCAACTTCTTCCACTACCATGATCTCATATTTCAATGATGTCAATGGCTTGTGATTATATAAATATAAATATTTCTTTTTCTTGGAACATTGGGGTACATGCAAGAGCACATGGACATGTTAATATGAGATATCTCATGCAAACCCTGGCCATGTCACATCACATAAGTACTCTAGCATTGCACAAGAGAAATCTCTACAAGAACATTCAACATGTCTATCTTTCCCTTATCTTCTCCACTGGTTATATCTTCATGATCCATAAAATCTAACTCCTAGGGTTTACTCATTAACCCTATAATCTCCATGATAGATAAGAAGTCCTCGTTGGATTCAATAACAAGCTTATGTCAATCAAGCTCTCACCACTAGCATGATTCTCTTTCTTAGGGTTTACAAACAATATCCATGTCACATTACACAAGTACATGGCAATACAATGTTATTGATAGCAACCAAAATCATTAGGCATTAACTCCACTCTGCATGTCTTCTATTAGGGAAATGACCTTAGTGTTAGAACAAGATGCTCAACTTTTGACCTAATTTGTCACTTTCTCAAAATTACTTGGAATTTCCCTTTGTGAGTCCTTTTACTTGGGGCTCCCAATTATCTCACATACTCTTAGACCCTCAACCATGGGCACACAAAAAATCTCAACTCTACTCTCCGTCGATGGATATCACACACATCTAATGTAAATCAATCCTATGCCACAATCACTTTTGTGCTTTAGTGAATTTTCATGGAGCCTCACAAAAATATGCTAGTTCTTATATTAGATTTAGTTGCATTGAAAACTTATCATGCATAAACCAAATCTGAAAACTCACTCTTACAACAATTATAGCAATAGTAAAACAACCCTTAACTTATTCAATGATGATGTCAAATCACTCAACAAAATTATCTTTTACTTGTGATAAATTAACAATACATATATAACTATAAATTACAATTCAATAACATGCATGAGAGCCTTATCACAAGGCTAGTATGATTCACTAGCTATCCAAAACACTAGCTAGGGAAAATAGTGAAAGCCCTAGCTGAACCAAAGAGATATAACATGCATGAATCAGTCAAACAAGTCGTTCAATGCAATACATCTACTTCTCTTCTTCTTATTTACAAAATGCACCTAGGGTTTCATCACAAAACCCTAATCATAAACCTCCAAGGGATGTAACCCTATAATCTTAGAAGGATCAAGCTCAAGCCAAGTTGTCCTCCCTAGAATTCATATATCCTCCAAGGGGTGTTTTCATGAACCATAGTTAATTCCTCCATGAAGCTAATTACAAATAAAAGAGCGAGATATTGATGGCATGAGAAGGAATAACTCCTTATTCTATATATCATTGCAATTGGTGGTATCCTCTAGATTTGACATCCAAACTCATGTTAGGTGTTAGCTCCACTTTCCATGCATTCTACTAAGGAAATGGCCTTAGTGTTAGAACAATATATTAGTAACCTTAGTGATCACGGGTCTTCACAAATGTGAAACAAAGGTGATCCAATTTCGCTCAAGGGGGTCATTTCTCATCCAAAGACTCTTGGGCATGCGTGGCCACCGTGCAAATGTCCACAATGGCCACTTGTACCTGTGGGATCCGATGGAATCCAAGTCTGCTCGCCGGTTTGGGTTCCATGCCATCGGAGCAATTCCTCAAAGTGTCCCTGAATGGCCTCAGGGTGCCGGACCAAGATGCCTGCAGCACCCAAACCATGGCTCGGATCACGAATCCGTTTATTCTGGTGGATCTGGGACATTGGGTTTTAGCTATGGGCCCCCCCATAGCGTGCCTCCAACCCCCAGAAATGGTGCCAATGTGCCATCTCTGGAGCTAGGGTTTTGCTCAGTGAGGGCCATTCCAATTTCGCTCAAGGGGGGCATTTCTCATCTGGAGGCTCCCGGGTGTGCATGGCCACTGTGGACACCTCTACAATTCCCACGTGCACCTATGGGAGCTGACAGAAACCAAGTCCACTCACCAGTTTGGGTTTCGTGCCCCCGGAGCAAATCCTCAAAGTGTCCCCGAATGGCCCCGGGGTGCCGGACCAAGATGCCACAGCACCCAAATTGTGGCTCCGATCGTGAATACGTCAATTCCGATGGATCTAGGATGTAGGTTTTCAGCTGTGGGACCCCCCATAGCATGCCTCAAAGTCCCAGAAATGGTGCGAATGTGCCATCTCCAGAGCTAGGGTTTTGCTCAGAGAAGGCCATGCCAATCTTGCTCAAGCAGGCTATTTCTCATCCGAAGGATCCTAGGCATGCATGGACACTATGGAAACATCCACAATGGCCACGTACACCTGTGGGAGATAACGAAACCCAGGTCCGCTCGTTGGCTTGGGTTCTGTGCCCCCGGAGCAAATCCTCAAAGTGTCCCCGAATGCCCCCGGGGTGCCAGACCAAGATGCCCCTAGCACCCAAACCGTGGCTCAGATCATGAATTCGTTGATTCTGGTGGATCCAGGACGTCGAGTTTCAACTAGGGGACCCCCCACAGCATGCCTCGAAGTCCCAAAAATGGTGCCAATGTGCCATCTCCTGAGCTAGGTTTTTGCTCAATGAAGGCCATGCCAATCTTTCTCAAGGGGGGCATTTCTCGTCCAAAGGATCCCGGGCATGCATGAGCACCGTTGACACATCCAAAATGGCCATGTGCACATTTAGGAGCTGACGGAACCCAATTCTGCTCGACGGTTTGGGTTCTGTGCTCCCGGAGCAAATCCTCAAAGTGTCCTCGAATGGCCACGGGGTGCCGGACCAAGATGCCCATACCACCCAAAACGTGGCTCGAATCGTGAATCCGTCAATTTCGGTGGATCCGGGACGCTGGGTTTCATCTAGTTCCTCCCCACAGCATGCCGCCAACCTCTGGAAATAGTGTTATTGTGCCATCTCTGGAGCTAGGGTTTTGTTGAGTGAACCCTAGCTCCTTCATTGAGCAAAACCCTAGCTCTGGAGATGGGAGATTGAAACCGTTTCCACGACTTAAAGGCACACTGTGGGAGGGGGCCTAGCTGAAAACCGACGTCTCAGATCCACTGGAATCGACAGATTCGTGATCCAAGCCACGGTTTGGGTGTTGCGGGCATCTTGGTCTGGCACCCTAGGGCCATTCGAGGACAATTTGAGGATTTGCTCTGGGGGCACGGAACCCAAACCGACGAGTAGAACGGGGTTTCGTTATCTCCCATAGGTGCATATGGCCATTGCGGACGTGCTCACGGTGGCCATGCATGCCCAGGATCCTTCGGACGAGAAATGGCCCCCTTGAGCAAGATTGGCATGGCCTTCACTAAGCAAAACCCTAGCTCCGAAGATGGCACATTGGCACCATTTCTGGGACTTTGAGGCACGCTGTGTGGGGTCCCCTAGCTAAAACTTGGTGTCCTGGATCCACCAGAATCGACGGATTCATGACCGGACCCATGGTTTGGGTGCTGCGAGCATCTTGGTCCGGCACCCAGAGGCCATTCAGGGACACAGTGAGGATTTTCTACGGGGGCACAAAACCCAAGTTGTCACATTTGTCAGACAAACCTTCCTAGTGAACTATGAGTTTTCCATATTGTACTCAAAGAGAAACGTAATACCGTGAATCATCACCGTTTCCAAGCTGAAACTCAAGACTCAGACGACTCGCGTGGGTCATACTAATTTGAGAAACTAATTGAGGGAAAACGCAGTGAGAATATGAGATGGTTGCATAGTGAAATGCATGCAGAATGAATGAAGAGTGGGTGGCGAGAGAAATGGGTGTGGATCGTCGTATGAGAGGAAATGACGATGGCAATTGATTGATAAGGTCAAATTAAATTTGCACGATGGTAATAAACTACACTTGTGTCTTCCATTGTCAGCTGCACTTCAAGCTTGAAGGTGGTAGCCTTGGGACTAGACATAGGTCATAGGTTCGAAGCTTCTATTTTTTCGCTGCAAATTATATGATTTCTATAGCAAAAAAATAACAGGGTATGAATTGAACTGAGGAGATTCGAACCTGCGACCTATGTCTAGTCCCAAGGCTACAACCTTCAAGACTGAAGTGTAGCTGACAATGGAAGACACAAGTGTAGTTTATCACCATTGTGCGAATTTAATTTGACCTTATCAATCAATTCCCATCGCCATTTCCTCTCATACGACGTCCCACAGCCATTTCTCTTGCCACCCACTCTTCATTCATTCTACATGCATTTCACTATGCAACCATCTCAGATTCTCACTGTGATTTCTCTCAATTAGTTTCTCAAATCAGTATGACCCACTCCCGCCATCTAAGGAGTGTTTCCAACGGTCTTGAGTTTTAACCTGACAACGGTGACGATTCATGGTATTACATTTCCCTTCGGCTGCAATATGGCAAACTCATAGTTCACTACGAATGTTTGTCTCACAAATGTGACGGCTTGGGTTCCGTGCCCCCAGAGCAAATCCTCAAAGTGTCCCCGAATGGCCCCGGGGTGTCAGACCATGATGCCCGCAGCACCCAAACCGTGGCTCCGGTCACAAATCCACCGATTCCAGTGGATCCGGGACGCTGGGTTTCAGCTAAGGGCCCCCCCATAGCGTGCCTCGAAGTCCCGAAAACGGTTCCAATGTGCCATCTTTGGAGCTAAGGTTTTGCTTAGTGAAGTCCATGCCAATCTTGCTCAAGGGGGGCATTTCTCATCCGAAAGCTCCCGAGCGTGCGTGGCCACCATGGACACATTCGAAATGGCCATACGCACCTATGGGAGATGATGGAACCCCGTTCTTCTCATCAGTTTGGGTTCCGTGGCCCTAGAGCAAATCCTCAAAGTGTCCCTGAATGGCCCTGGGGTGTCGGACCAAGATTCCCACAGCACTCAAACCGTGGCTCGGATCGCGAATCCAAAAATTTTGGTGGATCCGGGATGCCAGGTTTCAGCTAGGGGACCCCCCACAACATGCCTCGAAGTCCCAGAAATGGTTCCAACAAGCCATCTCCGGAGCTAGGATTTTTGTGAGTAAAGGCCATGCCAATCTTGCTCAAGGGGGACATTTCTCGTCTGAAGGCTCCCGGTCGTGCGTGGCCACCGTGGACATGTCCATAATGGCCATATGCATGTGCAGGAGCTGACAAAATCCTGTTCCGCTCACCGGTTTGGGTTCCGTGCCCCCGGAGAAAATCCTCAAAGTGTCCCCGAATGGCCCCGGGGTGTCGGACCAAGATGCCCGCAGCACCCAAACAGTGGCTCGGATCGCGAATCCGTTGATTTCAGTGGATCTGGGATGCCAGGTTTCAGCTAGGGGCCCCCCCACAGCGTGCCGCAAATCCCCGAAAATGGTGTTATTGTGCCATCTCCGGATCTTGGGTTTTGCTCAGTGAACCCTAACTCCTTCATTGAGCAAAACTCTAGCTCCGGAGATTACACAATAGCACCATTTCTGGTGGTTGGCAGCATGCTGTGGGGGGGGGGGCTAACTGAAACCCGGTGTCTCGGATCCACCAGAATCGATGGATTCACAATCCAAGCCACGGTCTAGGTGTTGCAGGCATCTTGGTCCGGCACCTTGGGCCCATTCGAGGACACTTTGAGGATTTGCTCTGGGGGCACGAAACCCAAACCGGCGAGCGGAACAGGGTCACGTCAGCTCCCACACATGCGTATGGCCATTTTGGACATGTCCATGGTGGCCATGCATGCTTGGGAGCCTTCAAATGAGAAATGGCCCCCTTGAGTAAGATTGGCATGGCCTTCACTGAGCAAACCCCTAGCTCTGAAGATGGCACATTTGTACCGCTTTTGAGACTTTGAGGCATGCTGTGGGGGGTTCCCTAGTTGAAACCCAACGTCCTAGATCCACTGGAATCGACGGATTCGCGATCTGAGCCACCGTTTGGGTGCTGTGGGCATCTTGGTCCGGCACCCTGGAGCCATTCGAGGACACTTTGAGGATTTGCTCCGGGGGCACGGAACACAAACCAACGAGCAGAATAGGGTTCCGTCATCTCCCACATGTGCATGTGGCCATTGCAGATGTGTCCACGGAGGCCACGCACGCCCAGGAGCCTTCGGACGATAAATGGCCCCCTTGAGCAAGATTGGAATGGCCATCACTGAGCAAAACCCTAGCTCCGAAGATGGCACATTGGCACCATTTTCGGGACTTCGAGGCACGCTGTGGGGGATCCCCTAGATGAAACTCGGCATCCCGGATTCACCGAAATTGATGGAAATGTGATCTAAGCCACGGTTTGGGTGTTGCGGGAATCTTGGTCCGGCACCCCAGGGTCATTCGGGGACACTTTGAGGATTTGCTCCGGGGGCATGAAACCCAAACCGACGAGCAAAATGGGGTTCCGTTATCTCCCATAGGTGCATATGACCATTTCGGACGTTTCCACAGTGGCCACGCACGCCCGAGAGCCTTTGGACGAGAAATGGACCCCTTGAGCAAGATTGGCATGGCCTTCACTAATCAAAACCCTAGCTTTGAAGTTGGAACATTGGCACCGTTTCTGGGACTTCGAGGCACGTTGTGGTGGTTTTCCTAGCTGAAACCCGACGTCATGAATCCACCGAAATCGACAAATTCACGAGTGGAGCCATGGCTTGGGTGTTGCGGGCATCTTGGTCCGGCACCTCGGGGCCATTCGGGGACACTTAAGGATTTGCTCTCGGGTCACTGAACCCAAACCGACAAGCGGAATGGGGTTCCATCAGCTCCCACACATGTGTATGGCCATTACATATTTGTCCACGGTGGCCACGCATGCCTGAGAGCCTTCAGACGATAAATGGCCCCCTTGAGCAAGATTGGCATGGTCTTCATTGAGCAAAACCCTAGCTCCAAAGATGGCACATTGGCACCATTTCTGGGACTTCGAGGCACATTGTGGGGGCGGGCCTAGTTGAAACTTACCGTCCTGGATCCACCGGAATTGATGGATTCGCGACCAGAGTCATGGTTTGGGTGCTGGGGGCATCTTGGTTCGGCACCTCGAGGCCATTCTAGGACACTTTGAGGATTTGATCCGAGGGCCCAGAACCCAAACCGGTGAGCGAACTTGGGTTCCATCAGCTCCCACAGGTGCGTATGGCCATTGCAGACATGTCCACGGTGGCCACACACTCCCGAGAGCTTTCAGACGAGAAATGGCCTACTTGAGCAAGATTGGCATGGCCTTCACTGAGCAAAACCCTAGCTCCGGATATGGCACAATAGCACCGTTTCCGGGGGTTGGCAGCACATTGTGGGGGGTCCCCTAGCTGAAACCCGGCATCTCGGATCCACCGAATCGATGGATTCACGATACGAGCCATGGTATGGGTGTTACAAGCATCTTAGTCCGGCACCCCAGGGCCATTTGGGGACACTTTAAGGATTTGCTCCGGGGGCAAGGAACCCAAACCGATGAGTGGACTTGGATTCTATAGACTTCCACAGGTGCAAGTTGCCATTGTTGACGTGTCCACAGTGGCAACACATTCCTGAGAGTCTTCGGATGAGAAATGACCCCCTTGAGTGAAATTGGATCACCTCTCTTTCACATTTGTGAAGACCTGTGATCATTAAGGTTACTAATATCTTGTTCTAACATTAAGCCCATTTCCCTAGTAGAATGCATGGAGAGCGGAGCTAAAACCTAACATGATTTTGGATGTCAACACTAGAGGAGACCATCAATTGCAATGATATATAGAATAAGGAGTTATTCCTTCTCATACCGTCAATATCACGCTCTTTTATTTGTAATTAGCTTCATGGAGGAATTAACTATGGTTCATGAAAACACCCCTAGGAGGATATATGAAGTCTAGGGAGGACAACTTGGCTTGAGCTTGATCCTTCTGAGATTATAGGGTTACATCCCTTGGAGGTTTATGATTAGGGTTTTGGGGTGAAACACTAGGTGCATTTTGTAAATAAGAAGAAGAGAAGCAGATCTATTGCATTCGATGACTTGTTTTATTGATTCATGCATGTGTAAAGTGGTACATTATAATTATATGGAGGAATATAAGTGTTCATTGACATGTAATTATCACTTCCCCCCATATTTGACTAATACATTATTTTAGTGGTTAAGGTGGTCAAACCACTTCCATGCTTATGCTAATTTGGTTGCATCAATTACAACACCAATACATTAGTTCTTTAGTTCAATGAGATATCGTATGTGTTTCTAGGAATTGTCACTACATTGTGAAAAACTCTGAGGAAAAGTAGAAACAGATGGACAAGCTTCCAAAAATTCAAGAACCTCATGCATATAATGTCCTTCTTACCATAATTTTATCATGGGCTTACCAATTACTCCCATTAAGAGGAACTTCTCTCCCATGGGTCCATCACCCAATGCTTGTTTTGCTTGATTGATCTTAGGAATGATACGAGCCATAGAATGACGATTGTGGTTCGGATCGACAAACCGTCAACTCCATTGGATTCAGGACGTCAGCATAGTGCTAGGGGTGCCCCTCTCCTCCAGTCCCATGGCCCAGGTGTCATCTTGTAAGTTCATTTTGGAAATTAAGGTTTTGCTCAGTAAGGGAGTGTGCAACTTTTGCACATTGGGGTCAAATTTGCAAAATTGTTGATGGGGCACTTATGGCTAGCGTTCCCAACTGGAACCTTCCTAGATACACTTGCAAGAATCTCAAGAACCAGGTTTTGTTGCATGGTTGGAATTCTATGCCCCTGGTAGGTATCTAGTAGTTGTCCCTGAAGGTCTTTTAGATGAGAGACAAAATGAGACATAGAATGATGATCGTGGCTCAGATCGACAAACTGTCGACTCCATTGGATTCAGGACATCGGGATAGTGCTATGGGTGCCCCTCTCATTTGGTCCCATGGCCTAAGTGCCATCTTGTAGGTCCAATTTGGAAACTAGGATTTTGCTCAGTAAGGGAGTGCAATTTTTGCACATTGGGGTCAAATTTGCAAAATCATCGACCGGGAACTTATGGATAGCGTTCCCAGCTGGAACCTTCCTAGACACACTTGCAGGACTCCCCGGAACCTGGTTTTGTTGCACGGTTGGAATTCTATGCCCCCGGTAGGTATCCAGCAAGTGTCCCTGAAGGCCTTTTGGATGCAAGACAGAACAAGCCATAGAATATCAACCGTGGCTCGGATAAAAAAACCGTTGACTCCATTGGAATCAAGACATCAGGATAGTGCTCGGAGTGCCCCTCTCCTCCAGTCCCATGGCCCAGGTATCATCTTGTAGGTCCATTTTGGAAACTAGGGTTTTGCTCAGTAAGGGAGTGTGCAGTTTTTGCACATTGAGGTCAAATTTGCAAAATCATCAACCGGGCACTTATGGCTAGCGTTCCTAGTTGGAACCTTCCAAGACACACTTGCAGGACTCCCTAGAACCCGCTTTTGTTGCATGGTTGGAATTATATGCCCCCAGTAGGTATCCAGCAGATGTCCCTAATGGACTTTTGGATGCGAGACAGAACAAGCCATAGAATGACTACCGTGGCTCGGATCGACAAACCGTCGAATCTGTTGGATTCAGGACATCGGGATAGTGCTAGGGGTGCCCCTCTCATCCGGTCCCATGGCCCAGGTGTCATCTTGTGGTCCAACTTTGAAACTAGGGTTTTGCTCAGTAAGAGAGTGTGCAATTTTTGCACATTGTGATCAAAATTAAAATCGTCGACCGGGCACTTATGGCTAGCGTTCCTAGCTAGAACCTTCCTAGACACACTTGCAGGACTCCCCGGAACCTGGTTTTGTTGCACGGTTGGAATTCTATGCCCCAGGTAGGTATCCATCAGGTGTCCCTGAAGGCCTTTTGGATGGGAGATGGAACGAGCCATAGAATGACGACTGTGGCTCGGATCGACAACCGTCGACTCCATTGGATTCAGGACGTCGAGATAGTGCTAGGGGTTCCCCTCTCCTCCGGTCTCATGGCCCAGGTGTGATCGTGTAGGTCCATTTTGGAAACTAGGGTTTTGCTCAGTAAGGGAGTGTGCAATTTTTGCACATTGCGGTCAAATTTTCAAAATCGTCGACTGGGCACTTATGGCTAGCGTTCCCAGCTGGAACCTTCCTAGACACACTTGCAGGACTCCTCGGAACCCGGTTTTGTTGCATGGTTAGAATTCTATGCCCCCGATAGGTATCCAGTAGTTGTCCCTGAAGGCCTTTTGGATGCAAGACGGAATGAGCCATAGAATGACGACCACGGCTCGGATCGACAAACTGTCGAATTGGTTGGATTCATGACATCGGGATAGTTCCATGGGTTCCCCTCTCATCTGATCCAATGGCCCAAGTGTCATCTTGTAGGTCCAATTTGGAAACTAGGGTTTTGCTTAGTAAGTGAGTGCAATTTTTGCACATTGGGGTCAAATTTCCAAAATCGTCAACCGGGCACTTATGGCTAGCGTTCCCAGCTGGAACCTTCCTAGACACACTTGAAAGACTCCCCACAACCCAGTTTTTTTGCACAGTTGGAATTCTATGCCCCCAGTAGTTATCCAACAGGTGTCCCTGAAAGCCTTTTGGATGCGAGATGGAACAAGCCATAAAATGACGACTGTGGCTCGGATCGACAAATCGTCGACTCCGTTGGATTTAGGACGTCGGGATGGTGCTAGGGGTGCCCCTCTCCTCCAGTACCATGGCCCAAGTGTCATCTTATAGCTCCATTTTGGAAACTAGGGTTTTGCTCAGTAAGGGAGTCTGCAATTTTTGCACATTGGGGTAAAATTTGCAAAATCATCGACCGGGCACTTATGGCTAGCGTTCCTAACTAGAACCTTCCTACACACACTTGCAGGACTCCCCAGAACCCGATTTTGTTGCACGGTTGGAATTCTATGCCCCCGGTAGGTATCCATCAGGTGTACCTGAAGGCCTTTTGGATGTGATATAGAATGACGCTCGTGGCTCAGATTGACAAAACCTTGACTCCATTAGATTCAGGACATCGGGATAGTGCTAGGGATGCCCCTCTCCTCCGGTCCCATGGCCCATGTGTCATCTTGTAGTTCCATTTTGGAAACTAGGGTTTTGCTCAATAAGGGAGTGTGCAATTTTTGCACATTGGGGTCAAATTTGCAAAATTGTGTACTGAGCACTTATGGCTAGTGTTCCCAGCTGGAACCTTCCTAGACACACTTGCAAGACCTCCTGGAACCCGGTTTTGTTGCACGGTTGGAATTATATGCCCCCAGTAGGTATCCAATAGGTGTCCCCGAAGGCCATAGAATGACGATCGTGGCTTGGATCGACAAACCGTCGACTCCGTTGGATTTAGGACGTCGGGATAGTGCTATGGGTGCCCCTCTCCTCTAGTCCCATGTCCTAGGTGTCATCTTGTAGGTCCATTTTGGAAACTAGGGTTTTGCTCAGTAAGGGAGTGTGCAATTTTTGCACATTGGGGTCAAATTTGCAAAATCGTCGACTGGGCACTTATGGTGATGATGATGAAGATGGTGATGATAATGAAGACGTTGATGATGATGGTGATGGTGATGATGATGATGATGAGCGAAGAAGATGATGATGATGGAGATTTCGATGAGGAACCTAGAGATGACAATGATGATGAAGATGTTGATAATGATGATGATGGCAATGATGATGAAGACGTTGATGGTGATGGTGATGGTGATGGTGATGGTGATGGTGAAGAAGATGATGATGATGGAGATGTTGATGAGGAACCTAGATATGACAATGATGATGAAGATGTTGATGATGATGATGATGATGCTGATGATGAAGATGTTGATGGTGATGGTGACAGTGATGGTGATGAAGATGATGATGATGAAGAAGATGATGATGATGGAGATCTTGATGAGGAACCTAGAGATGACAATGATGATGAAGATGTTGATGATGATGATGATGGTGATGATGATGAAGATGTTGATGATGATGGTGATGGTGATGGTGATGGTGATGGTGATGGTGATGGTGATGGTGATGAAGATGATGATGAGCGAATAAGATGATGATGATGGAGATGTCGATGAGGAACCTAGAGATGACAATGATGATGAAGATGTTGATGATGGTGATGGTGATGGTGATGGTGATGGTGATGGTGATGGTGATGGTGATGGTGATGGTGATGATGAAGAAGATGATGATGATGGAGATGTTGATGAGGAACCTAGAGATGACAATGATGTTGAAGATGTTGATGATGATGAATGATGGTGATGATGATGAAGATATTGATGTTGATGGTGATGGTGATGGTGATGAAGATGATGCCAGATGAAGAAGATGATGATGATGGAGATGTTGATGAGGAACCTAGAGATGACAATGATGATGAAGATGTTGATGATGATGATGATGGTGATGATGATGAAGACGTTGATGATGATGGTGATGGTGATGGTGATGAAGATGATGATGAGCGAAGAAGATGATGATGATGGAGATGTTGATGAGGAACCTAGAGATGACAATGATGATGAAGATGTTGATGATGATGATGATGGTGATGATGATGAAGATGTTGATGATGATGATGATGGTGATGGTGATGAAGATGATGATGATGATGATGATGATGATGATGATGATGATGGAAATGGAGATGATGAACCTAGAGATGACAATGATGATGAAGGGTTTTGCTTAGTAAATTTATCAAGATTTTGAGTTTCATGATAGCAGAACCATTGTGGAGAGGGTGAAGAGGTAGTGTCACTTGTAGGGAGATTAGGACATATTGGAGGAAGTATCTAAAGGGTACAGAGGGTTTAGTTCTAGGGTTTGGGTGAGGGGTAGGGTTAGAGTTAGAGTTATAGAAGGAAATTGAATTAGGTCATTTCTCTAATGTTCATTTTATATTAATGGTATGGCTTGGTCTAAGGTGGTGCTCTCAAATAGCTATTTCATTATGAAATATTTAACAAGACATGAATTAAATTTAAGATAAGTGTATTGTGAAATATACTGAGCATTGAGCATGGGGAACCAAATATATGAATATGTGTATTGTAGAATATAATTTTGTTGGGTGAAGCCAATAACCAACATAATCAACATAATATAAGAGTTTTTTGGGTTGGGGATATACCTCAAGGTACCCAAAGCATGAAAAAAATTTGGGTGGGCACAAAACCAAGAGAACAAAAAATGTTGAAGAGGACATGTGGGGTGGGATTTCGGCCTCCAAAACCACAAGCATTGACATGAGTGAGGTAGGTCTAAAGCAACTTCTCTCATACCAAATGAGAGAAGTGGTAGGTAGGTATCTAGGTCTCTAAAGCAGCTTCTCTCATACCAAATGAGGTAGGTCTAAAGCAACTTCTTTTGTGGAGTGGTGTTGCATTTTGAGGTTCCCTTGGTCATTGTGTTCTAGTTGCATTGTTGGTTTTGGCTATTTGTTCCAAATGTTAGGAGTTTTTCTTTTTTTTTCCTTAACTTGTGTGTAGAGCTCTAGGCATCAATGGTTTTTGGGTGTCTCCATCCACATAAACAATCCAGATTAGCTATGTAATGATCCCATTACAAAATGAATGCGTATTCAATCAAACAAATTGAGAGGCAAATGCAACGCATACTCTTTCTAACTATGCAACTTGAAGGACTGAGCATTAACTGTATCGAAACATATAGTGTGGAGTTGTGAGCCTCCATCAAGGCCATAAGGGGTGAGCTTCCAAAAGAGGTTGGTTCCAATTTGTTTTATGAGATACGCTGAAAATAAAAACTTCAATTGAGCATGAGACGAGACAAGTGCAAGCAGGGTTTCTACAAACCTAGTGAAGAGTTGTAAAAGGAAAACCTTGCACCCATACTAACTATTACCAGGACATATTGTGGTTGGATTGAAGTTGTATGTCTTGAATTTTGAGCAATTCTTTGAGGACTTCTTCTCTTCATAAGCTTCTTTATCATTTATTATTTCATATTTCAAAATTGTTGTTATTTAATTCTTTGTTAAGACCATTGGTGTTTCTATGCTCATTTATGAAAACATTTGGAAGACATTGATGTTAATGAAGACTCACATGTACATGTTATCAGCTTTGGTTATCTATAGTTTGAGTTTACTTTTAATGCAGACTCACATGTACATCCATGTGCTTCATGTGTGAAAAAGTGCAAGATGCAAGACCCATTCAAATACAAGGGACTCATATTGAGGTCACTTGGTGTCTAGAAATAACATATATATGTATGTGAAAACTTTTCCATAACATTGTTATTGAAGACAAAATCATGTATGCAAAAATGTAATCAAAGACAAAGTCATATAGACAAGTGCAGATCCATCTATTAATATGCAAAAATGATCCAATCATGTACACTTTTTGGAAAAATGGAACATCATTCCCAATGTCTATATAATGGCAACTCGTGCCCTATACAAAATATGGAAACTCGTGCCCTATACAAAATATGGCAACTCATGCCCAAAATGCCACATCGTGGCTAGTGTACATAGGAGGGTCTCTCAATCCTCCTACCCACCCTCGGAGCTCTCAGGTGCATCTCCAAAATTGATCTTCCTCTTCTTTGTGCTAGAGGAAGTTGGGTCCTTCGGGAGACTTGGACTACGTCCCCCTAAGCCCTGAAACAACAACAATAATATGTCAACTTTTCCTGGCAATTATACAAGTATAAAACATAATTTAAAAATAAAAATAGTTTTCAAATCTTAGATAACTCATCGCATGCAAGACTGTAAGTCGTGAGGGGGTCTCCCTCCTCCGTGCTCCTAGTCTCTCAGCAATGCCACCCTACAACATTTAGAACAATTAGATAAATGATGAAATTAGATGCATATAGTAATTTTCGTTAAAATTGAACGAGATTTTCATAAACTAGTCAATCTCACTGTGAACACAACCGGCTGGTCTTCAGGGTTGGTAGATGGAGCAGTTGGCTGGAAAACCTGCTCCGATGCTACGGTGGATGGTATAGGGGAATATGTAGCCACATCTACAGTGGCTACACCACTAGGGGGCACAGTGGAAGAAGGAGAGGTGGAAGAAGGAAGCATGGACTGGGGTGCAAGAAGTGGAGATGCATGTCTAGGGCGATAAACCCCAACTGGTTGTAGTATGGATGGGGGCACCATGGAATGGAAAGCGAGTGTGGTGGGGGAATGTGGGGGGGGGGGGGGGGGAGAGGTCTGTGTTTCAGTGGAGGGATGGGTGACTGTGGATGAGTGGTGTGTCGCGGTCGGATGGGGGAGGGTGGGAACATGGGAAACTAATACAGAGGTGGTGGAAAGGTTGGGATGGGGTGATGGGACGCAGGATATGAAACAGAATGGGGAGCTGGATGGAACTGTGGTACTGGATAGGAGGGGGGGCTGGATGGAAGGGGGTGGGGAGGGATGCATGGAATGGGGTATGTATGCCAGGGGATACAACTAGCATATATGGTGGCCGAAAGGCTGGGGAGGGAGGATAAACGACACTGCTAGGCCGAGGTGCTCGCAGCTGCATACACATTTATAACCTCATAGTTTAATATAGAAAAATATAAATATACACAGACAAGTCATCATATTTGAAATTAAATTTATGCTTTAATACACACGATACCTGCACACGTGGAGATCTACTGATCCCCGAGGGCGATGGCTGGTCGCTGGAGCCTGCGGACACCTGTACGAACACTACAATTTTTAGGTTGAATTTATAAAAACAATATTAAAATTATTAAACACAATGCCAATGAGAATGACAATGATAGTACTTAAAAAACATGACTGCAATTAATTTAGATTCAATTTAGATGATAGTGGTTTGATGGGATTTGGATATTATATAAATTTTTTATTGTATTGGTGCAATCCATTTGTTCAAGACTTGGTAAAGAACATGGTTGTGGGGATCGTGTCCTTTGACCCACAATGGATTGGGCCCATGATAGGAACAAATGACCCTTTCTATGTTCATTCATTGAAGATAATGTGGCAAAGAAGGTTGACAATTTATGCTTGAAGTGTTTGATGGCCAAAGTTGTCATTGATGACAACACGTTAATGACAAAGGTCAAAGTGATGACATGGAAAATACTTGACTGGACAAATGGTAAACATGACAAGATTTGATGACTTGAAAAGTGGCAAGCAAGCATGACAAGTGTAGAAGACTTGACAAAGTGGAGACATGACAAAGGATTGATGACAAGGACTTGATAATGACATTGATGACAAAGACATGGAAGAGTTAAGAACATGGAGCATACACATTATGGCAAGCACAATAGAGATGACATGGCTTGAGGAATGTAAAAGGTGACAAGTATGAGTGTTTATTACAAGCATGGAAGAAGAACATGGGAAGCTAAGGACAAGACAAATACAAGTGACAAGCAAGCAAGCTTGATGACTTGTCAAGCATGTGTTTGATGACATGGAACATCACAAGGAGGACATGCTTGATGACAAGAAGGATTGATAACTTGGTGACATGGAGGATGATGAATTGGAAAACATAAGATCAGAGGACAAAGACAAAATGATGAGGTGGACAAGGAAGATGTGTGGGAATTTGGAAGGCCCCTTGAGGACATAATCAAAAGAACCCTGCAGGCATTCTTTGAAGCACCCACTGCGGGCATTTGTGGTGTATTGTGGGCATATTGATAAGGGCCCGTGGGCATTTACATGAGACCATTGCATGCATAATCCAAGACCAATACAGGAATGTGTTGATTGCCCTTGCAGGCATCAAAGTGGAGCCCACTGCGGGCATTTTTAAGAGTGCATTGCGAGCATCTTAAGGGCATATGTGTGTCTCACATTTAATATTATGAAAGGATAGAAGGTGACATGGCATGAAATTAAAATTAAATAAGATGACATGGCATAGAAGGTGACATGGAATGGACAGAATTAAATAAATCATATTTGATTTATTTAATCATCTTAATGATAAAACTATAAATAGAAGACAAGTTTCATAGAAGACAAGAGTATAAATAGAAGACAAGTTTCATTTTTAAGGAAGCAATGTGTGAATATTTCGGGAGATTGAGGAGAGATTTGATTTTGGGGGTCAGGATGAATGAGGAAGGTTTGGTGAAGTAGCAGCAGCAGCAAGAGTAGTGGTGCAGCAGTAAACTAATTTTTATCTCTAATCTTTTGGGCTTCACTAAGGCAGCAGCAGTGGTAGATCAATGACGGCATGACCATGGAAAAATGAAGATATGTTTGGGGATAGAATGAGGACATGCTATTAAACATAATTAAAATGATCAGCTTATGGACAGATTGCTGATGGACAGAATGATGACAATGTCACCTACAACAAATTGATGATGGAAATTTCTCTCAACATTGGTCAAGTAAGAATGACAGATTTTGAAAATTTCTCTCCCATTTCTATAATCATTAGAGGTCTAGGATGCCTAAAGTGAACATGAACACATGTTTCTATTTTTCTTAGGTTTTCATGTTTTATAAGGTTTCATTTTTGTTTGGTTGGATTATATGAATTTATAGCTCTCAAATAATTTAGACAATATGATAAACACAACTGTAAAATCTGATGATAATATGGTAATTACTCAGTGCTAATTAACTTGTAATTATTGAACACAAATTACTCGTAACTAGATCTAATTATTCAAAGTAAAGAATTTACTTGTGTGGATGGTGCCGCAATCTCCTCTGCTGCTGCCATGGCTCGATCTAGGTCAAAGGAACCGATGTCCTCCCACTTGGAGGATGGAGACTCGGCCCTGAATAACTGTACATTAAAACAAATAAAGTCAACAATGTGTAATTCAAAGTTAAATATACTAAACTATACGATATCAAATGAAATACAACAATTACTTGAACATTAAATAAAACAATAGTTAACTTGCTCCATGTAGCTCTCTGTGGCATGTTGTTGCGTAGTACCATGGCAAGAATGAACACAGTGAGAACAACGATGTGTCAGTGTTCCAGTAGAACTAGATGGCCCCGCCTTGGTTCCACCTGTACCTGGCATGTCCTGGCCACCACCCATAGACTGTGTAGCTATGTGTGTCTCATCGATGTCCTCCCAGCTCTGTGAAGACATAGCCACAAATGTGGTATGTCTAAGCAAATGACATGTGGCACATCTAACTGAGTCATCAATCTCATCCAGGCTGCTACCAAACCCGGGTGGCTGAGGAGGGGCGTTTGGCTCTCTCCTGGGTGTAGGAGGTCCTCTAAGTGGGTTGCGGGGGGACTGAGGTCGATCTTGGGCAGAGCCAAGACCGACACTGTGAAACTCAGTGATGTCAAAATAGTTGACATGGTAGCCTAGCTCAAACTCAGCCCACAATTTCCAAAGCAAATAGTGTGGTACCTCCAAATTATTGCATGGGGGCCTGTCAAACACCATAAACCATCTATTTCTCCAATTATCTCTCCATGGCTGGTAAATACACTAGTCCATGCAAACCCGTCTCTTCCTCACATATAGAGGTTACCTTGTCCTAGGATCTATGAATTTGTTGTACAACTGGGATTTGGTGATGTTGAGGTCTTTAATCTGTTCTTTGGACATCCCAGTGGAGTAGTGTTCCCTCATTCAAGCCCTGTATTGGCTCAGATTTGTGATCTCACTGTGGGAAATGTTGATGGATTCAATGATGTTTTGCAATGATGAAGCCAAGGAAACCCGAGAGGGTTCCTTGGTGCTCTTCAATTCATCACTTAATACCCTTAATTCATTTAAATCTTGGTGTAATTGATCTCTGGGGTTTTCATTCGGTTTATTGTTCGTTCCAATGTTGTCTTATGATGGTTCGGTTTCATTGGTTTCATCTGATGGTTTAGGTGTGTTTGTCATCTTGTTAGGTGTGGTTAACAACAAATACATGGTTCGTTGAGCACCTACCTGGAGGAAACGTCGGCAAGGTGGTGGAGGTTTGAATTGATAGCATTGAGGAGGCCTTTGGGTGCTCCACAACGTGCTCGCGGGGTGCTTGTTTGGCCACTGTGCCCTCATGGTTTGTTGAAAATGACAAACCTGTGCTCTATTTTGTTTTTATAAAAAAAACAGGGGCGCGCACGCATCGTTAATGCATGAGTGCACTTTTGTGTGTACACGTTAATAACGTGTGTGCGCACCTTTTGTCCATGTCGACTCAACGTCGTGGACGTTCGGCATTGCCGAAGGAGGGATGCGTGCATGTGTTTGGACATGCACGCGTTAATAATGCATGCGTGCACCTTTTGTCCACGTCAACTCAACGTCGTGGACGTTCGGCATTGCCGAAGGGGGGACGTGTGCGCATGTTTGGACGCGTGTGCACGTCCCTATTTTCTTTTGCTGGCGCGCTCCTATTGCGTCCTTTTTGGGTACCAGCTTCTTGCGGGTACCCATGAGCATTGTAAGAGTTGTATGACCTAAAACACTAGGGTAGTTTTCCATATCATTTTGGTGTCTTGGATTATGTCCTCTTCTTGGGCTTCTCCACGGTGTGTCTTATCTCTTCACCTCAATCTCAAAGCTCTGTGTTTTCGTAGTTAACTCCATGATGTTGCTTTGATGGAGACATTGAGGAGAAGAATGTTGCTAGCATTGAGAAAATATGTGGATATCTATTGTGCATACATACATGTCAATGTTATCTCTGCATACTGCTACACCTTATCTTTGTGTAAGTATATATTTGCATATTGCCACAAGCAGCTTTACTTTTTATTGATCTTGCGTATTGCCACAAGCAGCATTAATTTTTATCTATGTGTATTGATATTCTCCATTGGTTGGAGAGGATGTTATCATGCTACAATGTCATTTTCATTGAATTTCTTAAATCCAAGCTCCTGCCCTAATTTTCTTGTTGATTGATATTGACTACCCACTAGTACAAAAATGTAAACCCTAACCCAGATAAGGATGGTCCAGTAGGATCCATGTATAGACAGAACTGACGCTGTCATGCTACTAAATATAAAGAATGTGATGAACCCAAAAATTTGTCATTATGGAATGATCGGTGAGCTTTCATCTGTACTCTATCCTACGATTTCAATCTATGAAAATGACTCATCTGACACTGCATATGCAGAGACCCGACATTTTAAGTACGCTTCGCTGGAAAGTTTGGTAAATATACCAAGGAATTCTAAGACCGATAAAGGCCAAGAAGTGTAAACAAAAGAACCTTTGCAATTGGAACTTTTATAGAAATGAATGGACAAAATTTAGTCATAATGAATCTGAACTATTATCTAGACAACTAAATGCTCAAAAGTACTACAGAGACAGATGAACTGGAAACGGGGATGTGGATGGATATATTTGAGGTGACAGACACCATGATCGTTCCAGCTAAATCTCATCGAAAGACAAATGCTTGTTCCATCTTGGAATCTTGAAAAATAATAATAGCTCAATTAATTTTTCATATTCCCACTAAACATAATACATATCCATACATCTTGAATCCTACAAATCTAAACCCCATCTATTCATATATTTCAAATAACTTGAACATCTTTATGCCAAAGTTTTAGAAATCTCAACTAGGAAACAATTCAACCCATTTCTGGTCCAAAACAACCAAATTGTTTTGTCACTCCTAAATATATCCAACCATGTGAATGATTATATGCATGGGCAAGAAGGAATTATGACTGAATGCTACAACCTAAGTTTCATATGCCAACAATATATGCAATTGAATTTATGATGTGGCTATTACTTACAAGCAAAACACACTTGAGTTCAAGTTTCATATGATTTAAAAATGTCTATGTTAAAATCTTGATATGTAATTGGATAAGACTAGTACAATGATAGTTGTAAGAAAGATAGTCTTTAATTTTCTGAAGCAAACATCAATTTAATTATTTTACAAATCTAGGAAACAAACATCTCACATATACACATGCACTCTTCCACATTCTTTTGAAAAAAAAGTACTTAGATTTACACCTGTACTCATTGCAATTGTTGAAAGGGAGCTGATTACCAATGAAAACTGTCAATTTACAGCTCCAAAATATATATAACAACCAACATCGAAACACAAGGATTGATCCACTAGATCTAAACACAAGCATATATACATTGGATCTATTAACAAGGGAGATGTAAAGAAAAATCCATGAATGAACCTCTTAGGCCTTAATAGATCTGACATTAAGATGGATCTATGCTAGTGACTGTGAGTATGCGTAAATATTTTTATGCCAACCTTTTCTTAGTATTAGATAATACATACACAAATATCTCTCCCCACCCAGATTGTAGAGAACCTCCCTTCTCTTAGAGCAATTATAACATCAACTACAAAGGAATGAAACAAGGAGGAATCTAGGAAAGAAAGGGCTTTTTAGTCATCAGACGGTTGGAGGAGTGGAGAGGAACTTACAAACTTCTTTGAGAATAACATATAAACAAACCCAAAATATGAAGATAGAAACTTAGTTCAATAGAGATAGAGTATATAGAAACCAATTTTATTAGTTTTGAGGCCATCTGGCCTCACAAATTTATAGCATGCTTCACTGATTGGTTATTTACTAGGGATACAGTCATTCTTGGGTTACTTCCTTTGTTGAAGATAATGCCACCCAGGAATATCTCAATTATAGAGGAGAGTTATTAGTGCCCAAAGGAAGAGTGTAACTCCCTTATTATGTATGGGATCAGCAACATAAAGAACATAAATTTAATAACATAGGCTTAAACCTGTTGTAATATGGTGCTCAAATAGCTCATCCCTAGTAGAAGCAAAATACCCCTTCTAAGTCATAAAAAAATCAGATCCTCACATACATTGATCACATCATCCTTCATACTAGAGCATCAACCCTTGCCCTAATCTCAACATCATCATTCAAATTTAGATAGGATCCTTTTGAGCTTTAAGCAGAAAGCTTGTGGAATTATCTCACATCCAGTGTATCCTTCATAATATTGTTTTAGTGTCTTGAAAGGGTCTCTCCTTACTTGGTTATGGATTGGAGGATGCAAATTCACCCTTCATCAATTTTTTCCCTAGGTCACGCTTCATGAGAATGATGCCTTGGGAGATCCTTTCAGGTTGTTTTTGAATAGTTTTGTGGAGGTTATCTCATCCTTTTGGGAAACACAGTTGGATATTGGAGTGATGCTCATTATAGAAGGACCAAAGAAGCATGCCTCAACCCTTCAATCCAAATAATTATCTACACCATGCAAAGCCTCTAGCTTTGTCACCCATCTATAATCTCATCGATGACAACAACTTTGTATCATGCATACTCTAGCTCTGAATCTTAGGGCATATAAAGTGTTCTTAAATATTGACTTTCACAAACATCCATATTCTTTACTGCCATCATGTTTCCTCATGGAAACTAAGAATCCTTAAATGTGAGTCACCCATAAAATATTCTTCAAAATAATCATTTTTTTTATATGTTTGATATTGAATCTAGTTGGAGGTTAGATCCAGAAATCTCCACAATTTTAATATTGATGGTGTCCATTTTTTTAACAGGAAGTAGATGATTAGAGTCCACCTAGAGAAATTCCATTTCCATTAATCAAAACCAAATCATAAAAATATTTGTATACCTAAATGTGTGCCTTGAGGCATAGCAAAACTTCATTATGAAAGATTCTCATTAGAGGAAATTTGAGGTCTAAATTGGGAATTATAAGAAAACGAGCCATCATATAAGAAAACGAGCCAACCATAATTTTTTGAGGAGTTGGAATTCAAGAACCAATACAATTTCCATAAAATGAGTCAACCATAATGGTTGACTTAAGATATTTGTCATAAAAAACTACTTTTTTTGTTCGTATTTTCAACATATATCCCTATGTTTTTACTCAAATTTCGAGTGGGAGCACTCGTTGGATGCGGAATTAAATTCCGCATCCAACGAGTACCCCCACTGCATACTTTTGACAGACCCTGCTGCCACAAAAACACGAAATACAATTCAAGTGACCTAATATGTCATGCCATAATTTAGATTGTTCATCAGCATGAGCAACATAGAAATAAAATGGTTGATGTGTACTTGAATTAAAACCGATAAACTTATCTAGTCTATCATTATGATCATCATGACTAGAAGAAATAATTTTGAACTCATGTTTGATATCTTTTAACACATTTATCATACCAAACTTCAATTTTATAACCTTTCTTACATTCATGATAAATAGAAAGAAATTGGCCTGTCAGGGTGTTGACCAGCCAGCAAATCCCGTGTGAGCCTTGTAAGAGGTCGCTTGTTCAAACCCCGGATAACCAGTGCTCCATTATGGCACGATCGGTGGTTTCACCTAGGGGTATAGTGGTAGTAGATAGGATTGGACCCATTTTCATGTGAGTACCATCCCCATCCCAGTTGTCGATTCCCCTAGTACAAAAAAAAATTGAAATCAATTTGAAAGATGATTGTCGTCACTTATAGATACTTTCTGTGTTGTGTGCTTTTTAGTGTTATAAGAATTAAATAAATAAGTTGTACCAAACATACGATTATACGCACCAAAAATCATTATCCATTCCACATTAGAAGAAGATTTACTTGGTTGAACAGAATAAGAACACAAGGATACCTGCTTTTCATCGGAAGACTTCTTCTTTGCTTTTGCAAGTTCACGTCTCCATTTAAAGCAAATATTTTCAGGGTGGTTGGTTTTTCCACAAGTATTATACATTTTTTTATTAGACACCATGTTAAAAGTATCATCATTAAAAGAGGTTGAACCTTGATTATGTGGTTTAGAATTTTTATTACAAATTATATTAGGATTATTTTTACAATGTGTCATTAGAGCTTTACTATTAGACGATTGACTAGAAGCAATTAATCTATCTTTTTCATTTATCAAACCTTTACAAAAATCTTTAAAATTTGGTTTCATAGTTCCTTTAGAAATTTCAATAGCTTTATTCCTAGTTTGGATGAACATATCAAAACATGAAGGTAACTTTGGTTCTACAATAATAGCAAGAGCATTATCATTCTTCTTGTAATATTTAGCACAATTATTTAACTTTTCATTATAGGTTTTAATTTCAGTAAGAAATTTCTCTATTTTATAAAAGTATTTAGGGTCTAACTCATGGATTTTATTTTCAAGATAGTAGAAAAAAAAATCATCACTTTTATCAAATAAATAAGCTAGGGTTTTCCATACCTCAATAGGGCTATCGTTGGCCTCAATATGTACCTGTAGACTATCTGAAATTGTTTTTCCAATGACTCCCTTTACTTGATCACATCGATTGTTCCATATTTCCAAGTATTTTGCATCTATTGGTTTTGTTTGATCATGTGTTTAACTAATATCCATAAGTTATTACCCCTAATAACATCAATCATCTTTCTGTTCCAAGAGAGATAATTAGATCCAATTAATGTGGGAATAGAAACAACTTTTGAAGTCATAGTGTGACAAAAAAGTAAACCCTAGATGCAAAAAATTAACTTGTCACAAAGAGAAGAAAAGTGACAAAAACAAAAAATTTATCACCGGTATTGAAGCGTAACAATAGATAACAAACGGATCTGAGAACCTACAATGGAAACATAGATCAAAGAATCAAAATCGACGAATTTTTTTCCAAAAAGGAAGCACTCACACTCTCTATACAACATAGTCATAAGTGAAACTGTCATGTCCCCAATTTTTCGGTACCTAGGGCAGAAAAGAATCCACCAAACCCCCATGGATCCTAGTGAAGACCCATTAATTAATTAATAAAAGGGGGGGTAACATTAGCCTAGGCAATTATTAACTAGGAATAATTTATCCTATAAGTTGTTTAATTAATTAAATTAGACGTGATGTAATGGTTGTTTTATATTTAATTATTAATTATATGTATGATGAGATGGATAATGATAAGGACCCCAAGAGGGCGCATGGAGAGAAAAGTATAGCATGATGAGTTGTCACACCAAAGGATAAAGTGGAGGCAAGTAGCACAAAGCAAGGTGTAAAAAAAAAGGAAACTGACAAAAGCAGGCAGGTGAGGAAAATAGAAACTTCCAGAAAGAAAAGGAGGGTGTGGTTTCCTAAAAGGAAAAAACCAAGTCAGTATGAAAAGCAGGAAGCCTCATGAAAAGCAAAGAGGGCACAGTTTCCAAAGAGGGATAAAAATTAGTCAATATGAAAAGTAGGAAACATTTGGAAAATCCAGGAAGGCAGAGTTTCCAAAATGGCGAAAGCAAGCAAGTTTGGAAAAGAAGGAAGTTTCCTACTCAATCAAGGAGGGTGCATTCAATGAGGCCAAGGAGGTTGAATTGATCAACAAGTCACCCAGTATATAAAATGAGGATGGCTCATCACATTCACATCTTTTGACAGTTTATTGTTTGTATGTGAGTAAGCGCAAGCTTCTCTAGGCTTTAGTGATGCACCCTTAGCCACCTGTGGGAGATGTACCCCATAGTTTCTATTCCAGTATTCTACACATGATATATTGCATCCATTTATGTCAAATTGCAGATCTGATTCAACTCTATGATTACATCCTCTCTTCTTTCTATCTTCTGAAGCATTCTTCTCATTCAGTGGAAACAACGTTGAAGGGCCGAAATGGAGGTTATGGGTTCGAATTTTATAAGAATTTATGGGTTGTGCTACCTGTTCCATTGGGTCCATAGGGTCGTTTCCAGTAAGAAAAAACTTTTTCCTTGTTGAAAAGGGTATCTGGGTGACCAATATACAACCATTATCACCAGAGCCAAGGTTTCAATGTTGAGGAGCGCACGTGTGCAAATTGGAGATGTTTCAGTTGATGAATGCGCCCCCTATGAGAAGTCACTTAGATATGGTTTCCCTTACATGAAAATGCATCTTACATGTATTCATCTATTATAGATCCATACAATATATTGCTTCTTCTTCTCTTCTCAGACTCCTTCTACACTCAATATTGTAAGAATTCCATGGTTAGAGATTCTCTGTAAAGTCTGAGATCAAAATATATTCATTTTTTCTCAGTATTATATAATATAGAATGATGTTTTCCTTTTATATGTATCTGAGCCATATTTTCATCAGAATGATAATTCAACACCCTTAGAGGCTGATTGTACTCACCTTTCACAAGACTAGCTCTCTGTGCAATTTTTATTGACTAGTTTCCAGAAATTTGCAATCTACTAAGTTTTGTAAGTCCATTTTCCTTTATGTAAGTTGTTTTAGTTTTTTAAATGCATAAATAATCCATCCCAATCCAAAAATTAGAGATTTTTTACCTTCTCTATCTGTTTGATTCCATTATTATCAAGACTAGCTCATTGGGCACCCGAATTTGACTAGTTTTGCAGTTTTATTAATTAAAAAGTATTTGTATACTCAATTTAGGTTTTGTCAGTCATGATGGGTACCTAATACATTTATAAATATAATCCCACCATCATATTGATAATTCATGACCATCTCAGTCTGTTTGGAAGAGCCTGGAAACAAGCTAGTGGAGCAATCCTACATAGCTCTCTTTTTCTCCTTACCTCAAAACATTGCTAGATCCTCCAAAATAATCAATAACTCTTTTCCATAATCATATTAGGGTTTTAATGACCTTTCATCCACCTCTGGTTGATGTAAAGTGTAAGTGGAAGAGTTTCGTAGGCATATGTTGGTGTGCCCGGGAAGCCTTGGAGTAGACTTCATCCTGGTTGATGTTCGAAACATAAATGGCCCTAGTACATTGTGATTAGAAATAAGAATCTGTCATTGATTATGTTTTCCTTTCTGCTACACATTCCCCAGTACATTTTTCAGATCCAAAAGTGTCCAACAATCAAGCTCTAGGTGGGTTAACCAATGACCAGTTCTAGTTCCTTCTTCACTAGTTTGGAGAACTAGTTATTGTTAGCAATTTTCTGATTTTTAAAGTTATATTTGAGATAATATCATCTTTTATCAAATCATGGATATTACAGTGGTATAAGATCACTTTTCTCGGCTCATCCTGTGGAAAGTAACTCTCAATGGAAGATATCTCAGAATTGTTTTCAAGTTGCAATTGTGGAACCAGTGGTAGACATGGAAGATGAAGGTTTTGAGTTGTATGAGGAAGAAGAAAATATTTACATTGATGAAGGGTTACCAAGAGATGAGGATGGTTACATTTGTGACCATATGTACAAATACCAATGGTCTGAACCATCGATGGACAAACCTAAGAAAGATTTGACATAAATGATATTTGCAAGTAAAAATTTTCCCTACCACTACGATGAGTATATGACCTTGGGAGAAGAGATTGGTAAGGCCATTTATTTCAAAGATTAATTTTATTGCAGATTTGGATTGGAGATAAAGGATGAATAGTTGAATTAATAGAGAGCACCAAACCACACATGGAGGAACCAATTTGTTCTACCTTTCTAAGTAAAGAAGAAGGAAGAAAAAATCAACCAACTGCATCTTCTAGCATCATGACATTGTTTGGATTTTCTTCAAGAATATATTCCAAAGGGGATAAGCATGAAGAAGCCATCACCAGTTCTACTAAGGATCAGAAAAGTATGGATCGGAGAGTAGCTACTAATGGGTTCCAAGAAGAGGCATCTACTAACAATTGCTCAAATTCTGAAGAAGCATCTACTGATGGATGATGTACTGAAGAGGTACCTATTGATGGGTGCCTAAGTTTTGAGGAGACATCTTCTGATGGATGTCCATATTTCTATGTGGGTGACATAGAGATACCTATTGATGAGGTTGTTGCAAGTACAATTTCCCCTAATACTGAAGAAGATGAAATCCTTGCATTCGATGAAGAAGTCGCAGGATCGATCTCAATCTCACCACATGAGCTTCAAGAGTTTGATCCATTGGTAGATGATGAGGAGGTTTATTTTCAACCTTCCCCTTTTGAAAGGCCAATCAAGATGAATGAAATAAATATCAAGGAGGACTTACACACTCTCCATGACACACATGTTTCAGTGTCACAATCTTGTTGGACAGTTGCTTCATTGGAAGATTTATCTTTCCTTGAATCCATGGAGAAGATTGAGAGAGTAATGTCCACAATTCAAGGTAATTTTTCAAATATGCTATCTGACCAAAATTATTTGCAGGAGCTGGTGCATATGTTACATGGAGCATCCTTGAAGGATGATGAGGATATTTGCAATCTCAATGATGATTTGATGGCCACCCAATATTCTTTGAGAAGCACTCAAGGTTCACTCTTAGAATCCAAGACCCAAATAGAGCAACTTTAACAAAAGTTGCGAAGATCACTCACACCAATCAGCCGGTCTCTTATGCATGGTTTTATTTGGAATTCTATGGAGGAACCTCATGAGATGGTGGTTCATGAGGGACATGATGACATGCATGTGCTTGATGAAATTTTAGATGCAGAAGAATATTTCCAAGCACATATAGTTTCCTAGAGCGAAACCAAGCTTCTTCCTAGAGTAAGTCGTTCCTCCACTAAGGAATCAGAAGAGCTCATGTGTGATGGACCAACCTGTGATGGGGTTGATGCATCCATTATTTTGGTGGATGAGGTTTGCAGAGAGGATATTTTGGTCCATCATCCCACATCAGACCCTTCTACTTTTTCCATGACATTTGAGGATGAAGTTTGGGTCAAGAATTTATTTTTGATGGTGCCTGAAAAGGAGCATAAGGCACCAACATTCACTTCATCTGATTTAATGGTAGCACCATTCCCTACCCAATAGTTGTAGAGGCATCGCATGCCTATATTTGATGCCATGTCACATAATGATGCATATGGTTCCCATTTGACTTCATTAAGTGGGACACAAGATGGTTTCAGGCATCCTTTGACTAGTGATAGAGAGTTGAGCCATTGGAAATTTTCACATGGGGAAGCATATTGTTTTCCCTTTGGAAAATTGGGTTGGAGTGTCTCTTATTTTCCTATTGGAGAGAAAATACACATGAGCAATACTACTGCTTGCATCAATGGAGATTTCTTTGATACATTTTACACCTTCGGTGTGAAACATGGGCATCCATGGAATGTTGATGATGCCTACCCTTTTGGTGATTGGACATGGGACCTTCACCCTTGCCGTTTGGACAATAGTGTTTTGATTTTTGGTACTTGTGTGCATTGGTCACATGGATTACAATCTTATTTGCATTTGCTTGGAAGTTTGGAGTTAAGTAAGATGGAGGCCAAGCACCTATTCATTTCCAGAAAGATTATAAGTTGCCTCATGGAGGAAGCTACATATTTTTGGAGGAGGCACATGATTTCATCTTGGTTGAGCCAACCACAATATTGATGGATTATTGTTTCCAAGAGTTGGTTCACCTTCCTTCACCCCACATACATATGGAAGCCAACACACATATGGATGAAGTTTGGGTAAAGGGAGTTTTCCTATGGGTGCCACATGAGGAGCAGGAGGATCCCACATATTCCATTGATGACTTCAAGGTCAAGCTATGTGGCCTGACAAGTGCACCATTCCCTTCCCAGTTTGATGAGCAGCAGTGGAGACATCTATCTAATGTCTCAATCATGCATAATATTGCATTCAGTTGGAGTGTTTGTTCATCCATTGTTTGGGTGAATGTATACATATTGGATATAAGCACCCCCAAGGGTGAGTTTTTTGTCTGCAACAATGGAGAGTTGAATGACACATCATACATCTTTTTTGAGGAGTTGCATGGGAATCTATGGTTTATGGATTATGCTTTGAAGACATGGGATTTTCACCTATGCCAATTTGCTAGCAGTGATATGAGTCTACGTGCTAGTTTGCACATGGAGCATAAGGAGTCCCATACTTGGTTGGAGGGACTCATTGAGGTCCATTTTTGCATTGGAAGTGATAAACTTCTAGTATGGTGGGGTGATCCAGACATCCTCGATGATGATATATTATTCATGTTGATCTTGATGTTTGGAAGGATGCAACTGAGACAGTGGGACCCTGGAATTCTTTGGAATGACAATTTTCCATAAGTAATCGTTCCACTGGGATACATGCAGAACAAACAATGGGATCCAGGAATTCTTCTCAGCTATCTTAGTTGGGTTGAAAACTTTGTTGAAAAGGATTTAGTCATTGGTAGAATGACTCTAATCAGAGTGGCGCAGCAGAAACATGGTAGTCTATTGGTTAGAGTTGGATTTGCTTTCTTGCTTGAGGACAAGCAAGCTCGGGAGGGGAGGACTGTCGTGTCCCCAATTTTCCAGTACCAAGGGAAACAAAGAATCCACCAAAACGCCATGGATCCTAATGAAGACCCCTTAATTAATTAATAAAATGGGGGATAACATTAGCCTAGGCAATTATTAACTAGGAATAATTTATCATATAAGTTGTTTAATTAATTAAATTGGAAGTGATGTCATGGTTGTTTTTATATTTAATTATTAATTATATGTTTGATGAGTTGGATTATGATAAGGAACCCATGAGGGCGCATGGAGAGAAAATTCTAGCATGATGAGTTGTCACACCAAAGGAGAAAGAGGAGACAAGTAGCACAAAGCAAGGTGTAAAAAAAAATGAAACTGACAAAAGCAGGCAGGTGAGGAAAATAGAAACTTCCAAAAAGAAAAGGAGGGCGCAGTTTCCTAAAAGGAAAAATGCCAAGTCAGTATCAAAATCAGGAAGCCTCATGAAAAGCAAGGAGGGCACAGTTTCCAAAGAGGGATAAAAAGCAATAAGTATGAAAAGCAAGAAACATTTGGAAAAGCCAAGAAGGCGTAGTTTCCAAAAGGGAGAAAGCAAGCAAGTATGGAAAAGCGAGAAGTTTACTACTTAGTAAAGGAGGGCGCATTAGATGAGTCCAAGGAGGTTGAATTTATCAACAAGTAACCGAGTCTATAAAATGAGGAGGGTGCACCACATTCACATATTTTGACAGTTTATTGTTTGTATGTGAGTAAGCTCAAGCTTCTCTAGGATTTGGTGATGCACCCTTAGCCACCTGTAGGAGATGTGCCCCATAGTTTATGTTCCAGTCTTCTGTACATGATCCATTGCATCCATTGATTTCAAATTTTAGATCCAATCCAGCTCTATGATTACATCCTCTCTTATTTCTATCTTCTGAAGCATTCTTCTCATTCGGTGGAAACAATGTTGAAGGGCCGAAATGGAGGTTATGGGTTCGAATTTTCTAAGCATTTATGGGTTGTGAGACCTATTCTATTGCATCTGGAGGTTCATTTCTAGTAAGAAATTAATTTTTTCTTGGTGAAAAATCTATCCAGATGACCAAGATACAACCATTCTCACCAGAGCCAAGGTTTCAATGTTGACGAGCGCACGTGTGCAAATTGCACAAGTTTCAGTTGATGAATGTGCCACCTATGAGAATTCAATGAGATATGGTGACCATTCCATGAGAATACATCTTCCCTGTATTCATCTATTTCATATCCAGATAAGATCCAGTTTCTTCTTCTCTTCTCAGACTCCTTCTACACTCAATATTGTAAGAATTCCATGGTTAGAGATTCTCTGTAAAGTTTGAGATCAAAATATATTCATTTTATGCTAATTATTATATAATATATCATGATTCTATTATTTTATATGTATCTGATCCATATTTTCATCAGAAGGATAATTCAAGAGCCTTAGAGGTTGATTGTACTCACCTTTCACAAGACTAGCTCTCTGTGCAGTTTTTATTGACTAGTTTCTAGAAATTTGCAATCTACTAGGTTTTGTAAATCCATTTTCCTTTATGTAAGTTGATGTAGTTTTTTAAATGCCTAAATAATACATCCCAATCCAAAAATCATATATTCATGACCTTCTCTGGCTGTTTGAGTCCATAATTATCAAGACTAGCTCATTGGGCACCCGAATTTGACTAGTTTTGCAATTTGATTAAATAAAAAGTATTTGTATACTCAATTTAGGTTATGTCAGTCATGATGGGTCTCTGATAAATTTATAAATATCGTCCCACCATCATTTTTAGAATCCGTGACCATCTCAGTCTGTTTGGAAGAGCCTGGAAACAAGCTAGTGGAGCAATCTTACATAGCACTCTTTCTCTCCTTAGCTCCAAACACTGCCAGATCCTCCCAAATAATCAATAACTCTTGTCCATAATCATAGTAGGGGGTTAATGAATTTTCATCCACATCTGGTTTATGTCAAGTGTAAGTGGAAGAGTTTAGTAGGCATATGTTGGTGTGCTCAAGAAGCCTTGGAGTAGACTTCAGCCTAGTTGATGTTCGAAACATAAATGGCCCCAGTACATTGTGATTAGAAATCAGAAGATTTCATTGATGTTTTTTTCCTTGTTGTTGCACACTCCCAAGTACATTTTGCATATCCAAAATTTTCCAACATTCAAGCTCTGGGTGGGTTAACCAATGACCAATTCCAGTTCGTTCTTCACTAGTTTTGAGAACTAGTTACTCTTTGCAATTTTCTAATTTTTAAAGTTATATTTTAGATAATTTCATCTGATATCAGATCAAGGATATTACAGAAACACACTTTATATAAATGAAAGGTGTGAATACGCACTAATGTAGACCAGAAATAGCGTTTATGCCCCAAACTACTCGAAAACCTATCAAAAAAAAGAAAATTGTGAACTAGTCGTCGTCCCGTATGGAAACCTGTAACAAACACACAAAAATATCCGGAAAAAAACCAGATCCACTACAAAAAAATAGGTCCTTGATAGCAAGTTAGTATTCAAGATTCCCCCACGTCAATTTTTTTCGGGATCTCTTTCCCTGTGGCATGATCCATTGTATCAAGTGTGGCTTCCCACTTGTTATGGGGTCACCTTGCGTGTGTCGAGGAAACGTTGGAAATATTTTCACAACAATAATGATTTGGAATAGAATTTTTACCACAATCGAGCGAATGATGGTCTCTTAGTGTCTCCGTGCTCTATATCTTCCTGGCATCTACCGCACTCTCATGGTGCTTTTGTTCCCATTATAGCTTTGTACCTATCATGATCTAGGATGGCATAAGCAATTAAGAAGGCTTAACAAAATTACTGGTTTATTTGAGTTTGGCCCTAGTCGTTTTCCTCGACGGCTAGTTCTCTGGTTCTCCTCACATTATTGGCTTGACCTTGATAATATCACACCCTGCTTCTGCTCTACCTGCTCTCACTCTAGTCATTGCACAATCATGGTTCAGGATAAACTCTTTGAGTGTAAAACATCCTTAGGTCCTCATCGATCTCATATGCCTTGTGCCCTGCGAGAAACATAGAAATCTCAAGCATGCTACACTAGTTTGGCCCACCTCGATGCTCAGACCCAGATTTAAGACATGGAATCGAAAATTCATGACCATCTTTCAAAAGCTAGGACCAAAACATGTTATCATTGAAATGGAAAGTTTGGTGGATGATGTGAGGTTTACTTAGACCAGGGACACCAAGTACACTAAGACCCTCGATCTATTCTGGTATACTAAGACACTTTTGGGCTAGGTCAATAATGGCAGTGCTCTGGGGCGTTTTCAAGACCAATCTCAAGGAATCTCTTTGGAAGCTCGCATTGAATGCTTGGAGGGTTGGATCCGGCACCTTACTCAAGCGTAGATGGATTCTAATGCTCATCTAAATGTGAAGACAAATGCCTTTGTTGAGGAATTAATGGGAAATTTATTCAACTAACCGTAGCAACGATATCCGGCTCCTCAAATGCTCTTTTGTTGTCAATCACCTCAATCAAGTTCATCCTTCGACGTCAAGCCAAAACCTCCCACTCCAAGTGCCAATGGTTTCAATGCCTCTTTTGTTTTTATCACAAATGATGGTTAATCCTGCCTCTTGAATTCTATCTTATGGTTTATGTTTTGATTTGGGATGTTCATTCTCAGCTTTTTTAGGTTAAGTGGTCATAACCCCAAGCATGTGGGGTACCTTTTAGCTTCCACTAAAAAAATCTTAGTTTATAGTTGTTTAGACTAATAGTTTTTTGGTGCAACAGAGTTCTCTAATGGCTCAAACTTATCCTAGGTTCTAGCTCCTTGCAAACTCTTGGAAGTTCATTATGTACATATTTTTCTAGTTAATATAGATTTCAAACTTATAAAAAAAAGTCTGTATTCAAGGTGTTTCAACTCAGATATACAAGAAAAACTTGAAAACAAATGTGAAAATAAATTGTGAGGGTTAGGGTTTGAATTTTTTATTATCAAACTTGTAGCAAATGTCCAAATCTAGAGAATAACCACAAGGGCTTGGTAGATCAGATGACAAATCTACAAAACATGGAGGACCCAACAAAAAAATTGAAGAATTTGTTGCTTGTAAAAAAATTTCAAAATTTACCAATGAAGGTAGAGCATAGCAACTAGCTCTATTACCATGTTAGAATATTGAGAATATGCATAAACATACAACAATACATTCGGTAACATGCAAAGCAAGAATCTAATAGTATAGCCTTCTATCTATATAAGCAACGAATAATCATGCAAGATACAAGAGATAAGAGAAAAGAACTATACAACGGATATACGTGGTAAAACTCCAAATGGGAAACATCCATGAGAAGGTAATATCTTCTTTTTCTTCATAAATCTTCAATCTTACAAGTGAGCTCCTCTCCACATATGTTTCACAACTTTACATCAACATATGTCGAAAGGCTCTCATTCACCTCTATTATATACCAAGAGGTATGGAAGAATTACATCCCAAAATACATGTGGGATAAATGATTTTCCATTTCTTTATATAATGAATGGTAATAGGAGAATATTTCTCCATGATGTATGTGAGATAACTCATTTTACATAAAATTGGAGTTATTTATGCCTTCAAATGCTAGATAAGACATCTTACGATATCTTATTAGGCATCATTACACATGTAATATTAAAATTATACATTCCAACATTGGGCTCAATAACCATGGGCAACGCCTCAAAACACCACACATGACCTTTGTAGGAGAACTTTGGACTAAATGAGAATATAAGTGTCATTAGGAGGTAATTCACATCAAGAACTAGTATTGATGCCTTGACAATGGCCAAGGAAATAAAACAAGGGGCTTAAGTCCCAAATAAGGCTTCTAAGGCTCAATGGCCATGAACAATGCTTCAAACCACCATCTATAGCCTATATAAGAGGGTCTTTGACCTCCCATTGGGATTATGACCACCATTGAGTGACCTTGCACACCTCAAACAAGCATCCAAACCTTAACATGGGGCAACTAGTTTTCCCTCTCAAACTTTATATGTGTCAAATTTTGCTAATATTTAAAACCATGTATAATGCAACTTTTTATGAAACTAATTTTTGTTTATAAATTTAATAATACAAATTCTATATAAATTATTTTTTTCAAAAATATATTATTGTTAGTCAATTTTATAATGAAACTTATCGTTCATTACTTTTTAACTTTAATATTTAAAAATAAATAAATAAACCATTATGAAAATTCTTAAAATATAGAACCATTATGAAAATTCTTAAAATATAGTGTCACATTCTTAACAACTTCACAAATTTTCTAATAGATATTCTCACTCCGTCGTTATAACGTTGTATGCACAAAGGCACATTCTCTTTATTATATATTTAATATCACCGTCATATATATAATATATGATATATATATAATATGTCTATCATATAATATATCATATATATATATATATAACTTGCACATTCTCTTTATTATATATTTAATATCACCGTCATATATATATATATATATATATATATATATATATATATATATATATAACTTGCACATTCTCTTTATTATATATTTAACATCACCGTCATATATATATATAACGAAAAAGTTAGGACATTCTTTCGGTTTGCATAAAGAGGTATGCGGCGAAACATTAGCGTGCTTTGACGATATATATATATATATATATATAACGAAAAAGTTAGGACATTCTTTCGGTTTGCATAAAGAGGTATGCGGCGAAACATTGGCGTGCTTTGACGATATACACATAATTCCACTCTCACATGCATTAGTCTTCACGAATCGCTACACACGATTACACTAAAGTTTCAATCATATGATTATTCAGAAGACATTTATAATTCTAGACGTCTTATTGTCAATAAATATACCTTATGCTCTATTGACTTTGATACTATGTAATTATTGATAACTTATTGTCAATACATCTACCTTATCTAATGACTTTAAATATTCAGTAATTATTTATACCCTATTGTCAATTAAATTTAACTTGTTTTTGTCAAAAAAGGGTATTATTCTTCAAAGACAAGGATCTCAACTAAAGAAGATCCCGTAAAACAAGTTAGGTGTCTCTTGTCCTATTTAGTCAATGGTGAATTTTTTTTAAAAGATATTTTAACGTTTTTATGGACATGTTATTGGAAGTAATAGATGTGGATATTTTTTTGGGATGTTTAAGAAATAGATACTTACTTGAATTTAGAGTAACAATCTAGACGAAAAGAAAAAAAATCTTGCAAAGAATTTATGGGTGACATAATGTTGAGGTGACACAAAGTGTCAATTGATGAATGATCAATATAAATAGTGAATCAAGATATTATAAGATATGTTTAAAATGGAAGGTTGTAAACTATGTGCTATATCTGCAATTTTATGTAATGAATCTAGTGCGTAGTTTTAAAATTAAAAGATTGTAAACTATGTTATACACTTTATCATAGGAAGTGAAATTAACTGAGTGTGATTCTTTGAAAGTTGATGTTCTTTTTTACAAACAACTTTTTGGTAGAATCAACTTCAATATTCCCTTTGTTGTTGTGTGGTCTCTAGGTTCAAACAAGATTTAAAGGAGGCCACCTGAAGGTTGCAAAGAGGATTGTTCGCTATATCAAGGGTACTTATCAATTTGGTACAAAATATTGTAGTATGAAAATGAACCAAATTAGATATACCAACTTGGATTGGGCTAGAGATAAAGATGACAAAAAGATAACTTCTAGTTATGTGTTTCATCTTGGGTCTAAACCCATAGTCTAGTATTACAAAAAGAAAAAGGTGGTTCTCTTTCAACCATAGAGGTTGAACATGGAGGTGTAGTTAATGTTGGCACAAAGGCAATGTGGATTCACAACCTAATGGGTGAGATTAGGTCCCCTTTGAGGATTCAATTGTCATGTACTATGACAATAAAATCACCATACAAGTAGTTGAAAACCTTGTTGCACATAGTAAGATGAAGCATGTGAAGTCTCATGCTCGTTATCTGAGATAGTTGGTAGAGGAAACTATTATATCTGTTGTTTATTGTAGGACAAATTATTAGATCATTGATATCTTTACGAAGTGGCCATTAATAGAAGCTAAGTTTGTGGAACTTCATGTTATTGTTAGGATTCATGAAGCTGTAATTATAGGTGGGTGTATAGTGATCATTTCACCTCCTAAATCTCTAAAGAGTTGTGTTAATCATAGGGTGTTGGAACAACAAGTTCATCTTACCTCTAGATGTTTTGGGGACAGACAATGGACAAATGAAGGTCAACTTGAGATTCAACTAGAGAGATCGACTAGGTTGTGCACTAATTAGTCAAGTTGACCAAAGGTGGTCTCGACTCAATCAACTAGTGCAAAATTCATGGTAGAAAAGTAGGATATTTGGGAAACTAAGGTGATCAAAGATGACTTTGTCTTTGTTACGGAGAAAAAATTCATATGGCTTGGGGTAGACCACAACAAATAGATGACTACCAGAAATCAACGCATTTCCCAATGCATGTTATATAAATGTAAATGCTAAGAAATGGAATAAAAGACCAACCTTCAACCGGACGTCTGATGAATATCCCCGTTGAGCTTTCAAATCACCACACTTGAACCTGCAGCTTAGTCTCAACAATAAACACAAGCAAGTGCATATGAGATATGAAAGATGTTAGCATAAACAATAGCATAATCCATGATATATATAAGCAAATGTTACCCAATAATAATAAACAATCATCCACAACATCAATTGGACGAGAAAATGAGTATTTCTATTAATATGAACAAGAAGTACAAGATACAACCTCTTGTCGGCAACTCATCTGAACCAAGAACTAGGTCCCTCCACTTGTGCCTCCACCACTTCAATCCCCCATGCAGTGGAAAACTCACGAGTAAAGGAGAAAATCCTTCACAAGATATGGAAGAGTTTGGTAGGTGAACATAAATGGTTCACAACAACTAGGATCAATGGATGTAGACTCAAGCTATGGAAAATTTCCAATAGAGTTTCGATTCTCTCTCCTTTTCCTCCTTCCATGCACCATAAGAGCTCAATATATAACCTTCCAAAGGCAAGTGAAAGGTTGAATCGAGTCGTTTCGAGATACATGGAGGGCCAAAGGTCACAATGGCCACTTTTTGGAGTGAAAAATATAGTTTTTTACTATTATTTACCAAAAAGTCGATGTACGCGGGTTGTATTGATGCAGCCTGCATATACGCGAGGTGTACTGAAGTAGCTCGCGTACAGGAGGAAAAATAGGGAAAAGGATTCAAGGAGAACCACAAGTATGGTTTTGAGTCTATAAGTAGGTAAGGGAAGCCAAAGAGTATAAATGCTCACAAGGTGGAAAAATACGGTGTAACAGATGCCCCCTAATGTGTGAGGTCAGAGAAGGTACTACAATGGACGAAATACATTATGAATCTCAAAGGTGGAGTGATGGAGACACAAATGGAAGGAGTAGCCCACTCATCATAATACAATGATATCTCTGAATACATATCAGTATAATACATAGCAACCTGATACAATGGCCATGAATAGGCAGTATATAGTGAATGCATGTCATGAGTGGTCATAGCCATGACCCATATACAGTAATATATGGTCTCCTGCTGAAGAGGAAACAACTGATGCAGACTGAAGGTACAAACTACTGATGTATGAGACTGATCTCTCATAAGTACAATCATTATCACAAGTATCATACTGAATGTCACTGAAGTCCGGGGTCTTCTACACAAATCATCTACGATGCATGCCCCATCAAATGAATAAAGGTGTTGATGTCTAACCTGATGTGACATCATCTAATTACTGGTCATTGATGTATACCGTTAACATACGCGAGATAACCCACCAATAATGAAAATGGCCATCAAGGCACATAGTACATTCACCAAGTCTGAATAGAGGTGTTGAGGTCAAACAATTGATGAATCCATCGATCAGGGGACGTTGATGAATTCCCAATCCTGTCAATGGTGAGAGAACCTACCACTAATGACTGCAAGCCTCAAGGTACTCAACGAACTCTAAATCTCGATTCCAAAATAAATGAGTTGGAGTCGATGGAATGAGATTCGCTGGAAGGAGGGCATTAATGGTTCCCCCATCAACCAACACGAGGTAGCAGCCACGCTGAAAGATTTGGAATAACTCGGACGAACAGATCGAAATGGACTCATAAGGGATGGACGACATGCAATAGTCAAGAGATATGAAGAGTGGCTGACACTAGTTTCAAGACTTCCTTTGAACAAGAGCATGAGCAGATGAATAGACTCAGGTATCATAGACTCAACACTGGATACTGACAATACTTTGTGACGCATGAGGCATCAACAAAGGCTCCATAATGACTAGAATCTTAACCAGCTGGTGGAGGTAGATCTGAGAAACGAGTACAGCTTCCTAAGTTCATACTAATGTCCCAACTTATGATACATGGAGTGGAGATGAATGCTCTGTTCAAAGGCGACACGACAGCTGCCAATAGAATGTAGTACCAATTTTTTTGTATTTTCAATATAAATGAATTAAAATGCAAATAGAATCAACACTTGTCATAAAATAATGCAGAGCATGGAATGCAGATAACCCAGCAAACCCCAAAAAGCAAGACTCAGCTAAGCTAATGATCTATAAAAAAGAAAAATGGTTAAAAACCAATTTCTCAAAAACTAAAGAAAGAGGAGCTTCCAGTCACTAAAGGGCAATAGATAGTCAGGATATAAGCCTAATAAGACTCGGGAACACCCAAAATTCACCTAGCATCAACCAAATATCACAAACAAGGTTAAACCGGACCTGTACACAATTGTTCAAAGAATAATAGCGTATGTACGCGGGCTAGTTAACTCTCAGTAGTGTGTACATGTGGGCAAACGACAACAGACTCGCGTACAGGGCAGAACAGGTGAGAAGAAAATGAACGAAAAGACCAAGAAAAATCAATATTTTCTATAAGGAACCTAACAGCCAATCAGCAACACAGAAAACTGAAAGAATAGAGACTCAAAATAAGAAAAATGCCCAAAAACCCAAAATGGAGGTTTCTCCCCAGCGGAGTCGTCATTTCTGTTATGGAGAAAAAATTCCTATGGCTTGGGGTAGACCACAGCAAACAGATGACTACCAGAAATCAACTCATTTCCCAATGCATGCTATATAAATGTAAATGCTAAGAAGTGGAATAAAAGACCAACCTTCAACCAGACGTTTGATGAAGATCCTCGTTGAGCTTTCAAATCACCACACTTGAACCTGCAGCTTAGTCTCAACAATAAACACAAGCAAGTGCATATGATATATGAAATATGTTAGCATAAACAATAGCATAATCCATGATATACATAAGCAAATGTTACCCAATGATGATAAACAATCATTCACAACATCAATTGGACGAGAAAATGAGTATTTCTATTAATATGAACAAGAAGTACAAGATACAACCTCCTATTGGCAACTCATCTCAACCAAGAACTAGGTCCCTCCACTTGTGCCTCCACCACTTAAATCCCCCATGCACTGGAAAACTCACGATTAAAGGAGCAAATCCTTCACAAGATATGGAAGATTTTGGTAGATGAACATAAATGGTTCACAACAACTAGGATCAATGGATGTAGACTCAAGCTATGGAAAAAATCTAATACAGTTTCGATGCTCTCTCCTTTTCCTCCTTCCATGCACCATAAGAGATCAATATATAACCTTCCAAAGGCAAGTGAAAGGTCGAATCGAGTCGTTTCGAGATACATGGAGGGCCAAAGGTCACAATGGCCGCTTTTTGGAGTGAAAAATAGAGTTTTTTACTACTATTTACCAAAACGTCGATGTATACGGGTTGTATTGATGCGGCCTACATATACGCGAGGTGTACTGAAGTAGCTCACGTACAGGAGGAAAAATAGGGAAAAGGGGTTCAAGGAGAACCACAAGTATGGTTTTGAGTCTATAAGTAAGTAAGGGAAGCCAAAGAGTATAAATGCTCACAAGGTGGCAAAATACGGTGTAACGGTCTTCCTCAATCTAAGAAATTTAGTTATACTTTAGGTTATATATAGATGATCGTATAGATTCTCTATCATGAGTAGTTAAGTGTGGTGATAAATGAAATTGTTTTCACAATTGGGTGGTATCCATTGTATGTTCATCTCTACTCACTTGTGACTCCATGATGTAACAATGTATTTAGACACCAACTCTTCTTGAAATTCATAATTATTCACTTCTACAATTCCTTGGTTCTCCAACAAATACTACTTTGTCATGTAATTCCAAATAAAATTTCTTGGGGGAATCTTGGGCATCTTCCTTTTCATAGACATCCTTCTTTTGTTAATGTGGTTTTAAGATCCCAAAAAATGTTAGTGATGAGAAGGAGATAACCCCTCATTTTGCAAACTTCATCGAGTTCTCTTTACTTCCAACCATTTGATTACATGGACCAAAAGGTTGCCAACTTAGTCTTTTTATACCAAGCGGTAACTGAATGTTGCAAGTTAAAAGGTGTGATTTTTCTTGGGAGGAATTTTAAAATGGAATGGTTTTGTTTGCATACATGATTAATCAACAAAAATTGTATCAATTTTACAATGTTTGTGTAAGCCTTTTATTGTCAACACTTCACTCAATATTATCACAGCCTAGATTATTTTAAGGAATTTTCATAGTTATAAAACAATAAGGTTCATATACTCATCAAAAAATCAATTGTGACATCACAAAGTTCCTCTATCCTTCCCAACAAGAGTCTACAAAAACATTGACAGCTTGAAGTATTTGACATGTTAACTACCAACCATGTTTCCAACACTTGTTCTTTTCATAAGGCAGGGGTAAAGGACCCTCTCATAGGGAAGTAAATTATTTTTCTAAAGAGAAAAACCCCATAATTTCACTTCCTCGTCTCAAATTCACCTCGAAACCCATAGGAAATCAAAGGGAAATGAGTTATTTGTTTTTTTAATTGTCTTTTTCCTCATGAAATACATATCCCAAGGAAAACCACCAAAAAATTCCACTCATGCCAAGGATAGTACCTAGGGTAAACCAAATTATTCATGGAATAAGGCCATTACAACAATATACTCATTAAGAGCTCAAGATGTCATGAGAATTGATCCTGGGTGGGGAGGATAACACTCCCAATCTACTAAACTGCCTAGGCTAGACATAATTGTCAATATTTTGAGTTAGTAATAAATATATACTCATATTTTATTATGGTTGTAGTGGCCTACTAGAAATCTGATTGCCCCATAAAATCAAGTATTTTCATGCGACTCACTTCTACTTTACCCAAATTGCTTGTCGGGTCATTTTAGGCTTTTTTTGGGCCTAGTTAAATGAAAAGAACTTCTTGTTCAAATTTTCTTACATGCTATCCATAAATTCCAACCTTATGAACTTAATGGATTGTAGGTTTCATAGACATCTTTGACTTAATTTTACACATGTGTGCTTTGAATGTTTACCTATTTAGATGATTTAGGCCTCGATTAACCTTGGAAAATTGTGTGAAAATATTTTTTGGGTATGTAGGAGCTGTAAATTTTAAACCTGTGCAAAGAAGCAAAACATACCGATTATTTTGAGCAAAACGGAGGTTACACCACAACATTCACACATAATACACAAAGATTTACCCTGGAAATCCTTAACCGAAAAAACTAACAAAACTTAGAGCCGCACCTCTTATTTTCTCATATTGACTATTAACCAGTCATAATACAAATATAGGTATTTCACAGCATCCAAAACCCTAATCTGTTAACCCGTATTAGAAAATAGACTCGAATCCCTTAACTGGGATTAAATTACATATTTTTAGAAAGAACCCAAAAATAGCTCGAAAATAGCCCAAAAAATTCCGAACTCGCTTCGCGGAAAGGGGAGGGCGTCAGCACACCCCTCCCCCCTATAACCCCCCCTGATCCAGTACTACACTCAGTTCTCAGGGATTCACAGGTGCACAATCAAAGGTACACCACCAACACACACACACACACATGCAAAGAATATAACACATACCCAACAGGAGCCACAATAGCTTGTTTTCACTATTTTTAGTTCATTGGCCTAAAAAGTAGTGAGCTTATATTCCCCTTTTCTTGTATAGTTTTCCTTACTATTATATTTTTTGGTCCCCGAGGAGTTGAGGGAGGATAATACGTCTTTGGATGGTCCTAAATGGGATTGTGTGTACAAGTCCCTCACCTCTCCTTCTTCCCCATTTCACCACTTTGAAAATAGAACCATATAAAGTGTGGAAAGCCTCCACCCATGCCAAGATACCAAAGAGGCGCATAACCAACTCGACCATCTAATATGCAGGATCTACTGTAATTGATAGATTTTACTTATAGCATGTAATTATATGTATATTCAATACTAATAAGAATTATTTTTTTAATTGTTAGCCCTAACATCATGCTCATGGTATTGTGTACACCGAGGCATCTATAGGTACAAAATGTACTGGACACTCAGTTATTTTAAAATAATTGGTGAGTAAAAGAATTACATGATATTCAAGCAATGTTTTGGAATCCTAAGGACTCCTTAAAAATTCCACCACTAAAGTGTTGGGATAAGGTATTCCAATGATGCATGAATTGCTTCATTCCCTAACTTAAATTATCAATCCGTGGGTGTCAAACTTTTGAGGTTATGTGTGTTGTATATGTAAGTAGAAAGTTCTAATTTGAGATAATATTCTTGAAAATGCAGAATGACAATGCCTAGCTTTGAAAATTCATCCCCCTTGACTTGTCATGCCACTAGGGTCACGGTTTTCACTCTAAACTCCCTTGACAATGTGCAAGAGTAGAGAAAGGTCTGGGATCATTGTTATTGGAGTTAGGTGGATGTATCATTAATGAAAATAGGATCCTAAGGCTACCACTAGATCATTAATCCTTACAACAACTAGAAATCATAGAGATTCCATTAAAATGCATGAAATAAAAGGAATGAAAGTGCTTCTCAAAGAAATATAGGAATGGAAAAACTACTATAAATGAAAGTACATACATCAAAGGAAATGACAACAATTGAATGAGAGAAAAATTATAGCCACTAAAATAAAATAAAATGGCAACATTCTAATCTATGGGTAGAGAGGGTTCAACCTCCATTATAGTTTCATAGCACGACCAAACCCTGAAGCAAGCAATGGGTTAAATCCCTCTAAGGAAAAACATTATTAACAATAAGAAACCGGAACTAGAAATATGCATCGCTTGGAAATTCAAATTTATGTTGCTCCCAATGGAAGGAAATTGAAATCCAACTTGTTCTATCGCCCTTATGATATCTCCCACACACTCTTTAAATACAAACATGACCTTGGATTCCCCCAAGATAAATTTTGGAAAACCCCCTAATCATTCAAACAATTTTCTACAATTTTGGAATGGTCTCATACATTTACAACCTTCCCAATTCATGGTTTCTCAACTAGAAAATGATGTCATTCCACCTCAAATGGGATGTTCTTTGATTTGGGTAATCATTCTTCAAAAAATTGTCCTCAAATCTATAGTGAAAGATTCTTGGTACCTCCTAGTGTTAGTAGCATGCTAGTTATCTTTATTAATGAATGGCAATAGGGTCCCCAAAATTTCTCAACCCTTAAGGTCAAATTTATTTTCCTTACTTCACCATTGAATAGGTTCAAAAAATCTCAAGCATTAATGCATTACCATTTCCTCCTGACCATACCACATTAGTCTATAAAAATCACAAAAAAAATCAAAATCGCTTTCAGATCAATCATATATCACATTCAACTTGTAATTAAGCAAATCATATATGATTAAATAAGCATATGTCATAATATCTACTTGGTCATCAAAAGTCTTACTGTTTTTCAAGAAGGTATTGGCTCGGGAGGAAAAATGTATCACATTTAGACGTCACATGGGCCATAAAATAGACAAATTAAAGGCCTATTAATAATATTATTTATAAAAATAGATTAATATTATTCAACCCTAAAGTGATGCATCATGTACCAAGATGAACTAGTGTTTTTTTATGTGCTAATAAGCCCCTATGCATATAAATGTCTATTACACACTACATGGGATTTCCTTTTGAAACATCTTGTTTGACAAAATTCAAGCATAGGAATCCAATTTTTGAATTTCTATATGTGGTGTATTTTTATATATAAGTGCACTGGTAAATGTGTTATGATACAACACTAATGTGTTAGACCATTTTTATGTGCACTAATGACAAAGCCTCTACTCATCCTCCTCCACTAGAAACATTTGGTAAATGCAAAACATAGATACATGCTTTTGCAAAATCATGTTTCCTTGGAGTGGGACAACACTGAATCAACAAACTAGGTTGACACATGGGATCATGTTCACTTGTCATCGATTAGCATGTAATCATTGAATTAACACAATTAGAGGAGGAACAACCATTTATTTCACCATATTATGATAATGTCTCAAATTTTATGCAAGTAGTTATGGTTATGAAGGAGAATAATAGATAAAATTGATGTTCTAAATCAATGCATGGTGCTTTGTGAATTTAGTGCTTTAATATTTTTGAAAGTAGTGGACTCACCCATTGGAACTCCCTTTTGCAGGGTAGATATACACAGTGGTTTCCCAAAAATATAACGAATGGGGCACCAATTATTGCTTGGTACAAAGTTTCTTAGAGGGAATGCAATCCATTAATATATCATTCACTAATGATGAAGGAAATCACTTTCTAATTAGGTTGATGGTTGATAACGAAGAATATCGAACACGTGAAAATTACACAAGAAAAAATGAAAATAATGTATTTCAAGATTATAGGGAAGGTGCATCTATATACCACTTTATGAACTTAGTCATTGGGGGAACCTATTCTTATAAGTCGTGTTAAGAAGCAGTCATAAAAGGTATGATACTTGTTACCTCATCCCAAGCATGAAATTTTAATGTAGACCATTACTAATAGAGATGATCTAGATGGTCTACTGAAATTATCATAAGTGCACAAATGAGTTAAAATGACATAATTTTCCATTATTTTTTAGTTACATTATTATTTTTTCGATGCAATTACAAATTAGGACAATTTTTTTTGTCAATGATGCTAACAAAATTTTCCTTCCACATGCCTACGTTGTATAAATCATCTTAGTCATGTGAATGCGCTAATAATAATATCGATGTCTTAAGACACCACTACCCTAATTCCTAGAAAAATGAAATGATATATTTTAAACCTAATTATCTAAGGTAACAATTTCCAAATTTGACACATGAATGCAATTTTTGCATTGGTGCCCATTGAGCAATAACATAGTACTAGAAATCGTAAAAACTAAGCACATTTTTTACTATGTGACTAAAGGGAAAAGTTTTCCCTTAGTGCTAAGATATTGTCATGAATCCAACATAAATGATTGATGATTCATATATCTAAGATCCAATTTTCCTTTATTGTGAATCTCAACGTATGATTCAAAGCCATTCAAGGACACATGGAAGAGTGATATCATGGGAAAAAATACAACACAAATAATCAAAATTACATTTCATCATCTCTAACAAGTGTGTCTTGGCAATCCCAATTTCAACATGCTACATAAAGGTATCCATGGAATCAATTTCCAAATTTGACCTTCGAATGCAACTTTTGCATTGTCTCTCATTTGGAAAACCCTACTTCTAGAAATTTTCAAAAAATTCACCCATTGGTTGTCTTAACTTAAAGGAGAAGGGTTTCCCTAGTGAAACTCCCTCATCATGAGTCCAAATTAATCAACAATTCATAAAGATGAGACCCATTTTTCTTTTTATTACAAGTTACAATTGAGCTATATAGGGGAGATAGGTTGCTCTTTTCAAATAAGGTTGAAGGAGCATGTGGCTAACATAAGGAAAGAGAGGACGAATACCTCCGCACTCGCGGAGAATTCTCTCAAAACAAAACACCATGTTTTCCTAGAGAACACGGAGCTGCTCGCGGTTGAGGACCACTACTACAAACGAAGGGTGAGAGAGGCCTTGGAAATCATGAAGCACCCAAACAACATGAATAGAGACGGGGGACTTGAAATAAGCAAGAGATGGCTACCTCTGATCAATAAGGAAGGTAATGGATAAAACCAGGTATGTTTTGCAACCCTTCTTCACAATTTCTCATCAATATCACTAACCTAGCCTCCGACTTGTTTATTGAAAATAATTTGGTGAATTATTCTTGAAAATTCTTATTACTAATAATTATTCAAAATGATTTTTTATAACGATTATTAATAACTATCATTAATAATTATAAATGCAAAATTTGATTATCATTTCAAAATAATTAGATGACTTACTCTTTTTATTAATAATTATTGATGATCTTATTAATAAAGGTTGTTACTAATGATTTTGTAATTGAAGGAAGAATGATCCTTACTCTTGATTGAAATAGTTAAACAAGGGTTTTTCTCTTAGTAATTATCTTATTAATAATTATTGAGCAATTTTATTAATACTTATTAATAAAACTTTTGAGAAACTAATGCTCATTTAGTAATAAGTATTAATAACAATTTTCTCATTATGAGAATTATTAGTAATGATCATTAATAAAGGAATTATGATTATGAAATTTCCTGGATTTTTCTTATTACTAATAATTATTTATATTCATAATGATTATTATTTTTAACTATTATAAATAATTATTAATAATTATAATTACAAAAATTGGTTATCTTTTTTAATTTGTTGGAGTTATGAAGAATGATCCTTTCTTAGATTGAAATATTTAAACAAGGATTATTCCTTTAGTGTTAATAATTTTAATGATATTATTAATCTTATTAATAACACTTATGAATAATCCTATCATTATGAGTATTATTAGTAATAATCATTTTTGAAAAATATTAGTAATAATCATTAATTAGGGTTTCATGATCATCACTACTAAAGGAATCATGATTATGGATTTTTCCCTAATTTTTTCTTATTACTAATAATTATCTATATTTATAATCATGATTATGGGTTTTTCCCTAATTTTTTCTTATTACTAATAATTATCTATATTCATAATGATTATTACTTTTAACTATTATGAATAATTATTAATAATTATAAATCTTTTTGAAATATGTTTGATTTTCCTTTTCTTAGATATATTTAAATAAGGATTATTCCTTTAGTGTTATTAATAATATTAATATTATTCTTTTTAATAACACTTATGAATAATCTTAGAGTATTATTAGTAATAATCATTATGGGAAAAATATTAGTAATAATCATTTAGTAATAATCATCAATTAGGGTTTCATGATTACTTTGAATTATGATAAGTTTGAAAGAAATTAATTGTTTTTTTTTAGAATTTTTAGAAGATGAAGGGATAGGGAAATGATCGGGCATCCCTAACTATTTATACGTCTGGTTAGAAACTCTTCTACCCATATTATGTCCTCAAGATGAATCCAGCTTAGGATTCGAAACTTCGACAACAAAAATGTCGAGCGTGGATTATCTAGAAACCCATTCTAACACTGCAAACCACGGAAACCTAAAATATTTAACATAAAGCCATTCGAGGAGACATAGTAGAGTAGTCCCATGGGAAAAAAATACACTTACATAAAAAATTTGAGTCACTTCATATAAAAGGTTTGTTTTTTCAATAAAGAAGAAAAAATAGTTCATAAAGGATTATGGGACAACAATTTCCAAATTTGATCCCTAAATGCAATTTTGAGTCACCTCATATAAAAGGTTTGTTTTTTCAACAAAGAAGAAAAAATAGTTTATAAAGAATTAAGATTCTTAAATGCAATTTTGAGTCATCTCATATAAAAGGTTTGTTTTTTCAACAAAGAAGAAAAAGTAGTTTATAAAGAATTATGATACAACAATTTCCAAAGTTGACCCCTAAATGCAATTTTGAGTCACCTCATATAAAAGGTTTGTTTTTTCAACAGAGAAGAAAAAGTAGTTCATAAAAGATTATGGGACAACAATTTCCAAATTTAACCCCTAAATGTAATTTTGAGTCACCTCATATAAAAAGTTTGTTTTTTCAATAAAGAAGAAAAAATAGTTCATAAAGGATTATGGGACAACAATTTCCAAATTTGACCCCTGAATGCAATTTTTTATACTCTTTGACTAGGAAAAACCTTGGTTGTAGAAATCACTAGGAAAAGCATGTGTTGAAAATTGAGACTTATGGAGAGGGGTTAGATTAGCTCTTATGTATAGTTGTGAGGCCAAAAAAATGACAATTAATTAATCCAAGGCTCATTTAAGTCAAAAAAAAATGAGCCATTCAGTGGCACATGGCAAAGTGACCCATTTTTCTTCTTATCGTGAATTTTAAATCAAAAAAATGAGCCATTAAGTGGCACATGGCAAAGTTACCCTAAGGGGGAAAAACAACACTAAGCATTAAAATTGTGTGTATTTAACTGACAGAGTGACCCTGAGGGAAAAAACAACACTAAACATTAAAATTGTGTATATTTAACTATAAAAAGTGTCTTTTGGTAAGATAAAAGGTCAACACTTTTGCTAGCGAATTCCAAGACACTAATTTCCAAAATTCCTCCACAATGCAATATTTTAATTATCTCTCTCCAACCACCATTATAAGCTAAGCATCGAATTGAGTGCATGAAAATAAATATGCAAGGTAAAAGTAAAAAAATACAAGTATAAACTAACCTTTGGAATCTTTTCCCTATGTTTCCCTAGGGAGGTTAAATGCGGCGAAACATTAACGTGCTTTGACCTTACACATATTAACCTACCCTAGTCTTCACGGGTCGCTACACACGATCACACTAAAATTTCAATCATATGATTATTTGAAAGACACCGTATATAATTCTTGACGTCTTATTGTCAATAAACCTACCTTATCTATTGACTTTAATTACCTAGTGAATACATTTTAAATTGACTTTTATTATTCAGTAATTATTTATACCTTAATGTCAATAAGACTTTAATTGCCCAGTGAATACATTTTAAATTGACTTTTATTATTCAGTAATTATTTATACCTTAATGTCAATAAACCCTAACTTGTTTTGTCAAGGAATTGAAAAACAGAAACTCAACTAAGGAAGATCCCGTGCACGAGTGTGTCTCTCGTCCTAATGAGTGGAGGTTGAAACCCCTTTTTAAAACATATTTTTACCTTTTTTATGGATATTTTATTGGCATTAATAGATGTTGGTCTCTTTTTTTTGATATTTTAATAATATTTATTTGAATTTAAAATACAATAAGAAAAACAAGAATCTTGCAACTAATTTAGGTGACACAATGGAGAGGCGAAATGTAAATAATGAATCAAGAAAATACAAGGTTTTTCTTTTTTACACGAATTGATAATCAAATGTTGTGAGATAAAAGAATAAAGGGTGTGAACTTGTTCAAAAGTATCTATAAAATGGAATATATATATGCACATATATAAAAGTTTTTGTACTCATTATATAAGTGATTGTGGTGTTACAAAGTTCATTATTCTTTTTTATGGAAGTTTTTCAAAAATTTAACAACTTTTAACATTTCAAATATTTGGCATGTGAATTACTCACAATCTTGATGGTGTATTATTTTATTTGAATTGAAGTAAATGACTTTCTCACAAGATAAATATACAATTATTTTAAAAATAATAATATTAGAATTTTTTGTCCTCATTTCAAATTTAGCTTGAAACCCATATCAAATCATAGGAAAATGAATAGTTCAACTTTTGAGTTCGTTATAAAGTTAAACACACATTTTCTTATGTCCATGGCGACCTTTTGGTGAGTCATAAAATCAAGTATTTTCATCTAACTCAATTCAACTTTACTCAAATTGCCTTTCGGGTCACTTTAGGCTTGTTTTAAGGGCTTATTTAAGTGAAAACAACTTGGTGTTCTCCTTCTATTGCTTTCTACCTATAAATTCCAACCATGATAAATGGATAGAATGTATGTTTCATAAGCATCTTTGACTTATATTTACATATTCATGCTTAGAATTTTCCCCAAGTTAGTTGATTTACGCCTTGGTTAATACCAGAAACTTGTTTAACTCTATTTTCTAGGTGTGTAAGAGCCATGAAATTTTGTTTTTCACTCTTTTTAGTTCATTTTTCTAAAAATTTACTAACCTCATAATACCCTTTCCTTGTATGATTTTCGCTAGTTTTATCATTTTTTCTCTCCAAGGAGTTGAAGGAGTACAATACCTTGTTGGGTGGTCCTAAGAGGGCTTGTATGCAAGTCCCTTGTCTCTCCTTCTTCGCCATTTCACCCTTTCAAAAACATGGCCATCTAAAGTATGTGTAGCCTCTACTTCGTGCCAAGCTATGAAAGAAACACATAACCATCTTGACCATCAAATAAGTAGGATCTACAACAATTGAGATATTTTTCATATAATATGCAATTATATGTCAGTGACACACCAGTAAGAAATGTTATTCAAAATTGTTAACCTAGACATGGTGCCCAGGGTATTGCATGCATCGAGACATCTATAAGTACATACTGTGTCATTTACTAATTTGTTTTGAAATATACTTTTTATAAGATTTGATTTATATTCAACCCTAAACGGGTGTGTCATGTGCCAAGATGCACTAGTGCAATTCTAGATTTTTTTCCAAGGAAAAAAATATACTTTTATTCCAATTAGAACCAAAAAAAATATTCAAGTGCTCTTACCACATTTCAAAAAGGTACACTCCCCCCTGACTATTTATAAAGAAACAACAACTTCCAACATAGTCACATATGAGCAGTGACAAAACATACTAAAAGGTATCAACTTTAACATCAAAAATAATATCTAGAGACAATCCATGAATTATTTCAGCCATCCAATGTTAAGAGCAATTTAGAACTAAGAATAGTAATATTCCTCCATGGAGATCTGTCTAGCCTCCACTATATTCCCACCATGAATTTCTTCGAATAAATTGATGTTCCTACAAGAGTAGGCCATCCTTAGAGAGAGAATATTCTATTGTATTTAATTCTCTGAAAACATGTCTGAATGAGATCCTTTGAAAATTCCGTGAGGTCATCTTCACTTGCACTACTAAGGGAGACAAAGATATGTCTTGGATCTACAAAAGATTACTCATCCAATTGATAGTCATAGAGAGTCACCATAAAATTGTAACTAAAAGATGACTTTATCTAATGTGGATTAAGAAGAAAAAGAAAGGATTTTAATTATGCACCCACATTATTTGTTCCTTTACCTAAATTTGCTTTAACTAGTATGGAATGACCATTAGAAAGATAGAGCATCCAACTAGCACTTTAGGTATGACCCGGTTCTTGGCAAGATCCATCAAAATGTCCCCAAGCATAGTTCTTGCCAATTATAACATTTTCCAATCTCCTAGTAGGTATTAACTTTAGGACTTCTTTACAAAATTGGAGTAATGCATTTACCTATGAGACAATCTGAAAGACATGAATGTCTTTGTCCTAAAATAGTTACGTAGTCCTTTCCAACCAAATGCCCCATACTACCAGTTGTTAAAATTCAATATGCTAAGACAGAAAATAGCAGCATTACATTCCATTTCACAATAATAGCATATACAGGATCACTAAAGAAACAACAAGCATAGCATAAACACAAGAGACACGGATTTATCCTGGGAAACCCTCATGGGGTAGAAAATCCAGTAAAGCTTCCTCAATATAGATGACCAGCAATATACAAAGATGCAAACCAAAGACATGATCTCCTACGAGTCCACCATAGCAGACCTCTCCTCCACAAGTGCGCCTCTCTTAAGTGAGTGAGTGTATCAAATGAGGAACATACCTCCTCTATTTATACACTACACTGACATGTATTTTACACAAGTACATGTAGGCTCATATTTAACCATTAGGTTAAATACCCTATTATAACTGACTGGGCCGACCCCCACATGGTGGGTCTAATAACCCTAGTTACCACAACCAATTCGGAGGAATAAACATCTTCGGATTCATAGTATAATCACATCGGAGGTATGGAACATCTCCGGAATAAATAATATACAAATATAATATTCTTAGAAGTTACAATATTCAACACTCCCCCTTAACGAGAAGGATATTATAACAACATCCGTAGGAGCAACGAGTCATACATCATACATGATACATCTATAAATCATTGGAAGCTTTCTCAACATCATCAGTAACTCAACCAATTACTGGAACATCTTCAATACTGGAACATCAACATCTTCAGTACTGAGTCTTTATCTTCTGCAGTACTCAAACGGCTACAGCAACATCAATATCTGAATCCTCACGATCGTCAACATCGTCATCACACGATCATCAACATCGTCATCACACAATCATCAGCATCATCATCACACGATCATCAGCATCGTCATCACACGATCAGCATCGTCATCACACGATCATCAGCATCATCATTACACGATCATATTACAAGATGATCAATCCTGCTCTCTTTAGGACATAGGTCCATCGATGATACAATCCAGATCAAGTTCCAGGATGATCAATCCTTATCTCTTTAAGACAAGTCTCATGTCTAGGGACGATCTAATCCCAAACACAGTGCCAGTCCTTTTTCATATTGGATGTGACCTAGATCAGATCTAGGATTTACTGCCACACAGCCAGTCCTCTTTCATACTGGATGTGTCATGTCTACAGAGCTAGCCCTGTTTCATGTTGGATGTATCACATCTATAGAGCCAGCCCTGTTTCATGCTGGATGTATCACATCTACAGAGCCAGCCCTGTTTCATGCTAGATGTAACCTAGAACAATTCTAGGATTTGTCACATACATTTTGAACCGAGGTCCAGGGACGATCCAGTCCTATCATGTACCTTTTGAACCGAAGTCCAGGGACGATCCAGTCCTATCATGTACCTTTTGAACCAAAGCTCAGGGACGATCCAGTCCTATCATGTACCTTTTGAACTGAAGTTCAGGGACGATCCAGTCCTATCATTCAATTCTCAGAGACCTCATGTCTACGGCTCAATTCAAAGGACCATAGTCCGAGGACGATCCAATCCCCTTACCTGTTCATTCAGGATTTAGTTCTCGGAGACATCATGTCTACGACTCAATTCAAAGGACTAATAGTCCGAGGACGATCCAATCCCCTTACCTGTTCATTCAGGATTTTGTTCTCGGAGACATCATGTCTACGGCTCTCTTTAGGACTGAAGTCCAGGGATGATCCAATCCCCTCAAGTCCACCAAGGACTTCATTCTCGAATACATACGTCTACGGCTCTCTTTAGGACTGAACTCCAGGGATGATCCAATCCCCTCAAGTCCACCAAGGACTTCATTCTCGAAGACATACGTCTACGACTCTCTTTAGGACTGAAGTCCAGGGATGATCCAATCCCCTCAAGTCCACCAAGGACTTCATTCTCGAAGACATACTTCTACGGCTCTCTTTAGGACTGAAGTCCAGGGATGATCCAATCCCCTCACATGTTCACCAAGAACTTCATTCTCGAAGACATACATCTACGACTCTTCTTTCGGACTGAAGTCCAGGGATGATCCAATCCCCTCACATGTTCACCAAGAACTTCATTCTCGAAGACATATGTCTACGGCTCTTCTTTCGAACTGAAGTCCAGGGATGATCCAATCCCCTCACATGTTCACCAAGAACTTCATCAAAACATGTGTCAATCATGTATCCTCATCATCAAAACATGTATAACAAAACATGTATCCTCATCATCAAAACATGTATAACAAAACATGTATCCTCATCATCAAAACATGCATAACATCTATCATCAAAAGCATGTATACATCTATCATCAAAAGCATGTATATCTAACATCAAAAGCATGTATACATCTATCATCAAAAGCATGTATACATCTATCATCAAAAGAAAAAATATAAGATTCCTAAATTTAAATAATTCTAAGTAACTAGGTGCAGTAAAAAGGTAACCTCATCATTGATGAGACAGACTTGTTATCAGATACTATGCTACTCCCCCTTTCGAGGAGGGTCCTTCTGGACTATACCAAGCTTGTCTCGGAACTATTCAAACTTTACTCGAGACAGAGGTTTAGTCAAGATATCAGCAATCTGATCCTCAGTGCTTATATACTCGAGCTTGATAGCTCCTCTCTGCACCATATCTCGTATATAGAAGTATCGGATCTCTATGTGTTTTTGACTTATCGTGGAATACAAGATTTTCTATCTTGATGCAGTTTTGAATGTCACACATAATCATAGTGGAATTCATTTCTAAGTCAAACACTCCATATAAAAGCTTCTGAAGCCACACTGCTTCACAGCTGGCAGAGCAGACAGCTATATATATATTCTGCTTCAGCAGTACTGAGAGCCACACTAGATTGTTCCTTGCTGAACCATGAGATCATGGCAGATTCAGGACTATAACATCCACCTGATGTACTCTTTCTATCTGAGACACTTCCTGCCCAATCAGAATCTGAGTAACCATGTAAACGGAGTTCATGACCTCCAAGATAATATAGACCAAAAATATAAAGTACCTTTTAGGTACCTCACTACATGCTTTGTAGCTATTAAGTGAACCTTTCTAGGTTCTACTAGATATTGACTTAGGGTATTTACAACAAAGCATATATTTGGCCTAGTATTTGTTAAATACATCAATGACCCAATGATTTGTCTATATAGGGTTAGGTCCACTAAATAAGATGAGTCATTAACTAATAACTTCAAGTTGGAGTCCATGGGAGTGGCCATGGCTTTATACTCCAACATATCAAATCTTTTTAGAAACTTCACAGCATACTTACCTTGATTTAAAAGATTCCTTTTGGATCTTGCCATACTTCTAGACCTAAGAAGTAGTGCATTAATCCGAGATCTTTCATTTTCATTTCTGCAGCCATTTTCATGACCTGTTTCTCATTCCTTGTCAGAAAGAGATCATCGTCATACAATAATGGTATGATAGGTTCATCATCCACAACCTTAAGGTAAAGGTTAGGAACAACTTTGCTTCTAGTAAAGCCCGAGCTTTGTCATGAAGCTATCAACTATCCATTATTCACACTCTGCATATCTATATGTGCCATCTCTCGTCAGATGGGTCTACTAATATGAGCCTCAAAATCATTCGAACTCTATGGTGAGTTCCTTCTTGCATCCATGTCATATGTGTATAGAATCCATATTCAACCTTGTAGCAAAGGTTGAGATCCACATCAACCATGATGATCATTAAGCTCATCAATTGACTACCGATCCTGGGTACCCATACAGAACCTGATTCACACTTCTTCTTTAATTACATCATTAAGAGAATGGTCTTATCTAGTCCCTTGGAGAAAAACATCTCATCATGATTCTCTTCCTACAAATCAAAATTAAGTACATGATTAGTAATACTTCATAATCATCAAATCTTATTGACATGATAACCTATTATGCATACAGATATCATTTACATAGTTATGCAACTATTTTGACCAATACTTTGGCACAACACTTTCCCATATCCTGTATGCATACAGTAGCTATCTAGATGCCTTCCATCTTTACTAGAACATACTATCGAGAGTGTGCACAGCTCTCAGCATGTCAGTAAAGAGGTTTCATTCTAGACAAGCAACAATGGAATGTTTGTCCAACTTACCAATCATATGCATATTAGTAGTATACTGTTCAATGCTTTATGAATGTTTACACTCAGCATGATATATTCTAGGAATACAAATATGCATACAAGCAATATCATTTAGTATTTCTAATAACAACTCAAATACTTATCTTTTATGTTTGTGTGGTTGCCTCCTGCTTGATCTTCTATATATCTCCTGAACTTCTATTCATTATGTACCACTGTGCATGCTCAAGTGTACACTAGTGTCATCCTCATGATCTCATACACAAACATACATTCATTAGTATATTCTCAATATTATCAAAACATTCTAATTCTAAATAATCTTGAATATATACAGTCATGATCATTAGTATTCAGGGTTTCAAGGAAGTCTTCTTTTACTCATGCATATTCTTGTTTGATCTAGTTAGTTAAATCATCAACCAAGATAAGAGACATAATATGCATAAACCCTTGATTACTAACCAATCATACCAAGTATACTTACATAAGGGATCCTAACACAAGGTAAGATTCTAACATGACATAGGAAAACATACCTGGATTAGTATACCTGCTTAGTTATGTACAACATACCTAAACAATCTCTTCAATGATTTAGAGATCCTGAGCTAGAACCTGCATGTCTCATAGGTTAAACATAATATAACAAAGTCATACATACCTCGTGAGTCTTTGTCTTCATGTTGTCATGGTCATGGAACTTGAATTGTCTTTTGTGATATACCTGTATCTTGTTAGCAGACAACATCAACCTCACACAACACCATAATGCATTAGTACAATCATATAGCCCTAATCAATGAATGTCTTCATGCATTCATACTGTTACTAGGGTGATAAGACAATTCTAACATTAATTAATATTGTACTAATAAATAATATGAAGACAAACACAACATGAACTTAATCAAGAATAAGATTTCAAGACATACCTGAACCTCCTTAAGTCATACCTGTCGAGACTTCTTGTAGTCTTCTTATGTAAGGCCTTAACCTCAACTCCCCCTGAAACTTGATCTGGAGCTTGATTAGGGTTTGCTAGAGAAACCCTAAAAATTCAATCTTTGACTTTCACACTTCCGAATGAATGGAAGGATTTGTCTTGCTGAGCTGATCAAACTAGCATACTTCAATTCCAAAATTTGACCCCTCAAAATTGCCTTTGAAACTTCTGGATCTTCTGGACAGGATCCCGAACTAGGGTTTGATCAAGTCCGGTCTTCTACTCAACCAAAAAATTCGATCTTGGTCTCTAAATTTCGATTTTTCTGAGTAGCATTCAGCCGTGGATTCCGATTCCAAAAATTCTAACTTTCTCCGAAACCCTAAATTCCGGAAGCCATGAATAAAGGTGCTCCAAAAATAATTCTGTTTTGACAGAAATATGTACCTGATTGTTTCTGCTATAACTCCAAAATTTTCGCTCCACAGGGTCTGAAATTTTTTTTTGCAGTAGCCTGACCTGTCATCTTTCCATCCTGACAGGTCTGAGCTCAATTGGATTTTCTGAGAGAGAGTTATGCCAAATGTCGCAACGTGACCTATTTTGGGATAATACAGGAGAGCAAACTTGTATGGAGTGCCACGTGTCATTGTTTGAACTTCGGCCTCTGAAAACGTTTCCTGAGATAGCTCGACCTGTTATCTTTCCATCCTGACAGGTCTGACCTCAATTGGATTTTCTGAGAGAGAGTTATGCCAAGTGTCGCAACGTGACCTGTTTATGGGATAAAACAGGAGAGCGAACTTGTACAATGTTCCACGTGTCACTGGTTCATCTTCGGCCTCTAAAAAATTTTCCTGAGATATTACAGTCTGTGTACTACCTGTCACTTTTTACGAAATTTTATTTGGAGCTTCCTATCCCAAGTTATGACCTTTTTTCCAAGGTCACTTGATTTTGACTGAGATCTGGAAGAGGCAGAAACCCTAACTTGTACTGATCATAACTCATAAAGTAAAACGAATCTGAGCGTGCCCTTTGGACACAAGGTACCTGGGGATGTTAGATACGACCTGTAAACTTTTCATATCCTGAAACTTCGCATAAATGGATTTATAGTGAAAGTTCCACGATGACTGGTTTTTGCTATATAAAACCCTAACCTTCAAATTGTTGCAAGAGAAGCAAGTGTCGTAAGTGCCATACATTGCCTTCCTTCAGGTTAGCTCTGATACCATGTTAAAATTCAATATGCTAAGACATAAAATAGCAGCATTACATTCCATTTCACAATAATAGCATATACAGGATCACTGAAGAAACAACAAGCATAGCATAAACACAAGAGACATAGATTTATCCTGGGAAACCCTCATGGGGTAGAAAATCCAGTAAAGCTTCCTCAATATAGATGACCAGCAATATACAAAGATGCAAACCAAAGACATGATCTCCTACTCCACCATAGCAGACCTCTCCTCCACAAGTGCGCCTCTCTTAAGTGAGTGAGTGTATCAAATGAGGAACATACCTCCTCTATTTATACACTACACTGACATGTATTTTACACAAGTACATGTAGGCTCGTATTTAACCATTAGGTTAAATACCCTATTATAACTGTCTGGGACGACCCCCACATGGTGGGTCTAATAACCCTAGTTACCACAACCAATTCGGAGGAATAAACATCTCCAGATTCATAGTATAATCACATCGGAGGTATGGAACATCTCCGGAATAAATAATATACAAATATAATATTCTTAGAAGTTACAATATTCAACACCAGTAAGGGTACAGTCCTAAACTACTTCAACTCCCTCCAAAAAATACACCCTATCAAGCAACCTTCAAGAGTGTCTTCCTTCCAATGATTGAGTATGCCTAGCCACTCCTCTACTTCTATCTAAATCTTTTAAGAGAAGGAATAGGCTAACAAAAGATGGTGGGTGTTCTCCACACCCTTCTTACAGAGAATACAAATGCCAGGCCTAACCTTGCTCCTTTCTTGCAACATTTTCCATGTCACAATTTGTTATTCAAGACCAACCACATAATTTCCAAATATTCCCCCACCACCGCTTTACATCCTCAGGAAGAGGCCCCTCTGTAAGACAATATATCCTATTTTTACAGTGTGGGATTCCCCTACCTTATCCACTATCCAAAGTAGTTTATCATGGGAACTAGATAATATAATATTTCTCTATTTTAGTTCATTCAAATAAGAGTTCCAATGTATATTCCCTTCTCCTTCCACCCCCAATGTTTTGGTCATTTAACCAACCTTACTTTCATAATGCAATTTCCATTGGATTATTCAATAGATTTCATAATGTAGTTTCCATTGGATTATTCAATAGATTGAGAGTACATATGTCTATTGATTAAAGATGGTGTATCATATTTTCTAAAAGAAAAATCCCCATACGACACTCCATAACAACATCTACTTCAACCCTCACCAATGAGCCATCACCCACCTTCTAGGCCAGATAGGGACATAAAACTAGGAAGACCAAAGTTAGTACTTTCCCTTGGTTTGAAGCATTGTAGATACTCTTATTTTCCTTCTTAATCCAATCAATTAGGGTGTCTATAGAAATGTATTTTTGTATTATGAATCCTCCAGAGACTTCCCTTGGTTAATAGGTTCCATAAAGGTAGAGCATAGCAACTTTCTATGATACCATGTTAGAATATTAAGAATATGCATGACCATACACCAATACATTTGCTAACATGCAAAACGAGAATCTACTAATCTAGCCTTCTATCTATACAAGCAATAAATAATCTTGCAAGAAACAAGAGACAAGAGAAAAGAACTACACACTAGATATACTTGGTAAAACCCCGAATGGGGAAACATCCACGGGAAGGTATTGTCTTCTTATTCTTCATAAATCTTCAATCTTACTAGTGAGCTCCTCTCCACATATGATTCATAACTTTACATCAAAAAAATAATATAATTCTCAACATATGCCCAAAGGCTCTCCTTCACTTCTATTATATACCAAAATGTATGGAAGAATTACATTCCAAAATACATGTAGGATAAATGATTATCGACCTTTTTATATAATGAATGGTAATAGGAGAATATTTCTCATGATGAATGTGGGATAACTCATTTTACATAAGATTAGAGTTATTTATGCCTTCAAATGCTAGACAAGACATCTTACGATATCATACTAGACATCATTACACATGTAATATTAAAATTATGCATTCCAACATTGGGCTCAATAACCATGGAAAAAGCCTCAAAGCCCCACACATGACCTTTGTAGGATATCTTTGGACTCCAAATGGGAATATGAGTATCATTACAAGGTATTTCACATCAAGGACTAGTCTTGATGCCTTGACAATGGCAAGGGAAGTAAAACAAGGGGCTTAATTCCTAAATAAGGCTTCTAGAGCTCAACAACCATGAACAATGCTTCAAACCATCATCTATGACCTATATAAGAGTGTCTTTGGCCTCCCATTAAGATTATGACCACCAATGGGTGGAATGGGTGGTCTTGCACACCCCAAACAAGTATCAAGGCCTTGACATGGGGCAACTAATTTTCCCTCTCAAACTTTGTTTGTATGTAAAATTTGCTAATATTTGAAACTATGTATAATGAAACTTTTTATGAAACTAAAAAGTTATATAAATTTAATTATGCAAATTCTATATATACTTTTTAAAAATATTATTGTTTGTAAATTTTATAATGAAACTTATGGCTAATTACTTTCTAACTTTAATATTTAAAAATAAATAAATAAACCATTATGAAAATTCTTAAAATATAGTGTCACATTCTTAACAACTTCACAAATTTTCTAATAGATATTCTCATTCGGTCATAATAGCGTTGTATGTACAAAGGCACATTCTCTTTATTATATATTTATATCACCGTCAGATATAGATATAGATATATATAACGAAAAAGTTGGGACATTCTTTCGGTTTGCATAAAGAGGTATGCGGCGAAACATTAGCGTGCTTTGACCTTATACACATTATTCCAAGCTCACATGCATTAGTCTTCACTAGTCGCTACACACGATCACACTAAGGTTTCAAGCATATGATTATTCAAAAGACACTTATAATTATTGACATCTTATTGTCAATAAATATACCCTACCTATTGACTTTGATAATCTGTAATTATTGATACCTTATTGTCAATACATCTACCTTATCTAATGACTTTAAAATTCACTGATTATTTATACCCCATTGTTAATGAAATTTAACTTGTTTGGTCAAGAAAGGGCATGAATCTTCAAAGACGAGTCTAAACTAAAGAATATCCATTAAATGAGTCTCTTGTCCTATTTAGTGAAGGCTAAAACTTTTTTTAAGGATATTTTAATTTTTAAGGACATTTTATTGGCAATAATAGATGTTGATATTTTTATTTTATGTTTAGTAAATAGATATTGATTTGAATTTAGAAGAAAATAATTGTATGGGTGGCACAATGTTGAGGTTGGCAATAATAGATGTTGATTTTTTTTTTATTATTATTATGTTTAGCAAATAGATATTGATTTGAATTTAGAAGAAAACAATTGAATGAGTGACACAATGTTGAGGTGGCACACAATGTGAATTAATGAGAATTAATGAATGATCAATGTAAATAGTGAATTTAAAATGGAAGATTGTAAACTATGTGTTATATATACATTTTATGTGATGAATCTATTGCATAGATTCAAAATCTAAAGATTGTAAACTATGTTCTATACCTTATTATGGGGAGTGAAATTAACTAAGGAGTGTGATTCTCTTAAAGTTGATGTTACTTTCTACAAACAACTTATTGGTAGAATCAATTTAATATTCCTTTTATTGTTTGTGTGGTCTCTAGGTTCAAACAAGATTCAAATGAGGCCACTTGAAGGCTACAAAGAGTATTGTTTGCTATATCGAGACTACCTATCAGTTTGGTACAAAATATTGTAGTATGAAAATGAACCAAAGTGGTTATACCGACTTACATTGGGCTAGAGATAGAGATGAAAAGAAGTCAACTTCTAGTTGGGTTCCTGTTGGATCTATAGCCAAGTCTAGTCTTGTAAAAGAAAAAAAGGTGGCTGTCTTTCAACCATCAAGGTTGAACATGGAGGTGTAGTTGATGATGGCACAATGGAAGTGTGGATTCACAACCTAATGGGTGAGATCAAGTTCACTTTGAGGATTCAATTGTCATGTACTATGACAATAAAAACACCATACAAGCCGTTGAAAACCTCGTTGCACATAGTAAGATGAAGCATGTGAAGTTTCATGCTCATTATCTGAAATAGTTGGTAGAGGAAACTATTATATCTCTTGTTTATTGTAGGACAAATTAATAGATCATTGATATCTTTACGAAGTGGCCATTAATAGAAGTTAAGTTTGTGAAAATTCAGGTTATTGTAAGGATTCGGGAAGCTTCAATTATAGGTGGGTGTATAGTGATAATTTCACCTCCTAAATCTCCAAAAAGTTGTGTTAATCATAGGGTGTTGGAACAACAAGTTAATCTTACCTCTAGATATTTTGGAGACAACCAATGGACAAATGAAATTCAACTAGAGAGATCGACAAGGTTGTGCACTGATTGGTTGGGTCAACCAAAGGTGGTCTTGACTCAATCGTCTAGCGCACAATTCATGGTAGAAAAGTAGGAGATTTAGGAATCTAATTTGATCAAAGATGACTTTGTCTTCCTCAATCTAAGAAAGTTAGTTAAACTTTGGGTTATACATAGATGATTGTATGGATTCTCTATCAAGTAATTAAGTGTGGTGATAAATGAAAGTCTTGTTGCGATTGGGTGGTATCCATTGTATCTTGAGCTCTACTCACTTGTGCCTCAATGATGTAACAATGTCTTTAGACACCACCTCTTCTTGAAATCCATCACTCTTCACTTCTACAATTCCTTGGTTCTCCAACAAATACTACTTTATCGTGTAAGTCCAAATAAAATTTCTTGGGGAAATCTTGAACCTATTTCCTTTCATACACATCGCTTTTTATTAAGGTGGTTTTAAGATCCCAAAAATGTTAGTGATGAGAAGGGGATAACCACTAGTTTTGTGAACTCCATCGAGTACTCTTTACTTCCAACTATTTGATTGCATGGCCCAAAAGATTTCCAACTTATTCTTTTTATACCAAGTGGTAATTGAATGTTGCAAGTTAAAAGGTGTGAGTTTTCTTGGGAGAACTTTTAAAATGGAATGGTTTTAATTAACAAAAATTGGAACAATTTTACAATGTTAATTGCTTAATCCTTTTGTTGTCAACATTTCACTCGATATTATCATAGCCTAGATTATTTTAAGGAATTTTCATAGTTATAAAACAATAAGGTTCATATACTCATCATAAAAGTAATTGTGACATCACAAAGTTCCACTATCCTTTCCCACAAGGGTTTACAAATACATTGGCACCTCAGATTATTTGATATCTTAAATACCAACCATGTTTCCAACACTTGTTCTTTTCAATGAGCAAGGGTAAAAGACCCTCTCAAAGGGAAGTGCATTATTTTCCTAAAGAGAACAACCCTGGAATTTTACTTCCTCATCTCAACTTCACCTCGAAGCCCATAGGAAATCAAAGGGAAATGAGCAATTTATTTTCATAATTGTTTTTTCCCCATGAAATACATATCCCAAGGAAACCCACAAAACAATTCCCCTCTTGCCAAGGACAGATCCTAGGGTAAACCAAATTCTTCAGGGAAGAAGGCCATTACAACAATATACTCATTAAGAGCTCAAGATGTCAAGAGAATTGATCCTGGGAGGGGAGTATAACACTCATGATCTGCTAAATTGCTTGGGCTAGACATAATTGTCAATGTTTTGATTTGGTAATAAATGCATACTCATGTTTTATTATGGTTGTAGTGGCCTACTAGCAAAATGAGTGCCCCATAAGATCAAGTATTTTCACGCGACTCACTTCTACTTTGCCCAAATTGCTTTTTGGGTCACTTTATGATTAGTTAAATGAAAAGAACCTGTTGTTTGTTAAGATTTAATATGCTAAGACAGAAAATAGCAGCATTACATTCCATTTCACAATAATAGCACATACAGGATCACTGAAGAAACAACAAGCATAGCATAAACACAAGAGACAGATTTATCCTAAGAAACCCTCATGGGGTAGAAAACCTAGTAAAGCTTCCTCAATATAGATGACCAGCAATATACAAAGATGTAACCCTGAGCATAAGCTCCTCCTTCTCCATAGCAGAACTCTCCTCCACAAGTGCACCACTCTCAAGTGAGTGAGTGTGTGTAAAATGAGGAATACACCTCCTCTATTTATACACTACTCCCACTTGTCTTTTACACAAAACATGTAGGCTCGTATTTAACCAATGGGTTAAATACCCCACTACAACTGGCTGGGCCGACCCCTCTAGGGTGGTCTAATAACCCTTTGACCCACATAACACATACAGGGCCGACCCCCACTAGGGAAGTCTAATAACCCAAGTTACCACAATCTGACGGAGGAATAAACATCTCCGGATATACAATAAGGTCTTCAAGGAGGAATGAAACATCTCCAGAATAATAAAGTACAAATATAATATTCTTTGAAGTTACAATATCTCAACACTCCCCCTTAACGAGAAGGATATTATAACATCATCTGCACGAGCAAGGAGTCATCAACATCATACGTGATACATCTATAAATCATTGGAAGCTTTCTCAACATCATCAGTAACTCAAGCAGTTACTGGAACATCTTCAATACTGGAACATCAACATATTCAGTAGTGAGTCTTCATCTTCTGCAGCACTCGAACAACTACAGCAACATCAATATCTGAATCCTCACGATCATCAACATCGTCATCACACAATCATTGGCATCGTCATCACACGATCAACATCATCATCTAGATCAACACGATCAGCATCGTCACATCATCTCGATCTACAACATCTGGATCATCTCGATCTACAGCATCTGGATCATCACGATCTACAGCATCTGGATCATCTCGATCTACAGCATCTGGATCATCTCCATCTACAGCATCTGGATCATCTCGATCTACATCATCTGGATCATCTCGATCTACATCATCTGGATCATCTCGATCTACAGCATCTGGATCATCACGATCTACATCATCTGGATCATCTCGATCTACAACATTTGGATCATCTCGATCTACAACATAAGTATCCTCAACCATACAAGTACATTAATCAATACATGTATCATCAAAAGTATGTATTCTCACCAATACATCTATCATCAAAACATGTATTCTTACTAATACATATATCATCAAAGGCATGTATTCTCACTAATACATCTATCATCAAAAGCATGTATTCTCACTAATACATCTATCATCAAAAGCATGTATTCTCACTAATACATCTATCATCAAAAGCATGTATTCTCACTAATACATCTATCAATACAAGTATCCACACCGATACAAGTATACACAACAGCAACATACCCTGCAACACACATGATCCAATTACGGGATGGTCAATCCCTCTCACTTTAGGACATAGGTCCAAGGATGATACAATCCTGATCCACTTATGGGATGATCAATCCCTCTCAATTTAAGACATCTCTCATGTCTATGGACGATGCAATCCAGATCAACTTACAGGATGATCAATCCTTATCCTTTTAAGACACCTCACCATGTCTAAGGATGATGCAATCCCGAATCAACTTACAAGATGATTAGTCCTTATCACTTTAAGACACCTTACCATGTCCAGGGACGATGCAATCCCAATCTACTTACAGGATGATTAGTCCTTATCACTTTAAGACACCTCACCATGTCTAGGGACGATGCAATCCCAATCTACTTACAGGATGATTAGTCCTTATCACTTTAAGACACCTCACCATGTCTAGGGACGATGCAATCCCAATCTATTTACAGGATGATTAGTCCTTATCACTTTAAGACACCTCACCATGTCTAGGGACGATGCAATCCCAATCTACTTAGAGGATGATTAGTCCTTATCACTTTAAGACACCTCACCATGTCTAGGGACGATGCAATCCCAATCTTCTTACAGGATGATTAGTCCTGATCACTTTAAGACACCTCACCATGTCTAGGGACGATGCAATCCCAATCTACTTACAGGATGATTAGTCCTTATCACTTTAAGACACCTCACCATGTCTAGGGACGATGCAATCCCAATCTACTTATAGGATGATTAGTCCTTATCACTTTAAGACAAGTCTCATGTCTAGGGACGATGCAATCCCATCACGTACATTTTGAATCCAGTTCATGGACGATGCAGTCCTCACGTACATTTTGAACCCAGTTCATGGACGATGTAGTCCTCACGTACATTTTGAACCTAGTTCAGGGATGATGCAGTCCTATCTTCAATTTTCAGAGACATCAGTCTACGGCTCAATTCTGGGACCGAGGTCTGGGGAAGATGCAATCCCCTACCTGTTCATTCAGGACTTCATTCTCGGAGACATCATGTCTATGGCTCTCTTTAGGACTGAAGTCCAGGGATGATCCAATCCTCTCATGTCCACCAAGGACTTTATTTTCGAAGACATACATCTATGGCTCTCTTTAGAACAAGTGTTCAAGGATGATACAATCCCTCTTCTTTCTCGGAGACACTTTTCTACGGCTCACTTTAGAACTTGTGTTCAAGGATGATGCAATCCTCACATGTATTCTCATCAATTTACTATCGATCCTGGAAACCCATACAGAACCTGATTCACACTTCTTCTTTAATTACACCATTAAGAGAATGGTCTTATCTAGCCACTTGGAGTAAACATCTCATCATGATTCTCTTCCTCTTTCTAAGAGAATCTTCTAGCCACAAGCCTTCTATAGTGTGTCTGATTTGAAAATCTTTTTTTTTTTGTTGAACATCCATCGCTTGTTCAGTGTTCATCATTCATCATGATCTTTCCTTTTATGTTTGTGTGGTTGCCTCTCATTTGATCTTCTATATGTCTTTTGAACTTCTATTCATTTTGTACCACTATGCATGCTCAAGTGTGCACTAGTGTCATCATCATGATCTCATACACAAACATCATTAGTATATTCTCAATATTATCAAAACATTCTAATTCCAAATAATATTGAATATGTATAGTCATGATCATTAGTATTCAGGGTTTCAAGGAAGTCTTCTTTTACTCATGCATATTCTTGTTTGATCATAGTACTCTTCTGGTTAATTAAATCATCAAGAAAAGAGACATAATATGCATAAACCCTTGATTACTAACTTTATGAATAAGCATAACCAATCATACCAAGTATACTTATATAAGGGATCCTCACACAAGGTAAGATTCTAACTTGACATAGGAAAACATACCTGGATTAGTAAACCTGCTTAGTTATGTACAACATACCTAAACAATCTCTTCAACGATTTAGAGATCTTGAGCTAGAACCTGCATGTCTCATAGGTTAAGCATAATATAACAAATTCATACATACCTCGTAAGTAGAACAAAGATTATGGATGAGTCTTTGTCTTCATGTTGTCATGGTCATGGAACTTGATTTGTCTTTTGTGATGTACCTATATCTTGTTAGCAGACAACATCAACCTCACACAACACCATAATGCATTAGTACAATCATATAACCCTAATCAATGAATGTCTTCGATAATTCACATGTATTCATACTATTACTAGGGTGATAAGACAATTCTAACATTAATCGAGATTGTACTAATAAATAATATGAAGACAAACACATTATGAACTTAATCAAGAATCAGATTTCAAGACATACCTAAACCTCCTTAAGTCATACCTGTCGAGACTTCTTGTAGTCTTCTTATGTAAGGCCTTAGCCTCAACTCCCCCTGAAAATTGATCTGGAGCTTGATTAGGGTTTTCTAGAGAAACCCTAAAAATTCAATCTTTGACTTTCACACTTCTGAATGGATGGAAGGATGTGTCTTGCTGAGCTGATCAAACTAGCATACTTCAATTTTGAAATCTCCAAAATTTGACCCCTCAAAATTGCCTTCGAAACTTATGGATCTTCTGGACATGAACCCGAACTAGGGTTTGATGAAGCCCACCCTTCTATCCAATCAAAAGGTTCGATCCAAGGCTCTAAACTCTTATTTTTCTGAGGAGCTTCCAGCCGTGGTTACAGACTTCAAAAAATTCCAACTTTTGCTGAAGCCCTAATTTTCCATCTTTCCGATCAAAATCCCGAACTGGGGTTTGATCAAGCCTAGTCTTCTACCCAACCAAAAAATTCGATCTTGGTCTCTAAATTTTGATTTTCCTGAGTAGCATTCAGCCGTGGATTCCGATTCCAAAAATTCTAACTTTCTCCGAAACCCTAAATTCCGGAAGCCATGAATGAAGGTGCTCCAAAAATAATTATGTTTTGACAGAAAGATGTACCTGATTGTTTCTACTATAAGTCCGAACGTTTTGCTCCATATGGTCTGAAACTCTTTTCTGTGGTAGCCTGACCTGTCATCTTTTCATCCCGACAGGTCTGACCTCAATTGGATTTTCTGAGAGAGAGTTATGCCAAGTGTCGCAACATGACCTGTTTATGGGATAAAACAGGAGAGCGAACTTGTACGGAGTGCCACATGTCACTGGTTCAGCTTCGGCCTTTGAAAACGTTTCTTGAGATAGTACAGTCTGTTTACTACCTGTCACTTTTTACGAAATTTCATTTGGAGCTTCCTAGCCCAAGTTATTCCAAGTGTCGCAATGTGACCTGTTTATGGGATAAAACAGGAGAGCGAACTTGTACGGCATGCCACGTGTCACTGGTTCATCTTCGGCCTCTGAAACCATTTCCTGAGATAGTACAGTCTGTGTACTACCTGTAAATTTTTACGAAATTTCATTTGGATCTTCCTAGCCCAAGTTATGACCTTTTTTCCTAGGTCACCTGATTTTGACTGAGATCTGGAAGAGGCAGAAACCCTAACTTGTACTGATCATAACTCAAAACGTACAACGAATTTGAGGGTTCCCTTTGGACACAAGGTACCTGGGGATGTTATATATGACCTGTAAACTTTTTAGATCCTGCACCTTCGCATAAATGGATTTATAGAGAAAGTTCCACGATGACTGGTTTTTGCTATGTAAAACCCAAACCTTCAAATTGTCGCAAGTGAAGCAAGTGTCGTAAGTGCCATACATTGCCTTCCTTCAGGTTATCTCTGATACCATGTTAAGATTTAATATGCTAAGATAGAAAATAGCAGCATTACATTCCATTTCACAATAATAGCACATACAAGATCACTGAAGAAACAACAAGCATAGCATAAACACAAGAGACACAGATTTATCCTGGGAAACCCTCATGGGGTAGAAAACCCAGTAAAGCTTCCTCAATATAGATGACCAGCAATATACAAAGATGTAACCCTGAGAATAAGCTCCTCCTTCTCCATAGCAGAACTCTCCTCCACAAGTGCACCACTCTCAAGTGAGTGAGTGTGTGTAAAATGAGGAATACACCTCCTCTATTTATACACTACTCCCACTTGTCTTTTACACAAAACATGTAGGCTCGTATTTAACCAATGGGTTAAATACCCCACTACAACTGACTGGGATGACCCCTCTAGGGTGGTCTAATAACCCTTTGACCCACATAACACATACAGGGCCGACCCCACTAGGGAAGTCTAATAACCCAAGTTACCACAATCTGACGGAGGAATAAACATCTCCGGATATACAATAAGGTCTTCAAGGAGGAATGAAACATCTCCAGAATAATAAAGTACAAATATAATATTCTTTGAAGTTACAATATCTCAACATTGTTCAAATTTTCTTACTTGCTATCCATAAATTCCAACCTTAAGAAATTAATGGACTGTAGGTTTCATAGGCATATTTGACTTATTTTTACACATGTGTGCTTTGAATGTTTACCTAGTTAGATGATTTAGGCCTCAGTTAACCCTAGAAAATTGTGTAAATATATTTTTTGGGTGTGTAGGAGCCACAATAGCTTGTTTTCACTCTTTTTAGTTCATTGAACTAAAAATAGTGAGCTCATATTCCCCTTTTCTTGTATATTTTTCCTTATTTTTAGCTTTTTTGACCCCCGAGGAGTTGAGGGAGGATAATACTTCTTTGGATGGTCCTAAATGGTCTTTTGTGGAATTCCCTCACCTCTCCTTCTTCCCCATTTCATCACTTTGGAAATAGAACCATATAAAGTGTGGAAAGCCTCTACCTCATGCCAAGCTACCAAAGAGGCACATAACCAACTCGACCATATCATAGGCAAGATCTACTATAATTGATAGGTTTTACTTATAACATGCAATTATATGTATATGAAACACTAATAAGATTTTTTTTTAAGTGTTAACCTAAACATGATGCTCATTGTTTTGCGTACATTAAGGCATCAATAGGTACAAAATGCATTGGACACTCATTTGTTTTAAAATAATTGGTGAGTAAAATAATTACAATGATATTCACGCAACGGTTTGTAATCCTAAGGAGTCCTTAAAATGCCACCACTAAAGTGTTGGGACAAGGTATTCTAGTGATGCATGAATTGCTTCATTCCCTAACTTAAATTATCAATCCACGGGTGTCACACTTTAGAGGTTATGTGCATTGTATATGTGAGTACTAAGGTCTAATTTGAGATAATATTCTTGAAAATGTAGAGTGATAATGCCTAGCTTTGACCAATCATCCCCCATTGACTCATCATGTCACTAAGTTAATGGTTTTCACTCTAAACTACCTTGACGATGTGCAAGAGTAGAGAGAGGTCTCGGATAATTGTTATTGGGTAAATACTTAGGTGAATGTATCATTGAAACTAGGATCCTAAGGCTACTACTAAATCATTAATCCTCACAACAATTAGGAACCATAGTGATTCCATTAAAATACATGAAAGGAAAGGAATGAAGTTCTTTCTCAAAGAAATATAGGAATGGAACAACTATTATAAATGAAAGTACATACATCAAAGGAAATAACAACAAGTGAATGAAAGAAAAAAATATAGCCATCAAAATAAAATAAAATGGAAACATTATAATCTATGGCTAGAAGGGGATTCAACCTCCATTATAGCTTCATAGCAAGACCAAACCCTGAAGCAAGCAATGGGTTAAATCCCTCTAAGGAAAACCATTACTTACAACAAGAAACATGAACTAGAAATATGCATTGCTTGAAAATTTATATTTACATTGTTCACAATGGAAGGAAGATAAAATCTAACTTGTTTTAGCTCCCTTATGATATATTCCATGCACTCTTTAAATAAAAAAATTACCTTGGATTCCCCAAGGTAAATTTTGGAAACCCCCTTAATCATTCAAACAATTTTCTACAATTTTAGAATGGTCTCATGCATTTATAACCTTCCCAATTCATGGTTTCCCAACTAGAAAAATATGTCAGGCCACCTCAAATGGGATGTGCTTTGAGTTGCGCAATCATTCTTCAAAACATTCTCCTCAAATCTATAGTGAAATATTGTTGGTACCTCCTAGTGTTAGTAGCCTGCTAGTTATCTTCATTAATGAATAGGAATAGGGTCCCCAAAATTTATCAACCCTTGAGGTCAAATTTCTTTTCCTTTCTTCACCAGTAAATAGGTTTAAAAAATCTCAAACATTAATGCATTAACTTTCCTGTTGACCAAACCACATTAGTTTATCAAAATCACAAAAAAAACATCAAAATCACTTTAAAATCAAGCATATATCACATTCAACTTGTAATTAAGTAAATAACATATGATCAAATAAGAATATGTTGTAATATATACATTCGTCATCAAAAGTCTTAATGCTTTTCAGGAAGGTATTTGCTTAGAAGGAAAAATGTATCACATTTAGACATCGGATGAGACGTAAAATAGACAAATTAGAGACCTATTAGTACTATTTTATTTATAGAATTAGATTTATATTATTCACCCTAAAGTGATGCATCATGTACCATGATGCACGAGTGTTTTTGTATGTGCTAACTATGCATATAAATGTCTATTACACAGTACATGGGATTTCCTTTTGAAATATCTTGTTTGACCAAATTCAAGCATAAGAATCCAATTTTTGAATTGTTATATGTGGTGTATTATTATATATAAGCACATAGGTAAATGTGTTAGACCATTTTTATATGCACTAATGACAAATCCTCTGCTCATCCTCCTCCACTTGAAACCTTTGGTAAATGAAAAACAAGATACATGCTTCTACAAAATCATGTTTTCCTTTTAGTGGGACAACTATGAATCAACAAACTAGGTTGACACATGGGATCATGTTCACTTGGCGTTGATTAAAATGTAATTATTGAATTAATGCAATTAGAGGAGGAACAACCATTTACTTCACCATATTATGATAATGTCTTACATCTTATGCAACTAGGTATGGTTATGAAGGAGATTAATAGATAAAATTGATATTCTAAATCAATGCATGGTGCTTTGTGAATTCAATGCTTTACGATTTTCAAAAAGATATTTGGAAAGAAAGTAGTGGACTCACCCATTGGAACTCCATTTTACAGGGTAGATATACACAGTGGTTTCCCGAAAATATAACAAATGGGCGCCAATTATTGATTGGTACATTTCTTATAGGGAATGCGATCCCTTAATATATCATTCACTAATGATGGAGGAAATCACTTTCTAATTGGGTCGATGGTTGATAATGGAGAATATATAGCACATGAAAATTACACAAGAAAAAATGGCAATAATGTATTTGAAGATTATAGACAGGGCGCATCTATATACCACTTTATGAACTTGGTGTAACATGTCATAGGTTTTGTGTACTATATATGTTAATAGTACAAAGATTTAATTTGAGATATTATTCTTGAAAATGCATAATTAAAATTCCTAACTTTGACAATCCACCCCCTTGACTGATCATGCCACTAAGTTCATAGTTTTTACTCAAAACTCCATTGACAATGTGTAAGAGTAGAGAGAGTGAAAGAGTTATAGGATCATTGTTATTGGGTAAAGAGTTAGGTGAATGTATCAATGAAACTAGGATCCTAAGGATACTACTAGATCATTCAATCCTTACAACCATTAGCAATCATAGAGATTCCATTAAACATACCTTAAAGTAATGAACATTGTAAAGTAAAAGTAGTAAAAGAAATACATGAAATAAAAGGAATGAAATTGGTTCTCAAATGAATATAGGAATGGAACTACTACTATAAATGAAAGTACAAACATCAAAGGAAATAACACGAAGTGAATTAGAGAAAAATTATAGCCATTAAAATAAAATAAAATTGAAGCATTCTAATCTATGGGTAGAGGGGATTCAATCTCCATTATAGCTTCATAGCAAGACCAAACCCTAAAGCAAGCAATGAGTTAAATTCCTCTAAGCAAAAACATTATTTACAAAAATAAACTTGAACTAAAAATCTGCATTACTTGAAAATTCAAATTTGTATTGTTCTCAATGGAATGAAACTCAAATCTAACTTTTTTTAGCTCCCTTATGATATCCCATATGCACTCTTTAAATACAAAAATGATCTTGGATTCCCCCAAGGTGAATTTTGGAAAACTCCCTACTCATTGAAATGTTTTTCTACAAATATGGGAATAGTCTCATGGATTTAAAACCTTCCCAATTCATGGTTTCCCAACTAGAAAATGATGTCATTCCACCATAAATGTGATGTGCTTTGAGGTGGGTAATCATTCTCCAAAAAATTCTTCTCAAATCTATAGTGAAAGATTGTTGGTACCTCCTAGTATTGGTAGCCTGCAAATTATCTTTGTTGATGAATGAGAATATGATCCCCCAAATTTCTCAACCCTTGAGGTCAAATTTCCTTCCCTTGCTTCACCGTTGAATCGCTTCAAAAAATATCAAGCAATGATGCATTAAATTTCCTGCTGACCAAGCCACATTACTCTATAAAAAGAACAATAAAAATCAAAATCACTTTAAGATCAAGCATATATCAAATTCAGCTTGTAATTAAGTAAATCATTTATGATTAAATAAGCATATGCCATAATATCTGCATTGGTCATCAAACATCTTAATGTTTTGCGGGAATATCTGACACAAGTCGCCTTACTGAGACAAGGTTCTTGCTTAATAATACACATGACACATACCACAATGCTTACACAAACAAGGTGTGAAACAGGATTCCAGAAGTGGCTTATATTACTTCTTTGAAAATCAGTTACAATGCAGAATAACTGAAAACAAAATAACTAACTACAATCGGTCTCGACCGTTATAATACAAAAGTAACTGTGGTGTGTTCTCCCTGTGTGTCGACCTCACCCTCTCCTGGTTCACTGCAGAACATTGAGCTATGGCTCGATCTCAACTCTCTTCCTCTTCGGCCTGTGTGACGCTTCACAACTCCTCCCGGCTCTTCTCTGTGATGCTGCGGATCAAAGATCGAAGATATTCTAACTGATTTCTAGCATTCGTCTTCTACCGTGCTGCTGTTGTTCCCGAGATTACTGAAATCCCTGAGACACGCATCCTCCTGTACGTCGATCCTTCCAAATCCTGCAGACCTGCAATTGTCAGCTCCCAGCTATGTTGTACAGCCTCTGTCCATGACGACACCCGTCATGTCCTTCACCTACTCGCAATAACTATATTAACTTCCTCAGCAACCCCGAATGGCTACCAGGTACAGTTTCCTTGACTTCCTTCTCTTCCAACCCTACTACAGTAGTCAGTCACATCTCGACCTTCTTGTCGATTTACTTCTTATCTCCTGCGGTTCACCAGTCCTCCCCTTCCTCCGCGCTTGGCTCCGCCAAACCTGTCATGTCATAGTTCGACCGCTTGTCGACTACCCAACATCTCGCTTAACCTATTGTATGTCGATCATAACCTGTTGAATCTTGAATCCACAACATTCGTTGCGCACTCCTCCGGTCTGTCGCATACTGACTGCTTCTGCTCGACTTGTTGACTTCGAGAAGTCAACCTGCTTCCCGGACCAATGGTCATCGGAAATTCCGCTGGTTAGCTCCCTTATGTCGATCAACTTCGACTGATCTTCCTAGGCCCCGATGCTCCTGCATCAGACTCCCCAAGTGAAAAATAACTCAACTGCTCCGTCATTCTCTTGAAGTCCTCTTAGAAAATCCATGTCGCCTCCTACAACTCATCATCCTTCCATCGCAACAAGTATTCCTTCTTTTGCAAGCTACGCATTCGTCCTACTTCACGCTCTTCGATTACTTTTACGATCTCTTCTTTGTGTCAATCTGGAATTTGATCTGTCCATTCGATGCTTATCACTTATTTGCTTCTGCTGCTCAACCCTTCTTCAAATTTGTACAGATCTGAGACATTAAACGTTGTTGAAATGTTCAAGTCTTCTGGCAATTCCAACACATAAGCGATGTCCAAAATCTTCTTCAAAATTCTACATGGTCCAATCTTCTTCAGCTTCATCTTGTTGTATGTTCCTGTCAGAAATATTTCCTTCCACAAATATGCATAGACTAAGTATCCTTCTCTGAATGACTTTAATTTCTTCTTCCTATCGGCCCTTAACCTGTATGCCGCGTTACTCTTCTCTATGCGCTTCCGCACATTCTCATGAACTTCATGCATATGCTCTGTGAATGATTTTGCATCCGTGCTCTTCCTAATTTCTGTCGGCAACTCGACCAAATTCACCACTCCATGTGGGCTTCTCCCTTGAACAATCTGGAATGGGCTCAATACTATCGATCAATTCAAAGAATTGTTGTATGCGAACTCCGCCTGTGCCAACACATTTTCCCACTGCTTGGGTCTGTCGGCTGCTAGACATCTCAAAAGGTTTCCCAAAATTTTATTCACCACCTCAGTCTGTCCGTTTGTCTGTGGATGATACGCTGAGCTAAACTGCAACTTCATGTCCAGTTTCTTCCATAGGGTTCTCCAGAAATTCCCCATAAACTTGGTATCCCGATCAGACGTGATACTCTTTGGAAATTCATGCAATCTTACTATCTCCTTGAAGAATAGTACAGCAATCCCTATGGCGTCACTTGTCTTTTTACACGGAATGAAATGCGCCATCTTCAAAAACCTATCGACTTCAACAAATATTGAGTCGCTTCCCTGCTGAGTCTTCGGCAATCCTAACATAAAATCCATGCTAAGATGCTACCAAGGGGTATCTGGTACTAGAAATGGTGTATACAACCTTGTATTCTGACTCTTTCGTTTTGCCAACTGGAAAACTTGACATTATCGAACCCACTTCCCGACATCTGTCATCATTCCCGGCCAAAAATACTTTTCTTCAATGAGTGATTTAGTCTTGTCTATGCCAAAATGGCCTGCTAACTCACCATTGTGAAATTCTCAGATTAGATTCTCTCTTACTAATCTTCTGGGAATACACAACTGACTTCCCCTTAATAGATAGCCTTCTTGAATGAAATAACTCAAGTATGGAGTCCTATCAAGACTCCAAGGTTCACGACAAGCCTTCCATGCTTTCACAAAATCCTGGTTGGTCTCATACTCCATCTTTATTGACTCTATTCCCGTTTCCTGAAATGTCGTTGTGTTCAACGGTGCAACTCTCCTGCTCAACGTGTCGGCAACTTTGTTCGACTTGCCCGACCTATGTCGCAACATGAATGTATACTTCTGGAGTAACTCCACCCACTTCATGTGTCGCTGGTCTAGTTTTGACTGAGTGTTCAAGTACCTCAGTGCTTGATGATCAGTGTACAACACAAATTCCTTGGGAAACAGATAATGCCTCCACTTCTTTAATGCTTAGATGATAGCATAAAATTCCTAGTCATAGACCGAATACTTATGTTTCGCTCCATTCATCTTTTCACTAAAGAATGCAATTGGTCCACCCTCCTGGCTCAATACTAGTCCAATTGTCGTTCCACTCGCATCACAATCGACCTGGAAAACTTTTTTAAAGTCTGGGAGTGCCAAGACTGGGCTCTCAGTGACCTTTTCCTTCAACTCGTCGAAAGCTCTCTGGGCCTCGTCCGTCCACTTGAACTCACCCTTCCTCATGCAATCTGTTAATGGTGCACAAATCCAACTGAATCCCCAAATGAACTTCCTATAGAAACTGAAAATTCCATGGAAAACCCTTACTCCAGTCGTACTTGTCGATTTCGGCGAATCTACTATTGCCTTCACCTTCTATGGGTCCATCACCAACCCTTTACTCGAGATTACAAACCCCAAGTACACCAGCTCCTTCTTCATGAAGAAACACTTTTGCAGGTTCACCATCAGCTTCTCCTCCTACAATCTCTATAATACTCGTCCAATGTGTTCCAAGTGTTATGTCTTGGTTCGACTGAAAATAAGAATGTCGTCTAAATAGACAACAATTTTTTTTCCCAAGAATGGATTCAACACCTCATTCATCAATCTGATGAATGTGCCGGGTGCGTTGGTCAACCCAAATGGCATAACTAACCATTCGTACAACCCTTCCTTCGTTTTGAACAGTGTCTTCCATTCATCTCCTTCTCTTACCTGAATCTGGTGATAACCACTCTTCAGGTCTATCTTTGTGAAGTATGTCGCTCCACTTAGGCAATCCATCAAGCCGTCCAGCCGCGGCAATGGAAATCGATACTTGATCGTGATCCTATTGATGGATCTGGAGTCTGTACACATTCTCCATTATCCACCCTTCTTCAGTGTCAATAATGCTGGTACTACACATGGGCTCAAACTTTCTCTGATTAACCCTCTGTCCAACAACTCTTGGACCTATCGATTGAGTTCTTGACCCTCTGTTGGACTCATCCTATATGGTGCTTTGTTTGGAAGACTCGACCCTGGAATCAAGCCGATATGATGGGATATGCTCCTTGTTGGCGGCAATCCCGTCAATTTCTCATTAGCCATTATGTCGCTAAAATATTCGAGCAATTCCTCTATTTCGATCGGAATATCCTCCTCCCTAGTCGTTCCTTCGACATATGGTCCCTTCGAAATGATTGCAAAACATCCCTACTGTCTTTCATCTTCCTCGAGGAGTTCCTTCGCGGTTCTCATCAACACTCGCTTTTCCCAAAGATTGCTCTCGTCGTGCTTACTATCAGCTTGCTCTTCTCGCCTCGGCTTAAGAGTCCTTTTCATGCCATTTTTCCATACTATGACTGTGTTGGCTCGACCATCATAAATCATTTTTCGATCGTATTTCCATGGTATCCCTAACAACAGATGGCATGCATCCAAGGGAACTACATCGCACAGTACATTGTCCTCTAATCCTTCAACTCGAAAGTTGATCAGGCACTGTCTTGTCAGCTGGACATGGTGTCCTTTCTGCAACCATGAGATCTTGTAGGGGTGTGGGTGCTCTCGACACTTCAACCCAATATTGTCGATGACTTCTATCGACACAAGATTCTCCATGCTTCTACCATCAACTATGGTTTTGCAATGCCATTCTCTGATCCGCACCTTCGATAAAAAGATCACCTTCCATTGTGCCAGCTTCGTCTTGTCGCATTGATCTTCCTGGATCAAGGCTCTCTGAACCGTTAGTTTTCGGTTCTTCCTTTTCTCACCTCCACTGCTGTCGGACGACCCTTCTTCCCTGTCGTAGACTTGCTCATCCTTTCGAAGTCTGGGCTTCGACTCCTATGCAGCATGTAGGTTCTCTAGGCATTCATATGCCTTGTGCCCCATCCCTCGACACTTGTAACAGATTATGGCTGGTATGTTAGCTCCCTTTCTGTTGGATGGACCACTTCGATTGTATGCACCTCGACCGCGGTTATCACAACCATCGTGTCGTTCTCTTGCGCTTTTTCCCTCGTCGATGTCCCCTCCGTGTGTCTGTTATCTTCTACACTTTCCTTCTTGTACGCGCTCCTTTGGCCTTTTGCGGAGACAGTTTTCTCTCCTCGACCAGTCATTCTTCCTCTCGTCGTTGTGGATTTCCTTGATAGCTTCTCTTCTGCCTTCAGAGCTAACTGGTAGGCTTCGTCAACTGCTCTGAATGTTGACATGCTTAGTTCATCCTGAATAACATATTTTAAGCCGTTCACATACCTGGCGACAACTTCTTCTCCTTCGTCGGTTTGTCCTGACCGAATTGACAATCGGTAGAACTCCTTCGCGTACTCTTTCACGGTCATTTCTTTTTGTCGAAAGTTCTGCAACTTCCTGAACAAGGAAATCACATAGTCATTTGGAAAGAACTTTCCCTTCAACTTGGCAACCATTCTGTCCCAAGACATGATTTTCTCCTTGCCCTTCTTAACTCTGTCAGCCTGTACATTGTCCCATCATAACGAGGCATGACCCTTCAATCTCAGACATGCAGTCTTAACTTGTTTAGGGTCCTCGATCTGCTCCATGTCAAAATATTTCTCCATTTCTCTAAACCAGTCGATCAAATCTTTTGGGTCTAGACTTCCCGAGCACGTACGCATGTCTATTTTCGCCCGACCTCTCATATCCGTTAGAAGTTTGATCAGTTTTTCTTCTGGTTCCTCTGTGGCTTCTTCCCAAGCTTCCACCTCTTCTAATTCCTCATCAATATGGTCTAACGCCTCAGGAATACAACCACGCCTCTGCTTTTCTTTGATCGTTGTGACTTCATTTGTTAAAGTTCACATCGTTCTGACGCATTCGTCAAACATCTCACGATCTACTGTGACGGCTACTGTGTCATGTGTTCTTCATCCTCGGGCATTAACGCCTCTGTGAGCCATTTTTAAATCCTCTGCTGAAACTCACATGCTTCAACCGGACTTAAACAAGCCATGCACAACTCTACCCAACCGTAGCTGGAGCTATCCAATTCACTTGCAGGCTCAACATCAACTGATGTCCTTCAAACTCTAAGGACTCTCCCGCACTAATACCAACCTGACTAACTGATGCAAGTCAGGTTGGAATAGTCATCTTCTCCAACCAGGCTCTCTTCCAGGATCTGATACCAACTGACGCAAGTCAGGTTGGTATAGTCGTCTTCTCCAATCAGACTCTCTTCCGGGCTTTGATACCAACTGATGAAAGTCACCTTACTGAGACAAGGTTCTTGCTTAACAATACACATGACACATACCACAATTCTTACACAAACAAGGTGTGAAACAGGATGCCAGAAGTGGATTATATTACTTCTCTGAAAATCGGTTACAATGCGGAATAACTGAAAACAAAATAACTAACTACAGTCGGTCTCGACCGTTACAATACAGAAGTAATTGTGGTGTGTTCTCTCTATGTGTCGACCTCACCCTATCCTGGTTCACTGCAGAACATTGAGCTATGGATCGATCTCAACTCTCTTCCTCTTCGGCCTGTGTGATGCTTCACAAGTCCTCCCGGATCTGCTCTCTGATGCTGTGGATCAAAGATCAAAGATCCTCCAACTGATTTCTCTTATCCGTCTTCTACCCTGCTGTTGTTGTTCCCGAGATTATTGCAATCCCTGAGACACGCATCCTCCTGTCTATCAATCCTTCCAAATCCTGCAGACTTGCAACTATCAGCTCCTAGACATGTTGTACAGCCTTTGTCCATGACGACACCTGTCATGTCCTTCACCTACTCACAATAATTGTATTAACTTCCTCAGAAACCCCGAATGGCTACTAGGTATAATTTCCTTGACTTCCTGCTCTTCTGAACCTGCTACAATAGTCGGCCACATCTCGACCTTCTTGTCGGCTTACTTCTTATCTCATGTGGTTCGCCAGTCCTCCCCTTCCTCCGTGCTTGGCTCTGCCAAATCTGTCATGTAGTAGTTCGATCACTTGTCGACTACTCGACATCTCGCTTCACCTGTCGTCTGTCGATAATAACCTGTTGACTCTTGACCCCACAACATTCATTGTGCGCTCCTCCGGTCGGTCGCATACCGACTGCTTCTACTCGACTTGTTGAATTCGACAAGTCAACTTGCTTCCCGTACCAATGGTCATCAACACTCCCGCTGGTTGGATCCCTTATGTCGATCAACTTCGACTGATCTGCCTAGGCCTCGATGCTCCTACATCAATATCTCATCTTGGGAGGTAAAATGTATCACATTTAGACATCAAATGGGCCATAAAAATAAACAAATTAGAGGCCTATTAATAATCTTATTTATAAAATTAGATTTATGTTATTAAACCCTAAAGTGATGTGTCATGTACCAAGACGCACTAGTGTTTTTATATGTGCTAATAAGCTCTTATGCATATAAATTTCTATTACACACTACATCGAATTTCCTTTTGAAATATCATGTTTCACAAAATTCAAGCATAGGAATCCAATTTTTGAATTGTTATATGTGGTGTATTTATATATATAACCACACCAATAAATGTGTTATGATAAAAAAATAATGTGTTAGACCATTTTTATGTGCACTAATAAAAAAATCCTATGCGCGTCCTCCTCCACTAGAAACCTTTGGTAAATGCAAAACAAAGAGAAATGCTTCTGCAAAATCATGTTTTCCTTGTAGTGGGATGAATGTGAATCAACAAACTAGGTTGACACATGGGATCGTGTTCAATTTCCGTTGATTAGCATGTAATTATTGAATTAACCCAATTAGAGAAGGGACAACCATTTATTTCACCATATTATGAAAATGTCTTAGATCTTATGCAACTAGGTATGATTACGAAGGAGAATAATATATAAATTTTGATATTCTAAATCAATATATGGTGCTTTGTCAAGTTAGTGCTTTAATATTTTTGAAAATATATTTGGAAAGAGTGTAGTGGACTCACCCATTGGAACTCCATTTTGGAGGGTAGATTATACACACAGTGGTTTCCTAAAAATATAACAAATGGGGCACTGATTATTGGTTAGTACATTTTCAAAGGGAATGCAATCCCTATATTATTGACTAATTATGAAGGCAATCACTTTTTGATTGGGTTGATGGTTGATAACAAAGAATATATAACACATGACAATTACACAAGAAAACTTGGCAATATTGTGTTTCAAAAGATTATTGACAAGGTGATTCACTATGTTTCCCTAAAGAGGATAAATATGGTGAAACATTAACATGCTTTGACCATTTGTTTTCACCAGAAAGAAGCCAAGGGGCCCACCAGAAGGGGCCTCACCTTGTCGATACTACCCCAAGGAATTAGCTACCATCATCAAAGGAACTTGACCCCAACAAACCCAGGAATTGAACCCCTGACCTCTGGCCTGCAGTGGCCTGTCAACTGGGGCCCAACCAACTGAGCTAGTTGTTGGGGCTAACATGCTTTGACCATATACACATTCTTCCGCTAACATACATTAGTGGGTCACTACACACAATCGCACTAAAATTTCAATCATAATATTAGTTAAAATACACCTTCTATAATTATTAACATCTTATTGTCAATAAACCCAACTTTTCTATTCACTTTAATTACTCAATGAATACATTTTCTATTGACTTTTATTATTTGGTAATTATTTCTCCCTTATTGTGGATAAACTCTAACTTGATTTGTTAAGGATATGGATCATAGAAAAACATAATCTCAACCAATAAATCCAGTGGATGGTGTAGGTTTAATGGGGGATATTTTAATGATAAAGTGCTAGTGATGAGAAGGGGCTAATGCCTCCTCCAAAATTCATAGAATATCCATTACTTTTAATCGCTTGTGATTGATTACATAAACCAAATATTGCGACTTTATTCTTTTTATACCAAGTAAAAATCAAATGTGTGAGCTTGCTTGAGAGGTGTGACTTTTAATTGCACCGAGAGTAGTGAGGTGCTTCCAACCTAGTATGTGGGAGATGTTGTCAAGTTTTTCACGTTACGTAATGTAACATTCCCATGTCGGCTCATAACTTATCAAAACTAAAAATTAATTTAAAAAATCCATGTCGACTCAATAAAAAAATTAAAACCATCATAGATCAATCTTAAGCCTGAATCTTCTAAGCACAGAGAGGGATCCAATTCCTTGATTTTCTTGATTTCTACAAAATTTAAGATAAACAAAATTACACCTAAAAAAATTGTATCCCTATCGGTGCTGAATAGATATAGGTTTAAGATGGATCTATTTTGGTAGTTAGAAAACATCAAGGTTCTTATACTCATCGAAAGTGATTGTGGTGTCATAAAGTTTCAATATAGAGGACTTTGGGCATGTTGATCAGCGAGACAAAATATTCTTTCTTGTTAAATGATAGAGAGGAGGAAACATTGAGACAAGTAATTGGTCTAGGCCTTCATTTTAGATCTTCTCCAAATCCTTTGTGTTTGGGGACCAAATATTTAGGATACTTCATAAATCCCAACAATTATGTGAAATGTGAAATGCGACTGGTTATAGCTTTTAAAAAAGTTTGATGTTAGAATTCAGAATTGGTCGGGTTGGTGATGGTTATCTCTTGGTGGAAGGATTACCTTGGTTAAAGCGGTTTTAGAAAATCTCTCGGTATATTGGTTATCTTTGTTTAAAATTCCCAAGTCCATTCTGTTATGTATTAGAAGGAAATTTTTTAACTTCCTGTGGTCGAACAGTTGGGATAAATTCAAGTTTCACTTGGTTATATGGGAGACTTTAGTAGACCAAAAAATTTGGGTGAGTGGGTTATCAAGAATATTTTTTATTTTTCTCAAGCATTGGCTGCGAAGTGTCTGTGGCATGTTCTATTTGTCGATAGCCTCTAGAACGCGGTAATTATTGGTAAGTATTTCAAGAATATTTATGTTCTCAGTGGATTAGGTTGGAGAATAAACAATGTTGTGGTCCTTCAAATATCTGGTCCTATCTTGTGTCTTCTTATTTAATTCTTGGTAATTAGCTGGCATGGAATCCTGGTAATGGATTTTCAATTCGGGTGGGGAAGGACCCTATTATTAGTGGCTCGATTTGTTTTAAATTATCTCATGTTTTGTTGGGGACTATTCGAAATATTGGCATTGTTTCTTTCAATCAGATAGGTATTGTTGGGAATACTTTTTCTTGTGGTCATGTATGGAGAGATGCCAATCAGTTATGCCTTCTGACTGAACTATGGGATCAATGGAATAATTATATCCTTGGTCTCCAAAGAGGTGGTATTTTTTTATCAAATTTGGCAGATTCTCTTAAGTGGTTGTGGAATGTGAAGGAGGGAATTATCAATGCTAAATCAACATAAGATGCTATCATGGGTGATCTGGAAGTGGAAGAAATATGGTAGTTTAGAGATGTACAGAACTGAAATGCTCCTATAAAAATTAAATTATTATGTTGGCTAGCTTTGGGAAAACAAATTCTTACATGGGATAATTTTATTAGGTGTGCAAGTATTGGTCCAAATATATGCCCTATATGATGCAATGAAAATGAAACTGTTGATCACTTGATGATCTTCTTCCCATTTACAAGAAATGTCTGGTAGGCGGCTAAGTGTACCTATAATATTCCATTGGATTGGTCAATTGCTCCTTTCTCCTATTGTTTTAGAGTATTGATTGAGATTTTTTCTGATTGGGTTGAGATTCTATCTTTTATTTGTTTGGAGGTCTGTAAGGCTAAGAACAATTTACTATTTGAAGAAAAGCAATGTTCGGTCTCTTGGGTGGCTAGTTAGGTAGTGGTTTCTTTTAAGGAACTTTCATAGGCCCACTCTGGGGACTTTTCAAAGAAATGTTGATGTATATGTAACTTCGGAATGTATTTCATATATGTATATTGTAATCCTATAGAGATGGTATTATTCCTCTATATGGAAGTGGTTGTATTCCTATAGAGATGTTATTATTATTCTATACAGAAGTGTCGTCATTTATATTGTAAGTGTCGTAACTTATACTTGATGGGTTATTAGACCACCTTGTTGGGGTCGGCCCTATATAAGTCATGTGGGTCAAAGGGTTATTAGACCACCCTATTGGGGGCCGGCCATGTGGGTCAAAGGGTTATTAGACCACCCTAGTGGGGGTCGGCCCAGTTAGCATTATGTTAAGTGGTTAAATTGAGGCCGACCTAGTTGAGTAAAGGTCAAGTCAAGTTAGTGTATAAATAGAGAGTGTGTTTCTCTCATTTTACACATTCCATTCTCACTCACACTTTGGAGAGTGGCGCACTTGTGGAGGAGGAGGCTCTACTGCTAGGAGAAGAATATCTCTTGTATTCTGGTTGTATCATTGCTCTATCTATCTCTGAGGAAGTTATTGGGGTTTTTCACTTTTATGGTTTTCCCCAAGTAAATTCTGTGTCTCTTGTGTGCTTGCATTATTGTGTCCATGATTGATATTCTGTAGATTTGCTGTACATGTTGTTCTCTCAGTTAAGATCCTCAATCAGATTGAAGTAAATTATGAAAATTTAACATGGTATCAGAGCTAGCCTGATAGAAGGCATGATATGGCATGTATGACACTTGTTGCACTTATGATGCTAGGGCTTGATATAGCAAAAACCAGTCATCGTAGCACTTTCTCTATAAATCCGTTTTGGCGAAGTTTTCAGGCCTGAAACTTTTACAGGTCTAATATTAGATCCCCATGTACCGTTTATCCAAAGTAAAACCTCTAATTCGTTATACTTTGTGATTTATGATCTATACAATATAGGGTTTCTGCCTCTTCCAGATCTGAGTCAAAAACAAGTGATCTTGGAAAAAAGGTCATAACTTGGGCTAGGAAGCTCCAAATGAAATTTCCTAAACGGTGACAGGTAGTACACAGACTGTAATATCTCAAGAAATGTTTTTAGAGGCCGAAATTGAACTAGTGACACGTGGCACGCCATACAAGTTCACTCTCCTGTTTTATCCCATAAATAGGTCACGTTGCGACACTTGGCATAACTCTCTCTCAGAGAATCCAATTGAGGTTAGACCGATCGGGATGGAAAGATGACAGGTCGGGCTATCTCAAGAAAATGTTTTAGACCCTGTGGATTGAAAAGTTCAGAGTTACACCAGAAACAATCAGGTACATATTTATGTCAAAACATAATTATTTTTGAGCACCTTCATTCATGGCTTCCAGAATTTAGGGTTTCGGATAAAGTTGGTATTTTTGTAATCAGAGACCACGACTGAATGCTACTCATCAAAATCAAAATTTAGAGACCAAGATCATAATTTTTGGTTGGGCAGAAGGTCGGGCTTGATTAGACCCTAGTTCGGGACTTTGATCATAAAAGTGGAAAATTAGGGCTTCTGCAAAAATGGGAATTTTTTAAATCTGTGACCACGGCTGGAAGCTCCTCATAAAAATAGAAGCTTAGAGGTTTGGATCAAACCTTTTGATTGGGCAGAAGAGTGGGCTTCATCAAACCCCAGTTTGGGGTCACGTCCAATGAATATGTAAGTTTCAAAGGCAAAATTGAGGAGTGAAACTTTGCAGTTTTCAAATTTTGAACATACTAGCTTGATCAGCTCATCAAGGCGCATATTTCTATCCTTTCAGAAGTTTGAAATTCAAAGTTTGAATTTTTGGGGTTTCTCTGACAAACCCTAATCCAGCTCTAGATCCAGTTCTTGCAAATCAAGTGGATTGGGTTAATCCTATAAAAAGATGGATTGGTCACCTGCATAAGTGAAGAAGTTCTTGTTTCAGAGGGAGATGAGGCGAAGGCCTTCCATAAGAAGATTACAAGCAATCTTGACAGGTATGGCTTACAGGTATGTTTCGAATTCTGTTCATGGTTAAGTTTATGATATGTTTGTCTTCATATCATTACAGTACAATCTTGATTAATTACTAGACTTGTCGTATCACCTTAATAGAAGATATTTATTGATTAAGGTTTTGACACTTATGATTGTACTAATGCATTGTGATGTTGTATGAGGTTTATGTTGTTCGCTAACATAAAAGGTACACCAAGAAAGAAAAATCATGTTCTAGTTCAAGAACATATGATCATGATGACATGAAGACAAAGATTCATCCATTGTCATGGATCACATAGAAGATCTACTTACGAGGTATGTATAACTTGGTTGTACAATGGTTAACTTATGAGACATACAGGTTACTAGCACAAGTCATTGAAGAGAACCAGAAGACATTATGCTGGTATGTTAGACATAACTAGCTAGCATGCTAATCCAGGTATGTTTTTCCTATATCAAGCTAGAATCCTACCTTGTGTTAGGATCTTATACTATTGTGTTGTTAATAATGATTATTCATGAAATCATAGGTTTGAATAGTCATGGTTGTATGCATATTATGTTTCTTACCATAATTGATGATATGAATAACCAGAAGAATCATGAAGGTATAGGTTTGAGTAATCATAGGTTTATGCATTGATTATTTAACTAATCAGAAGAGTCCTATGATCAAATAAGAATATGCATGAGTAAAAGAAGACTTCCCTGAAACCTTGAATACTAATGTTTATTATCTGTGAATGATCATGACTATACATGTTTAAGATTATTGTGTTTTGATAGTATTAAGATTATACTAATAAATGTGTGATTATGTATGAGACCTCAAAGATAACACAATGATGATACTAATAAGAATGCATAGTGATTAAGGATGCAAATAAGTTCAAGGACAGGTAATCCAGGAAGCAAAGATCAAGAGGGAGCACACTCCAGTTGTTCCTGCAAGAAAGCAAAGGAGCACACTTCAGTAGTTTCTGCAAGGATGCAGATATTCAGAGGGAGTTGACCACTTCTCACAATCCACATCAGAATGGAGTTGCAAAGATTCAGAGGGAGTCCACCCAGCAACCAAACAAAGATAAGTATTTGAATTGTCATTTCTTACATAATGTTATTCAATGATGTATATGCTTATGTTCCTAGAATTAGGTTGTGTATTATGCATATTAGAATAGTTGCATTGATGAACAATATACTACTAATATACATGGGTAAGTGGCCTATGGGAGTATACAACATTCCATTGCTACTTATCTAGAATGAAACCTCTTTGCTGACATGTTAGGAGTTGTGCACACTCTTAACAATGTTCTAGTAGAGATTGGAAGGCATCTAGAAAGTTACATAATATGGATAAATGTTGTATTGAAGAATTGGCTAAGATAATTGCATGACTGTATGACATATTTCTTTATGTGTAAGAATTTGTTTTGAAAACTATGAAATATTTTCTAATCATGCAATTTAACTTGTTGTGTAGGAAAGATCGTATACCATCAGCTACAAAAGAAGGACTACAACATTTGTTCAGCAACAAAGTTATCTATTGAAAATATTGAAGATATTGAAGTTCCCAGGATCTGGGAAGAATGCTATGATTGAGGAGTACTAGTCGATCATGAAGATGTTTGGGATGCAGTCCCAAGAACTGAAGGGGATTCTATAGTGACTTCCAAGAGGATCTACAAGATCAAGCATGCTGTAGTGATGAAGAGGAAGATACACTTTCTTGAATGGTGTAGTTGAAGAAGAAGTGTATGTGGTGCAGCCACTTGGTTCTGAGACACATGACAAGGAGTCATATATGTGCAGAACTTGGTATGGTAGAATAGACAGCTTTCTATCCAGTTTGGGCTTTACCAAGAATAAAGCAGATTCCAACCTTTACTACAAGGTTGAGGAAGGCAATCTAGTGATACTACTATGTGGATGACCTATTTGTAATAGGTGAGGATAGATTGATTGCCGACATGCAGCGGAAGCTTGCTGCCGAGTTCGAGTTGAAGAAGTTGGGGATGATGCACTATGTTTTTTTGGCATGGAGGTGTGGCAGAGTGCAGATGGAATCTTCCTTGGACAAGGGAAGTATGTAGTAGAGATACTGAATAGGTTTGGGATGATGGACTGCAAGGCTATGGCCACACCTATGGCATCGAACCTGAAGCTTCTGTGTGATGCTTCATTTGAGCCGGTTGATATCACTATGTATCGTCAGATGATTGGGTCCTTGATGTACTTGACAAACACGAGACTAGATATTTGCTTTGCGGTGAACACATTGAGCCAGTTCCGGACGGATCCCATAGGTGTTCACCTGGTTGTTGTAAAGCATATTCTGAGGTACCTGAAGGGTACGGTTGATTATGGGCTTAAGGATGATGCGAATCAAAAATTTAACCTGCAGGGTTATGTTGATTCGGCAGACAGTGCTGCAGATAAGAAGAGCACTTATGGGTGCTGCTTTAGTATGGGATCAAGTGTGATCTCTTGGTTTAGTATGAAGCAGTCCTGCGTAGCACTGAGTACAACCGAGGCAGAGTATGTTGAAGCCTATTCGACTAGTTGTGAGGAAGTATGGATTCGGAAGCTACTGTCTGAGTTATTTGATATCCTGTTGGATGCTACTGGAATCTTCTGTGATGACCAAACTTGTGTGAAGCTGTCTAAGAACCCAGTGTTTCATGACATGTCGAAACACATAGAGATCAAATGTCACTATATCAGGGATATGGTGCAGTGAAGCTCCTGTATGTTGCGACGGACGAGCAGATTGCAGATGTGTTGACGAAACCACTAGCAAGAGTGAAGTTCTAGTACTTCAGAGAGAGGCTTGGTGTTCTTCAGATTGATGACACTTCGAGGAAGAAGTGATGGAGACATTTGCTGAAGCCATTCCAAGCATGTTGGAAGGAGGATCCTTCACATGGCTGTGGATGTAAGAGCTGGATGATGAGCATCAGGATGATGTTCTAGTTTCTGCTTTGTATGATCAGTTGGATCATTTACATTTATGTATGTACGCATCATGTTGGATGTTGGATGTGATCAGTTGGATCATTTATATTTATGTATGTACGCATCATGTTGGATGCTTGGACCATGTATCTGTATATGTATCAGGTATGATCAGGTAGATCATGTATGTTGATGGATACATTGTGTGGATCATGTATCTATGTATGTATCAGGTAGATACATTGTATATGATGATATGTATCAGGTAGATACTTGGTATGCATCAGGTAGATGCATTGTATGATCAGGATGATCGTGGATGACGAGCTTCTCTAGATGACATGCATCAGGATGATGCAGTGATGATGATCAGGATGATCATGTGTACATCAGGATGATGTATGGTGAGTATCGGGATGATACTTTGTGGCCGTGGATCAGGTTGTGCAGATGAGCATGTCTGGGAGATCCTATAGGTTGGAGTTGTGTACCCGTAACATCCTAGGATGCTCTTTCGAGACATTGCTCTGGGAGGACATGTAATTTGTGCCCTGGGAGATCTCCAGGTCAGAGTTGTGTACCCGTAACATCCTGAGATGATCTTGTGAGGTTTTGTCCTATGGCATGTAATTTTCTCCTGGGAGATCTGGACAGGATGAAAAATCCCTTAGATGCTTCAGCCAGGTTTTGCCATGACCACATGTAATTTGCTCCTGGGAGACCTAGATAGGATGAAAAAGGCCTCAGATGCTTCAGCTAGGTTTTGTGGTGGACCACATGTAATGTGCTCCTGGGAGATTCGACAAGTAGAGCTGTGTGCTCGTAACAGCTTGGGATGCTTCAGCCAGGTTTTGTGGTGAGATCACATGTAATGTGCTCCTGGGAGATCGGACAGGTAGAGATATGTGCTCGTAACATCCTGGGATGCTTCAGCCAGGTTTTGTGATGAGTCACATGTAATGTGCTCCTGGGAGATCCGACAGGTAGAGCTATGTGCTCGTAATAGCCTGGGATGCTATAGCCAGGTTTTGTGATGCACGTAATAAGCCCTGAGGATTCCACAGTATGGCCAGTGATGATGAAGACCTGCAGGTGGTGAGCCTACATCCAATATGAAAAAGGATTGGCTCTGTAGAACTTCCTATGACGAGTAGATTCAGAGATTGATTGAGATAGCAGTAGTAGTGATGATGATGATGACTCGATGATGATTATCCAGTGACGTTGATCCAGAGAAGATGACTTGTGCTAAGAGACCCGTGTCAAGAAATACCTTCCTAGTTAAGAGGGAGTGTTGATGTATATCTAACTTCGGAATGTATTTCATATATGTATATTGTACTCCTATAGAGATGGTATTATTCCTCTATATGGAAGTGGTTGTATTCATATAGAGATGTTATTATTCCTCTATACGGAAGTGTCGTCATTTATATTGTAAGTGTCGTAACTTATACTTGATGGGTTATTAGACCACCTTGTTGGGGTCGGCCCTGTATAAGTCATGTGGGTCAAAGGGTTATTAGACCACTCTATTGGGGGCCGGCCATGTGGGTTAAAGGGTTATTAGACCACCCTAGTGGGGGTCGGCCCAGTCAGCATTATGTTAAGTGGTTAAGTTGAGGCCGACCTAGTTAAGTAAAGGTCAAGTCAAGTTAGTGTATAAATAGAGAGTGTGTTTCTCTCATTTTACACATTCCATTCTCACTCACACTTTGGAGAGTGGCGCACTTGTGGAGGAGGAGGCTCTGCTGCTAGGAGAAGACTATTTCTTGTATTCTGGTTGTATCATTGCTCTATCTATCTCTGAGGAAGTTATTGGGGTTTTTCACCTTTATGGTTTTCCCCAAGTAAATTCTGTGTCTCTTGTGTGCTTGCATTATTGTGTCCATGATTGATATGATGTATATTTGCTGTACATGTTGTTCTCTCAGTTAAGATCCTAGATCAGTTTGAAGTAAATTCTGAAAATTTAACAAGAAATACTCTTCGTGGACCCTAACAACTCCAGTTTTCAATATGGAATGGGCTCGTGGCTAATTTGATGGGGCCTCTCAAGATTCATGTAGGAGATGTGCAGTTGGTATTCTCTGGGTAAGTGGTAATACCTCTTATAAATTATGAATGAATTATGGTTCAAGGGAAAATACTAGAAGTGAGCTCCTAGAACTATGGATGCTGGTATAATTTGCTAGTCGGATTGGTATTACTAATCTGCAAGTTGCTAGTGATTCCAAGACTATCATTGATTCGGTTCAACTTAAGTATTCTCTACAGGAATCTACACCTAGTTATTGGATACAAAAAATCAAAGGTTTGACTTTGGAATTTTCAAACATTGTATTTCAACATAATTATCATGAATTCAATTTTGAGGTAGTCTGTCTATCAAAAATAACTATGCAAATTCTTGAAGGTTATATTTTGAGTGATAATATTTCTTATGGTGTGGTGGTGAGGTCGGCAAAAATACACATATTCAACTAGTTTTTGATTGAATATATTTTTGTAGACCTCTCGACACTCTTACTACTTTGTTTTTTCTTGTATACATGAGACATACTAGTGAATTATTATGTATATTTTGGTTCTTGCCTGATAGTATCTCATTGATTGATCTATGTGCTATGCGGGCAGTTTCAATGTGTTATTATTGTGTCTTGGATATTGTTATCGACCTTTGTGGTAGTCGATTATGTCATATTTTGAATTTATGTTTGGGATGTTAGACTATTGGTAAACACTCTTATGTCTACTTTCTTCTCTGCTATTTAGGCGACATACTTGGGAAGATGGCCAATCCTCATTTTTTAAAAATATACTTGAATTTTCTACTGTAACTACTTATACTTATTAATAAAAGTATATATTTTTTCTTTATGAAAAAAAAAGTTTCACTATCCTCCCCACCAAAGGTTTACAAAAATCACCAATACCTTAAAAAATGGAAGATGTTAACTCCAACCAACTTGTCATCACTTGTTATTTTCATTGAAAGAGGGTAAAGGTAATGGCCTCTACCTCAATTAAAAAACACTACAATCTTAAAGATAACAACATTAGAATTTTACTTCCTCATCTCAAATTCACCTTGAAACCCATTGGAAATCACAAGGAAATGAGAAATTTAATTTTTATGAGTTCATTATAAAGTTAAACACATATTTTATTATGTTTGTAGTGGTCTATTGATTTATTGATTTGAGTCATAAAATTTAGTATTTCATCTAACTCACTTTTACTTTGCATAGGTTTCCTTCTCGGTCACTTTGGGCTTGTATTCTAAGCCTAGTTAAGTGAAAACAAAAAAAACAACTTTTTGTTTACATTTGATTGATTGTTCTCCATACATTCCAACTATAAGAGATTAGTATAATGTAGATTTTATATGTTTTTTTGACTTATTTTTACACAATTGTACTTGAAATTTTTACCCAACTAGTTGATTTAGGCCTCAATTAATCCCAAAACTTTGATTAAATATATTTTACAAGTGTGTAATTACCACAAAAGCTTGTTTTTCACTCATTAGTGCATTGGTCTGTTACACATAAATCTTCCACCTTGTGAGCATCAACATTCTTTGGCCTGTAGGATCCATTTCAGTGACTCAGATCCATTTTTATCCTTCCGTGATACTAGTTTTCCCTACCTTTATTCCTACCCGCCTGTTGCATCATTATAGCAGGCGTACTCGCGAGTTGCATCCCTATAGCCCGTGGGTAGCATGTAAAATGGTAAAAACCACTATTTTATCACTTTTTACTCCCAAAACGTGGTCCTTGGGTGACCTTTGGCTCTCCATCTGCCCAAGTAACGTCTCAATGATTCCTTTCACCTACCTTTGAGAAGACTATATATTGAGCACATATGGCTTATGGGCGGGAGGAAGAAGAGAATTGTAAGAGAACTCTAGTGGATTTTTGCCCTATCTTGAGTCTGCACTCATTGATCCTTGTAGTTGTGAACCCCTTATGTTCACCTTCCAAACTCCTTCTAGTTTGAGTTTGCCATTCATGGAGGATTGAAGTGGTGGAGGCACAAGTGGATTGATCTAGATCTTGGTTCAGATTGGTTGCCGGCAAGAAGTCATATCACTTTGTACTTCTTCTTGTTCATTAATAGAAATACTCATATTCTCGTCCATTCATGGTGTGAATGCCATTTATTATACATTGGGTTACATTTGCTTGTGATATTATGGACCATTGTTATTGATAATGTTAATGTCAATTATATATTATATGTACTTGTTGGATATTGGTTGTCAAGACTAATTTGTAGATTATAAGTGTGTGGATTGAAAGCTCCAATGGGGATCTACATCAAACGTTGGATCGAGGTTGGTTATATTTCTCCATTATCTTAACATTGTCATTTATAATAGCATTGCTTTGAGAATTGAGTAGATTTCTGGTAGTCATCTGTCTGTTGTGGTATTCCCAAGCCATAGTGAGTTTTCTCCAATACAGAAATGGCGACTCCGTTGGGGAAAACATCCATGTTTGGGAAATTGTTTGAGAATTAGTCCATAATTAGAGTTGTTGTTTATCGAAGCTCTGTGTCACTGATTGGCCGTTAAGATACACTGTAGAAAACTTGCTTTTTCTGAGCCTCTGGACTCTCTGTTTGCCCATTTACCTTTCCTCACCCGCGAGCTAGCTTATTTCTGCCCGCGTCTACCTGCCTTTGTTTACTCTACTGCTCGCGGGTACCCGCAGGATTTCCTTCGACAATAGTGTGTAACTCCGGATTTTGTTGGTTTATGGATATTGGTTGTTGCTAGGTGAGTTTGGTTGGTTCCTGAGTCTTTTTTGGCCTCTTTCTTGACCGTTTCATGCCTTGGTTGTGACCAGATCTCTTCGTTTCTTTTGGTTGAGCCTTCTTGGTTTTTTACCAATCTTTGGTTTTAGCCTCTTGGTTTCTTCCTTTTGAGCTCATTCCTTTGGCTGAGTCTTGTTGTTTAGGATCTGCTGGGTTGTCTTAGTGATCTTCTCGGCACTTCAATGACTGAATAGTAGGATTTTGCTTGCATTTTTTCATTCCATTTATATTGAAAAAATACAAAAATATACATTTAGTTTTTTGCATTTTCCTTCTTGTTTATAAGTGAAAATACAAAAATATTTTACTTTCATGTACTGCATCTTGCATTGAGCGCTTGTTGACTTCATTTTAGGTTCTGCTTGTGCATTGAAAAGATAAAAGATTGCATCTTTATTTCAGAATTGTTGGTTGATTTTGCATATTAGTGACTTTTTTTTATTGGATAGATGAGTCTAGGATTAGACGATGTTGCATACTATTGAGTCTGCACATCACTAGTTTCACGATCATATCCCTTGAGTAATCATAGCCACTAAAATTAACGCTTAATCATAAAACTGATTAGACTGATTTTATTTATAGGGTACACCAACTAGCATAGGTTTAGAGTCTTGGAATTGATCATTATGAGTTAACAATCCAAGACTACTAGACGAAACATTAGGTGTCTGAATAGGGAGTGGAGGAATCCATGGTATAGATCGGTGTTCTTAGGAAGCTCTACTCAATCCAGAGTTAAGCATGAGGTCACGGGAGGTTGGCTGAGGAGATATCCCTTTGATATTGGCTTAACGTGGGAGATATATCCAGTATTTGTTTGTATCTGGGAGTACTGGAGGTTCGTCCTCTTATGCTTCGGGCTTAGCTACCCTGCCCATACGACGGGTCCCACCTGTGACTGTCCCGCTGAGCATTGGTTATATTGCGGTGAACATAGTTGCCTTACCTATGTACCGCACAGGGTACTTGCAGTGGTTATGCTATTTGTGTCTTGAGTCAGATAGGGATTAAACATCACAGTTGTGTTCGTGCATTGGACTTGACCCTGTCGACACAGTGAAGCCTGGGTGTCACTATAACTAATTGTGTTACCTTCGGCTATAGTTTGGGAGTCTCAAGCCTCTCCTAGGTGAGACATACCGGCTCTAGTGTCGAGAGCTCATTTAGCCACTCTGTTTGTCTGTTCTTGGCTATAGTTTCTCTAGGTGTGTGCTTTTGATTTACTGTTTTTGATCGATAGTTGGCCTTTAGGGGACGTTGTGTCTCTCTCCGGAGATATCATGGCGCGGAGCCCTACTCTTTGTTGGTCCTGTCGTTTGGATGGTTTAAAGCCACTCAAAGTTACATGCCGTATTGCTAGAGGAAGCTGGAGGGCTCCCTATGAGTCTTCAGATTCTTATGTGACTTACGTCGAAGACTACATGGCTGCACATCCCAATATTGGGAAAGATCCTTCTACTCCTTCAGATAGAGTTGAACATACATCCGATCCCCATACTCCTCGTGAGGATTGAGGAGGTGATCCACCTGACACTCAACCTGGTTCTATTTGGCCTAATCCACTTGACCGAGATCCGTTTGATCCTTCGAATCTAGATAATTATCTTTACGGGATGCCCGACTTACCAGAGGAGGAAGAACAGGATGAGCCTTTCGTTCCTTCATTTCCACGTGATTATAGATACGGGAGGCCTAAGACTCATGATGACACTGGCCCTACGATCAACCCCACTGCACTCTCTTTTGGTATGCCTAGTCATAGTACTGTTGAACCTTCCACTACGGTTGGTACTCACGCTGGCACTAGTCAAAGTGTTAGCCATACTATACCCACTGGGGGCACTACCCTCGCTGAGGGCACTACGTTGTCCACCCACACACATAGTATGGGGACTGGTTAGATTCCTAACCATGCTAATGTTGGAACACGACCACCTCCTAGGGATACCCAACCTAATCAGAATGTTGTTCGGAATATGACTCGCCATCCACCACCTAATACACGTGCCGCTACTCGTCAACCCAGGACTACTTTTGCACATGATAATGTTCCTCCCAACCACGAGGGTGGACACACACCGCACACTTTTGCGTCCACTACCACCACTAGTAATGCTAATGTAGGGGGTGGGAATATTTCCTATCCACATGGACATCACACCACCAACCCTGCTACTAACCACACTAATGTTGGGGCTAGGCATACTTCTCATGCTTTTGGTCACCACACGACTGCTCAAGCTAATCCTAATGCTGGGGGTGGGAACATACCATACCATTATGGTCATTACAACACGGTTCCCACTATGAATAGTAAATACATGCCCCATACTCATGGTGGCAACCCTTACTACAACACAGTCGGTGTTGGCCACCAATATCACCCACCACCCCAATATGGTGCTCAAAACACGCATATACCTACTTACTCTCAAATGGGTCAAGCAGGAGGAGGTTATCAATCTTATGGCCACGGGCAAGTTGATGGTCTGTCAGGTCCTTCTTATCAGCAGTTTAAACCTCATGGTCAAGCTTTTGGTCCATCTTATAACATAGTTTCGTTTAATCAACCTTTCATGGGAGATTATAATCTAGCTTTCCAGCCGCAGCTCCCATTCCTTGCACGCTTGAATCTCCTGGATCTTTCAAAGATCACAAATGATCCGGTGTGTCACGACCCTACTTGGCCCCCAGTCCCTACCAAGATCCCTTCGGACATTTCGATGTTTGAGGGGAAAGGTGGTGAGGACTCGGGAGATCATGTCACGACGTTTCACCTTTGGTGCTCCTCCAACTCTTTGAATCATGATTCCATTCGTTTACGACTATTTCAACGCACCCTCATGGGGGCAGCCGCGAAGTGGTATGTGGAGTTGACTGGAAACACCTATAGGGGATTCAACAAGGTTGCTTTGGTTTTCTTAGACCATTTCCAGTTGCCGGTTCATTATGATACTGGTACTGAGTTATTGTCCACCTTCTGTCAGAATAAGGCCACACATATTTCTGACCACATTCAAGAGTGGCGTCGGCGGAAGAGATTAGTGAAAGCCATCATTCCTCTAGAGTTCATGTTAGAATGGTTCCTCAAGTATTTACTTCCATACATTGCTAAGGATGTTTCGATGTCTGACATTGTGACTAAGGAACAAGCTATCTTGAAAGTCCAGCAGTTAGATCTACTTTATTCTCAGTATGGAATTTTGTATGACATTATTCCTGATGCACTAAGAATAAGACATGAGCCTATGTCAGTTCCTGGACCACATGTCGATGGCATCGTGGGGTCCACATGCACTTGCGCTGTAGACTTGGTAGCGAATCAAATGCAAACTTTATCGCTAAACCAGTCTTCTCCTGGATAGGTACACACCTTGTCAACTTCCACCCCGTCGTCTGATGTACACAATGTGCAATCAATGAAACCGTCGGATAACCAGCAACCTGGTGGTAAGAAAAATGGGAGAAATAATCGTAGGGGTGGAAACAATGGAAGTAATAACAATAACAATCGTAATACTCCTCGTAAAGAGAATGACAACCCTCCTCGGGAAGGCGGTAATGCTGGCAAGGATCGTAAACCTAGGCGTAAGGTGAAATTCCCTTGCAATCTTTGTGGGGAGGATCATCTTACTCACTTATGTCCTCGAATTGAAGAAGCATAGAATCATTTGGCACAGAGCCCAGCTGTGTTGAAGGATCCCCTTCCTCATCATCAAAACATGGCTTCGCATGCTCCCACCACTGGTTATGGTACTAATGAAACGACCACGTCTTCTTCCAATACTAGTGGTTATGGATGTGTGAATATGGTTCAGTCGGAGGTTTGTGTTGCTACCTGTCAACGCAATTATGGTGCACCACAACCGAATTTGGGGAATGAGCCTCCCCCTCCTCCTGACAATTTCTTGCATATCGAGAAGCTCTCTATTATGCCACGGATACCGAAAGGTGTTCTCAAGCGCTCCATGCATAATCCAAATGCTCGAGCCGCCCATAACTACTTCATCGTAGAATATTTGGATCAAACTCCGTGTGCCATGTCGGCTATTGAGGTTTTACAAGCCTGTCCTTCTTAGAAGCATGCCCTTTTGAGTGTGTTAGGAGTTCAGGATGGGGGAAGTCCTAGTGTTATCAAGCTCGATACTACTGATGTCCAGCCTCACTTACCTTACCACGTGGCTTTTCAAATCCAGGTGGTTTGCCTTAAACGCTTCGTCAAATGTACTATGGTTGATGAAGGTTCCTTTGCACTAGTAATGTCATTAGCTTGTTGGAAAGCTCTTGGCTCTCCTCCTCTACTCGGATCTAGAACTACACTCACTGCATTCGACGGTAGATCTTTTACACCGCATGGAATTATCCCTTCCCTTATTGTCTCCTTGGGAGGTAAGTCCGTGCCTATTGAAGTTGAAGTGGTTGATGCGCCCATCAAATACAACCTTTTACTGGGTTGGAACTGGATGTACACTATGAAGGATTTCGTGTCTACTGTATTTAGAGTTATCTGCTTTCCCCATGAAGGCAAGATTGTGACAATTAATTAGCTGGATTATGTTGGCACTTCTTCCACAACATCCACGGGATCTGTAGTCCCGCAAGTTTCTAATTCTCAGCCGACAACTGAGAACATAGGTGTTGGAATGTACCCCTCATTGATGGGAACTTTTAACCATTCTGCGCCTGTGAATTTTATTGGAACCATTACCAACAATGCGTCTCCTCCTTCGAATAAAATGTTATTCCAAACCTCCTATTCAAATGATCCGTGGATTTTACCATCCACGAATTCCTTGTCTAGAGACATTGCACATGTCGGGATGTCTATGAATTTATCTGTAGCGGAGCTCGCTTACGATCATATCCAACAAACCATTGCATATCCGGATCTCTCTTCTTCCCAGACAGTTGAAGAAGATCTCGTTACGCTGCCAGTTTGGGCAGCCAACTCATCTTGTTCCCACGATTGCCTTGATGATACTTTACCATCTGACAAAGCCATCCTCGAGGCCATGTGTGGTAGTGAGAGGCCTTGGGAATATATGCACCATCGCTCTTATTTCCTTCCCAACCTCGAGCTCATTGAGCAGGAGTAGTTTAGGATGACTCTAGATGAGATGGTTGGTCACCCTGTGGCTCTTTTGGAGTCACATGATGTTTTTATGGATGGGAATATGGCCAATATTTCCCCAACCATTTCGATCAACATCTCTCGCATTCCCGGAAAGGTGGAGAATGTTTACGTCGGTGCCGATTGCACTCCTGAGGAGATTTCTATTTACACTGACTTGTTTACAGAACTCTAGGAAGATTTTGCCTGGTCATATGAGGAGATGCCAGGAATAAACCCCCACATTGTTGAACACGAGATTAGAACGTATCCTGATGCTAAACTGGTTCGACAACGCTTACGTGCTGTGAACCCTAGGAAGGCAGCTGCTATTAAGGCAGAGGTGGAGAAATTGCTCAAAGCTAGTTTCATCTACCCCGTTCCCCTTACCGAATGGGTGTCAAACCCCGTTCCTGTGGATAAGAAGCAAGGAACAATCCATGTATGCACTGATTTCAGAGATTTGAACCATGCATGTCCGAAAGACAACTTCCCCATGCCATTCATTGATAAAATATTGGATGCTTGTGCGGGGAGTGAGATTTTTTCATTCATGGATGGATTCTCGGGTTATAATCAAATTCAAATCAAACCCGCGGACCAACATAAGACGGCATTTATTTGTCCATGGGGAACAATTCCATACCGGAAAATGCCCTTCGGCCTCAAAAATGCCGGGGCTACTTTTCAGCGAGCCATGACCCATGCCTTTCATGATCTTAAGATGATTATGGAACTTTTCTTGGATGATCTTGCTAGCCATTCTCGCAAGAGAGTGTACCACCCCAAGCACCTCCGTATGATTCTCGAACGATGTATCCACTACAAAATTCGTTTGAATCCAAACAAATGCATCTTCGCTGTTAGGACTGGTCGCCTTCTAGGATTCATAGTTTCAAGGGAGGGTATTAGAGTCGATCCTCTCAAAGTTGAGGCAATACTTCAGTTGCCTCCTCCACGTAATCTATTACAACTTGATAGCCTCTAAGGGAGAGATACTTTTCTGCGTCGGTTTATAGCTAACTATGCTAGTATTACTAAAGGTTTCGCACACCTATTGAAGAAAGACACACCTTTTATTTGGGATGAGCGAGCCCAACAATCTTTCAACGCCCTTAAGAAAGCTTTGGTATCGACCCCTGTGCTTAGTCCGCCGGACTTTACACGAGATTTCATTCTTTATGTGGCCACGTCTCAAGAGACTATTGGCATGGTCTTGGTTCAGGTAGATGATGCGCTCGTCGAGCATGTTATCTATTATCTCAGTTGAAATTTAGTAGACGTTGAACTAAGATATATTCATGTAGAAAAGCTGGCACTTGCGACTATTCACGTAGTCCAGCGGTTACGGCATTACATTTTGCTTCGAACAACCACCATTGTAGCTCACATCAATCCATTTCAATTCGTGCTATCATGACACCTTATTGGGGTTAAGTATAATAAATCGATTGTGATCCTTCAGGAATTTGATCTCGATTTTGCTTCAGCAAAATCGGTGAAATCATTGGTGTTTGCTGAGCTTATGTCAGACCTTCCATGGCTTGATGAGGATGTCATTCATGAAGATTCCTTTGTGGATGAACACTTATTCCTTATCTCAACCTAGGACCCTTGGTATGGGGATGTCATTGTATATCTCCAAACTTTGAAGTTTCCTCCGCATTATTCATGAGACGAGCAACGGCATGTGAGACATCACGCTAAAGATTATACTATCGTCGGTGATACTTTGTATCATCGAGGAAAGGATTCCATTCTTCGTTGTTGCTCGACTCACGAAGAAGCGGAACAGGTACTTAATGATTGCCATGTGAGGGCGTGTGGTGGTCACTTATTCGGGCTTGCTACAGCCCAACGTATCATGTGAGCTGGTTATTTTTGGCCTACTATCTTTAAAGATTGTATTAACGCTGTGAAGAGATGTCACCCTTGCCATGTGTTTTCTTGGAACATACACTCGCATCCAGCACCTCTCCATCCGGTCGTCACTGTCGGTCCCTTCACTAAGTGGGGGGTAGATTTCATGGATTGCAAACCAGCTTCGGCTGGGGGGCATCACCATATTATTGTGGCCGTGGATTATTTTTCCAAGTGGGTTGAGGCCATGCCTACCGTTAAAGCCGATGGTGCTACTGCAGCCCATTTCGTGTTCAACCAGATTATCACTCGGTTCGGTATCCCAAAAGAGATTGTCACTGATCATGGCAGTCACTTTAAAAACAAGATGATGGAGGATTTGTCTCTCAATCTTGGTTTTCGTCAGGAACACTCGTCTTCCTACTATCCTCAAGCGAATGGTCAGGTTGAAGTAGTAAATAAGTCTTTGAAGACCATTCTCCAATGTACCATCCAACAAAGCAAGACCAATTGGCATATCATGTTATATCATGCTTTGTGGGCATATCGAACCGTAGTTAAGACTGCCACCGGGTTCTCACCATTCCAGTTAGTTCATGGTGTGGAGTCACTTTTACCAATTGAATGCGAAATTCCTTTTCTCAAGCTAGCCATAGAGATCCTCCCTGATACGATAGAGATTGAGCAACGTTTAGTACACCTCGAGCAACTTGACGAGCACTGTTAAGATTCCGCTGTGGCCATTGATGTTAACAAGCGTCATGTCAAGGTCCAATATGATAGGTCTATCCGTCCTTAGTAATATGATGAAGGTGACTTGGTACTCTTGTATGACAAAGCTAAAGAACCCCTGGGGGCAGGCAAGTTCAATCCCATGTGGCACGGTCCTTACATAGTGAGGCGTGTCTTTGAAAAAGGGGCTTATGAGTTAGAAGACAATGAGGGATTTGTCTTGAAGGAGCCTAAAAATGAGCTCTACCTCAAGCGGTATTATGCTTGAACCTTTGGTTCGAGCTGATACTTTTGTACATTATTGTATAGTTTTTCTGTACATAGTTTAGATGGCCTTTTTGGTTGTCGGGTCTGCTTATTCGCCTCTGTTTGATTGACAAATGTCAACGGGATTGTGATGTACCTGCAATAATTAATTAATGCAAATACACGAGATATCAGAAATAATAGAACAGAATCGCTTTTATATTGATCACGGGCCACTTCGAGGGGGCAACCTCCTTTGAGCAAGCTCAATAAAATTAACTTCACGGTGCTTTCAATGACCTTAACACACACTTATATACTAAGTCTATGCCCAATACCATGAGTCAAAACCATGGGACATATAATACTACGGGATGACTTACAAAGCATATGCGTCCAATACTATGGGTCAATACTATGGGCTAATATAAACTACGCATCAACAAATACTACGGGACGGCTTACAAAGCATATGCGTCCAACAACAAGATACTAACATAGTAAAGAGAAGGGTTGACATAGGTTTCTAACATCCCCTCTCTCTTAGAAAAATATTTGTCCTCAAAGCTTTGGTTGGAGAAATTGTTGCAGAATCTGAAAGAGTGGTTCCCCGGTAGCATCCTCGGTTTGCATTTCGGGCCACTGACGCTTGTGGAGTGTCAAGGAGGATTACTTGGAAGGCTGTAGATGAAGAAGAATCCTATCAACTGCGTGGAAAATGCGCTCAGAACGGTGCTGATCGACTTGTTGTTTCAGGTGAATTCTGGCCATGTGAAGATTGTCCTCCAAAATGAGAAAAATCTGATCGCGGTTTCAAAGAACCGAGTCAATTTCCTGAACCGGGGAGCTTCTAAGGGTGCATGGAAGAAGAACTGGCGGTGTTTTTCCATAGATTGTTTCATATGGTGGCCTTTGAGATGTGGTATTGTACCACCAGAGCGCTACTAGGAAATCCATAGATATAGTTGGCCAAAGCTATGTAGGGATGGGCAAGGGTTTGAGCAATCCCGAAAGGAGTGTCGTTTCCCCCTTGTTGACTTGGAAAGTATCATCGTCAGCCACCATCTGTTGAATTGTCATTTTTAGTCCCGGCCAAAAGAAGTTACATTGTTCCCGGTCATACATTTTGCAGAACCCAGAGTGCCCTATTGATGGAGAAGCATGGAGTTCATAGAAGAGATAGCCCTGTTGAACATATTGCAACCAATTTGGAACAAGCAGAGAAAGAGCTGTAAGAGAAACTGGGTCATCAATTGTGCGAGAAGGAGCATCTTCCACCATATTGTCCTTACCCTTCTTGTAAGTAATCACATAGGGATAACCCATGACTTGGATAACCCATTGTGCCAGAAAATTTTCCAGACTCGGGAGATCAGTCTTGATGCAGAAATAATTCCCTAATAGGGATGGCTGCCACTTCTGTACAGCATGCAAAATAGCCATCATTTCCTGCTGAGAGGTAGATGTGGCTAAATTCTTACCGAAAAGGTCTCTTGAAGGCAGCAAGCGCATTGGTTCAACAAAGATACCTGCATATCTATCCAAGGAAGTAGTGGATACTATTGATGGGTGCAGCTGAATGGAATTGAGCTAAGCGATGACACCATGTGAATTCTTCTTAAGGATTTTTTCCAGGCGATGTGAACTGATGATGCAGAGAGACCCTAGTTGTAAACCCATAAATTTGTGTTGTGCCCCATTGACTTTAAACTGCATCCAAAGTTCAGCAAAATCCCATAAGATGGGGCCAAGTGTGCGTAACCATTGAATGCCCAAAACCACATCACATCCGCCTAAGGACAAGGAAAACATGTCATAGCGTAGGTTATAATCTTCCATAGAGATACGCACATTGTGACACTTCCCCTTGCAAGGTAAGGTGCTCCCATTGGCAACCATGACTTCAAAGTTGGAGCAAGGATGGACAAAACAATCATTTTGTTTGGCAATCCGAGGGTCAATGAAGTTATGAGTGCTACCAGAATCAATGAGTATGGTGAGAGAGAGCTTCTTGAAGTATCCCCTGACCCGCATTGTTTGTGGGGTGGTGGCGCCGATTACAACATGGAGAGAGATCTCGGGTGGGTCGTCCTGAGATGGGCTGTCAACAGGTGGGTGTTGAATGTCGACCTGATCATCTACTGTATCTGTAGCTCCTTCACCAAGTTCTAAGGCAGGCGGAGAATCCACATCCAAGAGATAGAGCTTTGGTTGAACACATCGATGTCCCCAAGTGAATTTCTCATCACAATTATAGCAAAGCCCTTTTTCTCGGTGTGCCTGCATTTCTATTTCAGACAAATACTTGATAGGAGTTGGTTGAGGAGAAGGCGTGATGGGAGGTCGTCGGGAACCCATATTTCTTAAGGGAACAAAGGTGGGTTTGGAGCGTTGTTGAGCTGCGATCTTGTCCTCAGCCAGCTTAGCCAACCCTAGGACTTCCATCATTGTGTGGGGACAAAACATTTTGACCTCTGAGCGGATTCCATCCTTGAGACCACTGATAAAACAACTCTTGTAGAATTCATCGGACAATCCTTCTGTGTGATTGGCTAGTTTCTCAAATTCTGTCTGATACTCTCTCACTGTGCCAGTTTGGTGAACTTTAGTGAGTGCTCCTGTGAAGTCGTCAAAAGAACTAGGACCAAATCGTGACAAAAGGAGTTGGCAAAAATCCGTCCAGTGTGGCTCGGGATGAGCTTTGATGTACCCATGGTACCATTGAAGGGCTTCCTGTTCCAAATGAAAGGATGCAAGTGGAACTTTCTGGACATCAAAAGTATTATGCAGACTGAAATATTGTTCTGCTCGGTATATCCATCCAGTCGAATCTGTACCATTGAAGCAAGGAAAATCAAGCTTCGGCCTACGAAAACTGCTAGAAGAAGAGAACCCGGTGGCTGCAAAAGATTCTAGTTGTCTGGTATTGTTCATCGCTGAATGCTGAAGATGGAGGCTGAGAAATTTTTCATCCAGATCTTGGAGTTTTGTTTGGATGGCTGCAAAATATTCTAGTTGTCTGGTATTGTTCATGGCTGAATGCTGAAGATGGAGGCTGAGAAATTCTTCATCCAGATCTTGGAGTTTTGTTTGGATGGCTGCAAGTGCTTCCTCCATGGTGTGTGCTCCTGCACGGTTTACAACCATAACCAGGTTTTTTTTTTTTTTTTTCCAGAAATGGATTGGCAATAGCGGCGCGGAAGGGATCCGCTCGAAAATGGCTGGATCTGAAACGGCGACTGGATCTGGAACAACTTTCAGAATAGATCTGAACGGCTGGCACTGGAGCGGAAGTGATCGGCAACAGTTAAATAGATATGGACCCCAAGTATGAACGGCTTCCTAACAGTTCAGGTGTTTCACTTGGCCACCAATGCTGTCTGACGGCTTGCGTATTGGGGCAGTACCCCTCACTCCACGGCTCAGGTAAAACTAATAACCGCTTGGCCACAAACGACAGCTCTTGGTTTACCTCACGAGTGGGAACTAGTTAATCAGGTAGGGGTCGTTGCCCTTTTCGCTTGGCAGGTCCTCTCAATGCCCAGCTACTTCGGGGTTCTTGTGGTACTCCTCACAATGAGTTTTAGGGCTTATGCCCAAGTACTTCCCACAGTTAAGTGGATAGGGATTATTCCCAGATCCGAACCTGCAACAGAAAAAATTTGGGCAGAAATTCCACCCAATGTTCAAAAACCGGATCTATATTGCTCAGAATCACTATTATAGCATGTTTCCGGAACTGGAACAACCACTCTGCTTCTACTCGTGAAAGCGGAATAGAAGTCTGAGCACTCGGTCAAAATATTTTCTCGCCGCAATTTCCGCGGCCGTCACTGAAATTCTGAAAAATTGCTGATTTTAAATCCACGATATCTCCACTTTTAGAACTCCAAATGAGATGATTTTTTTTTTTGAAACTGCGTATTTTTGAAAGAGGAATTCAGATATGCAATCGGTTTCTTCTAATTTTGTGCAGAAAATTTCAGAAATTGATCTGAAAGTCGCCGCCCAAAAAAGAAAAAAAAAATTCCACTTGTGCCAAGGAAAGTGCTCTGATACCAGATGTGATGTACCTACAATAATTAATTAATGCAAATACATGAGATATCAAAAATAATAGAACAGAATCGCTTTTATATTGATCATGGGCCACTTCGAGGGGGCAACCTCCTTTGAGCAAGCTCAATACAATTAACTTCACGGTGCCTTCAATGACCTCAACACACACTTATATACTAAGTCTATGCCCAATACCATGAGTCAAAACCATGGGACATAGAATACTACGGGACGACTTACAAAGCATATGCGTCCAATACTATGGGTCAATACTATGGGCTAATATAAACTACGCATCAACAAATACTACGGGACAGCTTACAAAGCATATGCGTCCAACAACAATATACTAACATAGTAAAGAGAAGGGTTGACATAGGTTCCTAACAGGGATGTCCTACATTCTTAGGTTTCACAGATGGTGCTAGCCGACATACGCAGCAGCTTGCTTCTGCTGCCTGGGTTATCTTTTCACCTGACCACCTAGTTGTGTCTTCAGGAGGTGCTTGTCTCGGTCCTACGTCTAATAATGTGGCTGAGTATAGTGCCGTTGTTGAGATACTTTGGGATGCCATTTCACATGACATCCAATCTTTAGAAGTCCGCCTGGATTCACAACTAGTTGTGTCTCAGCTGAATGGGCAGTACTGTGTACAAGACCCTACATTACTACGGATATTCCTTAAGGTACGACTCTTGGAGAGACATTTTGTTTCAATTACATATATTCATATTCCGAGAAGTCATAATTATATATCTGATGCATACGCTAACTATGTATTAGCTTGGCATTTGTCACATTCATCATAAGCACATAAATACAAAGACATTCATACATTTGTAACATACGCACATGTAGTAGAACCGAGAACCAAAGTTGTATATATATATAAATATGTCCAAAAATGGTAGTGTCATACAAAACTTGATCCCGTAGCCCTAAAAAATATACATATCAATACAAAATGATGAGACCCTGGGATATCTGTTCCCTCCGAGGAGGTCTAGCTGCCGCCTCGAAGGGATGTGTCTCATAGTAGTACTGTACTGTTGTTAACACCTAAAAAGTGCTCACTAGCTCATTTTCTTATTCACATGACCCATTTGTCCACTTTTTCCACCATCTGAGCCTCTAAATCCAACAAAAGGTCACCAAAAGACCTTAATACACCCCTTTTCCCACTCAAAAAGATTATTTTTCCTAAAAAAACATAAAAAACCCTCAAAAAGGGTCCAAAGTTTCCAAAAATATTAAAAAGGGAATAAAAATATTAATTTTATTCAAAAAAGGAAAAAGGAGGGAAAAGTACCTAAACCATGTTGGTCAATACCATTGGTTTCCACAAAACCACAATGGTATTCCCTACCACCAAAACCTATAAAAAGGTGGTAGGGGCTCCTCATTTCACATCCATCCATATTCCTATCCTCATGCTGCCAAAATCTCCCTTGAGCTTTTGGCCATTGTAGCAACCTTGGAGAAAGGACCCTTTGGAGTTTGGAGCTGCTCACCCTTGGAGCTTCTCAACTATCTTCATCACTTGGAGGTATTATTATTGCAAGCACTTGCTTGCCCCCATTTTCAATACAAAATTATTTCTTATATTTCTTGTTCTTATTTTTTAATTCAAAAATGCACATGCTAGTTTAGTTTAGATTTAGATTTAGTTTATTGTTTTTGCTTAATATTGAAACTGCTGCTACTAGTTAGCAGGTTCCCATAGCACTAAGCTTGGTTGCAAAACCAAGCCAACAGTTTTTGGTGACTCCGCTGCTTGAATCTTTAGATCTCAAAATTTTATTTTTTGCTTTAGATCTTAATTTTTTTAGTATTAGTTAGTTTAATTCATAGATCTGCCACCCTAGACAGCAGATCCATTGTTGTTCTAGATCTTGGCCCATTTTATTGCCATTAACAGCTTGAAATTCTCAATTTTTGGGTTCGTTTTTCGGCGTCCGCGTACGGCTTTCACCTCACGGATTTTTTCCCAACAGTCGCGCGGCTCATCGCGACTGCGTGACCCTTTTCCGCGCGGTTCACCGCGGCTTCGTGACCAATTAGCGCACTGCACATCGTGGCTTCACGGACATTTTCCGCACTGCACATCGCGACTGTGTGACGAAATCTCGTGCGGTCCATCGCGGCTGAAACCCGCGCTGCCCATCGCGACTGTGCGACAGAAACCCGCGCGGTCCATCGCGGCTGTTCTGTCAAAACCCGCGATGCCAATTTTTTCCATTCGGCCAATCGGTTTAAAAAATTAATTTTTTACTGTATTTTCTGCCCACATAGCACATTTTACAGTACTAAAATTCTAGCATTGTTTACAGCCATAGGAAAATTTTACTATTTAGAATGCACATTTGAAAAAGTCTTTTTAAAAAATTTTCAGAAATTGAAAGAAGGATTTATTTGCATTTTATCTAGATTAAAATTTTGCTGTTTACTTCTTTGATATTTTGCCCATAGCAATTTTTTGAAAAAGAAATCCATTTATTTCTTAAAGAAGTCATATTATTTGCTTTCCTATTTCAAAATATCCTTTGTTTTTTTTTAATAGTCTTTGCAAAGCATTTAAATTCCATTTATTGAAGAAGTCATAATATTTGCTTTACTATTTCAAAAGATCCTTTGTTTTTTGAATATTTTCTGCAAAGCATTTACTTTTTCAATTTCAGTTTAAAATACCACACGTGCACCCACTCAAACACATAATTTAAACTGAGCCTTAAAACTTACCCTAACTTCAACCCACTTTTAACCCCACTTGGGGAACATTAAAAGAACTTTGTAGCTAGGTAGTATTGAGGGGATAGGTGTTCCAATAACACCCCTCAGTTATTACATTTGAGACATAGCTGTTGTCCATTAGGGAACCAAAATATCCTAGTATTTGTTGGCACGATCATAACCAGTTTATTAGAAGGCCTCTCCCCTAGGAGGGATGAAGTCGCGAGGATCGTGCCGGAAGTCTGAGTGGAATACCGAAATCCATTAAGTAACCGAAGGCTACCATTCGCAGTTCTCAGGATATCCCTGTATAGGGGTATTGCGGTAAAAGGACCAAACGGAAGATTTACCTTTTCTGGACGTGTCATGAACAGAGTATCCTAGTTGCCATTCTTTGGGATTGATTACCCGGTGTCCCTCCCGGTAGGGGGATATCTAGCCATTGATTCAACACTCAATATTGTCTAACTTGGATTTCATCACCTTGCAGAGAATATCGTTTGTTGATTCACAATACTTTTAGTTAGGTGTTTGCATGATACAATCCACCTTTGGTCTAGTAGCACCTCTTTTTTCTAGAAGTTGTTTGCATGTTGGTACTCTGACCATTTTTTTCATCCCTCCACTTATTATAGCACAGCTGCTTTAATAAGTGCATTTTTTAGGTTGATTTTTTGGCCTGAGAGCCTTCATTTTCACTCCCCTTCTTGCACCCTTGGTTGCATTAGGGTTTTGAGTTTTTTATACATTACCATTTTACACAGAAGATTTTTACACAAAAAACTTATTTCTCACCATTGAGAATTTTAGACGCTCTCGTCGTCTTCAGGGTGAACCCCCAGAGTTCAGTCTACTTGGCTCTCCACGTCACCGACGCCGAGCCTTATCCCTTGACTTGACACATCGTCGGTCGAACAGACAGTCATCTGATTCTTATGCGTCCCACTTCACATTAGATTTTGAGGCAGAATCCGAAAACCCTACCGAGTTATTACCAGCCAACCTCATGGCTGGGACACAATTAGACCCACTTTTTACTAGCACCATAGGTGATACATCCACAGACCCTTCTACTGCGGTGCCATCCATGGAAAAAACCACCCCCCTGGGTATGCCTAATATGGGGGACACTCCATTTTTAGGGATTCCCAACACAGGACCACCTCCTATTACGGGTACGTCGAACATAGGGGTCACACCCCCTCTCATTTCCACAACCCATATCCCAGGAATCCCTATTCCTAACCCGGGTGTAACCCATGTTGCACTTGGAAGCGCTGGCCCATACCAGACCACAGCTATTGGAGGACACATACCTTCAATACCTAGCATCCCCTTAGGTGCTACTGGACCCCCACATCATACCACCATGACTAGTCATGTCCCAGTCACTGCGCCACATTCATCTGCTAGCTTACCATACATGGCGAGTCTGAACTTACCAGACTTAGCCAGGTTAACCAATGATCCTATCCGACACGACCCTACATGGCCTCACATACCCACCAAACTCCCCTCCGACATCCCTAAGTTTGAGGGAAAGGCAGGTGAGGACCCCCAGAACCATATCATGTCCTTCCATCTATGGTGTTCCTCCAACTCCATAGTGGACGACTCTGTCCACCTCCGTCTGTTACAGCGCACCTTCACTAGCTCTGTAGCTAAGTGGTATATCGAGCAGCCCCATGGGACCCATGCAACCTTTACCTCCCTTGCCTCGACCTTCCTGCAGTTCTTTTAGTTACCTGTCCGCTATGATGCGGGAGTCGAGATCCTACTGTATTGCAGACAGAACACGACCACCCACATCACTGACCACATTCATGAGTGGCGTCGACGCCGAAGCCTCTGCAAAATCAAGTTAGATGACCGTATCTTCTTAGATTGGTTTCTCAAATCCCTCCTCCCTCTCATTGCTGAGGATGTGGCATCCGAATGACCCCAGTCTGAAGAAGAGGCCATCCTCAAAGCCCAACAGTTTGACCTCATTTACGCCCAATCGAGTTATCTGTATACCATTATACCAGACCCCCCTCGGGGCGAGCCATCCCAACACGATGCGTCGGGGGCATCCCATGCCGCAGATGGCATCATTGGTCGTATGGCCTCACATCCCCAACCCTTTTCCATTGCACATCCTAGCCAGGGCCCCGACCTTTCGCGGGCTACATCTCAATATGGAGCAACCAATTCATATGCTCCCATGGCACATCACCACCATATCCATGGAGCTTCATGTCCACCTCAGTGTTTTGGTCATGCACCACCCGCATACGCCCCCCCAGCCGCACCTCAACCACTGTATTACCCACAGCAAGCTGCGACAGCTAGCCCAACACCTCCAATAGCTCAGGGTTACCAACAACCCTAGCAGGTAACTGGACCACCTCCAGCCCCACCGGCTTATTATCCACCACAACCTGCTCCCGCACTTGCGAAAAACCAAAATCCTCCCACTGTTCAAGGGCAAGTGTACACACAACACAACCAGCCCCAGCACCAAAACAACCAACGCAACCAGGGTGGGAAACCAAACTGTGGAAGAGGACATAACCGCGGAAACAACCAACAACAACATCAAGGTCCTCCACCTCCCAATCCTCCGCAAAATAACAACGCTGCTCCTCCCAACCAGAATCTGGATCGTAATCCCAGGAAGCCCAAAAACAATAACCCTAGAACAAACCATCCTTGTTCTATTTGCGGGGTCTATGGCCATTACACACATGCTTTCCCACATTTGGAGCGAGCTTGGCAACTCTGGACTGACGATGCCCATCGTCAAGGACAAGCGGCTCCTCAGCCGCCACCCAACCCTCCACCACCTCAACATCAACCTTTGGTGCTGCAAAACCACTTTCCAACCCAAGGCGTAGTGAACACTCAGCCGTTAGCTCCCCCTCAGGGCAACGCACCACCACAACAAATCACTTATGCCGCTCCTGATCAACCCATGTTTGATTCAGATACCCACCACTTGTTGATGATGTCATCTGCAGATGCCAACCTCCAAACCCGCCGGAACCAGTATGGCTCCACCCCTAAAGCCCCTCCCACCGACAAGAACACTAACGTTCATCCCACAGATCAGACATTACGTATACCCCCGGCTACACTCGATGGCACTTCTAAAGCACCTCGCTTCCCACTTCGTCGCATCAACAATAATCCCAATGCTCGTGCTGCATCGAATTACAACATTGTAGACGACTTAGCCCAGTCTCCTGCAGCCATGTCTGCTTTAGAAGTCTTAAAAAACTGTCCTTCACAGCGCAAGACTTTACTCTCTGCCATTGGCGCCATTGACCCCAATGATTCACAACTGATGACATTCGATTCGAACCAATCTGAACCACGCTTACCTTTTACTTTAGCGTTCCAAGTTTCCGTTTCCGTTCGGAATCTTGTCATCCATCGGTGCATTATCGATGAGGGTGCCCCTACATGCGTTATGTCCACATTCGTTTGGCAGAAGTTGGGATCCCCTACTCTCCAGCAGTCCACCACTGCGTTGTGAGCCTATGATGGCCGTTCGGCTCAACCCCAAGGTCTCTTAGCTAATGTCCCCGTCCAGCTAGCGGGTAAAATCGTGCTCATTGACATTGAGGTCATAAATGCACAACTCGATTATAACCTCTTACTTGGTCGCAGCTACATGTATGCAATGCGGGCAGTTGCCTCATCCGTTTTTCGTACTATGATGTTCCCCCATGAGGGACGCGTGGTCAAGGTCGACCAACTTACCTATTATGATCCCAAGGCCTCCGCCGCACCTGAAAATGTTCTCCCCATGGTTGAACAACCTGTTTGTGGTGCAACTACCTCGTTTGTTTCCTCCGTGGGACCCGGACTTTACTCCGACGCGCCGATGACTTCTACATTCCAATCTATTCCACCACCATCACCGGAGACCCACGTCGCTAACCTCTGTACTCTTTCCCACAATACACAAACACCCAACAATCAACCACCCTTGTTCCCTAAACCACCATTGGTCCCTAGTCACATCGGTGTTACACCCATCCACACCATCCCCTTTCTATTCCATCCCTCAGGCGTAGTAAGCACCCCGGTTATGGATACCCTTAGTCTCCTCGGGTTAACCCTGGGATTACCCATGTGGTATATTTCACCTCCCGTGCCCCCGCCGACACCAAATGTCATCCTGCAACTGGTGCAACCCATTGTCACTTCTACTCAACCACCTCCTGGTATCACTACTCCTTCGTCATCTACGAATCCCCCTCCTCTCATCAGGCCCACTGGGGGCAGAGGCCCACAACCATACAATGCGGTACCCCCACCCAAGGCAGTTAAACCTCCCCCTGTATTCCGTGCTCCTCCAAAATTCTCGTTGTGTGATGAGTTAGGCCATCCAACCCATCAGTGTCCACAGTTACCTGCATTACAGGAACTCATGCAAATGCTTGACGATGACCCCAACATCTCGGTTGTCAATATCGACTCAAACCCCAAGCCTCGTGATAAATCACTGCGTACCAACCACCCATGTGCGATATGCGGTATTTATGGCCACTACTCACATCACTGTCCTGACATCCCAGATTACAGAGCAGCTCTCTACGAGATGAACAATTTGGACCTTGAGACGGCACCCCCCACAATTGAGGAGATCTTCCCTCTCGTATCATCCTCATCCGGAGAGATTAACAGCATTTATATGATCTCTTCGACTACCCAAACCTCGTCAAATGACTATACCACTCACAGCTTCCGCAATAATGAAGAGATTCTCGAGGCTCCTGCTGCTCCTGATGCCTCTCAGGAAAATAACATGGCCAATATTTCGCTCGTCATCCACATCGACATCTCTGACCCATCTGATGACCTTCATACCATTACGTTAGGAGCCTCCCACAGTGAGCATGAAATTGGAGAATACAAAAAACTGTTCCAAGAATTCACTGATGTCTTTACTTGGTCAGATACCGAAATGCTTGGCCATTGCCCTTTTTTGACAATCTTTATGTCACCCGATTCAATTTTCCGTGCTCGTGATGATGCTTGAGATCATTTCTCTCTCTAACCTCCACATTTTTCAGGCATTTTTTTTTTTAATGTCACTCATCACCACGGTTTGCGTGCCACATTGGCCATTTCCCCTTTTTGACAATCTTTATGTCACTGGATTCAGTTTTCCACGCTCATGATGATGCTTGAGATCATTTCTCGCTCTCACGCCCAGATTTTTAGGGCATTTTTCCATGCCCCCTTGTCGCCTCGGTTTGCATGCCACATCGGCCGTCGTCCGTTTTTGACAAACCTTATATCGCCGGATTCAATTTTCCGCGCTCGTGATGATGCTTGAGATCATTTCTCGCTCTCACGCCCAGATTTTTTGGGCATTTTTTCCATGCCCCCTCGTCGCTTCGGTTTGCGTGCCACATCGGTCGTCGTCCATTTTTGGCGAGTCTTATATCGCTGGATTCAGTTTTCTGCGCTCGTGATGATGCTTGAGATCATTTCTCGCTCTCACGCCCAAATTTTTAGGGTATTTTTCCATGCCCCCTCATCACCTCGATTTGCGTGCCACATTGGCCGTTGCCCCTTTTTGACAATCTTTATGTCACCGGATTCAGTTTTCCACACTCATCATGACGCTTGAGACCTTTCCTCGCTCTCATCAGCCCCTCTTTGTTCGGTATAATTTTACCCCTTTTTCGGGGCCGAGCAATCCCTTTTGCGAAAAAGGCACTTAGAGAGTTTATGTTAAGCTCTTTTCTGACTCCTAAAACAATGAAAAGATCGCCGAGCAACCTTGCTTCCTTTCATGCTCGCTAAACGTATCTGAAAGGGTGTCTACCTGGTATAAGTTTACCCCTTTTCCGGACCTTGTAGACTAATTATGAAAAAGGAATACTCTAGTCACATCGGCTAGAAGAGTTCTCCATTTGCATCATTTTATGCTTTTTCGGGCCTTGGAGACTAACTTACGAAAAAGAACACCAATAGAGTCCACTTACCACTTTCAGACTCTCTAAACATGAAAGAAACCACGAGCAATCACCATCTTGGGCTCGTAAAACCAATAGGACAGTAGTCATAACCACTGCAGAGTCTTCTTATCGTTTTCAAACTCCTTAAAAATGAAAGCACCAATGAGCACGAATAGTCCTGGGCTCACAAAATCCACAGGACAGTACCATTTCAGAGCACACTTTTATACCTTCTTGGAGCTCATTAAAACTACGAAGAAGGACCCAATGGTGCTTCTCGGTGCCACAACAGATCACGTCTAGTCATATGGCAGCTTCCCCATTTTGGTCGCCTTTGTTCAGAGTATTCTGCAGTATGTCACCCTGATAACCCCTCGACATCACCCATCAACTTGACCCCCCCCAGAGTCAATACATACCCTTCCGTCCCTAAGCTATGATACCCACACCTACAAGTCGGTTCCCTACGCTGCCAGGTCAACCATGTCATCATGCTCTGAACAAAGGAAGTTTGAGTCTACCCACTATATGACCCCAGTTACTTCCCATCCCCACAAGTATGTCAGTCCTACCATCAGTACTACCACACTTCAGTTCTACACCTCGCGCTCCTATCAAGGAAACATCATTGTCTTGTTAGTTGTTGGTCTCCCTCTGTTGACGACAACCAAATTTATTCCAGAGGATAGACCTAGACGTCCCTATGTCTTGAACTCATCACCATTTATGATGAGTGCCTATGAATCATTTCAAGAAGAGTCCTCAATGCTTCTCCAAATGGTTGTTTCTCACATGCTCGACTTCAACACCTTGATCGCATCGTTGAGACTCGTACAGGATATTGGTCCTTTCAGTTATTAGTCGAAGACCCCGGATACCTCCTGACTCTTCCACATTTGAGAATCTACATATGGAAACAACCAGTTACATATTTTCTATAGATATCCGCTACAGTAGCCGCACCCACTCACCAGGAACACCCACTAGCTGGCCTTGCATAGCCTCAGGTAGTCGGGATACCTCTATCAGTGGTACTCGGGAAACCGTCTGTGATATGTTACACCGCAAAGTCTGGAGTGTGCACCCTACTGCAGCATCTGCTACCACCTCATCCCTACCCTGACAACCATGTCTCGGGAAGCCCTTGGGTCTCATTGGGCCTTTGTCTGCGAGCAAACAGTCACCCATTAGCACATGATACTACCAGCAAAAAGATTTTTTGCATTTCAACTATAATAAAAAAATCCATAAAAATTTAATAACCAAAAAACCAAAAGAGTACTCACCGATGTCTCTGAAAGCTGCACCTAGTGGGAGCGGCATGTCACGGTCCTGTCTAAAGTCTATACCCACATAGGGGTAGTCCTCGATAGCGATCACCTGCCGGTTCCACCAGCGGAAGAACTCCTCAGTATATGGTGACGCCATACGGCCACCACCCTGTCATGTCAGGATCTCATCCCACCGGGTCAGGGCTGGATCATGGAGATTGTGAGGAGGGATAGCCACCCTCAGGCTAAGTCCCGGAACCCTCTCAAAGAAGAAACTGTAGAGGATGCTACCATACCTGAAGTTTTTGGCCTTACCCTCTTTGTATTCCGCTAGTTGTGTCTTCATAAACACCAGCAGAGTAGTACACCAATCGAATATCGTAGGATGCAAGCATTGTGATGCGTAGAACATCACCGATATGGATTCCTGATGCAGTGTTTTGGATCCCGTGATCCGCACTAGAGTAGCCACAATGATCTTTGTACTCAAATCCACTATGGCGATGACTGGCACTTGACTTCCCACCGGTCGTATGTTGGCGGGATAGTACCTCGCTATTTAGTCTTGCACAATGATCCCACCACCCATGGTCTGTGACCGAAGACTAGCCACCTCCCCTCTATGGGACAAACCGGTAATGAAATAGATATCCTCTACTTCTAGTGTCAGTATTTTCTCGTTGAGGATGAAGTGTTGAGAATCCACATCCCAGTAGTTTATCAAGTGATGGAGTATTAGGTTTTGGGCCCTTAAACCCCCTAGACTCTAGTATTTATGTAAGCCACATGCTTGCAATTCTTGTTGTGCTTGCAAATTTTTGTGCACGACCTCATCAACCTGGTCATGCTCTCTCTCCCTCCACTCTAGAAACATCCTGGAGTGCAAAGCAAGTAAATTTTGGTCAATTTCATGATTAAAAATTTCTTCATGGCCGTACCCACGGGCTAATTTGTAGACAGTAGTGGCTAGACGCCGGCAGTCAGTTTTTTGACTACGCATTTGGTGCCCTACCCGCGGCCCACATACTTATAGCCCGTGGGTAGCACCGAAGCCATCTACGGCTTGGCCAAACAAAAAAATCCACCTACCAAAACTGAAATAAAATCATTCAAATGAAAGGATGGGAGTAACCACCAACTTGCTCCAGACGGTTCACTGAATGGTCACTTGTAGCTCCCACGATTGGCAACTAAAGTTTCAGGTAAAAACTACCCACTAAACTCCAAATTTGTGAATAGTGCAAATGAATTGTAATTTGGAAAATTTTATTACTATTTATAATTTTTTGGACCCACTTTTCTATAGTTTTTGCCATTTTGAGCCGCTATGAACTAATATCGTGTCATGGAGTAGTGTTTTTTCAACATATTTCTTTGGTGAGAGTTGTTCTAAACCATTTCACACCTACGGCAGGTACATTTCACACCTGACATATAGGTTAGATGCCATTTTCACATTCATTATGTATTTGACCTGTTGACCATTTACATAAACCCTAGGCGCGACCTCGCTTCGTGATTGACACGAAACCTTCACACTGCTATAGAAGTGTCGTCATGTGGCGGTAGGGATTTCTCGAACATGGGTACCCTAGTTAGAACCCCGTTATGCATTTCGGTGCCCATGCTGTTGTTTGTCCTTAGGATTGGGAATCCTTTGTAGTCATGCCATGACGTTGCGATAAAGACTCATACTTTACTTTGTCTTATGCTGGCCATCTCCCTTGAGGACTCCCCTCAGTTATATCATATTGTGATTGCATTGCATCATCCTGCTTGCCGCTTGAGCCTTATGTCAATTCCCGCTTACTCAATTGTTAGCCTGGTGCCTAAGCACTTCTCCCTGTCGAGCCCTACAGAGCTTATATATTTTCCCTTCACAATTTGATGACCCTTTTGACCCTGAGGGAACATACCCCTGAGTGTCCACATCCTACACGCACTTCCTTGCATTGAGCATAGGTATGTTCCACTGCTTGGGACTAGTCTGCTAGCTATTTGACACTTGTTCCCTCACTTGTTGTACTATAAGCAATTTTATTCTTTTTCAGGCTTTTCCCAAATATGAAAAAGACCAAAAAAATCAAATATTCCAAAAAGCCGGATGGGATTATGGTCACTATTTCTTATTGGCAGTTGTCGTGTCACCTTTGAATAGAGCATTCATTCCACTTCGTACATTATGAGTCGGGACTATAGTTGGGCCTTAGGAGCTGTACTTGTTTCTCAGTTTTCTCCACCGATTGGTTAAGCTTCCAGTCATTATGGATCCCTCTGTAATGCCTCCTGCATTGCACAATTTATGTCGATTCTATGCTGCCTGAGTCTATCCATCTTCTCATCTTCTTGTTCAAAGGAAGTCCTGAAACCAGTGTCGGCCACTCCTCAGTTCTCTTGACTATTGCATATCGGCCATCCTTATTGAGTCAGCCCGTTTCACCTGAGATCTTCCAAATCTTTCAGCATTGATGGTACCTCATGCTGGTTGATGGGGGATGCCTCAATGCCCTCCTTATAGCGAGTCTCGTTCTGTCGACTTCATCTCATTTATTCCGGGACTTGAGGCTTGCAGTCATTAGTGGCAGGTTCTCTTGCCATCGACAGTTTTGGGAATACATCAATGTCCCTTGATTGATGGATTCATCCTAGTGTTCGACTTCAACCCATTTATTCACACTCTGATGATTGTGCTCTGTGCCTTTATGCCCATTTTCATTATCGGTGGGTCATCTCGCATCTATTAACGGTATACATCATTGACCGGTAATCAAACGATGTCTCATCAGGTTCGACCCCAACTCCTTTATTCACTTGATGGGACTTGCATTGTCAAAGACTTGTGTAGAAAACCCCAGGCGATTGTGGCATTCAGTATGCTACAAATGACTTTGACTTTACATCTAAGATATCACCTCACAGATTTCAGCAGTTTGTACCTCCAGTTTGCACCAGTTGTCTTCTTTTCAGCAGAAGACCATATCTTACTGTAGAGGGATCATGGCTATGATCACTTATCACATGTATCCATTATGTACTGCCTATTCATGGCCATTGTATCATATTGCTATACTATACCGACATGTATTCAGAGATACTATTGTATTATGATGAGTGAGCTGTTCTTTCCACTTGTGTCTCCATCACTCCACTTTTGATTTTTATAATGTATTTCGGCCATCTTAACACATTTCAGTCTTTGACCTCACACATTAGGGGGCATCTGTTACGTAGAAATCTTCCACCCTGTGAGCATCAGCATTCTTTGGTCTATAGGATCCCTTTCAGTGACTCAGATCCATTTTTATCCTTCAGTGATACCAGTTTGCCCTATCTTTATTCCTACCCGCCCGTTGCATCATTATAGCAGGCGTACCCACGCGTTGCATCCCTATAGCCCGCGGGTAGCATGTAAAATGGTAAAAACCATTATTTTATCACTTTTTACTCCCAAAAAGCGGTCATTGGGTGACCTTTGGCTCTCCATCTGCCCAAGTAACGTCTCAATGAGTCCTTTCACCTACCTTTGAGAGGACTATATATTGAGCACATATGGCTTATGGACAGGAGGAAGAAGAGAATTGTAAGAGAACTCTAGTGGATTTTTTCCCTATCTTGAGTCTGCACTCATTGATCCTTGTAGTTGTGAACCCCTTATGTTCACCTTCCAAACTCCTTCTAGTTTGAGTTTGCCATTCATGGAGGATTGAAGTGGTGGAGGCACAAGTGGATTGATCTAGATCTTGGTTCAGATTGGTTGCCGGCAAGAGGTCGTATCACTTTGTACTTCTTCTTGTTCATTAATAGAAATACTCATATTCTTGTCCATTCATGGTGTGAATGTCATTTATTATACATTGGGTTACATTTGCTTGTGATATTATGGACCATTGTTATTGATAATGTTAATGTCAATTATATATTATATGTACTTGTTGGATATTGGCTGTCAAAACTAATTTGCAGATTACAAGTGCGTGGATTGAAAACTCCAATGGGGATCCACATCAAACATTGGATCGAGGTTGGTTACATTTCTCCATTATCTTAACATTGTCATTTATAATAGCATTTCTTTGAGAATTGAGTAGATTTCTGGTAGTCATCTGTCTGTTGTGGTATTCCCAAGCCATAGTGAGTTTTCTCCAATACATGGTCCAATATAGTAGTGAGCTCATAATATCCTTTCCTAGTATATTTTTTCATTAGATTTATCTTTTATTCCCTCGGGAGTTGGAGGACAATTCCTCATTGGGTAGTACTAAGAGGGTTTGTACATAAGTCCTTCACATCCCCTTCTTATTCATTTTACCAATTCAAAAATAGCACTATTCGAAGCGTGGGTATCATTTTCCTTGTTCCAACCTACCAAAGAGGCAAATAAGTAGCTCAATCATTGGATATATAGGATTTCCTGCAACTGGTAGATCTTGATTATAACATGCAATTATATGTCTATGGTGCACCAACAAGATTTGTTTTTCAAAATTATTAACCCGAACATGATGTTCATGGAATTATATGCATTGGGGCATATTGGTATACCACTTCAAAAATAACACTATTCGAAGTGTGGGTATCATTTTCCTTGTGCCAATCTACCAAAGAAGCATATAACCAACTCAATAATTAGATAGATAGGAATTTTTGCAACAGGCATATTTTGATTATAACATGCAATTATATGTTTATGGTGCACCAACAAGATTTTTTTTTCAAAATTGTTAACCTGAACAGGATGTTCATGACATTATATGCACTGAGGCATATTACTATAGAATGTGTTGTATACTAATTTGTTTTGAAATATATTTTTTATATAAAAATTGATTTATATTCAGCCCTAACATGGTGCATTGTGTACCAAGATGTATCAACATCGTTTGTCACCTACCCAAATTTCTGAACATTATTATTTATTTGCAAAAATACTTTATGGTAAATTTAATTACAAGTTTTGTAATTATGATCAGTTTTGATCATGGATGAATGTAATTACTGAATATTATTATTTAAATAAATTAATTAGGAGACAAACACTCATGAGGACTATTGAATGAGTGTTCACTAGCCCACTAGGAGGAATGGAAGCTTTTGGAAGGTATGGGACACATGGCAGCAGTTACATCACACCACTAACTGTTGGTTATGGGACAACTTCCCCTTAAATAGGGAATTATATTCCAGGTCGAGGGAGTGAGCAGGCAACTCATTTAATGACCTAGTAACATCTAAAAAGGCCTAGCCAGCCTATAAAGGCAAATTCGAATTGGGCAGGCAGCCCTTAATCAACATTTCTACAGAAATTTTTCCTCTGAAAAATCAGGTGATTTCAAGAGAGATTCGAATAAGGGAGGCTAGTGGTGATTGAAAACTAAGTTTTTGCTTATTATTGAAGAGAAATAGAGTTGTAGGAGCAAGTCTTTTGGACTGCCACCTATTGAATATTTAGAAGATTACTACTACAACAAGAAGAAGTCCTATTTCCTGAAGCTTCTTCCTCCTGGTGGTTCAGCAAACAGGCTCGAGGGTCCTAAGACAATATTTGACTATTTTCAGGAGTTTGGTTGGGTGGAATAGTCTTCCTGAGTTGTTTGTTTCCCTAAAGGTTTTATTCAGGTTCTACAATTTCTTACTTATTCTCAGTAAATAATTTATGTTATGTTTAAATAGTATTTTCTGTGTTTATGTTTTTGAAAGAAAAATCTAATCCTATAATTGTTCTAAGTCTGAATGTTTAAGTTTAATGTCGAAGATGAATTGATAAACCAATACCTCCATTTTTCCACATGATGTTTAGAAGCATTGTACTCTAGTAGAGATACGCAAATTAAAGATAGGCGATTGCCATTTGAATTCGACAGATAAATATAGTAAGTCTTATATTCATTGTTTTTAGACCTATGATGAATAGATGTAAAAGTTTCTAGATAAGAGTTATTTATATACATATGAATCTTTTCTTCATCCCTATAAAATTAATCAATGTTAAATTTCCTGTACAATTTTCTTATATCATATATAATTTTATAATATGCACAGGAAGCAGAAAAATACAATCTGCATATTGTTTTATTGCCAATATCTCCAAAGTATGTTTTAATATTGACATTAAATCGAAAATAGGGATAGTCACACTATTGTTTGTATAAAGACCTTGGAAAGTTTGTGTTTTGTTTATAAATAGAATAACCATTATATATATAATCCAAAGCTTAATTGCACTATATCTACATAACATCGGGTTAGTCATGTTAATATATTATCATTTTTATCTCTTCATATAATATTGGTTGTAAGAGATTACGAGTTCAAACCCTTTACATACACTTTGGTATTATCATTATAAATGACGACAACAAGACAACCATCACTACAATCAGCTAGAATAATGATGACAACAGCGACAACGCTGTTAATAAGATACTTGTTCGACAGTTAATTTGGGTTGAGTTTACCCAGTCATAAGATGAACCTTGGAAAGCAGAGGAGTAAGCATGCGAGTCATACCTGTACGTTTTGATAGTTTCAACAATATTTACAACATGCTATTTTATTTACGACATGGATTTAACTTTACACAAAACTTGAATTTATTTGCAATCATGAAACTCCTTACCTAACATCTGCACATCGAACAAATATAATGCTTTAGCGTTACTGCTAAGTAAGCTTTGGGGTCCCTCATAGGACTCCCTTGGACAACAAAGAAGCAAACTGTCAGTATCGTCTCAAAGAAAAAGTACCATATCATATTTCTAGCCTGGCATTTCATTATTATGTTATTCATACATTTCATTGCATTTAAAAAGGTTTCGCATCAAAAGTTAATCTATTCATGCAATTAACTATTTAATGATAGTTGTCATAAATATAATTAAGATGACGTTGACGTAGTAGTTATAATAGAAAATTATTTATGTTTATTACAACAGTTGTTAAGATTAACATTGTTGCAGCTCGTATTATTAAATTCCACAGTTACAATTTATCATTAATTAAGCTAATTATTGATATTTACAAAAATTTTAAATTTTTATGAAAATATGGGATGTTACATGTGGTATCAGAGCATAGATTCAAACTCTAGGCCTGAATGAGGTCCAAGACACGCAGTAGAAAATTTTATATATAGCAGAAATTTATACTAACTTGAAATTTTATTACTATGTTTTATATTCAAAAATTATTTCAGTTACAGGTATGGAGAACTCAGCTGAACATTTAAGTGACAGATTTCAGCCAAACAGTCACAGTTCGGGACAAGGTCACAGGGAAATAAATAACAGTTCGATGGAACTGTTACGTGCCTTTCAAGATTTAAAAGCAGAAATCAGATCTGTGAAACTAGATAATGAAAGGATCCTGCAAGCACAAGAACAACTGAATCAAGTGTTGTTTGAACACAGCCAAACATAGGAACAAGAGAAAAACAATGAGGACATTTCCAAAGTTGAGGACATGCCTCACACTAATAAAAATCAAAACATCAAATTCAATGAAGTAAAAGATATCTCAACCTCATCCGGAGATGCTATTGCAGAACGCAAAAAGAAACGTAATTATACCAGTGACAGCAGTAGAGAATATTCCAAACCAAGAAAGAAAAATCATAAGGAATATGAGCAGATTTCTGGAGAATTCAAGAAGATAAGACCTCCAACTTTCAATGGAGAAACTAAAAAAGGTGAGACAGCCGAAGCTTGGCTGTCAGGGATGAAGAAATACTTCCACATCTACAACTATTCAGAGTTCTTAAAAGAAAAAATGGCTATATATAACTTAACCGGAAAAACAGATATCTGATGGCAGGATGTCAAAAGGGTAAATGGAATTAAGGATAGAGATGTAAGCTGGAGTGCTTTCAAACGATATTTCAAAAAGAAGTATCTATCTGAACAGTACTATGAAGAAAAATCTAAAGAGTTTCACGATTTGAAGTTGGGAGGTATGAACATGAAGGAACTGAACAGTAAGTTTCTTAACTTACTGAGATATGTACCCTACTTCATAGAAGAAAAAACAAAAATTCAAAGGTACTTAAGTTGTTTACCTTTCGGCATTAAAGACAGAATTGAGTATTACAGCCCTAAAACATTAGAGGAGGCTATGAGAAAGGCAGTCTTCTGTTATGATACAAATTGGAAGAGAGAGTGTATATCTAATTGGAAAAATCATAAGCCCAACAATTTTGAACAGAAGAAGAAAATTTTCAGATTCAATGGGAATTCCAGATTCCAAAGGAAGAATTTTCAGAATCGAAATTCCCAAGGAATTAATTTCAGAAATAATTCACAGCAGAATTCTACAGCACCAAAAAATTCATCTAATACTGCCAAGACCAGTGAGCCAAAGACACATATTAAATGTTTTGAATGTCAAGGCCCTCATTATGCATCAGAATGTCCCTTACGAAAGTGGAAGACAAACAACATCAACTCTATTAAGACTGAACCTTCTGTTGGAGACGTAGCAAGGGAGACGCCAAGAATTAACGCAGCACTTAACAACAGGAAAGCAGATCATCAAATCTCCATGGTAGAGATTGAAGGTATGATACATGACCATCATGTTACTGTTTTAATTGACCCAGGTGCTAGTTTAAGTTATATATCACCCGATGTTGTGGAAAGTCTTAAATTGAAAACTAAAAAGTTTAGTAAATCATGGCTAGTTAGACTAGCAACTGGAATAAAGAGGAAAGTCTCAGATTTTATAGAGAACTATGTTTTATCCATGAATCATTTGCAAACACAAATCAAGCTGAATATCTTACCTTTAGGTTCGTATGATATTATAGTTGGGATGGACTGGCTGGAAGCCCATCATGTCATCCTAGACTGTTATAGAAAAAGTTTTACATGCTTAAATGATGAAGGGAAAATTGTAGAAATAAAGGCATTCCAAGGAAGGTAATCCTTAGACAAATTTCAGCCATGCAAGTTAAGAGGGAAGTTAGGAAGGGATGCCAAATGTTTGCAGTAAACGTGATAAATGATGAGATTGTGAGTAAAGAGGAAAAACTGAAATTAGAAGACATACCTGTCCTAAACGATTTTAAAGATGTATTTCCTGAGGAGATTCCAGGATTACCACCCAAAAGAGATTTAGATTTTACCATAGAGTTAATACCAAGAGCAGTACCAAATTCAAAAGCTCCGTACTGAATGAATATACTGGAGTTAAACGAATTAAAATCTCAGTTGAAGGAACTTATTGACAAGAAGTATATTAGACCAAGTGTGTCTCCTTGGGGAGCACCTTTCATCTTCATTAAGAAGAAATATGGAACATTATGACTATGCATAGATTATCGCCAGCTTAATAATATGACGATCAAGAATAGATACCCGTTGCCCCGCATAGATGATCTATTTGATCAGTTGCGAGGAGCAACAATATTTTCGAAGATCGATCTAAGATCAGGGTATCACTAAGTAAGGGTTAAAGATGAAGATATTTTCAAAACAACTTTCTGAACTCGGTAATGCCAGGGTTAAAGATCAAGATATTTTCAAAACAGCTTTTCGAACTCGGTATGGGCATTACGAGTTCATAGTCATGTCGTTTGGCTTAACTAATGCTCCGGCTGTATTTATGTGTTTGATAAATAATATTTTGCATAAGTACTTAGACAAGTTTGTTGTTGTGTTTATAGACGATATTTTAGTGTACTCAAAAAGCAAAGAAGAGCATGATGAACATTTACAGATTATCTTACAAGTATTAAGAGATCATCAATTGTATGCCAAATTTAGTAAATGTGACTTTCACAAAGACAAAATTCAGTATCTAGGACACATAATTTCAGCAGAAGGAATCTCGGTTGACCCCAACAAAATAAGGGCCTTTAATGATTGGCCGATTCCAAAAGATGTGTCGGATGTGAGATCATTTATGGTCATTATGGGGTATTACAGAAAGTTTATAGAGAATTTCTCAAAAATTGCCAACCCCATAACTTCCTTACAGAAGAAAGGGAAGAAATTTGTTTGGGATCAGAAATGTGCTGAGAGTTTTAAGAAATTAAAGGAACTATTGATGACAACACCTATCTTGAAGATAGCTGACCCCAACAAGGATTTTGTAGTTTGTACAGACGCATGCAATAATGGACTCAGTGGAGTCTTGACATAGGAAAGGCATGCAATAGCATATGAATCTAGAAAGCTGAAAGTACATGAAAAAAATTACTCTACATATGATTAGAGTTATTAGCAGTTATTCATGCCTTAAAAATGTGGCGTCATCACCTTATTGGCAGAAAATTTACACTATTAACAGCTAACATGGGTCTGAAATATTTAGTAGATCATACAACCCTAAACGCTAGACAAGCTAGATGGTTGACATTCTTAAGTGAGTATGATTTCGAAATTTAGCATATCAAAGGAAAGGAGAACAGAGTTGCAGATGCCTTGAGTCGCAAGGCAAAACTAAATTTCATTTCAGCAGTCAGTAATTATTCAACTGATTTGGAAGATCAGATTCTGGAAAAAGGTGAAACAGATGAAGAATACAGAAAAATGAAGGAAATGACAGCCAATAATAGTTCTGAAAATTGTATGGCAGATTACAGAATTAAGGAAAATGGTCTATTACTGTATAAAAACAGATTGTATGTACCAAATATCCAGAAATAAAATTTCTGATATTAAATGAGATGCATAACATTCACTATTCTGGTCATCTAGGATATCAAAAGACCATCACTATGCTGAGAAAAGAATACTATTGGCCCGGAATGAAAGATGAAGTAGCAGAATACATTGCAAAATGCTTGGACTGTCAAAAAGTGAAGGTTGAACATCAACGTCCTGCTGGATTGTTGCAACCATTACCAATACCAAGCTGGAAATGGGAAGTGATCAGCATAGATTTCATTACTGGATACCTAAAAATAAAAAACAACATGATTCTATCATGGTGGTGGTGGACAAACTTAGCAAGGCAGCACATTTCATACTAGTGAATACCACACATAAAGCACCAGACATTGCAGAGATTTTTACGAAACAGATTTTTAGACTACACGGAATACCAAAGGTAATAATTTCAGATCGTGACTCGAAGTTTACAGGAAACTTCTGGAGATCATTGTTTAAGAGATTAAATACAACTCTAAATTTCAGTACAGCATTTCATCCACAGACGGATAGAAAGACAGAAAGGGTAAATCAAGTATTAGAAGATTTATTAAGAATGTATGTTAAGGATCAGCCTGGTAAGTGGGAAGATTATCTGCACTTAGCAAAATTTGCTTATAATAATCATTATCATGCTTTAGCCAGACTTAGTCCTTTCGAAATTATTTATGGTAGGAAATGTAATACACCTATTTCGTGGAATGATCCAGTCAATAGAGTTGTTTTAGGACCTGAATTATTGCAAGAATTAGAACTAATTGTGAAACAGGTGCAAGGACATTTAAAAGCTGCCCAAGATAGGCATAAAAGTCAAGCAGATTCAAAAAGAACTCATAAAGAGTTCCAGGTGGGTGAACATGTGTTTCTCAAGCTAAGACCAAAAAAGAGTTCACTGAAACTGGGAAGCTGTGCCAAGTTGGCACCTAGGTATTGTGGCCCTTTTGAAATATTATCCAAGGTTGGAGCAGTGGCATACCAACTGGCCTTACCACCTAACCTGAAAATACATAATATTTTTCATATATTGTTTTTAAAGAAATATGTGCACGATACTACTCATGTTGTGAACTGGAATAATGTACAAGTGGTACAAGATGGATATTTTCTGGTGGAACCGGTTTGTATCCTCGGAAGGAGGGAAACTATTCTCCGGAATCGCAGCATTGGGCAAGTGAAGGTGCAATGGAAGCACCTTAGCCCAGAAGAGGCAACCTGGGAGTTGGAGAGTAGTATGTGGGCAGCATACCCAACTCTATTTCAGGAACACTCAAGGAGTGATTAGCCAACATCGAGGACGATGTTGAGACTTAAGGGGAGGTGTATGTCACCTACCCAAATTTCTGAACATTATTATTTATTTGCAAAAATACTTTATGTTAAATTTAATTACAAGTTTTGTAATTATGATCAGTTTTGATCATGGATGAATGTAATTACTGAATATTATTATTTAAATAAATTAATTAGGATACAAACACTTAGGAGGACTATTGAATGAGTGTTCACTGACCCACTAGGAGGAATGGAAGCTGTTGGAAGGTATGGGACACATGGCAACAATTACATCACACCATTAACTGTTGGTTATGTGACAACTTCCCCTTAAATAGGGCATTATCCCCCAAGTGGAGGGAGTGAGCAGGCAACTCATTTAATGACCCAGTAACATCTAAAAAGGCCTAGGCAGCCTATAAAGGAAAATTCGAATTGGGCAGGAAGCCCTTAATCAACATTGCTACAGAATGTTTTCCTCTTGCAAATCAGGTGATTTCAAGAGAGATTCGAATAAGGGAGGCTAGTGGTGATTGAAAACTGAGTTTTTGTTTATTATTGAAGAGAAACAAAGTTGTAGGAGCAAGTCTTTTGGACTGCTACCTATTGAAGATTTAGAAGATTACTACTACAACAACAAGAAGTCCTATTTCCTGAAGCTTCTTCCTCCTAATGGTTTAGCGAACAGGCTCAGGGGTCGTAAGACAGTATTTGATTGTTTTCAGGAGTTTGGTTGGGTAGAACAGTCTTCCTTATTTGTTTTTTTCCCTAAAGGTTTTATTTAGGTTCTACAATTTCTTTCTTATTCTCAGTAAATCATTTCTGTTATGTTTAAACAATATTTTCTATGTTTATGTTTTTGAAAGAAAAATCTAATCCTAGAATTGTTCTAAGTCTGAATGTTTAAGTTTAATTTCGAAGATGAATTGATAAACCAATACCTCCATTTTTGCACATGTTGTTTTGAAGCATCATACTCTAGTAGAGATACGCAAATTAAAGATAGATTAAAAGATAAGCGATTGCCATTTGAATTCGACAGATAAATATAGTAAGTCTTATATTCATTGTTTTCAGACCTATGATGAATAGATGTAAAAGGTTCTAGATAATAGTTATTTATATACATATGAATCTTTTCTTCATCCCTATAAAATTAATCAATGTTAAATTTCCTGTACAATTTTCTTGTATCATATATAATTTTATAATATGCACAGGAAGCAGAAAAATACAATCTGCATATTGTTTTATGGACTGCTGAATTTAAATAAAAACATTTTTATGTTAAACTGGAAATACAATAAGATTCACACAGGTATCATATTTTTTCTACACTTCATTCACACACTATTCCATCGTAAATACTCTATCATTATTTATGTGTTTAGAAATTTAAAATAGACAAAGTTGCTTTTATACAGACTTCATATTTTTGCACAATATGCACACAGAATTTCTTATCTATTTCTATAATGTTTTTCGTACAAAGTTAAACATAAGAAGAACCTTGTATCTACCATTATCACTATTATTCATGATCCATTTAAACTGTAGCATTGTTCTTTTTCTATTTTCCAAGTTTCCATATCAAAACCCTAGTTAGCTTCGTTTCTTTTCATTGTTCAACAAAAAATTACTACACTCCTTTTTAAATCATTGTTTGAGCCCTACTCGACTAAGCCCTCTTTGCAAACAGAATCACGACTTAGGGTTTAATCCTACCTATTTTTTTGTTAAATGAAACAAAGATCTTGCATTTCAAATTTATACTCTTTCGTTACCAGTTTTCAAACAAACAAAGAAAACCATCATCATTCTACAGTGTTAAGATGAATGTTACAAGTCATATACACAAAAATTTTAGCACATCATTTCTTTATATTTATATACGATGAAAGTTTCACAACTTTATAGTTCATACAATGGTCTAGTATGCATCCATGGAGAGAGAAAAGCATTGATATACAGAAGACGAGCCTCGGCTCTAATTCATCTCTCAACCTTCGAAACCATCAAATCGTGGATTCCAAACAAGGTTTACAAACTGTATTTACAGTAAAAAAAATCAATAAGTGTTTTTGTGTTTCTTCAGCCATAGAGCCCAAACACTTAAAGCATCGACAAGTTACTTTTCAAATCGACGACATCAAAGCAAAGGCTAAGTATTACAATTTATTAAACAAGTTTCAAAGGTTCTCATCATCGTCATCAACGGAGCTATAGTAGAGCTGGGCAAGGTAGTTCCTCTTCGTTGATAAACCGTATCAACCACAGACGAAGAACCACAGAAGAAGAAGCACTATGAGGGTATGGAAGACCCAAATCTTACCGACATAGAATCACACGATTATATTGTCGAACCCTGGTTCGAAATAACCTTTCAACCCTGTACACTGACACATTAAAAATGAAGTTAGGAGTCTAGAAAGTTTAAAGATCAACTATCGTTATACAAATCAATATCATTACTATTTTGATCCAAGTGTTTACCTTCTTACCAAGTGGCCAAGCCGTAGTGTGCTCTAGGCAGACGATGTAGAGAAACGATGGGAGAACGCTACCTCTTGACAGGTTAAGAATAACGTCTTTAACTTTGCGAAGGGCATAAAGGCCATCAACACTCAACCCACTCAAACCCAAGAAAGTGATCTTGACCAGTAACACTATACAGGATTCAAATATTACAGTATTTCAACGGAGTGGTTGGTCTCAAGGTCGAAACCCTACACTGCATTTCTGCTGGGATTTCGGTAGCCTGTCGGCCACCTCCAGCAAAAACAATAAGACAATAAACCATTTTCCAAGCTCTTAATTCAATTACACGGTAGAATTTAGGGTTTCCATCCGATGGTTTAGACTCACGATCATCGACGGCTACAATAGTGCCAGCTATGGCCATTTTGGTATCAACGAAATAAACATTTAATGCCATCCTCCATTACTGTTCGACGTATCCACCTTGGCAAACGTTTAAGTCAACAATAACTGGTACCAGGAGTAGTATTCTGCCACATTAGCAAGTAACCAAGAAAGCATACCTACATGGAAACTTGGACTATCCCACTCGACAGGGATATGGCGTCATGTTGATAATGGAATATCATTCAGGATTTTTTTGCAGTTCGAGACTCTTGTCAAGTTAATTAATTCAACAACCTGTCTCTTATAACATTTAATGCCCACTCTGCATTACCATCAGACATTTCCACTATGGCACGCGATGGAGTAAGCACGATCAACACTTGACGTAGAACCCTTACACATCAACAAGTATGGAGGTGTTCACGTCTACGTGGATTCCTAGAGTTGCAACTCGGCAGTAATGCAGTACCAAAACTTTAATGGTGATATCCTTCCATGATCATTACCTTAGCTCAAGACCAACGTCGAATTTATGAGCCATTGACCTATCAAAACCCAATTTAATGCCTGTCAGTACCGTGATGTGATAACAAACTTTACATTTTTCATTTGTTAACATAACAATATTGTAACAATGTCGTATTCTTGATAATGGTAATAACGTGTATGCAAATACATGATTATAATTCCAAAGGTTTGTATTGTATTATAACCATTTTCATACATTATAACATTTTTATTAAATTTACAACACTTGCATAGTATTGTCAAAATTCTAACGATGCCTATATTGCCAATATCTCCAAAGTATGTTTTAATATTGACATTAAATCGAAAATAGGGATAGTCACACTATTGTTTGTATAAAGACCTTGGCAAGTTTGTGTTTTGTTTATAAATAGAATAACCATTACATATATAATCCAAAGCTTAATTGCACTATATATTCATAACATTGGGTTAATCATGTTAATATATTATCGTGTTTATCTCTTCATATAATATTGGTTGTAAGAGCTTACGAGCTCAAACCCTTTACATACACTTTGGTATTATCATTATAAATGACGACAACAAGATAGCCATCACTACAATCAGCTAGAATAGTGATGACAACAACGACAATGTTGTTAATAAGATACTTGTTCGATAGTTAATTTGGGTTGAGTTTACCCAGTCATAAGATGAACCTTGGAAAGCAAAGGAGTAAGCATGCGAGTCATACCTGTACGTTTTGATAGTTGCAACAATCTTTACAATATGCTATTTTATTTACGACGTTGATTGAACTTTACATGAAACTGGAATTTATTTGCAATCATGAAACTCCTTACCTGACATCTGCACATCGAACAAGTCTAATGCTTTAGCGTTACTGCTAAGTAAGCTTCGGGGTCCCTCATAGGACTCCCTTGTACAACAAAGAAGCAAACTATCAGTATCGTCTCAAAGAAAAAGTACCATATCATATTTCTAGCTTGGCATTTCATTATTACATTATTCATACATTTCATTGCATTTAAAAAGGTGTCGCATCAAAAGTTAATCTATTCATGCAATTAACTATTTAATGATAGTTGTCATAAATATAATTAAGATGACACTGACCTAGTAGTTATAATAGAAAATTATTTATGTTTATTACAACAGTTGTTAAGATTAACATTGTTGCAGCTCGTATTATTAAATTCCGCAGTTACAATTTATCATTAATTAAGCTAATTATTGCTATTTACAAAAAATTTAAATTTTTATGAAATTATTGGATGTTACATCGTTGTATGTGCTAATAATCCCATGTTCATTTATATAACTATTACACTCTAGGTGGAATTTCTTTTTGAAATATCATGTTCTATGAAATTCAAGCATGGAGGGCCATTTTTCAATTATTATGGGCAGTGTATTTATATATAAGAGCACACCAGTGCACATGTTATTATACTACACCAATCATGCACTAGACTATTTTTATGTGCAATAAGGAGAAAACCTCCACACACCCTACTCCACTAGAAACCTCTAGAATAGGATAAGTGCTTCCACAAAACCATATTTTCTTTGTGGTGGGATGACTATGAATCAACAAATTAGGTTGACACATGGGATTGTGTATCACTTTCTATTGGTAGAATGTAACTATTAAATTAACCTAGTTAGAGGAGGACCACTTATCTATTTAACCATATTATGATCATGTCTCTAATCTTGTGCAACTAGGTACTTGGTTATGAAGGAGAATATTAGATAAAATTTGATATTCTATAATTAATACATGGCACTTCACCAATTTAGTATTTCAATATTTTCAAAAATATATTTGGAAAGAAATTTTTGGACTCACCTCTTGGAACTTCTCTTTTGCAATGCATATATAGAAAGTGGTTTTGTTAAAAGATAATGGATGGGGCATTGTTTATTGGTTGGCACATTTCTAAGAGGGAAATAAATCCATTAATATATTGTTCACTAACGATGAAGGTGATTACTTTATGATTGGGTCGATCATTGTTAAAGGGGAATATTTGGCTCATGACAATTACACAACCTCTAGCAAAATCTAAGAACCCTAGCTAAAAACATGTCTAAGAAGAACTCATCAAATGTACGATACTTATTGCCTCATCCCAAACATTGAAAATCAGTGTATACCATTATTATTGGATATGATCTAGATGGTCTACTTAAATGATCATAAGTAAGTAGTCATGTGAGATAAAATGGCATGATTGTTTTATTATGTTTTAGTTACATTACCTTTTTTCAATGCATTTACAAACGAGTACAATTTGTTTTTGTCAATGAGACTTACAAAATTGTCCTTCAACATGTCTATGTTATACAAATAATATTAGTCATGTAAATGTGTCAATAAAAATACAAATTCCTTTAGACACCACAACCCTAATGCTTGGAAAAATTAAATGCTATATTTCAAACCTAATGATCAGAGGTAGCAATTTCCAAATTTGATCCCAAACTCAATTTTTGCATTGGTGATCACTAGGAAACACCATAGTTCCATAAATGTAAAACAAAATGCATGTTCAACTATGGGACTCATGGGAAAATTTTTCCCTTAGTGATAATATATTGTCATGAGTCCAACATAAATGATTGGCGATTCATCTATCCGAGGGACAATTTTCCTTGTATTACAAGACTTAATCTGTGTCCAAAAGCCATTGAAGGACACATAAAAGAGTGGTATCGGGGGAAAATATACCACAAAGATAATCAGAATTACATTTCATAATATCTGACAAGTGTGTTTTGGAAATCCCACGTCCAACAAGCTACTTGAAGGTATCCATGGAAGTGGTTTCCAAATTTGACCCTTGAATGCAATTTTTTCTTTACTCTCACTTGCAAAACCCAAGTTATAGAAAATGTCAAAAGAAAGCACCTATTGGGTGTCAAACTCATGGTAGAAGGGTTCCCCTAGTGGTATTCCATTGTCATGGGTTCAACTTAACCAACAATTCATAAAGACAAGACCCAGTTCCTTTTCATCATGAGTTACAAATTGCAACAAAAATCCATTCAGGGAGACATGGAAAAGTAGTACCATGGGAAAAACACACACACACACACATAGCATTAAAATGTTTTTCCATCTCATATGGAAAGTTTTTCATTTGAAGAGGGAGACCAAAACACTCCCTAGAGGATTCCAAGATAATAATTTCCAAATTTGACCCTAAGTGCAATCTTTCATTATCTCTCACTAGGAAAATCCCTTGTTTTAGGAATCATGAAAAAACATGTGTTAAGAAATGAGACTCATGGGAGAAGGGTTACACTAGCTCTACTCCACCATCATGAGACCAACAAAATTGGCAATTCATTGATGAAAATCCCATTTTTCTTTTTATCATGGGTTGAAACTCACAAATAGGAGGCATTCATGGACACTTGGAAGACTGGTCCTAAGGGGAAAAACGACACTTACCAATAGAATTGCATGTATTTAAATATGGAAAGTGTATTTTGGAAAGATAGGGACCAACACTTTTCCTTGAAGATTCAAGGGCACGGATTTCCAAATTTGATCCCTACATGCAATTGTTTCATTATCTCTCAATGAAAAATGCTAGTTTTAGAAATTGTTTGTAATGCCCCCAATTTGACCCTTGAAATGTATTCAATTAGATTATGTCAATGATGTAAATATGCTATTATAGATTCCTAGTGCAAAGCTCAAGGCCAAGGCTCGACTAGTGAATGGCTAGGCATGTATGATGTATATATTTTATTTGGATTGTTTGGTTGGATTTTATGCTAATTTAGAATATATGCAAATATTATATGCATAAATAATAAAATGGTCCAACAATGGTTGTGTAAAGAGAACCAATGGGGTTATGATTCCACCATAGGGGAAGAGAAAATGGGGTTTATTGGCGACTAAATCCTTGCTTCCAATCTTCAACCTTAGAACTCACCCAAAATTCTGTCATGTGCTTTGAATAAGCCAATTATCTCCTTTTTAACTATTTTCCAATCATTAATGCATGTGTGAGGTTGGTGGGAAAAGTCACCTCATGCAGTTATTGAAGCATGAGATCGACTACACTTTTGTGATAGTTCTGTCATAATAGAATTCAATCTGTAGCTTCCAGGATTCCTTTCTTATACTATCAGAAGTTATGTCAGTTATCTTTTCACCATTTTCTCATATGCCTTGGAGTCAACCCTCATTCTCTCACTCTTGCATGTTGATCTACACTAGGCAGGGCTCTCCATTGTTGACCATGAAATTACCATGTTTTTTTAACCCCAAAATTCGAATTTGGATACCATGCTACAGATTTGGAAGGGAAAATAGATGGTTGTATGTGAGCATAGAGGTTGGGCAAGCTAGGAACCCTTATCCATTGAGTTATGTTGCTCATAGATGCTTGATAAGCCACAAATTAAGGCTACAGGTGGTTCTATAACAACACATATCAATTGGACTTCTTATATACATACAATAGAAGCACCTAGGAAGATGGATCCCCCAAGAGAACTGTGGACCGGTGAAGGGGATGCCTGAGCTAGATGGGTGTTTGGTGGGGAAGGTATTGTGGAAGCCAAGGTTGTAAGGGTTGAGTGAGACCCCTATAGAGCTCTGCATGAGAATTTGGCTAAGCATAGAGAGCAGAATGGGTTGTGGGATTAGAGAGGGAATCTTGTAGATGTTTCCTTCACCCTGGTGGCCTCATAGCCCAACTTGGGGGTGGCCTCTCAGCAGAAATAGTATATGCTAGATAGAGTGCCTATGGTTGGGTGGAAAATCATTCTTACACAACCAGTTGCTTGGATCTACGTTGGGAAAAGATAAGTATTCTCATGCATATGAATATGAAATTTTTTTATTTGATGCATGTAATGTTTTTGCTTGTATAAATGTATGTTTTGTGTGTGTGGATCAATTTTATTTCCACTGTGTATGTTTATTTACATTTATGCACACATTTTATTTGTTGAATTCATATTATGAATCTGGGGAGAAATTTGAGAGCATGAATTCAGGTAATGTCCCCTCTCGATGGTCGAATTGGGTGAGGGGGGCGTTACAGAGTGGTATTAGAGCTCTTGGTTGCAATATCGGAGCTATATGGGCCAGAAATCATAATTTACAGGAAAAAGAATAAGAAATGGTGTTGTAAAAATATGCTCCTGTTAAGCGACAAATAAGGGGACATAAATAAATTTTGATTAATCCCCATTATTGTAGAATTAAAATTCTGTTTAATTTCAAAATTTAGAAAAATTTAGAAAATTTTAGTTGGGCCCCACCCATGCCATGTAGACGGGTGACGTGGAGGATCCACGTGGGCAAGAGGTCTAACATGGAGGAGTTACACGGGTAGAAGGTGTGATGTGGACCAGCCACATCAGATCTGCATGCACAGGTAACCATAAGTGATGGAGTGTGAAGGCGAAGAAGATCTGACCGTCGAGCAGTGGTGCAAATCGACGGTCAATAGTGTTTCAGACTCGCTAAGGTGCATGAGATTTAATTTATTTTCGCGACCCTGAAAGAAAAATGCCCCATCCACATGTCCTCCCACTAGTACAAAATGAGATATTAGTGACCAGGAGACCAAAAAATTTGGTCACCAAAGTTTTTTCAAGGGATAAATGACCAAAATTGAGAAATTTTAAGTGGGCTAACTAAAAATTTCCAAGATAAATGACCAATCTGGTCACTGGATAAGGGCTAAACTAAAAATGACCAAGATAAATGACCAATTTGGTCACATGATCATAACTAAGATAAAAATGACCACATAACAATTGGTCATTTATTTGGTCATTTTTAGTTGTCCCACTCCGACAATGGAAAATTCAATTTTCACAATTTACACTTTAGGGGGTCTCTAAATCCGTCTACAGTGTTAAAATTTAGTAAATTGAAATATTGTGGATCATGGATTCAGAGACATGAGTGATAACCATATAAATTGTGTCACTCGATGCAAACAGTGCATGTACAAAATTGTAATTTGAGTTGTGACACAATTTACATGATTATAAAACGATGTATATAAGCACCGATTTAATTAACACCAAATTGATCATCTGCATGATATGTTGACTAACGACGTCATTATTATACCAATCATTAACATATGTCTTCAATATAGGCATAATTTAATAATCGTAATTATGGTCATGTATATTAACACAGTCACACCAACCAGCGCCTAAGCGCAGCTCACACAATGTCACCTGCTGTCAATTTACCTGGTCAACTGGCTTTCAAATTAATGAGCTTTCGAATGAGGAGATCAGTCAAAGAAAAATATATGATAATGTTGCAGCTTCTTGGTCAATTAATTGTTAATTCACGAGGTAAACCGGCACACACTCTTTATCTTTATTTAATGCTCTAATTATAATGAGGATCCACTTGAAATTGAGGGTCACATGTTGGCGTCTTACTATCATGTCATGTTTTCTATTAAAAATTATTTCTATTTAACTTCAATATTTAAGCCTCTTTTAGCCATTATAAACCCCACACAAATTAATTGCTGTAAACCTCATGGGTATTATGAAATACATCTTAATTGATATATCAAAAGTTAGCTATGTGTCCTCACATGTAATACAATCAAAATCTAACCTCCTCACAAAAAAATGATTAACGATTTAATTTAAGAAGTTTATCTTCACCCCATCCATGCCATGAATTATAATTTTATATATTTAAAAAAAAGTGATAATTAATTTGAGTAAGCATAGTGCATCTCAACTAAATAACATAATTTATATGAAATGTATTAAATGTTTATATATTTTAATTTTCCCTCCTTTTTCAATAAATCTATCAATGAAGATATATATATAAAATAAAATAAAATAGTTTTATTTCATTTATATAAATGAAAAAAAATGTATTTTAATTTATCATTGAGGGTATACTTATGTTATTATTTGGGATTTTGATTGGAGTGTCGCGGGAAAATTTGGGCATGCATGGAAAATTTGGGCATGCAAGGTATAGAACTAAGCATCCAATGATTTCTTTGATCTTGGAGTAATTTCTCTGGGACTATACTGGTTTAAGATAGAAAATCATTGGTTTTCCTGAGAAATTCAAATTCAAGTTATGGTCGAATATTATTTTAAACTTTGGTTCAGAAGACTTCAGAAACCATCAATGGCGATACTCGATGCAAGGCATCATGCTTTGATACATGCATTGTGTCAACTAGTCGATTTCGAATAGCTGGATCCATCCGTCCAATCACTCATTGTTTTAGCCTTTTCCTATAGTGCCTCTGCCTTAAGTTACCCTAACTTATGCCTTTGTTACTGCTTTATCTGATGTTGTTGGTGAGTATGCGATGGTATAAAACTAGCAAAATAAGAGTAGAATTAACGGGGGTTTAAACAGACTCCGGGTCAAATAAAAGAGTCAATTGGTTCAATGGCATTATAACTATTATTATTGCTAGTTAGCGGTAAACCAAATATATGGGTTTTGTGCCTAGCCCTGGAACGGAATAAGCTCCAAATGGTGATTCTTCAACTGTATACGAGAAAAGTGATGATTCGGTCCATTGCATGAGAAGGACACATTTATATTCAAAACGATCTTTGAGAACAATACAGGTAAGCTTTTTATTTGATGCCAGGTTTTTTAGGGTTTTAAACCGATTTCTCTTTTTTTTTCAATTCATAGGGTTTGTTCCCTTTCAGATTTTCCATTAAATCTTCATTTCCAATTCACGGGGTTTGCTCTCTTCAGTTTTTGTATTAGATCTTCATTTCCATGGTTGATGGATTGATTTGCTACAGTTTCTTGGAGTCTGGCAGAGTTTATTGACTGGTTGAGGAGGGACAGACTAGTTGTGATCAAGAAGAACAATCCCAGAGATCAATTTGCTTGCCATAATCATTGTTCTTTACCATGGAGAATTTGCTTGCCATAATCACTGTTCTTTGCCATGGAGAAGTCGTTCCACATGCTATGACTAAAAATACAAGCGAAAAATTCCCAGATATGAGTTCATCCCATACACAATGAACTTGCGAAATCTTAAAAAATGAAAACAGTTGTTCAGACTTCACTTGCATTTTGTTCATACATATACATAACAGCAATATTTTTCGGCTATCTATTGTTTGGAGATGCAACTATGTCTGATGTTCTATCCAATTTCGATATGGATTTGGGAATCCCTTACAGTGTTGTTTTGAATGACATTGTTCGTGTTAGCTATGCTATTCATTTGATGCTGGTCTTTCCAGTTATTCATTTTTCCTCACGTCTCAATTTTGATGGCCTTGCCTTTCCATCTGCACATCCCCTGTCATTAGATTCCATGAGATTTATTTCAATCACAGCTAGATTGATAGGTTGTGTTTTCCTAGGGGCAACATTTATCCCCAATATCTGGGATGCATTTCAGGTTACAAGGGCTATAGTAGCAGTCTGTGTTGGATTTATCTTTCCAGGTTCTATTGTTCTAAGGTAATTATCAAATGCCTAGTTGATTCTTCTGTGCTTCTTTGTATGGTTGCTCGCTAAGAAGTTTGGGGTATGTTTTCTCGTGGCCACTTACTAAATTCGAACATGTTACCTGCAGAGATGCCCGTGGTATATCGACAAGGAAAGATAATTGTCTTGCACTGATAATGATTACGTTGGCAGTCATTTGCAGTTTGATTACTATAACCAATGACATATATGATTTATTCCGGAAAAATGATGTTGTTTCAAGTCCACCATGATCTTGAGTGTTAGATTTATTTTCAGCACTTAGCTTGTGTATTATTAGTTGATGTCTATTGTTCTGGAATAGGAATTAATCAACCTGTGTCAAGCAGTAAACATGTGCCAACCACACCATTTGTAGTAATTATCAGAAAAGCTGAAGTTAATATGGGCTATTGCATACGTGATTACAATATTTCCACAAAGCATAAATATTCTCTGGCATTGGTGTGTTTCTAGGGCATACTATATTTCTAGTATTTGAATAATGCTTTCCTTATAGTAACGAGGTTCAAAATTTATGGATTCTATAAGATGATCTGGTGTAGCTTACATTTAGGCTGGCATTTACTTTTGCAATTCTTTTTCATGGGCTATCTAGTAAAGGAATTGCTTCTGAAGATTTCGCAAGTTCAGTTGGGATGGCATTTAGTTTTGCAATTCTTTTGGTGAAATAAGAGCTAGGGATGGAATTGAGCATATGAAGGCTTCCAGTTATTCATTTTTCCTTACGTCTCAATTTTGATGGCCTTGCCTTTCCATCTTCACATCCCCTGTCATTAGATTCCAAGAGATTTATTTCAATCACAGCTGGATTGATAGGTTGTGTTTTCCTGGGGGCAACATTTATCCCCAATATCTGGGATGCATTTCAGGTTACAGTGGCTATAGTAGCAGTCTGTGTTGGATTTATCTTTCTAGGTTCTATTGTTCTAAGGTAATTATCAAATGCCTGGTTGATTCTTCTGTGCTTCTTTGTATGGTTTCTCACTAAGAAGTTTGGGGTATGTTTTCTCATGGCCACTTACTAACTTGGAACATATTACCCACAGAGATGCCCATGGTATATCAACAAGGAAAGATAAGTGTCTTGCACTGATAATGATTACGTTGGCAGTTATTTGCAGTTTGATTGCTATAACCAGTGACATATATGATTTATTCAGGAAAATTGATGTTGTTTCAAGTCCACCATGACCTTGAGTGTTAGATTTATTTTCAGCACTTAGCTTGTGTATTATTAGTTGATGTCTATTGTTCTAGAACAGGAGTTAATCAACCTATGTCAAGCAGTAAACATGTGCCAACCACACCATTTGTAGTAATTCTTAGAAAAGTTGAAGTTAATATGGGCTATTGCATACGTGATTATAATATTTCCACAAAGCATAAAGATTCTCTGGCATTGGTGTGTTTTTGGGGCATACTGTATTTCTAGTATTTGAATAATGCTTTCCTTATAGTAATGAGGTTCAAAATTTATGGATTCTGAAAGATGATCTGGTGTAGCTTGCATTTAGGCTAGCTTTTAATTTTGCAGTTCTTTTTCATGGAATATCTAGTAAAGGAATTGCTTCTGAAGATTTCGCAAGTTCAGTTAGGCTGGCATTTACTTTTACAGTTCTTTTGGTGAAATAAGAGCTAGGAATGGAATTGAGCATATGAAGGATTCCAGTTATTCATTTTGCCTTACGTCTCAATTTTGATGGCCTTGCCTTTCCATCTACACATCCCCTGTCATTAGATTCCAAGAGATTTATTTCAATCACAGCTGGATTGATAGGTTGTGTTTTCCTGGGGGCAACATTTATCCCCAATATCTGGGATACATTTCAGGTTACAAGGGCTACAGTAGTAGTGTGTGTTGGCTTTATCTTTCCAGTTTCTATTTTTCTAAGGATATTATCAAATGCCTAGTTGATTCTTCTGTGCTTCTTTGTATGGTTGCTCGCTAAGAAGTTTGGGGTATGTTTTCTCGTGGCCACTTACTAAATTGGAACATGTTACCTGCAGAGATGTCGGTGGTATATCGACAAGGAAAGATAAGTGTCTTGCACTGATAATGATTGCGTTGGCAGTCATTTGTAGTTTGATTGTTGTAACTAGTGACATATATGATTTATTCAGGAAAATTGATGTTGTTTCAATTCCACCATGATCTTGAGTGTTAGATTTATTTTCAGCACTTAGCTTGTGTATTATTAGTTGATGTCTGTTGTTCTGGAACAAGAGTTAATCAACTTGTGTCAAGCAATAAACATGTGCCAACCACACCATTTGTAGTAATTCTCAGAAAAGCTGAAGTTAATATGGGCTATTGCATACGTGATTATAATATTTCCACAAAGCATAAAGATTCTCTGGCATTAGTGTGTTTCTAGGGCATACTGTATTTCTAGTATTTGAATAATGCTTTCCTTATAGTAATGAGGTTCAAAATTTATGGATTCTGTAAGATGATCTGGTGTAGCTTACATTTAGGCTGGCATTTACTTATGCAGTTCTTTTTCATGGGATATCTAGTAAAGGAATTGCTTCTGAATTGATTCTAAAGATTTCGCAAGTTCAGTTAGGCTGGCATTTACTTTTGCAGTTCTTTTGGTGAAATAAGAGCTAGGCATGGGATTGAGCATATGAAGGCTTTGAACATTTACAGGAAAGACATGTCAAGTTGCCACAAGAAAAGAGTTCAGAGCAAGAATATTGACAAAACAAATGAGCATGTAAATACAAAAAGTAATAAGCACACATGCACAGGTGTATATATAGCAGAACTATAAAACAACTATAAGAATTAGCCAGGAATAACAAGTAGTAGATAATAAAGGAACAGAATTTCACAGTTCAACAGAAGGAAAAAAGGTCATACTTGATGTGCGCTTGGAGAAAAATTTGCAAGTTTTTTAATTAACACCTCAATTGCACCTTTTTCCATGATGGCCACTTTACTTTCACTACTATAAGAAACAATTATTGATAGCAACCACAATGCAACTGCTCCTCCCAACACTGATGCATGATCATGCACTGGGAATGCTTCTCTTTCTTGAACATGCCCTCCCTGAAATGTGCGACCTTGAACTTCTTCAAATTTATCAACTATCAAATCATTCATTTCCATAGCATACTGCATCATGTGAACAAGAGAGTGAATAAGCTGTGCAAAGAGCCCAGATTCATTGAGAGCATCCAGTGCTATTTTCTTGTGTTCCTTGGCAGTACAAATAAGAAGAGCAGTTCCTCCAAATTTCACTTCTAAGCTAGAAGAATATATGACTCGGTTTTCCAAAGCATCAATGCATCTTGGTGTTTCTACCACCAAATATCCAAGAACTACAAACTGGTCTCTACACAGTCTCGAAAGAACCTCAATTTCCTTTTCTTGAATTGGTGGAAGTCCGATGGCTAAACACTTCACCAATGGTTCCAAGTTGTTCGACAATTCAACAAGGACTACCCATGTTGGAATGCCAGGACCTCCACCTTGTATCACTCTAGCCAATATGGCAAGGGATTCTAAAGCATCTGATGATGTTACATTGTCCAAATTAGTGGAAGCTAGAAATGTTACCAAGGCAAGAAATGTACCACAGTGATGAATACGTTCAACGAGCACATCATCAACAGGAATATGACTCAGCGATTGAGCAAGCGCACTTGCTGCATGCCCCTTTCCCCCTTTTGTTCCATCCCTGAGGACTCTTGTCAATGATGGGATGATATCCTCTGCTAAATCCTTCTCAACAATTTGGGCATCTAAAAGAATACTAGCCAATGCATTGATTTCCATTTCTGCAGCAGAAATGCTTGAAGACTTCCCAAGTTCAATTAATGGTTTGACTGCACCACTAGCAATATATACCACATCTTTTGTTGTTTCAATTGAGGAGAAAAGTGCTCCAAGTGCTCGAGCTAACTCTATAGCAACATGCTCAATTCCAATATCTAATAACTTGATAAAAGGGTTGATGATTTCTAGCCTTCTAAGATTTTCACAAATATCTTTTCTTACACCAAAAACATTAGCAAGAATTGATGCACCATTTTCCTGATTTTCTTCTCTGGAAGAACCAAGAATCTGAACTAGAGATTGGAGACATTTATTTGCAGCACCTAACAAGTTTCTTCTATAGCTTTTTGTAGGAGCAAGCACATAACAAGTTTCTTCTATAGCTTTTTGCAGGAGTTCAGTTGCAAGAGGAAATTTGTTAGGAGTCTTGGAAATCTAAAGTCTCTCTAGTGGAAGCTCTAGATAAAATTAAATAGCAGCATGTAATAGACGATGCCCAAAAAAGGTATGTCCTTGGTGGTAAGCAAAGTTAGAAAGAGCATGACTCGAGCATCAAAAGATTATATAAGATACTTCTGCTCAAGTATGGAAAAACTTGAAGTTAATTTTTTATATGATTTCTCCACGTGCAGGCTGTAATGAGACCTTTCATCATTTTCACAAGAGGCAATCATTAGTTTGTAGGATGATTGGTGCATGTAACCCCAACGTGGATGCTCAATTATGAGTTTTGAGATATATTGCATTGCTAAGTTTAGCTTAGACATGCTTTCTAGTTTTCCAGCTAGGAATCTTGATATCCAGTTACTTTTCATATGTGTTGTTGTATTAGATGCAGACTGTCCAAACAATTCCTTAAGATTTCTTAGGGTTGAATACCCTTCTAACCCTTCTTTCAAGAGGAAATTTGTGGAAGACGAAAGACACTCTAGGGCTTCAAGTGGAAGTTATTATTTGTTTCCTAATGCACTTGTCGTTGTTATGTTCATGTTTCCCATGCTGAAGCGGCCTATTGAAAGGTCAAAATGGTGCATTTGTATTGTTCTGACATGGTGGAAACAGGTGCACATGTTATTAAATTGGATCCTGAGTTTTAAATTTTAATGTCCTACTGAAAATTATTTATGTATGCAATGCTTTTGTGAATTTATTATATTGTCTTAGCATGGGAAAAGCAACTCCTATGGTCTTTGAGAAAAATATTCTTTCTTGAATTTGATAACATGTAAATTTAAATTACCACCTGTCATAGTATAGTATTAAAATCTGAATTCTCAGTGGAACTTTGTTAATAAGTCATGTTCTTTGCTAATGAATGCAAGCTCCATTACCATAGTAGTAGTATTTTAGAACATTCAAAAAAATATTTTTTTCATCACTTGCAGCCATGGATGTACATTGGACATGGGATGCATGAGAGTCTCTCCTCTCCTTTCAAGTAGGTTTCATTATGATATTATTTCCAATTGTATTTGAACTTTAGCAATATTATGGTTGAGAGTAGATTTTAAGATTTTCTTTTATATTATGTTTTCATGTTTGTATCTTTTTAATAGATTATTTGGTAAATTTCCATGTACACAATGTTTTAGACTCTACTTCTTCTAAGATAGCTAGCTTATAAGAATACATGGCAAAAATCTGGTGCTGCTCAAGGCCTTCTACTTCTCAAAGGATGAAAAGCTCCTCGTCTATGACTACATACCTATAGGCAGCTTGTCTTCCCTTCTGCATGGTAAAGTGCTCTCACGCTTCATCGTCTTGTGAATTTGTTTATATTGCATTTGTTCTCCTTGCTATTAGGGTTGTAGGCTTGTGTATATTGCATTTGTTCTCCTTGTTATTAGGGATGTGGGCTTGTATATATTGCATTTGTTCTCTTTTCCATTAGGGATGTTGGCTTGTGTATATTGTATTTGTTCTCTTTGATGTTAGGGATGTAGGCTTGTGTATAGTATTGTTTGCAGAACTGATAGTTTCTTTCTATATGAATACACCCTTAATCACTAGCACTGGCCATCAGAATCAGTATACTCATATTATTAATATGTTTCAACTTTGTGTTTTTGAGCCGTGAAAGCTCAGGGCCTAAGTTTAACTCAATGCTTATTAGCCAACCACATTCCTCTGTGGCTTGAGAGGTCTGCACTCACAAAATTTCAAGTATGGCAATCTATTCACTTATGGAGCTTGATAAGGGTTGCTCAAAACACACAGGAAAACACAATCTGGTCAAATTTATGGGTAAAGTTCTTATTGATCCAATTGAGTTTCAGAAAAATCTGTGGGTGGATCTTTGCCCCAGGAATTGTTAACAAATTCCAGAGAAAGTTCTCATTTATCCTTTGAGTTTCAGGAAATCTAAGTTTTTCAGATTTGTTCCAGGGGCAAAGATACATTATGAGAGGAACATGGATCATTGATTCATTTCCCTTCCTTCCCCATTTTTCCCCAAAACAATTTGTTTATGCCTTCAACTTTAGAAATTTTATAAAACATTTATAGTTGCATTTTAAGAATTAATAATTTCCACCAAAGTTTATACGGAAAGTCCGATTCTTTTCTACTATTGCTACTAACATACACATCTCTCCACCTACAGTTAAGCCCATCGTGACCTGTCTTTGTTCTCACCTTTATGTATATAAGGTGGCCAGTGAAGTAGACCGTGGACTTTGAATTTGTTCTATGTCTTGATTAGTGGGGAATTCCTAAAGTTCTTTAGCTTAGATATGTGACACTGCAAAATTTATTTGATTATTTCTTATATTGCCTGCAACATGGATTTTGTATTTTGGAGATCAATTTTGTCACATAATTGAATTGCAGGTAGGAGAGGTGCAGGAAGGACTCCTTTGGATTGGGACACAAGGATTAGGATAGCCTTGGGAGCATCAAGGGGCATAGCTCATATCCATCAAGAAGGGGGATGCAAACTTAGCCATGGAAACATTAGATATTCCAATGTCCTTCTTACCACAGACCTGGATGGATGTGTTTCTTATTTTGGTTTGTCTCCTTTGACAAACTTGTTTGTTCTTCCCAGCCGCATTGTGTGATATAGAGCTCCAAAGGTTATTGAAGCGCGCAAGGTTTCACACAAATCTGATGTTTATAGTTTTGGGGTTTTTCTTTTGGAGATTCTCATAGGGAAGGCCCCAATCCAAGCATCATTAAACGAAGAGGTAATTGATTTTCCCAGATGGGTTCAGTCAGTGGTTCGTGAGGAGTGGACTGCTGAAGTATTTGATGTGGAATTGATGAGATATCATAATATTGAGGAGGATATGGTCTAGATGTTGCAGATTTCCATGGCTTGTGTTGTTATAATGCCTGATCAAAGGCCTAAAATGATAGAAGTATTTAAAATGATTGAGGAAGTAAAAAAATTAGATTCAGAAAAAAGGCCATCCTCAGAAGAAAAATATAAAGATTCAAATGGCCACACTCCTTCACAACAAAAAACTCCACCATTTGGAGTGCACACTCCTAGTGCAGTCACCCCATAAATTCATTTTCTTTTCTCATTTTCTTTTATGTTGCATTCCTTTGTGCATAAAGTATTTAATGTAGCAGTGCAGCCCCTTCTTTCTCCTCGGGATTTCTATCTGTTTGTAAAAGTAGAAAAGGATTCCAAACATATCCATTGGAGCTTCCTAGTATCAACACTTTTTTTTTTCATTCCTATTGTTTGCAGGACATGTCTGTTACTGACTTTGAAAGTTTGCATTTATCAAATTATTTATTACTTACGAGAGCTCTGAGCATTGTATGGCAATGCAACTGTGCATAAACAAGCCATGGATATTTGATTTATGTTAAATAAGGAATTTGGGGTGTTTTGACTATGAGCGTAAGCGTTCTTAATATAGGATTTTCAATGTTTATCAATTACAAGATGCTTGTGCTTGATCTGGTAGCTTTTGTTTGTCCCAAAAGATAAAAATTTTGCATTATAAAAATAAAAATACAGCAGATATAAAATGTTCATTGAAAAAATGTGAGTAAGATGCAGTATTTACATTTAAGTACTGATTCAATTCCCAACTCCAAATAGAATAACATCATCAACAAATAAAGGGTGACACAATGGAACTGAATTCCCCAGTCTTATTCCTTTGATGGATCCTTCTCTTTTGTAAGTTGATGTAAGCATGCCCAATCCTTAGGCCTTCCATGGAAAATAAAACCTAGAGGTTGGTCCATTTATCAATACAACAAATGATGCTGAAGACCCTCAATAGTGAAGGTATGCAAGAGAACTCTTGCAGATCCTTTCATCCTATTTATTCATATTGTGAGAGCAGCACTGCAGATCCATTGATCCTTAGTGAAAGGTAGCCTAGTGATCATAAACTTCAAGAGAACCACATTTTCCTATGATGCAACAACCACCACATTATAAGATGGATTGCAAACACATTTTAGATTGCATTTCTTTCGATTGTTGTGGTTATTTGAAGAGCTAAGCTCCATTGCTTGGTACTTTCATTATTTGATAAATATTGGTTTAATATATGCAACCATGGCATAAAAAGAATATTAGAAAGTGGTGCTTGAAAGTGACTTAACTGTATGTTAAAATTGCACAGTGTGCAGTCTAATTTTAACTTAATTGTGCATTAACCTTTCACAGTGTGCAGTCTTATTCTAATTTAATATATTTTCATTTTTGCAGCGATTCTTGATATAAAGAAAAGATATGAAATTCAGACATATCCTAAGATATATATTGAAGGATGTAGTTGTTTCTGCATGGGTCATCATTCTTCCATCTTGTTATGTCCATACCTGGAAGAATCCTACTGGTCTTGCCAAAACCTTCTAGAACTTTGCCAGTCATTGGAATTTCCCTTCATTGTATATATTGGCTATTGCAGTATATTTGTTTCCTAATGCACTTGCGGAATTTATGTTCATGTTTCCCATGTTGAAGCGGTCTATTTAAAGGTCAAGTGCTTAAAAATGTCTTATCAATGTTTATAGCATGAATCCGACACACTTTCTGATCGCTGCTTATTCAGTGAAGCTAAGGTATATCTTGTTTAATAGTGTTTTTCAAACATTGGACTGCATTGTTTTGACATATTGCTAATCTTCCACTTGTCACAAGACTACATTTTGAAATGCCTAGACTGTTCCTTCACTCAAAAAATATGACTTGTAAAAATTTTAGTTATTCATAACTTTGTATTTACATGTAGAATCCGGCTTGGTGTGTCCAATGTTAATATCCCATTCCTTACATTTTATTCTCATATCAATCCATAAGGATTTCTATTTAAGGGTGTTAGCTCAATGGTAGAGCACCTGCCTTATAGGCAAGAGGTTGGTGGTTCGATTCCACCGTGCCCTATTTATATTCTGAAACCACTAAAAAGAGATAAATGACTAAAAAATGACCAAAATTTGCATATAAATGACCACCATTACAACATGAGAGATAAGTGACCAAACAACTGACCAAAATATGCATATAAATAACCACTTTTGAGTTGGCGATTGCTAGTAGAAAATTAGTGGTCATTTATCACGTGACCATTAATGACCAAATATATGACCACAAGATAAGCTATAAATGACCAAGCTAAATATGACCACATTTTTGGTCGCGTGATATATGGCCATTAATTTGCTACCAGTGGTCACCAACTCAAAATTGGTCATTTATATGTGTATTTTGGTCTTATTTTTGGTCACTTATCTCTCATTTTGTACTAGTGTCCCCTCATGCATTCAGGCTCGCAATAGTTGTCTCAAGAAACCACTTCTCGTAGAGCCTAAACCCACCTTTAGGTCTAAAAAGAACTGATGTGATGTGGGGAGATGTGACGCACTGTAATGACAGGAAAGATGGGACCCTCATCAGTCATGTCAGATGTGAGAGATCGTGTAGATAAATATCGATGGCTGAGAGTGATTCAAGTCCATGAAGGTGCATGAAGGATAACATAGCAGCATGACTTGGAAGTGGTAAACCCCCCTATGATGTGTTGCTCTCTTGTGTATTCAGGGTCACAAAATCGTGTCCAGGAAACCACTCTCCTCGGACCCTGAAACCACTTTCGTCCTGACATGCATTGATGTGACGTGGGTTCCACACATGATGTGTGGAGATGTCAGGGGTGATAGGACCCACGATGGTTATGTTAGTTTTGGAGGATCACGTATATTTTATCAACGACCAGGATTGCTTCAACCCGCGAACATGCATGACATATAATCGATTTGCATGAGCCTGAAGTGGTAAACCACCTTGTGACGTGTCACTCTCTCGTGCATTTAGGCTCATAAAAGCAGTTTCAGGAAACCATTCTTTCTGGAGCCCGAAACCGCATATGAAGGACAATTGGTAAGGCGATATGGGGGCATCTGAAGGGCATAAATCACAGAAAAAGTATGTTTTTTGATAGCATATTTTCAGGTGCCTGAGATCAAAAAATGACAGCGATCTCATGCGCCATATTGCATGAAATGGAAATGTTTACAAAAAAAAACGAGGGCGCCTCCTTGACCCCCATTGTCCCCCTGAGACATCGTCAATTGTGAGAAAATTCCGTAGTGATGATAGGACTCATGGAAATGGAAATCTTGCACCCTGATATAAGTCTAGGGAAGAATTGTGCACAGTTAGATTCTGAATGGGGTGATTTAGATATTTTTGTAACTTAACAGGAATTGTCAATTTGGTTAGTCCGTAGAATGCATGAAAAGTTATTTTGTGTATTTGTAAGAATGTAAGGAGGCTAAAATACAGAAGAATCAACACAAGATTCTTATTTTGAAACACGTTTCCAGTTGTTTCAAATAGTAGGTAGAGGAAATAGTCTAGGCTTGATTGAGCAAGAAATTCTCTTTGTGGGTAACCTCCAAAGCAACCAAAAATTTGGAAATGCCTTATACGATGGTGCAGGAGTACTAGATATGAAAGTAACTCAAAGTGAGTAAATTTTATGATACCAATATCATGGTAATGCTATCACAATAAAGTGGAGGTGCATTTTGGATCATGATCACGGTAAAATTGCGTGTTAGCTAGCAATGTGAAGAATTGAAGCAATCATGGTTGGATGCTTGGTGACAAGGTAGTTCCACTAATGAGCAGGGATACGCAATTGAGAGTAATATGGTAATTCATGTTAACATGTGGAAAAACATGTTGAATGGATAAGAATCCACTCTTGCAGATTGTATTTTATAAACTCTTGTGATGGCAGATGGGAGCTAGTAGGAATCGATGTTTCCTTAACCATGATGTATACATTGTAATCTTTGTGTTCAGAATGTGCAATTTGAATTACAAGGAAGAACCATGTGAGATCTTGACATATGGATATTGTATTCCATAAGAGAATGATCAACAAGGACATATAATGGACCTTGAAAAGACTCCATATATGGAATAATTTGCAATGCTAATTAGTGCCAAGAAGTCCAAGAAAGGTCAAGTTAGACTTGGCCAGAATTGCTCAAAGCAATTGGACAACAAGGAAATGTAAATAGAATGAGATGAAAGCTATGGTAACAACCAAGGAAATATACATAGGGATGATAAGAAGGTTATAGTATAAATTGGAGAATAATCTCTATAAGGCAATGTTGATAAAGAGGGAAATTCTCACCTTAAACTATTTATGTTTATAGCATCAAAATTGCATACTTGGGTAGCAAGTATAAATGTTATACATGTATGTATATGTATTGAATTTATTTTTGGTGAGAGAATCATAGCTAATGAACCCTTGTGTGCTTGGCAGAGAGGCCATGAAATTGGATCAGCTATGATGTGGAAGAGGAATTAAATTCCATGTTATCCTGAGGGATTGGAAAGAGAGAATTCATTAACTTCTCTTTTGCTATTGTATTTATATTTTATGAGTTTTATGTACATAAAATTATGGCATAGGAATGCTGGAAGTGGAAGAAATTAGATAGATGAAATGAATATGCACTAGTGGCATATTAATAGATATTGCATAGTACATGTGAAGATATTTGTGTATGCATATGATATTGTATATTGGTAAAAGTAGTGAGATTTTACATATGCAATGAGCCACCAATGATAATTATTGTGGTCGATAATAATTGTTGTTGTTGGTAATGGTTGAATATGTTGAGGATACTATTGCATGTGACCAGTCACTTTGTGAAGAAAGGCTGGGGTGATGAATATATGATCAAGAGGTTGGTGGAAGGTTGGTGTAATCCTTTGTAAATACCAATTGATCGAGTAAAATTGGAAATGCTTGTGGCAGCCATGTAGGTAATGGTTTGTTTATTCTGATTGCATAAGTGTTGAAAGGGGATTGGGTAAGAATCCCTTCAACCATATTTTAATTATCATAACTTGGTTTGCATGTGATATTGGATGCATTTATGCGAATGTTATCCCACTGGGTATGGTGAGGTATGAGGTAGTAATGGCAAGGAGTCTTATACCATCTAACTGTTTAGAATTTTGAATGCATTCATATGAATGAATATCATGACATGTGTGTATGTTGGTTATGAGTTTAATAACCAAATCAAGGGAGAACTTATAGTCATGTTGTGGTAGTCATGGTTAAGGCCATAATGTGGCTAGAATGGTAATGCTATATTTCTATACAAGTATCCCATGAATTCCCTATTGGTATTAATCTGGGATGAAACCTCTTTTACAACAAGCAAGGAGTGAGTGAACTCTTTATTTTTGTTCAGGTGAAGAAGGAAGGCGCCCAGATAGTTAACCAAGTGATTGGGGAGATGGTTGGGTGATCTGTTGAGGCATTAGCTAGACCTTCCAATACATCATGGTGGAATGCATGACATGACATTATGGTATTCATGAGTCAATGCAAGGTTGCATTTAGTGGATGTACATTAAAAGATTATGTAAATATTGTGATTGTGCATGCATATGTGTGGGCACACATATTAAGAGGCGTTGTGTGAATGCATGGTTGTGTAATATATATATATATATATATCATTGCAATTCACTAATAGCTGAAATGATAGAATTATTAGCAACTGTGAGATAATTTCATGAGCTGTTATGGATGCACAAGGGAAATAATTGAATGAAAAAGGTATTCATGTTCGATGGGATACAAGAGTGCTCTTTTGGGACAACTGAGTTGCATGGAAGGATGTGATTGTGTAATCATGAGTATTGGAAGTTTTATTTGATTGTAGCGACAATGTGGCTGTATGTTGCAATTTTATAGTGATAAAATGCATATAAAGTAAATGTATTTCATTGCATTTGATATATTAATAACTGATAGTGTTTGAATTATTGTTTGTTATAATTCTAAGATCACTTGAGTGGTTGTTATAAATGCTACAATTAATAGATTATATGCATGAGTACTCGTAACTTGTTCAGCTGAATTGAAAATTTAGATCACATGTAGAAATGTCTTGGGTATGACAATATTTGTAAGTACATGATAAAGAGTTGAAGCTACCATGTGCAAAAGCCAAATATTATGAGAAGGATATCATGGTTCTGAAATTTAATTTCTGCAGGGAACATATTTGTAAATTTCAGATTTGAAATTTTGCTAATAATTACTAATGTCTGTTTGGCTTATCCAAAATTGTGTTAAGAGGAAATGTTGTTGGTGGATGTTTATGTTATGGCAGCAACTGGAAAACCATAATGGACATAGTTCTACCACTTACAAAATCCAAACATCATGAGGATGGCCTCATGGTTAAATAAATCTAATTTATGTAGGAGGCAAGATTGTAAATTCAGATTTGAATTTGATTATTAATGTTATTGATTGATTAGTTGTTTGTGAATTGTGTCAAGAGGTCACGTTGCAGGAAGACCATGTGCTATGGCTTGCAAGATCCAAACACCATGAGAAGGACCTCATGTTTGGAAAATCTAGTTTCTATATGAAACATATTTCAAAATTTTTTATTCGAAAATTTATGAGAAGAACCTTATGGTTGTAAAAAAAAAAATTGTATGAAATAGATTTGAAATCTCTAATTGAAATTATTATGATGGCATCTCATGTGAACTGCATGCTTGTATGTAATGCAGATGAGATAATGAAAATATGCGAGTTGGGAAAATGTTGGCTATTGATGCTGAAAATGAAAAGGAAATGCCACGAATGGCTTGGGTTTGAGAAACCCTGTAAAATTATTTGCATGTGCTTCTCTCTCTGCAATGTTGTTAAACCCAGTAAGAGCATGGGCACTCAGGAGGCTTGCATCGATATTGGTAACCTTTCTACGCTCACACTGAAGAGCACCAAAGGGATGGGTATGCCTGAGGGACTGTGTAGCAGAGACGAGGTACCATCCTTATGTTGTGTGAGTGGGTATTGTGGGGCCATGCTAGCTTGCAGTTGATTGAGTTACCTAGGTATTTCCCATAAGAAGCCACTGGTTTGCATAGGAGAAGGCGCCATGCAATCGTATTCATTTTATTTCCTGGTAAACCCAGTAGAGATATTGGCTTGGCAATGGTTGTGGTATGTTGAGTGAGACCCTTGTAGAGCTCTGTATGAGCATTTGGCTAAGCATAGAGAGCAGAATGGGTTGTGGGCTTATAGAGAGAAGCATGTAGGTGTTTCCTTCGCCTTGGTGGCCTCATAGCCCAACTTGGGGGTGGTCTCTCAACATAAAGAATATATGTTGGACATAGTGCCTATGGTTGGGTGAAAATCATTCTTACACAGTCAGTTGCTTGGATTTGCATTGGAAAAAGATAAGTATTCTTATGCATATGAATCCGAAATGTTTTTATTTGATGCTTATAATTTTTTTGCTTGTATAAATGCATGTTATGTGTGTGGATCGATTTTATTTCCGTTGTGTATGTTTATTTACGTTTATGCACACATTTTATTTGTTAAATTCATATTATGGATTTGGGGCAAAATTTGAGAACCCAAATTCAAGTAATGTCCCCTCCCAATAGTCAAATTAAGTTAGGGAGACGTTACATTGTTCATAAAATAAAAAATTTCAAACCATGAGATTCATGAAAGAAGGCCATCCCTTGCTTTATGCCATTGTCACTATGCCATTGTCACGAGTCCAATATATCCCAGAACAATTTCTCTTTTATCATGAGTTACACCTTATAACTTAAAGCCATTCACAAACACATGGAAAAGTGATCCAAAATTAGAATGGTGTATCGTCAACTTTAACAAGTTTTTGTTTTGACAAAAAAGACGCTAGCAGACCGTGAAGATATTTTTAAAACACTACTCCCCAAATTTATTCTTTCAATACGATATTCATATTATATTTATCTAAACCAAAAATATATTACATAAAATTAGTTTTCCTTTCTTCAAATAATTTGTCTATGCAAACAATATGAGTGTTGACCATGCCTATGCCTATCAAACAAATTTCAAATTTTTAATAAAAAACTTACGACTTCCCTTTTTTATTACTTCCTTTGATATTCCTATTAAGTTCTTCCTCAATATATTATAAACTATCAAGTTCTTTAATATATTATAAACTCTTAAATTTGGTGTTTTCAATAACACAATGAAAAGACACATAACAACGTTGACAAAACTCAATGTCTATATACACCGTCACTCAACACCGTCACTCAACATTTGGAATTATATTACCTAACCTCACCCAGCTATTTATATTGCATTGTCATGGCTAGCCTAAATTTAGAATCTAAATAGCTATTTATATTGCATTGTCATGGCTAGCCTAAATTTAGAATCTAAATGTTTCTGTCCATGCGATATGCTATCCTACACCGACCCATGAATTAAGGCTTGCAAGATAATTTATAATCCCTTAATGAAGTCTTACATACATCATGACCATGTGTATATAATTCATTAATGTTAGAACATGCTAGCAACTAAGAACGTGGGGCCTACATTAGCCTCTACACCATGTGAATATCATTCATTAATGTTAGAACATGAAAGCAATTAATATAGAGATAGGAGAATTATAACTAAAATGGTTTTAATTTTAGAACATGATGAAAGCAATTAATATAGAGAGATGAGAATTATAACTTTTTAATTTTATTTTTAATTTTAGAACATGATGAAAGCAATTAATATATGGAAAATTGTTTTTAATTGAGTAAGATTTTATTTTTTTTAAATGTAAAGAAATAAGTTAATAATCTAAGATTTAAAAATATATAACAAAAGTGGAAGTATGCCTCCTTAAAGACTACTAACAAATTATATTAAACAATACCAATAATCACTATCCTCACAACTAATTTAATAAGCAAATCAAAATAAATTTAAAATAAGCAAATTAAAATTATTAGCATAGATCCATCTTAAACCTGTATCTATCAAGCACCGAGAGGGATCCAATTTTTTGAGGTGTATTTCTTTTTTAAAATTTAAACTCAAGAAATTTGACCTCTCTTGATTGATAATCTGGGTTTAAGTTTTAAATTATTTTGTTAGTAAACCTTACATCACACACTCACACATGTTACAACATCTCCCCCATACTGGATTGTAAAGCACCTCATTTCATTTGATGCAAAAATAAAACTTGATATCCTTATAAATTATGAAAGAACATTTGGAATTATCTTACCTAACTTGAAATTGCATTTTAATGACTACACCAATAGTAGAGTCTAAAATTCTTTTTCGTGTTGCAGTGCTATACGCTAGCCTACACTAACCCATCAATTAAGTCTTGCATCATAATATATAACCCCTCAATAAAGTCTTGCATCATAATATATAACCCCTCAATAAAGTCTTGCATACATCATGACCATGTGTATATAATTCATTAATATTAGAGCTTGGAAGCAACTAAACACGTGGGGCCTACATTAGCCTCTACACCATGTGGATATCATTTATTAATGTTAGAACATGAGTGCAACTAAACACATAGATGGAAAGGATAATCAGAAAATATAATTATATAGGACTTTATCAATGACCCATTTCTCCTCATTTTGCATCTTTATGGTGTTGAACATATAAGTTTCAACCTCGAACAAATTATTAATCCCATTACATCTAAATCTCTATTATTATTATGAAACATGTTTGGAGGATGTATAGGTGGATGCTATTGTTGTGTAATAAGAAAATATTTGCAAAGTTTTGAATGCCATTCAAGAAATGAGTTAGAAATGGTATGAGGAAGCACAAACAATGCACACAAAGTTTGATGAAACAAATTTATAGGATGTATATATTCTAAAATGGTTATATATATATATTAAAAATGTATAGATAATAGAAAATGGTATATTGTGTACAAATATAAAAAAAACATATTAAAAAGTGTAAAATTGTATATTGTATATCATATTTAAAATATGAAATTGAGATTTAGAGAAATGTCAATACTCATTATCTTCACAACCCTTGTCATTACAACAACTATCTACAAATTTTATCTTCCTCTTCTTGTCGCCTAATTGAAAATGAGACTACTTACATCAAAGATTGATGTTTAACTCTAGAAACTAAAAATGAAACACCATTATAAGTTATACATTAACAAACTTACAAAATAAATATTACAATTCAATATAACATAAACTCACCACAAATAAGTACGGTGGTTTTCCATGTGGTGTCCTCTTCCTTGTAGTATAAATTCTCTTTGTGATGTTATATTACAAAATATGCAAATAATGGTTTAATGACCAACTCCAAACACTTAGAGTGGATAATTTTTTTGCTCCATAACGATTTCATCAAAATATTCACTAGGAAAATTGTGGTGATATCAAAAGCTGGCCTTCTTGGCTAGGAGTTAAAGTCGTTGGTTGAACATCATGGGTGAGTTAAATGCCTATAATGAATTACATATTTGCTAAAATAACAATTTCATCAAATATTGATCCCATGAAGAAAATCATGGGTGAGATCAAATATTAGCCTTCTTGTCTAAGTCATTGGTTGAACATCATGCTATGATGCCACACCGATATGCACACAAATTTGAGATGCAACATTAGTAGATGGAAGAACAATAGATACACCCTGAGTAAAGGAAATGTAGTATACCAAATATTAAAATAAGATCATAAACAAAAGATATTAGAAATATTTCACTTTTATTATATAAATTGGTTTTTTATTAAAGGAGAAATCAACTCATGTTCATTTGAATCTTTGAGGGGGAAACCTCCTAGGAGCTAAGCTCTACTTACAATTTGAACTTTATCCACACATCATAAGGAGGAATCCATCCTTCTTTATAGAATGAAAATACACTCTAACCTCCTAACTACCTAGTGGGCCTTCTTTAATGAGGTCTCATTACAGTTTTTACTAACATAGTGGTCCTTATTTAATAATAACGTAGTGTACCTAGTATATTGTGCATTGAATGGCCTTCAATATTACTCTAATGGGCCCTCCAGACCCCCCATTACACCCGTATGGAGGGTCATAGCAGGTAACAATGGAAAATACAGCTCCAATAGAGGAAAAAACAATAGATGAATCAATGATAGCGGTAACAACAATAGGTGCATCACAAGTATAGGTAAAAATAATAAATACACCTCAAATAGAGGCCATGATAGTATCTACATTTCAAATAAAGGAAACAATAGTAGATGCACCATCGATAGAGTCAACAATAGTAGGACCATGATAAATAGCCATGGGTGCAATGACACTAGAAAGGGAAACAATCTCAAGGCACGAAATAGAAGTATATGGGCCAACAAATGGCCTCTAAAATTCTCATAAGGGTGGGCCATGATAAACTCTTATGATCCCTTATAAATATCATATCTTAAACCAGTTAGATTCCTCAATTGCAATACTATGACAAACATACATAACAATGGATGAATTGAACTTGTGTAATACTTGGGGGCTAGGCATGTTGACAGAAACTACAATGTTGATGGCTAAAATGATAAAGGAAGAAGGAACAAGAGGTATGCCAAAGTGTGCAAAAGGTGGATGAGAAATTTCCATCGATAATTGGAAACAGAAGGTGCCAAACAAGTTATGAATATAGAGAACACTAATAAATTTGACCATAATAAGAATTAGGAATATTGTGATTAAACCAATTTAACTTGTCATGTAATAGTTGATTGTAGGCCTTGCCTGGAGAACAATAATTATGATTGATGGAGGGACTTTTGGTATCTGAACTAATGGCGCATGATGGTCATGAGAAAATCTAATAATATATTGCAAACAATTGATTCCATCAAACTACTATTGAAGAATGAAAACAATAAACATGACAAATAATAACATTTTCATAATTCAACAAAATTAATTTGACATTAGTACTACTTGGCAATGGGCCATTATAGGAGGAGATGGAAAGACAAATAGTCTAAAAATACTTGGAAATCCTATCATGTACTACATAAAACATGGAGAGTTAAGAATCATATATGGTGCATGAAATTCAATATTTGAGATACAAATGAAAAATAATACAATTACAAACAAACCTTTGGGATCTATAAGATCATTCTACTAAGAAAACCATTATGAAAAGGTAGGTTTGTTGTAATACTTGATTCTAATGTGGCATGCTCAAAGAAAGAATCATACCAAAGGGTGCATTAAACATTGATCTACAAACCTAAGGTGAAGGTGGTGCATGGAAGATCCTAAGGTGAAGGTGGTGCATGGAAGATTATTGTTGGGGGTTGGATACACATGTCTAATAGGTTATATTAGTATCAAACAATGAAAAGAAAATTGAATAAGTATAGGCATTTCAAATTAACCCAAATTAACTTGATGCAATACCTAACTATGAGGCTAGCAACCTAGAATAGCTAGAAGAAACTACAGTGCCTAATGGTGTTGTTATTATACCAAAGGAAACATATGATCTCTTAGCTTTCGTGGAAGATGGAAGATCAATGTATTTCATAAATTATTATAGAAACATGGGACAAATTAATTACATTAATACAAAACAATTAAAAACTGTTAAATTTTGAGCATTAATTCACAATACTCTAGGATCTTCACTGAGAGAATAACATATACAGTATATCAATGCATAACAATCACAATAAGCATGACAAGCATCACAAGAATCAAAAGCATGAGAGACAAGAGACACAGAGTTTCCGTGCGGAAAACCCTAAGGTGAAAAACCCCACAACTTCCTCAGAGATAGAGAGAGCAATGGCTCAACCAAAGCACAACCAAAATACACTGAGATAGTCTCCTAGTAGCAGATGATCCTCCTCCTCACTATTGCGCCACTTTCTGAGAGAGAGAGATATGACTTTTCGAATGATCCAAATAGAGATCTCCTGATCTCTATTTATACTTAACCTGTTTTCCCAGTTACACTATGGGGTCAACTTGTCTATCTAGATACATCCACAATATAATATATATTTCAAGGCCGACCCCACACATGGTGGTCTAATAACCCATCGGCAAGTACACACACTTGCGACACTTGTCAATCCACATGACGACACTTCCTTATAGAGGAATAACACATCTCTAATAAGGGTACAATAAATATAGATGAAATACATTCCAAAGTTACATATACATCAACACTCCCTCTTAACTAGGAAGGTATTTCTCGACACATATCTGCTAGAAAAGTCTTCTTCTCGGGATCATCGTCACTGCTGTTGCTATCTCAACCAATTTCTGACTCTACTCGTCATAGGAAGTTCTACATAGCCAGTCCTTTTTCATATTGGATGTAGGCCCACCACCTACAGGTCTTTGTCATCACTGGCCATACTGTGGAATCCTCGGGACTTATTACGTGCGTCACAAAACCTCGAAAGAGCATCCCAAGCTGTTATGAGCACACGAATCTACCTATAGGATCTCCCAGGGCCATATTATATGTGACCTCACCACAAAACCTCGCAAGAGCATCCCAGGCTGTTACGAGCACACAGCTCTACCTATAGGATCTCCCAGGGACAGATTATATGTGGTCACCACAAAACCTCGCAAGAGCATCCCAGGCTGTTATGAGCACACAGCTCTACCTATAGGATCTCCTAGGGACAGATTATATGTGGTCATGGAAAAACCTTGCAAGAGCATCCCAGGACTTATTACGGGCACACAGCCCAACCTATCGGATCTCCTAGGGACAAATTATATGCCATAGGACAAAACCTCGAAAGAGCATCTGCCAGATATCCCAGGGCCAGATTATATGCCATAGGAAAAACCTCGAAAGACTATCTACAGATCTCCCAGGGCTAAATTATATGTCCTCCCAAAGCAAAACCTCGAAAGAGAATTTTCCAGATATCCCAGGGCCAAATTATATGCCATAGGAAAAACCTCGAAAGACTGTCTGCAAATCTCCCAGGGCTAAATTATATGCTCATCTGCACAACCTGATCCATGGCCATAGAGTATCAACCTGATACTCACCATACATCAACCTGATGTACACATGATCATCCTGATCATCATCACTGCAACATCTTGATGCATGTCATCTGGAGCAACATCTTGAAGCTCGTCATCCATGATCATCTTGATCATACAATGCATCTACCTGATGCATACCAAGTATCTACCTGATACATATCATCATACATGATCCACCTGATCATACAATGTATCCACCTGATACATATACAGATACATGGTCCAAGAATCCAACATGATGCATATACAAAATACATACAAATGATCCTACTGATCATATCCAGCATCCAACATGATGTGTACATACATATAAATGATCCAACTGGTCATATCCAGCATCCAACATGATGCATACATACATATAAATGATCCAACTGATCATATCCAGCATCCAACATGATGCATACATACATATAAATGATCCAACTGATCATATCCAGCATCCAACATGATGCATACATACATATAAATGATCCAACTGATCATATCCAGCATCCAACATGATGCGTACATACATATAAATGATCCAACTGATCATATCCAGCAGAAACCAGAACATCATCCTGATGCTCATCATCCAGTGCTTACATCCACAACCATGTGAAGGATCCTCCTTCCAACATGCTTGGAATGGCTTCAGTAAATGTGTCCATCACTTCTTCCTCGAAGTGTCATCAATCTGAAGAACACCAAGCCTCTCTCTGAAGTACTCGAACTTCACCCTGGCTAGTGGCTTCATCAGCACATCTACAATCTGCTCGTTCGTCGCAACATACAAGAGCTTCACAGCTCCTCTCTGCACCGTATCCCTAATATAGTGATATTTGATCTCTATGTGTTTCGACCTGTCATGAAACACTGGATTCTCGGACAACTTCACACAACTCTAGTTATCACAGAAGATACCAGTAGCATCCAATGGGAGATCAAATAACTCAGACAGTAGCTTCCGTAGCCATACTGCCTCACAACTAGCTGAATAACATACTCTGCCTCAACCGTACTCATTGCTACGCACGACTGCTTCCTGCTAAACCAAGAGATCACACCTGATCCCATACTGAAGCAGCACCCAGATGTGCTCTTCCTATCTGCAGCACTGCCATCCCAATCTGAATCAACATAACCCTGCAGTTTAAACTTTTGATTCGCTTCATACTTGAGCCCATTATCCACTGTACCCTTCAGGTACCTCAAAACATGCTTTACAGCAACGAGATGAACACTCCTCGGATCTGTCAGGAACTGACTCGATGTGTTCACCGCAAAGCAAATATCTAGTCTCGTGTTCATCAAGTACATCAATGACCCAATCATCTGATGATATATAGAGACATCAACCGGCTCAGATGAAGCATCACATAGAAGCTTCAGATTCAATGCCATAGGTGTGGCCATGGCCTTGCAATCCATCATCCCGAATCTCTTAAGGATATATACTGTGTACTTCCCTTGAAATAATGCATCATTCCCAAATCTTTCATATCGAACTCAGCAGCGAGCTTCCTCTTAGTATCTGCAATCAATCTGTCATCTCCTGTTACAAATAATTCATCCACATACAGGAGTAGAATCACAGGATTCCCTTCCTCAACCTTGTAGTAAAGGTTGGAATCCGCTTTACTCTTGGTAAAGCCCAAACTAGATAGGAAATTGTCCATCCTACCATACCAAGTTCTGGGAGCTTGTTTCAAGCCATACAAGGCTTTCTTCAATCTGCACACATATGACTCCCTGTTATGTATTTCGAAATCGAGTGGTTTCTCCACATATACTTCCTCTCCAACTACACCATTCAAGAAAGCAGTCTTGAAATCCATCTGGTGTATCTTCTATTTCATCACTTTTATATTTCTCTATGCTGCCATCTGCAGCATGCTTGATCATATGGAAGTCATAACAAAACTTTCCTTTACGTCTTGGGACTACATCCCAAACATCATTCTTCATGATCGATGGATCATGGCATTATTCCCGTATCCTGGGAATTTCAATATCTTCAATAGATAATTTTGTTGCTTGAACAAATGTTGTAGTCCTTCTTTTGTAGGTGAAGGTATACGGTCTTTCCTACAAAACAAGTTAAATTGCATGATTAGAAACATCTCATAATTTTCAGACAAATTCTTACACATAAAGAAATATGTCATAGAGTCATGCAATTATCTTAGCCAATGCTTCAATACAACATTTATCCATGTTCCATAACTTTCTAGATGCCTTCCAGTCTCTACCAGAACATTGTTAAGAGTTTGCACTACTCCCAACATGTCAGCAAAGAGGTTTCATTCTAGATAAGTAGCAATGGAATGTTGTACAGTGTCATAGGCCACTTACCCAACACATGCATATTAGTAGTATACTGTTCATTAATGCAATCATTCTAATATGCACAATACATATCCTAAGTCTAGGAACATGAGCATATACATCATTGAACAATTTTATTTAAGCAAACAAATATGCAAGAAATGATAATTAAAATACTTATCTTTGTTTGTTTGTTGGGTGGACTCCCTCTGAGTCTTTGCTTCCTTGCAGGAGCTGTTGGAGTCCTTCTATGCCTTTCTGTTGTGGAATGTAGAGAGATGGACAACTCCCTCTGAATATCTGCACCCTTGCAGAAACTACTGGAGTGTTCTCCCTCTTGATCGTTGCTTCCTGGATTACATGTTCTTGAACTCATATTCATCCTTGGTCCCTATGCATGCTTATTAGTATCATGATTGTGTTATTCTTGTGATCTCATATAAAATCATACATTCATTAGTATACTATTAAAACACAATAATCTCAAGCATGTATAGTCATGATCATTTAAGGTTTATATAGGACTCTTATGGTTAGTCATATCATAAGAAACATAACATGTCTAAACCTGTAATTACTCAAACCTATGACTCTTCTGGTTAGTCATATTATTAATTAAGGTAAGACACATAATATGCATATACCCATGATTATTCAAACTTATGACTTTATGAACAATCATCATCAATCATGCCATGCATACTTATATGATAGATCCTATGATATAAGAAACACATACATGGTCACCATATTTGCTAGTTATGTCTAGCAATGTGTTCTTGTTCTCTTCAATGACCTACATAACTCATTAGTTAACTTTTGCAAAAACAAATTATACATACCTCTGGATCAATCTTTGTCTTTATGTCACCATGGCATGTTCAGGTTGTCCCTTCAATGTATACAATCCTCCCTCTTGCTCTCCAATCACTACTGCATCATCTATGGTCTTTCCCTTTGGCCACATTAGGACTTGGCCATCTACAAATGCAACCCTCATACCTTTTGCATCCAATGCAGAGATGGAGAGTAAGTTCTTCTTGAGCCCAGGTACATAAAGGACTTCTTTCATCTTCAAAGATTTTCCAGAATCTAGGTTGTAGGAGGCTTCACCACTTCCTTTGATTGGGTATTGATAATCATCCCCAAGTTTCACCTTATGGGGTGATTCATTTTCAGATAGATTCACAAAAGATTCCTTAAACCCAGTCATGTGTTTGGAAGCCCCACTATCAATCAACCAATCATTACAACCATGGGAGATAGTACCTATGAGAGAAGAGATTAGAACATACTCTTCTTCACTTGATGAGTCATCATCACTTTCTTCCCTAGCCTTCTTCTTTGGAGGTTCATCATCTTCGGCAGCATGAGCATGGAACTTTCTTTTGCTGCCCTTCTTCTTCTTACTGAAGTTGTTGTTATTATCCCTTTTGTTCTTGGGACAATCTGAAGCAAAGTGACCCTTCTCATTGCATGTCAAGCATCTTAGATCCTTCTTATTCTTTTGATAGGATCTTTTGTAGTGAGAGTGCTCCTTCTTGGGCTTGCTTCTTTTGGTGTGAGTTGCGAGAGCTTGATCTTCACCTCCCATATTTTCCTCACGAGCTACAAGTCTAGCTTCTTCTTGAGAGCATTCCTCCCATAGTTTACTGAAAGAGATCAATTTCTTTCTTGCACAGATTCCTTGAATAAAGGAGTCCCATGACCTAGGTAGGCCATTCAGAGTGGTCATAACAACTTCACCATTGTCCACTACTTCATCCATAGCTTCAAGTTGCTCCTTGATCTAGGAGACCTTGGAGAAGTAAGATTGAATGGTTTCTCCATTCAACATCTTGACCCCTTTCAATTGATTCTGCAGAGTCATCTTCAGATTTATGTTCTTCCCTTCAAATAGCTTGGTCAAAGAGTCAAACATCTCCTTGGGTGTCTTTAGAGAAGACACATGGGGTATGAGATGGTCTTTGATAGAATCAACAATGATTCTCTTTTGCTTGACCAAGTTCTTCTTATGCAATACCTTGGCCTTTTCATCCTCTGGAATAGGGATGTCTTCTTTTATATATGAGTCCAACTCATTCTCTTCCAGGATTAACCCAATCCTATACTTCTAGGCTCAGAAGTTATCATCCCCTTCAAGCTTATCCTCAAGCTTGGTGTGGTGAGACATCTTAAAGAGTACTTCAAATGGACATAGAAAAGATTTAGGTATTACCACTTGAAATGCTGAAAACTGGATCTAGTCCTGGATTAGGGTTTGTCAGAAAAACCCTAAAAATTCAAAATGTGAATTTCAAATTTATGAAAGGATAGAAAGATGTGCCTTGATGAGCTGATCATCCTGGTGCATTCAGAATTTGAGATCAGGAAAGTTTTACCCTTCATATTTATCTTTTTGTCCTCCTGGGTTCACTAGGAGAGCCCTGAATTAGGGTTTGAGTTTCCCGAAGATCTACCCAGCCACAAATCTCGATCCAAAGCTCTAAACTTCGATTTTTGCAAGGAGCTTCTAGCCATGTCTTCAGATTCTAGAAATTCCTATTTTTGTGAAAACCCTAATTTTTAGGGCCAAATCTGAAAATGCTCAAAATTGAATTCTGATTGGACAGATAGATTCTCCTTGATGAGTAGAGTCAATCTACTATACTGCTTTTCCAAAATCTATGGAGAGAAACCCAATAAACAAGAAACTCAAGTTTATGTCACTGCAAATGTCTTCTTCTCAGGTTAGCTCTGATACCATGTTAAATTTTGAGCATTAATTCACAATACTCTAGGATCTTCACTGAGAGAATAACATATACAGTATATCAATGCATAACAATCACAATAAGCATGACAAGCATCACAAGAATCAAAAGCATGAGAGACAAGAGACATAGAGTTTCCGTGGGGAAAACCTTAAGGTGAAAAACCCCACAACTTCCTCAGAGATAGAGAGAGCAATCGCTCAACCAAAGTACAACCAAAATACACTGATATAGTCTCCTAGTAGTAGATGATCCTCCTCCTCACTAGTGTGCCACTTTCTGAGTGAGAGAGATATGTCCTTCCGAATGATCCAAATAGAGATCTCCTGATCTCTATTTATACTTAACCTATTTGCCCAGTTACACTATGGGGCCGACTTGTCTATCTAGATACATCCACAATATAATATATATTTCGGGGCCGACCCCACACATGGTGGTCTAATAACCCATCGGCAAGTACACACACTTGCGAAACTTGTCAATCCACATGACGACACTTCCTTATAGAGGAATAACACATCTCTAATAAGGGTACAACAAATATATATGAAATACATTCCGAAGTTACATATACATCAACAAAAACACCATAAGAAGATTACAATACTATCATTAAATAAGATTAAATCACCATAATAATGTATGTGAGGTGTGTCAATTAAACAAGCCATTGCAATTGTTGTATTGGTAATGGGAGAGTATGGATCATACCATTGTGAGAGAGTATCACGTCACAACAATTTGACATACCAAATAATTCGTTAATTACAAAAACTCTACAATTAACTTTATAAACTACTTATAAGTTTTAATTACATATATAATCAATGAAATATAAAAATGATTTCATAAATGAGCTCATCCATAAAACTCTCTTGGGTGGGAACCTCCATTGTCCCATAGCAAGTTCATGTGTAAGTCAACCATGGATGCAGATCACATGATCCTTGACCATAATGACCAACCTAGCCATGTGTCATTGACTAAGTAGAATTGGTTACTTGGCATGGAGACACTATCCCTCATATTCCGTCATTAGGTAGCACATCATTGGAAGATTCTCCCTAGGGGATGTTGCAACGAATTTTCTATATACTATACGTAAGGGTGGATTGGAACTTTGGTATTGTGAATATGGTCAAATATGGAAGGATTTTTCTTTTGGGGGGTGCAGGTGTTGATGCATAGCATGTCATAGCCCTACATTCGTGTCATGCTTGGCATTCTCATGATCTTGTGTAGAGTCATGACACCCTCACTAGAATTTCGTAATGTCAAAATAACTAGCTTAGATCCAAATCCTAGGCTCTATCAAGCGCCGAGAGGGATCAAATATTCCGAGATGAAAACCTCTCCTCGAAAAGATCCTTGAGTGCAATACCTGAGAAGAGGTTTGTACCTCGGGAGATTTGATCCCTCTCGGCGCTTGATAGATCCTAGGGTTTGGATCTAACCTGGTTTCAGTCATGGGCGATGACACAAAACTGGGTTTGATCAGCATTGTAAGGAACAGGTTAAGTTGAAAACACAGATACATTTACGAGGATTATCATAATGTAAGTAATAAGTATTAAGGATTGAGTAAATTGTTAAACTGGAAAACAGATCCAATTCACCTAACTTTTTTTTCGATTCTCTTATTGTTGATCTACGTTTTGTTTTGTTTGTTCTTCTCCTTCCTCTGTCGTCATTTCGTACATCTTGATTTATTTGTTGTTCTGCAAACTGATTTTTTTGTTCTTCCAATTGCTTCAACTTTCTCCCTCGATACGCTCTTTTTCGATCAACGTTTCGTTTTCTTTGTTCTTCTCATTCTTCTGTTGTCAATTCACCTAACTTATTTTTTTCGATTTTCTTTTTGTTGATCTGTGTTTTGTTTTGTTCATTCATCTCCTTCTTCTGTCGTCATTTCACCATTTCATACATTTTGATTTATTTGTTGTTCTGCAACTTGATTTATTTGTTCTTCCAACTACTTCAACTTTCTCTCTCGATACACTCTTTGTCGATCAACGTTTCGTTTTCTTTGTTCCTCTCGTTCTTCTGCTGTCAATTCGTCAAACTTTCTATTTCGATATTCTTTTTGTCGATCTGTGTTTCGTTTTCTTTGTTCTTCTAGTTCTTCTGCTATAATTTTGTCTAACTTCCCTTTTCAAAATTCTTTTTGTTCTTCTGCTTTTCGTTTCAAGTCTTCTTCTTGTTCTTTTGTTGTCACTGAAATCAATGCGTCCATACACTGAAATCTATGTGTCCATACACTGAAATTAATGTGTCCACAGAATAACATCTACACTAAAAAATATGCAATAAAAAACCCCATACACTGAAATCTATGCGTCCATACATTGAAATCAATGCGTCCACAAAATAACATCTAAATTGAAAAATATGCAATAAAAAACCCCATACACTGAAATCTATGCATCCATACACTAAAATCAATGCGTCCACAAAATAACATCTACACTGAAAAATATGCAATAAAAAGACCCAATACACTGCAATCAAACTCACTTTACATGATAATGAAATTCAATTTATTTACGAATAAGAAATTCTATATTTAAAAAAAAAAGTAGGTGATCTAGGAGGATTGAACCTTGGACCTCACATCCATTATCCCAACACCCTTACCACTATACCACATGTAGTTCTTATTATACAATGTAAAGAACTTATATACTTATATGTAAATATTAATATATATTTTAATTTAAATTCAATGTTAATTTAAATTTAAATTCAATATAAATATTACACTAAATTTAATATAAAATTAATATATTTAATTTGAAACTTAATATATATTAAATTAAATATATTAAATTTATATTAAATTTAAATTTAATTTTTGTTTAAATTTAATATAAATATAAATTTTGTTTAAATTTAATTTTAAATTTTGTTTAAATATAAATATAAATTTTCTTTAAATTTAAATTTAATATAATATAAATTTTGTTTAAATTTTGTGTAATGCAGGATGCAGGTCGGCGGGTGGGAGGGTGTAGCAGGCAGGCTGGAGGGAGGGAGGTCGCGGCGGCAGGAGGGAGGAAGGTGGAGTGGAGGAGGAGGCACGAGGGGAGGGGAGGTGGATGTGCAGGAAGGAGGGAGGGAGCAGGCCGCCGGCGAGAGGGAGGGTGCAGCAAGCGGGAGGGAGAGTGCAGCAGGCGGGCGGGAGGGTGCGAGGTCGCGGCAACAGGAGGGAGGAAGGTGGAGGGGAGGAGGAGGCGCGAGGGGAGGGGCGGCGGTTACGTAGGAAGGAGGGAGGGATCGTGCCGCCGACGAGAGGGTGCAACAGGCGAGCGGGAGGGAGTGAGCTCGCAGGCAGGAGGAAGGAGGTGGAGGAAGGTGGAGGGGAGGAGGAGGAGCGAGTGGAGGGGAGGCGGTTGTGCAGGCAAGAGGGATGGTGTAGGCCAGCGGTGGGATCGGCGGGAGGGAGGGAGCATATATATCATTGGATCCAATAACGTTTATGCACTTCGCCAAATTGGTCGGGTGCATAGAGCTCTTGTGATCGTCAGTGGTTGGTGATGGCTCGTAAGTAAAACCACCTCCCCCCTCCTACATCATGCATGAATATTTATCGAATCATTGCTTGGAACATGAATCCCATCGCTTAAAATGAGCCCAAACGAAACATGAGGTCATGCTTCCTTTCAATATTTTCTATCATGATCATACAGCTTTTGTGTACATAATATATCAGTATTTAGCTGGGGGAACTTGAAGTAAAACGGACGAAAGATTTAGCTTCCCATGGTCACCATTTCTCAAAATATATTTTAAATACCGTTTAATTATTGCTACGTCAATGTTTTATCCATCTTATTTAATAATGTTAATAATGTTGATGATGATAGTGTTTTGATATCTATCTTATTTGAATAATAAGATTTATATTAATTAAAATACTTTAATTTTATAGGGTAGATATTGATATAAGGTTATTTTAATAAATAAAATATTAAACATATTAAAATGGTTTCTATACAAATTATTAATTTTAATTGATTATAATTATTAAACATTTATTAATTTTTAGTGAGGAAAATAACGTTGTTATTTGTAAACTTCCCGCATGGGTGTGGCTCATTGGCGGTTCAGTTGTTATGAAGTCACAGTTGTAAATGGAGGTCACGAGTTCAAATCACACCCAGCTTTACCCGTTTCCCATGCTTGCGGGGTGTGTGGGGCACCTGGGGGTATAGTGGTAGCGGGATTGGATCCCTGGACCCCGTGTCACGCGAGTACTAGCCCATTCTCTAGTTGCTGATTCCCCTAGTTACAAAAAAAAAAAAACGTTGTTATTTGTAAACAATAAATTTATATTCTAATTTTAATTGATCATAATTAAACATTTATTAATTTTTAGTGAGGAAAATATCGTTGTTATTATGTTTGTTTTTTTGTATTATATATAGTCACCGTTTCTAAATTCACGTCGTTTCTAAATGGCCGACCAAATATATTTAACTCTGAAAATTAATTCGTTACATGAGGCACTTTACTTTTATTATAATGGCTGACAAAATATTAATTAGTTTATCACATTATCACTTTTTACTATTAGATGTAATGCTACATCACACATGTAACGCTACATCATACACGTTACAAGATCTCCCTCATATTATCACCTTTTACTATTAGATGTAACGCTACATCATACACGTTACAAGATCTCCCTCATATTATCACTTTTTACTATTAGATGTAATGCTACATCATACACGTTACAAGATCTCCCTCATATTCTCACTTTTTACTATTAGATGTAACGCTACATCACACATGTCACGCTGCACATACACATTACAAGATATCCCTCATACTGGGCTATAGAGCGCATCTTGGCGCAATTAACATGGTAACATAAAACAAACTCAACCCATAATTTTCATAAAAAGTATAATGGCACCTCCATATTATTACAGGGAGGTTTGTCAAACACCATGAATCATATATTTATCCAATTGTCAATGAATGGATAAAAATATTGGACATGTCTTGTACTCTTTGTGTTAAAATTCAATATGCTAAGACAGAAAATAGCAGCATTACATTCCATTTGACAATAATAGCATATACAGGATCACTGAAGAAACAACAAGCATAGCATAAACACAAGAGACAGAGATTTATCCTGGGAAACCCTCATGGGGTAGAAAACCCAGCAAAGCTTCCTCAATATAGATGACCAACAATATACAAAGATGCAAACCCTGAGCATAAGCTCCTTCTCCTCCATAGCAGACCTCTCCTCCACAAAATGCGCCTTTCTCAAGTGAGTGAGTGTGTATAATGAGGAACACACCTCCTCTATTTATACACTACTCTGATATGTATTTTACACAAGTACACGTAGGCTCGTATTTAACCAATAGGTTAAATACCCCACTACAACTAACTGGGCCGACCCCTCTTAGGGAAGTCTAATAACCCGAGTTACCACATTCCGACGGAGGAATAAACATCTCCGGATATACAATAAGATCTTCACGGAGGAATGAAACATCTCCGGAATAATAAAGTACAAATATAATATTCTTTGAAGTTACAATATCTCAACACTCCCCCTTAACGAGAAGGATATTATAACAACATCTGCACGAGCAAGGAGTCATCAACATCATACATGATACATCTATAAATCATTGGAAGCTTTCTTCAATTTGTCTTCATCAGTAACTCAAACAGTTACTGGTACATCAATGTCAACATCAATATCATCATTACGGTCATCAGCATCGTAATCACACGATCAACAACATCATCATCACACTATCAACAGCAGCACGATCAGCATCGTCATCATACGATCATCAGCATCGTCATCACACGATCATCAGCATCGTCATCACACGATCATCAGCATCGTCATCATACTATTATCAACATCGTCATCACACGATCAGCAGCATCGTCATCACACGATCAGCAGCATCGTCATCACACGATCAGTAGCATCGTCATCACACGATCAGCAGCATCGTCATCACACGATCAGCAGCATCGTCATCACACGATCAGCAGCATCGTCATCACACGATCAGCAGCATCGTCATCACACGATCAGCAGCATCGTCATCACACGATCAGCAGCATCGTCATCACACGATCAGCAGCATCGTCATCACACGATCAGCAGCATCCTCATCACACGATCAGCAGCATCGTCATCACACGATCAGCAGCATCGTCATCACACGATCAGCAGCATCGTCATCACACGATCATATTTAAGACTATCCCTCCTGGATTTGCTGTCTAAGGATGATTAGTCCAGCCACAATCATATTTAAGACTATCCCTCCTGGATTTGTTGTCTAAGGATGATTAGTCCAATCACAATCATATTTAAGACTATCCCTCCTGGATTTGCTGTCTAAGGATGATTAGTCCAATCACAATCATATTTAAGACTATCCCTCCTGGATTTGCTGTCTAAGGATGATTAGTCCAACAATTCATTTAGGACGATCCTTCCTTTCGGAATTACTGGATTTACTGTCCAAGGATGATTTAATCCCACAATTCATTTAGGACGATCCTTCCTTTCGGAATTACTGGATTTACTGTCCAAGGATGATTTAATCCCACAATTCATTTAGGACGATCCTTCCTTTCGGAATTACTGGATTTACTGTCCAAGGATGATTTAATCCCACAATTCATTTAGGACGATCCTTCCTTTCGGAATTACTGGATTTACTGTCCAAGGATGATTTAATCCCACAATTCATTCTCGAAGACCTTACGTCTACGGCTCTCTTTAGGACTGACAGTCCAGGGATGATCCAATCCCCTCAAGTCCATCAAGGACTTCATTCTCGGAGACCTTGCGTCTACGGCTCTCTTTAGGACTGACAGTCCAGGGATGATCCAATCCCCTCAAGTCCATCAAGGACTTCATTCTCGGAGACCTTGCATCTACGGCTCTCTTTAGGACTGACAGTCCAGGGATGATCCAATCCCCTCAAGTCCATCAAGGACTTCATTCTCGGAGACCTTACGTCTACGGTTCTCTTTAGGACTGAAAGTCCAGGGATGATCCAATCCCCTCAAGTCCATCAAGGACTTCATTCTCGGAGACCTTATGTCTACGGCTCTCTTTAGGACTGAAAGTCCAGGGATGATCCAATCCCCTCAACTGTCCACTAAGGACTTCATTCTCGGAGACCTTACGTCTACGGTTCTCTTTAGGACTGAAAGTCCAGGGATGATCCAATCCCCTCAACTGTCCACTAAGGACTTCATTCTCGGAGACCTTACGTCTACGGTTCTCTTTAGGACTGAAAGTCCAGGGATGATCCAATCCCCTCAACTGTCCACTAAGGACTTCATTCTCGGAGACCTTACGTCTACGGTTCTCTTTAGGACTGAAAGTCCAGGGATGATCCAATCCCCTCAACTGTATTCTTATCTATACAGGTACAATCATGTATCACATCAAACCATGTACACATCACATCAAAACATCAAAACATGTATACATCACTAATCAGAACATGTACACATCACATCAAAACATGTGTACATCAAAACATGTATACATCACTAATCAAAACATGTACACATCACATCAAAACATCAAAACATGTATACATCACTAATCAGAACATGTACACATCACATCAAAACATGTGTACATCAAAACATGTATACATCACTAATCAAAACATGTACACATCACATCAAAACATCAAAACATGTATACATCACTAATCAGAACATGTACACATCACATCAAAACATGTGTACATCAAAACATGTATACATCACTAATCAAAACATGTACACATCACATCAAAACATGTGTACATCAAAACATGTATACATCACTAATCAAAACATGTACACATCACATCAAAACATGTGTACATATCACTAATCACATGAAAACATGTGTACATCAAAACATGTATACATCACAACTAGCATGTATTCTTACTAATACATCGAAACATGTATACATCATATCTAGCATGTATTCTTACTAATACATCGAAACATGTATACATCATATCTAGCATGTATTCTTACTAATACATCTAACATCAAAAGCATGTATAAGTAAAACTAAATATTCTAAGTAAGAGAGTCCTGAATCTAAATATTTCTAAGTAACTGGGTGTAGAGAACAGGTTACCTCATCATCGACCTTGATGTTCGATGAGACAATCTCATCAGTAGTGACTGTACTACTCCCCCTTTCGAGGAGGGTCCTTTTGAACTACACCAAGCTTGTCTCGGAAGTATTCAGACTTCACTCGAGACGGAGGTTTGGTTGATAACTTCTTCACTTGACGTAGAGGCTTGGTTAGTACAACGGTAACCTGTTATAAATTCAAACTTTTAGAGTTCCTTTCTGTGTCATATCTTGTTAGTTCCCTATGTTCTTTGACTTATCATGGAACACTAGATTCTATGTCATCTTGATACAACTCTAAATATCACATAGGATCTCAGTTGGTTCTATCTCTAAGTCAAACAATCCTAAAGCCAAACTTCTTCACAACTAGCAGAGCAAGCAGCCATATATTCCGCTTGTGCTGAGAGCCACACTAGACTGCTTCCAGCTAAACCACGAGATCATGGCTAATCCCAGACAATAACATCCTCTCGATGTGTTCTTCTTGTCTGATACACTTCCTGCCCAATCAGAATATGAATAGCCATCTGAAGTCATGATCTTCAGGATAGCATAGATCAAATTCTATCGTGTCCTTTATGTGCCTCATCACATGCTTTGCAACTATCAGGTAAACACATCTAGTTTCCACTAGATACTAACTCAAGGTGTTCATAACAAAGCATATATCTAACCTAGTATATGTTAGATATATCAAAGACCCAATAATTTGACTGTACAGAGTTATATCCACTAACTCTGATGAGTTATCCCCTAACAGCTTCAAGTTGGAATCCATAAGAGTGGCCATTCCAACACCTCAAGTTATATTTCTCATCATACTTTCCCTGGTTGAGAAATATTCCTTCTGAGCCTTGCCATACTAGGAAGTAAAGCATCAAATTGAGATCTTTCATTTTTCATTTCTGCATTGAATGATCTTCTGCATATCTATCTGTGCCATCTCTCGTTAGATGAGTTTAATGATATGAGCCTCAATATCATTCGAACTCTGTGGTGAGTTCCTTCTTGCAACCATGTCATATGTGTATCATATTCAACCTTGTAGCAAAGGTTGAGATCCACATCACCCATGGTGATCATTAAGCTTATCAAATTATTATCGATCCTAGGTACCTATACAGAACCTGATTCATACTTCTTCTTTAATTACACCATACTTGGAGCAAACATCTTGTCGTGATTCTCTTCCCCTTTCTAAGAGAATCTTCTAGCCATGAGCCTTCTATATTTTGATTGATTTGTAAATCTTATTGTTTGAACATCCACCACTTTTACGGTGTCCATCATTCTTCATGACCTTTCCTACAAATCAAAATTAAGTACATGATTAGTAATACTTCATAATCATCAAAAGATAACCCATTATGCATACAGATATCATTTACATAGTGATGCAACACTTTCCCATATCCTGTATGCATACAGTGGCTATCTAGATGCCTTCCATCTCTACCAGAACATACTATCGAGAGTGTGCACAACTCTCAGCATGTCAGCAAAGAGGTTTCATTCTAGACAAGCAACAATGGAATGTTTGTCCAAACATATGCACATTAGTTGTATACTGTTCAATGCTCTATGAATGTTTACACTCAGCATTATATATTCTAGGAATACAAATATGCATGCAGGCAATATCATTACTATTTCAAATAGCAACTCAAATACTTATCTTTTATGTTTGTGTGGCTGCCTCCCGCTTGATCTTCTGTATGTCTTTTGAACTTCTATTCATTATGTACCACTGTGCATATTCTAGTGTCATCCTCATGATCTCATACACAAACATACACCCATTAGTATGTTCTAAATGTTATCAAAGCATTATAGTTCTAAATAATATTGAGAATGTATAGTTAATAAACATTAGTATTCAAGATTTCAGGGAAGTCTTCTTTTACTTATGCATATCATCAATCAAGATAAAAGACATAATATGCATAATCCCTTGATTACTAACTTTATGAATAAGCATAACCAATCATACCAAGTATACTTATATAAGGGATCCTAACACAAGGTAAGATTCATGGGAAACATACCTGGATTAGTATACCTACTTAGTTATGTACAACATACCTAAACAATCTCTTCAATGATTTAGAGATCCTGAGCTAGAACCTGCATGTCTCATAGGTTAAGCATAATATAACAAAGTCATACATACCTCGTAAGTAGAACAGAGATTATGGATGAGTCTTTGTCTTCATGTTTTCATGGTCATGGAGCCTGATTTGTCTTTTGTGATGTACCTGTATCTTGTTAGCAGACAACCTCAACCTCACACAACACCATAATGCATTAGTACAATCATAAATGTCAACACCCTAACCAATGAATATCTTCTATCATGCATTCATAATTTTGTTAAGGTGATACAACAAATCTAAAATCAAGATCGTACTAACTGTAATAACATGAAGACAATCATACCATAAACTTAATCATGAACAAATCTCAAAACATACCTCGATGAGTCATACCTGTCGGGATCGCTTGTAATTTCCTTATGTAAAGCCTTAGCCTCATCTCCCTCTGAAACATGAACTCCTTCACTTATGTAGGTGACCAATCCATCTTCTTCTAGGATTAACCCTATCCACTTGATTTGCAAGAACTGGACCTGGAGCTGGATATGGGTTTGTCAGAGAAACCCCAAAAACTCAAACTTTGAATTTCAAACTTCCGAAAGGATAGAGATATGCGCCTTGATGAGCTGATCAAACTGATATATTCAGAATTTGAAAACTGCAAAGTTTTACTCCTTAATTTTGCCTTTGAAACTTTTGGATTCACTGGACGTGACCCTGAACTGGGGTTTGATGAAGCCCACTCTTTTTCCCCATCAAAAAGTTTGATCCAAAGCTCTAAGCTTCTATTATTCTGAGGAGCTTCCAGCCGTGGTCACATATTTCAAAAATTCCCATTTTTACAGAAGCCCTAATTTTCCGCTTTTCTGATCAAAGTCCCGAACTAGGGTCTAATCAAGCCCGGTCTTCTGCCCAACCAAAAATTCTGATCTTGGTCTCTAAATTTCTATTTTGATGAGTAGCATCCAGCCGTGGTCTCCGATTACAAAAATTCCAACTTTCTTCAAAGCCCTAAATTCCGGAAGCCATGAATGAAGGTACCAAAAATAATTCTGTTTTGACAGAAATATGTACCTGATTGTTTCTGGTGTAACTCCGAAATTTTTGATCCACAGGGTCTGAAAAAGTTTTCTGAGATAGCCTGACCTGTTAGCTTTCCATCCTGACAGGTCTGACCTCAATTGGATTCTCTGAGAGAGAGTTATGCCAAATGTCGCAACATGACCTGTTTTGGGAAAATACAGGAGAGCGAACTTGTACGGTGTGCCACGTGTCACTGTTTGACCTTCGACCTCTGAAAAAGTTTTCTGAGATATCTCGGCCTGTTATCTTTCCATCCTGACAGGTCTGACCTCAATTGGATTTTCTGAGAGAGAGTTATGCCAAGTGTCGCAACGTGACCTGTTTATGGGATAATATAGGAGAGCGCACTTGTACGGCGTGCCACGTGTCACTGGTTCCACTTCGGCCTCTGAAAACGTTTTCTGAGATAGTGCAGACTGTGTACTACCTGTCACTTTTTACAAAATTTCATTTGGAGCTTCCTAGCCCAAGATATGACCTTTTTCCCAAGGTCACCTGATTTTGACTCAGATCTGGAAGAGGCAGAAACCCTATATTGTACAGATCATAAATCACAAAGTACAACGAATTAGAGGTTGTCCTTTGGACACAAGGTACCTGGAGATTTTATCTTCGTCCTGTAACAATTTTAGATCCGAAAACTTCGCCGAAACATATTTATAGCGAAAGTGCTACGATGACTGGTTTTTGCTATGTAAAACCCTAACCTTCAAATTGTCGTAAGTAAAGCAAGTGTCTTTAGTGCCATACCTTGTCTTCCTTCAGGTTAGCTCTGATACCATGTTAAAATTCAATATGCTAAGACAGAAAATAGCAGCATTACATTCCATTTGACAATAATAGCATATACAGGATCACTGAAGAAACAACAAGCATAGCATAAACACAAGAGACGGAGATTTATCCTGGGAAACCCTCATGGGGTAGAAAACCCAGCAAAGCTTCCTCAATATAGATGACCAACAATATACAAAGATGCAAACCCTGAGCATAAGCTCCTTCTCCTCCATAGCAGACCTCTCCTCCACAAAATGCGCCTTTCTCAAGTGAGTGAGTGTGTATAATGAGGAACACACCTCCTCTATTTATACACTACTCTGATATGTATTTTACACAAGTACACGTAGGCTCGTATTTAACCAATAGGTTAAATACCCCACTACAACTAACTGGGCCGACCCCTCTTAGGGAAGTCTAATAACCCGAGTTACCACATTCCGACGGAGGAATAAACATCTCCGGATATACAATAAGATCTTCACGGAGGAATGAAACATCTCCGGAATAATAAAGTACAAATATAATATTCTTTGAAGTTACAATATCTCAACACTTTGTAGGTTCCCAAAGTGGAGGGGGTCCTCCACGATTAAGGATTTAGGGGCAATTCCCTCAAAATAAATGTGTGGGTTTGTCTTTGGTCGATTTTCATCCTTTTCCAACCAAGGGTTTTTTGGCCCATTGTAAACTAATTAGGGTTAAGGAATTAGGGTTGTAATCTAATATGGATTAATGGATCAAGGTTGTGGATGATATAATATTGTATTGTAAACATAAAAGATAATGCAATGAGATCCAGAGTGATACAAACTCTTAGGTAGGCTAGTTTTTCTAATGTTGGGTTTCTAAGGTAAAACTCTATATACTATGTGTGTGAGACATTGTTAATTCTTGTGTTTTCAATTTTGCTTGGTATTTATTTTCTTACACAAGTTTATGAAAACTATTCAAAAAAGTGCACTAGTTGATACAAATACATTTCTTCGTCTTAAGCATGTGTTGGTCAATTCTAGGATCAATAAAAAGTTGCAAGATATCAAAATTTTCCTAATTAAATCTCTCATGGCCTCCTCGCAACTACCAATGTGGTATTGTCATACATATGGATCATATACTTTAGTAATATTAGTTAATCAGCTATCTCATGCATATGTAATGGAAGTAATAATTGTCTCACTAGATGTAGCCAAGGAAAGTTGTGGTGGCTCTATGGTCCTCCTAAAATCATGAATCAAGTCTATAAGTGTATTAATGCCATCACTAATCTTGGTTTTTTCCTTATATTAGTTAGAGTTGTGAATTTCAACAACTAGTGGTGATAGGTTTGGGTTCATCTCAATGAGATTTGAATATTGCACTTTGGCATTTATAAGAAAATTGTATTCCTTATTAAAAACAAATGACTTACCAAGTTTAAATAGCATGGTTGGTAGAAAAAAACATACTTAGAATTCAATGAAAAGACATAGTCAATTCCACTAACATTGTAGAAATACTAAAAGGAAGTTATTCCAACCTCCATGTTGTCATCACATTGAGACCCACTATGAGTGTGGTTAAAAATATGGTCACAATCTAGCAAAGGGAGAAATTTGGGAAAAAGGAGGAATTCACTATTTTTGTTTTAATACACATGAAAATGTGTTGGATCCTTGTTTTTTATGGTACCAAATTGCGGAAGATAGATGTAGTCAACAAGGCAAAAATTGTGGAAGCAGGCATGGCGCAAGGCTAAGTGCATCATAAAGGCGCCAGCTCAAAATTCATCAATCTATAACCATCTTGACATGATTAGAAACAACTAGTCCAACAAGTATAAAAGAAAAACACAAGGAAGAGAAAGGGTTGTTAGTTGTGGTTGTTGTGTTGGACATTGTTGTAATGATCATATCTATTGATGGGTGTTGTAACTTGGGTTTATGGGTCCCGTGGGTTTAACTGTATTTTTGAATAATGTGGTGTATTATATAGACTAGAAATGGATGTGGAATGGCCACTGATCCTGTTATTGTATGAGCTCAATTGGTATGAATAACGAGTAATATGTGAAGATGTTTGGCCCCCTTCAAAATGTTTTCATATGCCATGAATGTTATTTGTTGTTCTTATTTACTGCTTACTCTTTATATTTTTTATGCTCAACCCTGCTAAGATGTAATGTCAAACTAAAGGTTAATATGGTGAATGTATGTTGCGAGAAGTTGGCTTAGTGATCGTTATGGATATGTCTCCCATCATATCCCCCTACAACTAACCCTCCTTATCACACACAGGTGTAGGAACTGCTTTGGGTGATACTTTCTTCCCTCGAGATGATAAAAAATGCCAACACTCTAGACTACAGTGGCCCCCTTTGTTGGCACCTATGCAAGAACCATGGTCTTAGTCAATTTTGCACCAACAAATGGTTCCATTGATGGGAATTGAACCTGAGTCTCTCGAGTGAGAGCCGAGTATCCTAACCAACTAGACCCTGTTAGTTTGGTGGTTGCTTATTAAATCAATGAATAGTGGGTCGCAAGTACGAATAACCATGGAAAAAAAAAAAGGAGCCAGCAAAATGCATGAACATTTTATGAATGAGCATGTGTTTTTAACACATACACATTTTAGGAACAGATGAATGCTTCTTTTACAAGATAATGTGTTTTCTAAGTGATAGTTTTTTTTTTTTAAGTTATTTAAGTATAGCATGTGTAATTTATTGAAAATGTGCATATGTTCTTGAAAAGTAAAATAAAAATATGTTTCTAGAAATCCTCATTACCTCTTTCGATGCCACCATCTTTGTGTAGGATGTCTCATGAAATCTAGATTTGCAAATGACATGTGCCCTTAGTGTAGTAGGGAAAGACACTTAAGCATCTATTTTAGTATGTTTTTTCTTTACTAAGTCATGTTGGAAGATTCTCCATGAAAAATTCAATTTTCTTCTATAAAGAATGATCCATTAGAAGCCAACCCTTCTTAGAGAGAAAAGAACATTAGTTTCAAGTCATTACATTGGTCTCTAAGAATGTGTTATGACTACACATATGAGATTCATTGGGTATTGCACACTATAGGTGGGAATTGGAGCCTTAACAATGGTTTAGGAAAAAAACAAATGAATTAGATCTTAAATGATGATTCTTGGGCTCTATGACCATGAAAGATGCCTTGAACCACCACATATGACATTTGTATGGAATATTTGGTCTCCATTGGGTGTTGTTTCACACCATAGACTAGTCTCGAGACCTTGCAAATGGTCAGTAGATGAAAATACTTGCTTAGGCCTTGATTGAGGCTTCTCAATCTTAAGGGCTATGACTAAATCCTATAACCAACATACATGACTTCTATATGAGATCATTGGGCTATGAATAGGATATGAGCATTGTTAAGAGGTAATGTGCACTTCTCTGATTGATTCTTCTCATGATCAAGAGCCATGAATAATGCCTCCAATCACCTCACATGACCTTTGTAGGGGATCTTTGGCCTCCCACAAGGGATATGACTACTATTAGATGGTCTAATGCACCACATATGGGTCTTGAGGCCTTGACAATTATTAAGGGATTAAAACAAGTGACTTAGGCCCAATATGATACTTGGGTGTTCCCATGAAGATGGGTAACACTTTTTGGAAAGTGGAGGGCACAAGTATGTTGAAAAACGATCTCGATCGATTTTTTTTAAGCACTAGATTGAGCTTTCAAAAGCTCGATCAAGGGCTTAAATAAGTGCTCGATCAAGCTATTTTAAAAATATCAATCAAGGGTTAATAAAATTCTCTATCGATTTAATTTGCTCAATCGAGGGTTTTATTAACCCTCAATTGAGAGTTTTAAAATTGCTCGATCGAGAACTTGTAATGGTTATAAGTATATAAGAGCAATAGACCACGATTTATTTCATCGTGTTTGTTGCATATAGACAAAACAAAGAACTATTATGGAGGGTTTTTACAATCATTTGTAAATATGGGTGGCAGATTAATTGCTTTATTGATGTGATTTAAAACACATCAATAACCCTAATTAATCCGTGACTATTATTTACATGTAAAATCTAGAGGAAGACGTGATAGCAATGTTTTTATTTGATTGTTCTTCAAGGTATTTATTTATTTTTATTAAATTTTAAGAGATTCTATAGTAAAGAACATATATTTGACATGAGCTTGTAAAATCTTTAATTTAAAAAAAAATCAGGTGGCCTTATTCGTGTACACACAAATAGGAGCACTCGATTTTTTTTTAATCAAAGAGTTTAAAAGCTCAATCGAGATACCTTTAAAGGCTCGATTGAGCTACCTTTAAAAGCTCAATCAAGCTTCTGTTAATTGCACACAAACCCTCGATCGAGGGTTTTATAAACCTTGATCGAGCTTATAGCTCGATCAAGGGATAAGAAAAAAGACTTTTTTTTCCCTCATTTATGCAAACTTAATTTTACTAATATATTTAGCATGCCTAGACCCTATCCTGGGATGCACCTTATGTGGAGGACTTCATACCAATGCATTTTTCAATGTATCATCTATCCATTGGCATATAATTTACAAGTTTTTGAGTTCATATGATAATTTTCTTTTCTTTTCAAACTTACACTTAAAAACCATGTCCACAACTTTGAAGCAACACAAAGAAAAATCAACAAAATAAAAAGTACACAACCAAAAAAATTCAAAAAATATTTACACCCCACATTAATGCGTCCTCTTCAACAGGATATTTTTTGTTTTTCAATTTTTTGTAACCAATAAAAAAAAATTTACATGCACACACATGTACAAAATGCAATTAAAATACGAAATGGTCAGTTTAAAAAATAAACTAAAAATATATTTTCCAAAATAAATTAAAAAAAATATGTGCACCCCAGTGCATTTTGTGTAAATTATATATATATATATATATATATGTGCATCCCGGTGCATTTTGTGTAAATTATGTTAATATATATATATATATATATATATATATATTTAAAAAATTATGCATTTAACCCTAAATTATTTTACGTGCACACAAGCTACTTGTAAACTTTTGTTAAAATTTACAAGAACAAACCTATCATTAAATGCAATTTTGGCATATTAAATAATTTTATTTTTTTAAAATAATTATAGGTGGAAATATGACATAATTCTCTACAATTTGTTTTTTTGTTGTGTGTCGGAATTCCCAAGGCATATATGAGTTTTGAGAGCCTACATATATATAGATAGGAAGATGAATATTAAATATGAAACCTACAATTTACTACTGAAACTTGTAAATTTTGATGAATATTATGATAAAAAATACATATTTTATGTAAATATAGGCGATATTAGAGACTAAAAATGGCCAAATAACAAATTTATTTTTTGAAACAAAACCCAAAAAATAGTCAATTGGCGAAATTTCGCCCCTAAAAATTACCCTCCTTATTCATTGTGTCATCCATGAATGTGGCTTTAAACCACCACATACAACCTATTTAGGGTATCTTTGTCATCCTGTTAAGAATATGACCATTATTATGTGGTCTTTTACATTGCAAACTAGTCTTGAGGACCTTGACAATGGCTAGGGGATGAAAAAAATTACCTTATGCCCACAACAAGGCTTCGTAGGTTTTATGCCCATGAATGAGGCTCAAACCATCATAAATTACCTACATAGTATTTTTTGGATTTCAAATGGAAATATAAGTGTCATGAGTAGGTATTCTACATCAAAAACTAACCTTGAGTCTTTAACAATGGTTAGGGGAGGAAAAAAAAGGAATCAGGACTTGAATGGGGCTTCTTAAGCTTGTCAGTCATGAACATTGCCTTAAACAACCATACATGACTTCTAGAGGGGATGTTTGGCCTCCCACTAAGATGATGACCACCTTTAAGTGGTTTTGGACACCAAAGAGGAGTCTTAGTGCGTTCACAATGTTCAAAGGATGAAAACAAGTGACTTAGGACATTAACACCAAAAACGCATAAGTATAAATCATGAAAGCGAGATATTGTGAGCCAAAGAAGTCTCCAATATAAATACTACAAGGTGGAATTGTAGTTCTATATTACTCATGAGTTATTAAATGCATATGTGTTCATAAGACATGCATTTTATAATGCATACGTGTGATTTAAACTTCATATTTTAGTTGCGATAAGTGATGGATATGAATATGACAAGTCTAGATAATGACATCGTTGATTCAGAAATGGCTTCAACCTAATAAACCTAATAGCTAAGACATAGCTAAGACAGAGAAATGGGGCTACTAGTTTTCCTCTTTAGCTATCTATTTTTGGGACATGAACTCAATGCTCTACTCACTTTAAAATATGTTTTTAAGGAAATGATTAAATCATTTAACAATGCAAAAATATTGTTTTGAAGAGCTATTTGCTATAAAGGTTTCAAAGTAATGTTTTGTACAACACCAAGGTGAGTGAATTTCTCAATGTATCTAATTTTCTCGGATAATATATGAAATAATTTTTTCCCGTGAAATATATGAAATAATTTATAAAAACCATCGAACTTCTCATTATAATATTTATAAAAACCATTTATTAGTCCCTACTTTGCAAGGATTATAGCGATTGGTCATTCTCTATAACTATTTTGACTTGAAATGACTTTAAAGTTTTTCCATAGTGTTAACCAAAGTTTTTCAAATTTTTTTTATTAAACTATTTTCCTTTAATATAATAAAGAAACTATACATTTTAAAAATTAAATTAACTTATTTACGATTTGCCAGAGATTTGACATTTTTTCCCAGGTATGTAAATAAATTATTGAAATATAAAAATATTTAAAAATAAATTATAAAAATAAAAATATAGAAATTTGCCACATATGTACTTTAATGGAAATGAAAATAAATACAGTACTTGCATATATATATTTTTTTAACAAAAATGGTTATGGTTTAAATTATAAAACAACGATAAATCACTGACACATATACATATTTTTTTAACAAAAATGGTTATGGTTTAAATTATAAAACAACGATAAATCACTGGCACATATACATCAAAGGTTTTTTGGCTTGCTAAATGAGTCAAGTTTAGATTGGCTCATCAGTCTTCTATCCCCAAGCCTTGATCGACAAATATTTCTTACCAAAATTTGAAGTAGTGAAAGGGTTTCCAATCAGAGGCAAAAGCATAAACATATACATACTGTAACATGCTTTACAACAGAAACAAAGATCCGATATTTTTCGACTATCATGCTTGCTTGGTTGATATTGAACTGAAATAGCCAACTTATTTTCCATGATGAGATAGCCGACCTATAATTCACTTCCTGTCAAATCTTTCATGCGGTTTTCAAATTCTTAGCTCATCGTATCTCCTTCCTTCTTTTTCAGTCATTCTTACCACCTTGTGTTGTCCTAGGAGAGTCGGCCACATCAACGTTCCCAGTCAGGGTCTTTCACGTACCTATTGACAGGATATTCGGATTCATGCCATCCTTGTTTAAAAGAGGTTTTCCACGTTTATCCATCCAATGCAAGTTTAATCTCCCTCCCGAGAGTCCCGAGAGGCTATGGTAAATTAAAATGTTGAGCATTTCCATTTAATAACAGAGTCCTTTGCTCATAGGAACAACATCATCAGTTGCTTTGTCCTCTTCGCCATTTAGATCCCAAAGGATATAAAAAAATTGGATGTTATGAAAAGAAGGCAAGATATTCATAATTTTCTTAAGAATTTGACGAAGCCTCATATTATTACGTAGATTGTGTGTGACTAAGGCTTGAATGATGACACAGGAGTCTCCAAAAACAATTATCTCTTTGATGTTCATAGCCAAACCTTGATAGATCCCTTGCCATAATGTTAGAGCTTCAACGATATTGTTGGTGTCATATCCAATTCCCCAATGGTAAATAAGATCATTTGTTTCCTCAGGATCTAGGAGAACCCCACCCCCTCCAACGGCCCCTGGGTTCCCTTTAGAAGCTCCATCAAAGAAAAGAATGTGATTATGAAGTGACTTCCTCCAATTTCTAAAGTTTGAGGAATCCAGATGAATTTCCCATTGTTCCAACTGAGTTGAACGTGGAGATAGAGAGCTTTGAGTCTTTGGATATAGAGTCAACAGCCAGTATTCTTCAATAGGAGTGAGTAGGGCTTTGTTCTCATGAGGATGGAGGCTTAGGAGGTAGTCTCCCATCAGCGCTTTAGCCTTGACTGCAATCTGAGCAGTATTGGATATTTTACTTCTAAAGATGCGGTCATTTCATTCTAGCCAGAGTTTTCAAAGAGTGAATTTAGGGAGGATCATCCAACAAATTTTCAATTTGTCTTTTTTAAGGAGAGAAAATGGGCACAGATTAATCCAGTTACTGAGGATGGTAGGAATGTCAGTTGGTAACTTAACTTGATTCGACCAACGGGAGAGGGAAAGATTCCAGACTTCCATTGCAAAGGGACAATTCAACAGAATATGGTTTGCATATTCCTCCTGCGAAGAGCAAAGAGGACATCTTGTAGGTCCTTCCCAACCTCTTTTTTTAAGGTTGTCTCCCGTGAGAATGCTATTATGATCCAAATTCCATATAAAAGTGTCTATTTTTGGCAGACTTTTAGTTTTCCATATTACTTTTCCAAAGAGTCGGATTAGGGGGAACATAAGGCATTGTTTAGATGCTTATAGCCCTCAGACGTGGTGTAAAATCCGTTGTGAGATCCCTATCCAAAAGAGTCCTTCAAGTGACCTACAATAGGATATTTTCCTTGAAGCATGGTGAGCAAAATATGTTCTTCATTGTGAAAATGATTTGGGAAGTTCAGAATCTTCCAATCTTTCCAGGTGTTGGTTCCATCCTTGTTCCAAATAGAGATATCCCACGGAGATATTAGATTTTGAGAATAGAGCCAATGTTTAAGATTGGAGGTGCCCGATAAGGAATCTAAAGGCGTACATCCAAGAATAGAGTCATCCCATATGAGAATGCTTTTCCTGTTTCTAGGTATCCAAGTTAGAAGAGGCTTGAAAAAGCCAAGAGATTTCTGGCAAGTTGTGAAAATTGGAGACCCTTTGGATACTTTTGGAGCAATATCAAGACATTTCTTCCTAGTACCTGCGAAATATTTTTTCCATACAACTTGTTTACTCCGAGTTAATTTTCCTATTTCCAAATTCCAGAGAAGTTTAGCACCGAGAGAAATATTTTGAGTCCTAAGATATCTGATCTGGAGACCACCTTCTAAGATAGGTTTGGTGATTTTCCCCCAACTTTTCAATGGAAGTTTATTTTCGATAAATTTTCCACCTTTCCACAGAAATAGTCTGAGAAGAGATTCGACCTTGGAGATGAAGCCACTCGGGGCAAGTAAAATGGAGCTTTGGTAGATCAGAATGCTAGTGAGAACCAATTTTATAAGGACCAGTTTCCCGACCAAATTTAGCCAAGAGGCACCCCAAGAATTAATTCTAGTCTTTAATTTATCAAACAGAGGTAGCCAATGATCAAGTTTTGGATTGGATTTGAATATGGGGACTCCTAGGTATTTAATAAAGTCCCACTGTGTTTTCCCTTCCATTTCCATAATTCTATATATTTCCACCATTTCCCCTAGGGAGCAATTCCATCCAAATATTTGACTTTTTTTGTTTTTGATTTTATTCCTTGATGCTTCCTTGTGGAGGTCCAGCTCTTGTTTGAAATTTGTGGCTATGATGGTGCTAGATCCTCCCAAGAGAAGCATGTCATCGGAAAACTAAGTATGATTTAAATCTTTGACTCCCCTTGTTATTCTGATACACATTAAATCTTGATGGAGGGGACAGTGCTCCAATTGGAAGCTGAGCACCAAGGCTTGGATATCGTAAAGAAGAGGGGATAGTGGGCATCATTTCCTAATCCCCCTAGAAGCTTGATGTTAACACCTAAAAAGTGCTCACTAGCTCATTTCCTTATTCACATGACCCATTTGTCCACTTTTTCCAACATCTGAGCCTCTAAAGCCAACAAAAGGTCACCAAAAGACCTTAATACACCCCTTTTCCCACTCAAAAAGATTATTTTTCCTAAAAAAGCATAAAAAACCCTCAAAAAGGGTCCAAAATTCCCAAAAATATTAAAAAGGGAATAAAAATATTAATTTTATTCAAAAAAGGAAAAAGGAGGGAAAAGTACCTAAACCATGTTGGTCAATACCATTGGTTTCCACAAAACCACAATGGTATTCCCCACCACCAAAACCTATAAAAAAGTGGTAGGGGCTCCTCATTTCACATCCATCCATATTCCTATCCTCATGCTGCCAAAATCTCCCTTGAGCTTTTGGCCATTGTAGCAACCTTGGAGAAAGGACCCTTTGGAGTTTGGAGCTGCTCACCCTTGGAGCTTCTCAACTATCTTCATCACTTGGAGGTATTATTATTGCAAGCACTTGCTTGCCCCCATTTTCAATACAAAATTATTTTTTCTATTTCTTGTTCTTGTTTTTTAATTCAAAAATGCACATGCTAGTTTAGTTTTAGTTTTAGATTTAGCTCATTGTTTTTGCTTAATATTGAAACTGCTGCTACTAGTTAGCAGGTGCCCATTGCACTAAGCTTGGTTGCAAAACCAAGCCAACAGTTTTTGGCGACTCCGCTGCTTTCGAATATTTAGATCTCACTTTTGCTTTAGATCTTAGTTTTTGATAGTATTAGTTAGTTTAATTCATAGATCTGCCACTCTAGACAGCGGATCCATTGCTATTCTAGATCTTGGCCCATTTTATTGCCATTAACAGCCCAAAATTCTCAATTTTTGGGTTCATTTTTCGGCGTCCGCGTACGGCTTTCGCCTTGCGGCTTTTTGTCCAACAGTCGCGCGGCTCATCACGACTGTGTGGCCCTTTTTTGCACGGTTCACTGCGGCTTCGCGGCCAATTAGCGCACTGCACATCGCGACTTCGCGGACATTTTTCGCGCTACACATCGCGACTGTGTGACAAAATCCCACGCGGTCCATCGCGGCTGAAACCCACACTGCCCATCGCGACAGAAACCCGCGCGGTCCATCGTGGTTGTTCTATCAAAACCCACGATGCTAATTTTTTCCATTCGGCCAATCCGTTTAAAAAATTAATTTTTTACTGTATTCTCTGCTCACATTGCACATTTTACAGTACTAAAATTCCAGCATTGTTTACAACCATAGGAAAATTTTACTATTTAGAATGCACCTTTGAAAAAGTCTTTTTAAAAATTTTCAGAAATTGAAAGAAGGATTTATTTGCATTTTATCTAGATTAAAATTTTGCTGTTTACTTCTTTGATATTTTGCCCATAGCAATTTTTTGAAAAAGAAATCCATTTATTTCTTAAAGAAGTCATATTATTTGCTTTCCTATTTTAAAAGATCCTTTGTTTTTTGAATAGTCTTTGCAAAGCATTTAAATTCCATTTATTGAAGAAGTCATATTATTTGCTTTACTATTTCAAAAGATCCTTTGTTTTTTGAATATTTTCTGCAAAGCATTTACTTTTTCAATTTCAGTTTAAAATACCACACGTGCACTCACTCAAACACATAATTTAAACTGAGCCTTAAAACTTACCCTAACTTCAACCCACTTTTAACCCCACTTGGGGAACATTAAAAGAACTTTGTAGCTAGGTAGTATTGAGGGGATAGGTGTTCCAATAACACCCCTCAGTTATTACATTTGAGACATAGTTGTTGTCCATTAGGGAACCAAAATCTCCTAGTATTTGTTGGCACCATCATAACCAGTTTATCGAAAGGCCTCTCCCCTAGGAGGGTTGAAGTCACGAGGATGGTTCCAGAAGTCTGAATGGAATACCAAAATCCATTCAGTAACCGAAGGCTACCATTCGCAGTTCTCGGGATATCCCTGTATGAGGGTATTGCGGTAAAAGGACCAAACGACAGATTTACCTTTTCTGGACATGTCATGAACGAAGTATCCTAGTTGCCATTCTTTAGGATTGATTACCCGGTGTCCCTCCCGGTAGGGGGATATCTAGCCGTTGATTCAACACTCAATATTGTCTGACTTGGTTTTCATCACCTTGCAGAGAATATCATTTGTTGATTCACGATACTTTTAGTTAGGTGTTTGCATGATACAATCCACCTTTGGTCTAGTAGCACCTCTTTTTTCTAGAAGTTGTTTGCATGTTGGTACTTTGACCATTTTTTGCATCCCTCCACTTATTATAGCACAGCTGCTATAATAAGTGCATTTTTTAGGTTGATTTTTTGGCCTGAGAGCCTTCATTTTCACTCCCCTTCTTGCACCCTTGGTTGCATTAGGGTTTTGAGTTTTTTATACATTACCATTTTACACAAAAGATTTTTTCACAAAAAACTTTTTTTTCACCATTGAGAATTTTAGACGCTCTCATTGTCTTCAGGGCAAACTCCCAGAGTTCAGTCTACTTGGCTCTCCACGTCACCGACGCCGAGCCTTATCCCTTGACTCGACACATCGTCGGTCGAATAGACAGTCATCCGATTCTGACGTGCCTCACTTCACATCTGATTTTGAGGCAGAATCCGAAAACCCTACCGAGTTATTACCAACCAACCTCATGGCTGGGACACAATTCGACCCACTTTTTACCAGCACCATAGGTGATACATCCACAGACCCTTCTACTGCGGTGCCATCCACGGCAACAACCACCCCCCTGGGTATGCCTAATATGGGGGACACTCCATTTTTAGGAATGCCCAACATAGGACCACCTCCTATTACGGGTACGTCGAACATAGGGGTCACACCCCCTCTCATTTCCACAACCCATATCCCAGGAATCCCTACTACTATTCCTAACCCGGGTGTAACCCATGTTGCACTTGGAAGCGCTGGCCCATACCAGACCACAGCTATTGGAGGACACATACCTTCAATACCTAACATACCTTTAGGCGCTACTGGACCCCTACATCATACCACCATGACTAGTCATGTCCCAGTCACTACGCCACATTCATCTGCTAGCTTACCATACATGGCGAGTCTGAACTTACCAAACTTAGCCAGGTTAACCAATGATCCTATCCGACACGACCCTGCGTGGCCTCACATGCCCACCAAACTCCCCTCCGACATCCCTAAGTTTGAGGGCAAGCCAGGTGAGGACCCCCAGAACCATATCATGTCCTTCCATCTATGGTGTTCCTCCAACTCCATAGTGGACGACTCTGTCCGCCTCCGTCTGTTACAGCGCACCTTCACTGGCTCTACAGCCAAGTGGTATATCGAGCAGCCCCATGGGACCCATGCCACCTTTACCTCCCTTGCCTCGACCTTCTTGCAGTTCTTCCAGTTACCCATCCGCTATGACGCGGGAGTCGAGATCCTACTGTCTTGCAGATAGAACACGGCCACCCACATCACTGACCACATTCATGAGTGGCGTCGACGCCGAAGCCTCTGCAAAATCAAGTTAGACGACCGCATCTTCTTAGATTGGTTCCTAAAGTCCCTTCTCCCTCTCATTGCCAAGGATGTGGCATCCGAACGACCCCATTCTGAAGAAGAGGCCATCCTCAAAGCCCAACAGTTTGACCTCATTTACGCCCAGTCGGGTTATCTGTACACCATTATACCAGACGCCCCTCGGGGCGAGTCATCCCAACACGATGCGCCGGGGGCATCCCATGCCACTGATGGCATCATTGGTCATATGACCTCGCATGCCCAACCCTTTTCCATTGCACATCCTAGCCATGGTCCCGACCTTTTGCGGGCTACATCTCAATCTGGAGCAACCAGTTCATATGCTCCCATGGCACATCACCACCATACCCATGGACCCTCATGTCCACCTCAGTGCTTTGGTCATGCACCACCTGTATACCCCCCCCCAGACGCACCTCAACCAATGTATTACCCGCAGCAAGCTGCGACAGCTAGCCCAACACCTCCAATAGGTCAGGGTTACCAACAACCCCAACAGGTAACTGGACCACCTCCATCCCCACCAGCTTATTATGCACCGCAACCTGCTCCCGCACCTGCGGTAAACCAAAATCGTCCCACTTCTCAAGGGAAAGTGTACACACAACACAAACAGCCCCAGCACCAAAACAACCAGCGCAACCAAGGCGGGCAACAAAACCGTGGAAGAGGACGTAACCGTGGAAACAACCAACAACAACATCAAGGTCCTCCACCTCCCAATCCTCCGCAAAATAACAACACTGCTCCTCCCAACCAGAATCTGGATCGTAATCCCAGGAAGCCCAAAAACAATAACCTCATAACAAACCATCCTTGTTCTATTTGCGGGGTCTATGGCCATTACACACATGCTTTCCCACATTTGGAGCGGGCTCGACAACTCTGGACTGACGATGCCCATCATCAAGGACAAGTGGCTCCTCAGCCGCCACCCAACCCTCCACCACCTCAACATCAACGTTTGGTGCTGCAAAACCCCTTTCCAACCCAAGGCGTAGTGAACACTCAGTCTTTAGCTCCCCCTCAAGGAAACGCACCACCACAACAAATCACTTATGCCGCTCCTGATCAACCCATGTTCAATTCAGATACTCACCACTTGTTGATGATGTCATCCGCAGATGCCAACCTCCAAACCTTCCAGAACCAATATGGCTCCACCCTTGAAGCCCCCCCCCCGCCGAAAAGAACACTAACGTCCATCCCACAGATCAAACGTTACGTATACCTCCGTCTCCACTCGAGGGCGCTTCTAAAGCACCTCGCTTCCCACTTCGTCGCATCAACAATAATCCCAATGCTCGTGCTGCGTCGAATTATAACATTGTAGATGACTTAGCCCAGTCTCCTGCAGCCATGTCTGCCTTAGAAGTCTTAAAAAACTGTCCTTCATAGGGGAAGACTTTGCTCTCTGCCATTGGCGCTATTGACCCCAATGATTCACAACTGATGGCATTCGATTCAGACCAATCTGAACCACGCTTGCCTTCCACTTTAGCATTCCAAGTTTCTGTTTCCGTTCGGAGTCTTGTCATCCATCGGTGCATTATCGATGAAGGGGCCTCTACATGCGTTATGTCCACATTCGTTTGGCAGAAGTTGGGATCTCCTACTCTCCAGCAGTCCACCACTGCGTTGCGAGCCTATGACGGTCGTTCGGCTCAACCCCAAGGTCTCTTAGCTAATGTCCCCGTCCAGCTGGCGGGTAAAACCGTGCTCATTGACATTGAGGTCATCAATGCACAACTCGATTATAACCTCTTGCTTGGTCACAGCTACATGTATGCCATGCGGGCGGTTGCCTCATCCGTTTTCTGTACTATGATGTTCCCCCATGAGGGACGCGTGGTCAAGGTCGACCAACTCACCTATTACGATCCCAAGGCCCCCGCCGCACCTGAAAAATGTTCTCCCCATGGTTGAACAACCTGTTTGTGGTGCAACTACCTCGTTTGTTTCCTCCGTGGGACCCGGACTTTACTCCGACGCGCCAATGACTTCTACATTCCAATCTATTCCACCACCGTCACCGGAGACACACGTCGCTAACCTCTGTACTCTGTCCCACAAAACACAAACACCCACCAATCAGCCACCCTTGTTCCCTAAACCACCATTGGTCCCTAGTCACATTGGTGTTACACCCATCCACACAATCCCCTTTCTATTTCCTCCCTCAGGTGTAGTAAGCGCTCCGGTTATGGCTACCCTTAGTCTCCCCGAGTTAACATTGGGATTACCCGTGTGGTATATTTCACCTCCCATTCCCCCGCCGACACCAAATGTCATCCTGCGACCGGTGCAACCCATTGTCACTTCTACCCAACCACCTCCCGGTATCACTACTCCTTCGTCATCTACGAATCCCCCTCCTCTCATCAGGCCCACTGGGGGAAGAGGCCCACAACCATACACTGCGGTACCCCCACCCAAGGCAGTTAAACCTCCCCCCTTATTCCGTGCTCCTCCAAAATGCTCGTTGTGTGATGAATTAGGCCATCCAACCCATCAGTGTCCACAGTTACCTGCATTACAGGAACACATGCAAATGCTTGATGACGAACCCAACATCCCGGTTGTCAAAATCGACTCAAACCCCATGCCTCGTGACAAATCATTGCGTACCAACCACCCTTGTGCGATATGTGGTATTTACGGCCACTACTCACATCACTGTCCTGACATCCCAAATTACAGAGCATCTCTCTACAAGATGAACAATTTGGACCTTGAGACGGCACCCCCCACAATTGAGGAGATCTTCCCTCCTGTATCATCCTCATCCAGAGATATTAACACCATTTATATGATCTCTTCGACTACCCAAACCTCGTCAAATGACTGTACCACTCACAGCTTCCGCAATAATGAAGATTTTCTCGAGGTTCCTACTGTTCCTTATGCCTCTCAGGACAATAACATGGCAAATATTTCTCCCGTCATCCACATTGACATTTCTGACCCATCTGATGACCTCCATACCATTACGTTAGGAGCCTCCCACAGTGAGCATGAAATTGGAGAATACAAAAAACTGTTCCAAGAATTCACTGATGTCTTTACTTGGTCAGATACCGAAATGCCTGGCCTTGACCCTGCCATTTATACAATCTCCACTGGATACCCTTCTGCCCGGTCGGCCCCTTCCATTGATCCCGTTCGCACACATGATCCACTCTGCTACGTCGGTTTCGCTGATGGTGCAAGCCGTTGGTCCCCCAATCTGGCCTCCGCAGCTTGGGTACTATATTCCCCTTCACATGAGTTGATCCACATCGACGGAGTGTGTTTAGGTGCTGCCACCGACAACCAAGCTGAATACGACGCCGTGACCGGTCTCTTGGCCGCAGCTCTCTAATTGAGCATACGTCACCTTAATGTTTTCCTGGACTCACAACTCCTTGTTTACCAGCTCAACAATGATTACCACGTATGCAATCCCTGCCTTTTCAGAAAATTCCTGTGCACTAAACAAATGGTTAGACAGTTTGAATCAATTTCATTTACACATGTCCCACGGAACCTCAATAGTGTAGTGGACCATATGGCCAACAACATTCTAGACTGGCACACTAATCACATCATACCATAAACAAATAATGCATCCACGTGCATAACATGTGTATCCACGGGCATATACCAAAACAAAATGTGCATCCACGTGCATAACATGTGCCTCCACGGGCATAAACAAAAAATCAAAATTTTGCATCCACGTGCATAACATGTGCCTCCACGGGCATACAGAAAATCAAACATGCCTCCACGGGCGAACGAAAAGACAACAAGTGCATCCAAGTGCATACACAACTATATACCAACATCAAATATATATATATATACATCACCATATAAGTCAATACATGTCAGAGGTGCCCTCAGCACCCAATATACAAAAACTACATCAGCCGTACAAAAAGGTGCTTCCCCATATGCTCATCAGCATTTGGGGGCAAGTACATATCATCTAGTCATCAAGGTCCCTGGGCTCCTCTGGCGCCTCCTCCGCTGGTCCTGCCGGATCATGCCGAGCCCGGACTTGCCTCTCCACCGGCCCCGCTGGATCATCCCGTAAACGAATCCTACCCTCCGCCGGCCCTGCCTGATCCCGCCGATCCCTATCCCTCAGCTCGGCCCCCATCACTGCCGCTCTCAATAACAACGAGCGCCACTCACGCGGTGCCTCGAAACATCGCTCGACGATATCCCGATCCAGATCTCTCCACCCATCCTCTGAGAATACTGCCATGATCATACCCAGTGTCTCTCGGACACCATCAACATCATCAGCTCGAGGGCCAACCCCTCGGCCACGAGCCCCAAATCCTCGACCAGGTGGAGGCGGTACCGCTGCGCGAGGGGGGGAAACCACCATCGCCCGTCCCCTGCGAGCCACATAATCAGCCGATGGTACAGGACCAATATCTGCACAATGCAAGTAAACCATCATATACATATCTAACTATAATCATAGTCAATAAATCTACAAACACATGATATAGTAGAGAACAAAATGTACCATCTAAACCCCAGGCCTGTCCCTGGGCTCGTAGCATCTCAGGATCTCCTTGATAATCCATACCAACGTATGGATAGTCCTCAATCACCAGGGGCATCTGCTCCCACTGCTCATATACCTCCTACGAGAAGAATCCCTGGACACCACCACCTCCGCGAGGCATCATCTGCCCCCACCGCACCATGCGCGGCTCACTAACCAAACCATCACGAATGGGCACCCATGGTCGCAAAGTCGGTACCCGCTCAAAGAAAAAAGAACACAGAAAGGAGGCATAACAGAACTCTCCCCCCTCCCGGCTAGCCTTGTCCAGATCTCTCTGGACACCAACTAAGAACATCTGAGCCCACGCGTAATAGGTCCCCCTCAACACAGAATCCACCATCATCGTTTGTCCTCCTGACAAACGATGTGGCGTCGCGGCACCCGCAATACACATGCCCCAACAGCCCTAATGTCCCACTCTCGCAGAGATCTCAGGCTCAGCGCGCTGTTCTGCAAAATAGACCCAGGGACACAGAACGTCTCCAAAAGATCCTCCATGTCAAGACCTGCCGGGATCCTCGGCAGAAGATCCCCCACCTCCCCTAAGCGAGGCAACCCAGTAAGAAAATAAACATCTGTGAGGGTGATCTCCAACCTCTCACCTCCAACAACAAAAGCACCCTCTGCAAGTACCCACCAGCTCACCAACTTGTTCAGTAACGGTCTTACTGAACGCATTGGTGGAATCTGAGCGAACTTCAAGAGCCCACTCACCGCCAGGACCTGCCGGACCCCCTGATCAGTCTGAATCCTCTCCATCAGATCCTCGTCTATCTCCCGCTCTCGCCATGAATTCAATGAAGTCAATGGTCTCCTCAACATCCTGCCAAAAAACAGAAGAAATTTTTAGCACCACAGCAAAATTTTCAAAAAACACCATCGCGGCTTTTCCACCAAAAGCCACGATGATCATCGCGGGTATTTTCCAGACAGTCGCGATGAACATCGCGACTGTCTCTCCAGAACTCACGATGAACATCGCGGTTTCCAACGTGGTCGCGATGAACATCGCGACTGTCAGCCTCAAACCCGAGATGTCCATCGTGGCAAAGGAGCCGAAACCTGTGATATTCCACGTTGGAAGGCCAACATGGAATTTCGCGGCCTTCAGGGGCCCGCCGCTAACCAAAAAAGACATAATTGAAAAGGCTAAGGCAAATAGGGTTACCTGAAACTCGCAGAATCGAAAACCAATGGTGAAATCTCCCGGAAATCAAGAAAGAGCTCTGACTGCTCTGCCAAACTCGCACGTAACAATGACACATCATATGGGCCCCATGCCCTATTTATAGAAATTCCACCATTTTTCAAACAATCATTCCGGTGTCATACGACGCCCATTTCTCAAACTGTTGGTACCGTTAGAATCAGCACAGCGAGAACTTCATAATAGTTCTTTCCTGTTCCTGTTTTCATCAGGTCCATTTTTTGACCATTTTTTTGGACCCCATTGTCGCCTCGATTTGCGTGCCACACCGACCGTTGTCCATTTTTGACATGCCTTATATCGCCGTATTCAGTTTTCCGCACTCGTGATGATGCTTGAGATCATTTCTCGCTCTCACGCCCAAATTTTTTGGGCATTTTTCCCATGCCCCCTCATCGCTTCGGTTTGCATGCCACATCGGCCGTCGTCAATTTTTTATGAACCTTATATCACTGGATTCAGTTTTCCGCGCTCGTGATGATGCTTGAGATCATTTCTCGCTCTCACGCCCAGATTTTTCGGGCATTTTTCCCATGCCCCTTAGTCGCCTCGGTTCACGTGCCACATCGGCCGTCGTCCATTTTTGACAAGTCTTATATAGCCGGATTCAGTTTTTCGCGCTCGTGATGATGCTTGAGATCATTTCTCGCTTTCACCTCCATATTTTTCAGGCATTTTTTCCCAGGACCCCTCGTCGCCTCGGTTTGCGTGCCACATCGGTCGTCATCTATTTTTGACATGCCTTATATCGTCAGATTCAGTTTTTCGCGCTCGTGATAATGCTTGAGATCATTTCTCACTCTCACGCCTAGATTTTTCGGGCATTTTTCCATGCCCCCTCGTCGCCTCTGTTTGCATGCCACATCGGTCGTCGTCCATTTTTTGGCATGCCTTATATCGCCGGATTCAGTTTCCAGCACTCATGATGACGCTTGAGATCATTTCTCGCTCTCACCTCCAGATTTTTCAGGCATTTTTTAATGTCACTCATCACCTCGGTTTGCGTGCCACGTTGGTCGTTGCCCCTTTTTGACAATCTTTATGTCACCGGATTCAGTTTTTCGCACTCATGATGACGCTTGAGACCTTTCGTCGCTCTCATCAGCTCCTCTTTGTTCGGTATAATTTTACCCCTTTTTCGGGCCGAGCAATCCCTTTTACGAAAAAGGCACTTAGGGAGTTTCCGTTAATCTCTTTTCTGACTCCTAAAACAATGAAAAGATCGCCGAGCAACCTTGCTTCCTTTCATGCTCGCTAAACATATCTGAAAGGGCGTCTACCTGGTATAAGTTTACCCCTTTTCCGGACCTTGTAGACTAATTACGAAAAAGGTATACTCTAGTCACATCGACTAGAAGAGTTCTCCATTTTGCATCATTTTATGCTTTTTCGGGCCTTGGAGACTAACTTACGAAAAAGAACACCAATGGAGTCCACTTACCGCTTTTAGACTCTCTAAACATGAAAGCGACCACGAGCAATCACCATCCTGGGCTCGTAAAACCAACAGGACAGTAATCATAACCACTGCAGAGTCTTCTTATCGTTTTCAGACTCCATAAAAATGAAAGCACCAATGAGCACGAACAGTCCTGGGCTCACAAAATCCACAGGACAGTACCATTTCAGAGCACACTTTTATCCCTTCTTGGAGCTCATTAAAACCACGAAGAAGGACCCAATGGTGCTTCTCGATGCCACAACAGATCACGTCTACTCATATAGCAGCTTCCCCATTTTAGTCACCTTTGTTCAGAGTATTCTGCCGTATGTCACCCTGAGAACCCCTCGACAGCACCCATCAGCTTCACCCCCCCAGATTCAATACATACCCTTCAGTCCCTAAAAGATATGATCCCCACACCTACAAGTCAGTTCCCTATGCTGCCAGGTCAACCATGTCATCATGCTCTGAACAAAGGAAGTTTGAGTCTACCCACTATATGACCCCAGTTACTTCCCATCCCCACAAGTATGTTAGTCCTACCATCAGTACTACACCACTTCAGTTCTACACCTTGTGCTCCTATCAAGGAAACATCATTGCCTTGTTAGTTGCTGGTCTCCCTCTGTCGACGACAACCAAATTTATTCCAGAGGATAGACCTAGAGGTCCCTATGTCTTGGACTCATCACCATTTACGATGAGTGCCTACGAATCATTTCGAGAAGAGTCCTCAGTGCCTCTCCAAATGGTTGTTTCTCACATGCTCGACTTCAACACCTTGATCGCATCGTTGAGACTCGCACAGGGTATTGGTCCGTTCAGTTATTTGTTCAAGACCCCGGATACCTCCTTACTCTTCCACATGTGAAAGTCTACTTATGGAAACAACCAGTTACATTTTTTCTAGAGATATCCGGGTTGCGCATGGTGACAGTATCCAGATGTACCTCAGTTTTATACTCCCTCGAACTATACAGTTACATATACTTCCCGGAGATGGCTCACAGTCATTGAGTCCTTACAAATGTTGGATACCTTCAGTTTCAGCAGTTCATCAACCCTTCTGAGACCTTCGTCAGAACGGTTGTTGCTCTTTTCCAGTGTATCAGTTATTCAGATCAGCCATGTTATGATCATGAGTACATCCCAAAATGATGTCCCCTCTGGACCATTATGATATAAGCAGATTTTTTATGTATTTTCTCAGGTCCCCCTTCTTGGGACTAATTGTTCATATATGTCTTGATACGAGCATGGGTATGCCTGCCTCGTCCATTATCAGAGACTATTCCTCATTCATATTGAGGCCATGTAATATTGTTTTTTTTTGCAGCTTCCAAGGGCCGAGGATCCAGTCTCCAATCGGTCTCTTCTCCTCCCCATAAACCCCAGAAAAAAGACAAAAGAACTATGATGTCTATTGGCCATACGATGAGCTCCTGCCCTCACACATCAGGGGGCAATCTGTTAACACCTAAAAAGTGCTCACTAGCTAATTTCCTTATTCACATGACCCATTTGTCCACTTTTTCCAACATCTGAGCCTCTAAAGCCAACAAAAGGTCACCAAAAGACCTTAATACACCCCTTTTCCCACTCAAAAAGATTATTTTTCCTTAAAAAGCATAAAAAACCCTCAAAAAGGGTCCAAAATTCCCAAAAATATTAAAAAGGGAATAAAAATATTAATTTTATTCAAAAAATGAAAAAGGAGGGAAAAGTACCTAAACCATGTTGGTCAATACCATTGGTTTCCACAAAACCACAATGGTATTCCCCACCACCAAAACCTATAAAAAGGTGGTAGGGGCTCCTCATTTCACACCCATCCATGTTCCTATCCTCATGCTGCCAAAATCTCCCTTGAGCTTTTGGCCATTGTAGCAACCTTGGAGAAAGGACCTATTGGAGTTTGGAGCTGCTCACCCTTGGAGCTTCTCAACTATCTTCATCACTTGGAGGTATTATTATTGCAAGCACTTGCTTTCCCCCATTTCCAATACAAAATTATTTTTTCTATTTCTTGTTCTTGTTTTTTAATTCAAAAATGCACATGCTAGTTTAGTTTTAGTTTTAGATTTAGTTCATTGTTTTTGCTTAATATTGAAACTGCTGTTACTAGTTAATAGATGCCCATTGCACTAAGCTTGGTTGCAAAACCAAGCCAACACTTGAAATAAATTTGCAGCACGTCCATTAACCAACAGGGCTATCCAAGGTGATCCAATGCATGCTTTCACCCAATTAATGAATTCAGGGGCGAAACCAAATTGAAGCATTACCTGAAAGAGGAAACTGTGTTGAACTCTATCAAAAGAGTTGGCCAGATCTAATTTAACAACCATACCTTTTTCACGTCAGTGAATAATTGAATGGATAGATTCTTGGACCAAGCTAATATTATCTGTGATCTTCCTCCCTTTGATGAAGCCTCCCTGATTTTCAGGTATGATGGCTGGAAGAATTCCTTTGATGTGGTTGGCTATAAATTTCGTAATAATTTTGTAGCCAATATTGCAGAGCGAGATTGGTCTAAATCGCTCGAAGGAGGTGGCACCTTTCTCTTTTGGAATGAGAGCTAAGAATGTAGAGTTGGTGTTCCCTCCTATCTTGT